>CM026574.1:23547099-24862755 GCA_015143295.1 Tetracentron sinense
GTTCAATTTATAACTAGTTTCACTCTAGAGAAAATTAATGGGTTCTCTTATTTTATCTTCATGTATGGAAGTATGTTGAGATAACCCCAGCAGATGCGTGGTTAGATACTCAGTTTTCACAATATGGGAGGCCCGAAAAGCCTGCAACTTCAATGGTATTTGGCCCCAAGTTCGTGTCTTCCAAGCTCTATCAGCTATCCTCTTTACAGGTAATTCTAATTCTCCCTCACCGGTTAAAATTGAATTTCATCATTAGAAAAAATGATCTTAAAATCTTTGTGTGTTTCCTAATTAATTTAAAGGATGCTACGTTGGGGATGATGTTGATAAGGCCTGGATCGTTGTTTCTGGAAGATTTGGCAGAGGCTGAGATGTTTTCAAAGGAGGGATATGGTTCTGTTGCTCGAGTTTTTGTGGTGTGCAAAGAGGATGCAGCAATTACAGAGGAATTCCAACGGTGGATGATCGAGAATGATGAGGGAGTGAAAGAGGTGAAGGAGATTGAGGGTGCAGATCATATGCCTATGTTGTCAAAGCCGGAAGAGCTATGCCGTTGTCTCTTAGATATTGGACATAGTTATTCTTGATTCTTCCTTTCTACTTCTACTTTACTGTTGTTGCCTGTCTTTGATTTTTTTCTTTATGAAAATTAAGAGTTATAAAAAGTTGCAAGTAGTTTGTTATTCATTTAGTACATAGAAATCTAAATTTTGATTTTTAGAGAAAGCTGATAAGGGTGAGTTCCACTGACTTCTACTAAAATGAAAGATTTCAACTATTGAGGAAATTCACCACACTCTTATTAGCTCACTTTTTGCAAAGAATAGAACCATTAACAATTGTTTTTCTTTCTTTTATTTAAAAAAATATTCTAATTTAATTCCTAGTGTGGATTAGGGCATCCAAACAGTAACAGCAATAACAGATAATCCAGAAATTGGGTCCGCTTCTCTGACTACACGACAATACAATCATAACTGCCGGTAGCATAGAAACACTACAAAAAAATTAAAAATTTTATAACCCTGATTGGATTACCATAAACTTATTTCACATGTATTACAGTGAGAGGAATGCAAGTCCCACTCTCAATCAATCTCTACTCTCACCTTCTGCTAATCACTTGTCAAATTTGTACTGATCAAAGTATTTTCTCAATGAAGTAGTTGGAGGCTGAAAGTTAGAGTGCACTAATTAAGAGGAGTAGGGTTAGCACTCATTAGGTGAGAGTTCCATCCATGGGAACACTTAAGAGATAAGATCACAACCAATCACAATTGAACTCAAGAGAGTTCAGTTGCTTATATGTCACATGTGAATTGGGGGTAAATAAAAATAAGAGGGAAATTCAAGTTCAAATATTTTTCTCCTCCAATCTACATGTGACAAGCAATTCAACTCTCTTTAAGTTCAATTGCAATTAAGATGTGATCTTATCTCAATTAAGAAATGTCATTTCTTTTGGAATTACTTACCATGCAAGTTGGGTGGATACATTAAAGGTTGGGAGAGACTTATGATATTATGACACCTGTCCTTTTAATGTAAAGAGCTTTTAAAATTTCACAATAACAATTTATTTTATTAAAGAAATATAATCACTGCATCGATTGGTGACACGTGGGCATCTCGGCTCCCCTTTTCTTATCATGTGTCCCCTTTTAACTCCCTCACCTCTAGGGTTCACTCATCAATTCTTGGATTTTTTTTTAAATTAACCATAGGGGTTAAAAAAAAATTAACCAGAGTTCATGACAGTTGAGGGAGGCTTTGTGAGAGCGAGAAGTAATAGTAGTTCGCTCCTCGCCAGTGGAGCGAACTATTGCTCTTTATTAAATTTTATTAGCAATCAATTTTTCATTGAAAATATTCATTAATGTTTTGAAAAAGATGATAAAGCAATCAATTTTATATTTTTGTAAATATTTACAATAAATTTAGAAAACATTTAATCTTTAGTTTAGAAAGCATTTAAGATCTCTAGATGATCAATAAATTTAGAAAGCATTTAAGATCTTTAGAGGGTAGGTGAAGAGATAAATAGGCATGACCAGCCGTGTCTCTCTCCCTCTTTTTCTCCAACCCTTGCTACAAGAGCGAGCTAATCCATCCATTCAAAAATGTTGAATCAAGGTCATGGAGGATTGTGAACTGGGTCGTTAATACCCGGTCAAAGAATCTATACACCATCTCTATGAAGGAGTCAATGATTGCCTTAACCAATTGTAATTGGCTTGCTTCGGACACATGGTGATGGCCACAGTCCAAAAAAGGAAGCCCAATCTTAGGAAGAAGGTCATGCCTGTCGTCATTGTTAGGCAGCGTAAGCCGTGGCGCCCATGACCTCGGTTTTCTCTGGCATGTTGTCACGGTCAATCTTTTGATTTTACGGAACAATCGTGCGGCGCATCGATCATCCCATGATCTTGGCCAGCCTTACACCATTACACTATCCATCTATTGAACCGACCCAACGTCTCGTGCTACAATGCTACGACAAGGTACAACCCGCTACCGAGTCCCATCAGTTAAGCTACGCTCAGCTGGCTTACGCATAACTTCATCGTGTCGCACCCGACACTCGTCCAACACATAAGGTTCCTACATCACCGAGGTTCCGTCTCGCGCATCTCTCATGATGCTAAGGTTCTCCGATCAAGCCAAACATCCAACACGGCCCGATACTCTCGAACACGACTATCGGTCATCCCCCACGCATCGCGGATAGCATAGGAGCATCACTGCCCCGTTTGCTGAGCATTAAGGACATAACGCCCACAACACAATCCTCGGTCCTCTGACCGAGTATCCCAACCATACCTCGCGTCCCTCCTAGACGACCATGATGCATACCTCACACTTAAAAGCCATACTAGGATGAAACCTTTTGCCCGAAGGCTCTTACGCAGTGCTAGGAAGTCCGTCTCTTTTGCACCGTCCTTGAATGCTCCAACAACCATCCAAGGAGATTCCAAGATCCCCTTCAGGATCCTAGAGCCCGCCCCCAACTCCTTTGGGGTTGCTCATTAGGTGGCCCCAGATGTGCCACAAGGGAAGGTAGAGCTACACCTTTCTCCTCAAGGTGGATGATAAACCTTTCACCCTCTACCAGAAGGAAACATCACCATTGCCGGTGGAGTCATACTGGTCTTTTACGGAACAGTAGCCTGGATATCCACAAACCGTCTGTACCATTAAACTCGTATTAACTTTCTCTTCGAATGAAGGTACTATTGGCCCTACTTCCAACATACCATGTGGGCCCCACAACACTCGCCCACATGTGTCCGACCAAGCACCAAACTCAAGCTTCACTCCATAACTCTTCGTGTGCACTTCACCCAAACCACAGTACCTCGTACACCACATCAAGACACCTCCGTGTCCCTTCACTTCGGTACCGAACACTAAGACACCAACCTTGTACCACGCTACGCTATCGCTTGCATAGTGCCTCGCCTATCTCCTAGGCACCGCATTGACATCCTTTTCCCATGCTCAGGCTATCTCGGCCTCGTATCACGGTCATGGCAGTACTTGACAACTTTTGACCGTGACAATGTGCCAGAAAAGTGGTCCCGGGCTACCTAAATTTCAGATAAACCGAACCAAGTGTCTAAATTTTATGTCTACCTTCTCCGCAACATAGTAATAACAAATAAGACCAAACCATCCATTATTAACTTATTATTTCTCATAAAGGTTACCTTCCATATATCCAACAAAGAGCGATCTTGGATAACTTGAAGTGATATATCTGGATGTTTTCGATGCAAAACTTCTTAAGATTACTGAAGGGTTGATGATGAAAGGGATTGAGAACCTCTTCCTCTTCGAGCTCACTATCAGCCTATGCTCAACACTCTCGTACTTATCGTTGTCGATTGATAGATTGGAATCGCTTACAAGAACTCAATGAAGGTTTAAATAGATAATTTAAGATTCCTAATACAGAAGGAAACCTTAATCATATCTAATCTAATTATACTTAATCTAATTAATTGAAATTCAAATCAATGATGAGATACGGTGTATCTCATTACACTTTATTATCCTATTCTATTCTTTATTATCCTTCCGTAATTGCATGATCCTTTGAAGAAGGAGCATACAATTGGTTACAAATCCAACCCTTGATTTTCTTTAATCATTGTAATTTGTTGATGAATAGTTAAAACATCCAACTGTGCTTGACGGTCATTGCCAGTCTGTGAAGTCTATCTCAGTCACATCCACTCATTTTATGAGTTTGATAGAACTGGTGGCCCACTAGACAGGCTCTCCAACGAGAGTTTTTTTTCAAATCGATGAGTCATACTTCGTATGCTTTTGAAAGAAGACATGGCACACCACGTCAGAAAAAGAAAAACGAGAGCTAAGGGATCACCAAAGAATTATGGCTTTGATATCATGTAGAAGTTGAATATCATTTATCTATCATTGCTCCAAACCTATTAGCAAAATCCACATTCATAGGCCAAAGCCCAACTAATCCAGCATAGGTGTGGCAATTAGGGGTGCAATTAAGGGAAAATGTTGAGTTGGTTAAGGGCCAACGTAAGTTCAACCCTAACAGCCTAATGGTTAATTTGCACATGGTCCAGCCCTTTCCTACTTGCAACCCAAGATGGTTAACCCAAGCCCAACCCAAAGGCTAATTTCCAAACCCTGAGCTCTGAGTCGGGTTTATACTGTATAGGCCATGTTAGCTTGGGCTGGGTTTATGTATTTAGTAACCTCAAATTTTAAATGATTCTTTAGCTAAACAAAGTCTAAACAAAGCTTACTCTATATGGTAATACAAAAAATACTTATTAGAAGATCCTTTACACCCTTCAGCAAGATTTGAAATCCCATTGTGATTTTTTTGAAATTTCGTGAAATCCGGGTTCTGTCCAACCTCAATGATATTTATACAGCATGGATTTCGGAAAACACAATTTCAGAAATTTGTTTTTAAATAATTTTTTTAATTAAAATTCTTAAATATTCTGAAATATTTCAATATTCTTATAAAAATTTCGTGAAATTTATATATTTATTTAATAATAAAATAATAATATTTATATAAATATTGAAACTGAGATTGCTATTCACTGGGGCCATGGTGCTAGGCCATACTCGTATAAGTTTATATATTAATATATCCTTTATACCATGTACAAAATTTATATATTTATTTAATAATCAAATCCGTTCTTTGGCATCGTTTTTTTTTTCCTTATTTGTTGCAACTGAGATTGCTATTCACCGGGGCCATGGTGCTAGGCCACAATGGGCCAATGCACCTAGATTCAGTTCGTGTTGATAGTTGTGTTTCTGGTGGGAGCGTGATTTAGATTCAAGTGGCTCATTAGTAAATCCATATATTCCATTAGTAACTGGTCTGAGCCGTACGTTTGTTATCAACAGAGTAATATTATCTCAATTGACACCTTAGACATTAGATAAATTATGCCTTATACCTTCTCCCCAACAAAAAAAAATGATTTCCTTAGATGACCATTTAATTATGTTGCTCTTGGTACCACAAGGCCAGTTTGGGCTTCATAGTCATTGGGCCCGACAATTTAAAATGGTGTCATGTAATTCTGTTACTTTATGGTCTGCATAATTGTGTTTACTTAATGACAGACATTATCAATTATACATAATAGATAATTAGAACACATTATTTATTTGAGGTTTTGCATATCAACTGTTGTGGTTCTACCAGCTTTGCAAATATACTGTTATGATTAACAGTTTTGCAAATTAACTCGTGGTTTTGCAACTATTTGCCAAACAATCTCAATTCCTTATTTTGTTAGCTTTTTGTATGTTATTGTTAGAAAAATGACTATTATGCCCTTATGATATTTCATAACCTCACAAAGCCTTTAATTATTCTTGAACTATGGTTAATAAGTCTTAACCCTTATGATTGAGATTCGGATAAAGCGTCTAACCCTGATTTAAAAAAAAAATAAATTAGTGTGGCCTTTTAATTCTCTTTAACTTAGGTTAAGATACACTAACCCTTAGAGTTAAAGCATCTAACCTTGGTTTTAAAAGAAAAATTAACGTGTTCAAAATTAAGATACACTAACCCTTAGAGTTAAAGCATCTAACCTTGGTTTGAAAAAAAAAAATTAACGTGTCCCACTTTAAACTCCCTTTAATAGTGGTTAAGATTCATTGACCCTTAGGATTAAAGCATCTAACCTTGATATTTAGGAAAAAATTAGAAAAAAAATTAATGTATTCATTTGTAACTCCCTTTAAGTATGGTTAAGATTCATTCACCCTTAGGGTTAAAACATTTAACTTTCGTTTTTAGATTTTAAAAAAAAAAATTTAATGTGTCTTTTAACTCTTTTTAACTGTGGTGAAGGCTCACTAACCCTTAGGATTAAAGCATCTACATTTGGTTTAAAAAAATAAAAAATTTAAGTTGTCCTCTTTTAACTCCTGGTTAAGATCAACAAACTCTTAGGATTAAAGCATCTAACCTTGGTCCTTGGTATTTAAAAAAAATTAACATGTTCCTTTCCATAAGGGTTAGTGAAGCCTAACCAAGTTAAAGGGAATTAAAAGGGTACACCTTAAATTATTTAAAAAAAAAAACAAAATCAGATGTTTTAACCCTAAGGGTGGGTGAATCTTAAACACAGTTTAAGAGAGTTAAAAAGGAACATGTTAATTTTTTCTAAAATCAAGGTTAGATGCTTTAATCCTATGAGTCAATGATCTTAACCACAGCTAAAGGTAGTTCAAAAGGGGGCACGTTAAATTTTCAAAACCAAGGTTAGATGCTTTAACTCTAAGGGTTAGTGTATCTTAACCTAAGTTAAACCTAAGTTAAAGGGAGTTAAAAGAGGACACATTATTATTATTTTTTAAACTAGGGCAGATGCTTTATCCCTAAGGGTGTGTATGTTAATTATAAGGGTTAAAGCTTATTAACTATAGTTCAATGATAGTTAAAGGCCTTGTATGATTATGAAATAACATAAGGGCATAATAATCATTTTTCGAATAATAACAAACAGAAGCCTAACGAAACTAGGGATTGAGGTTGCTTGGCAAACAATTGCAAAATCATGAGTTAATTTGTAAAACTGTTATTCATAACAGTGTATTTGCAAAACTGGTAAAACACAACAGCTGATATGCAAAAACCCTTATTTATTTTTAATTGGTTGTTTTTTTTTTTTTTTTCGCTTACTCTTTTCTCTTGGTGGATAGTACTTTACCAAAAGGGTATTATACTATTATTGTAACTTTTTAAACATTTCTAAATGCAATTTAATTAAAGCAGAAAAAGTAAAAAAAAAAAACAGTAAAGGTATTTGTACGAGGTTATTTATCCAACTGTTAAACAATGATGTATTAATTTGAAAATTTGTAATAAGACGGGTTGTTGTGGTCCTGCAGATTACCTGGGCTGGGGTGGACACATCTTCTTTCTTTTTGTGCTTTTTTTTTTTTTGGTAGTCTTACAATCATTAATTATCTATTTTCCAACCATTTATGGTAGTGGCCAACCTTGCCTTATGAGTTGTGGTGTAGAAAAGTACGTCTTGCTTACATTGTTTGCACCTTCCAAGTTGGTCCTTTAATTTTCACTTATCACCTTTTTGGGCGAAAGGTTAGGTGAAAGGTTATCATGCAATTAACACACCTACTAAACTCACACACATCGAGACCTAAGACCATCTCTAAGGGTAAGTAGCAAAGGAGATAACAAATATGTCATTTGTTATCCCATATACATGTCACTTCTATCGGTTATTTTTTAAATTTGTCATTCTAAAGGTAGGTAACAAAATTTTATTATTATTTTTATCTTTGTACTTGTTAAGGGGCCCTCTTAATATTTTATTAAAGCAATTGACTTGGCATAAAGGGAGGGGCGCACATAATATTTTATTAAAATAATGGATTTACTGTGTGGTTGAAACACGTCAATTTTGCGGTGTTTTCAACCGCACGACAAACTTGGTTTAGAGTTTGCTGCATCGGTTGGAGGCTTAAAAGCTGATATGGCACAACAAATGTCCTTTATTACTTCAGTTGCTACTACGGTTGGATATGGTCTAAAATAGTTGCTAAGGTGTCATAAGGGTAAGTCCACGCAACCACTCCAAAAAAACCCAACTTAAGGGACATAGCTTCAAAGTTACAAGTTATTTTCTCATTACGTTGGGTTTTACATTTCCAATTTTTAATGGCATTATTATACTGAAATTTCAAAGAAATGAGCTTCATTTTTTAATGGGGCATTTAGATTGGATTTTATTAGCCAAAAATCAATTTTGGTAAAATTGATTTTGTAAAATTAATTGTCAAGTAATTATTTTTTTAAATAATGGTATTTGGGGAATTCAAAGTTGAGTCTATAATCTTCGTATTCCCCAACACTATTATTTGAAAAAGTGATTATTTGACAATTAATTTTATAAAATCAATTTTATCAGAATTGATTTTTAGCTAATAAAATTTAATTCAAACGCCACCTAAGCTTTTCACTACCTGGAAGAGTCCCACTGTTGTTAGCACCTTTTTTAGTGGCAATAGTAAAACCAAAACTATTTGGCCTCACTTACAGAGCCCATTTAACTACCCTTTCAACTTTGGTTAAATTTATTTTAAAAATGTGATTAAATATTTCTTAATATTTTTTCTAAAAACCAATGTTACATGGTTCAACCCTAAGGATTAATGAATGTTAACTATAGTTAAGAAGTGATAAAAGGGTTATGTGTCGACCTATGGGATGAGGGCTAAAAGAATTTGATATGTTCCACTTAAGAAGGGAAGGTGGCCCCACTTAAGAAGGGTTGGTGGCCCCTTATACACCCCTTCCATAAGGGTAAGTTCACTTGCCACTTCTTGGTGATTTAAAGTAACTTGTGGCTTAGGTTGAGATTTGGTCTCTGTGTGTGATTAGTGAGTGTGTTTAACAAATCTTTCAACAAAAAAACAAATGTAAGTTGTCTTTAGGACTCAACCCTTCTTGGTTACCTTTAATAATAGAGAGGTCTCTCTGTAGGATTTTAAGACCTTCGCCTTTGGATCTTCCCCGAATTCGGACCACAAAATCAGAGCTTCAGAGGGCCATCCAACGATGCCAAAACTGAGTGGTAATAGTCGAGTGGTACTTTCTTGCAAGCCATGGTTGCCAAGTTTGACTCCCTACTTTCCATTGACGGAACGTGGCATCATAACCCATTACGTGCCTCTTTAGCTCTGTTTTAAAATTTTTGTTTTTTAATATTTGATATTTTTTGACTTTTTTTTAAAAATTTTAAAACTAAAGTTAAAAATGTTTAACTCTAATAATTAAAACATTTTCATCACAGTTAAAAGGGCGACCGGATTCATTTTATGTGTGCAACTCAGCACGCATGAGAGTGCACCACGTACTGGATATTTCGCTAAAAATATGAAATGCTATTGAGACCGTGTTGGCCGAGACCACCAATAGCTTGCGCCAGAGCACGGGATCACACAAGATTTTATAGGCTATGCTCGTCAAGTGAAGATGGGCTTCACCTGAAATCTCGTGCGATCTAATGCTCCTTATATGGTCTTCGTAGCAAAGTCCATAAAAATATTACAAATTTGATTTTAATAATTTATATTTTATTAATACAATTTGACCTTAATAATTTATATATTTAGTAGTATATTATTGTTTTGTGCAAATGATCTATGTTGACTTACAATCAAAACAGACTCATTTTAATAATTGTCACGTATAGATGCTGAGTCTGGCTAATGTAACAGAACTTGTGAAAAAAGAAGAACACCATCTTCAACTCAAATAACCTTTGAATCCACAAGTAACCTTGAATCTACAAGAAAAAGAAAGAATTCGAAATTCTATTGATAAAAGAAACTCCATTACAATTAGTTACAAAAGTATTTATATACTCCTAAAACCTTAATTTCCAAAATTGTAAAATTACCAAAAATAGTAAAAATCCTAAATTGATTTGTTCTACCTAAAGTCTTTAAAAAACCATTTAAGACTTTCTAAAACAAAAAAGGACTCAAAATACCTTAAAACGACGTAAAACAGAATTTGCCAAAAACAAAAAGTTTTCTTTAAGTGAAATTCGGATCCTTAAACAGTCTTTTATGGGCTTTCCAATGGGCTTAACCGGCATAGATAATTACCACAACGTTGAGTTCATAGATACCTTCGATTTGAGTACTCGTGGGTTCCGAGGTGACGTCTGAATCAAAAGTTATGGCCGTTTGAAGTTTAAGGTTCATATTTTGACTTCCGACTCACCTTAAACATATCTCGTCATTTCAAGAAGTCGTTTGCCACTTGTTCTACATCACTAACCTAGTGGTGATGTATCCCCTCACTAGGAGGGAGATCCCGAGTTCAACCCGTTAAAAAAAATAATAATTATAATAACTAAAACATAAAAAAAAAAAATTTAATGTCACGAAGATCTTGTATAGTGTGTCTGGTACAATAATTATAAATATATCTATAAAAATATTCATCAAATATATAAAGATGAGACAACTTTCGTAATTTATACTTTGAATGGCAAACAAAATCATATTTGCTCGCTTGTACAAACAAAATAGATTTTTTAACGGCTCTTTTTTCATATATCTCTACTATTTTAATGAGAGAAGAAGAGGTATCTGGTGTTGATTTGACTTTTTTTAACTATGACAAAAAAATCAAAATTTATATTATTTTATTATTATTTTGTAAATAAATATTAAAGAGTATTAAAGTCATTTCAAATTTATTAACTTCCATACCTTAGATCCGATTCTCTCAACTATCTACTCTTATTTTTTTTTTCTTTCACTCTCCAACTATGTATGTGTTTTCAATCACAACTCACATTTCTAACACATATTTTCCCCCACATCTCTCTTCTAACACATGTGCTCCCTAGAGTCCCCTTTTCATTCTCTCCCTCTTCCATCTCTCATGTGCATCCACGTGCGACCTATTAGTGATAATAATGATATTATTGATGACATCAGATTAACTCTGGCGCATGCCCGAGGCCTAACCTCGGGCGTCCATTCATCATCAGCCATGTGATGATAAAAAGGGGAGAGATATGAAATGGGGAGAAGTCAAAAAACAGGGGAAAAAAATTAAATGACTTCTCCCTTTTTTTAGCACCACATGCTGGATGATGAATGAATGCCCAGGCTAGGCCTCAGGCGTGCGCTAAGGTAATCCGATGCCATTATTGATATACCACGGTAATCTTATAACTATATATATATATATATATATATGCGAGGGGCTGAGGGTGGACCTAAAAATGACTTGAGAGGAAATGGAGGGGAGGATGAACAAGCATTTCATTCTAGTACATGGTGTATGCCATGGTGCACGGTACCGGTATAAGCTTAAGCCGCTGCTCGAATCGGCGGGGCATCGAGTGACTACACTGGACCTTGCCGCTTCTGGCATCAACATGAAGAAACTTCAAGGGGTTCTTACGATTCATGACTACTCCCAATCATTGACGGAGATCATGCATGGCTTCACTCCCTCTCAAAGAAAGAGTCATCCTTGTAGGACATAGCTTGGGAGGCTTGAATTTGGCTGTGGCCATGGACAAGTTCCCGGAAAAGATATCTTCGTCACGGCATTCATGCCGGATGCCGCACACCAACCTTCATGTGTCATTGATAAGGTACTTATATTGTTTGGGAGGAATGCTAGTCCCAAATACATAGTTCTGAACTCCCAAGGATTAAGCAAGTTGCTTTTACAAATTAATTTTACAATCTATTAAACCGACAACCTAAAAAAAAAACGAGTTTGGAACTGTGCATCTGAGCAAGGCTGCTAGCATTGCTCCATTGTTTTCCCCCACTTTTATTTTTCTCTACACGTTATATAGAGAGATTAGTAATCATTGATAGGCCCAGGATTCTCTCAAGTTTGAACCCCTAGAGGTCGCCACGTGTCTCCTTTGACACCCCTTAACCATGGGTAAAGTTCACCCACCCCTAGGGTTCACTCACCCATCCTTGGTTTTTTTTTTTTAATATTAATTATTATTTTTTAAATTAAGAAACTGTTTTTAATATTAAAAAACTCTAAAAACATTTTTTAATTAAAAAATAATAATTAATATAAAAAAAAAAACCAAGGATGGGTGAGTGAACCCTAGGGGTGGGTGAACCTTACCCATGGTTTAGGGGTGTCAAAGGAGACACGTGGCAACCTCTAGGGGTTCAAACTTGAGAGATTCTCTCAAGTTGAACTTGAGAGAATCCTGAGAGTTTTTGATATAAACTTGTGTATTGTGTATTAGGAAATAGCTTATGAGACCACACTATCTCAGACCTACCTGAGACGGCACACAAAATCCGTGATTTTAGGGTTTGGTGATTTTTTTTTTTAAAGGGACGATATTCTTCTCTAGTTGTAACTGGTTTTACGAAAACCGGTTACACCCCTCAGGTGGCCACATGACCCTTTTGACACATCTTAACGTGATTAAGATTCAGTCCCCCTAGGGTTCACCCGCCTATCCTTGGATTTAAAAAAAAAATACAAAAATTTGTTAACTGTGGTTAAAATTTACCAACTCATATGGTTAATTTTTTTAAATATTTTTTTTCTAAAAACCAAAGATAGGTGGGTGAACCCTAGGGGTAGGTGAATCTTAACCACAGTTAAGGAGTGTAAAAAGGGGCACGTGGTGACCACAGGGTTCTAACCGGTTTTGCCAAACACCGGTTACAACTTGAGAAGTCAGAGAAGATCACGAGTCAAAAAAAAATTAAGGCAAAAATTTTCACTAAAACGGATTTTACGGTCTCATGTAGGTCTGAGACCATGCGGTCTCAAAAGTTTTCGCTTTGTATTGGATAGTTAAGGAGAAGGGATCTTATAGTGAAAAGTTGAAACTCAGGATCATACATACTATTATACAAAGGGAAGAGGCCACGTACTGGGTCTTACTCTACTTTCAATGTAGAGAAATATTAATGGGTTCTCATTTTTACTCTTCATGAATGAAAGTGTAATGAGAAAATACCAGCAGAGACGTGGTCAGATACTCAGTTTTCATCCTATGGGAGACCCGAAAAGCCTGCAACTTCAATGCTATTTAGCCCCAAGTTCTTGTCTTCCATGCTCTATCAACTATACCCTTTACAGGTAATTCTAATTCTCCCTCATCTGTTATAGCTAGATGAACATAATTTCGTTATCATAACAAAAGATCTTAATCTCGATCTTTGTATGATTCCTAATTAATTTAAAGGATGTTACGCTGGCGACGATGTTGATAAGGCCTGGATCATTCTTTCTGGAAGATTTGACAAAGGCTGAGATGTTTTCAAAGGAGGGATATGGTTCTGTTGCTCGAGTTTTTATTGTGTGCAAAGGGCCGGGATGAAGCAATTACAGAGAAATACCAACGCTGGATGATCGAGAATGATGGACTGAAAGAGGTAAAGGAGATTGAGGGTGCAGATCATATGCCTATCAGCCTATGTTGTCAAAGCCAGAAGAGCTGTGCTGCTGTCTCTTAGAGATAGCACATGGATGTTCTTGATCCTTTCTATCTGTTTTTACTGTGACTGTGCACGAACGTTAATGGTTCTGGATTGTCTCTGGCCAAGCCAGAAAGGGCTTGTCTCGGGGTTCCATAGAATAGGTGACAAGTGGTGGAGAAGTCAAAATCATTGGGCCATGATTTTGAGTTCTCCACCCATTATAAGACATGTGGCGATAAGTGTGCGAGAATAAGGGTGAGAGATATCAAATGGGAGAAAATGGAACCATTTATCCCCATTTTTACACCAACTGTCGCACAATGTATGGAACCCGACCCGAGAGCCCTTTCTGGCTTCGCCAGAGACAATCCGAGGCCAACGTTAATACCGTTGTTGCTGTTCCTCCTTTGTCTTTCAAAATGTCCGGGTATTTATTTTGGCCTTGGATTGTCTCTGGCGAAGCCAGAAAGGGCTTGTCTCGGGTTCCATAGAATAGGTGACAAGTGGTGGAGAAGTCAAAATCATGGGGCCCATGATTTTGACTTCTCCTCCCATTATAAGACATGTGGCGATATGTGTATGAGAATAAGGGGGAGATATATCAAATGGGGAGAAGTCAAAATTATGGGAAGATAATGGAATGACTTCTCTCCACTTTTTTACCAGCTGTCGCACAATGTATGGAACCGGAGAGTGTTTTCTGGCTTCGCCAGAGACAATCCAAAGCCATTTATTTTTGCTCAGTAGCATACCGATATTTTATTATTTGCAGCCTGTCCTTGTAGGCTAAGGTTTTATGTGCCCAGCTTGCATTATTAATAAAGGAGTCAAATCCCTTAAGCAAATCCGGTTATCACCCCTAGAGGTCGCCAAGTGTCTCCTTTGACACCCCTTAACCGTGGGTAAGGTTCATAACCCATTTTTGGTTTCTTTTTTAATATTAAATTTTTTTAAAAAAATTAAAAAACTGTTTTTTGGAGTTTTTTTTTAATATTAAAAACAATTTTTTTATTTTTAATTTTCTTTTTATAAAAAATTAATATTTTAAAAAAAAAACCATAAATGGGTGGTACCCACGATTAAGGGATGTCAAAGGAGACACATGGTAACCTTTAGGGGTGATAACTGGATTTGCCAAATCCGGTTATCACCGGAGATGATTTGGCTCCATTAATAAATAGGTAGGGTCTCCAAATCCCCCCCACTTGCACTGAGTGACTTTTTTTTATAATTTTTTTTTATTAATAAATATTTTAACTACACACCAAAGTTAGAACTTACTAAATGGATACCGCTAAATTCTTAAAGAACACCATTCAAATAAAATTTGAATTACAATATATGTGTATTCTGCAAAACAAAATAAATAAAAAAAACATTAAAAACTATGCAATTCATCCAAACCACAACTGTTCAAGGCTGGCTATGAAAAAATGTGCTCAAGAATGATCTAGAATAACATTAATAATTGCCATTATAATTCATTGGCATCTTATTGTTGTGCCATGAAGGATTGAATTTGTCATCAAGGAGAATGTTCTTCAACCATCCCTGTGACTGAGAGTTTCAGAGAAAAAGGGAATAGGGCTTGGGTGCTCATAGAAAAATGGAACTCTCAATATAAAAGAGACTTTTTTCTTATTTTTTTTGTAATGTTTATATATATTTTTTTGTAATGTTTGGCATATAGAAAGAAAATGTTGGGGTGCTCATAATAGCCCCTTTTATTTAATATTTTTTAAAAATGTTTTTTCTCTTCTTTTAGAGTAGTGATTAGCAACAACTCTCTACGACTGACACACTGACTCTATAAAAAATTAAGGGTAAATTACATTGACCTCTCCTATGGATCGGTGTAATTGCATATACCTCTTCTCTTGTTTCTGAAATTGAACTCCCCTCCCCTCTATTTTAATTGTCAGTAAAATATCCAAATTACCCCCTAAATACCAAAGACAAAAAAATTATTTATTTTAACTCACTTGTTCCTTTCTTAACAAAAACATTTCAACATCGGTGTAAGCAAGTGGTGAGAGAGAAAACCTTGTTGATGAGGAATCTGAGGAGACAACGTTGTTTGTGAGAAAACCCAACACTAGCCGTTGTTTGTAACTCACGAGCCTAGTGAAATAGGGGTAAAATCATAAAAGTACATCATTTGTTGATAGTTTTAACTTGAAAAGCCTGATAGGGGAGAGCATTGTAATTTAGAAACAAGATGAAAGATTTCTACAATTTCACCAAACCTCGGTCAATTAATGTAATTTACTCAAAAATTAAATAGAAATTGCTTTTATTTTTTCTATTGCAACATATCTCTAAAAAATATTAAATATCCCATGGTTTTTTTATTGGATGGACAATAGCATAGCTACTTGTCTTTACAATTATAATGTGAGACCCTTGCGAGTAGATGAATTTTTTGAAATTCTCAAACTACCCATATATAAAAACAAAACATTGATTTAATGTTTTACTTTAATTCTCAAAACTACCCCTTACATTTGATTTAATGTTTTACTTTAATTCCCAAACTACCCCTTGCTCATCTATCTATTTAGAATCACAGCCAAACGCGATTGAACTCGGGGAGAGTTCAATCGCACCCGTGGGTTAACACATGTCTCCATTAACTCTTATTAACTGTGGTTAACTCCTTCCCCTCGCGCTCACGTGCATCGCACGTGCCATTAGCGAGTTCAATCACACCCGTGGGTTAACACGTGTCCCTTTTAAGTCCTATTAACTATGGTTAACTCCTTCCCCTCACGCTCACATGTGCAGTGCACGTGCCACTAGCAAGTTCAATCGCACCCACAGGTTAACATGTGTCCCTTTTAACTTTTATTAACTGTGGTTAACTCCTTCCCCTCGCTCTCATGTGCATCGCACGTGCCACCCACTAGTTGTTAATAATCCGCAATTGTTCATTTTTTCCGCAATCGTTCATTTTTTGGGCCCTTCTCTAACTATACACTTACGCAATCACAAACTGTCACCTCTAGAGTATAAATATTAATTTTTTAACAACTCATATTGGTTTAGCATGGCCTCGGATTGTCTCTGGCGAAGCCAAAAAAGGTTTGTCTCAGGCAACCATAGAATAGGGGACAAGTAGTGGAGAAGTCAAAATCATGAGCCCTATGATTTTGACTTCTCTACATACTATATGACACATGACCATAAAGTGTTGAGATAAGGGGGAATAGATATCAAGTTGGTAGAAGTCAAAATCATGGGGAGAAAATGAAATGATTTCTCCTTTTGTTATCGCCACATGTCCCTTATTCTATGGTTGCCCAAGAGCCCTCTCTTGCTTTGCCAGAAGCAATCCGAGGCCGTTTAGCATCAACTGTGGAGATAATATTATTCATTTAAGAGTCTCTTAATGTTAGAAAACTTAATAAGGGGATCAAACCATTTAGTACAGATAGAAGTTTATAAAAAGGGAAACATTATCTAAAGGATATATACAATTGGAGAGAATATCTCTTCCGCTAAAGACGTATCAATAATATTTCTATCTATTCAAACTGTGTAATGGTCGCACCATCCGGGCTTAAAACCGCTTCTCTAGACTCCCCATGGCTCAGGGGCGGAGCCACATGGGGCCGGGAAAGCCCCCCTCAACTTTTGGGAAAAAATGTAAGTAGTGTCAACAAGATCGTAGCCTGGGAAGAGGCGGTTGCCCCCCCCCCCCCCCCCCCATAAACTTCAAAAAAGATTAAAAAAACTATGTTTTATATTATATTATTTAATTTAAGATGGCTTGGTCATGGGTAAGGAGAGCCACTGTCGCGCTCACGTGTAAAAAATATATTCTTTACAAATGTAAACGCCCACGAACTTGACCCTCACATTTTTTTTTTTTGGAGATTACACCCCCACACCCTTAGCTCCTCCTACAAGAAAATTCTAGCTCCCGTCCCTACCACGACTGAAAATCTAAAATATTCCTCTGCTGCCCATATGCTCTCACAGAGAAAAAAAATACTGAAAGCAAAAAAAGAAAAACAAAGTGACAAACAGAAAAGAGCATTACTAGCTCATAGAGAGAGGTCGTTTGCGGTTTGCGGAGATAATATAACTAAGTTGAATACTGGAAAGGTAGAAAGCAATGCAAGTCGTTGCAGCACTAATGGTGTGCACATATAAGAAAAGTATGAGATGTACTTGTTAGGTTTTGTCTTTGTTGTTAGCCGTTAGATCATCTTTTGATATGACGGTTAAGACTCTTTGCATAATAGATTTTATTAACCAGGTGGTAGGTAGTATAAAGAGAGAAAAAGGTTCTTTGGAGCCTGTAAGCACTCCATTTTTACACCGTCTACTCTACTCTCCTCTCATTTTCCAAAGCTCTAAGATTTAGCCCAATTACCAAAGCTCAAGTGCCTTAAACCAAGCCCAATTACCAATTGCTTTATCTCAAGCCCAATTGTCTTAGATAAAGCTCAATTGTCAAATATCCAAGCTCAAATAAAAATTTATGAACCAATATTCCAAGCCCAACTCTCTTTTACATATAACCAAAGTCCCTAACCATGGTTTGTACCCCATAACTCATCCACTAACAATTCATATCCACCTAACTAACATCCAACAACTCATACATCAGTCTACCAAATCCATTAACTCTTTTTCACCTCTTATAAGTCATTAATTCTTTACACCTCTTACAAAACAATTAATTCTCTTAGAACATTTTGACCTACCAACCACCTCTCTTCTTCTCACCAATCTCTCTATTAATCGACATCAGATTTTCTCTGGTGCACACCCGTGGCCCAGCTTCAGGCATCCATTAATCATCCGGAGTGCGGCGTTAAAAAAGGAGAAGTCATTTCATTTTCTTCCCTGTTTTTTGGCTTCTCCCCACTTGATATCTCTCTCTTTTTCACCCCTTTTTATCAATACATGATAGATAGATGATGAATGGACGCCCGAGGCTAGGCCTCAGCGTGCATCAGAGGTAATCTGATGCCCTATTAATCACCAAATTGTCAATCCCTTTTTGACCTCCCATTCACCTATGTTATCCTCCTCAACCTCTCTATTAATGATCAAATTGGCGAAATTCCTTGAAAAATCTATATATACAACTCTCACAAGATATTTCTCCTGTTTCCAAAATCTCAAGTAGAAACCCTAGCTTCCACCTACTTCATCCCAAAACCCTCTAAAGAATTCTCAAATTCTAAAAGCCACACCAAATCCCTTGAACCTTAGGGGCTTGAGTCATTTTTGGCTGAAAGTTCTAAGCTAGATCAACTAGGACTAGCTCCCCTTTGAACTTAGTCTCTCACCTCTTAGACTATTAGAGAAAAGTCTTGGAGGAGTAGGCGATCTTTCATTTATCTTTTTTTTTTCTTTTTTATTTCATATTTATTTATTTCTCTTTTCTTAGTTTTTAGTCATTTTCTAGAACCATTTAGAGGGTCTCGCCATTCTCAGACATAGTTGAGTCTCTTTACACCAAACTAATGATATAGAGGGACCCCATCTTAAAAGCAAGGAGAGGTCCTCCTTTCCTTTTTATGTACATATTCTTCCTTTATTTTTTTTTTCCACAAATGTGGATAGGGGTAGGCCCATAGAGATTGAAAGCCTATACCTCTCTTCTTTTTTACTTATCTTTACATTTGGATTCCAGTTCTTCTTTTAAAATTCTTTGTGAAAGTTCATCTCCTCTCCTACCTTCATAGGACCTCATTACATCATTTATAATGGTGTAAATAGATTACATTAAAAGGAAATGATGAATTTTCAATTTCTATACTTGCCTCTTTTCTTTCTTATTTCTTCTATATTTATTTCATATTTTATATTCTAAATTTTGGATGAATAAAGAATGATTTAAAGACTTAAAGAGAATATTGTCCAAAATGCCTCATGTTGAAAACTAATGGTATTTGATCTACTGTCAGCACCAATCCAAAAAATAGGTGTTGACAATAGACCACCTACTATCCATAGTGCAAATACCCCTCTTTATGTCCTAAATTTGATCTTTTAGTTTAACCCCTCTCTACCTTTCTTTTCATTTAGGTTAAAGTTTGACTTTAGTTAAGTTTACCAAAACTTATTTATGCTCCAAAATGAGTCTAAACTACCATTAATAAAATCCGAAAAACATGATAAAGTCAAAAGCCCAAAAGTAATATAAGAATCCAATATCCAAAAAAAACATGATAAAACCAAAAACACCAAAAAGCAATCAATTAACCTTCGCTCTGAAATGAACCTAAATTATGCTACTTCATAATGAGTCTAAACTACCCTTACTCCAAAACGAGTTATAAATTACAATAACCATCCTCCTTAATTTGTAAGAACTACTGTGGCTTGATCACACCAAGTTTGGTAAATAGACAGCCCTAACGAATTTAGTCCCCTTAGGGTTAGTTTTCTTTTTGCCCCTTAAACTTACTTCATTTGCTTAGTTAGCTTAATTAAATAGCATACTTAACTCATTTTGAATTTTCCTTAAAATTGACTTAGACGTAAGGAGTAGGTTACCATCTCCTGATGGGGTCATAGGGTACTTAATACCTTCTCCGGGACTTAACCGAATCACTTACCTATAATCTCAACCATGGACCTAAGACCTTATCTGTTATATATTCGGGATCCTATTTCCCCATAATTAAGAGGTGACAACTCTCTATTTAGATTTTTAGCGTCGTTTCTCTACATGGTCCAGCCCGGAAGGAAATGTGGTAAATTTTACTTCTCACAGAGCCGTCAAGAGAGAACAGTGATCTTTTGCAAAGTTTTTCTGGTTTTGAGAGTGGGAGAGAAAGATGGGTGTACAAGGGTTGTTGGGTGTGGATTTTTGGTCTTGAAATACACCTTGTACAACCCTAAAATGGATTATTGCAGAGAGTTATGTACGACCCATTAATTGGTAAATTAGGTGCAGTTAACAAGCCCAAATCCCAATCGGGCACCATTATGTACGATCTCAAACCCTAGAGTGGGAGAATTGTGTGAGATCACAAAGATTGATTATCTGGGTGACGATATGTTCAAACCCAGGTTTTCTATCTGATGGTCATTTGGGCGAGCTGGTGTGATCCCTAAGAACAATGACTTGGACCAAGTAAATCAAATGGAGAATTTGTGTTATTACTGGAAGTGTTATTAATTGCATATTGAGTAAATGTGATTATAACTAGTTGATGAAAGTGCTTGATGTGTTTATCTTGCTGGACTTATTCCTCACTCTTGCTATGTTGATATTTTCAGGAGATACTTAAAGGACCTGGGAGTATCTAAGAACAAGATAGCTAGTGGGGAACTATCCTTATACTTTAAGATTGAGAGTGAGGGACTTGTGGTGAGGAAATTTTTGAATTATCTATAGATGTTTCTTTCCAAATGGTTAAACCTTTAGTATTGCTTGATATGCATTTCTAAAGTTGAGTTCATTTATGATGAATTACATTTACTGTTAGGATATGTTTCAGGTTCACGCCTTGGAATTTGTATAAATATAAGGTATATTGTGTATATGATTTTAGGGGCATGACAATGTTGGACTCCTGATGAAGAATATTCAAAGTATGCACTTTTTGGGTGGTGAGGTGGTGTTTGAATTTATTCCTCGCCTTGCAAACTCCGAAGCCCATGCTGTGGCCTAGGAAGCTCTCCATATGAGTATAGGCTTTCTTGCTCCTTCTTCGGTTTCTTCAGTTGTGGATGTTTCCATCCAGAGGGAATCTCGGAGCATCCTTTTGTAATTAGCAATATTTTTTCTTGAATATATTGGCCCTTTTCAACCAAAAACAATTCAGCAATATACAATACGTTAACAAAACCAAAAAAAGTCATAACTATTTTTTTTTAATTTAAAATATTATTTTTGACTTATCTTCGCGTGCTTACAAAATAATCATTACAAGAGAGCCATTGCTGTTACGTTTTACTCAAGAAACTTTATTTTAAACGGGAGCAGATGACAGCAGCCGCATCCCCCAATATGGGCTACAACCGAAGGATATTGGTCTACTCTAATAAAAAATAAAATTTGACACAAAATTATCTTGAGGAGTGCTAGCCCCACTTGCATTTACTCCAATTGTTTCCAGAAACAAAATCGGGCCTAACACGAGATGTTTTTTTATTTTAACAATTAAAAAAATAAAAGTCAGAGAATGGTTGACATTTGTAGCGCCCTAGTTGTGTCTTTGGAAGATTTGTGATTGGAGCTTGTGAAATCCAATTATCTTTTTTCAAATCATTTTAAAAAAATGATTTTGCTAGTAAAACCATTCACAACAGCACGAGGATGCAAATAAACACGTTAAACAATTGTCACCTATGCACTCGGCCAAAAAAAAGTCTCATCCATTTCTTATTATTTACATATTATTTTTGACTTCTCTGCGCGTACTGAGAGCATCTCCAACCCTATCTTTAAAATTTCTCTATTTTTACTCTAAAATGATGAATTTTCTAAAATAGAGAACCACTTTTTATCCTTTCAACTCCAACCTTATTCTCTATTTCTACCTTATTTCTATTAAATACTCAAGTTAGATTCCTAATGTCTTCCATCACAGCAATATAGAACCTATTACCAGTTGTGACACCAGTGGAAAAGAACAAGCTTTACGGGTAACCATCTATATACAAGCATATCCACGAAAATCATTTGGGAATATCAACAAACACCTATCAGACAATCAAACTCAAATTTTATAGAAAGAGAGGAAGAAAGAAGGTTTGTGTCTTAAAGGAAACTGGGATATAGTTGTTGCTTTTTTTTTACCGTTACGCAAAAAAATATTAAAATAATAATCAGGCGAGTTGATTCCGCTCGCCACCAATAGCAAACTTTTCATCTACCCTACAGTGGCGAGCTACTGTAGCGAGCCTGTTGGAAGTCACTGTTTTTTGCTTCAGGCTCCCAATTTTGGCGAAGGGAGCCCAAATAGGGCGTGCATTGGAGATGCTCTTACAAAAGAGCAATTACAAGAGAACCATTGTTATCACGTTTCACTCACGGAGGAGATGACAGCAGTTGCATACCCCAATATAGGCTACAACAGGGGCTATTGGTCTTCTCTAATAAAAAAAATTTGTAACCAAATTACTTTTTTTCAAATCGTTTTAAAAAAATGATTTTGCTATTAAGACAGTTCATAATAGCACGGGATTCAAATTAACACGTTAAAAAAAAAGGGAAATAGAGGGAGGCTTCCACCAATGAGGTGGTGTCTTAAGTTTCGAAATGGAATTTATGTGTACGCCTATCACTATTCAAAAAAATATTGTCACTTATGCACTCTACCAAAAAAAAAGTCTCATCCATTTCTCATTATTTAAATATTAGTTTTTATTTTTCTTCGCGTGCTTACAAAAGGTCATTACTAGAGAGCCATTGTTGTTACGTTCCACTCAAGGAACTTTATTTTAAGGAGCCAAATCATCTCCGGCAAATCCGGTTATCACCCCTAGAGGTCACCACGTGTCTCCTTTGACAATCCTTAACTGTGGGTAAGGTTTACCAACCCCTAGGGTTCACCCACCTATTTTTGGTTTTTTTTTTTTAAATACAAATTAAAAAAAAAAATTTTAAAAACTGTTTTTAATATTAAAAAAACTCTAAAACCAGTTTTTTAATTAAAAAAAAAAGAATTAATATTAAAAAAAAAAAAAAACCAAAAAATGGGCCGATGAGCCTTACCCACGGTTAAGAGGTGTCAAAGGAGACGCGTGGCAACCTCTAGGGGTGATAACCGGATTTGCCGGTTATCACGGTAGAGGATTTGACTTCTTCCTTTGAATGGGAGCAGATGACAGCAGCCGCATCCTCATATGGGCTACAAAAAATGATTTTGCTATTAAGAACGTTCACCACAATAGTACGGGGATTCAAATTTTTTGAATCCTGTGCACTTTCTATTTGATTTCTTCGAGTTTTGTTCTTAGTGTCGGGGTGGTCTCTATATATGGATGGTCTCAATAGCAAAATCTTTTTAAAAAAATTATTAAAATTAATTTATTTTGATTTTTTTTTATTTGATTGGACAAATACTTGGCTGCTGTAGTAAAGGGGCTGGTTTTTAAACGGTTCTTTCTTTTGAGATAGGATCACAGCCGATTGCAATTACAATTGCATTCAACCCAATTCAATTGCATATGTGGCTAATGTTAATAAAAAGATAAAAAAATCAAAATTAAAATTTTCCACTCATTAAAATTTGAATTTCCTACTTATTTTCTCTCTTCCAATCAACATCAACCACAAATGCAATTGAATTGGCTTGAATGCAATTGCAATAGGCTATGATCATATTCTTCTTTATTTCACATGATACACCACATAAAGTCCGGATCTTGAAAGTTCAATCGCACTCACAGAGCTTTTTTAGAATTGATATTTTTTCTAAAATCAAGATTAGATTATTAAACCTTAAGAATTAATGAATCATAACTACAGTTAATAAGTCTTAAAAAAGACAAGTGTTTGCTCGTGGGTGCAATTGAATACTCATTAATCTTCGTGGATGAATTACACATATTTTTCTCCATGATCAAATAGTTAGTAATATCCCTTGTCTTTCGTATACCCAATCCTAGTTCATTTTTAAAGTCAAAATTATAACATGAGCCCGGTTAAAAGTTCCAACCAAACCCATTGTTTAGTTTTATTTTATTAGGTCTTATTCAATTAACAAGTATTTCGAGTCATTTCATTTTCGGACCATTTCAAATCGTAATTTGAAATGACTCTATCAAAACTTTGAGCTCTAAGTTCATAAATCATAACTCGAATGTTTCTCGGCGTACAGGTCGGGTAGTACAGCCCGTTCAATCACAATTGAAAATGAACCTAACTCCACCACGTAAAATCTGTAACTAAACCTGGTGTTTACACCTGTCCATTAACATGGAAGGAAAATGGACAGGTGTAATCACCAAGTTATAACTAGTTCCTTTATAGGTCGGTTATAACATGAGAGAATTCCAAATCTTTTCTATAAATAATGGAGGATGAACCCAAAAATGACTTAGAGAGGAAATGGAGGAGAGGATGAACAAGCATTTCATTCTAGTACATGGTGCATGCCATGGTGCATGGTCCTGGTATAAGCTTAAGCCGCTGCTCGAGTCGGCCGGGCATCGAGTCACTGCACTGGACCTCGCCGCTTCTGGCATCAACATGAAGAAACTACACGAAGTTCTTACAATTCATGACTACTCCCAGCCATTGATGGAGATCATGGCTTCACTCCCTCCCAAAGAAAGAATCGTCCTTGTAGGACACAGCTTGGGTGGCTTGAATTTGGCTCTGGCTATGGACAAGTTCCCGGAAAAGATATCTGCGGCTGTCTTCCTCACGGCATTCATGCCTAGTACCGCACACCGGCCCTCATATATCACTGATAAGGTTTTTTTTTTGGAATACATACACTAAGTCACACCTTACACAACTATCTCAAAAAAGAGAGGGTGGTCGGGCTAATTAAAGGCTCAGAAGCCTCATATACCCCACACAACTAGGGCTGCACAATGCAAGCTAGCTCGACGGCTCAACTCAGATTGGCTTGTTTAAGCCAAGCTCAAGCTAGCATTTCAAGCTCAAACAGATCCAGCCAAACTTTTATTTGAGCTCGAATGCTTAAACAAGTGAAGCTCAAGCTAGACCATGTTTGATTTAGCTCAAAGCTTGACTCGTTTAAGGTTCGGTTTGGCTTGAGCTCGACTCGGCTCATTATATAATTTTTAAGTAATATTATTTATATTTAAAAAAAAATTATAAAGTTAAAGCAGGGAATCTAATCTAACTCTTTACTCTTTGGATCAAATGACTACTCTCAAATCTTATTTTTCATATATGAATGTATTAATTTTTCATTACTTATTATAATATGATTTATTAATATATATTTTTATTAAAATTATGTAAAAATAAACAAAATAATTTCATGAATTAAATTTGAACGAGTCCGAGCTCAATTCGGCTTGAATAAAGTTCGAGCTTGAGTTTGATTAAGCTTGTTCAAACCAAGCTCAAGTCTAAACATTTGAGCTTGAATCAAGCTCGAGCATTTTCAAGTCAAGTTCAAACATGGCCAAGCTCGGCTTGATTACACCCCTACACACAACCCCCTTAAAAAAGAGAGAGAGGTCGGGCTAATTAAAGGCTCACAAGCCTCACACCCCACACAACCCTCTCAAAAAATATAGGGAGGTGGGGCTTATTAAAGGCTCACACAAGCAACTACCCCACCGATGTGAAATTTTTTTCTTTTGGTATATACAAATAGGTACGTGACAGATGCCCTCCCAAGGTAGCCCTTTTTGCGACTCGTACTTGTTTTGACGAAAGCTATTCCCATACACAAAGTTTTAAACTCTCAAAGGATAATAGTGATTCGGGTGGTGTTTAGTAACACTAATCTAAATAAGTAGAGCTTATTTAAAAATTGAACTTAGTTGAACTTTAGATTGTTAAGTTGAAGGTTAATTCGATGTCTAGATCTTTTTGAAGTAAAAGTTTTACAGCTCTACCTATTTAGATTAGTGTTACCAAAAGCCACCTCAGTAAATTTTGATATAAATTAGTGTATTTTTCTCTATCCACACTGGTAATTCAATTTATAAATAGTTTCACTGTAGAGAACTATTAATGGGTTCTCTTATTTTCTCTTCATGAATGGAAGTTTGTTGAGATAACCCCAGCAGAGGCGTGGTTAGATACTCAGTTTTCATCCTATGGGAGGCCCGAAAAGTCTGCAACTTCAATAATATTTGGCCCCAAGTTCTTGTCTTCCAAGCTCTACCAACTATGCTCTTTACAGGTAATTCTAGTTCTCCCTCTCGCTCACCTGTTATAGATGAACTTTCATATTCATAAAGAATGATCGTGATCTCTTTGTATATTTCCTAACTCAAAGGATGTTACGCTGGCGACGATGTTGATAAGGCCTGGATCATTGTTTCTTGAAGATTTGTCAAAGGCTGAGATGTTTTCCAAGGAGGGATATGGTTCTGTTACTCGAGCTTTTATCGTGTGCAAAGAGGATCAAGATATTACAGAGGAATTCCAACGCTGGATGATCGAGAATGATGGAGTGAAAGAGGTAAAGGAGATTGAGGGTGCAGATCATATGGCTATGTTGTCAAAGCCAGAAGAGTTGTGCCGTTGTCTCTTAGACATAGCAGATAAATATCCTTGAGATTTGATCCTTTCAATCTGTTTTGTAACGAGGCATAACCAGAAACCCTTGGGGTAGTTTCCGTCCCGACCTCTTAGCTTATTCATTGAGTGTTCTTTTGTGAGTTTTTATTGAGTGTTAATCTTTTAGTTTGTGAGTCCTTGGTCCCTAATCTTCTGTTGCTCTGCTCTTTATACAAAGCCCCCATAATTGGTATCGTAGTCCAAGTTCTGATCTTAGGTCTCAATTATTGTGCAGGTGTCTATGGTTGTAATCTCAGAATTATATCTATATGTGTGATTGTGTGTTTGTTTAATGGCTTTGGGTAGCTAAATCTCTCTTCTATCTCTTGGTTTATGACTCAATTGGTTAAATTCTGCATAGAGTATTGTTATTACATCTTGTTGATTAGTATGTCTGTTGCATCCACCTGACCAGTATGTTCTGTGATTGCCACTTCGCGTGGATCCTTTATTAGTTGGTTAATTAGTTCAAATAGCTTACACACGATGACCACAAAATGTCGTTAATCAAATTCGGCTAAGAGACACGATAAACGTTTCTTAAAGATAGTTGGAGCCTCCCGTTTGTGCAAGAGATTAAGACAACTCTATCCTTAAGATTCAACCTAGCCAGGAATCGATCCATTCCACTACAAATCTGCACTATCTGGTAAGAACTGTACTTAAACCTCATTTTAGGATGCTCACAGTTGTTATTACAGTTTAGGTCTGAGTTATCCTGGTTACACAGATTGTATAAACCAGATTAGGCTATCACAAGTGATTGCCAAACAGAATTACTCACTAGGAGCGATTCTGACACAGTTCTAGAATTGGATCTGTATGGATTCTATAAACCAGATTCTGAGAATTCTGGAATCAGTTCCGAATAGACACACTGTTTGGAAACAGATTGTCTGCGGGTTCTGTTTGGTAACAGTACCCAGAGATCAGTGTATTACTACACTGGCTGAGATCTCATTTTGTTCTCTATTCTAGTTAATCCGGACAGTACCCTGTTTGGTTACAGAGCTGTCTCAATTGACCAGATCACTTCTCTATTTGGAGACAGGGAATCAATTGATCCAAGCGGACTGATTGATTACGTAATATGGCTTACTGGGTTGAGTCGTCTTTAACCTTGAGATGAGATTCAGATCTCTGATGGAGTTCTGGAGCTGTCTTATCTGGTTTGGGCTCTCTTTTTCTAGGCTCCATCTCACAGAGGTCTAATACGATTTTCAACTTCTATAAAATCCTTCTCTTCATCCTCATCTGATATAGGCGAGGGTTAGGCCTTGGGAGCCACTTGGGCTTCCTAACCGACCCACTCACTGAGTCTCTTAGGTTTCCCCAACAGACCCATTCAATAGCCCACCAAGTTCAATGAACCTGGACACACACTCATGATTCGTAACGGATCATGGAATTCGAACCACCATCTCAATCCTGATCAGATCTACACCGTTGATCTGACTTCTATTCTTAAAAAGAATAGGCGACTCAAGCGACTCGTGAAGTGCAAAGTGCGCTGTGAACAAGGATTTCGGTCCCCGCCCATAGGGATGGGTGTATGCCCTGACGATGGTCGGTTGAATTTATATTTAGAGTCGCCACCTATTTATTCGGTAGGGATAGGTCACAATCAATAGATAGGGTCTTGGTCTGGTCAGAGTTCTAGATAAGAGGTTCGGTTAAGCCCGGGGAAGGTGTTAGGCACCCTGGCACTTCCGTCATACGACGGTTCCCTACTTTCTATGTTTAAACCATTTAAATGTCAAGTACTTTAATCAAATGCCATTGATTTACTTTATACTAACCCAAGAAAGGGAAAGCTAGACTAGGGTTAGGCCTGAGTTAGGCTGCTTACGTACTCACATTGGCCAGACCGAGCGTAGTTCTGGTACATGAGCCCGTGCCGAGGTTAGGAGGAGTGTTGTGTGTGCATTCGGTAGGTCTGGGGTTAAGCCCGGTAGGCTTGGGTTTGGCCCGATAGGCCTAGGGTTAAGCCCGGTAGGTTTGGATTGGCCCGGTAGGCCTAGGGTTAAGTCCGGTAGGCTTGGATCGGCCCGGTAGGCCTAGGGTTAAGCCCGGTAGGCTTGGATCGGCTCGGTAGGCTTTTGGTTAAGTCTGGTAGGCTTGGATAAGCCCGGTAGGCCTAGGGTTAAGCCCGGTAAGCTTGGATCGGCCCGATAGGCCTAGTTAAGCCCGGTAGGCTTGGATCGGCCTGGTAGGCCTATGGTTAAGCCCGGTAGGCTTAGATTGGCTCAGTAGGCCTAGGGTTAAGCCCGGTAGGCTTGGATTGGCCTGGTAGGCTTAGGGTTTTAAAGTCCAAAGTTGATTCATGGAGTTTAGGGGTTTTTTTTCCAATTTTGCCCAAATTAGACGGGCTAACATGGGTTTTGACCATGGTTAGTCCGGATAACCACGGTTAGGGGCATGCGTTGAACATTTTATTACCCTCTTTGCCTTTTCCAAGATTTTTTGGGAATTAACCAAGATTTAATGGGCTTAGCCATGGTTTAACCGAGGTTTAACCGTGGTTAAGCTCATTTAACTATGGTTATGCATGAGATCATCAAATTCTGTCATTGTAGAATATTTTGGATTTTTTTGTATTTTTTGGAATTTTTTCAACAACGGTTGATAAGTTAACCATGGTTAAAGTGTGACCATGGTCAAGTTTGACCATGGTTAAGGCTAAAGAGGGTGTGGTCAAACCTGGGCTGGACCCCAAGGTCCAAGGTAAGTCACGTGGATGTCCCCCATAGGGTGTGGACCCACTGCATGGGCCCAAAAAGTCCAAAACTCATACTGTCGGTAATCCAATTACCGACAGTTGGGATGGTTTTTTTACCATATTTAAACCCCTATAACTCGAGTTAGGCTAAGAGTTGTGGGGCTCACAGCATGTCAAATTGAAGCCTGGGATGAGGGGAACCCAGTAGGCCTAGTTTAGGTCTCAGAGGTTGCCTGGTATGGGCCCTACAGTGAGTCAAAGTGGCCTGTTTGGCCATCACATAAAATCATAAATGTCGGTAATTGGATTACCGACATTAAGCACAACCCCCGGTTTTTGGCATTTTAACCTTACTTAAGCTCAACTAAGGATCAAGGTCCCTTCATGAAAAAGGTAGGGAAGGTCCAAGGGAACAAAACCCTACTTTTAGTTTAGCCCAAAAATCCACCAGGTGGGGCCCACAGGCCCTCGAACAGCACTGTCTCAGGGTGTCGGTATTGAGATTACTGACATCCTGTAAATTTCTCTTTATTTTGAAAAACCCCTACGGGGTTGCTACTATGCCAGCACCAGGGGTTTCCCTATGCCATTGGGAGCCCCCAGAGACGAGAAGAGCCAAGCTATACCTTGAGGGGGGGGGGGGGTTCCCCACACCTATGAAGGTGGGAGAGACCTCCCCATTGGGTGAGTGCATGTAAAACCGAAAGGAAAGTCCCCTGGAATGGATCAGGCGCTCACAACAGTGTACAAAATGGAAAGAAAAGGGGGTAGGGGAAAGCCCTACCCTGTTGAGTCACACCAGAGGAGCTGGAAGCTGGTGGCGACGCTGCTACAGGCGGTGGGAAGCTGGTGGCGCTGCTACAGGCGCTGGGGAGCTACTGGGAGCTCAAAGGGGAACCCAATGGGGGTCCTTGAGGTGGCCTAAGGGCTTGAGGGAGTCTGGATTTGAGCAGGGTTCAGGGTCGAATTTTTTTAGATGGGTTTGAGGCCAAGGGGGCATTGCCCTTTATAGGGGAGGACCAAGGGGACACCACCGGGATTTGTACAAAGGTAGGAGGGGTCTACAGTGGAGGGAGAGGTGTTCTGGAGGTCGGAGTGGGACTGTACAGGGCGTGCCTGAGCTGCAGGGAGGTGGTTGTGCTGCAAACTGGAAGAAACTAGGGTGTTGGTAATTGGATTACCGACACCTGAAATTCTTTGAAAAATTGGGTGTCGGCAATCCAATTGCCAACACCTCTGGATTTTGCCCATTGGGCTTTGCCCAGGCCTGCAGGTGTACTGTTGGGGATTTTTTGAATTTCATGGGCCTGGGTTTGGGCCCCGGCCGAGTGTGAGGTTTTTTAAGGCTTTATGGGTCTAGGGTTCAAGCCCTAAAGGCCTAGGGCTTGTCTAGGGCTTGGCTAGGGTTCTACCTAGGGTCCCTCTAGGATTTAACTCGGGTTTACCTAGGGTTAGGGTTTAACTAGGGTTTATAATTAGCTATGGTTAAGAGATTTAACCGCAGTTGGCAAGGGGTGTAAAAATTGGGTGCTTACATGCGCCTCATAGCGCCTATTTCCCCTGCCCGTGCACGTGCATGTGTCCCGCTCGGTGCGATGCACCTCGCTAGTGCACCCACATTTGGTGTGTAAGCACACACAAGAGAACAATCTCTAAGGAGAGTGGATTACTTATTAATTGATTTCAACTCTCATTAATTTCCAATGTAAGACTAATAAAAGCCACAACAGTTTTCTTTTGAAAACATGGTTTTTTTTCTCCAAAACCATTAGTGTAAAAACACCATTTTAAATCCAATCAAATGGTTTTCTTCCAAATCATTAAAACCCAACTTTTATTTTATTAAAACCAATTAAAAACTTTGTTTTATTAAATCAAAATCAACATTTGCGACCTTATGCAGAAAACTAGGATTTGCCTTGGTAGCTTATGATACAGATCCCACTTGAACTATATGATTTTGGACTTAGTATACATTGGAATTTCGTCCAGGAGAACGATGGCCCAGCAGAGTAGACTGTACGGTGTTTGGTCACCCCAATCTTTATATCACTTTATCTTATGCAAAAATTCTGATCTAGCATAATTTGCCCAGCTTGAAGAGTAAATCAAAAGAGATAGACCTTGTTAGCTGGAAATCTGGCTTGTGTTGGGTGTGTCAGTTCCAAGTGGCATAATTAGACAGAAAACTTTAGACCCCGAGCGCTAAGTAGGACAAGGTGACCGAGAGCGCGTTCGCTTCAGCCATCCGACCAGTCACCACCAAATGAATCGATCGAACGATTTAGAGATGAGGGTTTTCATCCTTCTATGATGAGTTCTATTATGCCTTTGGTGACTGAAGGGATTTCCAAATTTATAGGGCAATGTAGAATGATGTGAGGAATGTGTAATGTGTGGAGTGAGCAAAAATAACAGAATTGATAAAACAGAAATAATTTAATTATGGCAAACCAGTACTATCACAATTCGGACTTTGATCTTGGAAAGGAGAAATTCCCGCCTCAGGAGGGTAACAAGAAATTGAAATCTAATAGTGGTAAAAAACATGGAGGAGGGGGAGAAATGGATTATGGTTTTGGGATGAACAAGTATTTCAGTCATGTATTCAAGAGCTGCAGTTCTCTACTTTCTAAATTGATGAAGCACAAACATGGTTGGGTGTTTAATACCCCTGTCGATGCAAAGTGGCTTGGTTTGCATGACTATTACCGTATTATCAAGGACTTGGGCACGGTGAATTCCATATTGAGCAAGAATTGGTATAAGTCTCCTTAAGTTTTTTTTTTAAAAATTTCAGTCAGGTATTCCAGATTGAACAAGAATTGGTTGAAGAGGCGAGAGAAATGGCTCGTTGTTCTTGGCGTCGTCCTCCACGCAGTCTACATGCTCAGCATCTTCGACATTTACTTCAAGTCCCCTATCGTCCATGGCATGGATCTAGCCCCCCTCGATTCAGCGCCCCCGCCAAGCGATTCGTCCTCCTCGTTGGTAAACTCTGCCGAACACAACATGTTTAATTTAAATTTTTCTCAACGAGCCATATGTCTTTCCTGTTATTTTAAGCGTGATTTGTTTGTGCAAATCTCTGTAATCAAGTTAACTTCAATGAGTTAGTCCCCAGTAGTGTATTACTCTAGTGATTTATTATGTCTCGATCTCAAGAAATTATTTGATTTGATTTGCATCCGGTCATGGTAAAATTTATGGAAAATAGTTAAACGTACCTGGGTTCATGGACGAATGATTCAAGGGGTAGATTTGGATGTTTATAGATTTAATCTGATGACATCAGTACCTCCGTCAGTTGACTAACGGTCAACACACAGAAGAGGTGTAAGTGCCATTATTTTGAAAAGCAAGGGTACATAAAGTATTTTCTGAAAACTGGGGGTCTGTGTATTTTCCCCAAATCTCAAGGGTGTAAAGCTAAGGTTATATTGTTGAACCCCTTGGGTTCAACCACCTAACCTTGGTTTCTAGAAGAACAAAACTAATTCTAAAGGTTAAAGTTATTAACTAGAGTTAAAAGACTTTTATGTTGTTATCGGAATCTAAGGAGTTTGGTATTATTTCTAGAGGATTAGTCAGGGGCAGCTGTCTAATTTGTTTAATTATTTAATTATTTAATGTGTTTTAAAACTATTTTGTTTAATTATTTAATAAGGCATATTCATTGGAAAGGGGACAACTGCTTCCTCAACTTTTCAAAATTATATTATATTATTTAATAGGCGTAGTCATCGGACAGCAAAGCAACTACACCCTGAACTTTTTTTTAAAAAATTATATTATTTAATAGAGCATAGTCATATGATAAGGGAACATCTACTCCCGTAAACAAGGAGAAACAATACCGGTAGTATATGTACAAAATCTATGGATGAATTGACCCACAAGTCGTCAAAAATTTTTTGTGAGGGCTCCACTCCCGAACCCCCACCCATTAAACTAAATATGCCCCCCTACAATAAATTCCTGGCTCTGCCCCTGCCCCTGCCCCTCACTAGCTTTCATTTAACATACTTCATAATTAGCGGTGTTTTGAAACCAGTTGAATTGGTAAAACCGGAACCAAGAGGTCAACTAGTCTCCAAAATCACAAAAACCGGCCTTAAAATAGATGATCATAAAAGGGGTCAGAGATTCAGTAATTTAATTATTAAAAATCGAGGGAACTGACCAATACAAAGGAATATACATATATTATAAATAAATAAAAAATGTCACGGTTCATTAGGGTCGGTCGATCCAAGATTCAGAGACCCAAGTGGTTGGACCTCTTGTTCGAATATGAAAACATTGATTAGTCAATAAAAAGTCATACATGTGACGAAGAGATCAACATCTACAAAAGAAGCGTCTAGGGTTAGCCGAGCTTGATCAAGCTTGTTCAAGCCTAAACATTCGAGTTGAATCAAGTTCAAGTCAAGCTCAAGCTAAGCTTGAACATGTTTAGGCCAAGCTCAAACTTGGCCAAGCCCGGCTCGAATACACCCCTACTGTTTACATTTCAAATCAGTCGTACTAACCAATTGGCCCCCTTCATGGTAAAGCATGATATCCAAGTCTGTAATACACTGTGAAAGAGGAAAAAGATAGTTGAGACCTGAACACCCCACATTGGAGATATACACACTGCTATTGGTATAAGCTAACCGATGTGACGGTTGATAGGCCCACCATATTTAACTCGCTTTTGAGTTTGGAGATTGGCACCTTAATCCACTAACCACTGCTAACGAATGTTAACTGGGATTGTGGCCTAACCATATTCAACGCTAACTGGGGTTGATGCCAAACAGAGTCACTCCATGAGATTAATTATAATACAATTTCATAGGTCCGTTCTTTTGGTGGAACTTTTAAAGTCTAGAACTTCAATTCTTTCATGCTTAATTTTACTTAATGTTTAAAATTATTTCAATCCATAGAGTGCAAAAGTTCTAGAAATATAGAAATTTCAAGTTCCACCTAAAATTTTGGATTTTTATACATGTGAAATTTTTAATTAAATTGAACCCAATAAATCTGAGATACTTTCATGTAAAAGGGTTAGAAACTCTTTCCCCTATCGTCCTAAACTCTTGCCTCTTGATCCAAAGGATTAATGTTCTAGACTTTTAAAAGCTCCACCAAAAGAAGGGAGCCTAATTGAATCTGTATGGATTCTGGCTAACCTGATTTGAGATAACATGCTATTTGGTTACAATATTGTAACAGTACCTCTTGGTCGATGTATTTCTACACTAACCAGATTATCTTGTTCTGGTTTGATTCGGACAACACCCTGTTTGGATACAAGGTAGTTCTTAGATGACGGTCAGACTTATTCACTTAGTCCAGTTCTTTATTTTGTAATAGATGATTGAATAGTCCAATTGGACTTTTCAGATTATGCTCTAGAACAAGGATAATCCCTATGCTTTTATGAAAGTTGATATTTAATTTGAGGATTGGTGATCTTTGGTTTGGATTATCTATGGTTGAAGTCATTTTTAACCTTGAGATGGAGGTCCGAATCTTTTTATTTGGTTTGGGCTCTCCTTCTTGGCTCAATCTAAACGAGGGTCTGCACATGTGTGAAACTCTCATCCTCACCTTATAATGTAAGTGAGGGCTAGCCTTGCGAGCCTCTTGGGTACGCTCACCAGCCCATTTATGAACTCCGAGAGGCTCCTAACTGACCCATACATGAACCCACCACCCATGGGCCATGCATGGTGATCGGACCATCATCAGGTGTATCCAATTGATGCACCACCTTCTAATCTGAAAAAGAGTAGACGACTCGAGCAACTCATGAAGTGTAAAAATGGGCTAATGCACCAAGCCCTTGCACGTGCACGTGCGTGCACACATTTGTGTATGTGTGGTCACATGAGAACAAACTCTATATGAGCAGTAGGCTTTATTAGCTATTTAAGGTATTTTCATTTCTTGATTCGGAACTATTAATTGCAAAGGGAGTTTTTTCAAAAAACATTGGTCTCTCACCCAAACCAACCAAGGATCAAAACACCCTTGAATTACATACAAGAGGCTTTATTTAAAATTCTTTTAAAAAATTATTATCCTACATTAAAAACATTTAATAACTAATTAAATCAACAGGGGAATAATATTATTCTATTTTAAAAACATTTAATAACTCATGAGATCAACAGGGTTGGAAATTGTCACCCTCATCCCCAACTCCAAGTTATTAACCAAACAAGCTTTTGATGTTCCTATGTTAAAATCAGATTTGCGTGAATAAATAGTCTTAACTGGACAATTAACAATTCAACTGCATACCTCATCATAAGTTATAACCATTAAGCGTTCCCAAACACTACCCAAATTTCAGATAAACCAAACCAAGTTTCTAAATTTTAGGTCTGAACCTTCTTTACAACATAGTAATTACAGTAAGACCAAACCATCCATTATTAATAGGGGCGTCAATGGGCTGGGCTTGGGTTTGAGTTTTAGTTCTTTTGAATAGGCCCGGCCCAAGTCCAATACATTTACAAGAGGCTTCAAAGCCCGAATTCGGCCAGATTGACACCCCTATTTATTAACTTATGACTGCCTGTAGATAACACATCCCATATATCAATACAAAGAACAATCGAAATCTAATCGATTATTCGGATATCTTGAAGTGATATATCTGGATGTTTTCGACGTCGAGCTTCTTGAAATTACTGAGCTTCCTCGTCTTGAAGAACTTGCCCCAGTTATATTCTCTATATTTGGCAGGGTTCTGCTCATTTATCAGCTCCTCCAAGGGCTTCACCATAACGTAGTGTGATGGGTTAAAGAAGAAAGGGATTGAGAACCTCTCCCTCTCCGAGTTCACCGTCACCCTGTGCTCAGCACTCTCATACTTCTCGTTACTCCACACCTGTAGCAAAATCCACATTCATAGCCCAACTAATTCAGAATAGGTGCTATCGGCAGATTGAGTTGGTTAAGGCCAACGTAAGCCCAACACAAGATACCTAACTGAGACCCAACCTAAAGGCTTATTTCTCAATCCTAAGCTAGAATCGGGTTGATACAGGATACGCCATGTTAAGTGGGATGGGTTTGCATATTTAGTAACCTAGACTTTAAATGACTTGCATTCTGAACAAAGTGTACACGCCAAAAATTTGTCTTTCACCCTTAAAGCCCGAGGGGCCCCATTGGGCTCAACGAATATAAGCCCACTGACATGAGGATCGGGCTTGTGCAACATCAAGTGGAGCCCATCCCGCATACAGGATACACTTAGATACATAGTTAATATTATCCTACAAATATTATTAATATTGCGTTACAACATTACCCTCGTATTGGTTTGGGGGTATATATGATACCCCCAAAGATTAAGTAAACATGGTAACCATTACTAGACAAACCAATAGCATAGGGGTGCATCGGTACACATACAGAGAGGTATATATGGTCCATCATCCCAATGAAACCCCTCCTAAAACATCTTCTAGGAAAACGATTACGCTATTAGATGTTCTCAAACATCGATCATTCTCACAAGACTGTTTAGGACCAAAATCATCCTAATGAATGACTACAGTATTCTAATACATCACATCCTACCAAGATCTTTCCACTAACAAAGCTCACTACTCTTCTTAGCAGACTAATCTCAAGGTGCGGCACGTATATTCAATGCTCCAAATTTCATAATAAAATCAAAATAAAAATAATTATTAAAAATGAAATATATATATATATATATATATATATATATTTGTAATTTCTCAAACTTTTAACCCTATCATGTTGCTTTTTTGGTTGGTTATCGGTCTTTCTGCCATCCACTCTCCGCTATTTTGTATAAGAAAACAAAATAGTGACATTTTTTGTGTGGGTTATATCACTTTTGTTTTATATAAAGTTAGTAAAAACCGCCAGACCGTGGATGGCCGGAAAGGCGATGTAGTATTGCTCAAGGGAGAGTGGATGATGTCACCGTTGACAGGTTATACGAAAGAATAAATAGAAAGTAATGATTAGAGGACCGTAAAGTCCTCTTATTAACCCCGACCACCCAATCAAATTTCAACAGATGTAACAAAAATTGGCAATAAAGATTAAATTTTTTTAAAACCATGATTAAATAAATATGTGTGGCTTTATAATTGGAACGTCCTCTACCAAGTGATCAATTATCTATTATTCAATTTCCCAAAAAATATTGTGACAGCTTTTTTTTTTTTTTTCATTAGGGCTTGGCCCAACTAATTTTAGTGACCTAGGCTGGGTTTGAGCTGACCCTTACAAGTGAGAGCTGAGTGGGATTCGGACCGGTTAGGCAGCCCTAATTGTAGTAACCAACAGCAACAAGGGGTTCATTGAGAAACAAGGATTCTGTGATGGCCGGGACGGGTCTGAGCCCTAGACGATCTAATTAAGTAGCAAAGGCCTATGAGATAATGAAGCATATTACCTGAACAATGTCACCAACATTGATGATATAAGAATCAGGAATGGGCTTGACCCTAACCCACTCTCCATCTACCTTCCGCTTTACATCAAGACCACCAACATCGTCCTGAGCAAGCACCGTCAAGGCACCGCCGTCCTTGTGCCGACCAACCCCGAGAGCTAGTTGAGGCGAAGGGCATGGAGGATAGTGGTTCAGCCGGATAAAGCTCGTTTGCTCTTTGAAATATCCGTTCAGCCGCTTCTCCGGCAACCCTAGACTCTGCGAGATAAGCTCCAACAACTTATAGGATAATTTCTCTACACCTCGAGCGTAATCTTCACACGCCTCCCTGACCAAATATAAGTCAAATCAATTTCTGAATGTTATCTGAACTGCAAATCTACAAGTGAGGAAACTTTTTTTTCCATTGATTCACCTCATCTCAGTAGGGTACTCAGGCCACTGGTTGATCAACGTCTGTAGTTCTTGATCATGAGGCTCGTGAGAGGCCGGGATCACCGTCGGATTTTCCACCGTGAAATCAAACACCTCCTTCCAGTCCCTGACGTTCTTGGTAAGCTCGGTGTCGTAATAACCCAACGGATTGTTCTCGTCTCTCCTCACCTTTCGCTTCTCCTCTAGTGAGAGAGCGAAGAACTTCTTCGCCGCCGTCTCAATTCTCTGCCGGAGATCTGACGGAACTCCATGATTGATCACCTGGAAGAATCCCCAGTCCTTGCTTGCACTGCCAATCTCGGCCACGAGACCTGCGAGTGCCCGTGGATCATCGGAGTTTAAGACGGAGAGATCAATCAGAGGGATCCCTCCGGCCTCGACAATGGTGGGTTTAGGCCTGTGTTCTAGGGCTTGGACGAAGGCTGGATCTACTTCACCCATGTCTCTTGCACGCGCACAAACCGCAAGTGCCGCTAAAACACCTCAGTGGGGGTTTTCGAAACCAGCGAGGATTGTCCCTTTATAGGGTTATATACATTGAACCTGGACGGATTTTTAACGGTGCGTGATTGCATGTTGACGTCGTCTATTTTGGGCAGGTTTGTTAAGCGGTGGTATCGAAGCTCAGGAAAGGACAAAACTTAGAGGTCGGGAAATGTTAGCTAAGATGATACTATCTTATGTTATCATGCAACAGGATCTTAGTCTTACATCCTATCGTGATAAAACTACTGATGAATATCAGCCTAATCCGCTTATCACGATCTTTTAATAATCAGTTGTAGCATTCTGCATACATTACGATTGTACTAAGCCAATTGGTGCCCCTCATCCACTAGGGCTTTGTCTCAGTGGTAGTGTATCCCCTACTTTGGGGAGAGGTACCGGTTCCATTCCCGAAAGGGTCCACCTGCCTACTAAAAGATACTAACACCTAACCGAAACCTATATCTCGAACCAAAAAAATAAAAAAAATTTGGTGCCCCTCCTTGGCAAATCGTGATGTCCAAATTTGGAGTCCAATGTGAAAGAGAGAGAATATAGTTGCTAGTTGGTAAACTCGGTAAGTAGGGCTGTGAATGGGCCGGGTTAGGGTTAGTTTAGGTCAGGCCTCACTTGTAAGGGTTCGGCCTAAGCCTTCACATGGTTTTAACTGGATAGGCCCAAGAAGCTCTACCCTCAAGGTCAAAGCCTAGGTCGGCTTGAGCTTGAAAAGGAAAAAAAATGGTCTATCAATTTTTTTTTTTTAAACCACCACTGACAGAAAAGTGATGACGAATGTGAGAGTGTAATATAGAAAATGAAAGATAAATTAGATAATTAGAATTAAGAGTCTCTGGAAGGTGAGTAGTCTTTTATGTTATAGTGAGGAGTCTTTAAGCAAGGGATATGATAGTGAAAATATTACTATGCCCTAATAAATATTCTGTTAAAAGAATGTTATATAAGTTATTTTAAGTTTATATATATATATATACTAGTAAAAAATGCACGTGCAATGCACGTATAAGTTTACATGACAAGTGTACATGTTTTAGGTGCTGCTATTTCACCTAAAATGGGATCATTAATGAGATCATCAATAATAACAAAATGCATTAGTTTCAATATTGATGTTGAAATCACTTGAAGTGATAACATTAAAAAAAAAAAAACTAAGTACTCAAAATATTGTTCATCAAAACCAAATTAGTCTAATAAAATGTCTAAATTTTAATCATTTCTTTGTATTCTATCTTATTTTTTTATTTTTTAACGGTGAAAATAGTCAACATTCTCAATAATGTAGCTTCTCACTTATTTTCTTGTGCTATAAAATCATTTAACATAATATCGATTACACATATACCCATGTGGGTATGACTGATCAAGCCCATGACCTTGACCTTGTGACTACTTTGCTCCAACGACTTTCCATCGGGCTGAGACCTCCAAAGTCCACATCTTCTACACAGTAAATATACTGAATTGCTATTATAGCCTTTTCCTCTCAATAATTTATGTGTTTCTACTTTCAAGAAGCCCTCCAAGTATGTACAAAACACAAAAAAACTAACTCATCTTTCTAATAAAAGCCAAGAACCCAGATGGATCTGTAGAATCCTAAATTTTCTCGATTTTACATGAAGGTCCCTACACACCCGTAAAATTGTACAAAGAGCCTAAAATCATTAAAAAGCCCTATACATTTAAATTGGGCCTAATGACAAGGCATGAGCCTCTTACGGCTCGGGTCTGGGCACGAAGTAGAAAGCCCATAAACTCAAAACCCAAATCCAAATCTAAATGGGTCACACACTCAATAAATGGGTCGATCCATCAACACAAAAAACCTGATTTTGGACTCAATACCCAAGAAGATGGGTGGGGCCCATCAAAATCTCCTAAGTCCCTTAAACCACTAAATAAAGTGGGACTCTTGGAATCCTTATCTTTAAATGGGTGAGGCTTATCAAAATCTCCTAAATCCCTTAAACCAATAAAGTGAGACTCTTGGAATCCTTATCTTTAAATGGGTGAGGCTTATCAAAATCTCGTCCCTTAAACTATTAAATAAAGTGGGACTCTTGAAATCCTTATCTCTAAATAGATAAGCCTTATTAAGATCTCTTAAATCTTTTAAACCACTAGATGGAGTAGGATTCTTGAGATCCTTATCTCTAAAAGTCTATAAATAAGAGCCAAAGCTAGAGATTTAGGCATTCGGAGAATTCAGAGAAAGAAATTCAGAAGAAGCCAAAGAAGAGAACTCAGAGGCATTCTCTAACCTTCAAAGAAAAGAAATTAAATCATTCCGGAGAAGACAAAGCTGCAGAGAAGCCAGTTCTCCTCCAGAATCACTTTCTAGCCGATCAAGCGCGAAGCCCGGAAGAAAAGAAAAACTACATCAACACCTTCAAAGAAGATTGAGATCACGCCTCGGCCCTCATCTTCTACTTTAGAAATTTCTGATTGTTAATCAGAGGATTTCTTGAGAGTTGTACCAAACTGAAAATAAATAAAATATTTTGTTCATCAAAATTTCGTCCATGAAATTTTGTGTCGACAAATTTTTGGCACGCCCGGTGGGACACTCTCTACCTTTCATCTTTCAGTCAGCAAACAATTAAGCAACATCAATGGCCCCCAAGAGACCTGTTGTTGCAGCCACCGCCATCCATGGAAAGAGAAACACAACCTCTTCTGCACCTGAATCTACACCAGCTACTAGCGATGATCGGCGAGCAACACGTCATATGACGCAGTCTGGTATCTCTCACTTGGTTGGGGCCCTCTCTCAACATCGCAAGCAACGCGTCTGCAAACCGATGCAAATGGCTAAGACTGCGCGGGCCAGGATGCCTGAGGGTATGTCCTCCAGTCATCCTTCCGATGCACAGTCTAGCGCAGGGTCAACATCCTCCGTGACCTCTCCTTCTCAAGGTCGAGCCTCCAAAGAAGTGCAGAATCAAAATCATTCAAATTCTGAGACACATACCTCCATCAGGTCTGTCATGATGATGGAAGCAGCGACGATTGAAGAGCAGATCGCACAAATGTCTAACGCAATTGCAAATTTAACAAAGGCAGTTGAGGATAAAGATGCCCAGATTGTAGACCTGGTAAGCCGCTTGGAGCAGAATAACCAAGCAGATGAATCCAATCAAGGACCAACAAATCCCCCGGGTTTCAATCTCCGAGGCCCTCGTGAAGCGGAAGAACAAAACAATGGGTTCACTCTCCAAGGAAATCGCGATGCAGAGGAACAAAACCGGAATGCATCCGGCTCGCGAGATCCCACTCGGGACAGTCACCAAGTATCAATTGCTTCGCTCTCAGTCCAGCAATTACAAGCAATGATTTCCGATACCATTTGTGCTCAGTACGGGGGTGCGTCACAATCTTCCTTGGTCTATGCCAAGCCATACTCTCAACGCATTGAGCAAATGCGCTTCTCGACAGGATACCAACCGCCAAAGTTTCAACAGTTCGATGGAAAAGGCAATCCAAAACAACACATTGCTCACTTTATCGAGACTTGCAATAATGCCGGCACGTATGGAGACTTCATGGTGAAACAGTTCGTTCGCTCCCTCAAAGGGAATGCGTTCGATTGGTATACCGATCTAGAGTCTGGTTCCATTGACAGTTGGGATCAACTGGAGCGCGAGTTTCTCAACCGCTTCTATAGCACCAGAAGGACAGTGAGCATGGTAGAGCTTGCCGCTATACGACAAGTGAAAGATGAACCTGTTATTGACTACATCGACAAGTGGAGGAATCTTGCTCTTAACTGCAAGGATCGTCTTTCTGAACCATCTGCTATTGAGATGTGCATCCAAGGGATGCACTGGGGGCTTCTTTATATACTCAAAGGGATTAAGCCTCGTTCTTTTGAAGAATTAGCTACACGGGCTCATAACATGGAGCTCAGTATAGCCGCACATGGAGATCCACGACCGATCGATTCTTTCAAGTCGGAGAAGAAGCAGTGGAACACATCCAAACCCTCCAAAACTAAGGAGGCTATGATCACCACTACTACCACCAAGCCGGTCAAGATCTCGAGCCAAAAGAAGCAGGAACCGCCAAAGGTAGACACATCTCAAGAAAGAGGGCAAGGCAGGATGACGCTCAAGGAGCTCGAGGCAAAAGAATATCCTTTTCCAGACTCTGAGGTATCTGGCATGCTCGATCAACTGCTAAGTCTAAAGTTGATTGAATTGCCAACCTCTAAACGTCCAGAGGAAGCGGGTCGCGTTGATGACCCAAAATACTGTCGATACCACCAACTGATTAGCCATCCGGTTGGAAAATGTTTCGTCCTCAAAGAGAAGATTATGGACCTAGCTCGACAAGGAAAGATTGAACTTGACTCCATCAATGATGTAGCAGCCTCGAATATGACGAGTGTTGCCTTCGGGTCTTTCAACCACAGTTTGATTCCACCTTCATCATCTGTAGCAATGTTGTCTTCTCAAGCAATAAAAGCATCATGGCCACCACAAAATTTGAAGCAAGTCACAGCCGGAACTCTTGGCTTTGATATCCCCCATTCAATATCAGTGGTAGCATCCAGTCAAGGGCAAATTCCATTGTTGCAACTACAGCAACAACGATGTCTCCCTACAAAAATTGAACGAGAGTCAACAAAAGAATCTTCTCTCATCGATGATGACGGTTGGACATTGGTTACACGACGGCGACGACGTGTGCAACATCCACCACCTCTTTTTCATCAAAGAGCAAAACGGACCAAAAGAAAGACTCGTCCAACCATCAAGTCAAAGAAGAAGAAGAAGGTAGTGAAGAAAAAAGCATTCAAAGTGCCTTCTGCTGATCCTGAAGAGATTTTTCAGCAGTTTCCTCCTTTGGCAATCACATTTGGCGACTTCATACCAAAGTGGTTTCTCCAAAAACAGCAACGAGAGCCGGCCTACTCTGTCGCATGTTACCAAGTCGAGTCAGACACATCGAAAGAAGAAGTGAACGATGTACCTGCCGACCAATCATCCCCTTCAATTCATGAAGAAGACCATCCCAAAGGAGAAGATGATACCTCTGACATTGAAGAGACGTCAATACACTTGAGTCTCTTTAAGGCCCTACAACTACCGGAGAAGACTCGGCTCAGCCTCGCTCAAGCCTTGACTAATCCCCACAAGTACAAGGAAAAAGATTGGGTTCAAAAGAAGTCGGAGACATGTGCCTCTTGCATGGCCACCATTACCTTCGACGACGAAGACCTACAACTTGGTTCTCATCTTCATAACAGGCCGTTGTATGTCACAGGATCCATTAAAGAACACAAAGTTCAGCGCATTCTTCTTGACTGTGGGTCTGCTGTCAATATCATGCCCATCCGCACGATGAGAAAAGTTGGCATCTCTCCAGATCAATTGAGTCGAAGCAGGTTGGTGATCCAAGGCTTTAACCAAGGGGGGCAGAGAGCCATCGGAATGGTCCGCTTAAAGCTCACAATCGAAGACTTGGAGTCCGAAGTACTCTTCCATGCCATTGATTGCAAGACATCATACCACTTGTTGCTTGGACGTCCCTGGTTACACGAGACGGATGTGGTTCCATCTACATGGCATCAATGCTTCAAGTATTACAAGGATGGTATGCAGAGAAAGATTGTTGCTGAGAGTCGACCTTTTGAGAAGACTGAAACACACTTTGCTGATGCTAAGTTCTACACGGAGACTGAAGTCCTCTCGGAAGCACTTCCAACTTCGGTACCATCTTCTAGCAGACTCGACATCAACAAAGGAAAAGAAGCTGAAATTCTTTCATCCCCCAAGTCCCAAAAGGATGAGAAAGCTCAAAAAGTATCAAAAGGAGAGGAAACGAATAAGTCAACGAAGAACTCTACCAATATCTCCAATCCAATCTCAGTGCTTCAATACATTCCGCAATCACGTCGAAAGCCGGGACAACTCCCTTTTGTGGCGATGACTAAAGAGACCAACTCTACTTTTTCGAAAGCCAACCTAAACACTTTGCAAGATGAGTTAGTTCTTCCAGTAGCACCGCTCGTCAAATCCACAATTATAAAGCCACCAATTGTAGGATTTGTCGCATCTACAATAAAGTTTGAAGAAGATGAAGGCATCTCAACCCAAGAAAATTCAGAGGGTTGGTACGGAGCTAAGACAGAAAAGCTCTTCGAAGCAGCTGGATACGGAAAAGGTGAGCCCATACACTTAGGCGAGCTTCAACCTCTTGACCAAATCCATGGCCTCACAAAGGCGCAGGCCCAACTAGTTCGAAAAGGAGAAAAGTTCATTATCAATCGTCAAGGAGTTGGTTCTACACCTCAAACACCAATCAAAATCTCAGTAAAGGAGAAAGTCTTTACTCAACACATTACAGTGCAAGTAGCCAACGATTGTGAAAACAAAGTCTCCTCAGCTTATGCATCTGTCTTTGATCGACTTACCCCACCAATACAAAGTACTTCGGTCTTTGAGCGTTTAGGAGCAGCACAAAGTGATACAACCTTAAACTCTCAAGTTCTCCAATGGCGTGAGTCTGCACTCACCCGCTTGGGAGCACAAGGAAAAGAAGATGAACCTGCTCCTCTGAACAAGTCCAAAAGACGACGTAGACATGGGAAGAGGCATGTCAGTCGTAAAGATGTTGGTGACCCACAAAGTGTAATTCCATCGCAAATGAAACGACAAGCAATTTTGGAAGTCTCAACAATAGATGCTTTGACGGTAAAACGACGCATTATCATCTCCACTAACCAAGGAAAACAATCTCAAACAAATCAAGTTGAGATGAGCGAGATCGAAGATATTGCTACCGTCAATCACATTACCATCCAAGAGCCTGTCGAAGAAGAGTCATCATCTTCAAACGATGAACTAGAAAGTGCTCCTCCAGTCTTCGAAGAAGGGGGGCAAGTTACCGTCGACGAGCTCAAACAATTAAACATTGGTACAGAAGAAGAACTGCGCCCTATCTTTGTCAGTGCACTCTTAAGTCCTGAGGAAGAAGCTAATTACTTCAAGCTACTGCAAGAATACAAAGACGTTTTTGCATGGAGTTACAAGGACATGCCCGGGCTTGATCCCAAAGTAGCAATCCATCACCTAGCTATCAAACATGGCGTTCGCCCCATCAAGCAAGCGCAGCGTCGCTATCGGCCTGAACTGGTTCCACAGATCGAAGCTGAAGTCAACAAGCTGATCGAAGCTGATTTCATCCGAGAAGTGAAGTATCCAAGTTGGATTGCAAATATTGTCCCAGTCAAGAAGAAGAATAGACAAATCCGAGTATGCGTAGATTTTCGCGACCTGAATAATGCATGTCCAAAAGATGACTTTCCATTGCCAATTACGGAGCTCATGGTCGATACTACAACAGGACACGAAGTCTTATCCTTTATGGATGGTTCATCTGGTTATAACCAAATTCGTATGGATCCAAAGGATGAAGAACTCACAGCCTTTCGTACACCAAAGGGAATTTACTGTTATAAAGTGATGTCGTTTGGACTAAAAAATGCTGGTGCCACTTATCAACGTGCTATGCAAAAGATTTTTGATGATGTCTTGCACACAAAGGTTGAATGCTACGTCGATGACTTGGTGGTAAAATCAAAAAGGAGAGCGGATCATCTTCAAGACCTTCGTGACATTTTCATCAGACTTCGAAGGTACCAATTAAAGATGAACCCTTTAAAGTGTGCATTTGGGGTCACTTCAGGCAAATTCCTCGGGTTTGTTGTTCGACATCGCGGTATTGAGATTGACCAAGCCAAAATCAATGCTATCCACAATATGCCAGAACCTAAGAATATCCACGAGCTTAAAGGCCTCCAAGGTCGTCTCGCTTACATCCGGAGGTTCATCTCAAACCTAGCAGGGCGGTGTCACCCCTTTAACAAGTTGATGAAGAAAGATGCATTGTTCAAATGGGATGATGCTTGTAAGAAAGCTTTCGAAAGCATCAAAGAGTATCTCCTCAAAGCACCGGTTTTAGCCGCGCCTATCCCCAACAAACCACTGATTCTTTACATCAGTGCTCAGGAGCAGTCATTGGGGGCATTATTGGCACAAGAGAATCATGATGGCAAAGAAAATGCGCTCTACTACCTGAGCCGAACTCTGGTGGGGGCAGAATTGAACTATTCACCCATTGAGAAGATATGTCTTGCTCTTATCTTCGCTACAAAGAAGTTGAGGCACTATATGCTGTCACACACAGTCAGACTTATCTCTCACGCCGATCCACTCAAATACATAATGACGAGACCGGTTCTATCGGGAAGGCTCGCCAAATGGGCACTTCTCCTGTCAGAATTTGAGATCGTTTACATCCCTCAGAAGGCAGTAAAAGGTCAAGCGGTAGCTGACTTCCTCGCAGATCATCCAATCCCAGCTGATTGGGAATTATCTCAAGACTTGCCCGATGAAGAGATCTTCTACACTGATGTAATACCATCATGGAAGATGTTTTTTGATGGTGCTGCAAGAAAGAATGCAGCAGGAGCAGGAGTCGTAATTGTAACTCCACAAGATGAAGTTCTTCCATTCGCCTTCACGTTGGCAGAGTTATGTTCAAACAATGTGGCCGAATATCAATCCCTCATAATTGGATTGGAACTAGCCCGAGACATGCAGTTGTACCAGCTCAATGTATATGGAGATTCAAAGCTCGTCATCAACCAGCTCTTGACAGAGTACGACGTCCTCAAGCCTAATCTAATCCCCTACTATCTTTATGCTGCTGAGCTCATAAGTCAGTTCGAAGACATCACTATGTTGCATGTGTCAAGAAATGAGAATAAACAAGCTGATGCTTTGGCCAACCTTGCAGCAACTTTAGCTGTACTTGAAGAAGAAGTGACGACAGTTCCTGTCTGTCAGAGATGGGTCATCCCTCACTTGATCCACCATGACATCGCTCAACAAGCAACAAATTTCATTGAAGTGTTCGAGATTGAGGTTGAAGACTGGAGACAACCTCTCATTGAATACCTTCAATATGGAAAATTGCCGAATGATCTCAAGCACAAGACTGAAATTCGTCGTCGTGCGCCCCGATTCCTATACTTCAACAATGAGCTGTATCGTCGCTCTTTCAATGACATCTTGATGAGATGTCTTGGAAATGATAAAGCTAAAGAGGCCCTTGAAGAAACTCATTCAGGTATCTGTGGTGCTCATCAGTCAGGACCAAAGTTGCATGATCGCCTAAAGAGAATGGGGTACTATTGGCCAACCATGGTGAAAGACTCGCTCGAGTTTGCCAAAAGATGTCATGCATGTCAAATCCATGGAGACTTCATTCGCCAACCACCCGAGCCGCTTCACCCAACAGTAGCATCTTGGCCCTTTGACAATTGGGGACTTGATGTTGTTGGGCCACTCCCAAAATCTTCTAAACAACACCTCTACATTCTTGCTGCGACAGACTATTTCTCCAAATGGGCAGAAGCAATCCCTCTCAAAGAAGTCAAGAAAGAAACGGTTGTAGACTTCATCAAAAATAATATTGTCTTCCACTATGGGATCCCCCGTTACATAGTAACGGATAACGGAAAACCATTCAAGAATGCCTTGATGGATCAATTTTGTGCAAAGTTCGAAATCAAACAAAGATGCTCTACAATGTACAATGTGCCAGCAAACGGACTCGCAGAAGCTTTCAATAAAACTCTTTGTAAGCTCCTTGAGAAGGTTGTTTCCAAGTCAAAAAAGGATTGGCATGAACGGATTGGTGAAGCACTTTGGGCATACCGGACTTCATACTGCACTCCTACACAAGCCACACCTTACTCGCTTGTCTATGGAGTCGAAGCAATACTTCCATTGGAATGCCAAATTCCGTCACTACGGATTGCAATCCAAGAAGGCCTCACAGGTGATGAAAATACAAAGCTACGTCTTGCTGAACTCGAAGCTTTGGACGAAAAGAGGTTAGAAGCGCAGCAACGCCTCGAGTGTTTTCAAGCTCGCTTGTCTCGAGCTTTCAACAAGAAAGTTCGACCTCGCTCCTTCCAAATAGGTGACTTAGTACTTGCAGTTCGAAGGCCCATCATTCTTTCACATCGGTCTGGAGAGAAGTTTGATCCAAAGTGGGATGGACCGCATGTGGTGAGAGAAGTCTACACCAACGGCGCTTACCTTCTTTCAACACCCGATGGAGTTCGTCTTGGTCCTATCAACGGCAAGTTCCTCAAGCAATACTATCCATGATAGAACAATGCTCCTCGATATGAGCCTAAAGTGTCCAGAACGCTCCTTGATACGAGCCTAAAGTGTCCACAACACTCCTTGATACGAGTTTAAAGTGTCCACAACACTCCTTGATACGAGTCTAAAGTGTCCACAACGCTCCTTGACGCATGAGTTTAAAATGCATGTCACTCTTGGCTTATACAACCAAAATTGTAAAAGGTTCAATAACTCTTGTACTCTTGCTCGCTAGACTGAAAATCTAAAAGGACAGTCTAGGCAAAACTTAGAGCACAAAAAAAAAAAAAAAAAAAAAAAAATCGAACTACGTTAAAGCTTGATCCCACGACGGGTACGTAGGCAGCCTGTAAAGTTACCTCAGGTTCAGCTACCATGAAAAAAAAAAAAATGAAAAAAAAAGGAGAAACAATACCTTTCATGGGTATGGAGTTGATTGCTTCTGGTGCGCTACAAGATGTCGTACTCCACTGCAATATTAGCAAAGTAGATACAGCTCTCTTTCTCAGCAGCTCTCCAGCACTCTATCTTGGGACTATGATTTTTATTCGCAAAAATGAATCAAGGTTTCGCTTTGATCTGGATCCTCAGCATCACCGCAAACTTCTTAAATAATGTCCGTGAGCGAAAAAACATTCCTTGACTGGTTGAAAGATCGACAGGTCCGTGTATCTTCAAGATTGCAGCAAGGGTCTCGTCCAACAGGTCCGTGTATCTTCAAGATTGCAGCAAGAGTCTCGTCCAACAGGTCCTCGCGGCCTCGAGATCACAAGAAGAAAGTGCAAACAGGTCCTCGTGGCTTCAAGATTGCAAGAAGAAAGTGGAGTCAGAGTCTTCCACGAGTCGGTCGTCATCTGGTGTTCAATAAAGTGTTGTTCTTCTAACACGCCATCCCGGGACCCACAGTCCCACTTCAAGCTAAATCGTCAGCAACAGCTATCCAGTGTCTTCTCGCGTGTCACTTCTCACACCTTCCATGCTCCAGTCAATGGCTCGTGTGTGGTTAAGTGCAGTTCTTCTAGCATGCCATCTCGGGACCCACAGTCCCACTTCGAGCTAGATCGTCAGCGTCAGTTATCCACTTCTCTGGAGAAAGGCATCAGTTGACAAACTTATTGATAATATCCTGGGAGACATTACGAGAAGACATCTCTCTGCAAAACAAAGACAGAAAACAGGAAAGTTCATCAAAATCTCCAAATTTTACCCTACAACGATTTGGAAACCATTCAAAAAAAAAAAAAAAAAAAAAAAATCACTCACACAAAAACACACCAAAAGAAAAAGTAAGGAAAAAGAGGACCAAATCACATTAAAGAAAAAAAAAAAAAACCACAAATACATAAAAAAAAAATTCACATTAATTAAATAAACTAATAATCAAATAAATGACAAAACAAAATACATCAAAACAAGAACAAAAAAAAAAAAAAAACCCACCAAGCAAAGCAAGGGATCCAGCCGTAGGCTGGGATGTCCATTAAACTCTCTGATGTAAAAAAAAAAAAAAAAAATCAAATCAAATCAACCCAAAAAAAAAAAAAAAACAAAATTGGCAGAAGCCAACCCGTGACAGGATCTCACGCCCAGGCTGCCCCATTACATTGTTTGATAAAAATAATAATTAAATAAACATAAAAGAAACAACTTTTTTTTTTAAAAAAAAAAAAAGTAAAAAAAAAATGAGAATCAAAATACCGTACCCATCACCATCTTTAGAAAAAAAAAAAAAAGGCAATACGATTACCAAAAAAAAAAAACAGTCACATCGGGAAGCCACCCACACAAAAACAAACATATGCATATTGCATACTTGATTTTTGAATGCAGCGTTTAGGCACCGGGTTGTCAAAACCTGCAAGAAAAAAAATTAATTAAGAGCAAGACCGAGTTCTCTCACTATTTGTAAGGGGAGAAGTACACATCTCCTTGTCCTATTAGGATTGTATTTCATTGTTCTCTAATATGGAGGGCACATTGAAATTCTTTGGATTCTTTTTCTTTAAGAATCCAAATCCTACTCAAAGACCAAAACACTAAACCCAAGCCAAACACTAAAATAAATCAAACGCAAGTCAAACTCTAAGTCATCAAAATTAAATCCAAGTTAAACATTAAATCAAGGGTTACGCTAATGTCACTCATGGGTTCCATCACTATACCCTTGAGGGGGCAATTTGTAGAACCCTAAATTTTCTCGATTTTACATGAAGGTCCCTACACACCCGTAAAATTGTACAAAGAGCCTAAAATCATTAAAAAGCCCTATACATTTAAATTGGGCCTAATGACAAGGCATGAGCCTCTTACGGCTCGGGTCTGGGCACGAAGTAGAAAGCCCATAAACTCAAAACCCAAATCCAAATCTAAATGGGTCACACACTCAATAAATGGGTCGATCCATCAACACAAAAAACCTGATTTTGGACTCAATACCCAAGAAGATGGGTGGGGCCCATCAAAATCTCCTAAGTCCCTTAAACCACTAAATAAAGTGGGACTCTTGGAATCCTTATCTTTAAATGGGTGAGGCTTATCAAAATCTCCTAAATCCCTTAAACCAATAAAGTGAGACTCTTGGAATCCTTATCTTTAAATGGGTGAGACTTATCAAAATCTCGTCCCTTAAACTATTAAATAAAGTGGGACTCTTGAAATCCTTATCTCTAAATAGATAAGCCTTATTAAGATCTCTTAAATCTTTTAAACCACTAGATGGAGTAGGATTCTTGAGATCCTTATCTCTAAAAGTCTATAAATAAGAGCCAAAGCTAGAGATTTAGGCATTCGGAGAATTCAGAGAAAGAAATTCAGAAGAAGCCAAAGAAGAGAACTCAGAGGCATTCTCTAACCTTCAAAGAAAAGAAATTAAATCATTCCGGAGAAGACAAAGCTGCAGAGAAGCCAGTTCTCCTCCAGAATCACTTTCTAGCCGATCAAGCGCGAAGCCCGGAAGAAAAGAAAAACTACATCAACACCTTCAAAGAAGATTGAGATCACGCCTCGGCCCTCATCTTCTACTTTAGAAATTTCTGATTGTTAATCAGAGGATTTCTTGAGAGTTGTACCAAACTGAAAATAAATAAAATATTTTGTTCATCAAAATTTCGTCCACGAAATTTTGTGTCGACAGGATCCTTTCCCTTTCCCTGCAGTTCCGTATGAGATTGGTTAGATCTTGGGACCCAATCCTTCTATTTATTATTCTATTAGGGAAATAAAAGACTTTTAAGATAATTTTAATAGAAGTTATTTTTAATAAATTTCCATAAGACAATAATAATCTCATATTAATTAGTAAGTATTATCTAAAACGTTTTTCTTTATTTGTGGTTATTATTATTGCTAAGGATTCTCTATATAAGTAGAGATTTTTTCTAGAGGGTGAGTACTAATAGAAACAAGCTACTCTAATAACTTTTGATTGTTAGTAAGGGAGTCTTTACAAGGAAGGATTATTTTTACTTAAAATATAGCTCTAACCTATAACGTTTGGTATCGTATTCTACAGTATTCAACATATCCAAAGCAAGTTTTCAAATATGATTCATTTTCATAGAAACGCCCAGTTCACCTTTCTACTTAATCAAATTAATGGTAACACTGAAATTCCAATAACAATAATAGAAGCTAAAAAAATATCTGACCTAGAAGTGTAATAAATTAAAGGGATTAAAACAACGAACCTTGAAGGTCTCTTAGCTCAGGAGAGATCTATATTTCTACTCTCAGCTCCTGAGAGAGGAAGGAAGAAGAGAGGAAGGGGTCAAAATGAGAGGAAGAAGATCAGTTAGAGGAGAGAAAAAAAAAGTCCTTATCAAACGTCCCTTCAATTTCAATTAGACACACGTATCTTAAATTTTATTATTTTATAATTACTTACTTTTTTTTTTGTAATTATCAGAAAATAAACTCATCTTTTAAGTTTTTCCATTATCTAAATTCCTAAGAACTCGCCTAAGAAAATTCTAGGGAAACTTACCCAAGAACCCAAATAAAAAAACAGCATCAAAACTTCAACTGATAAGGAATAATCATTGAATATTTCTTTTTTTTAAAAAGCTTAAATTCTTGCAGACTTGCAGTCTTAATTTTCAATTTACATAGATAGAGGGATGAAGTACATAAAAGTATCAGTACCATAAAAAAAAGTAAATAAAAGTATAGACATGCATGAAGCATGATGCAACCAGCACGTTTACACATACCCATTTCACCTTCTATCCTCTTCTGTTTTCTTCTAGTAACCCAATAGCTTTAGACTTGTATATGCCTTGACTTTTTTTGCACAGATGACAGTGAGAATGAAAGACAAGTAAGAGAACTAGAGAAGATGACATATATTGAGTCTGTTGCAGAATTTGCTAAAGTGTTTACAAATGGCCATAGACACATTATAATAAACAAGGATCTTAACTCCACAGTCCTTTATTTTTTCAATTAGTATTTCTCTATCTTTTTTTCCTCTGTGGACAAGTATGGGATTGACAAATTTACTGAAATAGAAACAAAAATAATTACAAGAGGAGTTTGTTAAAAGAAGACGAAGATCCAAGCAAAGAATTAATCTCTTTTTTTTTTCCTCCGTGGACAAGCATGGGATTGGCAGATCCCTTCATGTGCTTATCAAAATACATAAAAGAAGACAAAAGATCCGAGCAACCCTCCTTGTACAATTGTACTTTAAGAGTAAACCTTATTAAATTTATTTGCTCATTATTTACATAGAATACCATTAATGAAATTCATAATGGCCATATTATCCCTAAGAACCACTATAAAAATTAGTCATAAACTTATCTCTTTATTTATTAATATAATGTTTATTTTATCAACAATAAAATAAGGAAGGTTAATTTTGTCCACATAAAGTTTAGGTTACTCCTTGTACTTTTATTAGTAGAATGATATATTGCAACAAAGAGCATACAAAAGTCTTGAAATATTATTTACTCATTTTACCATAAGCTTTTAATAATTTGGCAGTGATATGTCATTACGTGCAACTCTCTCCACCATGGAAACAAGGAAAAACAAACCAGAGAAATCTGCTTAGTAAATACTAGAAACAAAATAGTCTCTGAGTACTGGCCTAATTAGGATTAATGGATTACGCCCATAATAGTATGCTTGTCCATGAGTACCTCTTTTGCATGCTTCTTTAGTTTATTAAACCATGTTTGCTTCTATTTTCTTTAGATATAAGTTTGTTAATAAGAGTTTATCAGAATAGGTGGATCTGTGGCGCAATGGTAGCGCGTCTGACTCCAGATCAGAAGGTTGCGTGTTCGATTCACGTCAGGTTCAAATGTTTTTTGGTTTTTGATTTCAAAAGGCGGGGAAGATCATTGAGTTATCCCATTCCAGCTCCAAGGAAACTTCAGACTTATTCCCAAAATTAGAAAGGTAACCACGTCCATCCCTTTGACATAATGTTCCCCCCAAAATTATGCAAAATGGCCTCAACAGAGAAGTAGAGATTTATGCAACTCATGATCTTCAACTTAATTTCTGCAACTCATGATCTTTAACTTCACCTACCTACTTGTGCTACTGGCAGTGTATATCCCTCTGAGATCAATTCTTATTAGTTGTGATGTAGCGGTTAATATGTCCATGGTTTGACTCAAGCTTCAAATTTTATGCTTCTAACCCCTTAACTCATGAACAATACCAACACAGCTAACTGAGGTTGCATCTTAATACAACTAAAGGAAAAAATATACACATTGTGCCAAAAAAAAGAGAAGGGGCTGCCATTTGTAGTGTGATTTTGTTGGGTGCAGTGGTAGGAGAGTTGTTGAACCATCCATTGCAAATTCTACTTAAACCCTCAAATTCACTCTTTAACGCAACCCGATTGAAGAGATAAACTGTTAGTCAAGAAATCACCGATTGTGGTTGTAAAGTTATAGTAAGGGAATGAGCTCATTTGTGCTCGAAGCTCCTTCTCTGAAACTATTAACTATACCAGTTCTCCAAGAGGTTACTCAAATTGGATGATTCTGTTCTTAGATTCTTTCATATGGCTATGCAGGTTGAATTGTTGTTCAACGCTAAACAACTTTTGGTTGATGCCTAGGAAAACAGATGGTATAACTTTAGCCTTACAAGAACTGAAACTCTAGACTTAGCTACTCCAGGCATCATCAAGGCTCAGCACATGTAAGTAACAATCCTCATCTATCAATTGGGCCCTTATTCTTGTGGGCAAACTCATATCCCAACAGCCTAAAAAGTGGTGGAACTTTCATGAAATACAGTCAGCATCATCCCAAGAAACATACACCAGAACAGGTAGATTAATTTGTAATGCATATTCTGGCTTAAATAAACAATTCGGCTAGATGCCGAATTGAATCCTGACAGTGGTTTAAACTGCACTGTTCCTATAGTTAGCTGAACCAAAGAATCCCAATTTCCAAACCATCCTAGCATTTGTACTTTCGGTAGAGCCATATACAAAAAAACTAGTCAAGAATGTCTAGTTTCATATTTGCTTCTCTATAGGGTATCCAAAAAAAAACGAGTAAGATGACCTACAAGGGACCCATTTACTTGCTAAATCCAGATTGATTAAGTATAGAGGAGCCAATGCTGTAAGTGCAACAGCATTCATATTCCTCATTTTCCACAAAATCATTTAAAAATTCATTAGAGGCTCATGACATGCCTTTATCTGCTGCAAAATACACACAAACATCATAAACAAGATCAGAAAAGTGTAGCCCAACAGACGCATTGCAACTGTTAGATAACCGTGTAATAGAAGACTACATGTTTACCCACTGGGAAACATCATAAATGAACAGAAGCATCAAAGGGTGGGGTGGATTCTCACCTTACCCACCTGGAAAATTTCCATATTCTGGACCCCCTCCCCCCCCCCCTTCTTGAACAGAAGTTCCCTCCAAACCTATAGACAAGATGAAAGCTGCATGTATGGATATGTCACACCGATAGACAGATGACAGTAGTTAATCAAGTGAGCACCCAAATTTTCACACCCTACCAGATATATTGGTTAATCCCACAGCCCAACTCCTCCCAATCTTCAGAGAGGTCCAGAAGAGTACTGATCTTGTAGTGGAAGCAGGTCGTCTTAAATCCCAGACACATTTCCCAATCACATGGCATAGACCATCTCTCCACTACTATCCAAATCCAGGTCTGGATCACTCTCCAAGTCGTCCATGTCATCATCGATGTCCAGGCCATCTATTAGATACGGATTGAGACCGCGTGTCCCAGCTGCAGGTATGGTAGCCTCAGCAATGATCTGCATGATTTCGTCAACGTTCTGCATTGGTAGATCTGGCTCTTCAAATTGGTTCCCCATTGTGTTTTCATCCATGAGATCTGCAGGGAGGTTCTTGAGAAACCACTCATGGTTCCTGATCTCAGGAATGGTTATCCTCTGTTGCATGTGAATGCCGCGATTAAACCACAAAAGGAAGATAGAGAAATGGCCATGGCATAAAAAAAAAATTGCAAGTCAAGAAGCACCAATAAAGAACACAGGCAGAAACAGAATATACGAATATTTATTGGGGCATTTTATCTGATCAGGCTGAGTGCAGCTAGAAGAATGCCAGTAAAATGTTGGGATTTGCCTAAAATTCTATTGTGTAAACTTCTATTATGGAGTTATTTGTTAGAAATAGAATTTAGGAAAGTCCTAATTGCTTTAGGATTTAATTCATGTTTATAAATAGGCCTAGAATGTTGGCTTATTAGAGCTATTGAGATGTGAGTTTTAGGGTTTTAGAGAGATTGGCTCTTAGGAAGAAGAGCGTGCTCACGGCTTATCTTGGGACTCTCAGTATTTGATGAGTTGGTATCCTTACAACTCAAAGGATTTGGGTTGGTTATCCTTACACCTTAAAGGATTCGGGTTTTGAGTGGTTATCCTTATTCCTTAAAGGATTCGATATTCTATTTTTGGCAATCTCGCTCGAGCGAGATTGTGTTTGGCTCAAGCGAACTGTGGCAAGTTTTGGGATTTATTCTTTATTTCGAGATTTCCTAATTATATTCAGTTTAGGGTTTTGTTTGTGAGAGAGAACAAGAATTTGTGGGCTATGTGAGAGCTATTCAGGGGCTGTGTTGGAATTTTTGAGTTGTATTCTTGGTTACTCTTCTCTTTTGTAATCGTCTTCATTATTGTGAAAAGTTCAGATTGTTTTTGATCGTGGACATAGCCCTATGGTGGGTGAACCATGAATATCTTGTATTCTTTTGTTTTGTTTGTCATATTATCTTCGACCCCAAGATCGCATTGTTTCTGCACAACACAAAACCATGAGTGCACCTCATTTTCATATTCTTTCTACTTTTAATAAAATATTATCCTCCGCCCTGCAAATATATTCTCCTTTGATTATACTTTAGGTGTAAGCTCCATTTACAAAGGTTGGGTTGCTATCCCCCACCCAACACACACCAAAAAATAATACGTCATGAGTACATTCAGAATGGAAAGAATATGCAGCTGTATTTATATCAAGAAACAGAAATAACTATGCAAGCTTGATTTACAAATAGAAACAACTATATAAGTGTTACCACGGGGTTGTCCCACTGGTAGTGTGTCACCACTCCCTTTGGGGGTAGGTTCTGGGATTGAGTCCCAAGGGGTGGGATGGTTGAAAGCCAAGCTTCAAATGCTAGGCATTAACCCACTTACCTAGAACATATACTAACATTACTAACTGGGCTTGCGGACTAACCATATGACTGGTACAAAAAAAAAATCTAATATTTCCAAGAGAGAGAGAGAGATTTATTCAATAACCAGACACCCAATCAAACAAAATACCATGCATTAAAAAGATAAGAAGCAACCGAATGATGGTGTTTTGATGGTATATCAGTAAACAAACTACTCAACATGTTGTATAAAATAGGGATGATTTAAGCATCTGCAGATCGATCTTAGATTACTAAACATAGATTACTAACCGTTCCAGGGTTGGCAACAAAAATCCTTTCGATGAGGCGGCAGCACTCAGGAGATATATGAACATAATCTGGTATTGAATACTGGACGCTCCGAATTCGCTGCATGAAACATAATTGTCCAAGTCAATTAATTAATGTGACCTGCCATATGCTGCAACAATAAGATCTAATGAAGTACCTGTATTGTCTCTTTGAAATTTTTGGGCTCCTTGGGGTCCTCAAAAGGATATGCACCCACCAGCATGACATACAAGGTTACCCCACATGACCACACATCAGCAATCTGAAATTTTAAAATCATCATCATCATTGTCCCAACTATTTGGGGTTGGCTGCATATGTGCAATATATCTAATTTTAATGTGAATACACGTGTAATAGGAAGTTTGGGATGATATCCTTTCTCAAGTGAGTATATATAAGTGTATTAGGAAGTTGGGATGATATCCTTTCTCCTGTGAGTATATAAACTATTTGTCCAAGTGCTTTGACTAGGAAGTAAGTGCACAGAGCACCAATACAAGGTTGAGTACGGTAACATTAGATCCAACTCTATCAAGGACACACACATGCAAAGAGATGGAGACTCACACATAAGGAGATAAACACATACATACGTATCAATTATGACCTCTAATTGATCATCTATCAACCCTTTAGATGGTAGTTGGGAAGAATTCACAGGTTGCATGTAGCAACGAAATTTCACTTCGTACTGAAAAGAGGGAAAAAGGTTGTCTGGATAGGCTGTCCAGACTTCTCGGGATGGTTCTTCCTTTCTAGGCATGTGGAGGGCTGACACTGCCAATCCATACCAGCCAATAAATAGAAGATCCTTTATATTGTGCACACAGCAGTGCTCTCCCATGTAAACCCCATAGAAAAGGTTTTCTGGATGGCATGTCCACAGATTTTTCTAGTACCCCATAAATAGTTTTTCTGGATGGCATGTCCCCATAGAAATAGGTCTTAATCCATACCATCAACGTATTTGCACTATATGCCTTTTTTTGGGATGCCATACATTTTCTTTACAAATCCTCCAACATACCACAACCAGAAGAATTCTCCATAAAAATTTTAGCTTTATGACAAAAGAATTTGTAAACAAACCCACAACTAAATCTTTCAACTTACTGGGTTTTATACCGCAAGATCAATAGATTAAGAATTTAACTGTCTCTAAATGATAAAGGATTTACTGTCTCATAAATTATGAAGACTCCTTTAGGTAAAAAAACGGAGATCGTAAAGTCTCAAAACAGTGGAGAAACATCTCCAAATGTCTTCAATTGCTATTGTAGGGAAAAAAAAAATAGGAGGATTGGCTCCAATATTTCCTGCCCTTATACTCAACAAAAGAAAGTTGGAGGAAGGAAATTTTCCCATCTTATGAATGTCAACAAGCTCCAAAACAATGTTACCAATGATGCTGTCTTAATCGCTTGTCATTTTAACATCCACATACCTTCTAGATGAGAAGTCTCTGTTTCCATCCGAACCCTTCTCATCAAATATTTCTGCTTTAATGCAGTTTTAATCACTATCATTTATCATCCACAGGACCTCTACGTGTACCAATCCAATGTTTGAACCCTATTCTCTCTCCATTCATTATGTAATCTATTAACTGTTTCATTCATGATGTAGATCCTCATAGTATGACATGAGATCCGTACTCTATCAACTGTGACTTCCTTGATTACTTAATTATAAAACTTCTAAGAGTGTGTACAAGGATGTCATTGAGGACACCCACTGGGCACTATATATTTTCAAACGAAAAAACATTGTGACCCTGATTCTCTACAATGGGGTTATGGAGAGTACAACCCATCTCCTAGACATAATTTACTAGCTTTAAAGAATAGCATTTGATGAAGCACAATCTCGTTATGTCAGCATTCTTATGGGCAAACCCCCCTCATTTTAAACTCATGTACATGAGCAATCAAAGCCTCAAGCACAGTTAGTTGGGAAGACAATACAGAGTCAGTATGTGCTATTAATCTTCCTCAACTACTCCCACGTCTCCATCTTCCTCTCGTTATTTGATTTGTTATTGTCTTGAAGAAGAAGATGCTCTAACATCTAATCGACAATTGCAGCCAATCAAAATTTGTATTCATAATATAGGGAAACTGTTCCTCCATCTCACCTATCAAAGAGACATTTCTTTCCGAAGCTATGCCTCAGATCCTATATGGAGCAAGATAAGCGATTGAATAACACAAAGCATGTCACTTCACCAAAGAGGAATTATAAGATGGGAAATATGGGTAGATACCCTACATTTCAGAGCAGATAGTTCTGTAATTTTACACGACAAACTAAAGAAGTCTTTTTATGACCCTCAATTTTTCACCTCAAAGTTCTAAAAACAAAATTATTTTTTAGAACTCCATCTGCTCTAGATTATCACTCATTGACATACAAAAGCAAATCAAGATTATGTTGCAGGTTTGGCTATATATAAATTGGGTCCGCCAATCACAAGAAAAGGAACAATTTCAAGAGTTGTATTTTGAAAATGAGAATAATGTTTCATCAAAATCAAGACTATGTGAGTCCTTTAGCAACAAGACCAGTTGTCTAACATTCAAATCAAAGATCCGCATGAAAATAGATTTTCTAGGACCGACAACTATTGTAATACTCAACTCTCTTTTTTTCTTTTTTTCTTCTTTTCACCACAAACAATACTCATAGGCAATCCAAAAACGATCTTTCAGGTGCTAATTAATGCAGCATACTGAAAATCATTTTTCGTGTATCTTTGATAGGAATCAACACTTATGGGATATCCTTGGGATAGGCAAGAAAAAGAAAGACATTTCGGGTTATTCTTGTTTACATAGTAAAAAATTATCCATGCTCCTAACAAAAAGAAAAATTTATAAATGCCAGCATTTAAAGTAGGTTCCCCTTTTAATATATACACATACAGGAAAAAGAAACTACAGCACATTTTTTTCTAAAAGCAGCACCATGGTGGTGCTTTTAGGTCCAGTCTTCAAATGAATATTATTATTTTTGATCGATAATCAAAAAGATATATTAATCAAAAGAGGTCTTCAATTGAATATTATTGAAGGAGACTAAATTATTAAGTGCTTCAGCAATTATAAACTTATCGCTGTGAACTTAGTTAAATAGTAACATATAAACCGTGTGTTATACCAGGACAGTTGGCTCTTTGGAATTGTTGTTACGTAGTTTTAAATGGCAATACATCATCACACCTAAAGAATTAAAACATGTTAGGTCGAAAAGAAATACACAGCTCAAATTTGGTGGAAAGAAAAGAGCCCATATAATAATATGGAGACTTCCTTGAATTGTAGCCGAGTTTGTTATATAACTGAGACAACAAACTTGAGCTCATCCAAGTACTTTGACTCCTTATGGGTGCAGCAAAACATGAAACTTGAAGCAAACAACTCTAAGCATATCAAAGAAATTTCAAAACAGTCTACATCATCAATCAACTTTGGCATTGTTCTACCACCCCCAGCATTCAGTTCATTTACTCCCCCAAAATAACTGCAGAACAAGATTGCATAGCAAGCAAAATGTTATGTATTTACAGATAAATTAAAAACGAACAATAGTTCATAACTTCAGCTTCATGTGCTGCAACAAATCATTATGTCATCAGATTATTGAAATTTGAAAAATCAAATTGTTGTGGCTCAACCAAGAAACAATATGAATAAGGCTATAGGTCGGTCAACTAAAGTTAAATCTCTTTTCCTCTTCTTTATCAAACTAAAGTTTTTTTGTGCTTACAAACATATGTTTTATTCGGTCACACACAAGTTTATGATTTTATATAAATTAGATTGTACATGTAAGACATGATTTTACCTTCCCATCGTATTCTTTCTTAAGTAATATTTCAGGAGCAATGTATGCAGGGGTTCCAACAGTTGATTTTGGTTGTGAATGCAGCACCAACGACTGAGAAAAGCAAACAAATATATATATAGAGATATGAGTTAGATAGCCTGAATAAAGAGATGAACTGTTGTAGCAAATGAATTTTAATGTAGAAGTCCTATAGGTAATCAATATTTTTACAAATGAAGAGTATCTAAGTAAAATATGACCGAAACAACCAGAAGATAATAAAAGCCTAAATTTCCCTCTCAACGTGTAGGTATTATGAAGCAACCATTTATATTGATGTAAATCTAGACAGTTTGTAATAGCAACCCTGAACTCCTGAGGTTCAATATCGTGTATAATTACTTGGATTGCACAACGAAGAAATTGACAACAAGTACCTTGGAGTACCCAAAATCACATATCTTCAAACGAGGAGCCAGACTTCCATCCAGCAAAGTATTTTCTAATTTCAAGTCACGATGACATACTTGCTTCACACAGAAAAAAAATTAAAAAAAAAAAACTTAATCATCTAGTTCACATCCTTTGGATAAAGTAAGAACAAAATCTCAGAATAGAAAACTTGATTAAATACCATTGAGTGACAATAACTGACTCCAGATATAAGCTGTTGGAAGAAAAAGCGGGCCTGCAGCAGAAACAATAGTAGAAAAATAAAAAACATATGTGCAGCCACAAGGAAAAAAATGAGTAAACTAATGGAATGGATTCAGAACCTCATCCTCACTGAAGCGGCCTGCATTGCATATCCGCTCAAAAAGCTCTCCTCCAGATGCATATTCCATCACAATAGCCAGATGGGTTGGTGTTAATATGATCTAGAGTAGGATTTACGGCAGAGAATTACTAAAATAAGTCGTCAATTCCTTTTGATAGAGATATGATTAAAAAGGTAAAATTGAACAGACCTCTTTGAACCTCACAATGTTGGGGTGCCTCAGTGACCTGTGGTTAATGATTTCCCTTTGTACATTTTCATCTATCTGTTGCACACAATATTAGAATGAGATATCCAGAAATTCCCAAAAAGTTTTGGGATCCCAATATTCACACCAAGTCCAGTAATTCAAGTTGGCAATTATGAGCTACAACAAATAATCTCAATTATGTGAACCCAATCCATTGTCGTTGTCAAAAGGTTTGATCTGTTACTAACCAACTTGTCAGGCCTCTCTGACCACTTGCCTTTGAAATTATGCACCGACTTTGATAAAGTCGTAGCTTATTTACTTATCAGATAAAAGATCACCATTTTTAATTCCTAAATTCAACGGAAAACAAAATATTTCCATCTTATCCATTGACAGCGAAAAGCCGAGCCCCCAACAAATGAAAAAACAAAACAGCTCAAAGGAGAAATAAAAATTTCAACTGATTGTGTAACCAGTTGCCCAACTCAGGAAAAAAAAAAAACCCCCCAATTTCCGACCGAAAATTGAACCCGAAAAAGCGACCTTAGATTTTCATATTAAAGTTCAAAGTGAAAAACAATCCAACAATACTGAAATTTGGCTTGGCTCATCAATTTCTTAACAGACGTCACACCCATCAAGAAAGTTCACAACTTTTTTCTATATTCTCAACAAATAACAAGAAAGTTCACCAAATAATTCCATAAACAGACTACAACCCCCACAAAGGAATGAAATGAAAATCAAAGAAAGACACGGAAATTAAGAAATTAAACACTAACCTTTTCGCCTCTCTCAATATACTTCACGGCTACGAGCTCTCTAGTCTGCTTATCAGTCATCAACCTCGCCACACCGAAATTTCCCGAACCGATATCTCTGACGAGCTCATACCGATCGCTGTCGTGCATTATCGGCAAGTCCATGCCGGGACCGACGGTGATCAGGGCTCTATCCATTGAAACTCTCCAATCTTCTCCGAAGAAATTCCGATCACATTATTGGACTAAAAACGGCGAGAAAACCCTAATCTTCGTCGAGACGTGGCATGAGATCGATCATCCGATGAAATAGTTCGATCGAGAAGGTGTTGGTTGAAGAAATAGACAGATTAGAAGGTTGAGCCCGTGAAGCTTACTCACCCTCAATAGATTCGCTGTTCTTAGGGTTTGAATTGAAACCAGATTAGTTGCAGAGATTCTGAGAGCTCGTGAACTGCTTTTTTTTTTTACTTCTCTATCAGAACCCCAGAGAGAGATAGATATTTAATATCTGCGAATATGAGGATTAAAAAAAAAAAAAGACTTAAATTACAAATACTTCCTCATCATTCTTGTAAATGACCAATAACTCTTAATGGACTGAAATACCCATATGAGATAATGTTTTTTTTTTTTTTTGATATCGATGAATAATGTTCACAAGTCACGAGAAAACCCTTTTCTTGGTATCCGCGCAGTAAAAATACAAAATAGAATATATTCAGTGTAACATTATACAAATAATAGATTGTACATACCATCTTTATCTCCGTGGTTGGATCCACACCCCGATTTGATGGTTCAGAAAAACTTATTCTATAAATTTTTTTATGAACTGTGACCAATTTTTTTGTTTGTGTAATTATCTTTTTTATTTGATTTTTTAAGGAGAAACGAGCTTTATATTAAGCGGTGTATTAAGGTAATTTACTGGATTGTATAAGCTTCGTCTCGAATTTAGGTAGAAAGTGGAGTAATGTTGCCCAAATAAGAAAGAATTGTGTAAAACTGTAAATGATTGTTAAATTATTTTTTTTAATGACTATAATGACCCTAATCCGGACTGCATTTTGAAGAAATCGGGACAATTGAGGGGTGTCTGCCTGGGTAATGTAGAAGAACTTGGTGGTGTACGGCATAAGCTTTGCCGTTGACCGTAGAAATAGAAGTAATCAGATTGGTGCAAAATGCAAATGACAAGTTAGCCTTTTACCGGTTTTACTGGTTACGGTTATAATTGGATTTCGTTGGGGTTCACTGGCAAGGAAGCTCGGGGATCCAGCACATTCTCCTGTGCACGCAACTAGAGCGGCATTCTCTATTCTTACACTTCATTCTGGTTTGGAAATACAAAGGACAGGTGGCAGTTCTTGGAGTTAATGCTAGTAGGGCTCCTGCCACTAATACCGGAGGTGATCCCTTGTCTTGTTAACGATTTTGTATAAGGATTTTGCTACCCACTTTCCCCTGAAACCCTTAATTTCACCGATAAAAACACTAACCTTGTCTTTTCTCCCAGAAAAAATTGGAAGAGTGCAATTGGGTTGGGCTAGAATTCTTATGTGTGCAGCTCAATGCTATCTGATTTATCTGATTCGTCAGTCTGCTTATTTTAATTGGGCTTCGCAGTTCGCCACTCTATTAGGGGTAGGATAAGATAATTATGGGGGGTGGAGTGAGGCTAGAATTCTCATGTGTGCAATCCAATGCTATCTAATTCCTCATTTCGCTTTATTTGAGTTCGGGTTTAGTTCGGGTTCGCAATTCGCGACTCTAGAGTGAACCTGGTTACAAGAGGTAAAATGAGATAATTCATTTATCGATTCCCAGGTTGTTTCATTTGGTTCGCTAGCTTGGCTCGCCTATTTAAGCATGTAAAACAAAATGAATATTTTATAATATATATATATATATATATATATTATAAATATTTTTTTAAGAACCCATAAAAGTATATTTTATAAGCAGTTTGTGAACCCAAAAAATATTCATTGAAGCCAAACAAAATTTGTCAAATCTAAAGAAAAATATCAATAAATTTGAATATAATATTTGATGAATTAAGATTGTTAGGAAGAATCGTGTAGTTCACTCAATTTCACGAATCAAGTCAAACTGAACTGCGACTTTCAATAAAATCGCAGTTCGCTATAGTAGACAGCGAACTTGACAACCCTGGTGCAATCAAAGTTACTTTCTACTAGGGGTGTCAGTGAGTCGGGTTAGACTTGCATAGTTATGATTTTAAAATAGGCTCGGCTCAAACTTGGCCCATTTACAAGATTTTGTGCCAAGAATTCAATACGTTAACACCACAATTTTCCACACCATCTTTGTTTTAAAGAACGTTAAAGGCGCTACTTTTGATCCATTTAGAAGACATTAGATATATATTTGACCCCTAGGGGTGCAGCCTAATGGTCAAGGGACGAACCAAAAACCCGGAGGTCTTGAGATCGAACCTGGTTTCCCTATACCTCACATGTGATTAGTGTGAGTTTGGGCTTGGATACCGACGTTTACAAAAAAAAAAAAAAAAAAAGATATATATATTTGTATGACAAATTTAAGAAGTGATTAAAAATTATTGTTTATACATGCCATGATACTGCTTAATTTTCAAACATGGTTGTGCAAGCCAAGATTTGAATTTTTAGTGACATTTTACAAAATTTCAGTTTCAATGTTGAAATTGAAATCTCATACATTCTGACTGAATTTATTTTGACAGATTTTGCCCAAAAATTTGGGTCGAAATTAGCTAGGGGTTTCGCAAATCTTATATGATATAATAAAAATTTATTAAATAATAGCTACTCTATTCGATCTAAATTTTTGCTCTTTTATACATTAATAAAGTCTTATTTTTTGATAGCATGTTTGATAATACATTCAAATAAATACTTATGTGTTATGTGAAAGAGACATTAGTTCACCATCAAAAAAAAAAAAAAAGACATTGGTGCCTTTAAAAAAAAAAGACCCAACTAATATGCAACCCAATGTTAGAAATAGGAGTACAATAAGAAGTAACGAAATTTTAATGAATAAGATTTGCCTAAGTAGAGGACAATAAAATATCTACCTAGTTATCAAAACAAGCTCTGTTTGTCATTGCCTCAAAATTACGAGCTCATCCCCTAAAATATGCCGAGAATTTATGGAATATTCCTTCTACTATTATTTATAAAATTGAAGTGTTGGTTTTTTATTTTTATTTTAATGTGTTACGTCTTATATGTTTGGGGTCCATGGTGTGTGGGTTTAGGGATGTTGTCTTCAATTTTTATTTTTTTTTGGCCAAACTCGTGGGCCATCTCATTTGTACGTTTCATATATATATATATATATACCTTATTTTGGGTGAACTCTTATATAATTTTATTTTTTTTTGCAAAAGTTAGGGGACAATTGCCCCTTTACCCATGACTATACCCTATTTTGTAATTAAATAATATATTATAAATCATATACTTTTAAAAGTTCAGGGGTAGTTGCCTCAATTCTGCCATGCCCATGCCCATGCCCATGCCCATGCCCATGCCCATGGCTATATATGTTAAATAATTAAATAAAATGTTAAATAATTTATTAAATTTTAAAATTTCATGGGCAGTTGCCCGTAGCTCCGCCCATGCCAGTGGATTTAGAATTTACTTGAATAAAATACTTTGGGCTTTAACTCCTTTTAATTGTGGTTAACATCCACTAACCCTTAAGTTAAAGAATCTAACCTTGATTTTTAAAAGAAGTAAAAGGGGTTAAAACTTCTAAACCAAAGTTAAAAGAAGGTCGGAGGCCAAAGTATTTGGGGCCAGAGTAAATCCAGACTAATGCTGGTGGTGTTGCACGGGTCCCACCCGTTGCATAAGTTTCCAAAAATAAGTGCAGCATAAGTTCCGCAAAATAAAGTGCAAATAATAGATAGCTGGAATCTTTCACAAGTGCAACGAGCCTATCTTCAGGACGACGATGGGGAGAACCTGAAAGTAGATATTATAAGTCCCGTTTTTTCCACAAGTTATTTTGGCGGGGAGAACCTGAAAGCAGATACATATTGATATAAGTCTCTTTTTTGCACAAGTTATTTTGGCATCCAAATGACGTGTATGAAACTCCACACTTATCACGGTCTTTCCACTGTCCTCAGATCCTATCCACATGCTTGGGTTTATATCATAGAAGGAAGTGTAGCTAAACTATGGCTATGTGGTATACCATTATTGTGTGGTTTTACACCTTATATCTCTCATCTCTATGGGACCGGATTTGGTCTGCCCCTCTGGTCAATCAAAACCGTCTGGCCTACTCACAAAGCCTATTTAATTACCCTTTTAACTCCCGTTAACAATTTTTAACCCTTAGATTTTTTTTCTAAAAACTAAGGTTAGCATGCACTTATCTAACTCTATGACCACTTCACTAAAATATGATCAAATCATGCACTTGTGACCATATAATAAACTTCGATTTTTTTTCCGGGTGTCACTGTCTTTTGAGCATCCAAATAAAGAGATTAGATGTGGGAAAATGACATATAATGGCTTATATAGCTTAACAAAAGGTATAATTAGTAGATTTACTAAAAAGTAGAATTTTGCTGGAGGAGGAACTTGGGTTGGATGGTTTAGTAAGAGGATTATTAGTTTATTATAACTATTTAAAGTAACAGTTTTTTTTACCTTGCAAAAGTAGTTGTTATTTCAATACTTTTGAGTAGCAGCTGAGAAAAGCATGGATTCGCCAATGACAGTATGAAATATTTTTGAATTATGAGAATAAGGTAGCAATTCCTCTACGAATAAGTGAAATAATTTATAGATACCAGTTAAATTTTCATTTGATGTGATATAAGAGAGAGGAAGGAAAATGGTAATCGGACCTCGGGGTCCTCTTCCAAACAGACCACCTAATTGTTGAGAGACACATGACAATAAAAAATGGAGTCAAATCCTTTACGGTGATATCCGAATTTGACAAATCTGGTTATCACCTAGAGGTCACCATGTGTCTCCTTTAACACCCCTTAACCGTGGGTAAGATTCATCCACCACTAGGGTTCATCCACCCATCCTTGATTTAAAAAAAAAAAACATTAATTCTTTTTTTTAAATTAAAAACTGTTTTTAAAGTTTTTTAATATTAAAAACAGTTTTTTAATTTTTTTAAACAAATTAATATTAAAAAAAAAAAACCAAGGATAGGTGGGTGAACCCTAAGAGTGGGTGAACCTTACTCACGGTTAAGGGGTGTCAAAGGAGACACGTGGCGACTTCTAGGGCTGATAACCAGATTTGCCAAATCCGGTTATCACCATAGATGATTTGATTCCATAAAAAATGTATTTTATTGCTTGCCATTTTCTCTTTCCCAATGTTTTCCGTGTAAAAATTTGATCGGAGAGGTCAGCTTGCAAGAGGACCCTAAGGTCTGCTAATCAGAACTCAGAAAGAAATTGTAGCATGACAGCTGCCTGTATTCATGCAAGCCATAACGGCAACTTCTGCAACAGTTTTAAAAATTTCTTCCAGAAGGCTACTTCTATCTTTTGGTTAGTGTTATCTAGTGATAGGGTGAAAATATTTTCGGTGCAACACAATATACACATAATTTCTTTGATAATGTCATTGTAAAAGCTTTCTTATGGAAATGAAATTAATCTTTACTATATTATGGAAATGAAATTAGTCTTTACTATAGTCTGAAATTTTCTCTCTTACTCACACTGATATTGTAGTTTTTACTAACAATTCCAAACTTTCCTCCATATTTCCCAACAGTTAGTGAAATAGTCTTTTCGTAATTTTGCTACTTATATAATGAGATAAATTTGACTCGTATTTGTACTTTATATGTTTTTAAAATCAAATCGAATCAACCGGTTGAACTAATAAAATTGGAACCAGCCAATCTAGATCCTCAAGACCACCAAAATTGAACGGTTAAAAATTAGCCTAAAAGTCGGGATTCAAAAAAATCGGTCGATTCAATTGGAGAACCGTTGATAAAATCGAAAAGAACTAACCAAGAAAAAGAAATATATATAATTCTAAAAGGACACAGTCAAACCGATTGAACTGATAACTAGTCATACATCAGGTTCCACGGCGGCCCGTTATGAAAACATGAACTTTTATTAACGGAGTCAAGTCCTCTACGGTTATTCGGATTTGGCAAATCCGGTTATCACCCCTAGAGGTCGCCACGGGTCTCCTTTGACACCACTTAACCACGGGTAAGGTTCACCCACCCCTAGGGTTCACCCACCTATTTTTGGTTTTTTTTTAAAAAGTATTAATTCTTTTTTTAAAATTAAAAAACTGTTTTTAGAGTTTTTTTAATAATAAAAACAGTTTTTTAATTTTAAAAAAAGAATTAATATTTAAAAAAAAAAACAAAAATGGTGAGTGAATCCTAGGGGTGGGTGAACCTTACCCACAGTGTCAAATGAGACACGTGGCAACCTCTAGAGGTGATAACCGGATTTGCCAAATCCGGTTATCACCCGAGATGATTTGGCTACTTTATTTATTTATTTTAAAACGTACCCTTTATAGCGTTTGGGGCCGCAACGCAAAAGAACACAGCCAGGAATCTGATAACCATTTGACGGTTTTGACCACCCATGAAAGAAAAGGTTAAATTCAGAAAGTAATAATGTGTCCAAATTGCCCTCAATGAAGCTAATAGTGCGATAGACAGCAAAAGACATCTATAAGTCGTAGTTGAGCACACCATAAGAGGAAAGTGGTCAATGAGATGAGATCCTAAATGAATGGACCCCATTGTGTTGATCTCATCGATAAGATCTGGAACAACAATTGGACTAATGTGGCCAACATGATCTTTTACTAATCCACTCTCGTGGTACTTACGTGAGCATTTGTTGGAATCTGATGAGTGATGACTGTAAGAGCTTGTCAATTTGCAAGAAAAGAGCATCTCTTATTGATATTTTGTTTTTAATAAAACAAAAGCATCTCTCTCCCTCTACTAGTATAGGTAGGTAGGAAGGGCCAGGACAGGGCCAGGTCAACCCTAGTCGTACCCTTCCCTATAAGGGTAGGGCCTTAGTCCTATCCTTTTCTATAAGAGTAGGGCCCTAGCCCTGTCCTCAAGGGTCAGGGTAGAGCCGGAAGAAAAAATAGAATTTTTTTTGTGATTTGAGATGATGAGATTTTTTTTCTACACCAACTGTCGACCTGACATGGAAATAGATACCCTTCCATTTTATCCGGACTTGAGACCGGCATTGCAACAAAAAGAACAATGACAAAGTTTTAAAAAAAAAATTCTTTGTCAGTGATAGGTAGACATAATATAATAAAACAAATTAAAACTATATAGAAAAATATTTATACTATGTTTAATTATCTATATCATTCATTAATATATTTAATTTATCAAATTCTACTAATTCTAACTCCTTTTGTTTAGTTGTACGAATTCAATCTTGGCAACAAACTAATGTTTCTACAGTGTCAGATTTTAAACAACTTCTAAATTGGTCAAGTACCCTTCCTCCGGTGCTAAAAGCAGACTCAGAAGCTACTGTTATCACTAGAATTGCTAAAATATCACGAGCTATCATTGATAAAATTGGATTTTTTTTAATTAACTTTCTACTAAAATAATATATCTAAATAGTCAGATTTATCTCTTAGCTCTTCCAAATACAAATCTAATTTTGATCTTGCTTCTAAATCAGTACTTTGACTCATTTCTTCTTCAAATCTCAAGAAATCGTCATTTCTTCTATTTGAACTTGTTGCAACAATATTCTCCCCACTTGACTTCAAGACATTAGGGGTACTAAATTTAACATTATATTTCTTATACAAGTCTTTAAGATTCTTAAGGGCTTTCTCCTTTCGTCTCTTCACTATATCGTTTTTCTCAAATAACTTTCTCCAAATATATTCTAAATACAATTGTTTATGTTGAAGATCAAAAAATATAACAAACTCAAAAATAGGATTATAATCTTCTCAATATTTATCAAATTTTAGTTTCATTCTTGTAGCTATATCACGGAGCAAAAGATCTTCACCATGTATTTTTTCCAATTATTTTAATATGTATCTTAATTACTTCTTCCAAAAATAAATGTATAGTTGAATCTTTAGTTCCAGAAAATATATTTGTAGCTTCATAAAAATTTTGTAAAAGCTCCCAAATAATCTTTGCATGATTCTATTCATCATCTAAAGGATTAGTTTTATAGTTTGAGTCTATTACTTCTAATCGAGTAAAAACTTCCCTAAATTCTAATGCAGGCTCTAACATAAGATAGGTGGAGTTCCATCTCATAGAAACATCAAGGGGTAACCCCTTAAAATTTAACTCTAATTCACTAACAATTTCTTGGAATATATGTGTACGTGATGTTGAATTTTTAATAAATTTTACTGAATCCCGAATATTTTGAATAATCGGGATTATTTCTCTCAACTCATCTTGCACAATAAGGTTGAGGATATGTACAGAACAACGCATATGAAATAACCTACATTCTAATAGAAGAACTTCTTTTCTAGTAAGATGAGTTTTCTTTACTCTTACAATACAATCATTTGTACTACAATTGTCTAAAACTAAACTAAATATTTTATCATCAATTTTCTATTTTAATAAATTTGATTTAATAGTTTCAACTAAAACTAACCCTATATGGAGTGGATCAACATTAATAAAGTTGATTATTTTATTTTTTAAGGTTCTAATCGAAATCGATATAATGAGCTGTAAGAGCTATATACTCTAATGTTTGTTTGGATGTCCACATATTAGATGTAATACTAATTCTCGATAAATTATTTTTTAAAAATTTTAACAATTTTGATTTTTCTTGTTTATAAATTCTCATGCAATCAGATTTGATGGTGTTATATGACACCATCTTAAATAGAGGTTGTAGTACACTACTATAATAAATAAAACATTCATGAGAAACTATATTAAATGGATACTCATGTTAAATAATCATTAATGCAAGTATTTCTCGACACTTGTTTTGGTCAAATTTATGGGCTGTAAGACCATTACCATGTAAAGCTGATTTTAGGAGTGGTTGTTTGGGGTCAAGGTTTGGTCTATTTTTACATGTCGATTCTAGGTGTCTTTTAATGTGATTGACTTCATTATTTTTAGTATTGTCTATTTCTCTGTTACAATGTTTACATATAGCAATGCGTACATCTTCTTTTTTTTTTACCATCTTTTCCTTTTTTACTTACTACCTTTTGGGTGAAATGATTCCAAATTATGGAAGTCTTTCTAGATTTCTTTTGCACGGGTTCAATATCCTCAGTCTGTGGTTGTGAGGAAGAGGTGATGGATCAATTATGTTCCTCTCTCCAACTTCCACAATTCTAGGATCATTGGGATGAACACCTATTGATAACTCAACTAAGGGAGAACTCGCATTACTACTAACACCGGGAGTTGACATTTTAGTTTTATCAAAATAAATCAGAATCTAATAAAATAAATATTAGATTAAACTCAACAGCAAGTTCATAATCAAATAATTAGCAAGTTCAGAATAAAAAATCAACAAATTCAGAATAAAAAATCAGCAAGTTCACCTAGAAATATCAGAATAAAATAATTGAATAAAAAAAGTTCAGAATTTAATCAGCAACAACAAGTTCAGAATAAAATAACAATATCAAAATATACCCAAAATCGAATCAAATCAACAGCAAGTTCAGAATCAATAATCAGTAAATTCAAAATAAAAAAATCAACAAGTTCAGAATAAAATAATCAGCAAGTTCACTCAGACTCTTCCAAACAAGTTTAAAATCTTCCAAACAATATCAAAATCAGGCTTAAGGGTTTTGAAAATTAGGGTTAGGGGTTTTGGAAATTAGGGTTAGGGTTTAGGGTAAGGGGTTTCGGAAATATTAGAGATTCAGAATCCAATATAGGGTTAGGGGATTTCGAGTTAGGGTACTTAGGGATTTAGAAACAATTTAAGAAATTTTCAGGTTAGGGGTTTCAGAAATATCAGAGATTCAGAATCCAATATAGGAAATCAGAGAGGAAATCAGAATAATATTTAGGTTGTAATCAACAATAGATTCTAATCAATAATAAAATTAAAAACAAACAAACAATATTACGATTCAACAATTATTTAGCAATAATATTTATCAATTATTTTTTAAATTATATATATATATATATATATATTACAAACAGTAATATATATATTATATATCAAAATGGTTAGGGTTTGAAATAGGGTTTTAGAATCAAAATAGTTGGGGTTTCGAAAATAGGGTTTAGATTTTTTTAGTGGTTAAGGCCTAAGGGGTTAGGGTAACCCTAAAATTTCGTGGTTAAGGGGTTTCGAAAATATCATAGATTTGTTTAGTGGTTTGGGTTTCGAATATCAGAGATTCAGAATCTAAGGGAGTAAAGGGTTAGGGTAACCGTGAGTCTGTGAGCATGAGAGTGAACGTGAGTAGTGGCCGTGAGAGGTGTCCGTGAGCGGTGGTCGTGAGCTTGTGATCCTCTCCTTTGAGCACTGTACACGAAGCTTGAGATTTGAGAGAGAAGAGAGCAGGAGGAACCGAGGCACAGAGAAGCTTGCTCGAGACTTCTATGTTGAGCTCTGAGAGAGAAGAGAGCACTGAGCAGGAATACAGGAGCAGCAGGAGGCACCGAGGCACGGTAGTCAACAAATCAGAAATTGGTGAATTCGCATACGTTGATACGAGCTCAAGGACAGAGATTAAGATTAGGGTTTAATAAGGGGCAAACCAGAAACATGATATTTATAGAATTGAGTTTTTGAAATTACTCATATAACCCTACTATTAAACCATTTGGAGGGATATATGAGTAATTTCATATATATATATATATATAGAGGAGGTGACTAGTCAGCCAAGTTGATTATACCTTATAATCAACTCACCTCCTCTATACCGTTAGATCTCACATAATGGCTATGATTAAAACACTCTTTATTGGTCTAATTATTTAATTCCTAAAAATACCCTTAAACTCTGTAAATACATTCCCTGATTCTCTCTCTCTACCCGCTCAACTGTCTCCCTGCCCAACCCTCTTGCCCTGGTTCTCTCTCTCTCTACCGGCCCAGCTCTTCCTCTCTCTGGCTCTCTCTCTCTCCTTGCCTAGCTTTCCTCTCCCTGCCCAGCTTTCCTCTCACTGGTTTTCTACCTCTCCCCACCCATCTTTCTCTCTCCCTAGTTCTCTCTCTCCCCGCCCAGCTTTCTCAGAAATGAAGGATTAATCTGTACTTAACTTTTATGCTTTAATTGTGATTAGGGTTGTAAAGAATGGAACTTGAGAGTTAGGATTCCAAATCAGATTAGAAATATATGATAGGCATTTAATTTGTTTTTTTTTATTTTTTATGATATTATCTTAATCTATAATGGAGAAGAACCAAAGAAAGGATCTAAGCAAGTGATAATGGTGATCTTCTTACTGTCTAAGCTGCTGAATTTGTTTTAGAAAAGGAAGCTTGGATTTAATCTCACCACCTACAATAGGGATGGGATTGAAATTCCCAAATTTAGAGGGTCTCCTAAAGAGAGAGTGTTTTGTGGCTTTTGCCTTCTTGGCTAATTAGGAATCTCTTAGTCTTGGTAGGGACGTAGGGTTGCTTTTGTCTTTCATGTTTATCAAATTTGTAGTTGATTATGGTTGTAGCATCTCAATCTAACAAATAATTCAGTAATGTAGAGAATGCACCGGACATGTTTGCTGCATTCAAGGTCTAACCCTTTTGGTTCAGTAATGGGGTGGTCCAAGAGCTGACCGTAATGGACGCCCAGATTTAAACACAAGGCTAGGCGAGGAGAGGGAGAGGGAGAAAACTAGGGAGAGGAAAGCTGGGCGGGGAGAGAGAGAGAATCAGGGAGAGGGAGAGGGAGAGGGAGAGCTGGGCGGGGAGAAAGAGAGAACCAGGGAGAGCCGGAGAGAGAGATGGGCGAGGAGAGAGAGAGAATCAGGGAAGAGCGGATATTGGGGACCTTTTTTTGAACGTGTTGGAGAAGAAGATTAGAAGATGAAGAGTCCCCATTTTTTTTTAACTTGTCTTCACTTGAGAAAGAAAAAAAAAAAAAAAAAAAAAAAAAAAAAAAAAAAAACCAACTTTGGTAATAAGAAAATAAGAATAAAAAATGTTATTTTAATCTAGACCTTTGTTTAAGATCTAACTATATAAATGTGGTGAGCTGACTATAAGTTATAATCAGTTAAGCTGAGTAATCACCTCCTCATATATATATATATATATATATATACTATGTATGATTATATATAGTAATTTCGGTGTAGCAAAGTAATATAAGGGCCGAGTTTTAAAGGGCAGGGCCGGGGTGAGCCCTGGCCCAGCACAGTAGACGCAGGGCTTTCAGATTTTGAACCCTGCCTGACCCAAGGGCTGGGAAGGGTAGGGCTTTGGAGGGCAGGGCTGGGCTGGGTACCCTTCTACATGGGCTTTTTTGAGCCCTAAGTATTGGTAGTTATGGGTTAATACTGGTGGGTGGATTTTCAGGATGGGCTTTCCTCCTTGGGAGGACTAGGGGTGGAGCTGGGATTTTCTAGTTGGGAACACAAGATGATTGATTGAAAATGTTAGTATTAGTTGACGGATTTGCAGAGGTAGATTAATGATTAGGCTGGTATGAACTAAGTTTTTGGGCGATTTAATACATATCTTATGTGTATTGTTTCTCTTATGCCATGCCCTGTTAAATCATTAAACAACATCGGATAAAAGGTATACTTTATTTTCGAAAGTTTATCCCCCTTGCCTCATGGCTATTGTGAGCATGATATTTTTACCCACTTTCACATAATTGTTTCACATAATTGTTTGACTTGAGAGTCGCTACCTATTCATTCTTAGGGATAGGTCCCAGGATTGTTCATTTGGATAAGGCAAATGGTCTAATAAGAGTTAGGGTAAGCGGCTCGATTAAGCCCCGGGGAAGGTGTCAGGCACCCCAGGACCCCCATTTTACAATGGTTACCTACTCCCTAAACTTAAGCCAATTTTAATCTCAAAATTAATTATAATGTCCAAGTGTTTAAAAGAATGCTAATCTAAGAAATATAGAAAGCTAGATGATTAGGGTCGAACCCGAGTTGGGTTGCCTACGTACTCACATGGTGAGATCAGACTGAGCGTAGTTCTAACACATGAATCCGTGCCAAGGTAGGGGTATGTGTGTGTGTGCATAGGGTGGTCAAGGGTCTAGCCCGGAGGCTAGGGTTGATTGACCGGGGAGGTCAAGTGAACAAGTGTTAAGTATAATCGCGGTTAAAGGTGATTTAACTATGGTTAGGTGAGCTAACCAAAGCTAAAGAGGTCCTATAAGTCTCTTTTTGGTTTTTTTATATTTTTATATTTTTTTAGCATTTTAGGGATATTTGAATGTTTTTGGTATTTTAGTTATATTTGAATCTTTATGGTTTTTTGGTTATATTTGAATGTTTTTTATATTTTGAGATTTTATCATGTTTTTTTGGATTTTCATATAGGTAGGATTTTGGCAAACTTAACTAAAGTCAAATTCAATCCAAGAGAAAGATTAAGGAATAGTTAGGCTAAAAGATTATATTTAGGACATAAAAAGGGATGTGCATTATGAATAGTAAATGGTCTATTGCCAACACCTATTTTGTTGGATTGATGTTGATAATAGATTAAATACTATTGTCTTTAGTATGAAGCATTTTGAATAATGTCCTCTTTAAGTCCTTAAACCATCCTTTACCTTAAGTCCTTAAACCATCATTTACCCATTCAACATAAAACATGGAGAATAAGAAAAAAAAGAGACAAGTAGAGAAATTGAAAACTCATCATCTCCCTTTTAAGGTGGTTCATTTACACCATTATAAATGATGTAATATCGTTCTAATGAATGTTAGAGAGAGGATAAGCTTTTACAAAGAATTCTAAAAAGAAGACTAGAATCTCAAAAAAGAAACAAAATGAAAAGAGGGGTATATCTTTAGTTTCCACTCTCTATGGGCCTACCCCTGTCCACACTAGTGGGTACATAAAAAAGAAGAAATATATACATGAAAAGGAAAAGAAAAAAAAGAATATCTTCTTACTTTTGATATGGGGTCCCTCTACACCATTAGATTGGTGTAGAGAGACCCAACTATACTTGAGAAATAAGAGACCAAAAAGAGAGAACTAAATAAAATAAGATAAAAAAGAAGAGAGGATGATGAAAGAAGGAGTGTCTACTCTTTCAAGGATCTTTTTCAATGCTCCAAGAGGTAGGGTTTTGTTTAAAGTCCACAAAGGATGAGAGTTATTGAAGAACTCTAAGCTTTTAGTCTTAGAATTCTTTCCAAACTCTAAACCTTAGTTTCTTCTCAATTCTTCAAACTCAAGAGAAATACAAGTGAGTGGGAACCTTCTAGGGGTCTTGAGTGATGGATCTAAGGGCTAAGTGATTGGTATTTATAGGAAAACTAAGAGGTTGGGTTGTGTCTTTTACATGGTGGATAAGATTTGAGTGTTATAAGGTGAGTTGATAGGTTGAGTGTTGTAAGGAGTGTAAGAGAGTTGATGGGTTGAGTGAACTATGAGTTATATGTGCATGAGTTGTAGGATATAGATTAGGTGGATATGAAAATGTGAACTAGATCTTTATGAATCATGGGTTATTAGTAGATGAGTCATGAGTTATGGTTATTGGGATTTGACTATGACATTTGGGCTTGGGTTATGGTAAATAGGCTTTGGCTTAGGCAATTGGGTAATTGGGCTTGACTACTTGAATTTTAGGTAATGAGATTTTATAATTGGACTTGATTGGATTTACCTAGGGTTTGGACCTAAGGTTTAGCCAGGGTTGACTTAGGGTTAGGTTGAGCTGATCATGGTTAAATTTATTAACCATGGTTGGGGGAGGGGTGTAAAAATGGGGTGCTTACAGCTATGACTTATTAATTAATAACTCAAAATTCTCTCAAGTTGTAACTTGACTCCTTGGAGTCCGGTTATGCCCCTGAGATCGCCACGTGTCCCTATTGACATCCCTTAATTGTGGTTAAGATTCACCCACTCTTAGGTTTCACTCACCTATCCTTTGTTTTTAGCAAAAAATATTGAAATATTTTTAACTTCGTTAATGAATTTTAACCAGGATTTAAACAAATTGTTTTTTTCCCCTAAAAGCCAAGGATAGGTGAGTGAATCTTGAGGCTGAGTGAATCTTAACCACAATTAAGGGGTGTCAATAGGAACATGTGGCGACCTTAGGGGCATAACCGGACTCCAAGGAATCCGGTTACAACTTGAGAGAATTTGAAGTCTTAAATAGATAGACTCGCATATAAGATTCATCTGCAAATTTCTACTAATAAACATACTTAGCTTCTATAGCAGATTGTCAACTATACTTTCCATTCCATTCTGAGAAGCAAAATGTTGGAATTTCTCAACAATTATGCTGGAGATAACTCAACATATACAATAATTATTCACAGGTTGAAACAAATTTCCCAGTAACTTTGGGATCAATCACCAAAACATGGGGAACTTGACCCGGCCATCTAATTTTTTACACTATTTTCCTTTTCTTTCTCCTCTATATGATTTGGTGCAAGCTACGTATAGAATATTGAATCCTTGTAATACCGCCAAAATAACAGTAATCACGTGATAGAAGTAACTGAAAAAGAAAAAAAAAATCTCTTCCTTAGTAATTATTAATGGGTTTTGTTCGTGAAGAGCAATATTAGCCTCACTCTCAATCAACTACTACTCTTAACCTCCACCAACTACCTATCCATTCTTGATGATTGAGAGTGTTTTAACCATTGCAACTGGTTAAATAATGGACAAGTGGTTGGAGGCTGAGAGTAGGACTAGCACGCCTCTTGTGGTGAATGATTAGGCGATTTAAAATATTTTGAATCCCAGGGCATGCGTGGCATAATCTCTGAGAATTGTTTTTCAAGACCAGGTTCGCTGGCCATCCTGTTCACACCCGTGCATCACACGAGGTCTTTGCTAGTATAATATAAAGAAATGAACTATGAAGAAGCAGCAATGGAAGAGATTAGAGGAGCAGCCCAAAAAATCTTGAGAGCTCTGATTCATAGTTAATCTCTATTATAAAATATTGTTTTCAAAAGTTCTGAGGCAGTTATCCATGGCTATGTCTAGTTAAAAAGTTACACAGTACATTCTTTTTTTTTCTTCAAAAGTTCAGGAGCTCTACCCAGGTATACATGATCCCACATAGGGGTATATTTGAGCTGAGTTGAGCCGATCTTGGCCAAGTTTGAGTTTGACATGAACATGCTCGAGCTCGAGCTCCGTTTGAGCTCGAACTTTATTCAAGCCAAGCCGAGGTCAAGATGGCTCGAGCTTGATTGGCGGAATTATTTTGTTTAATTTTACATAATTTTAATTAATAAATTATGATATAGGAAACCGTAAAAATTCATACATTCATATACAAAAAAAAGCGAACTGGGAGTAGTCCTGTGGTCTAAAGAGTGAGAGTAGATCAAAGTTTTTTGCTTTTAACTTAACTTTTTTATTATTATTATTTCATGCTTATTTATAAAAAAAATAAATATTATTAAAATCTATATTAAAAAAACATTAAAATATTATTTTTGAATTAATATAATAACATTACCAAATATATATATATATATTTCGAGTCGAACCGAGCTCTAAACGAGCCGAGCTTCGAGTTGAACTGAATGAAACAGGGTCTGGCTTAAGCTTGCCTTGTTTAAATATTTGAGTTCAAATAAAAGCTTGACTTGGTTCCAGCATGAGCTTTGTTTGGGTTTTAATCTTATGGTTGAATTAGTGTTTGGTTCTAGTTTTGATTTCGGTTTAGGTTTGAGGTTAACCTTAGGTTTATTTCTAGTTAAATAATCTTTCTCTGGAGCAATTAGGAGATAGTGTGGTAGTTCTACATATGGGGTCAAATGGATATGTTTAAATCTTGGTTTAGTCAATTATGGTGCCCAAGAGATTCTACTTTTCCATTTTATAAATTTCTAATTTGGGTTCTCTTTTTCAAGAATATAGATCGTTACATACATGTTTCATAATTTGGCACTGCCATAATCGACCGATGTAGACCACTTTTTGTATCCAAATGTTATAATATAGCATTGGGAATTAATAGACTACTTTTATCCAAATGTTACATACTTTTTGTATCCAAATATAACAGACCACTTTTTCAAACCATGCTTTTTTAAAAATTATTCAGAAATTACTTATTATTATTTTTATTTAGAACTAGCGGGTGGCACATGCGATGCACGTGAGAGCGAGGGGAAGGAGTTAACCACAGTTAATACGAGTTAAAAGGAACACGTGAGTTAAAAGGGACATGTGTTAACCCGCAGGTGAGATTGAACTCTCCCCAGTTCGATTGACTGTGATTCTATTATTTAAATGAGGCATGCTAGCTCTACTCTCGATCAAACTCTACTATCAGTCCCCACTAGCCACCTATCCATTATCAAATCAGATATGATGGTTAAAGCACTATCTCTCATCAAGAATGGACACATGGTTGGTGGAGATTGAGAGTAGAATTTAACTGAGAGTAGGGCTAGCATTCCTCTTATTTAAATAAATAGATGAATAAGGGGTAGTTTGAGAATTAAAGTAAAACATTAAATCAAAGTTTTGTTTTATATAATGATAGTTTGAGAATTTAGGAAAAATAAGGCTACGCCTACCTCTAGCATTATAATATCAAAGAAAGAAAAGATTAACCAATAGGCTACTGCCCTCCTCATCTCTCTCCTCTCTCACTTACACTTTCGTAATTTCGTATATATCTTGGACTTAGATAAGAGGAACAAACTAATTCACATATTATTAGAAGAGAGGGAGAGATGGAAATGAAGCCTATCCTTAAGATTTAAGATCAGATAGACCGACGCCCCTATCCTCATTGCTCCCATCTCCTTGCGACTGTTGAGGCTCTTGTTGTACCAACTGAAACGGGTTATGGAACTGACCACCATGATGTAGTCTCATCATCTCCATTTGATTTTGAAATTGTTGTTGCTCGTACTGCATCCTCAGCATCTCCTGTTGCTCTCCCGCAGCCAATTGTTGTGCATCAAGCATATGCTGTTGCTGCTTCTGTGGCTCCCGAATAATTATCTGAGAAGGGCCAGGTGATATGCTCATAACAGATGACGACATTCCAAAGGTGTTTTGGTGGTGTTGTTGATTGTAGGGCTGTTGAGAGAGAGGAAGCATTGCAAAAGGACCCCCCATATAAAAGGTGAGTTGTTTCTTGGCATGGTCGAGATCAAATTGAATTTGCTCGAGTCGTTGTTCCAGTATGGAGATGAGACCGAACCAACCATAAACTGGATCTTCGAGCCGGGCTTCGGCCTCATAGATCACGGACTTCATGACGAATTCTCTGTCTTCTGGATTGATCTTTTTCAGAAGCTTGGAAACATTACTTGCTCCGAATATCTTATGCACATTTTCGAACTTCTTTCGCTGGTTCGTCGGGAAATATGGTGCGAATACACATTCTTTATTGCATTTCTTTCTCATCAACTTGCATGTAGTGCAAGAGCCCGAGTTTGACGAAGACGCCATTTTTTTCTTTTGAGTTCCAAGAAGGAAGAAAAAAACGAATCAGTCGACACGGATGGCAGATGTGAGGAAAAGAACATGGAAAGGAACAGATTTAGTAATCACCACGTTGTAAAGTTGTATAAATGTATAGAAGATGAGGATGAGATGAGGAGCTACTAACTCGCAAAATAATAAGGGTGGTGCTATGTGCACCCCAACTTTTACCGAAAAACACCAACTTTTTTTTAAAAATCAATTAAATATAAAATAAAATTAAAAAGACAAAATTGACCTCTTCTCCTTCCTCCTTACCGTTTCCAAACCAAAACCCAAAACAAGGCTTGGGTTGATTTCTCTTCATAAATTCTTCGTTAAGAAAAATTGAAAGAACCAATTTAGATTCTTCATTATTCCTTGCAAGAAATAAATATCAAATTACCAGCAGCAATGAAGGAGAGGAGGGCTAGGGTGGGTGGAAGAATTTCTCTCTTATCTTTCTTCTTCTTTCTTAGAAACTGCTTCTCCTGTCTCAATTATTAAAACCCAAGGCTTTGGCTTCGCCATCATGTGTCTAGATCTTGAAGTGTACAAGTCAGATCCCTTTTGCATGTGGTTGGGTTCTTCTGACTAAAAGATCAAGCACATATATCGGTATAGAAGGTTGTTCAGGAGCATGATGTGAGATCACGAACGGGGCAAAAAGGATTCAAAAATTTTTAGTATCTTGCAAGGATCCATAACTGACCCTCTCTATCACACTATCTTTGTATATAGTTTCTGACCAAAAATGGCTTGCAATGGGAAGCTTGAAACCTCTTCAATCATTCACCAAGAAAAGAAATCAACCCGTACAGACACTCGGATTAGCAGAGGCCTTTTTCGTGTTTTAGGTCGGATATGATAATGAGGGAAGTAGGAGAGAGGGCAGTTTTGCCTTTTAATTTTTTTATTTTTTATTTAATCGATTTTTTTGTAAGTTTGGTGTTTTTCAGTAAAAGTAGGGGTGCGTAGCACCACCCAATAATAAAGATAGAGATTATCTTCTTGTAGTATATCTGTAGTATATTTGAGATAATCGACGTCATTTTATATCATGGAGATTGGGGTGTCAATGGGCCGGCCCAGTGGCCTGGCTCCAAAGAACCCCGCCCATTACCAATATCTTAGCCCTAGAGCTAGAGCTGCGCTCAATTTCCTCTGTTCAAATTAATGTGGACCGATCAGGGCTTAGTTATTTGAAGCCCAAGCCCGGCCTGATGTATTTATCTATATACTTTTTTATTAATTTAAATACTTATCGTTACTAACTTATATATATAATACATTACAATACCTAATATATATATATATATATATATATATATATATATATATATATATATACTAGTAAAAGTGCATGTATAATTTTTTCATCATTAATGAAAAATATAACTTAAAAAAAATCAAATCTTTAATATATTTTCATTAGACGTCACATTACTCTTTTTATATTAAATATTTTTTTAATATTATACTATTTTGTATAAATATATTTTAGTAAGTAAATTTAATATTTCTTATATTAAATTTTATTTAAATTTAATATTAGTATCGGATTTTTTTTCTTTTTATTTTATTATTATTATTATTTTAAGTTAGATTAGTATAATTTTAATGAGTCCTTCTAACTCTCTACTAATAGAGAGTCTTTATCTGTAAAAATAACAAAAGAGGGATTTAATATAAAAATAGCAAAATTATCTTAGTAAAAGTACGAGTTATGGTTTACAAGGGATGTGATGCCAATCCTATCTTTATCAGGATAATGATTGCTATTAGTTGTATTAAAATTGGAGTTTGAATGAAGAGAACTCATGAGATAAGAATTCTCTTAAGTGATTGAGTTGATTCAATTGCTAGCACGTGAGACCCTTTATGTAAATCTTGCCGCTGTGTCTGCAATGCAAGGCGATCTTGAGCAGGCACACCGGTTGGCAATGAAAGCTCTATCCATGATACCCAACAATCCAGAGGCTGCTATCACTGCAGTTTAGGAAAACCCAAGAAGCTTTTGCCAAGTTGAGAAAGTGTAGCCATATTAGATATTCCCCAACAAATATCACATTGAACAACTCTCCTGATGGTTTTCAGTATCCTTAATTGATGGAGTGTCCAGTGAGTTAGCAGGTAGCCCAGGAATCCTTTAAGAGGGCAACATAAGTATTAGAATAAGCTTTTCTTCATATGTATTATTTATTGCAAATATTGCTTTTCTTTACAGCATTAATCAACTTGATTGAAGGGATAGATGTCCTTGATATTGAAGTAAAAAAGAAAATGCATAGCAAATAATCAAAACATTCAAGAAATCAAAGAAAGTAAGAAAAGAAGATCTATCTGTCTCTCATATTTCTAACAACAGATCTATTAGAAAGAATTAAGAACAAAGAAAAGCCAAACATCTGTATAGTACCTTATATACATGATTAAGAGAGTGATCTAAATACAATTATAATTTAAATAGGATTCTACTATTTCAACTATTTACAAATAGTCTTTATGAATAACAAAAAACTAAATATAGAGATATACGTATAGTTTATTAATAGATATTTAATACATAATAGTGGGTCTCATGGGTCACACATAATTCTATACATTATAATTTTAAACTATATATATATTATATATATTTTTTTAATGGTGAAGAGTAATTAAGTCTACATAAAGTTTTGCATACTCTTTCTAATTTTATTTGTACTAGTAAAAGTGCACGTGCGTTGCACGTATAATATATGGACTAATTTTAATCCGTGAAAGTTTACAAACAATAGAATAAAAAATAAAATAGTTAATTTAAGATGAGTGATTTCATCTATTGCTCTTAAAAGTAGGATGCATTTAAGAGGATAATAACATAGCATAAGTGTGTATATATCGATAAAATAATTGGTCAACATTATTTGATGCACAACAAATAATGAAGAAAAGGAAATGAAAATATGGAAGAAATTATACCTGATTACAATTGGGTGAGGAGAAGAAGGTTCTGGAGGCGAGAATGTCCACTTCTCTTCCTTTCTGTTACTCAAACATAAGAAAAAAGAAGAAAAAAATACAGCGAAGAAAGAAAAAAAATACAGAGAAGATATCTCTTATATATTCCCCACAAAACGATCAAGTAGAGATAAGAATCTGGAATCAATTTTTGATTATAATAATGACAAGTATTTGATTTATTGATAGAAAAATAACTAACATCAAGTATCAATTTAGTGGAATAACCCATTCCAGCCACCCTATTATCATTGTAATGACCATGCTCCTCGTATTCCATATAGATCACAACATGGAGGCAGGGACGTACGTGATCTTATAAATAAGTCCAGTGCAAAACCCCTTAACTCTTAATTTAACATTCAGAAGAAACATCAAAATTTCAAAAGAATATCATTCCGAGATGGATTAATTAGATTGTATTTGTCTCCAAATGTTGACACAAAAGATAATGGTGGACTGCACACAAAAATTCCAAAAGATCATTCCCAAAAATTCATTGCGTCACTACATTCTAACGTGTTTCTCCATAAGGTCTTATACATGTAATAGTGTTATGAACTTGGATGGTATCAAGCTTGGTGACGTCCAAGCCACAATCAATGGCATCTTCACAACTGCCTTTTTCCTCTTTATCTCCCATGCATGCTCGCCCCATCCAAACCCTCTCGCTGCCCGGCCCCACCCCAACATATTCAGTGCTTACATGTTCCTCTCTCCTAGAACAGTTTGCAATCCACCTCCAGCACAGGAAGGCTCGGTATCAATCTCCTTTAATCTCTTTATTTCGTTTAGATCAGGAGAGAAAAAAGGAGGAGAATTGATATGTGATTAGGAAGGAGAAGAATTGCTACGGAGTTATAAACTAACTATACCTCTTTGTTTCTCTTTAAATTTCTTTTAATGTAAGTTAGTAGAATGATTAAATTAAATAAAAGGGTATTTTTGTCAATATAAAGTTTAGGTTACTCCTTGTACTTTTATTAGTAGAATGATATATATATATATCAATATTATGTGTGGGGGAAATTCTTCGAATGGTCCACATGTCGTTAGCTCAGGTTGACTGGTGGAAGAATGCAAGTATGATCTCAGCTCGCCTTTGCTGATGCGGGTGGGGGTCCCTCCTGTCAAAGTCCTCTGACGATCAAGTCAGTATACGTTGAAGATGAAATACAAGGAACAAACTTTGAGTAATAGAATGTCTTAAGGCGTTTCATTTTTGAATAAGACTCTCCCTTTGATGAAGGGCCCCCTATTATCCCATCCTCTCATCTTGCCCTCCTCTTTTTTGTGCGGGTTCTCTAGACCTCTCTTCTGGATGGGTCCAAGGTGTTCTTTCTTGGATGGGTTCAAGGCCTCCTCATCCCCTATCCCTTCTTTGGATGGGTCCAAGGCGTTTCTTCTTGGATGGGTTCAAGGCCTCCTCATCCCCTATCCCTTCTTTGGATGGGTCCCCCCCCCCCCCTTTCTTCTATGAGAGATCGGGGTATTTATAGGCTTGAGTTTAGGAGGCTTCTGCATATTCATTAATACTCATGCATGATCTTACTATTCACTTTGTGATCATCACCAAATATGTCAGACAAATCTTCTTTCATACATGTCGTACATATAAGCCTACTCTCTTTGACGTATGTCACATGTGTAAGCCTACTCTCTTTGACGTGTGCCACACGTGTAAGCCTACTTTCTTCAGGTCGGTTCTGGACTATTTGTGAGCTGAGATGATCGTCATTAACTCCTAATTGTCAGAGTATAGAGATCACCTCCTGATTATTTCATCCTGAACGTCGGTTCTGTCCTCTAGACCTTTCTAAGCCCAATTTGAGGCTCACTCTCAAGCCCATTAGAGGCACATTTTTCTAGTTCATAGAGGTCAACTCATTAAGTAGAGGCACACTTTCAGTCCCATAGAGGCTCCACATCTTTGGCCCATAGAGGTCAGTACATATGGCCCAAGAAGCCCGCATATTTGGCCCATAGAGGCCAATTATTAGCCTTTTCAAGGCTGATTTTCTTGGCCCATTGAGGTTCATTTCAGGCCCATTATAGGCCTCTTCTTCATGGTATGGCAACAAATTCGTGGGGTATTCAACTATGGAAGCATCAACTTTAGGCAACACACTCAAAGCAACAAACTTTAAGAAGAGAAGCATACTCATCCATCAACAAGCAAGCATGAAGTGAATATCTACAGGTATAAAGGCGGATTTCTATTAGCGGCAAACACATGGAGATTTTTCAATCCTCATAAGTTTGAGGCAGAGTATTAGAGAATATGGAGAGAGGTATTGCAATAAGGTGTGAGATACACTACTTCATTCAAGTGTATCTCATCACAATATTAGATTAGTATTAGTCAAGGATAGATTAGATTAGATTAGATTTGATTAGATATGATTAAAATAGGTTGATTTACTTTCCATAAAGTCTACCATGTCATCTCTATATAAACCTTAGTGAGGGTCATTGTCCAACTTTATTCAATATATATTTGTTATGTCAGATACAAGGACTAATTTTGGGACACTATCGATACTAACTAGCACCATACTTCTTGTTTTGATGACATATGATAATGGATGGCCTAACCACACTTCTGGATGAAGAACTTGAGAGAATCTCTCGAGTTCGAATCCCTAGAGGTTGCCACGTGTCTCCTTCGACACCCTTTAACCATGGGTAAGGTTCACCCACCCCTAGGGTTCACCTACCCATCCTTGGTTTTTTTTTTTTTATATATTAATTATTATTTTTTAAATTAAAAAAACTGTTTTTAGAGTTTTTTTAATATTAGAAAAAGTTTTTAATTTTTTTTTAAAAATTAATATTTTTTTAAAAAAAACCAAGGATGGATGGGTGAACCCTAGGGGTGGGTGAACCTTACCCATGGTTAAGGAGTGTCAAAGGAGACATGTGGCAACCTCTAGGGGTTCCAACTCGAGAGATTCTCTCGAGTTGAACTCGAGAGGATCCTGAGCCTTTTTTTGTGTTTTCAAAACTTGACCATTTCCAGCTAATGTTGCTTTCTCGCAAAACAACTAGCCATTTTTTTTTTTAGGGTTATGAGTGCCCAAAATTGGAAATGGGAACTCCTTAAAGCCTAGCACTTCAAAGTCTGATTGTCCCCAAAGCTTAATTCCAGTTAGCTGGAGTGATCTCCACTATGGGTGGTGACAACATGGATGATGAAGAAGATGAGAAATCAGAGAGCTTTGGTTGGAAAGGTCATCTTCACAAAACAAGTCTATGTATAGACTGTCCCACCATGAAATTTGGAGATACAAAGATACAGGGGGAGTTAGATCACAAACATGGATCACAATGAGACAATATATAGAAATAAGATCTTGGAGAGGGAGAGTTTGTCAAAATTTTGGAGGTTTTACATGAAAAAAATGATATATTGAATAGTCTTGGATGAATTACATGTTACCCTAAGAAGGGTTTATATCGAGAATGATGGACATTGATGATGAGGAAAAATATCCTACATAATCTATACATAATCTCAATCAACCTAATTCGTAACAATCTAAATCTGAGATACTAATCTAAAATTATCTACGAGATCCAGTATATCTCATTGATATGACATTATTATTTTTCTAATATAATATTTTCCTAATACCCCCCCCCCCCCATCAAACACGTGACGATCGAGATCTTCATGGGATTGCTACAAGTTGAGTACTTCTGATCACCCTTGATCTTCCTTGAGTTGTTTATGAATGGTTAGAACATACAATCGTATTTATTGGTGGTCACCGTTAGTCTCTGAAGTCCATCTTTATCGCATCCCGCTCAATTATGAGTCTGGCAGAGTCAGTGGCCTACTAGATCAGGCTGGATGATCTCCTCCTAATTGCACACGAAGTAATATATGACGAATTGAATAAAACCTCTTTACTATCTTCGATAAATACAAGAAAAAAGAAAATCGAGAGGTGTGAGTATGAAAATTGGGGGTTTGTAGAGGGATGGAGGATAGTAGGGTCTTTTATTTGAAAAATATAATCATAGATTAGAATGGCTTAGATTTGGATGGTGAATGACAGTAGGGTTAGATCGGCAACAAGACTGGCAAGAAACAACGGCCGAAGATGCATTAAATTGTGGCAATTCAGCACTAGTAGCAATGATAGTGGTAATAGAGGTGACAATAGCACCCAGACAACGACGTTGGAAACTTGGGAGCCACATGCTTAAAACACAAGGGAAACACCATATAGAGCGTGGCCAAGATGAAGGGTTCTACAACAACCAACCCAAGAATGCATGGACAATTAATGAAAATCAAAACCCTAAAATTCTCCATTCATGAAAATCAAACCCTAAAAATCATTACCCACAAAAAACAAAGGAGAAAAAAAACCCTAGAAATTTAAGAAATTTTTTTTGTCTATAAGACTATATTTAGGGCTAGGAAGAAGGAGGAACTGTCAGAGACAAGTTTGGAAGGAGGAACCGTCGATTGCCTCAAGCTTAGTGTGAGAGAGAGAGAGAGAGAGAGAGAGAGAGAGAGAGAGGATCTACCTGCTAGTGGCGTGAAGGCTTGAGTTTTGGAACTTCAACCTTTAAGCTTGAAGGGGGAACATTCCATCACTAACTTCCTTCCTTCCTATCTTCATCTCCTTCTTTCCCCCTCTTTCACTTTCCCTTTCCCTTTCCCTATTTAGGGTTTGAGATGAAAATCAGATGAGAACGATGGGTTACTGTTTTAGTTGTTTGCTTTCGTTTTATATAAGTTCTAAATTCCCATTTTAACCTCTCATGTCTTTGTTTTCACTTTGAAAACCAATGTAAACATGTTATATTATGGACATATTCATAAATTTAGTATGTCGGATATTTGCCAGAGCAGATACATCACTATCCGAACACCCTCCATTAATTAAATGGCTACTTAAAAGGGTATTCGGATTCGCTCTACCGGATACATAATCGGATAATTTCCGGCTAACCGGATACGAATTCGGATCGGACTCAGATAGTATCTGAATCCGTTTACATCCCTAATAACATTGTTCTAATAGAGGTATGTTTCACCACTAGACAAAATATTTCATTAAAATCTACTCCCCCTCTTTGTGCAAAACCTTTTGCAACAAACCTAGTCTTGAACTTTACCACACTGCTTTCAGTAGTTGGTTCATTTTATCTGTAAATCCACTTGAAGACGATTACTTTCTTACCCTTTGACAGGATCTACAAGATCGCATATCTAGTTATTGTGTAGTAATTCCATCTCCTCATCCATTGCTTTCTCTCACTTTCCGTGATCACCATGCATCTGACACGTCCTTCATGAAGCTTGATGGTTTCCCATTTTCAGTTATAAGAGTAAAGGCTACCATGTCTGTGTCATCATATATATCTTCTGGGTGCTTTTCGAACCCATTGTGATCTCCAAAGTTGTGGCTATTGATCGAGCTGTCTCGATCTGAGATGGTTCTTCATCACTATCATCAATCTCAAATCTATTCAACTCCACCTGAACTGAATGCTCCATACTGCTGCTTGTACCTTCAGTGTGTTTTTCTTCTTCTTTCATAATGACAGTCTCATCAAAGACTATGTCCCTACTCACAACAATCTTCCTTATTTTGGGATCCCAAAACCTATAGCCTTTGACTTCTTTTGGGAAACGCTGATAGATGCACTTCTTTGACTTTGCATCAAGCTTACTCCATAGATCACCATGCATGCACATGTGCATACGTTGGATAACTAAAAATTCTCAACTTGGAATAAACATAAGGTTTTCTTGACCAAATCTCTTTTGGTTTCTTGAGTTCTACTGCTGTAGAAGATGAGTCATTGATCAAAAAACTTGTTGTGTTGATTGCTTCTGCCCAAAAGTCTTTCTTCAATCCATCATTGATCCTCATATTCTGAGCTTTCTCTGGGTGTAATGAAGTTTCAAGTAATACCCATATCTTTATAGAATTTATTGAATTCTGTAAATGTATGTTCTTCTCCATTGTTTGACCTTAAACACTTCACTTGCTTTCCAGTTTGCTTTTCATCTCTGGCCTTATATTGCTTGAAAATGCGAAATACATCAGACTGTTGTTTAATAAAATAGAGTCAAACTTTCCTCAAGAAATCATCTATAAAAGTGATATAATATAGTGATCCTGATGGAGACTTCACTGGGGTTGGTCCCCACACATCTGAATGAACATAATCTAAAGTTCCCTCACTGTAGTGTGAAGAGGTCTTCACCTCACTCTTGATTGCTTCCTGAACACACAAAGCTCACAGAACTGTAGTTTATAGGTTTTAATGCCTTTTAGGAACTTTCTACTGTGAAGCTCCATTAAGGCTCTCTCGCTCATATGGCCTAATCGCATGTGTCATAGCTTGGTTTCATCATTCCCTTTTGATGAATTGATTGAGGCTCCACCTATAAAGGTATTCCCTTTCATCTTGTATAGAGTTCCAGTCCTTATACCCTTCAGGATGACAAGGGCTCCCTTAACTACCTTCAGAGATCCACCTGAAGTCGTGTACTTACACCAAGCGGATTCCGTTGTACCCAAAAAAATCAATTTTTTTTTAAGGTTGGGTACATGTCTAACATCATTTAGAGTGCAAATTACTCCATCGAACATCTTAATTCTAATAGTACCAATTTCTACTATCTTACAGACTGCATCATTCTCCATCAAAACTATACTTCTATTATAGTTCTTATATGTATCAAATCAATTTCTATTTGGACACATATGATATGAATATGCTGAATCTAGAATCCAAGAGTCAGAAAAGGTTCCCTTACTTGTATAGGTACAAAAGGCTTTGCTGACGCTACTTTCTTTTGGAGTTGCATTAACTTGATCTAAGGCTTTCCCTTTTGTCCGTTCTAGTTCATTTTTTTGTTCATCCTTTAAGATTCTGCAGTCCTTCTTAATGTGACCATATCTCTTGCAATGGTGACATCGAGGTCGAGTCCTTCCGGACTTTGATTTTGACCTTCTAGTTCTGTATTTTTTCCCTTTACCTTTTTCCTTCGCTCTCCCTCTAACAAATAAACTCTTAGCTTGTGTATGTTCTTCTTACAGACTTTTCTTTCTCAAATCGTTTGAGCGTAGGGTCGCTATTGTTTCTTCCATCTTAATGGAATCTTTCCCATAGAGTAAGGTTGTAACGAGGTGTTCATAAGAGAGCGGAAGAGAGGTTGGGAGTAAGATGGCATGATCCTCATCACTGACTTTTTCATCAATACTTCCTAGCTCATTGACCGTTATGTTGAACGCATTCATGTGCTCCATGAGATCCCCACCTTCTTTCATCTTAAGAGTGTATAGTTTCTGCTTTAGGTATAGCCTCTTTAAAGACTTTATCATGTATAGACTCTCGAGTTTCATCTAAAGCTTCGGTGTAGAATCTTCATTGACACGTGGTAGAGAACATCGTCAGATAGGCTTAACCTAATGATGTTCGTCACTTTCAATTCTAGATCTTCCCAATCTTCATCGGGCATTGACTCCGAATTCTTTGATTAACCCTTTATACGTATTTGTATAAACTTTGTTGTATCAATAAATCTTTCACTCGACTCTGCCATAATTCGAAATTGTTTTTCCCATCAAATCTTGCAACATCAAATTTGGCGTTGGAACTTTTCGATGATATTGTTTTGAAATAACCTGGCTCTGATACTAATTTGTGGTGAAAGGAACCTGTTGAATTAGATTAACAAACACACAAAAAATGCACAAGATATACATGGTTCACCCAGTATGGGCTACGTCCACAGAGAGATTACCTTCTTTACTAAAATCAATGCAAAGAGAATACAATGGCTTCTTGCCTCCCAAACAATCTCTCTCTCAGAAAAAACGCTTAGCTTAACTTATGAAACTCTAATACAAATATTATATTTTTACTATGATAAAAATCATGATCAATTAACCTAATCCCGTGACCACTGCTCGAGCGGTTGCATTAGCCCGCTTGAGTAGTTTGCTCCAGAACCAAATCTCTAACTTACATCAACTTTCGCTCGGGCGGGGCTTTGTCGTCACTTGAGCGGTAATGTTCCGGAAAATCCACTTTATTCCCTAGACGATCTCGCTTGAGCGACAGTTAGCTCAGCTCGGGTGGCTTCTCAAGTCTTACAGAATTTAAGTCAAATTCTAGCAGGGGATACTGATCATTACTCAATTTAATTATTTCTTATAGTAATAATTCCACAGAATAGTACTAGTAAGGGTGTCGACCTCTGAGGATTGCACTGGTTTCGTTACCTTTTATCGAGATTAATTTTAAACTAATATGTGACAAGATTAATTGATTTAATTGATTTTAACCTAATTAAACTATTATATTTTATTTAACCTATTACTATGATCTTTTGGTTATATATCGGTTGAGAAAATTCAGGGTGTTGGAATCCATCACTAGCTTTATAACTAATCTAAATTTGATTTTATTAAGACTCTCGATTTACAAACATTACAGTGAGAGTGACGACACGTCCCCTCTCAACTGATCAAGAAAGATGCAAGAGATCAAATCTTTGGCATATCGTATATTCGGCTAGCACGAGTGATAAACATTAAAATAGGGTAGTATGATCACTTGTCTTCCCTTAGCATAAAATATCTTAGAATTTAATCTCTTGATATATTAAAACCATTGTATAAAACTTATACTAAAATTCGAATGAAAATTAACACAAGTGAGTTCAATTTCAATTTCCTAACACCTAAGACAATGATAAAAATTTCATTGAAATCAAATTTAAATCCAATAAATCCGGTTATTAAAACAACTCTTTCATTATGCAATCAATGTCATACAAATAAGAAATCTAAATAAAAACAAAAAATGACACAGTTACTTGGCTAGGGTTTTATCGAAACCCTAGAATGGAAAGTTAGTTCATCACGAGGGAGGAGTACACCGTCTTCATAAACAAAAATGAAGAACTCAACCTTTTGGTTTCCTTGATCTCCAGAACTTCTCTTATTCAAATCTCAAAATCTCTGTCTAATGATTATGGTCAAAGACTCTCTTATTTATAGAGAGAGAGAATCCTTATTAATTTGGAAATCCTAATTGAGGTCAAACTCTTCTTTTTCTCTCTCTAAACGCTCTTAAGGTTGAATGAGGATCAAACTTTCACTTATGTACGCAATAATAGAGTTGGAAAGTGTTTAGAAATATTAAAAACATTATTCACGAAATACTATTCATGCAACACTATTCAGCCTATTTATAGTTTTGCCACTGAACTTTGAATAATTGTAGAGAGCTCAATTATTATTGGATTGACCTGAAATTTGAAATATTGCTACTTTAGGTCATCTAGAATCTTCTCTAAGAGTTTAATAAATTTTGGATGAAGAAAAATAACAAAAATACCCCTCTATTGATAGAAAGGTGGTTTTGACCAATTGATCCATCAAGATAGATTTCCACGATTTTGCTATCTTTTATTTTTCTTTCTTTTGCTCTTCTCCTTTATTAAATTCTTATAAGTCTTTGAAGCATCTTAATCTTCCATTTTATCTTATTTTCCTCGCATGAACTTGAAAATGATAAAAACAACCAAGTACCATAAAACATTTTAAAATAGAACTCTAAGGAACTAACAAGTTTAGTTTGAAGTGCTTAAATGTGTAACAATTAGTACTGATCAAATACCCCATTAACCATCATAATAACAACTAACTATAAATGATACCTCTAGCAAAAAAATAAATAAACAAAAACATCTTACTAAAATAAAGCAGGAAAGAAATAACTATATGGTCTCTTCCTCTTACTAAAATAAAGTTGGTGGTGAAAGTCTCATTTATCATCATCAGTTCCACTAAACTAAAGCAAAATAACCTTATCCATTAGAGAGAAATTGTCAAGAAAATTCACATGCCCGATCCCCATCTAGACCTACCTATGGGCTTAAGAGATCACCTGTACCAAAAATTAACTAATTGCAATTCATCTCTACTCGCGTACCAAATCCATCATCTGAGTGCAGCCTTTCATTTAGGAGCCACACACTCAGAAACAGTTTTTATTTGCAATTCTAAATTGATGTGAAATTCTCTACGGTTATAACATTTCTGTTACATTCCGCAGGTCAACACGTGTTCCTCTTAATACCTTAACTATGGTTAAGAATCATTAACCCTTACTGGTTTTCTTGGTCTCAATTAACCCATGGTGTTCAACCATCTAACCATGGTTTTTAGAGAAAAAAAATATTTACTCTAAAGGTTAAAATTTTTAATCATAATTAAAAGAAGGCTTTTGTCTAATAACCGGATTCTTGAGTCGTGTTACAACCGTAGAGAATTTGAAGTCAAATATCTATTTGAACTCGAACTTTATTTAAGTCAAGACGAGCTCTAGCTAACTCAAGCTTGATTCAAAGAATTAATTTATTTAATTTAACATAATTTTAATTAAAGTGGTTATTAATAAATAATAATATAGGAAACCACAAAAAGTAATACATTCATATACGAAAATAGGCAGTAGCCCTTTGGTATAAAAAGTGAGTTAAATCAGAGTTTGTACTTTTAACTTCTTAACCTTTTTTTTTTTGTTATTAGTATCTCTTAAAATTATTTATTAAAAATTAAAAATTATTACAATCTATAATAAAAACATCTAAAATATTATTTTATATTAATAGAATAATATTATCAAAAAAAATATTAGGATATATATATATATATATATATATATATATATATATATATATGTATATTTCGAGCCCAGTTGAGCTCAAGTCCAATGGAGCCCTAAAAGAGCCGAACTTCGAGCCTAACCTAATTAAACAGGATCTAGCTTGAGCTTTGCTTCTTGATTAGTTTGAGCCTGAAATGCGCTAGCTTGGCTACCTTTCAAATTTTCAAGAGTGCTAAGAATACCACCATTAATCCCTACTCTCACCCTTTTTTGATAATAAAGCAAAGGAAGTAGGTTGGTGGCTCAAAGTCCTTTGATTTCTTATCTAAAAGGGTGAGAATATACTTATAGCATTCCTGAATTTTCAATTACAAATTCGAACAAGAAACAGAAGATTAACCAAACAAGCAACATGTCGATAGTATCCCTCTCTAATTATCATATTTTGGTCGTCTATATCTTGGAGTAGATAAGTATAACAACCCAATTCATATATTATTAGAGATGGAGATCAAGGCTAAGCTTAAGATCAGATCATCGCTCCTCTCCTTGCGACTGTTGAGGCTCTTGCAGTTGATTTTGAATTCGTTGTCGTTGTTGCTCATTCTGCATCCTCAGCATCTCCTGCTGCTCTCCCGCAGCAACAACCGCAGCAAATTGCTTCGCAGCAAGCATCTGCTGCTGCTGTTGAGGCTCTTGTTGCTCTTGCTTTACCACCTCAGGAAATGGGTTATCGAATTGATTACCATGAAGTCGTCTCAGCATGTCTATTTGATATTGAAATACTTTTTCTTCTGCCCGGTACTGTATCCCCAACATCTCATGTTGCGTTCTCTCAGCAACAACAGCAGCATATTGCTGTGGCTCCCGAATGAATAAAGGAGAGTCGTATAAAGAATTACAGTTTTGGTGTTCACGCCTGAGTTGTTCATGGATGGAGAGTTGTTTCATGGCATTGGAGAGATCAAGTTCTATTTGTTTGATTCGGTCTTGGAGTAGGTCGATGAGACGGACGCAACCATAAACTGGATCTTTCAGGCGGGCATCGGCCTCATAGACCATGAACTTCACGGCCTCTTGCCGGAGGCTTGGATCGAGATCTTTCAGAAACTGGGAAACTTTGCTTGCTCCGAATAACCTATGCACATTTGCGAACTTCTTTGGGTCGTTCCCCGGGAAATATGGTGCGAATTCACATTCATTCGTGCATTTATCCCTCATATACTTGCATCTAGCGCAAGCACCCATTTCTTCTCCTTCAATCACCAAGATTATATACATTACAGAAAATAGAATAAACCTCTCTTGAGGTTCAAGACTGGATGATCGATCTTGTAGAGATACAAAAATTCAGACCATGGTATTTAAGACTGATTTTAGAGAATCATGGTCGCCATCAACAGTATCTTTAATTCTTAGAAAATCATCATGTCCTAAATTACGTCATACAATTAGGACATGGTAATCAGAAAGAAAGAATCAAGGGACACGAATGGCAGATGTAATTAATTAAGACTAGGAGAAGAAAATAGAAACGAAAAGATCTGATAACTAACCAGTGAATGCTTTTGATATTAAGCCGCAAAACAGTTCTTTCTTGTTGTATGAAGAAGACCAGAAATGTCCGCAATAGAAGATGGAGATTGTCTTCTTCTGGTATTTCTGAGATTATATATCTTGTAAGCAAGAAGCTATACTTGTCCGTAGATCTCTCTCGAGCCAACTCTGTTTTAGGAATCAAATCTTCAAAAACTTGTAAATCTCTTCCCGTAAATTGAGTTCTTGATATCTTGGAAGTAGATAAATTCTTTTCATATCTTTCCAATGATTTCGTCGAGAACAGCGAAGACAAACTAACCATCCATTAACATTTTCGTTGTTCGAGGACTGGAGAAACTTAGATCGCCGCCCTTGTGTCCTTCCCAAAGAGCTCTGGTTCGTCGTTGATCAGATCTTCGTTTCTTGGAGACTTGGATAGAGATTCAGTACCCAACAGAAAGAGAAAACTGCCAACTACTGCTACTAATTGGCACCTAAAAGAAAAAGAAAAATGGAATATACTTGTCCAACGGGAGCTCCGGCTGAGCTTAACTGTAAATATACCCTTCTTTGTTTGTAATTACCAAACTATCACTTCCACATGACAATGCTTTTATTTTTTTGACTCCTAATCTTCAGCACAGCAAAAAAAAAATTCTCCAGTTGGGCTTTTACCCCCCCTTGGGTCGCCACGTGTTCTTTTTTTTACACCCTTTAACTATGGTTAAGATTCACCTCTCCCTAAGGTTCACTCACCTATCTTCTGGATTTTACAAAATTAAAAAAAAAAACTAACCATAGGCGTTGGGAAATTTTAACTATGGTTAACAAAAAAGATTATTATTTAAAAAAAAAAAACAAGGATAGGTGGTTGAACCCTAAGGCTGAGTGAATCTTAACCACAGTTAAAAGGTGTCAAAAGGGACATGTGACCACCTTAGGGACGTAATTGGTTTTGGCAAAACCGGCTACAACCGGAGAAGAATATGAGTCTCCCTTTAAATGAGAGGAATGCAAACCCTACTCTCAGTCACCTCATACTTTCACTTTCTATCAATTATTTTTCAATTTTTTTAAAAAGCTTTAATCATTTATCTATTACTATCAATCTAATATTATAATGGGAACAGGGGTGTTAAAAAACGTCGATGAAAGTCTTGTTTATTTTCAAAACTACCCTTTGCTACAATTAAAAGCAAAACCTTATTTTTGATTGGTTTTAACTTAATTCTAAAAGAGCACTTATAGGTGTACCCATGAAATCTATTTAGAAACTTAAGGCAGAATTTTATTGGTTCAGCACCCCTCTTAAATACTAACCAACTGTCCAACACCTCCCTGTTCAAATTTTTATATCCAAAATATTCTTTTTTTTTTTTCAAAATGTCCTCATTGGGATCCCTTTTCCAATTCTCTCTCCCCTTCCTCTCTCACGTGGATGCACGTGCTGCCCACTAGGAAAAGATAATGCTTCTGAGCCCGTCCAAAGCAAGGCAGGGGATTTTTCGAATCCCATACTTTAACACCTTTATTATTGTGATTAGGGTTGTTAAAGGGCAAGGGCAGGGCCGGGATCAACCCTAGCCCTACCCTTCCCTATAAGAGTAGGGCCCTAGTCCAGCCCTAGCCCTTCAAGGGCCGGGATTGATTGGGCCCTAGCCCTACCCTCAAGGGCCAGGGCAGGGCCAAAGAGCCGGAAGAAAGAGTGGGATTTTTTTTGTGATTTGAGATGATGAGATTTTTTTTCTACACCGACTATCAACTTGACATGGAAATGGATACCCTCCTTTTTTATCCGGGTTTGGGACCGACGTTGCAACAAAAAGAGCAATGACGAAGTCAATTTTTTTCCTTTGTCAACGACAAGCATACACGATAGAATAAAACAAAGTAAAACTATATACAACAAATTTATATATCAAAATCCTCTAAGCAGGAGGAGGCGAGGATGCGATTTCGCATACGAGATTAGGGTTAGGGTTCGTAACGATTGTCGAGGCCTCGAGGGGTTTTATAACGATGGTCATGTGAAATTACTCATTTAACCCTACTATTAAACCGTTTGAAATGATGAAATGAGTAATTTCATAAATATAATATATAAGTATATATTATATACTTTTATAGTGTATAGACCTTAGCTACTGTGTAGCAACTAAGGAGAAGGGCAGGGCTTTAAAGGGCAGGGCAGGGCAGGGGTGAGCCCTGGCCCAACCCTGTAGAAGCAAGGCTTCCGGATTTTGAGCCATTCCCGGCCCAAGGGCTGGGAAGGGCAAGGCTTCAAAGGGCTTTGGAGGGTAGGGCAGGGCCGGGTACCCTTCTAGGTGGGCTTTTTTGACAGCCCTAATTGTGATGGGCCATGGCGGTCTCTACCCTAAGATGATCTCATTAGAAAAATTCATTTAATTTTTAAATAATAAAAAATAAATTGTACCCTTCGATGACATTTTATATCATGGTGAAATGTTGGGTCACACTTGCATACGAAAAAAATTCTAGAGCATTGCTAAGCATACTCGTAGAAATCCTGCTCTTAACCTTTTCTTTTCTTTACTATTATAATGGGAGAGGCAGGATGATTTTTCTAAAATTCTCATACTATACTTATATAAAAACAAAATTTTGATTTAATGTTTTGCTTTAAAACCCAAACTACCCCTTGCCTCTGATTTAATTTCCAAACTACCCTTTGCTCATCTATCTATTTAGAATCACAGCCAATCGCGATTGAACTCGAGGAGAGTTCAATCGCACCAGTGAGTTAACACTTTAACTCCTATTAACTGTGGTTAACTCCTTCCCTTCGCTCTCACGTGCATCGCACGTGCCACTAGCGAGTTCAATCGCACCCGTAGGTTAACACTTGTCCCTTTTAACTCCTATTAACTGTGGTTAACTCCTTCCCCTCGCTCTCACTTGCATCGCATGTGCCACCCAATATTAGAATATAAATCAAGGATATGGGGCCCACAAGTAGAATGCCACTCATCACTTACTGAGTTCCTACTTTATCAGTGTTCAAAATATTAAGAAAAATGCTACCCACTCCCCTCCTATTGCACCCTTCATTTTTACATGAAAAATATTATTTTGTAGTTTTGTTCCCACCACAATCTTTCTTCTTACATGGAAAATGAGAGACTGCAATAGGATGAGGGCACGGTTAGAAAAAACCATAACTTAATTGTAAAATAGACTGTTAAGTGACGTTGAAAGTTTATTTAATTGCAATATTGTCCTAATTTTTTATTAGAAGAATTCCTTTAAGTGACTCGGAGGGTTGTATATGGAATGGATTTAAAGAAGTTAGTAGATTATCAAATTTAATTCGATTACACTATTTAGGTATCTAAATCAGATTTGATATTTAGTTGAAACAGATTATCTATATTCGATTTTGATTAAAATATTTAATTAAAATATTATTTAAATTATCTAATTACTTTAATAAAGATATTTAAAAGACAAAAATAAGCTTGAAAAAGCAAAAAAAATCTATTAAAAATGATTAATTTGATATTTGTATTCTCATTTTCATTCAAAATAGCAATTTAAAAAGTCTATGGGATTATGGAGAAAATAATATATATATATATATAAGTATAAGGAGTATGCAAAACTTTTCTTGGACATAAATATCCATTAACTTAATTTATTTAATACATAACTTATAATATAACTAAACTTTAATTACGTCACTATTTAATATTATGTGAGACCCATTATTAAAAGAGAATTTGTTTAGGACTCTACTATATTAGGGAAGAATCCTAAAGGAGAGTTGGTTTAGGACTCTTATATTTTACGAAATTTTTTTTATTTCTATAGAAAGAGTCTCTCGATAAGGAGAGTTGGTTTAAGACTACCATATTTTAGGAATGTCAACCATGAATAGTATCTTCTTATAATCTCTACACCCCGATTGTGCATGTTTCTGAGTGTTGTCCAATACATTCAAACCTAATTAATCATATATTTCTCTTCCTCTTCTGTAACCATGGTAATGAAAAGGGAAAATAACTATGATAAAAAACTATAAAGAAATCTCTATTTTGCTATTTTCATGGAAAAGGGCTCTCTATTAATAGAGAGTTATACTAATCTAAGGTAAGACCTATGAGACCCACTATTCTGTATTCAATTTCTATTTTGCTGTTTTTTATGGACAAGGACTCTCTATTTATATTTTATATATTTTGAAGTCAAAAGCACCAATATTCTAACCATGAAAAATAATTATAATGTCAAAATATTTAATTATAATATTTTTTTATTAGTAGAAGATTATTACTCACAATTCCTTGCTTTTAATATATTTATAAGTGAGACCAGTAAATAATCTTTTCTAATATTAAATTTAAATTAATATAAGAAATTTTAAATTTAATTACTTAATTATATTTATATAAAATATAATATTATATTAAAATATTATTTTATATAAAGAGAGTAATGTGACGTCTAATAAGAATATATCAAAAATTATATATATTTTTAAATAATGAAAAAATTATATGGGCAAGACACATGTACTTTTACTGGTGTATATATATATATACACACGCGAGGTCAAATAAGAGTTTAGCTTGATTTGTTTCCCCATTTTTTTGATAATAAAACAAAGTAAAAGTAAGTAGGTTGGTGGCTCACAAGTAAGTAGGTCATATTTAAACTGTTTATATTACCTAAAAGGGTGAGAGTATACCTTATGACCGGTGATCTTCTCCAGTTGTAACTTATAGCATTCCTGAATTTTCAATTACAGATTCGATGAAGAAACCAGAAGATTAACCAACCATGCTACGTGACAATAGTATCCCTTTCAAATTATCTTATTTTCGTGAACATAATATCTTGGACTAGATAAGAGAAACAATCCATTTTCACATATTAGAGAAATGGAGATCAAGGCTGGCCTTAAAAAGATGGACCGACGCCCCTATCCCCATCCCTCCCATCACCCTGAGGCTGTTGAGGCTCTGTCTGTACCACCTGAAATTGGTTCTCTAACTGACCACCATGATGTCGTCTCAGCATCTCCATTTGATTATGATTTTGTTGTTGTTGTTGCTCGTACTGCATCCTCAGCATTTCCTGTTGCTCTCCCGCCGCAACAACCGCAGTATATTCCTGTGCAGCAAGCATCTGCTGCTGTTGCCGTTGAGGCTCTTGTTGCTGCTCGTACATCATCCTCAGCATCTCCATTTGATTATGATTTTGTTGTTGCTCGTACATCATCCTCAGCATCTCCTGTTGCTCTCCCGCAGCAAATTGCTGTGCATCAAGCCACTGCTGCTCATGCTGCTGTGGCTCCCGAATAAATAGTGGAGAGTTGTATAAAAAAGAGTTTTGGTGTTGACGCCGGAGTTGTAAGACTTGTTTCATGGTATTGTTGAGTTCAAGTTGCACTTGCTTGATTCGTTGTTGGAGTTGGACGACGAGACGGACGCAACCATAAACTGGATCATTGACCCGGGCATTGGCCTCATAGACCATAGACTTCACGGCGGCTTCTCGTAACCTTGGATCGAGATTTTTCAGAAGCTTGGAAACATTGCTTGCTCCGAATAACCTTTTCACATTTTCGAACTTCTTTGGGTCGTTCCCCGGGAAATATGGTGCGAATTCACATTCTTTCGTGCATTTCATCCTCATCCACTTGCATCTAGCGCAAGTATATGGGTACTTTTGCGTAGTCTCCATTTCTTCTCCTTCAATCACCAAGATTATTTACATTAAAGAAAATTGAATAAACCTCTCTTGAGTTGCAAGAATGGATGATCTTGTGCAGATACAAAAATTCATCAGTCCATCGATTCTCTTTTTCATTCAGAAACTTCTATTGATTTTAGAAAATCTTACTCGACCGCCATTGACAGTATCTTAATTCTGCTAAGTTACTTCATACTTAGGACATGATAATCAGAAAGAAAGAATGAACGGTCACGCGGGAATGGCAGATTTAAGGACTAGGAGAAGAAAATAGAAACGAAAAGATCTGATAACTAACCGGTGCAAGCTTTTGATATTAAGCCACCCTCAAAACAGCTCTTTCGTGTTGTATGAAGAAGACCAGAAATGTCCGCAATAGAAGATTGAGATTGTCTTCTTGGCGTATATCTGAGACTATCTTGAAAGATAGAAGCTACACTTGTTCGTACATCTCTCTCAACCCTATTCTTTTGAGATTATCTTGAAATCTTCTGAAACTTCAAAAACATTGAGTTCTTGATATTTTGGAAGAAGATAAATTCTTTTCAGACCTTTCCAATGATTTTGTCTCAATGTTTGATTGAGAACAACGAAGACAAACTAACCATCCATTAACATTTTCGTTGTTCGAGGATTGGAGAAGCCTAGATCGTCGCCCTTGTGTTCTTCCAGAGAGCTCTGGTTCGTCGTTGATCAGATCTTCGTTTCTTGGAGCGAGATTCAGTACCCAACAGAAAGAGAAAAACTGCCAACTATTGCTTAATATGATATGATAAAAGGAAAATAAACAGATAGGAATATATATTAAGGATAAATTCAGGACTTTGCTACTGAGACCGCAAAAGGCCGAGACCTCCGAGACCGTGTATGCATGCATGGGATTTCAGGTGGGGCCCACATTCACATGGTAGGCCCCACCAGAAATCCCGTGCATGCAATCACATGGTAGGCCCCCCCAGAAATCCCGTGCATGCATGCACGGTCTCGGAGGTCTCGGCCCTTTTGCGGTCTCAGGATCATTTCTCTAAATTCAGTAGCAAAGTTCATTTAGGATAAAGCTTCCGAGACCCCACCGACACCATGCTCTAAGAGCATGAAATTTCAGGTGGGGCTTACCATTTGAAATGGGCCCCACCTGACGGTCTCGGCCTTAAAGGGGTCTTAGTAGCAAAGTTCATTTATTTATGGAACAATAAGAGCTCTGTTGAACAGAAAACTGGAGCAACCCCAAAAAAAAAAGACGAAATCCTCTATGGTCATAACCGGTTTTAGCAAATCTGATTATCACCCGTTGAGGTCACCACGTGTCCCTTTAGACACCCCTTAATTGTGGTTAAGATTCACCCACCCATCTTTGGTTTTTTTAAAAAAATATTATTTATTAAAAAAAACCTTAAAAACAATTTTTTAATTTTAAAAAAAGAATTAATAATTTTTCAAAAAACCAAGGATGGGTAGGTGAACCAGTGAACCCTAAGGGTGGGTCAATCTTAACCACGGTTAAGGGGTTATCACCATAGAGGATTTGGCTTCTACTAAAGAAACCGGTTATAACCCTTGGGGTCCCCACGTGTCCCTTTTGACACCCCTTAATTGTGGTTAAGGTTCACCACCTATCTTTGGTTCTTAGAAAATAAATATTGGAAACAAAATTTAACATTAAGAGTTGGTGAATTTTAACCACGGTTAATAAATTTTTTTATTATTTTTTTCTAAAAACCAAGGATAGGTGGGTGAACCCTAGGGTGAGTGAATCTTAACTACATTTAAGAGGTTTCAAAAGTGACACGAGGCAACCTAAGGGTTGTAACCGGTTTTGGCAAAACCGATTACAATTGGAGAAGATTATGAGTCAATATATTTATATTATAAAAAAAAAGGTGGCAAATCCTCTCCAGTTATAACCGGATGTGGCACATCCGGTTATAACCCCTAGAGGTCGCCACGTGTCTCCTTTGACACCTCTTAACCATGGGTAAGGTTCACCTACCCCTAGGGTTCACCTACCTATTTTTGGTTTTTTTAAAAAAATATTAATTCTATTTTTAAAATTAAAAATATGTTTTTAAAGTTTTTTTAATATTAAAAACAATATTTTAATTTTAAAAATAGAATTGATATTTAAAAAAAAAAACCAAAAATAGGTGGGTGAACCCTAGGGGTGGGTGAACCTTACCATGGTTAAGAGGTGTCAAAGGAGACACGTGGCGACCTCTAGGGGTTATAACCGGATGTGCCACATCCAGTTATAACTGGAGAGGATTTGCACCCTAAAAACGAATTGCTCCCTGGATTCAACGTCATTTTGTAAATTCGAAAATCCCCACCGGACTCCTTAGAGTCCGGATAAGTACCTGTGGTAGCCACGTAACTATCTGTAAGGGCATTATTGTCTATAGACTTTGCTACTGAGACCCCTTCAGGCCGAGACCACCGAGCACGAGATTTCAGGTGGGCCATTTCACATGATAGCCCCACCTCAAATCCCTTGCTCTTAGTGCACGGTATTGGTGGTCTCGGCCTAAGGGGGTCTCAAAGCTTTATCCTATTGTCTATGCATTTATACATTCAATCGTGTTTTGGAGCTCAATTCACTTTTGTTCACAAATATGGGAAAACTACTTAAATTGTCCAAGGATATCTCTACTTATACATGTTATTCAACTTAACTTTTATAACCTCCATATATAAAACAACTACATGTGTATATTTTTTTTAGACTCATGTGCCCCTAGACATTAAAAAACCAAAGATCTCAAACCACATGATCCAGAACAAACACAACACACAATCTTGTATAAGGCAGGGGAGGTGAATCAGGGATTAAGTAGGGTAAACAACATACGAAAAGACAAGAATTCATCTCCATCTTTTATGAATAGGACCTCTTTAGGGGCCGATTGATCTGTGTAATGAGATGCCGGTGATATTCAAGTGACGCCTGAAACTCTTTTCATGCGTAGGCCGATTGAGCAAAGGGATTCTTTGTTTCCGTTGAAAGCAAAGTATGGTGAGTCAAATTGAGATCTGTGGTTGAAATCATATTACCTTTCCATTGGTGTCTAATTTCATTTTTATTTGGGTTCTATTCTTGGGTTTGGGGTGGGGAACACGTTTTGGGTTCTATTCTCATCAGATTGGAGCATTGGTGAGATATTTTGGTATGCAGTGGGACATGTATGCAGTAGAGAATTGATCACTGCAACAAGCAGATTGGACACCTATCGTGCACTGCATCTCCCTCGCTTCCCACCACTCTCCCATTACTCCAAACAAATCGCCTCCTATTGCACTTTTTATTTTTACATGCAAAAATACGATTTTATTGTTGTTTCCCCACCACAAAATCATTCGTCTTACATGAAAATTGAGAGAGTGTATTAAGAAGAGGGCATGGTTAGCAAAATCAAAACCTAATTGCAAAATACACAGCTAAGTGGCCTTAAAAGTTCATTTAATAGCAATATTCTAAAAATCAAGGATAGGTTAGTGAACCTTAGGGTGGGTAAATCTTAAGCACACTTAAGAGGTATCAAAAGGGACACATGGTGACCTCGGGGACATAACTGGACCCGGGAGAGTCTGGTTATAACTGTAAAGGATTTCATTCCGAAAAGGAAAGAAAAAAGATGGAATATATTTACTAAAAGTCATTTTATATCTTGGTGACCTGATTTATTACACTTGCATTTCTCACCACGTGTCAGATGGAGAAGCAAGGGCCCGAGTAATTTACTCTGGCTCCAACCAAAGTCCGTTGCCATAATTTCAGTATTTTTTTAGAGTATCCATATCCCTCGTGAATTTGGTCTCCAAATGTACAGGCCATACTATATGTTTCCCTATGCTATATTGTAGTTGGAGTTTGGAATTTGTATTGACATTAATGCTGATTATCAAGTCTATGTGTTGATGAAATAATAGTGATGTAAACGTTTCGTGCATGGACTGCAAATGCTCATCAAATCTAAGGGAGGGCATCCACCAATGGGTGGATGTTTTAGGTTATCAATTGGGATCCATGGGTCCGTTAACTATTTTCCAAAACAATATTGATCAAGTTATGTCAAGTAGAGAAGGTGGCCCAACAATAGTGAGAAATCTCTCTCTTAATTCTCATGCCCATACAAATACAGAGTCAGTACACCTGATTTAAACCTGATAAGGGAATTCATGCAGACGACTCCAATTTTTGTACGAATTATTTAGCTCTTTCTTCATACTTGTTACGACAATTTCAGTAACTAAATATTCAAAAATCCCTAATTTTCATTTTTAAAAGAAGAAAACAAGGAGAGAGAAAAAGAAAAGGACTATAAAGGGACCTGCCTGCGATGCCAAGAAAACGAGAGCTTCAATGAAAAACAAAGAAACCGGTGATACAGATCGATGAGATTGCTTCTTCGGTCGCGAGTCTCCCAAGATATAACTCTTCATCTTCTTCTTCTAAAAAATTAGACTCCTCTCTGTTTTTGGGCGAGTGGACCCTGGATCGTTGCATAGATATGAATTAGATTTTGAATGGTTATTCTTTTTTATAGAATTTTTCTATGTATCTAATTATGATACCAGAGAAACAGATAGTGGATTGATAAAGTGCTTTAACCTTAAGAGTGTACTTTATCCTGTAGTTTTTTCACGTGTGTTTTAACCTTGAGAGTATACTTTATTTATCTTATTGCTTTTTCACTTTATGGACATATGGTTAGCTAAATGTGAGTTTGCATGTGGTGTACATGTGTGCCTTCAGTCATTACCTTGTGGTATGATTGAGTTTACCAAAAAAACCAGAACACCTTTAGGGTGAGTGTTTAGTCCCACATCGGGTTCCTACCCGAGCATGTTGTCTCATATAAGTTCCTTGACGCCTCAAACAGTTGGTACCTGTTTTGAGGAGCTCTAGGGTGAAGCTTACATGGGCTGCATGTGTGTGAGTTTGCATGTGGTGTGTGTGTGTGTTTGCTTGGGTGGTGTGAGTATTCCTTCGTCTTTGCCTTCAGTCATTACCTTGTGGTATGATTGAGTTTACCAAAAAAAAAAAGTTAGCTAAATGTGAGAGTAGGGCTAGCACTCCTCATGTTAGAAATAACCGGACGACTCGGAAAATGACTTAATTGGAGAACTTTTGGAAATGAAATTATTAACTTACCGCGGCATTCCATTATGTAGGATTGATAGTTAATCTCTATTATAAAATACTTTTTTCAAAAGTAAGGAGGCAACTACCTTTGCCCAATGGTCATACCCTATTAAATAATGAGTGGTGTTAGGATCATACCAATATTTTCTGAATATACACCGATAGTTAAAATTACTCTCACATACCAATTTTTTATGCATTATCTTCTTCCTCTCTCCTGTGCTAAAAACCCTAACCACCGTCTTCTTCCTCTCGTCTCCCGCCACCATCTCCAAATGAAGTCCACTAACTCTTACATCCCACAAACGGGTCTGAAATTGGCATCCACATTGATTACAACTCTACAATTCTGAAGATGTTTCCGGAGGGTGAGTGGGCAGTTCGTAGCTTTGTTCCGTTGGAAGGCTTTCTTACATTGGTACACTGGAGAGGGGACGGATGAGATGGAATTTACAGAGGCAGAGAGCAGCATGAACGATCTAGCCTCAGAATACCAGTTATACCATGATGCAACTGCAGATGAGTATGAAGATGAGGAGGAGCTTCAGGAAGCCTAAGATAGAAGAAAGGTTAGATGGGACTTCCTTTGGCTGCTATTATGTATTTGTGATGGGTTTTTGGAACCTTTTCAAAAATAAAAAATAACTTAGGATTTAAAAGGTTTCAAGAGAGGAATTGACGGGTATGAGATAAAAAAAGATGGTACACCCCGACAGTGATTGGGGTGTGGCCTCTAGATGTGAGAGGTTAGGATCGAATCTTCTCGAATATATGAATTGCAAGAACTTCCCTGTCCAATGCTAACCCTTGACAGCCTAACCAATTCAAGATTACTAATGTAGGTACATCAAAACTCCAACAAAATAAAAATAAAAGAAGAAAAAAGAGATGGTGGCGGGAACCTTTGGCCGGAGATGATAATTGTCGGGCTCTTTGGCCGACAATAGTGGAAAAAATTGTGTTTAAAGAATTGTGTAGTAGTAATTTTAACTATTGGTGTACAATTAGGAAATATTGGTGTGCTTGTAGCACCACCCTAAATAATTAGATAATATATTATAATTGATATTTTCAAAAGTTCACGGACGCCTATAACTATTTTCTGCCTATCCGGTTAAATAAGGAATGAAATCCTCTAGGATTATAATTGGAGTTGGGAGAGTCTGATTACATCCTTAAGGTCGCCACATGTCTCTTTTGACACCCTTTAATTGTGGTTAAGATTCACCCACCCATAGGGTTCATCCACCAATCTTAGGGTTCACCCATCTTATGGGTGAGTGAATCTAAACCACAGTTCAGGGAGTTGAGGGATGTCAAAAATGACACATGACAATCTCAAAGGTGTAACCAAACTTCCCCGAATCAGTTTATAACCGTAGATGATTTCATTTCGCTAAATAAATAAATAATAGAGATTAAGTATGAAATGGAGGTCCTGCTGAACAGTCAACTCGAAAAATGACTCGGGCAGTGGTTGTTCGATAATTAAGACAAAGAAGCATATTTTTTAGAGATTAATATTCAACCGGAGTTCTGCGTGTGTGCGGAGCTCCTTTTTTACAAGAGAAATTCTAGCCCTAATCTCAGTCAAAATCTACTCTCAGTCTCCACCAACCACTTGTCCATTCTTGATGAGAGAGAGTGCTTTAACCACCATAACTGATTTGAAAATGGATAGGTGGTTGGTGGAAGCTGAGAGTAGAGAGTTTGACCGAGAGTAAGGAAAGTACGCCTCTTTTTACAATGTAAAGCAAAATGTGTAAAGCAAAATGTGTAATTATCAATATTTACACATTTTGCCCCTGGGCAATGTAAAAAGGGAGTCCGTAGATGCAGAGCTCCGCGTGATATTTAAACTTTATTTTTTAACACAATTATTTTTTTTTATAGGTACCCATTTGCCGAGACACTTTTTGGATGGAGATGGCAAATCCGGTTATCACCCCTAGAGGTTGCCACGTGTCTCCTTTGACTACCCTTAACTGTGGGTAAGGTTCACCCCCTCCCCCCCTCGGGTTCACCCACCCATTTTTAGTTTTTTTTTAAATATTAATTTGAAAAAAAAATTAAAAAACTGTTTTTTAGATAGCTGCTTGGCTCCACCCTTAGATATATGATCCCAGCTTCAGGCGTGCTAGCTCTACTCTGGGTCAACTCCTACTCTTCAACCGAAGAAACCATGTCACATATATTAGGGCTTTGCTATGAGGCCCCATTAGGGCCGAGACCGTTCTCTAAGAGTATTAGAGCATTCCTAGCAGTTATTTTGGTGAGCCAAAAGACTAAAAAGGTGCTAAAATGACTCCCAGCAATCTCAACAGAATGAAGAAATCATCAAAGTTAAATCTTCTCACCCTTGGGCCCACACAAATAATAAAATAAGGTTTCTCTCTCTCCCTTTCTTTTTTATGGTCCCACACAAATAATAAAATAATATTTTTCTCTTTCTTCCTTTTTCATTTTCCAACACAAATGATAAAATATTGCTTTTCTCTCTCTTTTTGTTTTGGTTAAAATGGTGAGGCTGTTGGGAGTATTTTAAAAAAGTGGCTCCCCAAAACCACTTTTTGTACGTTTTTGGCTATTTTGGAATGCTCTTAGATTTCATGTGAGGTCATTTCAGCTGGTAGGAATCTTAGTAGAAAAGTCCTATTATTAAAGACTAAGGGACTGTAAAAAGGTAAGTAAGGGACTCGTACCGGGAAAGGAGGAGGTCTGAGAGATGGAGAAGGCTAGACTTAAGAAGATTGTCCGCCGCTGCTATCCTCAACGCTCTCGAAGCTAAAATCCTCAACGATCTCATCACTTCCCGACTCTTCATGCAATTGTTGCTCTTGTTGATATACAAATTGCTGTTGTTGTTGCTCGTAGAACCTCAGCAACTCCTGTTGCTCGCTTGCAGCAACAACTGCAGCTATTTGCTGGGGACCAAGCCTCTGTGGCTCCCGAATAACTGACTGAGTTTCACGAGGAAGAATTACGTAAGGACCAATATTTTCTCCCTGGGCAAGGTAGAGCTCATGATATAGTTGGTTGAGTCTGTGTTTGAGTACAGAGATGAGACCCAAACAACCATAAACTGGATTTAGGACCCGGGTTTCGGCCTCATAGATCAGGGAATTCACGGTGTCTTGTCTTTGTTCTGGATTGATGCACTTCAGAAGCCTGGAAACATTGCCAGCGCTGAACACCTTATGCAAATTATCGAAATTCTCCAGTGACTGCTGGTTGTTCGGTGGGAAATATGGTGCGAATAGACATTCATCTGTGCATTTCTTCCTCCCCCGCCTGCATGCGGCGCAAGGGCCCAAGTTTGACGAAGATGCCGCCATTTCTGTATAAACCGGTACTACCCGTCGAAACCCCGCCATTTTTTTATTTTTCATATTCTTCTCCTTGAATCACCAGAATTACAAGCTCTTGAGTTGCAAGAATAGATGATCATGTACAAAAAGAAAATTCAGACGATTATTCTCTTTTTCGGTCAAGAACTTCTACTCATGAATTTAGGTTTCAGCAATGCTAATTACTTCTACCAATTTTAGGACAGTATATATCCTAATTCCGATACAAAGCAACCAACTAAATTACAGATGATAATCAGAAAAATATATATATATATATTAATAATAAGTATAATCAACGGAAACGAATGACAGATCACAGATGCAACTAACCGCTCTTTCTTGTACAAGAGAAATGTACGCAAATGGAGATTGTCTTTGAGGTCGCCTATTGATCTTCTGGTTTATATCTTGAAAGCAAGAAGCTAAACTTGTCCGTACATCTCTCTTGATCCGATTCTTTTTTAAGAATAATCAAATCGTACAAATCTTCACAAACTTGCAAATCTCTTCACGGGAATCGAGTTCTTGATATCTTCGACTCAAATCGTTGAGATATTTCCTTATGAAGTACGCGTCTCAGATTCCACGGGTTAATTCATAACTACGCTTGACCTTTCCGGATATGGTTCCAAACTTGTTTCTCTCACCGTCCTTATAACATCTATAACAAACAAAACAGTAAACGAGATCCTCTAAACGCTGAATCATTCGAAGCAGAAGGTAAATTCTTTACATATCTTTCCAATGATTTCGTCTCAATTTTTGATTGAGAGCAGCGAAGATTTTCGTTGTTCGAGGATTGGAGAAGCTTAGACCGTCGCCTTTGTGTTCTTCCCAGAGAGCTCTGGTCTGCTTCGTCTTTGATCAGATCTTCGTTTCTTGGAGCGAAAGAATCCAGTACTCAACAGAAAGAGAAAAACTGCCGATCACAAGAAAATAAAAGGAGTAAATACATTTACATCCTGAGGTTTGGCGAAAATAAAAATAATCCCCGTTTTCAGAAAATACATTAAGTACCTTACTTTTCAAAACAATGATCCATACAAACCCTTCTGTGACCCGTCAGTTGACTAGGCTCAGGATCCTCTCGAGTTGAACTCGAGAGATTCTCTTGAGTTGGAACCTTAGAGGTCGCCACGTGTTTTCTTTGACACCCCTTAACCATGGGTAAAGTTCACCCACCCCTAGGGTTCACTAACCCATCCTTGGTTTTTTTTTTATTAATTATTATTTTTAAAATTAAAAAAATATTTTTAATATTAAAAAACTCTAAAAACAGTTTTCTTAATTTAAAAAATAATAATTAATAAAAAAAAAAACCAAGGATGAGTTAGTGAACTCTAGGGGTGGGTGAACATTACCTTAAGGGATGTCAAAGGAGACACGTGGCGACCTCTAGGGGTTCCAACTCGAGAGATTCTCTCGAGTTGAGAGAATCCTGTGCCAGTTGACTAATTGTTAGGCCCCTTAGGTGGCCACGGTCCTTTTTTTTAAGGGTGCAAATCCTCTCCATAACCGGATGTGGCACATCCGGTTATAACCCCTAGAGGTTGCCACGTGTCTCCTTTGACACTCCTTAACCGTGGGTAAGGTTCACCCACCTATTTTTGGTTTTTAAAAAAAAATATTAATTCTATTTTTAAAATTAAAAAATTGTTTTTAATATTAAAAAAACTTTAAAACATATTTTTAATTTTAAAAATAGAATTAATATTTAAAAAAAAAACCAAAAATAGGTGGGTGAACCCTAGGGGTGGGTGAACCTTACCCACGGTTAAGAGGTGTCAAAGGAGACACGTGGCGACCTCTAGGGGTTATAACCGGATGTGCCACATCCGGTTATAACTGGAGAGGATTTGCCACCTTTTTTTGATAATGATCCTTACACCCCTTCTGTGTTGACCCGTTAGTCAACTAACGGTTAGCCCCTTAGGTGGCTACGGTCCTTTTTTAAATACTTTAACTGTGGTTAGGATTCACCCACCTCCTTGATTTTTAGAAAAAAATTATGAACCTTGATTAAAATTTTCTAACTCATAAGGTTAAATTTTTTTAATATTTTTTTCTAAAACTAAAGATATTTGAGTGAATCCTAGAGATGGGTGACCTTAACCACAGTTAAGCAGTGTAAAAAGGGGCATGTGTCCCCTCAGGTGGCCACATGTAAGAAAACCGGTTAGGCCCCTGTGATGGCCACATGTAAAAAAAACTGGTTAGGGCCCTTGAGGTGGCCACGTGCCCCTTTTTATACTCCTTAATTGTGGTTAAGGTCATCCACTCCTAGGGTTTACTCAAATATCTTTAGTTTTAGAAAAAAATATTTTTTTAAAAAATTAATCTTACGAGTTAGAAAATTTTAATCAAGGTTAATGATTTTTTTTTTTCTAAAAGCCAAGGAGGTGGGTGAATCTTAAAGATGATGGGACTGTTGAACGGTATAAAGCTCGCCTAGTAGATAAAGGATACTCTCAACTATATGGTCTCGATTATGATGAGACATTCAGCCCCGTGGTAAAACCTGCCACTATTCGACTTGTTCTTGCCTTAGCTACCATGCATCATTGGGAGATTCGTTAACTTGACGTTAAAAATGTCTTCCTTCATGGGCATTTAAGTGAGAAAGTTTTTATGGACTAGCCTCCTGGCTATGAGGATCCGTCCTTTCCTCATCATGTTTGTCGACTTCAGAAGGCTCTTTATGGCTTAAAACAAGCTCCTTGTGCTTGGTTTGATTGCCTTAGTATCTTCTTATTACATCTCAACTTCCAACGTAGTCATGCTGACTCCTCGATGCTCATATCTCATAGTCCTCATGGTACACTGATCCTACTTGTATACGTCGATGATATTATTCTCACTGTAAGCAGCACCACTCTCCTCCAGGCTTTTGTGTTTCGCCTGAGCAACGAGTTTGTAATGAAAGATTTGGGTTTTCTTCACTACTTCCTCGGCATTGAAGTCACACACACCCCTACCGGACTATTTTTATCTCAGTCAAAGTATGCTATTGACCTCCTTAATCGGGTGCAAATGGAGGGTGTCAAACCTCTCTCCACCCCTATGCTCGTCAATCAGATTCTTACCAAAGTAGGAAAACTCTACTCCGATGTCACTCACTATCGCAGCATTGTGGGTGCCTTGCAAAATTTAACACTCACGAGATCGAACCTCTCCTATAGTGTTAACACTGTTTGGCAGTTTATGCACTCTCCAACTGAAGACCACTATCGTGTCGTCAAACGTAGTCTCCGGTATGTCAAGGGCATACTTCATCATGGTCTACAAATCTTCTCAAACTCTGCAAATACCCTCACTGGGTATTCAGATGCTGACTAGGCAGGTTGTCCTGACACTCGTTGCTCCACCTTTGGTTTTGCATTGTATTTTGAATATAACCTCATTTCTTGGAGTGCCAAGAAGCAAAAGCCACTGTCTCTCACTCTAGTGCCGAGGCGGAGTATCGCGCACTTGCTCATACTGCTATTGAAATTACTTGGATTACATTATTATTGCATGATCTCTGAGTCTACTTGAACTCTTGCCCACTTATTTTTTGTGACAATCGTAGTACCATTTGCATGAGTTCAAACCCCGTATTTCATGCTCGCTCCAAACATATCGAACTGGATTATGACTTCATCAGGAAAAAGGTTGCTTCTGGACAACTCCGCATTAAGTTTGTCCCATCTGAACTTCAGATTGCTGATATTTTCACCAAGACTCTACCTCAGCCTGCTCTACAGCTCTTCTCCTCCAAGTTACAGCTTCGTGATTTCTATACGCTTCACTTGAGGGGGGATATTAGAAGTGGTAGCAACAATAACTCACCATCTGGATTCATACATGGAATACAATCCTCCCCAATGTCTCTCATAGTTGTCACATTGGACTCTCCTACTATTGCTAAATCAGTGCACCCAAAGGAAAATGATACAAGACACAATTCTCCTCAAAAGGAAGTCGTGAATACAACTTTCCATACTTGGAAAAACTCCTATAGAGAATTTCGGTGATAATAGAAAGAGTCCTACTAGGATTCTTCCCTTTGATCTGTTATGTATATCCACTTCTATAAACCGTGTACACCTAGACTCCTTCCAATATTGTAAATCCTTGTAATAGTTATCCTATATATATGATTGATATCAAAGGAGAAACTCTCAAGTTGAGAGAATTCAAAATCAAAACTCATTTAGGCCTAACGAATTATGACAACGAGAAGGTAGGAGAGATCTACACGCCGAAAGCTTGTTGAGACAAATTGGTTCTTCCTCCTCATCCTCATCCACACTCTGTAACCCAACATTATTCGAGATCAAAACAGCACTATATTTCTTCTTCAAACTCTTCTTACGATTCTTTTTCTTCTTTTTCCTCTTACGAGAACTAGAGTCATCCTTATCACTTTTATCACACAGACTAGTACCAAAATCAAGAGCACATACTCAAAAATATGAGGGGCTATGAGGCCCAAATAAGCTCGTGCTTGTCTGCATTGCTTCCCTAGAACAAGAGGTAGGGATGTGCGGCCTATAAAGGAGGGATGCCAATTTGTAGTTTACATCACTAGAGCCATCCGGAGGTGGCCCATGCTTCAATATATGAATCCTCTCCACGATCACGCTCTCTTTTGGATTGACCAACTCTTCCTGACTAGATAACCCGACATTCTTGCACCCAAGCACACCCACCGAACTTGTTGCTGGAGTTTATTTTGCTACAGGAAATTATTTTTCGCTTGAAGGGTTGCTTTTTCCTACTCTACTCCTCCTATGGCTTGTGACTAACCAATTTGTCATTAATTATCAAAAGAGTATTGTAGCCTGTGTTCAACCCTTCTTTTTGTATGTTGAAACAAATTGGGTTTGAGCACTTTTAGTTGTTGTTTGGCATTATATATTAGATGTGGTTGGAATAGGGTATGATATTTCGCTTTACTTGACTTTGACATTTATATCCTTACACAAGTTGGCTAGAACATACCAAGATCGTATGATTGAATGTTTCTTAGTTCTCCATTGTACGTTTCTTGGTGGAAATATAGTTGCAAAATTGTTGGAGGGATCCTTGTTTACATAGATATCGATTACAGCCGCAGTTATCCATGCTGTAAGTGGTAGCATTTTTTATTTTAATTTTTTTCTTCTTACAGAAATTGTATTTTAATTTACAGAGCACCCTAAAACTGAATAATACATTCGACCTCCCACCATCACCCGGTTCATCTCAAACATCATAACCTTCCGAAACATCTCCGACATCACCTTTACTACTACCACGGCAGTGGTCTTCGCCGATTCATACACCAGATATGACTCAACAAAGTCGGTTGGGAATTGACTGATACAGACTAATGCAACCGTATTTATCTATGTGGTATGTTGTAATCATTAGTATAACTTGTTATTTTTTATTTTTTATATAGAGTTCTTTTTTTCTTTTCTTTTTCATTTGTATGCAGTTTACTCTACACTATACACGATAGCTGAGGTCGAAAGCCTTTTGGGCATGCTGAAGGAGAAAAGGATTACTAACTTTTTTTGTTCTTTTACATTTTAAATGTTGTGCTTAAGCTCAAGGCATACAACTAGTTTTCAGTATGGTGCTGCTCAATCTACTAACCTATTAATTTTGTTGGAAACGTATGATACTTTCTTTGGTGATTAGTGTGTTAATTTTGTTGGACACGTATCATATTTTGTTTGGTGATTTGTGTTTTGAGTTGGAGTTGGCACTTCTATTAAAACTTATTTCCTTTACTTTATGTTTCTTAGGAAAATTTATTTCCTTTACTTTATGTTTTTGAGGGGTGACGTTTTATGAGTGTATCCAAAGAAAAATAAGAATATATGGTGAGTTTAATGGAATACAATTTTTTGGAACGAGCAAAGTGGGGGTTAAGGCGGACCCCAACAAGATTTATTAGAAAAAAATAAAGAGAGAAGGCAAGGAGAAAGAAAGAAAAAAAGAGAAAATGAGCAAGAGGAGACCCGACGGTCCCACCTAGACACCCTACACACCAAACCCATAAACAAGGCACAAACCAAGAGATACTCTACGGATCCGCCATCGCAAGTGCTCTCCATTTTGTCACGTAAAAGATGGTTCCTAGGCTCCAAGGGGCCTAACGAATTATGACAATGAGAAGGAAGAGAAGATCTACACGCCAAAAGCTTGTTGAGACAAATTGGTTCTTCCTCCTCATCCTCATCCACACTCTGTAACCCAACATTATTCGAGATCAAAACAGCACTATATTTCTTCATCAAACTCTTCTTTCTATTCTTCTTCTTCTTTTTACTCTTACGAGAACTAGGGTCATCCTTATCATTTCCATCACACAGACTAGTACCAAAATCAGGAGCACATACGCAAGAAGAAGAGGGGCTATGAGGCCCAAATAAGCCCGTGCTTTTCTGCATCGCTTCCCCAGAACAAGAGATAGGGTTGTGCGGCCCATAAAGGAGGGACGACGATTCGCAGTTCACATCACTAGAGCCAACCGGAGGTGGCCCACGTTTCAATCTATGAATCCTCTCCACGATCACGCTCTCTTTTGGATTGACCAACTCTTCCTGACTAGATAACCCGACATTCTCACACCCAAGTGAACCCACCGAACTGTTTCCGCTAACCGCTGAAAGAAGGGCCCCAAAACTGTTCAGGTCTTGGAATACAAACTAAATAGGAAACCCAACTTCAACATATATGGCTAGTGTATCAAAAAAAGAAGAATATATAGAAAGAGTTTAATAGAGAAACGGAAACTAAATGGTAGTCATTAAGTTTATATACAATGTGGACATGGGGCATTTACTTTCAAATCGATGTCTAATTCTGAGAGTTCAAAACTCTTGTTCCAACTTTTGACATAGGTCATAGGTGGTGGTGGCAAAGACAATGTTGCTGAAGGTCCTTACTTTCTTATTGAATTCTTTTGCTTATAGCACGGATCTGACTGGAAGGGCATCGAGTGAACTCACGGCGAGACTAGTATGTTTTTTTGCAATCTTATTATCGGCCTTAAACTTTTATAGAGACGTCATGGAATGGTTGGATGCGCCGAAGCCTCCTAGTAGTGTATACAAGAAGAAGGGTAGCAGCACTACTTCTCCATCATGTGCCTGCTCGCTCAAGACAATGTTTCTCAAGTTTGATGCTCTCTTTATGCTTTTTTACGCTGCCATCTTTTCAATTTCTTGTGTCATGGATTTGGATCAGCCACCCCCTGATAGGCCATCGAGCAAGTACCCCCATTGCGGAATTCTTAGTTACTTTTGCAGACCTTGTAGCAGCTTTCAACTTTTGTAGAGGTATTATGGAGTTTCCTGGTGGTAATGTGTACAAGAAGGGTAGCACTAGTTGTCCTTGTCCACCACCATGTGGCTACTCGTTGAAGACAATGTTGCTTACGTACGTTCCCCTCTTTATGCATTTTTATGCAGCCATGTTTTGCTTTGTTTATAGGAATTTTGTTTCTAAAAGGCCAGTGCCGATCAACCCCACCATGAAATTCGTAGGCTATTTGGCAGCCCATTATCATCCTCCAACAATAATAGAGGTTTCTTTTGATATGGCTGGATGTGCCTATGCCTGGTGGCAGATGTCCATCATGTTGCTGCTCCCAGAAGACGGTGTTGCTCAAGTCTGTTGCTATCTATATATATGCATTGTTATGTTGCGATGTTCAACTTTATTAATGCTTGTAGTATGATTCCACCCGAAAGCCGATTGGGGAAGAACCCCATGGTGATATTAGTGTCTGATTTTGCATTCTTGTAATCACACTTCCTCTTTTCTAGAGATCTCATGGCATGGTTGGATGAAAAACTGCGTAGACAGGAAGAGAGGCAGTCTATCATGTCTCTGCTCTGGAGAGAGAGAGAGAGAAAGCTAACTGACGAGCTTTCTTTCTCATGGAAATTGAGAGTGTATTAAGATGAGGGCATGGCATGGTTAGCAAAGTCAAAACCTAATTGTAAAATACACAGCTAATTGGCCTTAAAAGTTCATTTAATTGCAATAATATTGCAATATTCTAAAAATCAAGGATAGGTCAGTGAACCTTAGAGTGGGTGAATCTTAACCACAATTAAGCGGTATGAAAAGGGACACATGGTGACCCTGGGGAGTCTGGTTATAACCGTAGAGGATTTCATTCCTATAAAAAAAAAAAAAAAAAAGATGGAATATATTTAGGAGTCAAATCCTCTACGGTGATAACTGGATTTGGCAAATCCGGTTATCACCCCTAGAGGTCACCACGTGTCTCCTTTGACACCCCTTAACCATGGGTAAGGTTCACCCACCCCTAGGGTTCACCCACCTATTTTTGGTTTTTTTTTTTAATAATAATTCTTTTTTTAAAATTAAAAAACTGTTTTTAATATTAAAAGAACTCTAAAAACAGTTTTAAAATTTAAAAAAAAGAATTATTATTTATAAAAAAAAAACCCAAAATAGGTGGGTGAACCCTAAGGTTGGGTGAACCTTACCCATGGTTAAGGGGTGTCAAAGGAGACACGTGGTGACCTCTAGGGGTGATAACCGGATTTGCCAAAGATGGTTTGGCTCCATATATTTATTAAAAGTCATTTTATATCATGGTGACTTGATGTATCATATCATGGTGACCTGATGTATCACACTTGCATTTCTCACCAAGTGTCAGCTGGAGAAGCAAGGCCCGAGTAATTTACTCTGGCTACAACCAAAGTCCGTGGCCATAAATTTCAGTATTTTTTAGAATATCCATATCCCTCGTGAATTTGGTCTCCAAATCTACAGTCCATCCTACGTGTTTTCCTATGCTATATTGTAGTTGGAGTTTGGAATTTTTATTCACATTAATGGTTTATTATTTGATGAAATAATAGTGATGTAAACGTTTAGTGCATGGACTGCAAATGCTCATTAAATCTAAGCTAGAGAAAACAATATCGATCAAGTTATGTCATGTAGAGAAGGTGGCCCAACAATAGTGAGAAGTCTCTCTTAATTCTCATGCCTAAACAAATACAGAGTCAATACATCTGATTTAAAGTTGATAAGGGAATTCATGCAGACAACTCCAATATATGTACGAATTCTTTAGCTCTTTCTTTATACTTACAACAATTTCAGTAACTAAAGATTCAAAAATCCCTAATTTTCATTTTTAAAAGAAGAAAACAAAATTGAAAGGGAAAAAATCCCGTGCACGCCACGCGTATGTAGCTGCTTAGCTGGTAGAGGAATGATAGCAAAACTCCACCTGTAAATGAGCCTGAGGGGGCGGGTGTGCACCCTGAAATAAACTCCGATGATAAAGTCAGTATAAGGCACATAACACAGTATAAGGCACAAGCACAGCATAAGACACAAGCACTGCATAAGGCACAAGGCACAGGCACAACATAAGGCACAAGGCACAAGCACAGTGTATGGCACAAGACACAAGCACAGTGTATGGCACAAGGCACAAGCACAACATAAGGCACAGGCACAACATAAGGCACAAGGCACAAGCACAGTGTATGGCACAAGACACAAGCACAGTGTATGGCACAAGGCACAAGCACAGCGTAAGGCACAAGGCACAAGCACAGCATAAGGCACAAGGCACAAGCACAGTGTATGGCACAAGACACAAGCATAGTGTATGGCACAAGACACAAGCACAGCATAAGGCACAAGCACAGTGTATGGCACAAGACACAAGCACAGTGTATGGCACAAGGCACAAGCACAACATAAGGCACAAGGCACAACATAAGACACAAGCACAGCATGGTATAGAGATACTTATCGTGAGGGCACTGGGCATATGCACTTGAGGACGAGCTCTGATGTTATGCTCTGGAGATTGTAGCTCAGGAGGCACAAAGGATATAGCTCAGAAGGCACAAAGAACTCAGCTCGGATGGCCTAAAGGACTCAGCTCGGATAAGGCTCAGACAACGTAGCTCGGGCTCAGACAACGTAGCTCGGGGCTCAGACAACGTAGCTCGGGCTCAAACAACGTAGCTCGGGGCTCAGACAACGTAGCTCGGGCTCAGACAACGTAGCTCGGGGCTCAGACAACATAGCTCGGGCTCAGACAACGTATCTCGGGGCTCAGACAACGTAGCTCGGGGCTCAGACAACGTAGCTCAGGGCTCAGACAACGGGTACGTTATGCATCAGACAACGGACAACGAGCTCGGCACTATTCACATCAGACAACGTGACAACAGATTTGACACTATTCACAGCACAACGGCACAACAGATTTGGCACTATTCACAGCACAACGGCACAACGAATTTGGCACTATTCACAGCACAACGGCACAACGGATTTGGCACTATTCACAGCACAACGGCACAACGAATTTGGCACTATTCATAGCACAACGGCACAACGGATTTGGCACTATTCACAGCACAACGGCACAACGGATTTGGCACTATTCATAGCACAACGGCACAACGGATTTGGCACTATTCACAGCACAACGGCACAACGAATTTGGCACTATTCACAGCACAACGGCACAACGAATTTGGCACTATTCACATCATCAGACACAAGTTCAAGTGTGATGACACTCAACAGATGATCAATTGCAAGGCCCTGCAAGTGGCAGTGTGACCATTCATGGAGAGCATCAGGCAGACAAGGCCTATTTGAGAGAATCTGACGGCCATAAACGCTTGTGAGGCCATAAAGAGCATCAAGTAGCCGGAGAACACCAAAGGAAGATGAGAGAATCAGGTGAGTGGCCACTTGCACAGCACTTCAAGGTAGGGGTGTGAATGACTCAAGCTCCTCAGATCTCCCTCTTCCTCTTCCTCTTCCTCTTGCTCTTCCTCTTCCTCTTTCTCTTCTTCTCTTGATCTCCTCTCTTGCTTTTCGCATCATCCTCCTTGCCTTTCGCACCATCCTCTTTGCCTTTAGCATCATTCTCCTTGCCTTTCGCACCATTCTCCTTGCCTTTCGCACCATTCTCTTTCTCTTGCATATCATCTATCTCTCTAGCGCACCATCCATCCCTTCTCTCTGGTGATTCTTGCTTATTTACAGGCATTTGGAGTCATCATGACTTGTGCAGTCATGATAAGACCACCTGTCAGACAACACTCAAGTGAGCCAGCACATAGCCCAAGTGGGCTGAATTTTGGCTAAATTGTCAGAATTTCTGAGCATGAGAAATCACTATTTTACCCCTTCTTTTTGCTCTATTTTACGAATTTTATCCGTTACATTTAGCCCCTTCTCGGTGCCTTGAACTCCGTTCGAGGTGCCGAGAATACTCCATGGGTAAAATTCCCGAAAATGATACCTGGTCCGCAGACACTGATTGTGCTCCGTGCTCCGTGCTCCGCTCTCTTCCGTTGTAGGTGCACCGTTGTCACTGATACGTTGTGCTTTTCGCCAGCGAAGACAAGCTTGCATGCCCCCTAGTCAAGTCACCGGATTCTCTCACTCGTGCACAGTACCTCAGAGCATGTGTTAGAGTGCACGGGAATGTACATGTATCACAACACCAAAAAATGAAGTCATTAGGCACTTCGAGCGCGAAAATGTGTATGAACACGTGAAGATGCATGAGCACAGAGATTCACTTGATAAGCACAGAGATTCACTAGATAAGCACAGAAATTCACTTGATAAGGCACTTGATTTTTCACTTGATCACGATTGTAAGTCACAGACACATTATGAGATGACAGTAAGGAGTACGGAAGCGCATAACATAACACATCATAAATGTAATCAGACAACTGACATTTCATATGATAGGCCTCGTGATGGGACACCATGCTCAGATGACATTTCATTAGTATAAGCCACTAGATTTGCTCAGATGACAATTCATTAAATAAGCCACATGTGTCCCGTGGTGCATACCCTACTCAGATGATAAGTCATTTGACATTGCATTTATGACACATTTCATTAGACAGTTCATCGATCATTTACTGATAGGTTGATAATTCACTTGAGAATTCACTTGATATTGACAATTCACTAGAGCATGCACTGGACAGTTCACTTGATAAAGCACTTGAGAATGCACTCAATAATTCACTTGATAATGCACTCGATAATTACCTCTTAATTGTTGTTACGCGGTGAAAGCCCCATTCAGACGTAAAGATGCTCGTTATTTGTGATTGTCTAAGCCCCTTTGCCTCATTCTCAATTGTTCCCACAGTGGGTTTGATTCCCACAGACGGCGCCATTTTGAAAGGGAAAAAATCCCGTGCACGCCACGCGTCTGTAGCTGCTTAGCTGGTAGAGGAATGATAGCAAAACTCCACCTGTAAATGAGCCTGAGGGGGCGGGTGTGCACCCTGAAATAAGCTCCGATGATAAAGTCAGTATAAGGCACATAACACAGTATAAGGCACAAGCACAGCATAAGACACAAGCACTGCATAAGGCACAAGGCACAGGCACAACATAAGGCACAAGGCACAAGCACAGTGTATGGCACAAGACACAAGCACAGTGTATGGCACAAGGCACAAGCACAGCATAAGGCACAAGGCACAAGCACAACATAAGGCACAGGCACAACATAAGGCACAAGGCACAAGCACAGTGTATGGCACAAGGCACAAGCACAGCGTAAGGCACAAGGCACAAGCACAGCGTAAGGCACAAGGCACAAGCACAGCATAAGGCACAAGGCACAAGCACAGTGTATGGCACAAGACACAAGCACAGGGTATGGCACAAGACACAAGCACAGCATAAGGCACAAGGCACAAGGCACAAGCACAGTGTATGGCACAAGACACAAGCACAGTGTATGGCACAAGGCACAAGCACAACATAAGGCACAAGGCACAACATAAGACACAAGCACAGCATGGTATAGAGATACTTATCGTGAGGGCACTGGGCATATGCACTTGAGGACGAGCTCTGATGTTATGCTCTGGAGATTGTAGCTCAGGAGGCACAAAGGATATAGCTCAGAAGGCACAAAGAACTCAGCTCGGATGGCCTAAAGGACTCAGCTCGGATAAGGCTCAGACAACGTAGCTCGGGCTCAGACAACGTAGCTCGGGGCTCAGACAACGTAGCTCGGGCTCAGACAACGTAGCTCGGGGCTCAGACAACGTAGCTCGGGCTCAGACAACGTAGCTCGGGCTCAGACAACGTAGCTCGGGCTCAGAAAACGTAGCTCGGGCTCAGACAACGTAGCTCGGGGCTCAGACAACATAGCTCGGGCTCAGACAACGTATCTCGGGGCTCAGACAACGTAGCTCGGGCTCAGACAACGTAGCTCGGGGCTCAGACAACGTAGCTCGGGGCTCAGACAACGTAGCTCAGGGCTCAGACAACGTAGCTCGGGCTCAGACAACGGGTACATTATGCATCAGACAACGGACAACGAGCTCGGCACTATTCACATCAGACAACGTGACAACAGATTTGACACTATTCACAGCACAACGGCACAACGGATTTGGCACTATTCACAGCACAACGGCACAACGGATTTGGCACTATTCACAGCACAATGGCACAACGAATTTGGCACTATTCACAGCACAACGGCACAACGGATTTGGCACTATTCATAGCACAACGGCACAACGGATTTGGCACTATTCACAGCACAACGGCACAACGGATTTGGCACTATTCACAGCACAACGGCACAACGAATTTGGCACTATTCACAGCACAACGGCATAACGAATTTGGCACTATTCACATCATCAGACACAAGTTCAAGTGTGATGACACTCAACAGATGATCAATTGCAAGGCCCTGCAAGTGGCAGTGTGACCATTCATGGAGAGCATCAGGCAGACAAAGCCTATTTGAGAGAATCTGACGGCCATAAACGCTTGTGAGGCCATAAAGAGCATCAAGTAGCCGGAGAACACCAAAGGAAGATGAGAGAATCAGGTGAGTGGCCACTTGCACAGCACTTCAAGGTAGGGGTGTGAATGACTCAAGCTCCTCAGATCTCCCTCTTCCTCTTCCTCTTCCTCTTCCTCTTGCTCTTCCTCTTCCTCTTTCTCTTCTTCTCTTGATCTCCTCTCTTGCTTTTCGCATCATCCTCCTTGCCTTTCGCACCATTCTCCTTGCCTTTCGCACCATTCTCTTTCTCTTGCATATCATCCATCTCTCTAGCGCACCATCCATCCCTTCTCTCTGGTGATTCTTGCTTATTTACAGGCATTTGGAGTCATCATGACTTGTGCAGTCATGATAAGACCACCTGTCAGACAACACTCAAGTGAGCCAGCACATAGCCCAAGTGGGCTGAATTTTGGCTAAATTGTCAGAATTTCTGAGCATGAGAAATCACTATTTTACCCCTTCTTTTTGCTCTATTTTACGAATTTTATCCGTTACAAAAAAGAGAGAAAAATAAAAGAACTATAAAGGGACCTGCCTGCGACGTCAAGAAAACGGGAGCTTCAATGAAAAACAAAGAAACTGGTGATAGAGATCGATGAGATTGCTTCTTCTTCTGGCGAGTCTCCCAAGATATAACTCATCATCTTCTACTTCTAAAAAAATTACTCTTTATGTTTGATAGAGTTGACCTTGGATCGTTGCATAGATATGAATTAGATTTTGAATAGAAATAATTTCTTGTTTATAGATTTTTTTTTTCTATGTTTCTAATTATGATGATTGTGGAAATAATACCACAGGGAGAGAAAATGTTCTTACGGATGCATTCCACTAGAAGAGCTATGGGTAACCTTAATTTTTAGAAAGAAAGATATTAACTTTAATTTATTGAGCATAACAATAGGTAAAGAGGTGTTAAAAGGGACACATGGCTAATCATCGCCTTTTTGGAAATTCCAGAAAAGGTTTTAGTTGAGAGAAATACTCTTAATTTATATTTGTAATGTAACTACCAAATTATTTCAATCTAAAAGGCCTATTTTGGATTGCCCTGATTATCTTTAAGTTGAATAGTTAGTCTTTATTATAAAATATTTTTTATAAAAGTCAGGGGACAACTACCCCTTACCCAATGGCCATATCTTATTTAAGGCCTCGCACTGTCTCTAACCAGAAAATGGTCTCGGGTGTCCATACATCGGACATTGTGTGACACTTGGCATGAAAGAGGGGAGAAGTCATTTCATTTTCTCCCCATGATTTTGACTTCTCCCCACTTGATATTTTTTCTCTTTTTTCTCACACATTTATCGCCACTTGTCTCATTATGGGCGGAGAAGTCAAAATGATGGGCCTCATGATTTTGACTTAACTACCACGTCATCGATTCTATGGACACCCAAGACAACCCCTTTCTGGCTTTGCCAGGGACAATCTCAGACCCTTATTTAATAATTAGATAATATATTATAAAAACGTCTTTTCAAAAAGTTGACAAAGTTGCCGATAACTATTTTGTGGCAAAAGGTTTACTCGAGAATGCACAAGAGTATCCCTCTTAGGAGCACAAGATCAATGGATAAAAAAATTCAAAAAAATTTTGAATGGAAAGAAGTTAAAAAATGGGAGGAAAAAAAAAATGACTTACGGTGAGGTGGCCTTTTTTTTGTCCGCTGATCTTGAGCTCATAAAAGGGATACTCTTGTGAGCCCAAGAGTAAACCTTTTGCCCCATTTTCTACCTAGTTAAGTAAGGAACAAAATCCTTGTGGTGTGACTGTGTGTGTTTTCCTTTCTTTGTCTTTAGTGTTTACCTTGTGGTGTTATTGAGTTTACCAAAAAAAATAAGGAACGAAATCCTCTACCGTTACAGTTATAATCGAACTAGGGAAGTTCGGTTATGCCCAAGAGGTCACCATGTGTCCCTTTTGACACTCATTAATTGTGAAAGATTCACACACCTAAGGTTCACCCACTTATCTTTGGTTTTTAAAAAAAATATTCTTTTTTTTTTTTTACCGTGGTTAGAAACATATATAGGATTGAATCACAGTCACCCACCCACAGCTCTAAAAGTTTCTTTTAACCCGTATTAACTGTGGTTAAGATTAACTAATCCATAAGGTTTAATAATCTAACTTTGATATGTGGTGGTTCAACTCTTAGATACGTGCTCACCAATTCACAAAATTTGGGTGTCTGAAGGGCCCAACCCTTACTCCGTGATTGTATATAAACATACTTTAGTTTTTATCTTTTTCCGATGTGGGACTAATCTCCTTTATCATTCTTCAACCAATAGTCTTGTTCAAGTGGACATCTTTAGAGTCAATTTCTATTCACCATTTAATAGTTTTGGACAAATAAACATACCATGTTAATCTCCTCGTGTAGGAGAACACGGATCCAAGTGGACCCACCTCAAAAAACATGTGGGTCCCCACTTATATTTTGACTCAAAATTGATCAAAACTATTTTTTGTCTAACAGTATTATCAAGTCTATGTTTTGATCCAGCTTACTCTCCAAACAAAAAAATGTCTATGTTTTGATGAAATAATAGTGATGTCAACGTTTAGTGCATTGACTGCAAATGCTCAGCAAATCTAAGCTAGAGAAAACAATATCGATCAAGTTATGTCATGTAGAGAAGGTGGCCCAACAACAGTGAGAAGTCTCTCTTAATTCTCATGGCTATACAAATACAGAGTCAATACATCTGATTTAAACTTGAAAAGGGAATTCATGCAGACAACTCCAATATATGTACGAATTCTTTAGCTCTTTCTTTGTACTTACAACAATTTCAGTAACTAAAGATTCAAAAATCCCTAATTTTTATTTTTAAAAGAAGAAAACAAAGGGAGAAAAATAAAAGAACTATAAAGGGACCTGCCTGCGACGTCAAGAAAACGGGAGCTTCAATTAAAAACAAAGAAACTGGTGATAGAGATCGATGAGATTGCTTCTTCTTCTGGCGAGTCTCCCAAGATATAACTCATCATCTTCTTCTTCTAAAAAAAATAGACTCTTTATGTTTGATAGAGTTGACCCTGGATCGTTGCATAGATATGAATTAGATTTTGAAGAGAAATAATTTCTTGTTTATAGATTTTTTTTTTCTGTGTTTCTAATAATGATGATTGTGGAAATAAAACCACAGGGAGAGAAAATGTTCTTACGGACGCATTCCACTAGGTAGTGGAATGTGAGGTCCTGATCAATGGTCCATGCCCTCTTTTTTAACACCCATCAAATGTGGTTAAGATCCACTTATTCTTAGAATTGAGTAATCTAACCTTAGTTTTTATTAAAAAAAAAGATTAACTTTAATTTCTTAAGCATTACAATAGTTAAAGGGGGTGTTAAAAGGGACACATGGCTAATCATCGCCTTTTTGGAAATTCCAGAAAAGGTTTTAGTTGAAGTAATACTCTTATTTTATATTTGTAATGTAACTACCAAACGATTTCAATCGGAAGACCTATTTCAGATTGCCTCGGTTATCTTTCAAAGATGAACACCGGTTCATAGTTAGTCTCTATTATAAAATATTTTTTCCAAAAGTTAGGGGACAACTACCCTTATATAAAACAAAACATTGATTTAATATTTTACTTTAAATATTATAAAACGTCTTCTCCAAAAGTTGACGAACAGTTGCCCATAACTATTTTCTGCCTAGTTAAAAAAGGAACGAAATCCTCTACCGTTACAGTTATAATCGAATTAAGGAAGTTCAGTTATGCCCAGAGGTCACCATGTGTCCCTTTGACACCCCTTAACTGTGAAAGATACACACCCATAAGGTACACCCACTTATCTTTGCCTTTTAGAAAAATATTCATTTTTTATTTTTTACCGCGGTTAGAAACATATATAAGATCGAATCACAGTCACCCACAGCTCTAAAAGTTTCTTTTAATCCCTATTAACTGTGATTAAGATTAACTAATCCATAAGCTTTAATAATCTTAACTTTGATATTTAGAAACAAATATTAACCTTAAGAGTTAAAATTATTAACTTGAGGGGTTAAAACTTAACCATAGCTCAGAGCAGTTAAAAGGGGACTTTGTGAGGGCGAGGAGCAATAGTCTGCTCCTTGGTCAATAACTTGGACTCGTTTAGAGAAGAAACCATGTCACATACTGTATATATTAGAAACGTACCGAGAAAGGAGGAGCTCTGAGAGATGGGAGAAGGCAAGACTTAAGAAGATTGTGAGGCGCTGCCATCCTCATCGCTGTCGAAGCTGCTATCCTCATCGCTATCGAAGCTGCTATCCTCATCGCCCTCATCACTTTCCCACTGTCCATGCAATTGTTTATATATATATTTCTGTTGTTGTCGCTCGTAGAACCTCAGCAACTCCTGTTGCTCGCTTGCAGCAACAACTGCAGCTATTTGCTGAGGACCAAGCATCTTTGGCTCCAGAATAACTGACTTAGTTTTAGGAGGAAACATTACGTAAGGACCAATATTTTCTCCCTGGGCAAGGAAGAGCTCATGATATAGTTGGTTGAGTCTGTGTTTGAGTACACAGATGATACCCAAACAACCATAAACTGGATTTAGGAACCGGGCTTCGGCCTCATAGATCAGGGAATTCATGGTGTCTTGTCTTTGTTCTGGATTGAGGCACTGCAGAAGCCTATAAACATTGCCAGCGCCGAACACCATATGCAAATTATTGAAATTCCTCAGTGAGTGCTGGTTATTCTGCGGGAAATATGGTGCGAATAGACATCCATCTGTGCATATCTTCCTCCCCAGCTTGCATGCGGCGCAAGGGACCGAGTTAGATGAAGGCGCCGCCGCCATTTCTGTATAAATTCTATGATTAATCGCCAAAATTACATCTACTTACAAGCTCTTGAGTTGCAAGAATAGATGATCATGTACAGGAAGAAAATTCAGACGATTTTCTTTTGTCAGTCTAAGAACATCTACTCATGAATTTATGTTTCAGCAATGTTAATTACTTCTACTGATTTTAGAAAATCAAGTCGCCATTGACAGTATCTTAACTACGCCGGATGGTGACATGATAATCAGAAAAAAAAATAATCAAAGGAAATGAATGACAGATGTAACTAACCGCTGTTTCTTATGGTGATTTTCATCAATGTCGCCTATTGATCTTCTGGTTTATATTTGAGATTATCTTGAAAGCAAGAAGCTAAACCTTTCCGTACATCTCTCTTGATCGGATTCTTTATTTAGGAATCGCACAAATCTTCTCTTCCCGGGAATCGAGTTCTTGATATCTTCGACTCAAATCGCTGAGAAACTTGCTTATGAAGTACGCGTCTCAGATTTCACGGATCAATTCTCAACTACGCTTGACCTCGCCGGATCAGGCTCCAAAGTTCTTTCTCTCACCGTCCTTATAACATCTATAACAAAAGAAAACAGTAAACGAGATCCTCTAAACGCTGAATCATTCGAAGAAGAAAATAAATTCTTTTTCAGATCTTTCCAATGATTTCGTCTCAATGTTTGATTGAGAGCAGCGAAGATTTTCGTTGTTCGAGGATTGGAGAAGCTTAGACCGTCGCCCTTGTGTTCTTCCCAGAGAGCTCTGGTCTGGTTCGTCTTTGATCAGATCTTTGTTTCTTGGAGCGCGAAAGAAAGAATTCAGTAACCAACAGAAAAAGAAAAACTGAAAAACTGCCAATTACAAGAAAATAAAAAAAGATGGAATATACTTCTAAATAAATGTATTAGCCGGAGAGAATCTCAACTCTGTTTGTTTGTTTTTTTTTCAGTCTCACGGACTTCATTTTATATCATGGTGACTTGATGTATGAGTATGACACTTGCAGACGCTCAAATTTAAGCCATCCAGATTTAATCTACATTAGCCGTCCGATTAATCTAGTATCTTCAATTTAAGCGTTTAAATATGAACTGGAATTGCGGATTTCTTTCTTCTTCTTCTCTTTTTGCTGGGGAGCTGTGGATTTCAAGAGCTCCCAAATTAAACAAGTCTTGTTTGGTAAATACTTGTATATTTGAGCTAGCTCAGCGGAGCCGAGTTGGGCAAAGCTCGAGCTCGATCCAAGCTCGAATTTCTAGGCTCAAAGTTTGGCTTGAAAGTGTTGACTTGGCTCAAGCTCAAATTAAATATTTAAAAATTAAAATATTATTAATTGTTAATTATTAATAATATTATTATTATATTATAAATATGTCAAGTCAAACCGACCTCAATCGAGCCAGGTTGATTCAAGCTGGCCTGACTTGAGCTTGGCTTGCTTGTAAATCCAAGCTCGAAAAAAAAAAACTTCACTCGATCAGTCACAAAGCTTAGCTTGAACTCGACTTTCTCGAACCAAGCCTTGAAGCTGATGACTTGGTTTGAATACAGCCCTACTTAATTTGAGAGTTTAATTCATATTTAAACTCAAAATACTTAAGTAATGTACATAAATTATATATTTACTAATGTTTTGGGAGATTCGAAATCTAGAGCTATAGTTCATATTTAAAATCTGAGATCTTATTTAAATCCTAACAATTCCCATATTTGAGCAGAATGGGCACGTTTTCAAGTCCATCCGGCCATTGATATTCCCATTAAGGTTTAGGGTTTATGGTAAAAGTGTGTTGGGGTAAAGTGTGTTTGCCCTGATACCCAAAAACACATTTTGATTTCTCGTATAGGGAAGTTATTGCTTGTGATTAATGAAGAAGATGATTGTTTAGCCCACACTGGATGAACCACATAAAACCCAGTCATCTATGTGCCTATATTTGATTTGATTTGTCTCTTTATATTCGTCAAGTAACAACTAAGTAGATAAGAGAACTCGTGTAGGTAGACCGGAAGTCCATTTACAAGTGGGTTTTGTATTTTATATTGGATAAGTCTTATGAGACTACCTCAGGGTCGAGACCCCCGAGACCGTGCTCTAAGAGCACGGGATTACAGGTGGGACCCACCATATGAAATAGGCCCCATCTGAAAACCATGCTCTAAGAGCACGGTCTTGGTGGTCTCGGCCCTAAGGGGGTCTCAGTAGCAAAGTCCTATATTTCTGGATGATGAAAAATCTCTTTTGTGTGTTTCAGAAATATAGGCATCACACACAAGGACTTCCAGCTACTGCTGCTTTCCCGACAGAACAATCAGTCCCTTTTTGTAGGGTTATGGGTGTTCCAATATCAGAAAGGGAACTCCTTAAAGCCAGCAATTTCCCAGTCTGGATCTCGTTTAAGACCAACTCCAGTTAGCTGGAGTGATCTCCACCATTGGTGGTGAATGGTGACAGCATGGAGGAAGGAGAAGATGGGAAGTCAGAGAGCTATGGTTGGATAGGTCACCTTCGCCAAAAAGCAGGCAAAGACTACGGATAGACTGTTCCACCATGAAATTTGGAGATGCAAATATACATGGGGAGTTAAATCATGAACATGGAAAATGATAACAGTATACGGAAGCAAGATCCTGGAGGAGAAAGAGAGTCAAATTTTGCAGTTTTTACATTACCATCTAGTTTTTTTATAGAGTTTGTTCCTTTCCTTTGCACTCTCTCTTGGTATAGGGAGAGTTTGGGTCGCTTTTGTTTGGCCATGTGATTGTTTAATAACTCAATATCTCCACAAGAAATTCACCGGATGCTCCAAACTCTGCTTTAATAACAATCAAAACAGATGTTGCCATTGTGATTACGGATGCACAACAACTTGTTCATCGCACTAAAATTATACTTACATCTAAAGCTAAAATTAAGGATTAATAAAAGCTTGTCAATGTGCTAGCAGAAAATCTTTCATCCAGAGACCTTACAGAGAGGAGATCCTGGATTCAGTCCCATAGGACTGACATCTGAGTTGGAGATAGTCCCCACTAACCATTTAGTGTATCTCCTTCACATTATTACAATACAAGAATTCTCATTAAATCCATTTTCTATCATAACCAACATAGTAACAACCAACTGTAAATGATGGCTCCTACTACCAAAAGATAAGGAGAGCATCTGCCCTGTAGGAGATCACATAGTTTTCTAGTACGCAGACAGGCAAGAAAGAAATAATTATATAGTCTTCTTCTTCTGACTAAAAGTAAAGCTGCTGCTGAAAATCCCATCTATCATCATCTTTTCCACTTAACATAAGCAAAATAACCTCATCAATTAAAGAGAAATTGACAAGAAATTCACAAGTCCGATATCCATCTAGACCTACCTGTGGGCTTACAAATCGCATATATGTCCAGGGAACAACCGAATGGGAGAGATCACCTCTACCCAAAATTAACTAAAGCGATTCACCTCTACACGTGTACCTAGTCCATCGTCTGAGTACAGCCATTCATTTAGGAACCACACAGTCAGGGAACAGTTTTTATTTGCAATTCGAAATTATGTAGTGCCAGATTGATATAAAATGATCCTAAATAAAAAGACCCACATATAAGATTATCTGTAAATTTCTATATAGTAGATTGTCAACTATACTTTCTATTCTAATAATCAAAATGTTGGAACTTCTCAACAATTATATTGGAGATAACTCTTTGAACATGTACAGTAATTATTCACATGTTGAAACAGATTTCCCAGTAACTTTGGAAACAGCCCCCAAAATGTGGGGGACTTGACCCATCCGATTTTTCACTCTTTTTTCCTTTTCTTTCATCTGTATGTTGTGGTGCAAACTACCTAGTATGTGCTGAAACCTTGTAATACCTCCAATACAACAGCAATCACGAGGTAGAAGTAACTGAAGAAGAAAAACACAATTCTTCTTGCATATAAGCTCCATTATGTTTTTCTGTTCCTTTTGGGGCCTGCAGACTAGTTCCTAGTTTTCATACCCACATGGACATTCGAGACTGGGAACTTACATGTTTACGTTGCCCGCATTCAGCCATTCTAGAGTCATGCAGCTGCAGCTGCCTTTTGACCCAAGGAGGATCATCTCGATTGAGCCAGAGACATTCACCAGTATCCTTGTGCCTAAAATCTGGAGCCCTCGGATTAACCTTTTTCTGTCTTTTGTCCCACCATTCGTATGGGCTGGCAAAGAACAACTGCCACAAGTAAAGTCGGTCTTGGTTCTTTTTTTCCATATCTGCTGTACGTAAGATTGGATAAAGAGAAAAGGTGAGAGTTTAAACAAGCAAGAATGACCAAAAACAAAAAGATTACTTCCCTAAGGAAGCAGAGAACTTTTAAGGAGATATAATGATATGCAAAACATTAATCTTATCTTACTCTCTAATATTAACAGTTAACGGTTAGCAACAGTTAACCATCTCCAATCACCAAGTAACTCGCAAAAAATGCACATTCCCTCTCCCTCTCCCTCTCCCTCTCCCTCTCCCATATAAGTGTAATATTTTTTTGCTGATCTGAACAAAACCAGCATAGCTTAAAACTGATCAGATAATTCAAACAGGCGATTATGGTGTTACATTACGATCACTTCTTTTTTTCTTCGGAGAATCAGAATCCATAAGTTACTCAGGGTCTAACTCAAGCAAATCTGGTTCAACTAAAGTCATAATGTCCAATTCATTCAGAATTAAACATGACCAGCCAACATATATTCAGCATGATTTCAGAATATGGGAGTTGTAAACAGTGTTACAAATCTCGTTCACGGGTTTTTATCGGCCGGAGTTTTTCTCGAGAGATTTTCAAATCTGAATTTTTTTCGAGTATTTCGCCTAAATCTCGGGAATGATTAAAAATATATATGGAAATTATAAAAAATAGTAATAAATATTACCAAGTTATAAATTCATAAAACCAACAACACCATGTATTTCTCGTGATTTTTTTTAAATCTCGGTTAAATCTCGCAATATATACGGGATAAAAAGAGAAAATTATATTTCGCACGAGATTAATAAAATATCGCGATAAAAACAGAGTTTTAAACTTTAAATATTTTTCTCGGGTGAAATTGGGTATTTCTCGAGAGATTTGTAACAGTGGTTGTAAAAACGAGCATCCATAGTGACAGAAAATGGTCCAGGATAAGGGAAACAAAAAAAAAATTATAAAGATGTGAATTGCACCTTCTTCTTTTGTCTCAAATTTTTCAGATGTCTTGCGAGTCTGGCCTTGACAATTTCGTGCAACATAGTTCAATTCCTTAACAGTTACCTGCTAAGAATGAAAAATATGAAAAGGAAATTACCACATGAAGGGAAGTTGGGAGCATAAGCAAAAGGAAAGGAAGTCTACTGAAATCTTTAATTGAAATTTCAGTTTACACCTAATTTATCTCAAATCCATTTATTTAAATAATTTGTCAATTACATATCCAGCTCATTCATACAACAACCTAGACCAATCAAACAATTCTTAATATCATTGGCAACTTGACAGATCTAAGTACAATACAAACTGAAACCGCAATAAATAAAAAAGACACAGTTGTTCCAGAAAAAATGAAAATGATCATAAGATTGGGTCTAGACTACCAGTTGTTTCTATATTTCATAGGATCTATATCATAAGGATGCAACTCCACTACATAGAATTTCCCACCATAATTAAGTTAGCTATCATCAAGACTCAAGAGCAATGATATTTTTGGTTGCCTTGTTCCCAACAATCACAAACCAATTGATTACCCCTATTTGTAAAAGAGTTTTGAAGAAATCTTAGCAATAGTGTGGGAAATATGGTAAATAAGACCTCAGGTATATGACCATTTAAGGAATCAGAAGCTACGTAATTTCTGATGTCCTACATAACAAATCAGCTGATGTACTGGGGGATAACATATCATGCTAAATAAAATGGAAAGAATTGGTGAAATGAAGATTGCACACGTAATGACACTAACTCTAAGAAGCCAGTCTAAGCCCTAAGGTATAAACTCTGTAATAAGTATAACACAATCACGAAAAAATAGGGTAGCATTTCTGAACCTGGTAATTTGTCCTCAGCTCTCCACTCTTATCATCCTTTTCGTAACATTGTAATTGACCTGAAACATAAATAAAATCGTTTGGTCTCAAATGTTTGAATGATATTTCTGCCATCTTGTCCCACATCATCAGTAAAATCCTGTTTCACATATTGTGTAGTGTAAGATTTCATGTAGCAACAGAAATAGACTAATTAAATACATATAATTTTAGCCTAAAGAATAATAAAAACGAATATAGAGGAATAGAACAAGTCCCAGATAAAGATCAACAATATATTAAAGAAAAGAAAGTATGGAGTTCACAACCAAATTAAAGTTCCATCAATGACATATGCGTTTGAATTCATGGTGCTGATAATAGACGGTTTCTAAACTCAACCTTTGCACCTCTAGAAGGAAAGGAAGATATTGAGCTTAAAGATAAATCCAATATTCATGCAAGCTTGGATAAGGAAAGAGTTGGTGTTACAACTCATTCCTAACATATAGATTTGAATTTAATTGTAAAGATTCTTTTGTATATCTTCTTTGTAATCTCTTTGGAAGGTTTTCCTCAACTAAAGGAAACCTTACTTATCTCATTGTAACCACATCTATATAAGTTATTAAAGCCTTCTCTACACTCACGTTTTGAGTGAGAGCATTGTCTTCCATTGCTTAAATTGTTTTATGGTATCAGAGCTACACCACAATTCTTTGTGTGGTAGTGTTACTCATCTTGTTGCAGACATTACTGAAATTGTTTTAATGGCGTCATCTTCCTCCTCAAGCGGTTTGACACTCCAAAATTTGGGTCAAATCACCTCGATGGTGTCTGTGAAGTTAACATTTAAAAATTATCTGCTATGGAAGGAGCAGATTTTACCTTTGATTGAGAACACTGATCTTGTTGATCATATCTTGGGTGACTCCAATGAGCCCAAGCCGATTATAGCTTCGTCTGAAGGTGGAGAGGAAGCTAATCCTAATTTTCTCGCTTGGAAGCGAGAGGACAGGTTTCTTAAGAGCTTGATAACGGGTACACTATCCGAGGAGGTGTTAACCCTGGTGGTTGGTCTGTCTACTGCGAGAGAGACCTGGAGTTGTTTGTCGAAGGCATTTGCAGATGCCTCAAAGGACCGAGAGCTTCAACTGATTCGAGATCTACAGAGTATGAAGAAAGGTACTAATTCTGTACCTGAATATCTCAAAAATTTTAAATTTGTTTGTGACGAATTAGCTGCTATTCAAAAACCTGTAGAGGAAGAAAACAAGGTTTACTCGGCTTGTACTGGTCTAGGAAAAAAATACAATGTTTTTACTACCTCTGTACTAGCTAGGCCCCCATTACCTGCGTGGTCTCAATTTGTCTCCTCTCTCATGAGCTATGAGAATAGAAATCATGCTCAGAATCTTGAAGGAGATGGGGGATCAGATTCTCATGTTTTTTGGGGTCAAAAGAAAGGCAAGGGAAATCGTTTCAACAATGAAAAAAATTGGAGACAAGGCCAGGGACGCCAGGGAGGAAATCATAAATTTAATTCTCAAGGTCGCGGTTTTACTCAAACCGGAAAAAATCGTGACAATTTTGTACCGCGAAATAATGGAGGCGACAAGAAACAACAACCTAATCAACACCGAGTCCCTGTAAATCAAAATTGCGCTTTAGCCTGTCAGATATGTGGTCGGTTTGGCCACTCGGCCTTGCGGTGCTCTAATAGGTATAATCATGCTTACCAAGCTGAAGACATGCCCCAAGCATTGGCAGCAATGAACATTGATGACCCTCAAGATCCAGAGTGGATTCCTGACACAGGTGCAAGCTCACACATGACTAATGATCCAGGTATTTTTACTACCCTCAAACCGTATCAAGCGGATGATAAAATTATTGTTGGTGATGGACAAGCACTTAAGATTTCTCATGTTGGTAGTGCTACTATTCCAATTGGGTCTAAGAAAATTATGCTTGATAATGTTCTGCTTGTGCCAAAAATTGCTCGTAATTTATTGTCTGTTAGTCAGATGGTTGATGATAATTCCTGTATTTTTGAGTTCTCATCTATTGGATTTGTGATTAAGGACCAGAAAACAGGGAGAATTTTGGCAAGGGGATCTAGAGATGGAAGTCTGTACTCGTTTGGAGCTAAAAGAAGAGCTTTATTTTCTATTCAGTCAAGGAAGGCAACAGAAGGAGTTTGGCATCAACGTTTGGGTCATCCACAACCAAAGATAGTTCGTCTATTGAGTAATAAAAATTTTATTTCAGTTGTTCAATGGAATAAAAATCAGTCTTTGTGTCAAAGCTGTCAAATGGGAAAGAGCTGTAAGCTACCTTTTATTTCTACTAGTAAAAGATCAGATAATATTTTATTTAAAATACATTGTGATTTGTGGGGACCTGCCCCTATCCAATCTATGCAGCATTTTAAATATTATATTGTCTTTGTGGATGATTACTCACGTTACACATGGATATATCCACTGCGACATAAATCTGATTTCTTTGACTGCTTTGTCAATTTTAAGAAGATGGTGGAAAATAGATTTGATAGGAAAATTAAAATTTTCCAGAGTGATGGTGGAGGAGAATTTATTAAAACAGAGTTGCTTGATTTTCTTAAAGACAATGGTATAACAAGGCAAATGTCATGTCCAGGCACTCCGGAGCAAAATGGGGTGGCAGAAAGAAAACTCGACTTGGGTTCTTGTCCCTCGTGACAAAAGCATGAATATAGTGGGGTGTCGTTGGGTCTTCAAGACCAAGTTAAAATCCGATGGCTCGTTAGAGCGATTAAAGGCGAGACTTGTCGCCAAGGGATACAGTCAACTTCAAGGCATTGATTTTGAGGAGACTTTCAGCCCGGTTGTAAAGCCTCAAACTATTCGAGTTGTTCTGACAGTGGCTATGTCAAAAAATTGGCATATTCGACAACTCGACGTGAAAAATGCCTTTCTCCATGGCCATCTTAAAGAGGCCGTGTTTATGGAGCAGCCCCCTGGCTTCGCTAATGTCAAATATCCTACTCATGTTTGTGAGTTGAAGCGAGCCTCTTATATGGACTTCGTCAAGCACCACGAGCTTGGATATGACAGGTTTAGCAATTTTCTCTTAAATTTTGGTTTCTCCTGTAGCATGCATGATCCCTCACTATTTATTTTGCAATCATCACATGGAATTATTTTATTGCTTCTATATGTGGATGATATTGTGCTTACTAGGAGCAACATTGTTTTTCTTCATTCCTTCATCACTATATTGGGCTCAGAATTTTCTATGAAGGATTTGGGCTCTCTTCATTATTTTCTTGGTATTGAAGTTACTCCTACACCTACCGGGATCCTTCTTTCACAAGGAAAATATGCTAGAGAAATTCTCTCTCGTGCTTCTATGGACACGTGTCGATCCATATCTACTCCTCTAGCTCTCAAACATGGATATGGTGTTACAACTGATTTGTTAGACAAGGAGACTGAATATTGAAGCTTAGTTGGCGCTCTTCAGTACCTTACTCTAACTCGGCCGGATTTGACATATGCTGTGAATTTAGTTTGCCAATTTATGCATGCTCCTACAGTTGGTCATCTTCAACTTGTGAAGCGTATTTTACGCTATGTTCAGGGTACTCTTGACTATGGTCTACATATTCTTCGCCATAACTCTATTGATCTTTATGCCTTTTCTGATGCTGACTAGGCGGGATGTCCTCTCACTAGAAGGTCTACGACAGGTTATTGTGTGTTTCTTGGTTCTAATTGTGTTTCCTGGGCAGCTAAGAAACAACTTACTGTTGCTCGATCAAGTGCCGAAGCAGAATATCGCTCCATGGCAGCTGCTACTGCAAAATTGACTTGGATATCATTTATTCTTAGAGATATTGGTGCTTATTTACCTCGTCCTGCCACTCTCTTTTGTGACAACATGAGTGCTCTTTACATGTCAATCAATCCCGTTTTTCATGCAAGGACCAAACACATTGAGTTGGATTATCATTTTGTTCGAGAGAAGGTTGCATGAGGTTCTCTCGTCACACGTTTTGTTAGCTCCGCCGATCAACTTGCCGACATCCTCACCAAGCCATTGTCAAAGCAAGTTTTTCGTGGTCTACGTGTCAAGCTGAGTGTTAATTCTACTCAACACCTCAGCTTGAGGGGGAGTGATAATAGACGGTTTCTAAACTCAACCTTTGCACCTCTAGAAGGAAAGAAGGATATTGAGCTTAAAGATAAATCCAATATTCATGCAAGCTTGGATATGGAAAGAGTTGGTGTTACAACTCATTCCTAACATATAGATTTGAATTTAATTGTAAAGATTCTTTTGTATATCTCCTTTGTAATCTCTTTGGAAGGTTTTCCTCAACTAAAGGAAACCTTGCTTATCTCATTGTAACCACATCTATATAAGTTATTAAAGCCTTCTCTACACTCACGTTTTGAGTAAGAGCATTGTCTGCCATTGCTTAAATTGTTTTAGGTGCCATGGGCGCCCCTCCCCCCACCCCCAAATTTTTTGAAATATTAATGTAATGTAGATAAATTAATTTTAAAAAAAATTAAATAATATATAAATTTTGTATATAGTGGCCCCCCAAAAATATATTACAAATTTTTTTATATGTATTAGAAGTTAATTTTTTTTAATAAAAATCTTTTTTTTAATAAAAATCTTAGGGGTGAGCCCCAGTTAATGAGTGTCAAAAGGGACATGTGTCAAATGCCTTCCCATTTCATCATCTTTAACCATGGTTAACTTAACCAACTTAAAGTTATTATTATTTTTTCTAAAAAGCAATGTTAAATGGATGAACCTTAAGGGTGAGTGAATCTTAACCACAGTTAGTGGGTATTAAAAAGTGGGTCAGAACCCATGAAGACCGGCCCATGTTTTTCACTTTTTCTCATTAGTGAACCCCTTTTTGAATTGCAACATTATACTCAAAAAAAAAAATCTGGGTGCTAGAACCCCCAAGTTCCAATACTCCGATCCCTTTAATTTGCTTGATATATGTAATTCGGCCCCCCCAAGGACAAAATTCCTGGCTCCGCCCCTGCATGGTGCTAACCACAAACTAAAAATCCTGAATGGAAAATAGACTCTCCTTTTAATGAACGATTACTAGGAAATTAGAAAGAACAGAGACTAAACCTGTAATCAATTGACCGATCAATCAAGTTTTTTTCAAAAGAAAACAAATTTAAGCCTACAATAAGTTCTAAGAATTCAAAACCCTGGTATGCCCAAATCCCCCAAGAAACATCAACAAAGCAAATAATCATTAAAACCGAATTCAACAAGAGTAGGAGAAAATTCCATGAATCTCACCTAAGCGTGCGGTTCGATTCGCGGGAGGTTCTCACTTCGAGTAAGGTATAAACACCAAATCTTCCATTTCTCGAGGCACATATCTGAACTGGACGATCGACTGATCCGATAAAGCTAACGGAATTGCGAAGCTGTTCCTTCCATTTCATAGTCGTTGGGCGCTGGAATTTCAGCGCATGCCGGTAAACGGAGCTCCCACCCTCAGAATCATCGGAAAATAAATTCGAGAATCTAGGGCTCACCGCCGAAGAAGAAGAGAAGGGGAGGAATTTCTGTAAGGAAAAGGGAGCTGTGTTCCTAAATAGAGCGGGAAGACGACAAGTCCTCATGATCCTGCTGCAACAAATTAGGGTTTCTTCTGCAATACGAATTCATAGCTCTTGATCTAACGATTTCTGGCGATTCTGATTGAATTTCCCAGCGTTATTCGAAGTCGCGAACTTTGGGGGCATTTTCTCAGGAAAATAAAAAAAAGAGAAAATTCAGAGCTGTGTGTTAATGACATTGACGGGTAGAGCTGAAAATCTAGTTTAGGGTATAGGATTGCTTAGAATCTTTTGGGCTTTTTTTAGGCCCACAATTAAAAGAGAGCTTATAGGCGTAATTGGGCCCTTGCAAATGAGTGTCAATTGGAAAAGGCAACGGATTTTCTCTGGCAGATGCCCGTGTATCACACTCGGGCAAGCAGGGTCTGTCACTAAGGAGATAATAACATGCATCTCGCATGTTTCATAGGGCGGTACACGCACACCTCCCTAGCTCAGCACCTGTCCTTTTTGATATCAAGTAACTCTGGTTAAGATTCTACACCCAGGCTAACCTTATTTTTAGAAAAAATATTTGAAAAGAAAGTAATCCTGGTATGATTCACTCACTCATGTGGTTAAATTTTTTTAATTTTTTTTCTAAGAACCAAGGTTAAATTATTTACCACAAAGGGTGAGTAAATCTTAACCACAGTTACTTAATGTCAAAGAGGACACCTGGTAATACAGGGAGCTGGGTGTGTACCACCCACGGAACATGTGAGATGCATGCTATAACATCTTAGTGACAGACCTTTACACGTCGGCTGAAGAGGTTGCTTGAGTGTGATACTCAGGCATCTACCAGAGAAAATCTGTTGCCATTGGAAAATATTCCACAATGAATTTAGCCATTAAGAATGGTTAGACCAGGGTTACCAAGTTTGCATTTCGGTTCAGTTTGGTTCGTGAAATTGAGCGAACCACACGATTCTTCCAAATGGTCTTGGTTTGTAAAATTTTTTCTTCGAGTTTGCTAATATTTTTCTTTGAATTTAGCGAGTTTATACTTTGGGTTCAATGAATTTTTTTAGTTAGTGAACCGTTCATAAAAATATATTTTATATGGATTTTCAAAATAATTATTTATAATATAGTTATTTTCATAATTAATTAATTAATTCATTTATATATATATATATATATATATATATATATATATATATATATATTTGTTTTAGATGCTTAAGTAAGCAAATAAATTAAAGAACTTAAGCAAACCGAAAAATGAATTATCTCATCCTACCCCTGGTTGACCAAGTTCACTACAAATCTGAATTTAAACCGAGTGAACCGGCGAACCAAGTAATTAACATCCAAGCTACATTGATTATTATTAGGGTTGCACTCAAGCCAAGTTGACTAATCGGCTCAATTCAGCTCAACTCATTCGATCCCCAATTGCCAACTTGGCTTGATCGAATCAAGTTAGGCTTCTCTTGAACTTAGATATTTTGAATAGATCAAGATCAAGCTCTACCTTTTTTGATTTTCAAAATTCCGATCGACTTGTTTAGGATTTGGTTTGGCTCGGCTTGAAATATTATATATATATATATATATATATATATATATATATATATATATATATTATTATTATTATTGGTAGTTTTATTAGTATTAGGGGCGTGGTAGTTTTCGCCTGCCACATGTCCCTTTCCCACTTCAACCGTGTTAAGCTTAACCAATCCAAAGTTAATAATTTTTTTAATTTTTTTTCTAAAAACCAAGGTTAGATTTGTTAACCCTAAGAGTGAGTGAATCTTAACCACAGTTCATGAGTTTAGAAGGACATGTGACCACCTATAGAGGCACACACATTCTATAGGGTGGAACGCACATGCAAAAACTTTCAATCTCCTTAATATTAATACAAAATAATATTTTAACTTTTTTTTATCATAGCTTATAATAAATAAGTTTAAGAAACAATAATAATAACAAAAATTATTAAGAAGTTAAAAAGCATAAACCTAACCCTAACTCTCTAACTGAAGGGCTACCCCCAAATTCTTAATTTTTACATGAATGTATTAATTTTTTGTAATTTCTTGAATTAGAATTTAAGAATATATTTTCATTAAAATAGCATAAATAAAATAAATCCGTGAATCAAGCTTGAGCCAACCCGAGCTTGGCTCGGCTTGAATCAAGTTTGAGCTCAAACAGAGCTCGAGCTCAATCAAACTTATTCAAGCCAAGCCCAATCTGGAACATTCGAGCTCGAATCAAAATCAAACTTGGCTCGGCTCGGCTTGGCTTGAATACATGTAATTGTGATGGAGGCTAATGAGTCAATATGCACAAATGAAGTTTATTTTGTGTGTGGGGGCACATATCCTGTGTGCCTCCAATGATAGTGCGTCTTGTACACCATTTTTTTTGTTTTTTTTGGGTATATCAATAGAGAACGGGTGCAAATCCTCTCCAGTGATAACCAGATGTGGCACATCCGGTTATCACCCCTAGAGGTCGCCACGTGTCTCCTTTGACACCCCTTAACCGTGGGTAAGATTCACCCATCCCTAGGGTTCACCCATCTATTTTTGGTTTTTTTAAAAAAATATTAATTCTATTTTTAAAATTAAAAAACTGTTTTTAAAGTTTTTTAATATCAAAAACAATTTTTTAATTTTAAAAATAGAATTAATATTTAAAAAAAAAAACCAAAAATAGGTGGGTGAACCCTAGGGGTGGGTGAACCTTACCCACGGTTAAGGGGTGTCAAAGGAGACACGTGGCGACCTCTAGGGGTGATAACCGGATGTGCCACATCCGGTTATCACTGGAGATGATTTGGCACCATAGAGAACACTCATTATGATGTGAGACAATTCAACCTTTCATAATGTGTAATTTTACTAACATACCCTCCATTGTTTCAGGGCACAGGACTCCCGGTTAACAGTGTTAGTATTTGTTCGTGGTTAGTGGCTTAATGCTTAGCATTTGAAGCTTGACGGAGAGTGGATATTACAACCATCGAGTCTCTCGAGAATCGATCCAGAAACCCTATCCCTAAAGGAGGAGACACTGGCAGGGTCTACATCCATTACATGATGTTCCCACCTAAGAGATCGAGATCTCCTTTAGCAATGGCAATGGGTTGGATTGGTAATGTTCGTGTCGGGTATTAAGAGGAAATCAGTATTAGTGACCTCCCGAATCAGTCTCTAATCCTTCTCAATTTATTGCAACCGATAATTTTTTTTTAGTAATAAAGCTTCTGAAACCCCTCAGGGCGAGACCATGCTCTAAGAGCATGGGATTTCAGGTGGGGCTCATTTCACAAGCAGGCCCCACCTGAAATCCAATGCTCTTAGAGCATGGTCTCGGCTCTAATAGGGTCTCAGTAGCAGTCCCTTTTTTAGAGTGTAATTTTGTGGTGGAGCTATGCTTCACAGTGGAAAAGAAGAGCTGCCCTTCTTACTTTTTATAGTGTAAAGAAAGATAGTGGCAGATTCGCAAAGGAGCCAAATCATCTACGGTGATGACCGGAGAGCTGCGCCTTTTCACCATGAATTAGAGCTCTACTTTGCATTTAAGAGATTAATTTGAGTCAGAGCTCTGCTTCACGGTGTTGAAGCGGAGCTCCTCTATTTGCACAAGGGTAGTGGCATTGGCATGCAAGGGTAGTGGCATGGTTGTAATTACTGTGGAAGGCTGGGGCAATTTGTCAGCACACATAATTACAACTTGGACTTTGCTACTAAGACTGTAAAGGGCCGAGACCACACTGAGACCATGGTTGTGATGCACGAATCTTAAAATTTCATTAAATCCGTTTTTTAAATTTTGAGATTCGTGCATCACATGCACGGTCTTGGTGTGGTCTCGGCCCTTTGCGGTCTCACTAGCATTTTCTTTATAACATTACCACCCTTTCAATGTAAAAAGGAGAGCTCTGCTCAACGCCATGAAGCAGAGCTCCCCTTTGTATTTAAACTGTATGTTTTATAGCGTTTGTTTCGTTTTTCTCACTTTCTCTAGGTAAGTACAAAGAAGTATCATCACTCTTCTGTGAGTTCGGATGGGCAAAAGCGCTAGCTTTTACCCGGTTGTGTCTACAAAAACATGGGGACTCATCTTTGTTTGGGGACTACCCTATTAAATGTAGGCCTATGTTTTTGTATACACAACCGAGCAACAGCGCAAGTCCTCTTCTGCACTCACTTTCTCTATGAGTGTTGCCAACACGTCTCTTTTTTTTCTTCGGGCTGCAGATTGTGAGAGAGTGCTGAAATCATTAGATAATGTATAGGTGGTTGGTGGAAGGTGCATGAGAGTAGGGGTAGCACTTCTTTCCCTTATTTTGAAACGAAATATTCTTGTTTTGAAACAAGGAAAAAAAAAATTCTTGTTTTGTGAACTGAACTGACTTTGCTACTGAGACTCTCTTGGGGCCGAGACCATCGAGACCAAATTTACGTGCATGGTTTTTTGAGGTTTGTTTTGTGAAATGACATAGTAACTGTAGATAGACCAAATCCACGTGCAGGGTGTTTTGAGGTTTTTTCTATAGTTTCTTTATTTGGAAAATCTCTCTCTTAATTCTCCTGCTCATACAAATACAGAGCAAACGAAAAATACCATTAAAGGAAAATGAAAACAGATTCAATACCCTTTATTGGATGGGAAATTAAGAGTCATTACACCCTGATTTAAACTTGACAATCTAAGATATGAAAAAAAAATGCATACAACCCCAATATATGTTGCTATTCTTTAGCTCTTTCTCTTTACTAACAAAAATGTCAGTAACTACAGATTCAAAAAATCCCAAGTTTTCATTTTAAAAAGAAGAAAACTAGGAGAGAGAAAAAGAAAGAAATATAAAGGGACCTGCCAGTGCCAGCGATGTCAAGAAAACGGGAGCTTCAGTGAAAAACAAAGAAAATGGTGATAGAGATCGATGAGAAAGGAGGAGCTTTAAGAGATGGAGAAGACTAGACTTAAAGAAATTATTAAACCTCATTGCTCCCACCACTTTCCTTTTCTTTTTGGTCTTCCACCACTTTCCGACTGTTGATGCAATTGTTGCGGCAGCTGTGATCGCTGCTGTTGCTGTCGTTGGACCTGTCCCGGAGCCAAAGTCGTCGACGGCAAGACATTGCTCCCACCACTTTCTTGCGGCAGCTGCGATTGCGGTTGTTGGACCTGAATCGGGTTATCGGGCTGACCCAAACCCAAAAACGACGACGGTAAAGCAGCGCGCATCTCATTCAAACGTCTAGTACTAGCCCCCCCTGCATCAAAGCCACGATTTTGTCGTCTCATACGCTCTGTTTGTTTTATATATTCTTGTTCTAGTTGCTCCTTGTAGAGCCTCTTCATCTTATCCTGTTGCTCTCTTCCAGCAACATACGCAGCCATCTGTTGGGCCTCATCAAGCATCTGCTTCTGCTGTGGCGTTGCCTGTGGCCGTGGCTGTGGCTGTGGCTGTGGCTCCCGAATAAGTTGTTGTTGAAGGTGGGGTTGCTGAGAGAGAGGAAGCATTGGGGAAGGTCCTTCGCAACGATAAATTGGATTTTGAATCTTGATTTCGGCATCAGAGATTAGGGAATTCACGAAGTGTTGTCGGATTTCTGGCCGATTGAGCCCTTTCAGAATCATGGAAACATTGCTTGCGCCGAATACCTTATCCACAATTATGAATTTGGCTAAGTAGTTGGGCGGGAAGTATGGTGCGAATTCACATACCTCTGTGCAGTTCCTATTCAGATGCCTGCATGCAGCGCAAGGGTTCGGGTTTGACGAAGACGCCATTTCTCTTGAAATTCTATTCTTATTCTTCAACTTCTTCTCCTTCAATCACAAAATTTGCATCGAGTCACTTACAAATTAAATAAAAACTCTCTTGAATTGCAACAATGGCAGATGTTAGGAATAAGAAGAAAATAGATATAAAAGTTCTGGTAACTAACCAGTGAAATCTTTTAATATTGAGCCGTAAAATTAAACCGCTCTTTCTTGTACGAAAAGCTTGGAAAAAGAAGAGAAATGTCCGCAATAGAAGATGGAGATTGCCTTGAATATCGTCTTTTGGTCTTCTGGTATATCTGAAATTATCTTGAAAGCAAGAAGCTAAATTTATCCGTACATCTCTCTCGATCGAATTCTTTTTTACGAATCAAATCGCACAAATCTTCAAAAACTTGCAATCTTTTTCCTGTAGATCGAGTTCTTGGTATCTTCGACTCAAATTGCTGAGATACTTCCTTCTTAAGTAAGCGTCTTAGATTTCACAGATCAATTCTCAACTAGGATCAGTAAACGTGATCCTCTAAACGATGAATCATTCGAAGAAGCAGATAAATTTTTTCCAATGATTTCGTCTCAACGTTTGATTGAGAACAGCGAAGACTAACCATTCATTAACATTGTCGTTGTTCGAGGATTAAAGAAGCTTAGATCGTCGTCCTTGTGTTCTTCCCAGAGCTCTGGTTCGACTTTGATCAGATCTTCGTTTCTTGGAGACTTTGAGTGAGTTTCAGTACCCAACAGCAAAAGAAAACTACAATAAAATGAAAAGAAAAAATATGGAATATATATATATAGAACAAAAATATCGTAGGTGGATTTTATAGGCAGGAATATCTTGTTGGAAGTTGATGAATGAATGAATGGATCAGATTGATTGAAGTTTTAGGTTAAGGTATATTCTGCTTATGTTGAATTTCCATTTTTTTTAGTTATGTTGGTTGTTAAAGACAATGATACCCTGTCATTTCTTTGGCAATCTTATGATCTTCAGGTGATCTGCTGCAGCAGCTCCTGACTGTAGTTTTTGACGAGCTAGATAAGGAGGAAACCTGGGATGATAACTTTGAGTTGACTAACATACTACAGGTACGCGCTGGTGGCACACATGAAGGGTGATGGAACTTACCAATGGATGGCATGGCCCCACATTCACATAGGTCTTCCATACCATTGTTGACCTTACTTGTGACCATATCCCTTTTTTTTTTGTATGTTCTTTTTGGGGATCGGATTTGATGTGGCTCTCACAAGACCTAAACCGGCTTCGGATTGTCTCTGGCGAAACCAGAAAGCTTATCTCGGGGTTCGATACAGCGTGTGACGCGTGGCAGTGAAATGAGCGCCAAACCAAAAGTTAGGAGACGTCCGTTTTCTCACGTTAACGTTTCTTAACGTTTGAAAAAATTCTTTTTTTATTCATTTTGGGAAAAGCGCATACGAGGCATTGTAGTTCGTGACTGCCGGCGACCACCGGAGAAGGGTGGGTTCGTGACTGCCGGTCGGAGACCACCTAGGCCTCGGATTTTCTTTGGGTTTTGAGACTTCCGGCGACCACCATCTCCTTCTGGCTGGGTTTTTTTTCGTGGGAAAAACCAGAGAGCTTCTTCACCCTCCGGCTACCAAGACCCCTGTAATTTTGTTTTTTATGGGTATTTTGCCATTGATGAGTTGCCAAACCCTAGATTTTTTTTTATTCTTTTGCCATTATTTAACTTATTCCCTTATTTGGGGGTTTTGATTTGGGGTTTGTTTCGGTTTTTTCTTAGGCCAAAACACAAAATCTCCATTCTGTGATATAACTCACCCTCTTCTCTTTCAATTATGAGGTGCCCAATAGATTCGTGCCTTTGCCATCATCCCATTCGTTTGTGCATGCCATGCTCATCCATCTTCATTCTCAATTACTAGTGTTATTTCTCATTTAATACCTCTTTTGGGATTTTGCTGCTGCTCAACGTCGAGGTTTGTCCATCCGGGGCAAAAGCAAAATCATGGAGTACCAGAATCCCACTGAAATTAGAAGACGTGTTGGGAGTTATTAGATGGGCTGAGGAACCAAAGTTTTGATCTCAGATGTATTTAGTGGATACCCACTTTAGAGATCTCTTGTAGTTCCACCCAGAATTCTAGAATCTCTCTTTATAGCGTCAAAGAAAACTGATTTTATTTTATTAGTTGAAGATGGTGTTGGTTTGCTCTCAAGATCAGTAAATAAGCAATTGTACCTATCTTTTCTCAACAAATCTAGTAATCAAAGTCTTATCATATAAGATCTCATGATAAAGGGAGTTATATAAGTGCATGGATATAGATTATAAATGGAATTGGTCGAGATCATCATCTGAAAATGAGGAAGCCTTTGTTGTTGTCAAATAACATGTCTTTAGATCATATGGGTCCCTGTTGAAGCGCTGCATGAAAGCAAAGGCCTTGCAACCGGGCACATGAACTCTGAGTCTCTGAACTCAAAGCTCATTGGATTGTATGCGGGTTGTGGCGATGTCAAATCTGCAAAGCTAGTCTTTGAAAGGATACAAAAACCAACTGTTTTTGCATGGAACTGGATGATCTCGGCTTCAGCATTCCAGGGGAACTGTGAGGATGCAATAAAGTACTTCTCGGTGATGGAGGAATAGGGAAAAGTTGTGTCCCTTTTAACACTTTAACAATGATTAAACTTAACTAAATCAAAGGCTGCTCGCTGCTGCCCATCTGCTTTGAGAATGGATGGGCACCAGCACCTTGTTGTAGCCATTTTTCATTTCCCTCTATTTATTGGGGAATGCTAGCCCCAACAGTTTCCATCTTTGGTAGAGCTGATCCTCTGTTACTGAGCAGTGACCTGAATCATTCCAATCCTAGAGAGCATGGCAATAGCCGAGAAGCCTCATGTCGTTTGTATCCCATACCCAGCTCAAGGCCACATAAACCCCATGCTCAAATTAGCAAAGCTTCTCCATTACAAAGACTTTCATATCACCTTCATTAACACAGAGTTCAACCATTTCCACAATAAGGATTAGACACTAGCCAATACAATCTTTAAAAGAAAATACTCTGGTAACATATAATAAACCACATTATCTCAAGTAGAACAAGATTTTGACATATCTTTTAAAGCGAAGGTTACCAATCCCAAACAAAACATTCACTACATTCAATAGCATATGCACAAAAGCAATTAGTAGCCAAAAATATTCGGTTCAAACAAAGCACAACCCTTATCCACTATAAATCAATCATGGGACAACCCCAACATATCTTCAACCTTCCATTCAGTTCCTCTACATAATCAACTGACCCAAATTCTCTTGCCATCATCTTCAATTATCATAACTGCACAATCACCAACATCTTCAATTATCATAATTTGACTCGGTCCAACATGGGACAACCCCTATTTAACACATCAAAAATAAAAATTAAAGAGACTTAAAGTTGTAAATAAATTAACTTTGAATTATAATGCAAACCAAATTAAAATACCTGAAATTTTAAATTTTAAGATACTACCAGAAAGTTAACTTACCTGAAAGTTAACTTTAAATTAACTTTCTAGATTTTAAGATACTACCAGAAATTTTACTCGTTTGAAGCCCTAGATAAGGAGGAAACCTGGGATGATAACTTTGAGTTGACTAACATACTACTGGTACGCGCTGGTGGCACACATGAAGGGTGATGGAACTTACCAATGGATGGCATGGCCCCACATTCACATAGGTCTTCCATACCATTGTTGACCTTACTTGTGACCATATCCCTTTTTTTTTTTGTATGTTCTTTTTGGGGATCGGATTTGATGTGGCTCTCGCAAGACCTAAACCATCTGGTCTTGCTCTCGCAAGATCTGATCAAATCCGATCCCCTTTTAAGGAGCTCACTGAATCATGGGTTCTCAAGTACACAACACACTTCTTTGCCTTCAGTACTCACCTCGTGGTGTGTGGTCTGTGTTTGCATGGGTGGTGTGAGTGTTTCCGTCATTTGCCTTCAGTAATCAACTTGTGATGTTGAGTTTACCAAAAAAAATTACTCACCTTGGTATTACTGAGTTCAGTTTAAATATGATGGGAGCTCTGCATCATGCAGAGCTCCCTTTTGCACTCGTGATGCAGAGCTCTTTTTTACGCTTGTGCTGGCAAAATGTATAATTATTGATAATTATACATTTTGCCTCCCACGAGTGTAAAAGGGAGCTCCGCATGATGCAGAGCTCCCCCATGAAGTTTACCCAAAAAATAAAAAGACACAGTTTACCCAAAAAAAAATACACTACACATCATATGCCTATCCTAGTTGTCCTAGTGGTAGTGGTTGTATGTCTCCCTTTGCGGAGGTGTGAGTCGAGTTCGAATTTTGGAGTGGCCTTTAAGCCTCAACCATGAGAGCTAACCGCCCGTGACCCCTAACCTTGGATAAATGATTGAAGTCTACCCAAAAAACAAGCACACTGCATTGGTGCCATGTGGCCAGCCTTGGGTGAGATCGAATCACGATTGAACTCAAACTTAGGGAGAGTTCAATCACACCCATAGGTCAACATGTGACTTTTTAACACATATTAACCATGGTTAAGATTTGCTAACCCATAGGTTTCAACAATCTAATCTTGGTTTTAAGAAATTCTTTTTTTTTTAATTTAACCCTAGGATTAAAATTTCTTAACCCTAAGCAGCACCCCCCCAAATTTTTTGCAAAACCTACATGCAGTAGTATGAAAAAGAGGTCCCTCAAAATTTTTTTTATTTTTTTACTATGGTTAGTCCTCCCCAATATTTTTTGTCTTATATAATATAGTGCCCCCTGCCCACAATTTTTTTTGTCATATATATAATGGACCCCCCAATGGAGTCCGGTTATGCCCTTGAGGTTGCCACATGTCCCTATTGACACCTCTTAACCATGGTTAAAATACACCACTCTTAGGGTTCACATATTTATGCTTGGTTTTAGTAAAAAAATATTAAAATGAAAAGAAATTTAAAAATCAAGGATGGGTGGGTGAATCTTAACCGGTATTAATAGGGACATGTGGCGACCTCAAGGGCATCCAGGAAAAAAAATTCTCAAAATAAAAAAAACTACCACAAAAAAAATTTCTCGGGGGCTATGCCTCTGAACCCCTAAATTTCTCTAAAAACTAAAGTTAGATTGTTGAACCCTAATGGTTGGGGAATCTTAACCACAGTTAATAAGGGTTTAAAAAAGACACGTGTTGACCTATGGGTGCAATTGAACTCTCCCTGAGTTCAATCACGATTGGCTGTGATTCGTTCTCACCTTGAGTTCCACCTGTCGGGCTTTTGATTGAGGTGTTTGTGTTCTCCTTTTCTGTAGCTTATATAATCATGGTTCTGTACTTGGTACTGACTATAGGAAATTTAGGGGTGTTAATGAACCAAGTTGGGCATTGCTCAGGCTCGGCTCGTTGGATTTTTGATGTTGTTCAGGCTCGGCTCGAGCTCAAAAAGATTAGTTCAGGTTCGGCTCGTCCACAAATCATCGAGCTCAAGCCGAGCTCAAACCGGCTCGTTAAGCTCTAATTTAAATAAATAAAAATATAATGAGGACAATATTCTAACAGTTAAAAGGTGGGGTACAAAGAAAATAGGAAGATAAAATAGTGTTTTCCCTAACCTGATGAATATTTCATGTTCTTAATTTAAAAAACTTATTTTATTTTCTTATACTTTTAATGTAAAACTCAATATTGGCAGGGATATAACTATATATGGATATTCATTGAATTAGTCGAGCTGAGCTAAGCTGAGTTGAGCTACCTCTTACTCGAGCTCGGCTCGTTATCTAAACGAGCTTTTTCACTTGGCTCGGCTCGATGAACTTTTTAATCCTGCACAAGCTTAGCTCATTGACTGCCCTAATAGGAATCCATTAGAAACTCAGCTGATGGCATTCTTCTAAGTGCTCCTTATTTTTTGGCCATGTTGAAATTCACATTCAAGGTTCGCTCCACGATTAAGCAGACTTGGCCTTAACCTTCCGTCCATGTCTTATTTTCTCTCTTATTGTCATTTTCCTCTTCTTAATTGCATGTAGGCATTTAATGTGACAGGTTTCTTGGACCCTTAAACTTATGAATTGGGCTAGGAATACTTCCAAAGTGTACTCTTAAATCCTAACCGTTTATCTGAATTATTAAACAGCTAAGGATTAGAGCTGATGTGACATTATAAAAGATAAAATAAGTCGACTCAAATCATGCCCTTAATGGTTAGTTATAAATGGTTACGATTACAGAGTAAATTTGGGAGTACCCGTAAACAGAGATGATTAAGAAGTATAATCAGGTATCAATTCACTTTGGCTTACACTAATATGCATGAGATCTTCATCTATGCTACTAATCATTTAATATTTCTATGCATGATGTAGGGGATAGGTTTCTTGTTAAAGGTGAAGCATACAAAATTTGTTCTTGATAAAGCTCGGAGGTGCATGTGGAAGGTTCACTGCAATTGATTTTTCCAAAGCTAGACTAGCCTTTCACTGTAGATTTGAGACATGGAAATAGATGATTCAGCTAATTAATCATTAGAATGTCGATCCTCTCCGACTAAGTGAGCAGTATTAGGAGTTAATAGATATCATTGGAACCCCTTTAATTCTGAAACTGTTAATTTCCCCCTTACAGTGAGAGCTCATTGTAAGGAAATACAGCGAGCCATTGTCTGACAGTTTCAATTGAACTTGCAGCAGGCATTGATAGCAAGCCAGATCAAGAGCATCCTTGGATTAGCTCTAGACCAATGTTAGCTGGTTACTCAATTCGCTTGGTTCGAATTCGGGTTCACAAATCGCCACTCTAAAGTGAAGTCTACACTTCTACTCCATACAGCAGACACTGAGTAGTAGTGGAGCTTTTTTTTGGCTCCTGCTATCAAGACAAGATGCCAAATGGAAGTGGACTAAAACTATTGAAATACAGTTTGATGATTGCATTGCCTTTCCTCTCAGAGTATTCTTCTATTCATTCTTGCAATATATTTCTTATTTGCATGCTTGATGTTCTTGTCAGCTTGTATGTGACTAAACCATATACTGCAATTACATGCATACACACAGCCCAACATAAAGACAGTTCTACACTTGCATAGCTGACTGTTGTCCCAATTTTATGTAGGTCCTATTCTTCAAGCTCAATGTAGGGCACTTTCCTCATTTGGTAGATTTGGTTACTAGAATTAATTACAACTACTTTTACATGTTAGATAGTGGGAACTTAAAGACAGTCCCTGGCTCTGAAACTGCTACTTCTAAGCTGGGAAAGGTCTTCCCATTCAGAACCAATCAACCAACTGATTAGATATGCTTAGGATTGGTGACAATGCCATGTCTCGAAATATGGCAAGTGTTGGTTTGTTTTCTCCTTTGTATCTGCCACACACTTTTTAGGTTGTATAGAGTTTTGAGTGTTCTTGTCCTCCCTACTCTGATAATAAAAATAAGCACATTGTGTATTAGTTATACAACCTTTGATTTTGTCTGTTTGGAATGAAACTGGAGTTCAACCCATATTGGTCAGCAAAAGAAATTAGCAAATCAAGCAAGTACAAGGGTATTGAGCACAGCCCCAATCAAAAGCAATTACTGTCACAACTTCCCTAATCAGGAAAATGGATGGTCAGAGTTACAAAAGTTGGCACTCACCAACATTTATGAATGGCAAATGGGTCCCATCTCCATTTTTCTGAAGTTTCAAATCCAAGACGATCTTCACAAAATTTCCAAGTTCATCCTTCGGGGGCTTGAAGTGTTGATCAGTAGAACTTCTGAACTAGATTATGCAATCTGTTTGTAATATGGTAGAAAGAATACATGGAGAATTGACTATTCTTGGCTGTTTCTGCAGGGTACTCTCGAAAACTTGTTTATCACCACCATTTAAGGAACAGAAAAGATGTTTCTCCCATTTCTTACTGATCATGAGGCCACTTTTTTACAATGTTTCCATTCAGGAGGCAGAATTCTGTATCAGGCCTGGATGGCTCAAATCTTTGATTCGAGGTTCCTTTGAAAGTAGGGGCATATGTAAGGATAAGTACTGTAGACCTGTCGAGAAGGCCAGAAGGGTGGAGCTCTTTGATAAATTCATCACTTGCATTGTTTATTATAATGAGTTCACTTACTCTGTCCATTTATCTCCCAAACAAGAGAACAATGTTAGTGTCATCATCTCAGCAACATCTAGTAGATTAAGAATAACACAATCTGTATTGTTAAAGGAATTTAAGAACCTGCACAGCCTCTAAGTATCATGCTACCAATTGGACAATCTAAACTACCTACTTTGTACAACTGTCTCATTTTCGCTATCCAACTAAGCTGTTGATGCTGGTTTAACAATCATGTTAATCAAATAATGCCGATATGTTTCCTTGTAGTTAATCTCCAAGCCTATCCCTATTTTGCACATGGAAAACTGTCCCAAATTTTTGTTGTGTCTTATCAATTCAATGGTGGGTCAAAAAATGTAAACCCATAGGATCATCCATGTACAATTCAAAACCATTTTGTTGTGTATTATCATTTTGGAATGATTTCATTAGTAAGTAATACACCTATCATATTTTTTATTTAAAATTCGCAGGTATGTGTGTCAACTCCGCCCAGGCAGAATAAAGGAGGCTTGGGGTGACCAGCACAATTTTAGGCCCAAAGTTGAGTTGGAGCTGGGTGTTCCCCTAGCTTCCACCAATCATCTTAGTCAAACCAAATTTATATACACAACTTCTAGCTGTCTTCATGAATGTATTTATTTTATCAATATTATTTATTATCGAGAAGAAAAAAAGGAAAACAACAAAAAGAGAAGAAAACAACCAAATAATCTCATGACAAATATATAGAAAAGATTTTAGGCACCACCTAGAGATTGGATATCAAAATGAAAAATGGTGGAACAGGTAAGATTAAACTCATTACCTGCACTGAAGTTCACTCCATACAATACAAATCCGCCAAAGAATCAGCCAGTATAACACAGAGCTGGAAGAATATAGAATCATGCGTCAAAGTTGGCAGCTCACCAAGCAGCTCAGCTTCTCCTATTTGAATATGCCTTCTCCTTGTATACCAGATCCTTTAGAGATTAGTAGCTAAATCAGTTTTTTCCCAAGTTGGTGAAAAGCTGAACTCTGATATTAGTTACCGCCAATATTGCAGTTTTCAACTCCTGGAGGCTGGAAGAGTGATCCCAATAAGAACATTTGCTGGTTCATGTGATCATTCTTTTTGCAACAAAATCCACAGCTATCCAACTCAGTACCTTTAATTACTTGGAATGGAAAATACAAAATCTGGAATCATGCTATGATGGTTCCTTTGACAAAGCGTCATGGTCTGAGAAGTTTGCTAGTTCTTGGTGCAGTGAGCGTCTGTACCATGCTGAGTGCAGTGTTGGTAACCCATGCTACTGAGAAACTCCCGGATCTCTTTGGCACTGCTGTTACTGGCTTTCAGCAATCGCTCATCTTCCTCATAGATCAAGTATGGGGCTTCACCTCCCTTTCTTGATAGCAACTTTGAGGCACCCCTCAATACGTGATACTCCCAACCTTGAACATCAATTTTGAGCAGAAGCACACGATCTGACTCTGAGATTACTTCGTCCAGTGGGATGGACCTCACCTGAAGCTCTATTTCCTCATTGGTCTTGAATGCCATCTTCGCTCCAGTGGCAGAAACAGCACTATTATCGAGCCGACCAACCAACTGGTAATACAAGCAAGAATAACATTAGCAGTATGAAGATAATTAAGTAGCATAATAACCATTTGAGATGCTGGAAAGTTCTTTCTAATCTATCCCATGCATAAGAGAAGAAACAATAGAACATCATTCTTGGAGTTAGATCACAAACCATATAGGCCCGACTTTTGTGCCGCAGTCCTCAGGTAATAACATTGGAAACTAAATCCTAAATAAGGGTTTTAAATTGTAACTGAGATAGAGATTTAAAAAAATATATGGAACACAATTGAATTTACTATTTCATCCTGCAGCACAATGGACCTGCTTATCTTCCATTATCTGTGAGGCTGCAAAGACAGCCATGTCCAGAACATTCACTTGATGAACTCCCCTCTTGGATACCAGATCAAATGATTTCTGATTTCCTGACCATATGAATTTATAAACAGTACAAAAGAAGAGTTGTTTCATTGAATGGTTAAAATCATGCAAGTGAACTTGTTAGTTACTCTTTGAGAAGAATGCTGGGAGATATAGAAGTGAGTCTGCGGGTACTCCCAAAATGTACTTCCAAATATAGTCCCCAATCCTAACCCTTTAATTCAATTATTAAAGGGCCAAAATTAGAGCTGATGTGGTATTAGTAAAGACAAAATAAGTCAAGCCAAATCCTGACCCTTAGTGGTTAGCCATAGAGAGTGTACTCCCAAATATATTCCCCAATCCTAACCCTTTAATTCAATTATTAAAGGGCCAAAATTAAAACTGATGTGACATTAGAAAATACAAACTAAGTCAAGCCAAATCCTGACCCTTAGTGGTTAGCCATAAACAGTTAGGATTCGGGAGTATACTTGGGAGTACCCATAGACTGACTCATAGAAGAAACGCATCCAGACATGTGTTTAGTCCATTTTTTCAGTAACAACAACAGGTTTGGCTTCTGGTTTTCAGGTAGACTGAGAAACCTTAAGCAGGAGACTTTGATTTGGCTTTGTTCATTTAGTACTAAGTAACAGAAATTTAAAGCAAACTTCTTAAAACGATGGAACCAAAGGTATTGGCAGTTGAAGAGTTGGGCCACCTTCAGTTTGTGGATGAGATAATTATATTTTAAGCACTTTAAAAGGAAGCTGTCTTGTTATACCCATCAAGTAACCTAAGGCTTCAGGTCTCTGCCTTTAGCAGGTTTTTTGACTGTTGTTGTGATGAAAAATAAGTTCTATTAAAAGAGAAAAGAATGTAGAATCATGGGAATGAGGTCATTCCCTCTCAATGTAATTGAAAAAAAAAATCAAGTCATCGAGAACTAATTGACTATAACTAGATACAAAATCATAAGTAGTGACATCCCAAACTCCCTAAAAGCTGCAACCCAGTTTCGAAGATTCCACCAAATTGAGGTGCAAAGCTTGAGGATAGAATATTTTGTATCTTCAAATAACCTTCTATTCCTTTCTCTACATAGACCCCAGTACCCCACAAAATTACATGTAGCAGCATTCTCCAAGGGACATTGCCTCTAGCACTAAAGACACTTTCTGGCCAATTCAGGAACATGTAACGAATCTCCTTATGAGCGACTCTGGACTTGGAATAGAGATATGAAGAAACTCCATGCAATTGGGCAAAGGTACTTTGCACCAAAACTTCTTCACTTTACTCTCAAATAGTATACCCATCTTTTCCACTTTAAAATCTGTAACCCAAATGAGAAAGCCATTTTATGCCCTAAGTTTCCCAAATCATCGTTCACTGCAGCACTTCTAGGACTTAATTTTGTAGGGAATCCCAGAGGTAGGAGAATCCAATAACCTTCGCTTACCAATCAATCATAAAAGTACAGTGTGACATGACACATCTATGTATTACCAAAACCTAATTGAATGATGGTACCAATGTAGTCAAAATGTTGCCTAGGCACCCACTTTAACTAGCTATGACCCCTATACCTGCATCCAGGTCTAGGCAGACACTCATCCAAGCGCGGTTGCATGGGGGCACTAAAGCACTAGTGAGTAGTGACAAAAGCAGTTGCTCAATAATCACATAAAGTTGGATTTTATTTATAAAATAGATGTTATACTTAATATTAGGAAGTATAAAAGGTTTACTTAATAGGATGAAAAATGAATGGAAAAAAAGTCCATGGTTTTGGGGAACTTTGTTAATTGCATTTAGTTCTCTCTATCAAAGAAAAAGGAGCTCTCCATCCTTCCTGTAGATTTTTTTATTTATAATACATAAAAACATGTTTTACGTAATGTTAGGAGGGGGTATAAATGTGGTAAAAAAGTTCTTCATCTTTTTCAAAAAGTCCCAATTAATTCATGAATTTTCATCAAAACATATATATATATATATATATATATATATATATATATATAATATTTCAAGTTTTCTCATTTATTTTCAATAATAAATGAATGTTTGCAATTTTATAGTTAAAAAATAAAATAAGATTCGGTCGCTTAGTAAGCACCTTGGTGATACCTCACAAAGAAAACCGCTATCACCTAGGCGTCACTTGGGCACTATGAGTAAACTAGATAGTATATCTGGTCTCTTTGAGGAATGCAGTGACCCTGATATTTCAAAAATAAGACTTGGCATCAATTGGCCAGTGGTGCTGGATTGATCGCAAAGTGTGTCAAACCTTGGGCTAGAATTGTACATCAGAGTGAGGAGGAAATATTAAGCAATTAAATCATTTGTTTTTATCTCAGATTTGCTGGCAATCAGAGGAAGTTAAAAAAAGTTATTTTTAACTAACTAAACATGTGGACAATCATGCTCTTATTACCAATGCAAAATGCCATCTCAATGTAGCTCAAACAAAGCGAATGTTGGGTTCTTCGGTCACCTAACTAAAAGTAACTTAATCGACTTCTTTAACAATAACAATAGAAGAAATTTCATATACTTCTATGTGGTAATTAAATTACAAAACTTGCATTGAAAATTATGGAAATGAAAATATATCATAAACATCACAACATTTGCCAGATCAAAATGCAAATTAGAAATCCAGAAAACAAAGTGAAAACAACTGAACTAATAAACAAGAAAGAAGATTCAAGAAAGCAAAACACCTAAATACCTTATGGAAAGTGATATTCCCGAGCCGATCTGAAGCAGCAGCCTCAAACAAAGTAACCCGATCTCCGACCCGATTGAAGAAAACCCCATCACAAATCCTCTGCAAATTCTCAAAAACCGGCTCAAAAGACAAAACCCTAAACCCCATTACAGCAGCAGCGAAAGTGGCCATCCCGACATTGGCACCAACATCAACAACAAAACCATCCGTACCATCAGCTCTCATCTTCTCCAAAACCTCCTGAATTGTAACGGAAATATCGGGTTTCCTGAAAGGTTTCCCTTTGAGCATTCGAACAATGTTCTTGTGGGGTTTATCGGGGAGAGTCCCCAGATCGGCGAGTGAGTAAAAGAAGGGATAACGGACGCCTTCGACGACGTTGGCGATAACGGGATAGGATTGAGGGCATTTGAAACAGTCAAAGGATTGGATGGAACGGAATGGGGTTAGGGTTAGGGTTTTGAGGGAGCTTTGTTGGGTGAAATTAGGGTTAGGGTTTGAGCTTGGAGAGAGGAAGAAGAAGAAGAAAATGAGGAGAAGAGAGATCGAGAAGAAGAAGAGGAGATTCCTAGAGGAAAGAATTCGTGAGGGTCTGTCTCTTTTCCAGGCATATGCCATGGAAACCAGAGAACCAAATTTGGAGGAGCTCTTTGTTTGGGAGGTTTGTTTGGAAGTTACTCTGATACGTTGTGTGTCTGTGAGGGCGTTCACTAACATGCGCTGATACCTATACCTATACGTATACATCTACCGATCTACTGTCTACCTTACATAATGGAGTTGGTCATTGACCATTATTAGCGGAGCAATAGTTTGCTCCACTGGCGAGGAGCGAACTATTGCTCCTCGCTCTCACATAGCCGACCCTTGAACTTCCACTAACTCAGGTTAGTGTTTTTTAACCCTTTAGTTAAATCTTTTTTATTTTATTTTTCTAAAAACCAAGTGTAGATGGGTGGAACCAAGGGTGTATGAATCTTAACCACAATTAAATGGGATTAGAAAAGGGACACGTGGCAAGAAAATTGGAGCCGAGACGCCCCACTTTGCGTCACACTTTGCGTCACCTACCGACGAGGTGATTATTTTCCTTATTGGCGTAAGCCACCTTCAATTGCCTCTCAACTCTGGTTAAATTTGTTTTAAACCCTTTGATTTTTTTTCCTAAAAACCAAAGGTAGATAGGTGAATTTTATGGGCGAGTAAATCTTAATCACGGTGGATTACCAAATATATATATATATATATATATATATATATCTTAATCACGGTTAACAGTCACTTAATAGGGGATACGTGGCAGAAAAGGGCCCCCGAGACCCCCTCTTTGCATCACCGACCGAGGTGGTGATTATTTGCATCAACCTTTATTGTTAATACATATCTATCTTATAGTTAAGTTTTTTCTTTTTTTTTTTTTGGGGGGGGGGGGTGTTAAGGACTATGGGCACAGTCTAGGGGTTAGGGACTAGTATCTGCGTATCTGCTCTAAGTTATAGTTAAATTAATAAAACGAATATTTTGTTTTCCTAAGAAACAAAGACAAACAATAGCTGATGAAAAAAAAAATGTAGACACAAGGGCTTGAAACAGACATTCAAGTAAGAAAGACAAGCTCAGATCAACATCATGGTAAATGGGCACTTTGTATAAAATTGTTTTTAATTGTATAAATTGTATATACTATTATTCAAATATATGGCCTATTAGCTCAGTTGGTTAGAGCGTCGTGCTAATAACGCGAAGGTCGCAGGTTCGAGACCTGCATGGGCCAGACAACCTCTTTTTCTTACCTTTTTTCCTTTATTCTACAAATATCATAGAGGGAGGAAAGATATACGAATCTCTTGCGGGAGATTGGACGCATCCTGAGTTTCTTCAAAACTACGTAAATTTTGAAGAATGGTTAGGTTGGTTGCATAATTTCATTTGGATGATTGTGGTAGAGGTCATTTTCTCAAATTCTTCCCAATTAATCATGCAGTGATGATAGATAGCTTCTAGCACCAATCTGACCTGACCCATTTAAATCCAACTTGATTCTTAATCATTGAACGAAATCCTTGCACTACCCGGTGAATATCCGGGTGTGTTTGGGTTGGTTCCTCGATTGGCCGCGGAGATTAGGGATGGCAATGCGGTGGGTTTGGGTCGGGGCATCCCAACCCCGCTCCTATTGGAAAAGGCCTATTGTAAACCCGTCCCAAACCCGGAGCATGGCGGGTCGCTTCCAACAATTTTTTTCCCGCCCTGTTAAGCACTAAATGGGGCAGGTCGGGGCTATATTTCATACTATAAAGGATATAATGAGGTTATTTTATTATTAAATTAATAGTAAAATAATTATTTAACATTATAAATAGGGCAGGGCGGGGCGGGGCAGGACAGCCTAAACCCATCCACGACCCGATCCCAACTCAGGTTTAACATCTCATTCCCAAACCCGTCCCTTCCTAGTTTAAAAGCTCCCCAAATCCGTCCCAATAGAGGCAGGGCGGGGCGGGTTACCCTATTAGACCGGCCCGTTGCCATCCCTAGCGGAGAGCACTAGCTCTACACCAATGTTACCTGGTTTGCCGATTCGCTCGGTTCGAATTCGAGTTCGTAATTCGCAATTCGCCACTCTAGAGTGAACCCGGTTCGCTAGGGGTAGGATGAGTCGGTTCGCTTCTTGGTTCGCTTAGGTTTTTAGTTTGGTTCGCTTATATAATATTAATATATTATATAAATAATTGTGTAAATAAATATATTATAAATAATTATTTTTTAAAAGTCATTAAAAATACATTTAAAATAAAACAAAAAAACAAAAAAAAAATGATTTTATGACCGGTTCGTGAACCCAGAAAACAAATTCGTCAAATTCAAAATATAAGTTCGCTGAACTTAAAGAACAAATTCGTTAAATCCAAGCAAAAAGTTCGTTGACTCCAAACAAAAAATTCATGGAATCCAAAAAATAAATTCGCTGAACCATAGCTATTGGGTTCGCTGATTTTCACAAACCGAACCACGAACTGGTTCGCTCCGAACCAATTCGTGGTTCGAACTAGTGGGTAGCGAACTAGGTAACCCTACTCTACACAAAGAAATTTCTCATCTTGGGAGCTCCGATTATCTCTTGAATTAGATCTCCTGTTTATAGAACTCAAAATAATTGGTAGCCATAAGAAATTGGAAAGTGATTGAAAACTCCCGATAGTACCTACTATCATGTTAAACATCCAATGGTGTCATGTTTGCATATGTTTCAAATTATGGTACTATCAGGTTAAACATCCAATGGTGTCATGTTTGCATATGTTTCAAATTATGGGCCCTACTTAATACTTGACATCATTAAATTTTTAATTCAGTAGTTTTGCATATGTTTCAAATTATGGGCCCTACTTAATACTTGACATCATTAGATTTTTAATTCAGTAGTCCAGCTCTTGATAATAAGTGAGTTTTAAATCACTTCCCTAAGAAATTATAAAGAATTTTAATTGATTCATTAGAAGCTCCACTCTAGCCACTTCTCCAATCAAAGACCTCTGGAATAGCCACTGTCTCATTCAATGTTTGGCTTTAATTATGCTGTTTAAATATGAGGCGGAGCAATGTTTTAGGGCGTGTGAACAGAGCTCCCTTGATATCGTAATATCGAAAAAATGGTGGCAGTTTTACAAAAAAAAAATTTGTAGGATCATGTGACTACAAACCCTTGATCGGAATAACCACGGTTGATGGATAAATCCGGATTAATAGAAAACCTCAATCCGTTGGGTAAAACTTAGTTGCATACATACATTCATACACCTCACATACACAATATCATCACTCATGTTTTAAAGCAAAATAAATATCCATTATATATTAGTATTTTATCTCATGTTGCATATGCATGGTCATGATATGCATGTTGACATTGTGGGACGTTTGATGATGGGGCACATCTGATCAGATTAGGTAGCTTGATCAGAGTGTACCATTAAATTGTGTAAAACCAAGTCAACAGCCATAACGGCTAGTTTGACCGGAGTAAAACACATTTATAAGCTAGGTAACCGTTTTGACCAAGAGGCGTGGTGAGACAATAAAGTGGTTTAATCCAGACCGTAGATCTGGTAACATTTTCCTTTGATCAAGTTATGAGAATCAATGATCCAACGGATCTATTATTCTCTATATAAAGGGTCTTTCTTTCTTTGGGAAAGACACACAAGGAAATGAGGATAAACCACTACTTACCTATTTTGTTTTGTGAAAAAAGCGTGTGAAAATCCTACAAGGAGAAATCCTCATACAACCTTAGGTATCGTCACAAAGGTTATAGTTTAGATCGGACGATCCTTATTTTGTCAAATGCTATCATAACATTCCATTTTCGCATCATAGCCCTTTAATTTCTCTCTAGTTATATTATTGCCACCAACTTTACACTAATAGAGGAGCTCGGATCACATGCCGTGAGCATAGTTTTGCCTCAAAATTAAATTCTTAATTATATATATTTAACACAATCTTCCCAACTTGGCAATTAGCATTGATTAAAAATAGAAATCCAGATAATTTGGGATTTTGTAAGGAGCAGAAGGCTGCTAAGTAAAGCCCAACAAATAATTACTTACCAAAAGAAGCTAAAACAATTATTTACTCCACATTGCCCCTAACTTAGAGAGAGAGAGATCAGAGATGAAACCACCAGCAACTCAAGAGATAGAGATTTCTAGCAAAAAGTCCCAGGCAGTTTATGATGATGAACAGAACAAGACTATCAATGAACGGTAACCATCTTCTCTCAATTTTGCCACTTTATCATTTAAGATTTCTTCCATTTAATTAACATCTCTCTCTCTCTCTCTGATGCAGTTGTTCCATCTGTTACGACATCATAGTAAGCTGCTTCGAGTTCCTTTGTTCCAACATCTGTTAAGAGCTACCATTTTTCTATAATTTCTCCCTCTTAAAGAAACAATATTCTGTATTTCTCTGGAATAAAAGTAAAAGGAAAAAACTTTTTTTTTATGAAGTAGAAAAATCAATATAATGAAAAAAAGATAATGTAGAATTTCTTGCCCTCTTGTGCTCTGCCCCCCACATCCGAGAATTGTCCAACCAGATGATTGTTTGGATCAACGAATCAGCGGTGCCACATCTCAGATATGGGGCAATTAGTTTATGGACACAGATGGATCATGATGGACCTGAGGCCTACTTGATATAATCTCAGTGCACTAGCTCTTGCATTAGCTTTATGTCATCTCTGAATAGGAAAAATTGGGTCGAGCCAGGTTATCCAAACCCAGCTCATTATGGGGACCCTTCAACCCGAAGGCCGTAGCTTCCCCTTGTCTAGTATCCTCGTTGTAATCTTCCAAGTAACCTTTTAGATACATGTGATTGTTCTTACATATTTAATGCTTTAAGAATCATTGTTATGGAATTCTAGACTTGTAGTATCTCCGTTCTTTTGGTAGAACTTTTAAAGGTCCCAAACATTAATCTTTTGGAACAAGAGATAAGAGTTTGGGAAGAAAGGGAAGAGGGTATCTAACCCTTATACTTGATGGAATCTCAGATTTCTCGAGTTTAATTTAATTAGAAATTTCATATCTATGGAACTTAAAAAATGCAAAAGTTTTGGAGGAACTTTAGAGTTTCATATTTGTAAAACTTTTGCACTTTATGGAATAATATAGTTCTAAACATTATGTAAAATTGGGCATGAAAAAATAAAAGTTCTAGAATTTAAATTTTCTACCAAAAGAACAAAACCGTAATTATTATTGAAAGAGATGTAAGTGATTTTTCCCATGATTGGGTTTGATTTGTTTCATGGACATTGTTATATATGTATGTGTGTTTTATTTGAGATCATTTAGTATGTGCAACACTGCTTTTTTTTTTTTTTGTAAATGTGGGTATCATGGGCTAGACTTAGACTAGTTCCACGTGATATGTATGTAAACCCCCAAGCCATACATCTGATATTGAGAGGAGCCCGGATTCGATCTCGAGACCTCTAGGTTTAGGCTACACCCGAGGATTTGTGCAACACTGCTTTGAGTGAGTCACAAGTGTGAGTGTAATTTTGACTCATACTAAAATTGTCTTGTAAAACCTTGTGTGACCCCAAAAACAATGTCAAAAAATACTAGCCATGCAACATGCATGCAATGTATTATCTATCTTTATCCAGCGTGCATGTAATGTTGTATTGATCTTTTTATTTTAACCATGTATTATTATAACGTACTAAGCACGTGCTCGTGAGAGCGAGGGAAAAGAGTTAACGACACCCGATTGAACTCGTTAGTGGCACGTGCAGTGCACATGAGAGCGAGGAAAAGGAGTTAACCACAATTAATAGGAATTAAAAGGGACACGTGTTAACCCACGGGTGTGATTGAACTCTCCCTAAGGTGAATCGTGATTGGCTGTGATTCTAAATAGATAGATGGTAAGGGGTAGTTTAAGAATTAAAGTAAAACATTAAATCAAAGACAAGGGTAATTTGAGAATTAAAGTAAAACATTAAATCAATGTTTTTTTTTTATATATAAGGGTAATTTAGGAATTTCAGAAAAATCAACTACGCATGCCTCTCCCATTATAATAGTAAAGATAATGAAACACATTCACCGCAAAGGAATCGTGTTAAAGATTAATAGTCATTTGTTTCTTTTCTTTTATACCTGTATGCATACTTTTAAGTGTCGATTAAAGTTCAATAGACATCCAAACTTATGCATAACTTTACCCTTGAAACCATAATTCAAAAAAAAAAAAAAAATTTATATCATATGGAGGATTGTTGAACTTTTAATTATAAATAAACTAGCAAATACTCTGTGTGATGCACGGGATTACAAAAGTCTAAATTGTATAGTATTATCAACCAAAATTTACTTTAATAAGGTTAAATAAAATAACATTTAGAATAAACTATATCATTAATTAATGAAGGTGCATATATAAAAAAGCAATCACTAATCTATGATATATGATATTAATTATGTCTGATTAGAACAATCCAGCGCTAAAGAAAGATATTTTTAGTGAATCGCATCATATAGGAATTACTCACTAATTTAGTAACAACTAAGGGTAAAAATGATTACATATGCACAATGTTTGAAAGCACGTATGTATCATGCATATGAAATTTGAAAATCAAAAATTCTGATTGACCACTTAGAATGAGAAAACGCCCATAAAATGATAGCAATAGATCTGGAATTAATTTTTATGTGGCACAAAATTGATATTCTCTATAAAGAAATCTAGGTCTAACAATCTATTATAAACATACTGAAGATGTTTAACTGTCAGTGATTCTCAATGTGAAGGGCGATACCACACCCTTAGTTAACTTATTGTTCCAAAACATGGCTCTGATCGGGATGACTCTCCACATGCGCCAACACTAAACAAAGCTAAAACCATATAATGATAAAGATGCATCTATCTAATGATAAAGACCCACCATATACATAATTCCACTCCAAACTACAATATATATGCTTCATCTATAACTCTCATAATTCCACTCCAAACTACAATATATATGCTTCATCTGTAACTCTCCCCACCCTGACCTTTTCTCCTCACCCTTCATTTATATCTCAAACCCTCTAAAGGTCACTTTGAAACTTGCAATTTCTTTTCTATTGGTTCGGGAGCGATTCATCTTGTGATCGTTTAGAAGCATAAGGGTTAGGTACGGGAAAAAAATTAGAATGAGATCATCAATCTATCTATGCGGAATTAAAATTCCTGAGTATTTGTGATTATGCCCAAATAGAAAGGTTCTGTAACCTGTATATCTAAAACCAAGTGAAATTTGGTTTGCAAGAATTTGTGTTTCTGTCAATATCAACTGGTTCTTCAACCTGTGTATGTGAAACTTGTGTCTGTAGGGATGCATTGTTTAAAAAAACCCGATAAACAGAAAAAATAGAAAGTTGAGTAGGTTGAGTACAAGTAGATATTAACTGGTTCTTCAACCTGTGTATGTGAAACTTGTGTCCGTATGGATATATTGGTTAAACCCAACAAACAGAAAAAATATAAAGTGGAGTGGGTTGAGTACTTGTAGAATACGTAGCGGGAGTAATGAGATAAAAAATGAATGCTGCTCCGCCGATGCCCGCGATATGGGAATCAATCTGCCCCTGCATAATCGTCTGGTTTTCAACCTGTCTGTGAAAGTTGTTAGGTTTGTAAGAATTTGTGTTTCTGCCAAAAACCTGTTTATGTGAAACTTGTGTCCGTAGGGATGAACCTGATATTTAAAATCACAAGAAAATAGAAAGCAGAGTAGATAGAATACATATTGGATGCCCAGCCGGAGTAATGGGCAAACAAAGCGATATGGGAGAATAAAATATTGTTGCCTCGATGAAGAAGAAGAAAGTAGCGCACGCACGTTCTCTCACTTCCGGCCCTTTGATAGGAAAGATGGATGAGGTTATTGGGAACTCTAGCAAAGAGTAGTGTGGTTTGAGGGTTTTGAGAGAGAAAAACGTGATAGGGATAAGGTGCATAATCAAGATATCTCTATTTCTCTTGAATTAAGAGGTTAATACTAATCTATACGTTTGAGAAAACTCTTCATAAGAGTTGTGTCGTTTAAGGATAGAGGAAAGAGGCAGGGAGAGGTGTGTCGTTTGAGAATGAGAAGAACAAAAGTGATCAGTGTGACACGTGTCATAAGATGAAAAGATTATAATCCTACGTGGCGAAAGGAGGAGGGGAGAAAAAAGTCTGCCTTATATTTAGTTAATAGATACATCGGGCCAGCTAGGCCCAGGCTTTAATGAACCAAACCCTAACTCGGCATGCATAAATATGAGCCTAAAAATAAAGCCCAATTCTATCCCTTGAGCCTAGAATACGAGTAATTGGCACTTTTTTTTGGTTTGGGCTGGGCCGGGCCAGCTCGGTCCCTTGACACCCCTACTTATAGAAGATATTTTATGTTTTTTATTTGAGTAAAGCAATAGTCCCTCCCTACTCGCCCTCACAAAGCCCCTTAAATTATGTTTAACAAGTTTTAACTACTTTGGTTAAGTTCTTTTTCTAAGAACTGAAGTTAGATGCTTTAATCCTAAAAATTAGTGAATCTTAATCATAGGTAAAAGGGAGTACAAAAGGGACACATGGCACACAAAAGAGAGCAGGATTATTTTCCATTGGAGTAAATGTACAAAGACTTGGGATTTCCACGAACGCTTGTTGGGGTATTTTACTCCCAGACTCACCAGTTACCTCCAAACAATCCTTTTCAATGTTGAGGTAACGGAAACGTGACACAAGGGTGAGTATGGGAGGAAAACCCTTCAACAAATTCTTAAGAAAAATTCGGAGTGTAATTATCCAATCATAGATATATACTCTACACTTGCCCCTCCGGGTGTGTTGCACAACATGCACCATAGTACAGTCTATCACATTTGGAAGGAAAGAAATACGAAAGATATCTGTAAGCAAATCATCGAGGACACCGCCCTTCACTTTGGATGAGCTTCGGTTAGTATCTCGGATACTTTTGACAATCATAATTTCTTCGAGCTTTGGAATATCGATCTAAATTAGAAGCACGAATCAGCACGTTGGTGTACTTGGATTCCTTCGCCTGAGGCTTATTGGATGATTAACACAGATGGATCCTTGCGGTCGTCTGAGGTGGGGTTGGGTGGTGTTATTAGAAACCATTTGGGAGTTCCGGATTGTGCTTTTGCCTCCTATCATCCCATAGAGTCAGGGAATCGTACTTTGCTCGATTCTTCTTATCGAGTTGCAAGCTATTAAGAAGGCCTGTGAGATTGCAATTAGAAGAATCCTCAGCTTAATTCAAACTCGAAAAGTGCAGTGGATATCCTTCATCATAGAACAGTTATTCCTTGGCAGGCGAGAGAATTGGTGGAAGATATTTTATCCTTCATTCCTAATTTTATTGAGATTAAGTTCAACCATGTATGGTATGAAACAAATCGAGCGGCCGATTACTTGGCTTCTTTTTGTAGCTTTAACAATGAGTTTTTTTTAACTACTCAGGAGTTCCCCGAGCCTCTTCTCGTCATTACAAGGGAAGATGTTGCAGGAGATATCGTAGGTTATAATAACTTTTGTTTTATTTTATCTGGTCAGGGTTTGCCCCACCCCAAGCTTACCTTCCAAAAAAAAACATGCACCATAGTCCACAGGACCACAGCACAAGTCTTTATAGAAGGAATCTCATTGATTTTGTTTGTTCAGACTACAGTCTACACCACCAATTAAAACGTGATTACTGTTTCCGTGCTTTAATTGGATTAACAGTAACCCAAAAGACTTGTAATTAACCAACGGGTCTTGGGGTGCTGGTCAAGACCATGCCTCAAGAGGGGAGGTCTTGAGTTTAATTCCCTTTCCCCCCCTGCTGGCCACCCTCAGGCAGGGCGGAGCCCCGGAAGGGGGGGGGGGGGGGGGGGGGGGGGGGGGGGGGGGGGGGGGGGGGGGGGCCATGGCCCCCCCAAAATTTTTGGGATCCTTTGTTGTTTTGGTATGAATTAGTGGATCCCTTAACAATTTTTAATTTTTTTTAGTGTAATGGCACCCCCAATTTTTTTGGTTTTATATATATAGTGTCCCCCCTCTCCCAATTTTTTTTTGTCATATATATAGTGGGCCCTCCAATGAAGTCCGGTTATGCCCTTTAGGTCGCCACACATCCCTATTGACATCCCTTACACCCATTAACTATGGTTAAAATTCACTTACTCTTAGGGTTCACCTACTTATCCTTGGTTTTTAGAATAAAATATTAATTTTTTTTTAACCTTAGTAGTTAGTGAATTTTAACTAGGATTTTAAAAAAAATTCATATTTTTTGAAAAAACCAAGGATAGGTGGGGTGAATCTTAACCACAGTTAAGGGGTATCAATAGGACACTTGACGACCTTAATGAAATTATTTGGAAAAAATTTCTCAAAATAGAAAAAATATCCCAAATTTTTTTTTCTCGGGGGCTACACCCCGAACCCCTAAGTTTCATATCCTCAAATCCATTAATTTTTTATACATGTATTCTGGCCCCCCCCCCCCCATGAAAAATTCCTGGTTCCGCCCCTGCCCTCAAGATTACTTATTTAGTGCGTGTAGTTGGGGAGTTCAGCATTTGCCCGGGGATTAGTTGGATATCTAAGAGGCCCGGATACTCTCGTCACCAAACAAAAAAGAAGACTTGTAATTCTCTACAATTTAGTCCACCACGTGTGTCTTTTGACACATTTTAATTATGATTAAGATTTATCCACCCCTAAGGTTTATCCAATTATTTTTGGTTCTTAGAAAAAAAATATATATTAAAAGAAAATTAATTACTGAATTTTAATTAGGATAAAAAAAATTTAATATATTTAAAAAAAAACTAAGGATAAGTGAGTGAACCTTAAGGGTAGGTAAATCTTAACCACAGTTAAGGGGTATCTAAAGGGGCACGTGATAACCTCATGGGCGTAACCGGACTCGCCCGAATCTGGGATTTCGTCTCCAAAACGTCTTTGCTAAAAGATAGACACATACCGGCCGAGCCCGAGCACACAAATACCCCGAGGGTTCTGTCGAGTAGATTCGCGCGCAGACGCACTATGCTTCAGTTTACAGGTGTCATCTGTATGTTGACGTGTTTTGTACTATGCACTATGCAGACAGTAGAATTTCAAGCATGCATAGTGCCATACGTATGTGTATATAGATGGGCACCTTCTAGCAGGTCGATCCTGTGCTGGACAACTAGCCAGCCCCAGCTGAGCCAGCGCATCTGTAATAAATATTAAAATCCCATAATTCTCGCAGAAGCATGAGATCTTTTCAGCTGTTTTGGACCCCCAATATCAGGAAACGGATATATATATATAGAGAGAGAGACGTCCGATTTTTTCTATGTTTTCAAAAGCAAAGAGATTTAGCAAATCGCTTTGGCGTTTAGAAATTTGACAAATATTAACGTTGTTTTTCTATCATCTTGCAGTACTATAAATGGTTATCAAAAACCTCTTCGACGATTTCAGAGAGATTTTCTAGGGTTTTGGTCACCAAATATTGCAACTTTCCTCCTTCCTTTCCTGTCCTTTTTCTGTCCCTTTTCCAGAACCAAACAAGATCTCATCCTTTCCTTTCCCCTCCCCTGTTTTGATGAACTTCCAAAAAGTAGAATTTCTTATAAGGTATTTGTGGCAAACATTTCAATTTTGTATTTTGAAAGAGCTAAAGTTATCCCCCCCCCCCCTAAAAGAATACTTTCACCTCTAGTTTTCCTTGTATCCATCTCCTCTTAATGTACTCATATCTTCATGCAAACACCAAGTAGCAAAACCTCTCAACAACTGAAATGTCAATGCCATTAGAGTCGCAGCAGCAACAATCACCACAGGAAGCTCCTACATCTCACTCGGGGCATGGATCATTCGGCCCTGTAATAGCCGTTCTCGTCGTGATTACGATCTTAGGCATCGTTGCTGGTATGATCGGACGGCTCTGTTCTGGAAGGAGAATCATTGGACTTGGCCAATATGATTTCAAAGATTGGGTCGAGAAGAAATTCTCTGCTTGCATAGATGGAAGGATTGATTCTCCAGCATCACCACCACCCAACATAAGTGATGCATGTCAAACTGCTCCTATAGCGATTCCAATAGAATCTCCTAAAGAAACAAAGCAGGTAGATCAATCTCCTCGAAACCCACCTTTAACCGCTGATTCTTAACATGGTTATGTATACTCAAAAATTTTAATGTATTGTGATAGAGTGATGTTCTCTTTCTGCCTCTGAAACTTTTCTTCTGTAATTTTTCCGCTGGTTTTGGGAATCGGGATGTGCACAGGTATGGAGCTAGAATTAAAATAAGGAGATTATGTTAAAACATGAATATGAATATTTATTAATTGAGTAGTGATAGGCGGAACCATGGATTCCCCCCCTCTTAAATGAGCTTTTAAGAGGAGGGCATCCACCAATAGGTAGATGCCTTAGGTTTGGAAATGGAATCCATAGGTCCGTTAACTATTTCCTTTATTAATTTTGACTTAATCTATGGGTACTCCCAAATATACTATCAAATCTTAATCCTTTGATTCAAATAATTAATTGGAAAGTCAAGATTAGATTTGGTTTTGATTTAGCTTATTTTGACATTTTTTTAAAGTCAAATGGAATCTTTAATATTCTCTTATTTATCACTTGTGACCGAAAAAAGGGTTGAAAGTGAGGAAGAAACAAAAATAGAAATAAAAAAAATTTCCAAAATGAAGGGGATTAAACAGGAACAAGAGGGATCCACCGAAGAAGACCCTTCACGTTTCATTTGTTTGGAAGAAAATGAGGATCCGGGCAAAGTCGATGAAACTGAAGATATCCGAGTGAACTCTAATCTTGCCTTTAGTAACTCTAATCTTGACCTTAATAAGATTTGGGAGTATACTCGAGGATACTCATAGACTGACTCATTAATCTTTGGCTTAAACCAAAGACAGATGAATTTTGGCTGAGTATAAGAGAGTAGTGGTTTACAGCAAGGTATGCCTGAGAACGCTTCTAAAATCTTTGTATTTTTTTAGCACGAGTGCAACAGAGCTAACACAATACTAAAAACATTCCTAGGCATTGGAAAGCACCATAGTTTAAGGCATCCTGCCAACTGATATTAAATTCAAGACGGTTGTGGTTGCCCCATTCTACAATGCCAACTGTCCTCATTGCTAACAGGTCCACTCTCATTAGTTGGGCCAGGAAACTAGGTTGAGGATATTCTAGCCGTCTCATCAGAATGCTTAGGAGGGTAACCTTTGCCAGCTGAATAAGCTTGACTAGTAGGGTTCAAAAGCACCAGTCAGATACTTAATCGAATAATTGATATCATATGCGAATTCAAACATGCCATTATCCACTTACTGCAAAGGCAAAGGCGTAGGGATAAGCTTGTATTTGATGTGGCTAGTAGGACTATGAAATTCATAGAGTTGGACTTCACTCTAATTATGGGTTTGAATGCTAGTATGACTGCCCCATTCCGTCATAGTACATGCGGGTTCTTCTTCCTCTATAAAGGTTCGAAAGTTTGGTAAATTACTGATGATCAAAAAGAATGAACTAATTCAATCGCTCGAGGCATGTGATAATGATATGAACGTAGTAAAGATTGTGTCAGTCTTATATGTCAAGTTGTTAATCGTTGCCAAAAAGACCTACTCGAACTTTAAGATTGACTACTTGGAACTGGTGAACGACCTCGACCCCTTCAACGGATACCCATAGGACATTGTAGGGTATAAAAGATGTAAAGAAAGTCTTCAAACCACCCATATAGATACTAAACAATATAATATTACCGGATGTGACATTGCTTTTCAGATATATTATTTCCTTGAGTGGCTATTTTTTGATTCGTTTGTAATTAGACTCTTGTTTCTACGTTGTTCATTTGAAGTTTTAATGATGACTGATTTGAATATTTGAGTGCATCCCCGCACTTGGGAAGTTATGTTCCCGCTTATCTTCTCCTGCTACTTTGACATTCTCTCGTGTTCAACATTAGAAGAATACCTCCCTTAAAAGCTACATAACACTAGAAAATCAGATATTTAATGTAGAAGAGGTACAAATTTATATATATTTTTGTATAGTTGTCTATTTTTTTAGTTATAACTTTATTTTATGTTCTTAACTTGAGGTGTTATGTATGAATCACACTGCTCATTAGAAGAAGCAACAAGTAGTCAGGGGTGTGTTTGTACGAATGTCAAGGAGAGAGCATCAGGTGGGATCTGAGGATGATGAAAATGACGAAAATGGTGACGAGGAGGAGGAGGATGATGAGAAGGAGGAGGAAATTGAGGTGAAAGTGGTGGTAAGCGGGAACATAACTTCCCAAGTGCGGGGATGCACTCAAACATCCAAATTTGTCATCATTAGAACTTCAAATCAGCAATGTAAAAACAAAAGTCTAATTACAAACGAAACAGAAAATAGCTATTCAAGGAAATAATATACCTGAAAAACAATCTCTCTTATGCCCTACAGTGCCCCAAGAGTATCTGTTGAAGGCGTCGAGGACATCCACTAGCTCCAAGTAGTTAATCTCAATGTTCGAGTAGGTCTCTTTCGCAACAATCAACAACTCGACATATAGGATCAGCACAATCTTGACTGTGTCCATATCATTGTCACGCGTCTCGAACGATCGAATCAGTTCATTCTTTTTTATCATCTGTAATTTATCGAACTTTCAAACTTTTATAGAGGAAGGAGAACCCGTGTGTATTATGGCGGGAGGGCAACTATATTAGCATCCAAGCCCATAATCAGAGTGAAGTCCAACTCTGTGAATCTCATAGTCCTATCAGCCACATCAAATACAAGTTTATCTTTGCGTCTTCGCCTCTGCGGTAGGTGGTGAAATGTCTAACCACACTAGGGATTATTGGGCAAATCATACAGATGCCCGAAGCATGACTGCAGCCACAAACTCTTCCTCATGAGATTAGCCTCCAAGTTCAGCTTTATAATTGAAAACCATTCATTCATTGTGCATTTCACTAACCTTATGTTTGGTTGCTGAGAAAATGAGTGAAATTATGGAAAAGAACAGAAAATTAAGCAAAACTCAACTCAAATTTGTATTAAAAATCTAAAATTTTCTTTTCTTTTCTATGCTTTCATCTATTTTCTCAACAACCAAACATAGCATAAGGGTTTGGCATTTTCATGTTCGACTTCTTCTTTCCCCTTCCCTTTCCTTATATTCTTTTTTTTTTTAATTTCTCTTTCTCTTTCCTTTTCTTCTCCTTTTCTAATTGTTCTTTCCCTTTACCTTTCCCTTCTCTTTTCTCTCACGTTGGACATCTTGAATTTGCAAAATAGCAATGTAGTCAAAGCGTCCAGGCAACACCTAGGCGATAGGGGGTTCCCTAGGCGAGGTGATGCCTAGGCATTGCTTAGATGATGCCTAGGTGACCAAAATTTATTTATTTTGTTTATATTATATAAGAATTAATGAGTGCCCGCCTAGATCATGATCTAGGCGATAGGGGTCCTGACTAGGCGAGGCGGTGGCCTAGGCGTTGCCTATGCGACATTTTGACTACACTGCAAAATAGTAATAAAATTGATTACTAAACATAGGGTTAATTGAATACGAATCGAAAAACAGTTTCGATATCGAAAATAATATGGTCGATATGGAAAACATTTCTAGAAATTGAAACAAAACTTCGAATTAGCTAAAAATAATTTGAAGCTTAAAAAAATTTTGAATTAGCTAAAATATTTTCGAAATGGGGAATAAAATTGGATATAGTGAAAAAACTTCGATATACTTGTAGGAACTTTTTGATTTACAACTCGGTTTGGTTTATCTTCATTAGGTTTTTCTTCGTTAGGGTTTATTTTCGTTAGGGTTTAGGGTTTAATTTTTGTTAGGTAAAGCTTCCCTAAAACAATTCGAAATGAGAAAATCGAGCTCGAAATATGTTCTTTTTTTTTAAGAGGGGTGCACCAGCCCGTGTAGTAGTGCAACGCATGGGTGACACTCGATCGAAATATGTTCTTTTTTTTTTTTTAAGAGGGGTGCGCCAGCCCGTGCAGTAGTGCAACGCATGGGCAACACTTGAGGACCCCAATAGCAAGCTATAAAATGTAATGGAGTTTGTGAGTGAGGAGGCTTCTTCTTCTTCTTCTTCTTCTAAGTCTGAAATGGGGTAGTTGTCGAAATGGGGGTTAGAGAACTGTTAAGTCTTCTCAAGGGTATTTTCAACATTTTCTAGAGCTCTCTCACACGCTTCAGTGCTTCACACATGAGAAAACCTAGAAAAATAACTCCCCAAAAAGCAAGCTGCTTTAGGGGATTTTTTGAAAAGATGGTCTTAAAAGGGTAAAAAATGCCATTCAAAAGCACTTCGTCCCTTGTAAGGGAGAAATCGTCAAATTTGAATAATCTATTTTGCATCTGTCAAATATTTAATCAAATAATGGATATCATATGTGAATTCCAACATGCCAGTATCCACTTCGAATCCGGTTACAAATTACAACTATAAAATGTTTGCCCTAAAGTCTCTTAGAGTGGGTACCACTTTAGAAGACTTTGTTGGTGAGTGGTTCCAATCGCGAGTCAGTTAAACACTTCTAAAAACTGCTCAATATTTTATAATCCTACTGCATAAAAGATGAGCAAGAATGATCACACATTCCTTGCCACACAAGAATCACTTGGAACATGGTCAACGAATTGAGTGGTGAATCTGAAATCCTCATCATACTGAATTTAATATTCTCCCAAACCAAAAGAAAGATGAAATTTCCGCATAAAAGAGGAGTGGCGCTGCAACTCTTCTCTTGTGGTAAAGTTTCTAACAAAGGCCATGAGTTTGGAAAACTAAGGTTAATTGTCCTAATAGTTCTAATTCAATAATCTTTTGGATTTGAAAACAAAGGCCATGAGTTTGGAACACTAAGGTTACTTGTCCTAATATTTCTAATTCAATTATTTTTTGGATTTCAAAAATAGGCTGGCTGTTTTTTTCATTCAATTTCTTAAGATTTTAGTTTAATTTTAGTAGGTACGCGAAAGTGTTTCAATTGGGATTTTTTTAAGGCAGGTGCATATTGGCTCACTTAAGATGTTTGTTTTGATGCTTCGAAGCAATATCTAGCAATATCCGATGTGAGGGTCAACTTGGGTAAGAGCAAGATAGAGTCACTGAGGTTCTGAACATAGAGGCTCTTGCGGCGTGTGGGATCTCTTCCTTCTGTTTACTTAAGTCTTCCCCTCATGTCTAGGCTTAAATGTGTCAGTGTGGTCCCTAATAATAGAGAAATCCGCTCTTCAATTGGCAGGGTGAAAATCTACTTTTTATCCAAATGGAAAAAAAAAATATTGACACTCGTCAAAAATACCTTTAGAAACCTTTCAACTTACTTTATGTCCATGTTGACTATTCCGTGTTCGATAACGGCCAAACTAGAACTAGAACTAGAACGTTTGCATAGAGAATTCTTATGAAATTCAAAAAATGACAACCAAATGATAGGTTGCATGAGGGCAAATCCATCACCCGATAAGGGATGAAGGTTTGAACTTGAGATCATTGGCAGAGGTGAACAAGGCCTTTCTAGGCAAATGGGTGGCGATTTGAAGAGGAAATGATAACTTGTGGCATAATGCGATAGTGACTAAATAGGGATAATCATGGTCTGGTTTTTTAGGGGAGAATAAGATTTCTCATGGGGTGGGGCATTGGGCATTGGGCATTGGAATGGGACATCGAAAGTGGCTAGTTTGGTGGCCCCTCATTTGGTTGCATGGGGCTTTGGAATGGCTGAAAGGTTAGTTTCTGTCAGGATGTGTACTGTGGGCTGACTAGTCTAAAAGTCGCCTTTGGTAACGTCTTCTCGCTCGCTAGGGATAGGGAAGCCTTAGTCATTGATTGTTTTGAGTCGAGTGAGAAGGGTGTGGTGTAGTGTCTAGGTTAAGGCGAGACTTGAATGAAGAGTGCATCCGCTTTATACAGCATCTTAGTACCTGTCCCTTTACCCCCCACATAAAAGTTAATTCATAATAGAATATGGGCAAACAACAACAATGGTCTTTTTCAGTGAGATCATTATTACATCCTTTTGGTTCATTACCCTCTTCCTTGATTCTTTATAAGTCCATGTGGAATCCTCTAATTATTTCCAAAGTATCTTTCTTCTTATGGGCTGCAGGTTTAAATAAAATTCTTACATGTGACTATTTAAAAGATAGAGGATGACCAATTATTGTTTTATGTGTTTTTACTCAGAAGAGTCGTCAGATTACTTGCTTCTACACTGACTTGTTGTGTTTGAAACTTGGGGACATTTTCTTTCGTTTGGGCAGTCTGGGTCTTCCCATCATCCTTTTAAAACTTTCTATGTTGTTGATCCTTGGCGATTTGGGATAGTGCGAGGGAGGCATTCAGGTTTTTGCAAGGTTATTGCATGGTCTATATGGAAAGATATGAACAAGAGAGTTCTTGATGACTCATCCTCAGAGGTTCCTCGTGTTTGTGCGTGTATCAGAGACCTATTATTAGACTGGATTCTTGCTTGTCAAGAGAGGATGGATGTGGGAAATTTCTTAAGGCGATAAGTGAGCAATTGAGATATGCATGTCAAGCAAGGCCCTAGGATTTTTTATTCTCTTTGTACCTCTTTCAGTCTCTCTTTCCTGAGTTTACACCCATGTAAACCCGTTTCTTGCTTTGTGCTTAATTGCAGCTGAAGTTATACCTTCTTCTCATTTATATAATGCAATCACTTATAAAAAAAGATTCTACATGGTAATAATCATATATTTGTTTTTATTTCTCTTTATGTGCTTTTGATTTTCTCTTTGATTGATGTCATTTGTTTTCTTTTAATCTTTGAATCTCCCGAATATTACTCTCAATGGCAGTATTGCCATCAACAAAAACTCCTTAATCTTAGAACATCCTCTTGGTTCTTTTTTCCTTTGTTTCTATAAAAGAAAAATCTTTGTTTTCCTGTTTTTTGTACTTTTATTTTTGAAAATTGTTTCTTAATTGTTCCACGTTATCACTTATATTTTTTCTTCTTTAGCATTTCCATCTACATCATCAGACAGCCCCATTCTAAGTATCTTTTAAAATCCCACGTGTATTTTGTTGCTTTTTGTTTGTGCATGACATTGATTCCCAGTGTGAGCGGTATTTAGTTTATCTTCTTAAATACAGATGAGTCACAAAGCATGAATAAAAAAATATGACATGCATACAACTACACTGAAGTTCGGTTTGAGACATTCTTACAGTAGTTTGATTGTGGTTATCAGTTACAGGGACCGCATAGGAATAGCAGAATAGAACTACCCCTCTTAAGGGCAATTTTTAGTCATCAATGATTTTCTATGTACTCTCACCCATCATACACACATGGCCATTCAACTCAATGATCAGAATTTGGTAAATTGGACACTCTTGAAACTGGAAGAACTGGAGGATCTTTTTTTTTAGATCGATACTCCTAGAATCTAGTATTATGGGTGCACCTAAAAGAATTAAAGTTAACAGTTGGGGGTGTATATCTGGGAATTAGAAATGTCCACTAGATCTAATCTCAGGTTATGCAACCAAGTATGCGGCCCCAAGATCGATCAAGCCAAATCTAAGATTTTGTGCGCCAAAATTGTTGAAAGATGCAGGTACATCTAAGATTTTGTACGCCGTGCCAGAGACCAATACTTGGGTAAAACTGTACAGGTGGAGCTAACACTGATGTGGTTTTAGTTTAACTTTTCCCTTTTTGTGATCCAGGAAAGAAAAGCTAGTTTAGAACCTGTGTTTTTCATGTTCTTGACATAGTATTATCCGATTAAGCTAAATATAATGCATTACGATGCAGAACAACCAATTTTCATATGATTTTACAAAGATGTTATAAGCTTTCATTTGGTTTACCTGTACCTGAAGGTGCAATCTTGCATTTATATTTCTGAGGCTGCTTCATTTTGAGGAGATGAGAGAGACCTGCAACTACATGTAGCCGACTGGTAGGAACACCTGTTTTCGCTAGTGCTCTCCCATATTTGTCCAAAAGTACAAAGCAAGGAACATATCTGATGTCGTAATTGAGGAGCTGCATGGACAAAGAAATAGTTTTTAAAAAAAAAACAAATAAACCATTAATTAATCCGATCGAAATTGTGTGGGTACTTAAATGTATAGTATTACATGAACACAATGGATGTATATGCCATCTGGATATGGATATATGTATGTAGAGAAATACATAGCCAAAGATAACAATTAAAGCACAAGATTGTTACAAATGAAGAAAAATTATATCTATGGCACATTAGACAAATGGAAGAGTATCCTCATCAAGTTATGCTTGTACTAACTCTCGACCACTGAGATTTGATCACATTTTCTTTTAGTAACTGAAAATGCTTTTGAAAAAAATCCTATGTAAATCACATTAACTAATTCTACACAGCACCTCCCTGGTTGCTCCAGGGGAAGGTAGGAGTGTATCCCTCATATGGGGGTGGACTCAGTTTCTGAGTCTTGACGCATTTGATTCGCCCACCAATTTACAAGCCTAACTACTAACCTTAGTTACCCAAACCAAACAAAATAAAAACCTACTGATTCCAAAACAAATTAACTCAAAACCCTCGAAATCTAAAGCATATGAACAGCCAAGTTTAATCAAAATTAATGAAAAAACCTGAAATTCGAAGTAGTAATGTTAAAATTTCAATACTTGGAATACATATAATCAGGGAAAAACATGGATTACCTCGGGCAGCCACTTCTCATTCTCCGTATCCGCCATGACAATGTTGAGCCAGTCCGAATTCTTAGTCTCCAATTCCATGACGAGATTTAGTAAGGAATTGCAGAGCCTGCACTTGGGCGAGTAGAACTCGATCACCGTCGCCTCTTTCCCGATCGCCAGGGCCGAGGCTAAAGCTCGATGTTCCGCTTCTCCTTGTTCTTCAGTAGTCAATATCTTTTTTTTCTTCGTCGACATCGAAATGGTATTTTCGCTGATTCCAACATCGAACAGGTAGGGTTTGGAGGATTGGATCGAGGGATATAGGTTTTTTGAAGCTGAGTCGAAGAGATTGAGAGCAAGAGATCCGATGTTTTGTAGAGATGTGAAGAGCCAAGGAGCTTCGAAGTTGCAGAGGTTAGGGTTTTTAGGGTTTTGGTGGATGTCCCATGGCCATTTCAAGCAGTACATTGGATGTTTCGGAGCAGGACCCATGTCATGTGTTCCTTCGTTTTCTCCCCCGCTCTCAGAAATCACCGTTAATGGGGATTTGGTCCATCTGTGTGTGTGATTTTGAGTGTTAGTCTCTGTGAGTCAGTGAGTGTATATGTGTGTGTATTGTGTTTGAGATCGAATCACAGCCAATCGCGAATTCATGGAGAGTTCAATCACTCCTACAAATCAACACATATCCCCTATTACTTTTATTAACCACACACCAACTTTTATTAACCACACACCAGGGCTTTGTCCCAGTGGTAGTGTATGCCCTGTTTTGGGGGAGGTACCGGGTTCCATTCCCGAGAGGGTGGGAGTTTGTATATACTCTCTATCCGCCCACTAATTAAACAGATACTAACACCTAACCAGCGTAATGGCCTAAATGTATATCTAAAACAAAAAAAAAAAGAAATTATTAACTGTGGTTAAGATTCTTTTGATCCTAAGCGTACCCCAAGGCTCTCCTCTCTCCCCCTTTTTTGGCCAATACCATCAACCATTGAAAAAGAAAGGTAGTCAAAGCCAAAAATCAGATGAATAGAAGGAAAGGAGATCAGAAAGATAAGCGGACGACTTTACTATAGTATAGGTTGGATGTTTCCGTGAGCAATAAGCAGTAGATCCCCCCTTATTTTGGGAAAACTGGTGGCCGCGTGTGAATTCTTTCAAGGCAAGGGTTCAATAATTTAACCTTAGTTTTTTGGAAAAAAAAATATCAAAAAACACATTTAACTCTGGTCTAGGATTGAGCAACCCCCCATGTGATTTTGATAAGGAATGTTCACCATTCAATTGCTCAGCATGGTCCAAGGCCTCTCTTTCATTCATAATGACTATGTGCCATGAATCATTGATAGAGATGTTAATTCAGGATAACATTTTGATGGATAATGAACCGAAGCCAAAGATTGGAGATTTTTTTATGCCAAAATTAATTAGTTAGTGATTGTGATGCAAGCGTCAAGAGGTCTACAAATCCAGGTTGGCTTTTGTTTGCTTAAAATGTTTATATATATATATATATGTGTATGTGATTCTTCTTTAAGAAAATGGTCACACGACTCGGTTGGCCAAGGGAAGCGATGTGTACCATCTATGTAGTTATTTTGCTTTAGCTCATTTGTAGGAAATGTCAGTAAACTTGAATATTGTCTTATGGGCAATGAAAACTTGCAGAGAGTTCATGATTATTACCTTTTTGCTTCTTTACAAGATTAGTTTCTGGAATGGAAAACGAAAAATTAAGTCGCTGAAACTGCTTGGACTTTGCTCATTGAGAGATATAAGGTAAGGTCAATGATGAAGTTAAATGGTCAAGATGAGAGGAAAGTCATAAATATGAGTAAAATATTCTTAACTTCTAACACTCAAGCCTTTACAGCTTTTATATGAAAATGGGACCTTATATAAGTCTTTCCAAAGCAATATTCTATGATGTTGGAGATTACATTCAAGTACTAATATCCCTCAAGAGGGAGATTACAAATTCAAAAAAAAAAGTTAGTTTATTGTGGTTCTCGCTGTGAAGAATGGGAGAGCACCGACTAATGTTGCATTGATGTACGTCGCCAATGCAGATTGCTAATAGTTGTTCCGGTCCTCGGAGGAACTCTCTCTATTATCAGGGCCACACAATATGGCTCTAGTGGGGACATTTGGGTTGGATTAGCCGGAGTTGAGATGATGGAACCTGTAATTGCAGGCTATATGATCAGGATGCAGATGTACAGATAACAGTGATGGACCCCTGTCATGCACATGCTATAGATACAACTCAAAGCCCACCATGTATGAAAAATTATGACTTAATTAAAATGTAGTAGACCTACTTCTTAGTAAGAGAGATGAGGTTCTCGATTGTAACAGTTGAAGTCCTACACGAGGTGACTCCCCATTAAACCCCTAATACTTGTCATATGTCAAGAGAAGGAAAGTTGTGGAAGTAATGTAGTACATATTGCTCTTTTGCTTTATTTGTAGAGAAGTTCCCATGTAACACGTCTTAGACAATATTTTACCATTGACCTCCTGTATAAAAGGAAAGAGAGGGGAGCACTATATTACAATGTCTCCATTAATCACAATTATAATATCTAAAACCCATGATCATATATGCTTGCTGATCTTGGTGGCAAGCATTTTCCATAAGGAGAATGGTTGGAGTTTTACCTTTTTTTTAGTGAGATCAGTCTTCCAAAGTTTGATTTTTTTTTAAAATTATGTTTGTTGTTTTGCATTTTATTTTTTATATAGTTAACCAATTATTAGTTTAAAAATATATTCTTACTTTTTTTTAACAATCTCATGCATTTGAACGGGATGTTTGCTAGTATATGTATATAGAGAAAAGTACAAGAGAGCCACGCTCATTACACCTTCTAATGAGTGGCCCCAATCTCCAACCTCCATATTTGATCCAATGGCAGTCCCGCGCCTTATATCTATTCTAAATTTTGAGAATAGTTTGGCAGTTTCGCAAACACTTCTCCTCTCTCATCTTCTCTTAGCTCTTTCCCGGTTTCAAACCCTAACACGAGAGGAAGGGCCTACCGTCGAATTTCTCCCTTTTCTCTCCTCTTCCCCTATTCTTCCCACCATTGTTGTTGCCGTAAACTTGAGTCAACGAATTTCTCTCATCTTCCCCTATTCTTCCACATTCAAAAACCTAGCATGAGATGAGATGTCATTTTTTGCACTCTGAAACCACCGGAAAGTTCTCTCTGCATAGAAAAGATACATGTAAAAGTAAACATAAGGGAAGTTCCAGGTCTATATTCTATGGTGGGAAGCCATATTGTGGGTGGTGTATTAGCACCACTGTTAACTGTTTTTGGAATTTGGGATCTTGAAACATTAATATTTTTATTTTATTTTTTGGTTTTTTTCTCAGGACTTTCGGGCCAGTCCTGCCCGGTTTTCGGGACTTTCCTGCTGGGGCGAGTTGGTGGGGCGAGTTGCGGGCCCCCGTCACTACCCCTGGGGATTTAGTCCTGACCCAAAGGGTTGGGGACACCCCGGGTTACCAAAAAAAAAAAATGAAACATTAATATTCTTTGAGCAATGCAACACAAACATTTAATCATCTTTGAGATTTACTTTCGGAGACTTCTATTCATTGCTCTAATTTTATACATGGTGTCCAAGGCTTCAAATATTTCCATGAGTCCATAAAGGCCCTGTAAAAACCTTATTGTATAAAACCCGGTAAAAACCTTTTTTTTGGAACTTGGGGTGTCCTTAACCCCTTGGGTCAAGACTAATCCCCGAGGGTGTGACGTGAGCCCACAACCAGTCATACCAGGTAAGTACAGGAAAACTGTGCGGGTCTGGCCCCAAAGGGGAGTGAGAAATGGAACCCAGGATCTCCCACTTGGGGAAAGGCCTAGGAACCACTGGTCCACCCCAAGGACCACTGCTGCTAACACGAGAAAAGAGGGCTTCGGATTTCACCAAGGGAAAGAGAAGAGAGAAGAAAATGGAGAGAGAATAATTTGGGAAAGAGAAGAGGCAACACTAACAGTCTCGTGTTAGCAACAGCAGTGGCAAAGAGAAGAGAGAGATTGTGGCGTGAAAGAGAAGATTAGAGGAAAGGGAAGAAGAAGAGAGTGGTGAATCAATTTTTTGAATCTAGATAATGTTAGATGACTATTGGTCAATTTTGGAGGGTGGAGATTGGGGCCGCTCACTACAAGGTGTAATGAGCGTGGCTCTCTTGTATGCTTTTCTATGTGTATATATTCAATTGTTAAAAGTTAATTTAAATTATTAATTTGAAATTATATATTAAAATTTAATTTCTATGTGTATATATTTAGGACTTTGCTATTGAGACCGTAAAGGGCCGAGACCACATCAAGACTACACATGTGATGAGCGGTTCTCAAAATTTTCATAAATCTGGTTTTATTTTTTTGAGATCCGCTCATCACATGCGCAATCTCGGCCCTTTGCAGTCTCACTAGCATTTCCCTTTAATTTATTGATTACCATTTACTTAAAAGTTCAAAATCATGAGATGGAATCACAGCCAATCGCGATTAACAGGGAGAGTTCAATCACACCCACGCTATCCCTTTTAACCCATATTAATCATGGTTAAGATTCAGAACCCTTAGAGTTTAACAATCTAACCTTAGTTTTTAGAAAAAAAAAAAAAAAATTTAAATTAACTTTGACGTTAAAATTTCTCAACTCTAGGGTTAAGTTTTTATAATATTTTTTCTAACAACCAAGATTAGATTGTTCAATTCTACGGGTTACTGAATCTTAAACAGTTAATCGGGGTTAAAAGGGACACGTGTTGACATATGGGTGTGATTGAACTCTCCCCATTTCAAACGCGATTGGCTGTGATTTGATCTCCAAAATCGTTACGGAAGATGTATATTTGATTAAAATACATGTTACTAAAACATGTAAATACATTGTTCTTAACATATATATACTAGTAAAGACGCATGTGCTTTGCATGTATAATTTTTATTATTATTAATGAAAAATATAATTTCTTAATATTTTTTAAAATATTTTTAAAAAAAATTTATTAGACATTATTTTCTTTATATTAATTAACTTTTAGATATATTAGTATATTTTAGTAATTAAATTTAAATTTTCTTATAGGAATTTAAATTTAATATTAGAAAAGAGTTACTAAGCATGGAAAATTTATGGGTCTCACTTATAAATATATCAAAAATAAGAACTATTTTAATAGAGTCCTTAATGATAATGAACACTTTTTATAATCCCTTTAAAAGAGTTCTATTAGAAAAAAGTTACTAATTACTTCTTTCTACGTATAAGGAGACTAAAGAGTCATCTTTAAGAGCTAGTTTAGGATTGGATCCCACCAGTTAAATTATTAAAAATCTAAATTTTATTTTATTAGACTTGCACCTATCATTTTTTTCATCATTAATGAAAAACATAAAAAATTTATTTTTAAAAATATATTTTTATTAGACGTTACTCTCTTTATACTTATTAATGTTATAGTATATTTGTATATTTTAAATAATATATTTAACAAATTAAATGTAAATTTTCTTATATGAATTTAAATTTAATAAAAGTTAGCAATAGCTAGTTATTGATAATGTGTACTTATAACCACTTATAAATGTATAAAAAGTAAGGACTCTTTCTAATAGAGTCCTTATTGATAATGCGTACTTATAACCAATTTAAAAGAGGTTTTTTGAAATTTCAATTAAGACTACCTCTTATGCATCCTTTGGGATAATCTATTAGTGGGTCCAACTAATAAGACCTACTTTATTCTCGTGAATAAGTATGAGGTGATGGATTATTCTTATAAATGTAATACACTTCTACTTATTAATAATAAAGTAAATGAAAGATAAATACGTCTACATAAAATTTGGTATTCTCCTTATACTTTTATTAGTAGAATGATATAGCAGTTATGTTAAAACTTCAAACATTAAGATACATTTTTTTATTACTAAAATCAAGTAATAAATAGTGTTTGGTACCAACAATTAAAATTCTTTTCCGTCTTCCTAGTTATATCACGAATCTTTTGGATATTGCAGTGTTATGATAAATATATATCATACTTATAATTTCAGTTTTTTATGAGAGGTTTGAATTCAAAAAATAATGGAGTTGATGAGAGTTTGGGCATACTAGGCTGGTATGTAGTGTCTCTGGAGACTGTAGGGTATTGTTTGAATACATTTCTAAATTAACTTTCGTAACTTAATTTTTGAAGAGTTCTAAGTTAGTTGAAATGTCATTTGGTCAGACAATTAAGAGAGTAACTTTTTCATGTGTCAAAAGTCATAAAAAGTTGAATGTTAACTTTTAAAGAAAGTTGCCCCCAACAAGCTTTTATATGAATTCCCATTTTTTTCTTAAAATTTATTATGAAATTCATTCCCTTCTTAAAGAAGTTTATCCAAACAATCACTAGACTGGTTTTGGTCGAAATGACTTGTATGACAACTTAATCCAACCAACGTGCAGCCATGGGAGGAGCCAGAATTTTCTTGTGGAGAGGGGGAGGTGCAAGATTGATAATATTAGTAATTGTTGATGGGCTTGTAGATAATGATGATTACACGAGTACGAAGCATTTTGAGTCCAGGGATGTGAGGGTTCAAATGCTTAATTTTCGAGTGCCAAGTTCATGGGGGGGCATCTTACACATTTGTATATATTTTTTAAAGCTAGGGGTAGCTGCTCTCTTGCCTTGCGACTATGCTATCTTGAGTTACATAAATATATTATAAAACTTAGTTTTTTTTTTTTTTGCAAAATTGCATGGGCCTTTGCCTCATTGGCTATGGCTATGCCCTCTTAAATTAAATAAACTTAGGATCTTCTCCAGTTTGGTGTTGGCGAGAAAACCTCAAGCATTCAATCAAAAGGCGCCACACCCCCTTCTCGCCAATTAAGGGAATACTTTGTGTGCACACACCTCGGTAAGATTGTAAAAAGGGTATCTGACACCTTCCAATTGGTGTTGGCGAGGGAACTGCTAGCATCCAACCAGAAGGCACCACACCCCTTTCACGCCCATCAAGGCACTGATTTGTGTGCACACACCTCAATAAGAGTATAAAAAGGGTGTATGACACCTTCTGAGTAATGTCGGCGGTCTCCTTGCCAACACCACCTGGAGAAGATCCTAAGTCAATTAAATAATATAAAACTTAGTTTTTTTTTTTTCAAAAGTGCAGGGTTCCCCTTGCCCTCTTGCTCCACCCCTGCATACAAACATAATACCAGAGGTTTCGAAAAAAATGCTATACCAATTTGTTTGTTCACCTCAGTGTTGTCAAAACTGGACCGGACCGGACCGGACCGGACCGACCGGTTGAACTGGTGAAACTAGGAACCGGTCCTTCAAACGGTTTTCAAAACCTCCAAAACCGGACTGAATTCAAAACCGCAAGAAAGTTTAAGAATCAGAAGAATCGGCCAGTTCAACCGGTAATTGGCAGAACCAGTGATTGGTTATATATCGACCGGGACTAATTTCTCCTGTAATTGTAATGGCCGTCGAGCTTTTGCCTGCACCTGGGTTACACAGGTTGTATTCTTGTTACTGAATAAACATTAAGGGCCACGCACACAGTTGCAACATTTGATATACACCTTCAAGCATAGCTTCTTGGACAACATCATGGCTTCATCGTTGCTGTGCTGATAGCCCGCCGGTGACCAAATCCTTCTCAACATCATGAGAGAGAAGAAGAAGAATTTAAGATTTCTAATTTTTATATGAATTGTTAGGGTTTGGTTTTGAAGTGACATACTGACATGAGAAGTGACAAGCTGACATGGTTAATTAATTTTCATTTATTTCTTAAATATTTTTTCTTTAAAGAGAAAGTTTGTTAGACGTTTGACAATTGAAAAGCTAAAAAGTAGGCTTTTTGATTAAAGAAGACCTAGGTAATAGGCTGATTAAAGAAGAGATGAGGAAAGTCTAGCTTAGGTCTCACTTACCTTGTTTGGACTTGGAGATTAAGGGTGTTTCTTGGCAGACCGGTTGAACTGACCGGTCGAACCAGGACCCAGTCACCCAACCGGTTCAAAACCGGTCTGGTTATTAAAACACTAGTTCACCTATAAACCATGTCATGTCGGCCTCGGCTCTAATGACCAGATGCCCCAACAGTTTAATGGTCAAGTTGAGGGAGATGAATCCAAACACAACCATAAATGGTTAAGTTTGTGGGTTTTGCCAGCCAAGCCAAACATGTATTAGGGGGCTGATTCATTACGTATGTTGGGCGAAACGCACATGCCTCCCTACATGCCACGTGCCCCTTTTATTCCTTTAACCCTGGTTAAGATTTATTAAAGGTGCAGCTAGGAGCACCTCACTGTTTTCTTCCAATACAACAAGAGTAAAATAAATATCATTTAAAATTTAATTGCACATCATAAATAAAAGAAAGGACAATAATATCCATGTCTTTAACCCTTTTCTTCTTCCAGTCGTCTCCCCACTAGCCATATTGGAATCGGTGATATCTCATGGCTCAGACAAATAACGTTAGGCGACAAGGGAAATCGGATTCTTCAACGTCATCATTCCTGACACCGTGCCGCATCTCCTCCAGGGACCATCCATGATGTTTACTTCCATTTATGCTGTTCCTTTTTCCGTCAAGGCCAATCCACTGCCAGAAATGAACATCAGAGCAATCTCCAGTTCTCACACTTGAGAAATGAAGGTCATTTTACAACTTTAAAAAAGCTTGATGAGTAGATGCCTCTTGGAATATAATGAATTTTCAGACAAACCTTAATATACAGCGGGAGTAGGGTGTAATTTGAGTGGGAGTGCAACCAACCCAACTCGACCAATAGCAATTTTTTTTGATTTGCTTATGGCGAAAATATTGCTCTTACTGTGTATTGGAGGTGGCCTTTTTCGCCTGAGATTCTTTGTGGAGATAACATGAAAAAGAAAGAAAGATGGGTTTAAAGATGAGGCCATTATTGCCATTTTATTAATTTTGATGTATAATAAAAAATAAAATTATATTATTTTGTTTTTGGTGAACAGAAAGAAAATATTGGTGTGCTCGTAGCAACACCCTTTATTAATTCAATAATTAATTTTTTTTCTTCTTCTAAAAACTAAGTGTTGATTTATTAACCCTAGGGGTGAGTGAATCTTAATCACAATGGATGAGAGTTAGAAAGAAATATGTGGCCAGAAGGGTAGAACGCGCATGCAAATAAGTTATTCCAGTTTATTATTATTGATTTGGAAGCTAATCCACTACCCTTATTGAGAATATGATTTTTGTGTGAAAAATGGATGAATAGTAATGACTAATGACCAGTAGATAGGGGGTATTATCGAGTCGAGTGAGTAACTATTGACTGTGAATTGAATTCATGAATGGTTCTTGAATTTTGATCTCAAATTGGTTTGCATTTCAGTTAAAAGCCCGAACTAACAAAATAGTAGGATGTTCAAGCTTGTTTATTAAGTAAACGAGCTCAAAAATTAAGCTTGAGCTTGACTTGTTTATTAAATAAACGAGCTCGAGCCAAGCTCGAGTAGTTCGCAAGCAACTTGATTCATTAGATATAGCTATTTATTAGGTTTAACTTTTACTTTATTATCCTTGTATAGGTAAAAAAAAAAAATTACAATGTTACTTAAAATTTTAGAAAATTTTTATAATTGTACAAAAGATTTTCTCATTATGTAAAATACATTATACATTATTAATCTTTACTAGTATATAATAAATATAATTAATATTAAAACTTAAATGAAGTAAGTATATTCAAATATTTTAGTAGGTTAATTATATATAATCGAGCCGAGCTTTTAACGAGCCGAGTAGGGGTGTGTTCAAACTTGGGTAGTTAACTAAATAAGTTAAAAAATCAAGCTTGAGCTTGGCCTGTTTACTAAATAAACGAACGAATTCGAGCTTTTAACGAGCTGAGCATGAATTGTTTGTGAGCACCTTTGTTTGATAACCACCCTAACCAGTTGAAATATTATTCGCCCTTTCTTGGGAAAGTTGAGTGTCCACTTTGGTACTCCAGTGGCTATATTTCTGTGTCACACTAGTGCCTTTGGGCGTAATCAACCATGGTCATATCTGTTTCCAAGGGTCTGTTTGGTTTTCCACTAAAATAAGATGAATTCATTTAAACTTTAGTACGTAAATAAGGCATTTGAAAGCACTATCTAAATTTGAGTAATTTCTAAAACGGTAATAAAATTAGACATGGATCACTTTACATATTTTGACAAATGACACTTTTTTTTAAAAAAAATTAATTCCATTTTTAGACTAATCCCTTTTTTATTTTTTAATTCTTTAAAAGTGAGATTATTTCATTTGGGTGGAAACCAAACTAGCCCTAAGTGGTTGAGCTTGCAAGTTGCAACCACCCTCTGTAAAAGTCACTGCGCATTTTTGTTCTCTTGTATGCCGCCCTTTAAAAATTCAGGCCATGTAAGATTTATGACACCATACTTTAAAACAACTCACGGGCTTTCTAAAATCTGCTATGCTCCCAACTTGCGGTTTTAGTTATGTTGGGCTTGCAAAGTGATTTGCTAGCCCCATTTGATTTTTTTCTAAATTCTAACTATAGGAGCAACACTTGAAGTTTTTTGGATTTGAATTCATACACCCGATTGCCGGTTTAGGAAGGGAAGTTTTGGAGATCGAAAAGAGCTCTCATAGGTAGGCGAAACTAAGGGCCGCTCTCCAAGACTTCCTTAAACCAACTCCCTTTGTCTGTTTAGGGAGCTGGATGGGGAAAAACATGCTCCAATAGGCTCCTTAAAGTACACCGTGAGAATAGGAAGGACATTTAAGCTCCTCAACAGTGGTGAGACGTTTCGACTCTTTAAACTTATTAAATTCTTTTTTTTTTTATTAAAACTCCTTGAAAACCTATTGAACCCTCAACCACAGCCAATTACGATTGAATTAATAAGGGAGAGTTCAATCGCACTCATAGGCCAACACGTGTCCCTTTAAATTTCTACTAACCGTGGTTAAGATTTACTAACCCTTGGGGTTTAACAATATAATCTTAGATTTTAGAAAAAAATATTTAACTCTAGTTAAAAAAATTTAATTTTTTTGGTTAATTTTTTTAAAATATTTTTTTGAAAACTAAAATTATATTGTTGACCCCATGGGTTAGAGAAACTTAATCATATTTAATATGTATTAAAAGAGACATGTGTTGGCCGATTGGTACGATTGAACTCTCAATGGTTATAATAATGTTAAAACAAAATGAAATAAAAAAAAATGAATATTTAATATAAATAGATAATAAATAGGGAGTAATGTTGAAGTTGTAAGAAGAAAAAATGACTTTCTACATTAAAAAGCTGTCAGTTTTAGAGAGATAAAAAGGAGTTTTTAAAAATAGTGTTAGAGATGCTCTAAGCATTGAAATCCCTTCACTCGCTTCTGAACAATTCTCTTAAAAATTGTAAGAAGATGAAAAATCTTGTGGCAGTTAGGCAGTCTAAAATAATAACACGTTTTTTTTTGGGTAACACACAAATACCTTAACCAACAAAAAAAAATCACATACACTGATACACACAAACACACCCTCGCACTATGCACCATACAATAGAGTGATAGACATACACACCCACCAACCCACAGCACAAAGCGAATGCACCCCATTGTGCTTTCTGTCGCTCTCAATAGGTTATGGCATATAAAATTTCATGTCAAATTGCTTTGCGTAAAGTTATCTATTTTCATTACTTAGAAAAGAATGTATGAATGAATGAACATGAAAAAAAACGAAAAGAGAAAAAAAGGGACAATGTAAAGCTAGCATGGGTTGCATGTGTGTGGCGTGTGTGTTTACTTGGGTGGTGTGAGTATTCCCTTGTCTTTGCCTTGTGGTATGATTGAGTTTACCCTTCAAAAAAAAAAAAAAAAAAAAAAGAAAAAAAAGAAAAAGCAAATTTGAGATCCAATTAGTGATTGAACTTGGTGAGAGTTCAATCACACTCATAGTTCAACACTAATAACTGTGTTTAAGATTTACTAACCTTTAGGGTTCAACATTCTAACCTTGGTTTTAAAAATATATTTTTTTGTTTCCAAAATAACGGCAGGGTTAAAATTTCTTAAGTCTAAGGTTAATGTATTAAATATTTTTTCCTAAAAACCAAAGATTACCACGTGCAGTAGGGTGTATTTCGAGTTTAGTCCCACATAAATTGGAATGTGGATTTCGTAGGAGTATATTTAGGAGCCATCAACCCTCCTTAAGACATGTCCTTTTGGAGTGGTTGCATGGACTTACCCTTATGTTATCTTAGTGGTTACTTTCAGTCTAGTGTGTGGTAGTTACATGATAACATTTCCATAAAAAAAAAGAAAAAGGAAAAGAAAAACAAAAAAGATTATTGAACTGTGAGGGTTAATTTTAATCACGGTTAATGGAATAAAATGGACACGTGTTGACTTGTGATTGGCTGTAATATGAGGCAGTGATCCGATCTCAACAAATTTGTTACAAACAAGTGTGCACAGAGAGTACGACAGGAAAACCTAGGCGTCGATAGTATTCGTACGAGCTGCCAGCTGTCCATCAAACGGAAACATCCCGTCTCACTCACACTTTTGAGAGTCCGGATGAACCGACACGCCACAACAAGAAAAAGTGAAAAAAAAAACAAAAGTGTACACTGTATATGCGTATCGTAGCAACAGGCAGCACAGTGTCGTAATAAATAATGGGGGGGGGTGTTTTGAGTTGAATATTGGCAGTGGTCGGTAGGCCTCTCAAATGGAGTCGGATTAGGGTTTTATTTATTTCTTTTTGGCTTTCTTTCTTTTCTGTTTGAACTTTGAAGTTGCAGAGGAGGCGAAGAGAACCAGGAAGGAGAAATGGCGAATCCAAGGTGTTTTCTAGATATAACCATAGGAGGAGAGCTTGAAGGAAGGATAGTGATAGAGTTATACAGAGATTTGGTGCCCAAAACTGCTGAGAATTTCAGAGCTCTCTGTACTGGAGAGAAGGGCATTGGTCCTAACACTGGTGTTCCTCTCCATTACAAGGTCTCTCTCTTCTCTACTTGTGCTTCTCTTTCTGTCTTCTTGATTTTGAATATGCTGAAATGACTTTGATGCCCTTGTTTTTTTGGAGGAAAATCACTGCCTTTTTGTGTTGTTTTCATGGAGATTTCTGTTGGGGTTAAGGGTATTACTGTATTTTAAGGTCTGGTGTAATTTGGAAGTTTGAATCATGGTCTGTTTGGAAAGATTCTGCTGTTTCTTATACTTTTTGTTTCATGGAAAAAGTATTTCTTTTTCGAAATCAATTTGAAAAAAATAACTTTTTGTGGTTTTCATTGATATTTGATGTCTGCTAAACGTTAGGCAATAAAATGCGACAAATTGCTTTATCTTTGGTTTTGGATGTTTGGAGCTTTATTTTGTAATCGTTGGAAAAACAATTAGTGATCATTTAGAAAAAAATTAGGGTTTATTGGTACATAGAAGCTTTTCATATCTTCCAATGGTTCTTAGTAGGATTCAGATGGATGGGTATTGGTCAGGATGCATGTGTTTCGGCAGAAATTTCATTATTCATTAGTGTTACGTACCTCTTTCTTACACAAAGAGAACAGATAAAATTAAATAATAGACCACTTCAAGGGGGCCTAACCTCCATTGATAACACTTCTAAGGGGTAAAACCTCCTTCCTTCAAGAACTCTCTTTCATTCATCTTCATTTTTTAAACTAAACTGTTACAACCCTTTTATAGTGATCACTAGTTCACTACCAATCACAAACCACGAACTATCTCTCAATAACTAATTAACTAATTACTACACCCACTCTCCACATAACTAACCACCCACTATTTGTCTATTTGAGTACGTATCAATTAGCCATCTCATCTTGGACTCTGTACTTTTTCTTTAAAGGCCTTAGCGAAGAAACCTGTTGACAAGATTGATGAGAGCCTTATATCCTCCTTTATCCTTGTTGAGGTCATTGCTCATTTTTCCCTTTTGATAACCCTATCACTCTTCCATTGAGATCAGGGGCAGAGCCACATGGGGCCCAGAGGGGGCTTCAGCCCCTCCTGAACTTTAAAAAATGATAATTTCAGTAGTATAAATAGGGGCGTAGCATGAGGACAGGGGCGTAGCTGGGGACAGGGGCTCTCTAGCCCGCATGAACTTTTGAGAAAAAAGTATATTGACAAATGGACACAATCAGATAGGAGATGACCCACGAACTTGGCCCTAAAAAAAAATGGGGTGTAACCCCCGAACCTCCACACCCCATTGTTGGCCCCCCTTCAAGAAAATCCTGTCTCCGCCTCTGGTGGAGACTATTGTTGTCTGCCCTTCGGGGTAATGATATGACGCTGAGAGATCACTTGTTTGTTCTTAGTTGATCTCTTCACCAATCCTTTTCTACCTCAAATAATTTTCCTGGTTCTAATAGTAAGGTTCTTTAGGCTTGCCAAGATCAACCAGGAAAGCAACATTATATCGACAATGGCATCATGTGCATCATCCTGTAATGATTATAGAGAAATTTCATTCATTGTATTTGGGGCAAACAATGTAAGATTTTTTTTTTTTGGTATTTGCCTAGAATTCCGTTTGACTTAAAAATCTATTATTATAGATTTATCTTTTGGGATTAGAATTAGGGAAATTCTTGTTGGTTTAGGATTTAAATTTAGGTTATAATGCCCTATAAATAGGCCTAGGGTGTAGGCTTATTGAGATGGATAGTGATGTGTGAGTGAATAAGGCTCCAGGGAGGGAGAGCGCGTTGCTCTTGAGGAGAGCTTGGTAGTTCTCAAGGAGAGCGGGTGACTTTTGAGAAGAAGAGTGCTGGCTCTTGGGAGAACGGGTAGCTCTTGGGAAGATGAGTGTTGTCTCTTAGGAGAACGCGTAGCTCTTGAGAAGAAGAGCGGGCTCATGGTGAATCCTAACTCTTGTAGAGAGTGGATTCTTTGCCTTTGAGAGTGAAATCTTTGTACCATGTAATCTTTGCATAGTGGAAGCATATAGTGGTGAACCACATATATCTTATATTTTGCTTTTGTGTATCTCTATTTTTGTTAAAATTTCTTACATTGCTATTGAAACCCAAGATTGCATTTTTTTGCATCACAATTTCCTCATTGGAGTATAATGCATCCATCAATATTCTTGCTTCTTACCCTCCCTCATTAAGAGAACATGTATTCCTAATGAGCGGACATATCTTTATGCAGTGCATTCTACTCTGCATATGATCCCATGGTAACATCTACGCTGTTAAAACTTATTAGTTGTTACAAATCGAAATTCCTTTACTAGTCACTAATCGCTATGCACTCGTAGGGGCTACTGTCTGATTTTTCTTTACATATGTGTTATATATTGGTTTTGTCTGCCAATAGGATAATTGTTCTTGGGATTTTCTTAATCAGTTTGTTAATGGCAGCTCAACGTTAATTTCTCAGGGCGTTTGTTTTCACCGTATTATCAAAGGTTTTATGATACAAGGTGGGGACATATCTGCTGGGAATGGCACTGGTGGAGAATCCATCTATGGGTTGAAATTTGAAGATGAGAACTTTGAATTGAAACATGAAAGAAAAGGAATGTTATCAATGGCCAATTCTGGTCCTAACACCAACGGGTCTCAGTTCTTTATTACTACTACTCGAACTTCTAATCTAGATGGAAAACATGTCGTATTTGGCAAGGTAATTAAAGGCATGGGAGTGGTTCGTTCCGTTGAGCATGTTATTATCGGTGATGGTGATTCTCCCACTCTTGATGTTTTAATTGACGACTGTGGAGAAATTCCAGAGGGGGCGGATGATGGAATTTCTAATTTTTTTAAAGATGGTGATACTTATCCTGATTGGCCAGCTGACCTTGATGAGAAGCCTAATGAGATCTCTTGGTGGATGAATGCTGTAGACTCTGCCAAAACTTTTGGCAATGAGCACTACAAGGTAATTTATGAGGAAACATGGTTCTACATGACCTATTTATTTCCTTTTCATTCTATATAATTTATGCTTTATTAAAATGACTTTATTTATTTCTTTTGGTACCAGAATTTGTTGTACATTTTGCAAAAACACATTTGATGCCCTCATCTTATCTTTTAACATAGTGTCTCATGACAACCTTTGGATCTTTGACTGCCATCTGCTTTGTATGGTTGAGTTTTTGCTCGATTTAACCCTAACTATAACTGCATACAGAAGCAAGACTATAAGACGGCTCTTAGAAAGTATAGGAAAGCTTTGCGCTATTTGGATGTCTGCTGGGAGAAAGATGAGATTGATGAAGGTAAACCATTTAGTTTCTCTAAGTAATACTGTTTTATAGAATTTTCTGGTAATTAGCAATACATTTTTTAACTTGCCTTGGTTCCATCAAATCTGTATATATATTGTTTTAATTTTGCAGAGAAGAGTTCATATTTGAGGAAGACAAAGTCACAGATATTCACAAACAGTTCTGTAAGCTCTCTTTGGTTCCCACTTATCAAAAAAAAAAAAAGCTCTCTTTGGTTCTTTCTTACCACTTGATTAAGTTGTTAAATATTTAGCTACAGATATAATGAGGCATCGTATGGTATTTAAAAATCAACACATGAATCATCAATGTATCTGTATTACTATTTTCTATCTCAAACGAGTTTAGTGCAATGGGCTGGCCTAGTTGGTTGGTCCAGTTCATACCTGGAATGCTGAAATACTTCAGAGCCAAGCCTTTGGCTAGCTTTAATGTGTTGCCTCTATTCCTAGCTGCAATCAAGGTTTTAAATTCAGTTTTTAACATCAATTTTGATCTTGTCTGAAACTGAAATGAGATCCAAATTTTCAAAATTTCATCAAATTTTTTTGAAAATTTTCTAAAGAAGTGGCCAAAAATTTGAAATGGCTCAAAATGCTGAAAATTTACTGAACGAAATTTTTTTTTTGAAATGGCTCAAAATCAAGACAAAATCCTGAATTTTTGTCAAAATTTAAAAACTTTGGGTGCAATGGGCGAGGCCTAGTTTGGCTGCTAGCGCTTGGCTGTCATACTCATACCCATAGGAAGAAAATTCTCCGAATTTTTGAAAATTTTACGAATTATTCGCAAATTTTAGGTGTGTTGAATTATTCTCTGAATTATTCGCGAATTTTAGGTTTGCCATCAAATTTTCCTGAATTTTGCGAATCATTCCCGAATTTTACGAATTATTCGCGAATCTCATAGCAATATGTTTAGTTTGACAAAGTAAACTGCTTATTTTGTATATTATTTAATCAAATTGATAGATCTATTTTTATAATTAATTTTTTCTGTATTGTTCCCGATTGTTTTTGAATTTTTCCAAACTTGGCCCTTGCTGAATTATTCCCTCATACCTGGATCAGCTCAGTTATTCAAGGGCTGCTTTTGAATCGAAGCTCAAGCATGTCTTTGCCGAAATTTGTTGAAGTACATCATTTATGGCTCCTCTTTGCAGTCATAGTTACAAAAATCATACAAGCTTCTTTTGTTGAAAAGGATGCATTTACATGCTCATTTATCCCCTCAAGAACAAAACATGTCTTTATGCCTTATGGTTCTCAAGATTGCATCATTAGAACAAAATTGAACTTTTTGAATTGAAGCATTTGTTCACAACCCTAATCGTAAAGGACACAAACCATAATATTGGTTGATTATTATGCCTTGGACACCACGACATCATGTTCTCAAATTCAGTTGGTTGGTTGTATTCTCATTATATGTACTTATGGGTTAGAATATCATTGTGCGGACATTAGAAAGAAAGATATTTTCTTAAATTTGAAGCCTGCCACTCTTTTCAGCTATATTATTATTTATTAACAATTTGTACTGAATTAGAGGAAAAGAGATACAAGGATAAGATAAGAGAATTTTCTACATACAATGTTTACAGAAACATAAGTAAAACCATCTCACTTTTAGCGATTTGGAATATGCGTTGACATCATAAGTTGTGGAGAAAATCTGTCAATCATGAACGAGATTGGCTCAAATTTCTGGGAGAAACAAATAAATTAATATTTGTTTACTGTTTAAAAGTGCATTTTAGCACTCCAATCTATAAGTGAATTTTCCATACTGGATTTTCTTGAGAGATTAGAACAAATGAGTATTTCCTAAAACAAGCGAGATATTTTTACGAGTTACCAGTATAAATGATTTATAAGACCTTGTAGGGGTATTATTGCTTCTCTACCATTATCTTTATCTCAAGCTTTCAAGCACAGTTCGCAGATGTTGCTGAGCATTGAATGTAACATAAGTTACTCATTGTATCTAAAATAACATGTTGAATCCTCACCCTCTTTTCCTACTGGAACGGAGATAACTTACCGTCTACCGAAAAAAAAATCTTTTAAGGAATATAGTAGAGTGATGATGTACAATGGCAAGTCATGAATTTCTTTTCTAGAAGACTATGGCAAACACTTTTATCTCTTTGAATTTCTTTTCTAGAAAACATTTTCACCTCTTCATTTTTGATAGCATATCTGCCCTTATTCAGGTTTATCTACTAGTGGTTAGCATTCTCTTTTTAATGATTTTTTCCTCAAATCCAATTGATTGGCGTGTGACATGCTTGCTTTAGGCATGTAAACTGAAATTAGGAGATTTAAAAGGAGCATTGTTGGATACAGACTTTGCAATGCGTGATGGAGAGGATAATGTGAAAGCTTTGTTTCGCCAAGGTCAGGTTGGTATCTTCCGTGGATAATGCTTTTGAATTATTAGAGCTTGATGTATTCCATTTAATCTAACACATCCTCCCTTTTTTTTTTGTGCAAGATTCACACAACTGCATTGTTTGGGCCTATATCCCTTATTATTTTTCCTGCTATGTATCTTATTATGTTTTATTGTTTCCTGGTAAAATTTTATGCTTTTGTAGCTGTATTTTGCTTCTTATTTCTCCAATTGAAAGCATTTTCTTTACTAAATTTGCAATGATGCTGTCTTGAGAGAAGCAAGTCTTCGTTTTGCAAAGTGAAGTCTGTCACTTTTATTTTTTCAGTGGTCTCCTTAGATCTTATATTGCTGCTTTGATGAGATTTTTGATATTGGGGTCTCATTATGCATGTCGTGTATTTCTTTTTCTTTGTCAAGTAGAATGTATTAAGCTTCAAGGTCAAGTCTTTCAGAACAGGTTCTCACAATGAGCTATCTTACTTGTAAGGGTTAAGTACCATAACTTGGTTAATGAAGTGGGGTTATGGCTGCAATCAAGCCAAGCTGGCTCGTTGGCTCGGCTCATTTGAGCCAAGCTCAAGTTGGCAATTCAAGCTCTAACAAATCAAGCCAAGCTTTTATTTGGGCTGAATGTTTAAACAAGCCAAGCTCGAGCCAGAGTCTGTTTGATTCGGCTCAGCTCATTTAGGGTTCAATTCGGCTCAAATATTATATATATATATACACACACACACACACACACACACACGAGTAAAAATGCACGTGCATTGCTTGTAATTTTTTGAATAATTTATCTAAAAAAAATTCAATATAAATTTATCAAAGAAAGTATATTTACTAAAATTTGCTTTAAAAGAAAAAAAATATTTTTCAGAAGTTATTGAACATAAAATAAATGGCCTCAGCAAACACCTGGATATACAAATGAGACTGATAAGTCTTTTGTTAGTAATAATATTCGAAGCTAAATCGTTAATAAGAATTTCTATCAACTAAGCCAACCAAATGGAGAAAATTTTGGAAATACAATTTAAGATTCAATTTCTTGTTGGCATTGGAAAAAGATTTACTGTTACAATAAAATATCCAGCATAGGTTTGATGTTTTATTAAACACCTCTCCCTAAGACCTGGAAAACTTCCTTAATCAACAGTGTAGACTGATATCAAATAAATATTACACCAAAACTAACAATAATATCATGTAATAACTCATTCCCTTCAGCAATTAACTGATACAAAGGAGTTAAGAGTGGAAATTACAACAGTGCTGTAGAAATGGCATTCCAAATCAACGGAGATCACCGCCCCTTTTGGGTCACCGAGTTTGTCAACACTAAAGATTTGTCAAACAAACACCTATGTATGAAAACTGCAAAATCCCCAACCTTGTGACAGCAGAGAAGGGCAGCGCATATCCCAAAACAGAGAGCAGCAGTAGCCACTATTAAAACAAGACACAAACCCGTGATCATATTTGAAAGAATGTGACCACAGGACTTCTGCACTTGACAACTCGGGGGAGTAAAAACCATGCCTGGATTGTTCGCCGAAACACAAAAGTCCAAGCTTCAAAACCTTAAAACTTCAATTAAATCTAATAAACCCGTATCAGGGTCTCCTCCTTTTGGGCAACATCATTATCCTAGATCTAGAGTTGTAAAATATATATATGTTTTTACCTCTTCTCTAGCTTAGACTTTGATTGAATGGAAAACATTTTGTAGTTACAGCAACTATAAATATAGAATTATCTGCTACTAAACTCATTTAGAGGGTTTTTTTTTTTTTGAAAAGATGTACCTTCCCAAAAAAAATGTCACAAAGATTTAGTTTGGTTACTTTTCAAAGTCATGGAGTGTTATAGAATAAGTTTTTATGATATCATAGCCCTTTTGATTTCTTCTACAAAAGCATCAAAACCCACTTTCTGAGAAACACGTAGAGATAGATAACTCTAAATAAAATTTTAATTTAAATAAGATTCTACTATTTCTAATAGGATGGAAAGTATTACTTTCTATAATTTTTTTTTATATAAAGTAAGGTTAATAGTAATTACGTCCACAAAAATTTAACATAGAAGGATATATATACACAATTTTTTTTTAGTAATGTTATTTATATTAATACAAAATAATACTTTTAACTTTCTCTATCATAGTTTATAATAATTTTTAATTTATAATAAATAAGTTTAAGAGATAGTAGCCACAAAGTTAAGAAGTTAAAAGAAACCCTAACCCTAACTCTATACTCTCCAGACTGAAGGACTACCTCCAAATCATTTTTTGTATATGAATATATTAATTTCGTGTAGTTTCTTGTGCTGTAATTTAATAGTAAATGCTTTTATTTAAAATCATATAAATTTAAACAAAATAATCCCTTGAATCAAGCTTGAGAATTGAGATAACCTGAGCTAGGCTCGGCTTTAATCAAGTTTGAGTTCAAACGGAGCTAGATCTCTATCAAGCTTGTTCAAGCCAAGGTCAAGTGAACATTCGAGCTCGAATAAAGCTCAAGCCGAGCTCGAGCATGTTCAAACCAAGCTCGGCTTGAAAACAGGTGTAGACTGATATCAATTATCAATGTATAGCCTCTTGTAGCCAGTTCAAAATATCAAACTACAAAAGATTCCACCCATCTCTCCGTAAGTCCATGCTCTCACTATCAAAAAATGTTTTGTAGTTTGATATTTTGAACTGGCTACAATAGGCGGTATATTGATAATTGAATAGAATTGACAAAAAGATTAAGTGCATATATAGGGATAATATTGGCTAAAGGAACAATATCTCTAGTTATGACCAGTGTTTTAAAAAGCGTGTGAGGCTTTTGCCTCGAGTCAAGGCGAGGCTTAAGGAAAACGCCTTGAGGCTTAAACCTCATGAGGCTCACATAAGGCACACGCCTCATGCCTTGAAGCTCGCTTTATTTCGATGACGTACATCTTATACATTAACTAAAATTAGGTTTTTGGCCACAACTGAGACTTAAATGTCATTTTTTTATTTTTTTCTTTGTTTCAACTAATTTATATAGTATTTCCTATGTGTATGTCTGCGCCCACACGAACACAATAACATACACGAATACAAATATATATAATATATATAAATGTATCTCTCTCTCTCTCTTTCTCTCTATATATATATATATATATACAAATATCTTTCATTAACTTTTTGAATCTCTTTGCAATTTTTCTTATATTTTATTTATTTTTTAAAATAAGAGAGCATGAAGCTTTCTTGTGAGGCCTACGCCTCACGCATCTTGAGGTCCTAACGCCTCGCCTCACGCCTTCACGTTTTAAAACATTGGTTATGACTTATGAGGATATGTGAGAGCCATCTTTGAGTCTGAGTGCTGCTGTAGCCTTTCATAAGATGTCATCCCCTGCTTTGGGTGTTGCATCAAGTAATTTAATCTGGTAGACGATACTTGCATTGTTATGCGATCTTTCATCCATCATCACTCATCACCACTAGAAATTGTACAAGGTGAAGAGAAAGTCCTGAAGATAGTCTTGAATACTTTTTGAGTTTGCTTTTACAGAGGTAAGCATTCAAATTGATCATAACTGTACAACATTTTGAAAAAAGCTATATGAAATCGCTGTTCTGTGCCTACACCTGTTGAATTAAGTTTTAGTCAAAAGGACTAAGTTTGAGTTGAAGATAGTAACAACTAACTATGATGTTCATGATGTCATTCTTCATAGTTTTTTCAGCATCTTAATTCTCAGGAAAACGTTTTAGTTTTTCTCAGATTTCATATTATGTAGGTCAGGAAGGGTGTCTAACCTAGTACACGGTCTTACACCCTGATGGCTGCTGGGTGTAAAGGCGTTGGTTTCCTGCTTAAGACAGTTTTTTTGTGTCTTCTATTTTTTGGTTCAGCTTAAACTCCTGTAGAAGTTAGATTGGCCTCAAATGAGTTGAACGTTGGGCCTTATCTTGGCTGGGCCACAAATATATTGGATTTGAATGTGTCGTTAAATTTAGAAATGGGCAATAAACATCTGAAAATTTTAAATAGTATGACACAATTTATTAATTGTCTAATTCTATCGAGTTTCAAGTTTTTTAATTTTTGAAATCTCAAAAAGTAAGTTTTCATTATTTAGGTATGGATATCAAAAGGATTCCAAAATTTGATTTTGGAAGTTAACACTCAAATCACTAATGATCTGATTGATATTACTCTTTAATGGCATACTGAATTCAGTTAACTAATGATTACCTAATTCATTTTTTATAGTATCAAATGTTGAAGGTGAGTGATGCTCTACTATGCAATTACTTTTTTTTTGATCAATAGCTTTGTAATTACTTTGTTAGTTAACTTATTATTGTGAGGACCACTATCACATCAACTGATAGACTGACCAATGATTATAGTCATATAGTACAGACTACAGACTATTCCGTATCACAAGAGTAGTGCATAATTGCTACACACATCAAGCCCCCCTCCCCCTCTTTCCCTCATCAATTGCGGTGGGCAAGTTCAAGGTTGAACCCACAATCTTACTATTGTAATACATGTGGGAAACTTAGTATTTACAGTTTACAAGTTCGATTTCAAACATTAATGGCCTCATAATTTCATAGTTGTTTTATGCTTTATGGGCATGGATTTGGATTCATTTATCCCTTTTGGTTTTGTTCTATCTGTCCTTATTCCTGCTCTCATGGCCGTGGGTTACTATTTACTTTCCCCATGGCAGTGGCTAGCTTGCATCTATTTGCAACTGTTATTCAACGGGTCCACAAAATTGTTTATAACGACTAATGATAATGGTCCTATTGATCTATCAGGCATACATGGCACTAAATGATATAGATGCTGCGGTTGAAAGCTTCAAGAAGGCATCAGAGTTGGAGCCAAATGATGGTCAGTGACAATTAGTTTTTATAATGCCTTTTGTCAATAACTCGACAAAGAATCAGTTATTTTGGTGTCCAAGTTTGACTCAGATGTATAAACGAAAAGCTCTCCCAATATTTAATGAGGAGATCATCAGCTTGCTCATGTGCTAGCAAACTAGATGGTCATGGGGTTCCTGTGATATGGATCCCGCAGTCCATGATTTTGAGTTGTGTTAATAATAAATAACTGGAATTGCCTGTTCCACAGCTTTAACATGTATAGTGGAATCCTTGAACGTGCAAGAACATTAGTTGGTCATTCGCGAGCTACCAAAGCGAGTTTTTAATGATTAATCAGTTGATTGAAATTTGAATAATATATTTTTATGCATTGGATCTTAGAATTTGAACTCTTAACTGAAGAAAGTCGATAGCTGATTTTCAACCTTATCGGTAACATTATATAATTGTGAATGATAAGTTCTTTTCTCTATGTCCAGGTGGAATAAAAAAGGAGTATTCTGCTGCAAGGAAGAAGGTTAGTAGAGAAGCCCTATCAAAAATATTATATTGTAATAGTTGTTTATTTCAATTTGGTTTTGAAAGTTAAAAATGGGTTACAGATTGCTGATAGACGTGATCAGGAGAGAAAGGCATATTCCAGAATGTTCCAATAGGTTTCATGCAGTCACCAAGTATGCTTCATAGCAGAATTTTATTTATTTATTAATCCTTGATATTTGTACTGGCTTCCTAATCGGGTTTCCGATTCAGGCTGCCCATTACCTGCAAACGTCTTCATGTGCACATGTTATGTAGAGTCAACTGGTTCAAGCTTTTCATATTGCAAGCTTCAATTAGCTCGAGGAAACATCAGGTATTGACTTTCAGCGTCTTCTTTGTCTACAGGATAAATCAATGGGTTGAGACTTTTAGACCATAACTAAATTATCCATGGCCCAGGAAATTTATGATGTCAAAGTTAATCCTTTTCAATTATTGTAACCATCTGATACTTGAATTGATTTGGATGATACTTGAATTGGTTTGGATGGTTACAATAATATATCGTTGAATTTTGGCTCTGGAGATCTCCCCATCAAATGACGCCTCCCGGCTTTGTATGCATGCCATATTTATGTCTATGAAGTTTGTAGGTCATACTTTGCTCAATAAATCTCAGAATCCGCATATATCTTATCTATTATCCGATACAGTTTGTTTAATTCCCAGGTGTTGATAAGAGCGAAGGAAAACTACCAGATCCCTAAGCAAATGTGAATATGCAAACTCAGGCTTGAACCAATTTTTGTTCCGAACAGTAACCATATAAATTATATTAGGGAGTGTAATTTATTACTAGCTGACAGTTGATTGCTATTTGACGAAATCATCCAAACAATATTGTTATTTTTCGAGAAGAGAACTTATTATTTGGTGTAAAATGAATGGTTTATTTTTATTTTTCTACCAAAACTATTCTATAGAGGCCTGCAATCAATCTCAGATATCACATTGCCTTGGGCCCATTGGAATGTAGTTTGTATTACGTTGCCATGGGCTCCCTCCCTGGTAATTGATGGGAATGGATGGGTATTAGATATTTTGGTACTTCTTTTGTACTTTGGCCTGTCTTTTTATTTCTGTTCTTTGGCCAGTTTACTCCCACAAAAAAAAAAAAAAAAACTGATTACTCAAGCATCTTGCTCATCTCTATTATGGGATTTAAGTTGCCTTTTCTCCCAGGATGATGTTGCTCATAGAGATTGAATGGATGTGGTTGAACAGCCTATTCAATAATTAGGTCAGCTGTGTGCAATGGTAGCATTACTTACCTGTCTGCTATGTTACCCCTTTACATTAAAAGAGCAGATAGCCGAGATCCGCGAAATGGAGCTGCTGATATTTTTGCAGTTGAGTTTTTTGTCTGGTTGGAGCTTGAATCTGACCTTGCATTTCATTTGTTCTTGGAAATGGCCAAATACATACCTGGGACAATTTTGGTTAGGGCTTGATATTCTAATACATGATCATGTTCAAGGTTCTTTCTTGTGGTAGGACAATTTTCTATATTCATCCATGCTTGTGCCAATTGGGCTTTAGCACATAGGTATGCCATATTAGTCTTTATATTGCATGAAAGGGTGTCTCCAGGTTCACACTAGTGAGATAACCATTCTATGTTGAAAACTTGCATATGGGAGGTATCCCTGACAATTAAACTCTCGTTCGTCCATGTTAAAACGAAAGAATAATATCATGAAGAAGCAAATAAAGACATGAACTATGATTTTTATTTATCAAGTACTCCGTCTGTAGCTCAGCAGTTGCAGCATACTTGTAGTTCTAATGTTTTTATCTACTTGCCCCCCTTTGGGACGAGCGGGAGGGGGCAAAATCCAACAGAACAATCTACAAAAATTCTCTGTTTCTTGACTGGCTGACCAGGTTTACCATTAATGCAATGCTAATGGACTGCTTCTGAGCTTGTTCTTTTTCAAAAAAAATTGCTAATGGACATTACAGGTGTTATCCTCATTTTATTACGAGTGAGAATCAGCAACAGCACCGCTGCCCGGCTGTTGCTCGGCAGGCCCATGTAAGTTGCCACATCAGCGGCTGCTTCTGCAGAGTCTGTCTCTCGAACCTGTGACCTTCCCATTATGGAATCCATATATGAGGAGTGCTAGCCCCAGACTCAAAATTTTTTTAAATCCAAACTCTCACTATTGGTGGAACATCTATTGTTTCTATCCCTTTTAACAGGTTTAAGAATAAAAAACTTTCGAAGGATAAATTTTATGGTTTATACTGGTTTATAAGAGCATCTCCAACCCACTCCCTATAGGGGCTCTTCTCTAAAGTAGAGAGGCATACCTTATTTTCACACTCCAACGCACTCCCTATATGCCTTCCCTATTGTAGGGAAGAAGTTTTTGGCTCCTTACTAGTAGGGAGCCAAATCCCCTCCTCAAATATTATTATATTGACAAATCATTTGAATATGAAGTAGGATTGGAATTTTTAAAAAAATGAGTATTTTATAGAAATTGGGAAGAAGTAGGGAGTGGGGTTGCAGTTACAAGAAGAAAAAGTGGCCCCCAATTTTAAGGAAGCTCTCCACTTTATAGCAAAAGTAGAGAAATTTTAGAAATAGCGTTGGAGATGCTCTAAGGTAACAGGGCAAAGTTGCGCTACCACAGTGAGAGCTTAGAAGTCTGCATCAAGGGCTAGCATTTCTCATCCATATATTTCAGTTGAAATCTCAAAAGCAGGGTGCTTTTCGCCTACTGTTTTAGAATTGCTTTCCCATATGTAATCCCTCCCTGCTTTTGCAAGATTCAAAGCAATGGGAGAAATGCTGTTGGTTTACATGACCGTTGTTTTTCTTCCTGATAGACAAATACAATCAGTCTTGGTCTAAACATGAATTTACCGACAGTTTGTGATGATTATACCTATGCGTCAACCTGTTAAATTTCCCTTATATAACCTCCCCTTTCCTGTGCATAGAATAGATTGAATATGGCTGCATTTTTACGTAGGCATGAGCTAATACTTTTTTTCTATCTAGGTCACAACACCTCGCATGGTAATAACCTGTCGGATCATGAATCACATGGTATCGACGGTCGGATCATGAATAAATAGTATGGTTGCCTGGGACCCATAATTTGATACTAATACTGAGAGAGCTTTTCATATTCAAGAGGGGCATCATTAGCTAATAGAAAAATAAAAAAAACAGGGAAGACCCTAGTAGAGGTCATAGCATGAAAAAGGAGAATTGAATCAAAAGCTTACTTTCTGTTTTTCTTCTCTTACCTACCAAAGTAAGAAATTTAGGTGGTTTACATTACACAATGTTGCCCATCTCCCCCTATATAAGCTTCATCTTCTCATACTTCCCTCAGCACCCTCTCATTCCCCTCTAGTCTTTCAGGTCCATTTCAGGAATTGAGATTAAGATGGGTTTCAGTTGTGCTCAGGGACTCATCCTCCTGGTAACTGCCTCCATGTTTGCAGTTAGTCTGGCGAAGACAACCATCGTCGGAGGATCCGCGGGTTGGCAATACGGCTTTAACTACACAGACTGGGCTCTTCGAAATAGTCCCTTCTTCCTAAATGATACTTTAGGTGAGTATATGCTAATGTAGGACTACTAATTATGGCAAAATATGAATACCATTGTAGCATAATGCACACATGAATAGGGGCGGAGCCCCCCCCGGGGGGGCTCAAAATTTTGAAAGTGTGGTGTAATATTTTTTAAAAAGTAATTAATATCTAAATTTTATATATAGTGGCCCCAAATTAGGAAGCAATTGTTGACCATGTGAGATGTTTTACCTTCCAAAAAAAGTTTGCCCCCTTAGAATTTTGTATATTATATATATATAGCATATATATATATATATATATATATGTATATATGTATATACCAGCCCGAATCGCAATCTTCCAAAGATGCAACGTGGTGGCTACAAATGTCAAAATTTTTATTTTCTAATCTGTTAAAATATCAAGCATCTCCACATGTTGCACCTACTCTTGCGTCTGTGGAAAAATTTAGAGTTATTGTGACTGAGGATAGCACTCCTCTCTCTCTCTCTCTCTCTTTATATATCTATATATATATATATATATAAATAAAGGCTCTCCAAAATGGAAGACCCTTGTTTTTGACGAGACCCATTACTCAAAAAGAAAAAAAAAAGTTTCAACCAAGGCCTCATAATATTTCATGCACGTTTAATCATTCCTCCTAAAAACTATTAATTTTCTTTATACATATACATGTACTTAGCTTGCACATGAAGGCTAAATAGTATATGGCACTTAATATATACTTTGTTGTTGCAGTATTCAAGTATGATCCGCCCAACAGCACCACCTTCCTTCACAACGTTTACTTATTACCGGACCTCTGGAGTTTCGTGAAATGCGACTTTAGGAGAGCCAAGCTGTTGGCAAATGTGGAACAAGGAGGCGGGACGGGCTTCGAGTTTGTGCTGAAGAAGGTGCAGCCCCAATACTTTGCCTGCGGTGAAGGTAATGGTGATCACTGCAAGGCCGGACGGATGAAGTTCTTCGTCATGCCGCTGCATCGTTGCCGTGGTTGCCATGGTTAATGCATATACATGCTGGGGAAGACGCAGTGCTGGTTACTAGTTCAATAAACGTTAAGAGAGTTTTGAGAGGATGATATCTAAATAAAGACTCAGGATCCTCTCGAGTTCAAACCGAGGAGACTCTCTCCGGTTTGAACCCCTAGAGGTCGCCACGTGTCTCCTTTGACACCCCTTAACCATGGGTAAGGTTCATCCACCCCTAGGGTTCACCCATCCATGCTTGGTTTTTTAAAAAAAAATATTAATTCCTTTTTTAAAATTAAAAAAACTCTAAAAACAGTTTTTTTAATTTAGAGAATAATAATTAATATATATATATATAAAAACCAAGGATGGGTGAGTGAACCCTAGGGGTGGGTGAACCTTACCCATGATTAAGGGGTGTCAAAGGAGACAAGTGGAAACCTCTAGGGGTTCAAACCGGAGAGAGTCTCTCCGGTTTGAACTCGAGAGGATCCTGAGCCATAAATAAATGTATTCTTTGTAGTTGATTACAAAGATTGTAAACTGGACGTACTTATATAAAATAAAGCACTGTATTTCATGTGTATACTTTTTTCATAGTAAAGAAAGCATTAGTATACAAGGCCTTCTTTATCTCTTGCTTCTCCGAGCGCGGGTTATGAAAGAAGGAACCTAGAAGAAGGTATCTGGCAACAACTGGTTGTAATATGGAGAGGATATTTCACTATTACTACGAGAAGACTAAGTAGGACGCACCTTGGTGGTGTACCCCTTATCACGTCTACGTTAAATGCTGGGTAGCCAAGTATGACATATATGTCAAGTCCTGATAAAGTTCTTCACTTTGCATCGAATTAAACCGCATGCGACCTCTTAGGTCAACTGTCAGCAAGAATGAATAATCTCAACCAGCTGGTCTGTACCGGTGTCTCGTCCGGCCTAACAATTCCATCTTGATTCCTCTTGTCTCATAGTGAAAGTCTCAATTTATGGAAGAGATCGGATCACATCCAATTGTGATTGAACTCTCTCCGAGTTCAATTAACTCTTGAGGTTCAACCATTAACATTCATTTTTAGAAAATATTAAAAAATGTCGAACTCTGGTAAAGGGCGGAGCCACATGAGGCCCGATGAAATTTTGCAAAAAAAAAAAGTCATCATTGTATTCAGAGCAATAGTTGGCTCCACGTGGCGAGGAGCATACTATTGCTCCTCACTCTCACAAAGCCAACTCAACTACAAAGAACTCTAGTTAAATTTTTTTTATAACTCTTGCGGTTAAAATATTTTTTTATTTTTATTTTTCTAACAACCAAGGGTATATGGGTGAATCTTAACCACAGTTAATAGAGATTCTAGCTCTAGCTCAGTCTTTAGAAGGAAAGGTCGGGCCTGACTCCATTCATTGCATGAATGGTGACCCTCGACTTCGCCCCTTCTTTTTAGAGCTCTAGTTGGAGAAGGAGAGAGTCACAACAATTTCGGAATCCACACCCCCGAAGGGTGCGGCACGTCATCCGACTTACCGCAACAGATGACAGCCTTTTTGTACCGATGACATCATCCCTCACCTTATCTTATTACTTTCTCCCCTTAAAATGGATATTGTACAAGAGTTGGTCGACTTCCACAAAACATGACAGTTAAAAGGGGAGCCGTGACACACCTCTTCGCGTCACCAACTGAGAAGGTGATTATTTTCCTTGTATTCATAGGGGTGTAGCCTAGGAAATGGGCGGAGCTGGGGAGGACGAGATCCCTAGCCCCTCGAACGTTAAAAAAATAATAAAAATAAAAATCTTTACGAACGGATACAAACAGTCATGCTAGCCCATGAACTTGGCCCTCAAAAACAATTTCTGGGCGTAGCCCCAAACCCTTATTTTTAGCCCCTGCAAGAGAATCCTGGCTTGCGCCCCACTACCTCTGATTAATAATTTTTTAACTTTTTGAATTAATATTTTTTTTAAAAAAAAACTGAGGTTATATTATTAAACCCCAAAAGTTAGTTCAATCGCAATTGGCTCTCATTCAATCTCTTTATGAAATTAATCAATTGGTAAGGTTAATCAATTGGTAAGGACAGACTGTAGAATATACCAATAGTCAACTGACCAAACTGTCTCCCAACTGCCACCCTAGAAACCACCATTATAAGACGGGCACCATGTCATTCGTCATTAACTTGACTTTTAATTGTCTTTTTAGGACTGCTTCACTAAGTTAACCTGACCCAATTGAACCATGAGTTTGTTGTTGACAAATTAGAAGCCGAGTCATTTTAGGGACATGTGTAAATTACCCTTAGGTCAACACGTGTTTCTTCTTTTTATTAAATATGTTAAGATTCATTAACTGTCGGGGTTTGTTAATATAATCTTAGTTTTTTTTACATTAAATATTAACACTAAGCGGTTAACCAGGGTTAAATATTTTTAAATTTCTTCTAAAAACAAAGATTATATTGTTGGATCCTGAGAGTTAGTGAATCTTAACCTCGATTAAAAGGTACACATGTTGAACGGTGCGATTGAACTTGGCGAGAGTTCAAATGCAATTGACTATGATCCAATCTCATAGATATTATATCGTGCCCTTATTTTCCTTTATATTAGAGGTGCTCTCTCAACACAAGTAAAAATAAAGAGCCCGGCTAGCATTACATAGGTAATTTTACTCATGCATCATGCGTTTAAGCTACACGTACTTATTTGTATCCGCAAAAAAGACCTATTATATATCTTATTGTCCTAATATGTGGCAAAAATAGCTTAATTGGATAAGTGTAGACCACCTGATTGCATAATATAAACTATAACTTATGTTGAGCTGATGTTAATGATGACCAACTAGGATTAATAGCGGATGATTTTAACGTCCAATCGGATAACCTAGTTCATTCTGATTGGGCGGACAATATTCCACGTGTCTTAGGTTTTTAGGCCCAAAGGATTGCAACGTGTTTCCCATATGCTACCTATTCATGAAAATAAGAGAAAAAATAGAAAAAAAAAAAAAATTCCAAAAAGAGAACTCCCCTCAATTCTTTGATACACCAATATCTGTGAAGAGCGGTTCTCAAGGTAACAAAAAATAGGTAGTGACATTTGTCACTACCAGAGTTTGAAGTCAACGTCTCAGCTAGCAATGTAAAAAGGGAGCTCCGCATGATGCAGAGCTCCGCTTGATATCTAAACTGAATTATTTTTCTCCTCTCTATCTCTCATTTGTTTCTTCTTTTCTGCAGTTCTCTTCGCAATAAAGAAAAAAGAAAAAGAAACAAGGAGAACCAGAAAAGTAACTATAGAAAGCATCCCAAATAGAGGAGCCTATAAAACGGGTGTGAGAATGCTTTGATTGGGAGAGAAATGTAGAGAAAAGGGTTATACAGAGATGAATATGTGGTTAGAATCTGCTCCTCTCGACTATTTCTCTTTCTTCCTTTTCCTTCACTTATCTATTTATAATTAGTGAGTTGAGATTCAACATTCAAACAACCTGTGCCATAAGCGGCCTGCGAGAGTTCCAAGAGGTAAGAACAAAGATTTTTTTTTTTTCTAAAAGCTTAAATATGAGCTGGATATTTGGCATAATATTTAGCAGAATTATTTTAAACAATCATCAATGGTCAGTCTAAAATGGCCATCGATGCAAATGAAGAGATAGCCATTTTCGACTGTGTGATACCCTAAGAGGCCATCTAGCCCATCCTTGTTCGAGTTTGTGAGAGGGTGACCTCAAGTATTGTGGTGGCTTCGATTGAGTGAATGAGATGTTGTGACTTGTGAGGAGAGAGAAGCGTATCGACTGTTAGGGGTGTCAGCGGGCCGTGTTTGGGGCGGCCCAGCCCAGGCTCGATTAATAAACGGGCTGGGTAAGCCCGCTTATCAATTCGGGCTGAGTCGGGCTTGGGCCAGCTCGCCTTAGGAAGAAACAGACTTAACTGACAGAGACAATGGATCCAAACTTGGTTAGAAGTATAGTCTAACTAGCCTGAGCTTCTAATTCCAAGCCCGCTCAACTATGTAATCAGGGTAGGCTAGCTGCAGGTCACCCCGCCCATTAACACTTCTATGGACTGCAGAAACAAGAGAGGTGAGTTCCAGATGAATGAGGGTTTATATAGGGTATGGTAGCAAAATTACTCCCTTACCCTCATTATTAATTTGTCAGAGGGTTAGTGAGGATATAAATATAAAATATCATTATATACTATACTATATACCTTATTTACAATGGACAGAAGATAAAAAAAAATATATTTATCATAGTTTAGTTCAGCTTAACCATGGTTAAAAGGAGGTTAAAAAGGACACGGGGACATTGCGGTAACTTGTCACGACTCATGAAATAATATAAATATAAATTTAGTTTTGTTGCAATGGTTAGCGGACCCCGCATTCGAATAGGTAGCCTAAAGCCTTCCTTTTTTGTCATCCTTTAACTATGGTTATGCTAAACTAACTTAATATTAATAATTTTATTTTCTAAAACTAAGTTTAAATGGATGAACGCTAAAGGTGAGTGAATATTTACCACAATCAATTGGTGTTAAAAAGGGGAGATGGACAAATGAGGATCGACATTCGATCAAATGAGTTGAAGGTTGGGCCTTATCTTGGCTGGGCCACAAATATATTTGATCTGAATGTGTCGTTAAATTTAGAAATGGGCAATAAGCATCTGAAAATTTTAAATAGTTTGACACAATTTATTAATTGTCTAATTCTATCGAGTTTCAAGTTTTTTAATTTTTGAAATCTCAAAAAGTTAGTTTTCATTATTTAGGTACGGATATCAAAAGGAATCCAAAATTTGATTTTGGAAGTTAACACTCAAATCACTAATGATCTGATTCATATTACTCTTTAATGGCATACTGAATTAAGTTAACTAATCATTACCTAATTCATTTTTGATAGTATCAAATGTTGAAGGTGAGTGATGCTCTACTATGCAATTACTTTTTTTTTGATCAGTAGCTTTGTAATTACTTTGTAGTTAACTTATTATTGTGAGGAGCACTAGAATTTGTGACCTACTCTTAATTTCCGGGGACATGCGAGAAACGATAATAGATCTTGTCGTTAATAAAGTGAATATAGGTGCTCATCGTTCATTGGTGGGAGGTGAACTTTATGATAAAGAAGATAAAGAAAAAGAAAAACCCGGAGACAGAAGTATACGCTTTAGGTCAACATATATGTATGTCTGCTCACAAAGCGCGAAGAGTAATTGATCAGATTCGTGGGCATTCCTATGAGGAAACACTTACGATACTAGAACTCATGCCTTATCGAGCATGTTATTCCATTTTTAAATTGGTTTATTCTGCAGCAGCAAATGCTAGTCACAATATGGGTTTCAACGAAACGGATTCAATTATTAGTAAAACCGAAGTCAACGAGGGTACTAGCGTGAAGACTGACCAATGATTATAGTCATATAGTACAGACTACAGACTATTCCGTATCACAAGAGTACTGCATAATTGCTACACACATCAAGCCCCCCTTCCCCCTCTTTCCCTCCTCAATTGCGGTGGGCAAGTTCAAGGTTGAACCCACAATCTTACTATTGTAATACATGCGGGAAAATTAGTATTTACAGTTTACAAGTTCGATTTCAAACATTAAAGGCCTCATAATTTCATAGTTGTTTTATGCTTTATGGGCATGGATTTGGATTCATTTATTCCTTTTGGTTCTGTTCTATCTGTCCTTATTCTTGCTCTCATGGCCGTGGGTTACTATTTACTTTCCCCATGGCAGTGGCTAGCTCGCATCTATTTGCAAATGTATTCAACTACATCTCAGGTCCACAAAATTGTTTATAAAGACTAGTGATAATGTTCCTATTGATCTATCAGGCATACATGGCACTAAATGATATAGATGCTGCGGTTGAGAGCTTCAAGAAGGCATCAGAGTTGGAGCCAAATGATGGTCAGTGACAATTAGTTTTTATAATGCCTTTTGGTATCCGAGTTTGACTCAGATGTATAAACGAAAAGCTCTCCCAATTTTTAATGAGGAGATCATCAGCTTGCTCATGTGTTAGCAAACTAGATGGTCCTGGGGTTCCTGTGATATGGATCCCGCAGTCCATGATTTTGAGTTGTGTTAATAATAAACAACTTGAATTGCCTGTTCCACAGCTTTAACATGTATAGTGGAATCCTTGAACGTGCAAGAACATTAGTTGGTCATTCGCAAGCTACCAGAGCGAGTTTTTAATGATTAATCAGTTGTTTGAAATTTGAATAGTATATTTTTATGGATTGGATCTTAGAATTTGAACTCTTAACTGAAGAAAGTTGATAGCTGATTTTCAAGCTTATCAGTAACTTTATATAATTGTGAATGATAAGTTCTTTTCTCTATGTCCAGGTGGAATAAAAAAGGAGTATTCTGCTGCAGGGAAGAAGGTTAGTAGAGAAGCCCTATCTAAAATATTATATTGTAATAGTTGTTTATTTCAATTTGGTTTTGAAAGTTAAAAATGGGTTACAGATTGCTGATAGACGTGATCAGGAGAGAAAGGCATATTCCAGAATGTTCCAATAGGTTTCATGCAGTCACCAAGTAAGTTTCATAGCAGAATTTTATTTATTTATTAATCCTTGATCTTTGTACTGGCTTCCTAATCGGGTTTCATATTGCAAGCTTCAATTAGCTCGAGGAAACATCAGGTATTGACTTTCAGCGTCTTCTTTGTCTACAGGATAAATCAATGGGTTGAGACTTTTAGACCATAACTAGATTATCCATGGCCCAGGAATTTTATGATGTTAAAGTTAATCCTTTTCAATTATTGTAACCATCTGATACTTGAATTGGTTTAGATGATACTTGAATTGGTTTGGATGGTTACAATAATATATCGTTGAATTTTGGCTCTGGAGATCTTCCCATTAAAAAGACACCTCCCGGCTTTGTATACATGCCATATGTATGTCTATGAAGTTTGTAGGTCATACTTTGCTCAATAAATCTCAGAATCCGCATATATCTTATCTATTATCCGATACAGTTTGTTTAACAGGTGTTGATAAGAGCGAAGGAAAACTACCAGATCCCTGAGCAAATGCGAATATACAAACTCAGGCTTGAACCAATTTTTGTTCCGAACAGTAACCATATAAATTATATTAGGGAGTGTAATTTATTACTAGCTGACAGTTGATTGCTATTTGACGAAATCATCCAAACAATATTGTTATTTTTCGAGAAGAGAACTTATTATTTGGTGTAAAATGAATGGTTTATTTTTATTTTTCTACCAAAACTATTCTATAGAGGCCTGCAATCAATCTCAGATATCACATTGGCTTGGGCCCATTGGGATGTAGTTTGTATTACGTTGCCATGGGCTCCCTCCCTGGTAATTGATGGGAATGGATCGGTATTAGATATTTTGGTGCTTGTTTTGTACTTGGCCTGTCTTTTTATTTCTGTTCTTTGGCCAGTTTACTCCCAAAAAAAAAAAAAAATTGATTACTCAACCATCTTGCTCATCTCTATTACGGGATTTAAGTTGCCTTTTCTCCCAGGATGGTATTGCTCATAGAGATTGAATGGATGGGGTTGAACAGCCTATTCAATAATTAGGTCAGCTGTGTGCAATGGTAGCATTACTGACCTGTCTGCTATGTTACCCCTATACATTAAAAGAGCAGATAGCCGAGATCCCCCAAATGGAGCTGCTGATATTTTTGCAGTTGAGTTTTTTGTCTGGTTGGAGCTTGAATCTGACCTTGCATTTCATTTGTTCTTGGAAATGGCCAAATACATACCTGGGACAATTTTGGTTAGGGCTTGATATTCTAATGCATGATCATGTTCAAGGTTCTTTCTTGTGGTAGGACAATTTTCTATATTCATCCATTCTTGTGCCAATTGGGCTTAGCACATAGGTATGCCACATTAGCCTTTATATTGCATGAAAGGGTATCTCCAGGTTCACACTAGTGAGATAACGATTCTATGTTGAAAACTTGCATATGGGAGGTATCCCTGACAATTAAACTCTCGTTCGTCCATGTTAAAACGAAAGAATAATATCATGAAGAAGCAAATAAAGACATGAACTATGACTTTTATTTATCAAGTACTCCGTCTCTAGCTCAGCAGTTGCAGCATACTTGTAGTTCTAATGTTTTTGTCTACTTGCCCCACTTTGGGACGAATGCCGGAGGGGGCGAAATCCAACAGAACAATCTACACAAATCCTTTGTTTCTTGACTGGTAGACCTGGTTTACCATTAATGCAATGCTAATGGACATTTACAGGTGTTATCATCATTTTATAACAAGTGAGAATCAGCAACAGCACCGCTTCCCGGCTGTTGCTCGGGAGGCCAATGTAAGTTGCCACATCAGCTGCTGCTTCTGCAGAGTCTGTCTCTTGAACCTGTGACCTTCATTATGGAATCCATCTATGAACTAGCCCCAGACTCAAAATTTTTTTAAATCCAAACTGTCACTGTTGGTGCACGATAAATTTTATGGTTTATACTGGTTTTTAAGGTAACTGGGAAAAGTTGCGATACCACAGTCAGAGTTTGGAAGTTTGCATGGAGCTAGCATTTCTCATCCATATATTTCAGTTGGAATCTCAAAAGCAGGGCGCCTTCGCCTACTGTTTTAGAATTGCTTTCCCATATGTAATCCCTCTGCTTTTGCAAGTATTCAAAGCAATGGGAGAAATGCTGTTGGTTGACTTGACCGTTGTTTTTCTTCCTGATAGACTAATACAATCAGTCTTGGTCTAAACATGAATTTACCGACAGTTTGTGATGATTATACCTATGCGTCAACCTGTTGAATTTCCCTTATATAACCTCCCCTTTCCTGTGCATAGAATAGATTGAATATGGCTGCATTTTTACTTAGACATGAGCTAATACTTTTTTTCTGTCTAGGTCACAACGCCTCGCATGGTAATAACCGTCGGATCATGAATCACGTGGTAGCGATGGTCGGATCATGAATAAATAGTATGGTTGCCTGGGACCCATAATTTGATACTAATACTGAGAGAGCTTTCATATTCAAGAGGGGCATCATTAGCTAATAGAAAAATAAAAAAAACAGGGGAAAACCCTAGTAGAGGTCATAGCATGAAAAAGGATAATTGATTTAAACGCTTACTTTCTGTTTTTCTTCTCTTACCTACCAAAGTAAGAAATTTAGGTGGTTTACCCTTAAAAAAAAAAAAGAAGTAAGAAAGTATGGTGATTCTGGCCATTTTACATTACACAATGTTGCCCATCTCCCCCTATATAAGCTTCATCTTCTTATACTTCCCTCAGCACCCTCTCATTCCCCTCTAGTCTTTTCAGGTTCATTTCAGGAATTGAGATTAAGATGGGTTTCAGTTGTGCTCAGGGACTCATCCTCCTGGTAACTGCCTCCATGTTTGCAGTTAGTCTGGCGAAGACAACCATCGTCGGAGGATCTACGGGTTGGCAATACGGCTTTAACTACACAGACTGGGCTCTTCGAAATAGTCCCTTCTTCCTAAATGATACTTTAGGTGAGTATATGCTAATGTAGGACTACTAATTATGTCAAAATATGAATACCATTGTAGCATAATGCACACATGAATGGGGGCTGAGCCCAGGCGGGGGCTCAAAATTTTGAAAGTATGGTGTAATTTTTTTTAAAAGTAATTAATATCTATATAGTGGGCTGCCAAAGAAGGATGCACTTGTTGACCATAGGACAAGTTTTACCTTTCAAAAAAAAGTTTGGCCACTTAGAATTTTGTATATATAGTATAAAATTTTTAAAAATATAATTATATATATATATCAAAAATGCTAGCTCCAATTGCAATCTTCCAAAGACGCAATCTTCCAAAGACGTAACGTGGTGGCTACAAATGTCAAACATCTTCTGATTTTTATTTTCTAATCTGTTAAAATATCAAGCAACTCCACGCATTGCACCTACTCTTGCGTCAGTGAAAAAATGAGTTATTGCGATTGAGGATAACACTCCTCTCTCTCTCTATATAAAGGCTCTCCCATTTTGGAAGACCCTTGTTTTTAATGAATTTTATAAGATTGGCCCATTACTCAAAAAGAAAAAAAAAAGTTTCAACCAAGGCCTCATAATATTTCATGCACGTTTAATCATTCCTCTTAAAACCTATTAATTTTCTTTATACATGTACTTAGCTTGCACATGAAGGCTAAATAGTATATGACACTTAATAAATACTTTGTTGTTGCAGTATTCAAGTATGATTCGCCCAACAGCACCACCTTCCTTCACAACGTTTACTTATTACCGAACCTCTGGAGTTTCGGGAAATGCGACTTTAGGAGAGCCAAGCTGTTGGCAGATGTGGAACAAGGAGGCGGGACGGGCTTCGAGTTTGTGCTGAAGAAGGTGCAGCCCCAATACTTTGCTTGCGGTGAAAGTAATGGCGATCACTGCAAGGCCGGACGGATGAAGTTCTTCGTCATGCCGCTGCCTCGTTGCCGTGGTTGCCATGGTTAATGCATTTTCATGCCGGGGAAGACGCAGTGCTGGTTACTAGTTCAATTAACTGTAAGAGAGTTTTGAGAGGATGATATCTAAATAAATGTATTCTTTGTACTTGATTACAAAGATTGTAAACTGGACGTACTTATATAAAATAAAGCACTGTATTTCATGTGTATACTTTTTTCATGTAAAGATAGCATTAGTATAGAGGGCCCTCTTATTTCTTCCTTCTCCGAGCTCAGGTTATGAAAGAAGGAACTTAGAAGAAAGTCTCAGCAACAACTGGTTGTATTATGGAGAGGACATTTCCCTAGTACAGCGAGAAGACCAGGAAGGACGCACCTTGGTGTACCAGTTATCATGTCCCCGGTAAATATTGGGTAGCCAAGTATGACATATATGTCAAACCTGATAAGCTTCTTCACTTTGCATCGAATTAAACCACACGCTCCACCGCTTGTGTAGGCCATCAATTTCGTTTGAGTTACATTCTTGCCACTTAGGGGTTGATAATGGATCTCTTACGTCAACTGCAACAAGAATGAATAATCTCCACCAGCTGGCCTGTACTGGTGTCTCGTCTGGCCTAACAATTCCATCTTGATTCCTTTACTGGTGTCTCGTCTCATGGTGAAAGTCTCAATTTATGGAAGAGATGGGATCACATCCAATTGTAACTCTCTCCAAGTGCAATTGCTCCCACGAGTTAATACGTGTCCTTTTAACTCCTATTAACTGTGGTTAAAATTCATTAACCCTTGAGGTTCAATAATTAACATTTGTTTTTAGAAAATATTAAAAAAATGTCGAACTCTGGTAAAGGGTGGAGCCACATGGGGCCTGATGAAATTTTGAAAAAAAAAAAGTTTCCTATTCAGAGCAATAGTTGGCTCCATTGGCGAGGAGCAAACTGTAGCTCCTTGCTCTACAAAGAACTCTAAATAATTTTTTTTTTTATAACTCTTGCTGTTAAAATATTTTTTTATTTTTATTTTTCCAACAACCAAGGGTATATGGGTGAATCTTAAGGGTGAGTGAATCTTAACCACAATTAAAAGAGAGACACATGACATTAAAAGGGGAGCCGTGACACACCTCTTCACGTCACCGATCGAGAAGGTGATTATTTCCTTGTATTCGTAAGGGTGTAGCCTGGAAAGGGGCGGAGCTGGGGATCGAGGACGAGATCCCTAACCTACAGAACCTTTTTTTTTTTTTTTTAAATCTTTACAAACGGTTACAAACAATCGTGGTGACCCATGATCGAACTTGCCCTCAAAAACAATTTCGGGACATAGCCCCAAACCCCTATTTTTAGCTCCTGCAAGAGAATCCTGGCTCGGGCCCTACCTCTGATTAATCATTTTTAACTCTTTGAAATAATATTTTTTTTAAAAAAAAAACTAAGGTTATATTATTAAACCCCGAAGGTTTGTTCAATCGCAATTGGTTCTCATTCAATCTCTTTATGAAATTAATCAATTGGTACGGTCTGACCGTAGAATATACGAATAGTCAACTGACCAACTGTCTCCCAACTGCCACCCCTAGAAACCACCATTATAAGACGGGCACACATGTCGTTGGTCATTAATTTGACTTTTAATTGTCTTTTTAGGACTGCTTGACTAAGTTAACCTGACCCAATTAAACCATGAGTTTGTTGACCCAATTAAACCATGAGTTTGTTGTTGACAAATTAGAAGCCGAGTCATTTTAGGGACATGTGCAAATTACCCTTAGGTCAACACGTGTTCCTTTTGATCCTTATTAAATGTCTTAAGATTCATTAACTCTCGGAATCTAGACAAAATAATCATATTTTTTTTACATTAATTATTAACCCTAAGTGTTAATCAGAGTTATATATTTTTGAATTTCTTCTAAAAACAAAGGTTATATTGTTGGACCTGAGAGTTGGTGAATCTTAACCTCGATTAAAAGGGACACATGTTGAACTATTGGCACGATTGAACTTGGTAAGAGCTCAATTGCAATCGACTATGATCCGATCTCATAGAGATTATATCGTGCCCTTATTTTCCTATATCTTAGAGGTGCTCTCTCAACACAAGTAAAAATAAAGAGACCGGTTAACATTACATAAGGCAATTTTGCTCATGTATCATGCCTTTAAGTTACACGTACTTATTTGTATCCGTAAAAAAACCTATTATATATCTTATTGTCCTAATATGTGGCAAAAATAGCTTAATTGGACAATTGTAGGCCATCTGATTGAATAAAAAAACTATCTATACTACTCTTATATGCTAGAGTGAAATCTCTCATTCTTATGCCATCTAAGCATACTTCTCATATGTGAAGCCACCTAAGCTTGTTTTCTATTTGTAATGCCACCTAAGCTTCCATACCCTTTCTAGACAAACCCTCTCTCAAATGACTCTCACTATCTCTAGACAAACTCTTTAAATGGTTCATTTAATTGACAAGGCAATGAATACACCTATTAAACTCTTAGTAACCTCCCCTCTAATTCAGCAGGGCAATGAATACGCCCATCAAACTCTCATAACCTCCTCTCTCATTCTTTTGGAATTGCACACAAACATTGCAACTCTTATTTATCAACTTTATATATATACTACTATTATAAAGTAGAGTGTGACCACGTGGACACCGCCACAACTTTATTTTTTCCATCCAAATTTATTCCACCTGGCGCTCCAAGTTTCACAACGTGTGTTCTCTACGCTCTCTTTCTTTAAACGTTTCCTAAAACGTCCCATCTTTACTCTTCCCTAAAACTGTTCCATCTCCCACTTATTCTTCTCCCATTGAGTTAAGCAATTTCCATCTCTCATCTCCCATAACCTTGGGCATTATCAAATTGAGCTTCATGTATCTGCTCAAATTTCATTGATTTGTATGTTCTCTTTCCCTCTCATTCTAATTTCTAAACCAGCGTGGTTGCAGACTTTGTTCTTGAAAGGGAAAAAATCCGGTACACGTCACGCGTCTATAGCTGCTCTGCTGGTAGAGAAATGATAGCAAAACTCCACCTGTGAATGAGCCTGAGGGGGCGGGTGTGCACCCTGAAATAAGCTCCGATGATAAAGTCAGTATAAGGCACAAGCACAGTATAAGGCACAAGACACAAGCACAATATAAGGCACAAAGCACAAGCACATGATATGGCACAAAGCACAAGCACAGTATAGGGCATGAGGCACAAGCACATGATAAGGCACAAGGCACAAGCACAGTATAGGGCACGAGGCACAAGCACATGATAAGGCACAAGGCACAAGCACAGTATAGGGCACGAGGCACAAGCACATGATAAGGCACAAGGCACATGATAGTATAGAGATACTTATCGTGAGGGCACTGGGCATATGCACTGGAGATTGTAGCTCAGGAGGCACAAAGAATATGGCTCAGACAACGTAGCTCTGATAAGGCACAGACAACGTGCTCTGACAACGTACTCTGATAACGCAGCTCGGATGGGGCACAGATATCGTAGCTCTGACTACACAGCTCGGATGGGACACCGATAACGTAGCACTGACCTCGTACCTCGGATAAGGCACTGACAACGTGCTTTGACAACGCAGCTCGGATGGGGCACAGACATCGTAGCTCTGACCACGCAGCTCGGACAAGGCACTGGCAACGTACTCACATAGCTCGGGCAAGGCACTGGCAACGCATAGACAACGTACTCTGATAACGTGCTCTGACAACGTGCTCTGATAAGGCACAGACAACGTACTCTGATAACGTAGCTCTAGCTCTGATAACGCATACGTTGTGCATCCGTTGTGCAACAGACAACGGATACGTCGTGTAGCAGACAACGTGTACGTTATATAGCAAACAACGTGTACGTTGTACAGCTCAAGGCGGGCACGTGGTACATCAGACAACGGACAACGAGCTCAGCACTATGCACAACACAACGTGACAACGGATTCGGCACCATTCGCAGCACAACGTATTCGGCACTATTCACAGCACAACGTATTCGGCACTATACACAGCACAACGTATTCGGCACTATACACAGCACAACGGGTTCGGTACTATTCACAGCACAATGTATTCGGCACTATTCACAGCACAACGGATTCGGCACTATTCACAGCACAACGGGTTCGGCACTATTCACAGCACAACGTATTCGGCACTATTCACAGCACAATGTATTCGACACTATTCACAGTACAATGTATTCAACACTATTCACAGAAGGCAACACGACAACGAGCTCAGCATTATTCACAGCGTCAGGCACAAGTTCAAGTGTGATTGCACTCGTCAGATGATCAACTGCAAGGTCGTGCAAGTGGCAGTGTGACCATTCATGGAGAGCATCAGGCGGATACGGCCTATTGAGAGAATCTGACGGCCATAAACGCTTGTGAGGCCACAAAGAGCATCAAGTAGCCGGATAACACCAAAGGAAGATGAGAGAATCGGGTGAGTGGCCATCTACACAGCACTTTAGGGTAGGGGTGTGAATGACTCAAGCTTCTCAGATCTCCCTCTTCCTCTTGCTCTTCCTCTTCCTCTTGCTCTTCCTCTTCTTCTTCTTTTCTTGATCTCCTCTCTTGCCTTTCGCACCATCCTCCTTGCCTTTAGCACCGTCCTCCTTCTTCTTCTTCTGCCCTTTCTCTCCTCTCTTGCCTTTCGCACCACCCATCTCTCTTGCGCACCATCCATCTCTCCTCTCTGGTGATTCTTGCTTATTTACAGGCATTTGGAGTCATCATGACTTGTGCAGTCATGATAAGACCACCTGTCAGACAACACTCAAGTGAGCCAGCACATGGCCCAAGTGGGCTTATGACGGCTAAATTGTCAGAATTTGTGAGCATGAGAAATCACTATTTTACCCCTTCTTTTTACTCTTTTTTACGAATTTTATCCGTTACAGTTCTTAGTCCGGATTGAAGAATATTAAGGAAGGATGTTCGGGTTTCACTTTCGTTGAACCATATCTTAGGGACTTTCTGAAAACAGCGGATATTGCAATGAGGCTGGAGTGGAGTATCAGCAACAATAGTTGTTCCACCCCTACCATCTGCGGGGAGAATAGCTTCTGCTTTGAATCAGTTAGAGGCATCGGATATCTCTGCAATTGCTCAGATGGGAATACCGGAAATCCATATTTAAATGGCTCCGAAGGTTGAATCACTTCTTTCATTGATTGATGTTTTTGCTTACTTTTCTCTATTTGGATGTTTTGGTGAATCTTCGGTATTGTGATGTTGCATCATTCCCTCATTAGATCGATTGAACAGATATTTTATTCAATATCAAGATCTGTTGAATAGATCAATTTTATTCAACATCTGTTGAACAGATCATTTTATTCATGATCTATGGATCATGTCATGTTTATTCTTTGCTCTCGCTGGAATGGATCTAAGAAATCCTTTTGATATGGAGAGAATAGGATTTAGTGGAGACAACATGAGAGTTTTCTGAAGTTCTGATTTGCATGTTTCATCATTTATTATGTACTGTTGGACCTCTATTGCCTTTTGTGGCGATTTAGACGTTCCTTATAGAATTAGGCGAAGTCTGACAAAATTAAAAGATAAAAGGATTACAAATTGAGGGATTGATAATATACTCTGTGCCTACTTTTAATGACAGATATATGATGTGGTTTACAAATTTTTGCTTTCGGTATAGCATCAGCAGCTCTATAGGATGGTTGAGAGGAACAGTAAAAGTTGTTACTTGCGGGGATTGCTTGGTCATAATGGGGAGCACAAAGGCAGATATTCCAACTGAGAACATTGTCATGCTTGGTGATAATGGGGAGCACAAAGGCAGATATTCCAACTGAGAAAACAATCACATTGCCATCTCTTATTGCTCCTAGAATGGAATGTTTTAGCTCTACAAAATACATTCATCTTTCAAGAGTAGTTTCATTTATACTTTGTTTACCCACAATACGCTGTTCACGGGATGCAATGTTAGTGTTTGCTTGAAATTTTTGCTTCAGTTATTTGTTCAATCTGCAACAAGTTCATATCGGAAACTTCTTTAATAAGAGCATGTTTATTGTTTGGTGTCAATTGATATCTATATCATATACAAGATTCCGTTAAATTTTGATACATATTGTTTTTATTGTTTTTATACTTTTTGTTCATTAAGCTATGTTGAGGTTTGTTTTAGCTCATATTTCTCATCATCTGCATTCTTCTCAGCATTTACCTTTGTAGTCTCAATGTCTCACATCACTCCACTGTGTTTACTGTAACGGATAAAATTCGTAAAAAGGAGCACAAAGAAGGGGTAAAATAGGGATTTTTCATTCTGGCAAATTCTGACAATTTAGCCGACATAAGCCCACTTGGGCTATGTGCTGGCTCACTTGAGTGTTGTCTGACAAGTGGTCTTATCATGACTGCACAAGTCATGATGACTAAAAATGCCTGTAAAAAAGCAAGAATCACCAGAGAGAAGAGAGATGATGGTGCGAAAAGGAAGAGAGGGGAAAAAGGGCAGAAGAAGAAGAAAGGAGGATGGTGCTAAAGGCAAGGAGGATGGTGCGAAAGGCAAGGGAGAAGATCAAGAGAAGAAGAAGAAGAAGAAGAGGAAGAGAAAGAGGAAGAGGAAGAGAGAGATCTGAGAAGCTTGAGTCACTCACACCCCTCCCCCGAAGTGCTGTGCAGGCGGCCATTCACCTGATTCTCTCATCTTCCTTTGGTGTTATCCGGCCACTTGATGCTCTTTACAGCCTCACAATCGATTATGACCACCAGACTCTCTCAGATAGGCCATGTCCGCCTGATGCTCTCCATGAATGGTCACACTGCCACTTGCACGGCCTTGCAGTTGATCATCTGGTGAGTGCAATCATACTTGAGCTTGTGCCTGACGCTGTGAATGGTGCTGAACACGTTGTGCTGTGAATAGTGCTGAACACGTTGTGCTGTGAATGGTGCCGAATACGTTGTGCTGTGAATGGTGCCGAATACGTTGTGCTGTGAATGGTGCCGAATACGTTGTGCAGTGAGTGGTGTCGAATTCGTTGTCACGTTGTGTTGTGCATAGTGCCGAGCTCGTTGTCCATTGTCTGATGTACAACGTACCCGTCGTGAGCTATACAACGTACACGTTGTTCGCTGTACAACGTACACGTTGTCTGCTACACGACGTACCCGGTGTCTGTTGCACAACGGGTGCACAACGTATACGTTATCAGAGCTAGAGCTACGTTATCAGAGTACGTTGTCTATGCGTTGTCTGTGCCTTATCAGAGCACGTTGTCAGAGCACGTTATCACAGTACGTTGTCTGTGCCTTGCCCGAGCTATGTGAGCTACGTTGCCAATGCCTTATCCGAGCTGCGTCCTCAGTGCCTTCTGAGCACGTTATCAGAGCTAGAGCTGCGTCATCCGAGCTGCGTCCTCAGTGCCTTCCGAGCTACGTCCTCAGTGCCTTATCCGAGCTACGTTGCCAATGCCTTATCCGAGCTGCGTCCTCAGTGCCTTCTGAGCATGTTATCAGAGCTAGAGCTGCGTCATCCGAGCTGTGTCCTCAGTGCCTTTCGAGCTACGTCCTTAGTGCCTTATCCGAGCTACGTTGCCAATGCCTTATCCGAGCTGCGTCCTCAGTGCCTTCTGAGCACGTTATCAGAGCTAGAGCTGCGTCATCTGAGCTGCGTCCTCAGTGCCTTCCGAGCTACGTCCTCAGTGCCTTATCCGAGCTACGTTGCCACTGCCTTATCCGAGCTAGAGCTACGTTGTCAGAGCTACGTCCTCTGTGCCTTATCTGAGCCATATTCTTTGTGCCTCTTGAGCTACAATCTCCAGTGCCTCACCAGAGCTCGTCCTCAAGTGTATATACCCAGTGCCTCACTAGAGCTCGTCCTCAAGTGCATATACCTAGTGACCTCACGATAAGTATCTCTATACTGTGCTTATGCCTTGTGCCTTATACTGTGCTATGTGCCTTATACTGACTTTATCATCGGAGCTTATTTCAGGGTGCACACCCGCCGCCCTCAGGCTCATTCACAGGTGGAGTTGGGCTATCATTCCTCTACCAGTTAAGCAGCTATAGACGCGTGGCATGTACGGGATTTTTTCCCTTTCAAATTGGCGACGTCTGTGGGAAATCGAGCTACGTTGTCTGTGGGATATCGAGCTACGTCGTCTGTGGGAAATCGAGCTACGTTGTCTGTGGGATATCGAGCTACGTTGTCTGTGGGATATCGAGCTACGTTTTCTGTGGGAAATCGAGCTACGTTGTCTGTGGGGATGAGCTACGTCGTCTGTGGGAATCGAACCTTCTGTGGAAATCAAACCCTCTCTGGGAACAATTGAGAATGAGGCAAAGGGGCTTAGACAATCACAAATGACGAGCATCTTCTACGTCTGAATAGGGCTTTCACTGCATGACAACAATCAAGAGGTAATTATCGAGTGCATTCTCAAGTGAATTATCATGTGCATTCTCAAGTGATTTATCAAGTGAACTGTCTAGTGCATGCTCTAGTGAATTTTCAATATCAAGTGAATTATCAGCCTATCAAGTGACTTATCAAGTGAATTGCGAAGTGACTTATCAAGTGAATGATCAAGAGAAGCGACCAGTGCCATATCAAGTAAAAAACATCGTGAATGCAATGTCAAATGATGTCTTATCTGATATGTCTGAATACGGTGATGGGACACTTGTAGCTTCTTAATGACATGTCATTCGAACAAGGTGTCTTACCACATGGTTCAACACATATCTAAGCATGATGCTCACTACGGGACCTCTGTGACTCAGTCAGATGCATTGTCCGTTAAGCGACCAATTGGCTTATCCTCATGCAATGCTATCTGAGCATGGTGTCATGATGCCCCATTACGAGTCATTCGCGTGAGATAACATTTGTTTATATTTATGATGGTTTTTACTGCAAACTCATCCGTGTGCTTATCAAGTGAATTTCCGTGCTTTTCAAGTGAATCTCTGTGCTGATCAAGTGAATCTCTGTGCTCATGCATCTTCACGTGTCCATGCACATTCTCGTGCTCAAAGTACCTAATGACTTCATTTTTCTTGGTGTTGTGATACATGTATATTCCCGTGCTCTCTAACACATGCTCTGAGGCACTATGCACGAGAGCACGAAAAGCAATTACTCTGACCTGACTAGGGGTTGATGCAAGCTCGTCTTCACTGGCGAAAGCACAACGTATCAGTGACAACGGAGCATCTACAACGGAAGAGAGCGGAGAACGGAGCACAATCAGCGTCTGCGGACCAGGTATCATTTTCGGGAATTTTACCCAAGGAGTATTCTCGGCACCTCGAACGGAGTTCAAGGCACCGAGAAGGGGCTAAATGTAACGGATAAAATTCGTAAAAAGGAGCAAAAAGAAGGGGTAAAATAGGGATTTCTCACTCTGAAAAATTCTGACAATTTAGCCGATATAAGCCCACTTGGGCTATGTGCTGGCTCACTTGAGTGTTGTCTGACAGGTGGTCTTATCATGACTGCACAAGTCATGATGAATAAAAATGCCTGTAAATAAGCAAGAATCACCAGAGAGAAGAGAGATGATGGTGCGAAAAGGAAGAGAGGGGAAAAAGGGCAGAAGAAGAAGAAAGGAGGATGGTGCTAAAGGCAAGGAGGATGGTGCTAAAGGCAAAGAGGATGGTGCGAAAGGCAAGGGAGGAGATCAAGAGAAGAAGAAGAAGAAGAAGAAGAAGAGGAAGAGAAAAAGGAAGAGGAAGAGGAAGAGAGAGATCCGAGAAGCTTGAGTCACTCACACCCCTCCCCCGAAGTGCTGTGCAGGCGGCCATTCACCTGATTCTCTCATCTTCCTTTGGTGTTATCCGGCCACTTGATGCTCTTTACAGCCTCACAATCGATTATGACCACCAGACTCTCTCAGATAGGCCATGTCCGCCTGATGCTCTCCATGAATGGTCACACTGCCACTTGCACGGCCTTGCAGTTGATCATCTGGTGAGTGCAATCATACTTGAGCTTGTGCCTGATGTTGTGAATGGTGCCGAACACGTTGTGCTGTGAATGGTGCCGAACACGTTGTGCTGTGAATGGTGCCGAATACGTTGTGCAGTGAGTGGTGTCGAATCCGTTGTCACGTTGTGTTGTGCATAGTGCCGAGCTCGTTGTCCGTTGTCTGATGTACTACGTACCCGTCGTGAGCTATACAACGTACACGTTGTTCGCTGTACAACGTACACGTTGTCTGCTACACGACGTACCCGGTGTCTGTTGCACAACGGGTGCACAACGTATACGTTATCAGAGCTAGAGCTACGTTATCAGAGTACGTTGTCTATGCGTTGTCTGTGCCTTATCAGAGCACGTTGTCAGAGCACGTTATCACAGTACGTTGTCTGTGCCTTGCCCGAGCTATGTGAGCTACGTTGCCAATGCCTATCCGAGCTGCGTCCTCAGTGCCTTCTGAGCACGTTATCAGAGCTAGAGCTGCATCATCCGAGCTGCGTCCTCAGTGCCTTCCGAGCTACGTCCTCAGTGCCTTATCCGAGCTACGTTGCCAATGCCTTATCCGAGCTGCGTCCTCAGTGCCTTCTGAGCACGTTATCAGAGCTAGAGCTGCATCATCCGAGCTGCGTCCTCAATGCCTTCCGAGCTACGTCCTCAGTGCCTTATCCGAGCTACGTTGCCAATGCCTTATCCGAGCTGCGTCCTCAGTGACTTCTGAGCATGTTATCAGAGCTAGAGCTGCGTCATCCGAGCTGCATCCTCAGTGCCTTCCGAGCTACGTCCTCAGTGCCTTATCCGAGCTACGTTGTCAGTGCCTTATCCGAGCTAGAGCTACGTTGTCAGAGCTACGTCCTCTGTGCTTTATCTGAGCCATATTCTTTGTGCCTCCTGAGCTACAATCTCCAGTGCCTCACCAGAGCTCGTCCTCAAGTGCATATACCCAGTGCCTCACCAGAGCTCGTCCTCAAGTGCATATACCCAGTGACCTCACGATAAGTATCTCTATACTGTGCTTATGCCTTGTGCCTTATACTGTGCTATGTGCCTTATACTGACTTTATCATCGGAGCTTATTTCAGGGTGCACACCCGCCGCCCTCAGGCTCATTCACAGGTGGAGTTGGGCTATCATTCCTCTACCAGCTAAGCAGCTCTAGACGCGTGACATGTACGGGATTTTTTCCCTTTCATTTACCATCAGATCATGTTAATGCAATCTTCTTCTTATTTCTCTCAACTTTAAGGTTTTTTTAACTCAATATTTAAAAGATTGGATGGCTGCAGACAATGAGACAAAAACCCAGGTTAATAGGGGAATGCAGGTGTAATTGTGAAGGCTATAGTCTTCAAAATAACAAGCGTTCCCCCCATTTTTTCCTCTTTTTTTCTTCTTACAACTTCAATGGTATAAGAATCTCTCTGTATTTTTATCAGCCAATTTATGTAATATATTTCTATTTCTCTAGAAAAATTGTTATTTATACATAAAAGGTTGCTTAAATTGTTATAATGGTGTACATTTATTCCTAGACATCAAATGGTTGTGTTGGTTGGGTTCCAGTTATAATGGTGTACATTAGTTTTTGTCATTCTTTTTGGCCTTTTTTTTCAATTATGTAGTTCTATTCGGAATGTCAAACAATATGGTATTTCACAGGATTAGTGCCTTGATTCCATTCGCAAGAAACATGAATCTTATATTTGGATTGATTACAGTTTTTTTGTTTTGTTTTGGTAGTTAAAGACTTGAATCAATTGATTTCTGCCACCATGAGTGTCACCTAAAGAACTTTGCTACGTTGAAGTTTTTTTTTTTGTTTGCTTTCTTTCTTTTTTTAATGTGTCATTACGTACCCGTGCATCGCACGGGGTTTTGCTAGTATATAACTTATGTTAGAGCAGAGGTTAATGATGACTAATTAGGATTAATAGCGGATCCTTTTAACTTCCGATCGGATGACCTAGTTATTTCTGATTGGGCGAACAATATTCCATGTGAGTTTTTTTAGGCCCAAAGGATTGCAACGTGTTTCCCATATGCTACCTATTCATGAAAATAAGAGAAAAAAAAGGGAAAAACAATTCCAAAAAGAGAACTCCCCTCAATTCTTTGATACCAATATATGAGTAGAAAACAATTAGAGGAGGAAAACAAATAGATAGTTCTTTGGATCATGCTTTACATCGGTTCTCAAGGCAAATCTGGAAAAAGTAGCGACATTTGTCACTATCAGAGTTATGAAGTCAACATCTCAGCTAGCATTTCTATTTCTAATTATCCGTAATTCTTTTTCTCCTCTCTATCTCTCATTTGTTTCTTCTTTTCTGTAGTTCTCTTCGCAATAAAAAAAAGAGAAACAGAAACAAGGAGAACCAGAAAAGTAACTATAGAAAGCATCCCAAATAGAGGAGCCTATAAAATGGGTGTGAGAATGCTTTGGATGGGAGAGAAATGTAGAGAAAAGGGTTATATATAGATGAATAATTGGTTAGAATCTGCTCCTCTCAACTCTTTCAGTTTCTTCCTTTTCCTTCACTTTCCTATTTATAATTAGTGAGTTGAGATTCAACATTCAAACAACCTGTGCCATAAGCGGCCTGCGAGAGTTCCAAGAGGTAAGAACAAAGATTTTTTTTTCTAAAAGCTTAAATATGAGCTGGATATTTGGCATAATATTTAGCAGAATTTTTTTAAACAATCATCAATGGTCAATCTAAAATGGCCATCGATGCAAATGAAGAGATAGCCATTTTCGACTGTGTGATACCCTAAGAGACCATCTAGCCCATCCTTGTTCGAGTTTGTGAGAGGGTGACCTCAAGTATTGAGGTGGCTTAGATTGAGTGAATGAGATGTTGGGACTTGCGAGGAGAGAGAAGCGTATCGACTGTCAGGGGCGTCAACGGGCTGTGTTTGGGTCGGCCCAGACCAGGGTCAATTAATAAACTGGCTGGGCAAGCCTGCTTATCAATCGGGCTGAGTCGGGCTTGGGCCAGCTCACCTAAAGGAAGAAATAGACTATATTTTGGGGTTTTGATAATCGGGCCTTAACTGACTGACCCAGACAATGGATCCAAACTTGGTTAGAAGTATAGTCTAACTAACCTGGGCTTCTAAGCCCAAGCCCGCTCAACTATGTAATCAGGCCGGGCTGCAGGTCACCCAGCCCATTAACACTTCTATAGAAATAGACTATATTTTGGGGTTTTGGTAATCGGGCCTTAACTGACCAAGACAATAGATCCAAACTTGGTTAAAAGTATAGTCTAACTAGCCTGAGCTTCGAAGCCAAAGCCCGCTCAACTGTGTAATCAGGCCGGGCTGCAGGTCACCCAGCCCATTAACACTTCTATAGACTGCAGAAACGAGAGAGGTGAGTTCCAGATGATTGAGGGTTTATATAGGGTATGGTAGCAAAATTACTACCCTACCCTCATTATTAATTTGTTAGAGGGTTAGTGAGGATATAAATATAAAATATCATTATATACTATACTATATACCTTATTTACAATCTACTATAAGAGGATTAGGACAGAAGATTAAAAAAAAATATATTTATCATAGTTTAGTTCAGCTTAACCATGGTTAAAAAGAGGTTAAAAGGGACACGGGGGCATTGCAGTACCCTTCTCACGACTCATTAAATACTATAAATATAAATTTAGTTTTGTTCCAATGGTTAGCTGACCCCGCATTCGAATAGGTAGCCTAATGCCTTCATTTTTTGTCATCCTTTTAACTATGGTTATGCTTAACTAACTTAATATTAATAATTTTATTTTCTAAAACTAAGTTTAATTGGATGAACGCTAAAGGTCAGTGAATCTTAACCACAATCAATTGGTGTTAAAAAGTGGAGGTGGACTAATGAGGATCGACATTCGGACAAACACTTTCTTTTCTTTTTCCCTAACCCTATGTTTGGTTGCTGAGAAAATAAGTGAAAACATGGAAAAGAAAAGAAAATTGGGCAAAACACAACTAAAACTTGTATTAGAAATCCAAAATTTTTATTTCTTTTCCATGTTTTCACCTATATTCTCAACAACCAGACATGGCATAAAAGTTCAGGGGACTAAAGCAGCCCCCAGCCCCCGTCCCTGGCTCTGTACCTGCTCCAAAAAGCTACGTTGGCTCTCTTAATACTACTAATTTTTTTTTCCAGAGAGGTTGAGGGGGCTTCACCTCGGGCCCTTTAGCTCCGCCCTTTATTAAAGCACTTCTTCTCGAGAATGGACAATGGTTAATGGAGGCTAAGAATAGGGAAGCACATTCAAGTTTTTTTTTAAATTTTTTGAGGTGTCCACTTATCAACTCAACCAAGCTCTGTTCATTGTTAAAAACTTAAAAAGAGAATTTTGCTATAATTAACCAATCGTTTGACATGTACCAGAAAATTTTTAACTAACAAATTAATACACCCCAAAACCTAGAGAGAGAGAAGTCGCCGGTTAGTCACTTCTAATTCCCTTTCTTCACTCCTAACGTAGACCAGCTGTTTCAGAAAGCGACGACGTCACATAATTCTTCACCTCTCTCGCAATTACATCTCTCATTACATCCCACAACCCCGCCGGAACACTCTCTCCCCGCCGCTCCGGCAATGAACTACTCACCCCCGGCGGCGCAAGTGTCAAAGTTGTTGGCGGTTCCGACCCGGACAACGAGGACGACCCATACCCGGAAATCCTACCATCATCATCACCACCTCCGTCCGGTTCCTCTCTCTGCTTCCTCTTCAATGTGGAGTTCCAATGATTTTTAACAGCGTTATCGGTCCTCCCCTGAAGAAGCCTAGCAATGGTGGCCCACCTGTTACCGTACCTTGCATGAGCAGCCAAAATGGTCTCGTCCTCAGCTGGAGAAAAGGGTCGGTGCTCCACGCTTGGGCTTAGCTGGTTGCACCATCTTAGCCGGCACGATTTACCGGATCGACCCGGTATGTAACGGCTTATCAGGGTCCAGTTTCGAGCGCCGTACCGGTCGACGAGCCGGGTCAGTAACTTGTCTTCTTTGGCGGTCCAAGGCCCTTTGATTCTCTCTGATTTGCTTGTCGTTCTCGTTGCCTTAACAGACAAAGTAGAGTCAGACGAGGAAGAAGAGGAGCTAGTGTTGATGGTCGTTTCCATGAGAGAGAGAGAGAGAGCGCAATGAACCAAGCGGCGTTCGATAGAGGAATGGGGAGGCTAACAGCTAAGTTATATACAGAGAGATACATGCACTTAAGACTTTCGTCGTCGGGTTCTTCTTGGAAATTCCTTTGTAAAGCTGGGGAGGTTCTAACTAGAGCGGGTGTGTAAAATGCGCACCCTATTCTGGGAAACGCAAGGGACGGATTTAGGTATGGTGAGGTAATCGTAATTAAACGGCATTAATAGTAATTTAGTTAAAAAAGTAAGGGTGTTTTTGACATTTTGTAGGTGGAATCTAATAAACAAAAAACAAGTAAGAAAATCATTCTCGTACTTATCTCGAGCGCTTCATGACAGTAAAGCTAGAGCTGTGTAGCATTAAAAGTCGTCTAAAAACTGTTTGTGGGCCCAGCCTTTTTGACTACCACTCCTACATGCAACAATGATTTTTTTTTTAACTCACGCCTACAAAGCCCAAAGGAAGGGTGTCAACAGGCAGGCCCGGCCAAGCCCAATTAAGCCAGTTAATAAACGGCCTGACTCAGATAAGCAAGCCTAAGAAAGAAGGAGAATATATTGTTTTGGAGGGGTATTAATAATTGGGCTTTAGCGGTCTGGTCCAGTTTGGCCAAATCCTGTAAGAAGTTTAGCCTAACGTGCCCCCAAACTTAATCATGCCCCAGGTCGTGGGACAATCTGGCCCATTAACTCCCCTCCAAAGGAAGGACCAAAGGACCAATGGATGTTGACCCATAAAAAATTACAACTGTGTAAAAAAATATAAATTTTTCTTTGATGTGTCAGCATCCGTTAGTCGTTTATAACCCTAACTACGTGTAAGTAAGGGTGTCAACGGGCGGGCTTAGGAATGTTTTTGTAATTTTATGAATAGGCCTTACCTAAGCCCTTCTTAGGCCCGAATTGGGCCCGTTGACATCCCTTGTACAAGGACCATTGTTGACGGTTCCGAAGGACTACAGATCCATACATAGCTTTAGTAACTTAAAATCAACGGCTCAAATCAACTGTAGAAGAAAGCTATAAAAAAAACAAAACTTAGTTTGAAGACTGAGTAGATGACATCTGCATTTCCACGTCGGTAGGGCCCACAAACAGGCTGGAAGAATCTCACGCGATCCGTTTTAGTGGTTTTTTCATTTGATGGAGCACGTGATACGGTTCAAATGGCTTTCTTTAATTGCATGAGCCATGGACTTTGAAGTTAGAACAATGAATGTTATCAATCATCGTATTTTCGCCGCCCACGTGGCTTTATTTATCTAAGTTTAGGAGTCTGTTTGGCCGTACCTGGAATGTAATATACAGATTTTGAAAAGAAGCAGTTGGGCAGTTGATAGGACAGCTGGCAACAACTCTCTCTTCTCACCGACTTGTTTTGCACATACACAGTTCAGAGTCTTCGGACCTTAAGGACTGTCTACAATTAAGGATGGCATGGGACCCACCATTGAGTTGATTTGTCTCAATCAATCTTTGTATTCTTGCGACCAACGTGGTTTCCTGTTAACCAGTTTGTCGGTTGGCGGTCTAACTAACCGTACCAAATACCGTGTCGAATGGAGGGGTGGTTTTCCTCTGCTTCTTCTCCGACTGTAATTAATTAATGGCTGTTGGATCTTGTTCTTCTTCGTATAATTGTTAATTTTCTTTCTTTTCTTTTGTTGGTAAGTATGATAGTTATTGAGTTATCATAAGTAAGGACAGGTTTTGTACCTGTGTTGGTTTTGCAGTCAACTACTTTACCTGATATTCTTACAAATTTATATAAGTGCAGTGCTAACCCTAAACGCAGATTTGGAATTTTTTCAAAACTCTCACTAGCAACACATGTGCTAGATATATTTTCAAAATCTTTAAGAAACAACATTTTCAAAGTAAGAAGATTTAGGCCTTGTTTGGTTAAACTTCTCTAAAAAATGATTTTTTAATTTAATTCTTTGTAAAATATGAGTCAATGAAAGTGTGGTGATTTTCTTAAAAAGTTGAAACCTTTTCTTTCAGTCGAAGTCACTTCTACTAGCTTTTCTTAAAAATCAAAATTTTAACTTTAATACACTTTTATTGTTGCAAAAATTAAATTGAACAACAAACTAAATGCAATTATTTACAATTCCTAATTTTCATAAAGAAAGAAGTCAAATTAGTCTAGAAATTTAATCCAAACACAACGTTAGGTTTATTCAAAAAAAGCTAGGAAAAAATGTAAGGACATGTCGATACCTCAAATGAGAATTTGGAATGTGTCTAGGGCTAGCATTTTTCTTTATACAATCTTCTGCTGTTCAGATTGTTATGGTTGTTGATCTTGTATGTTATTTTTTGCCGTTCATATATATGAGATGAGATCTTCTCTAGTTGGTGCTATCGAGGAAACCTTCAACACCCAATCCAAAGATGCCACATGTACCATGCACGACAAATAAGACATTAGTTTTTGTGCTTGCAGACTGCGCAAAGTACGTGACGCCTATGGATTGGTTCTGGCTGTCTTTTCACCAACACCAAGGGGAGAAGATCCCAATTAGTATATATATATATATATATAGAGAGAGAGAGAAAGCTAAATACCATGCAATGCATGGATTTTTTAACCATCATACAAAACATTCTTGTACCAAGTTTTATGTGGACATAATTACCCTTCATCTTATTTTATAAAAAATATTATAAATTAAATTATAATTTATACTATTGTGTGGGATCTATGGGACTTATATAGTTAGCAATATTGCTTTATAAGGTGTAGTTTTTAAATTCTATCTATTACTTGAGAAGAATGTAGTTAGAAGTTTTGCTTTAGATAAACTTCTTAAAGTCTATTTACTTAGTTATCTTATTGAGATTCAATTATAATCTTTAGTCTTTACGCTACATTAAAACTGTACAAATTTTAATTAGAAAATAACTAGTGTAGATATGTTCAATTTGTGTATATTAATATTAATATAAAGATATTATTATTGATAATAACCTTCTAATAATAGAGACTTAGAAGTACTCTAATATAAATTTCTTTCTTGTAGTAAGTGATTGTTACCCATTTTCACTCCATAAAAGAAGTTTAGAATATTTTAAAAAAATTTAATTATAAAAGTTAGTAATATATATTTTCTCTATTTTGTTGTTTTTATTGATAAGGACTCTATTAGTAGAGAGTTAGAGAGACAATTAGAAAGTTAGAGATTTTTTTTGGGATGATGATTTTCTACCTAAATGGGATTCCATGCTCGCCCACTTCAAAATACTGGGTTCTGGTATTTGCATTTTGTAGTTCCCCCCTTCTTTTGCAATGCTTGAGAATTAATATATTATTGGTCGTCCAATATGGGAGTCAAGAAAGACATATTATTGCGTGTCACAAAGGTACTAGCTGAGACAAATTTATTTATGCTACTCCGGTCATAGCTCCTCGTCCTCTCCTTCTATGTTTGTTTTTTTATTTACAAGTTGTATTTGTCTGTATTGTAATAAGTCCAAAAATTATGGCTTATTTAGTCGACTCAATGGAGCATATATGTGCTTTTGTAACATCTCGGACTTATTCTTATGGCACCTTAGCGGATACCTTAGATGGCTATGTGTCTAGTTTAGTGTCTGTTAGTTACATGATAACATTTCAACATAAAAATAAAAAATAAAAAGTCTATTGGTTGTGGAAGTCAATAGAGCACCAAACTGGAAGGAGAGGGGTCTCTGATATTTTCTAATGTCATATTTCATGTACTTGAGTTCTATTGCAATTTACTTAGTTTTAAAAGGCTGAGTTTCATTCCTATTCTCTAAGGGGGAAAGCCTTGTTTTGGTTCTTGACTTGGTATGCGACCAAAGGATAAGATAAAGATAATTTCTCCCAACTTCTTTGTCTTTGTTATGGACACTCATGTTTACCAAGTCAAAGAATGTGCTGTAGATCTAACATAATGTAAGGAAATTCCTCTTTTGACACACTTCCTTGGACCAAGGTTAGGAATCCTGGTGAAATTTCACAAAATTTCGGTTTTGTTTCCATCCAACGAAATCAAAATCACTTAAATTTTATTTTGACAAATTTTGATTGACTTTTAGAATCTCGAGTGAGATTTCAGAATTTTGACCAAAATTTTGGAAAATTATTTTTAAATACTTTTTTATTTATTTATAATAAAATTGCAAGCTATTCTGAAATATTTATTGAAATTTTTTTTTAAAAATTAATAATTAATAATATTATATAAATATATTAAGTTTTAATAAAACTAAAATATTTCAGAATTTTGATCGGGGAAAATATTTAATTTTAATAAAACAATAAAATTCGAAATTATGCTGAGAAATCCAAAATTTTGAAATTTCGAATTCGATTAGACGACCAAAATTGCCGATATAAATGCAATTTCAAACCTTGTCTTGGACAAGCTGACTACAAAGGAACAGGCTGGATAATCATTCATTCTTTTCACTTTCCTCTTTTTGATCCATAAGGAAAATTCATTAAAATGATGAACGCCCTAACTGCACGAAATCGGTCATAGATGAACGACATATATCTCCATCCAACTAATGTTCAAAAATCGTTTTCAATTGTGTAAATCAATTCGTCTTTGTTTTCCTTTACAGTTGTGATTGATGTTATATCTTTTTGGTGTAACATGCAATAAGGATGTGTTCGGTTGGTAGGTAAGCACGGTAAAGTGAAAGACAGTGAGAAATTCTTTCACTTTTTAGATGTTTGGTGTGCATGAAATGAATATTTTCTTTACAAAGTACAAGAAAATTCAGCCCAATTTTTCAGTACTTTCTTGGAAACTTTTGTCACAAAACCAATGGTTATTATGAGAGAAAGTAAAGCATTTGGTCTAAGAATGATGCGAATTTATCATTTTACCCATAAATATAACTATTACCCAATAAAAGAAAGTGATTGAATCAATTTCGTTGAAAGCCACTTTCTTTTCTTTTACTATTTTTTTCTCCAACCGAACATAGTCTAATTGTGTCCACCCTCTATGTGTGCAATTACAAATTGGCAAACTAGAACAACTTATAGTTTTACCCCGAAATGGAAAAGAATGGAATAACAAGAGTAAAGAGCACTATTTATTTTTTTATTGCCGTAGAACACTGGTTTTTGTTGCAAAGAAATGTATTTTTAGACTAGAAAGAACCCTTCAAACAAAACAAAATGCACCACACTGCGCCGCACCACCCCCTCGTGCGTGTGAAGGAAACCCCAAACCGAGCACACAAAATCACACGCACTCTCTCCTTTATCGGTTTCCAACCATACCATTAATGTTTAAAGTCAGTCTATAGGTATTAAGGGTCAAGATTAGAGCTGATGTGACTTTAGAAAATGATAAAATAAGCTAAGCAAAATAAGTCTAAGCCAAATCTAATCTCGACCCTTAATTATTTGAATTAAAATGTTAAGATTTAGGACTATATTTGGAAGTACCCATAGCCTGATTCGTGTTTAAATATCCCTCATCAGTTTGTAAACTTTTTATGTACGGCTAAACATTTTAAGGATAAAGGAAGATCATAATGTTTTTTTCTTTTTTAATGAGGTAATATTGACTTTTTTTTGGTGTAAGCATAATTTATTTAAGTTAGTAGGTTAGAAGTTAGTATTCGAGTCAAATAGTGGACTTTTAGCCGTCACACCAACTCATGAAAATTGATCTCAATCCTCCCAAACAGGGGATATACACTACCACTAAGACCAATCACCAATGGAAAGGCGTGAAATAACCCTTTAAAATACAACATTATATTCAATCTGATAAAAAATTTGGGCAACTATGAAAAAAATGAATGTTACATGCTTTATGAATGAGAGCGATGAAAATTTTGGTCTGAGTAATTGATCATCAGCTTGTGGTGTAATTGAGTTAACCCAAAAAAAAAAAAAAGGTAATTGATCATCAATTGATATCACTATAGGTGTGGGGTGACCAGTTGGGCCTCTAGCCACAACAAATCAAAATTTATATTAATAGCCCAATGGGCCTGGATTGAGCTTCTAGCCACAACTATTCAAAACTTATATTAACAGCCCAATGGGTCTGTCTTGGGCCTCTAGCCACAACTACTCAAAACTTATATTAATAGCCAAATGGGTCTGGCTTGTCAAGCTGGCTGATACAGTGTCATTTAGTCACCTGGCCTTAAAATAGGCTTAACCCCAATCCAACCGGCTAATCCATTTACATACTTCGATGAAGCATTGGTCATCTGATTTTATTTTATTTTTGGTATCCAATATGCAATTAGGCTGCAACCCCAGTTAGTAGGTTAGTATTTGCCCTAATTAGGGAACGGGCATATCAGCCATACTCAACGGTATTCGATCCCTGGTCTCCTCGATGAGAGCCATACAACTCTGCTGAGTAGAGACTTTGTTATTAAGGTCCGTCAATATGAGGGCCCAACTTATCATCTTGATTGAAACACTATATCGGCCCAGTAGATGGCTTTTTCTATGAACCTCAGATTAGAGAATTCGGGAGAAAAAAGATAAACATCCACCAATGGTTGAAATCTATAAAATCAGGCCCATCTAGGGACACAAAGCTAGTCTGTTGAAGGAATTTAATATACTGTTATTGAGCAAGAACATGTAACTCCTAGAGAATGATTTTCCATAGCATTTGGCAGGTAGATTACAATTAGTATACACACCAAAAAGGAAAAAAAATAATGGCACATGAATCTTACTGCCCCCTAGCAAAGAAAATGCTCAATTCCGGCGCCCCCGTTCCATCGGGGTTTATCATATACAAGGCTTCGGTGTCCTTCGATCCGACCACCCTCTCGAACCGAACCCTCATATAGGTCAATTCTCCGTCTGCCGCCATATCCTTCTCAGACAAGCAAGGAAGAACACCTCCCCCCATAGAGACTCCTCGTAGGAGTTGCATGACATGAAGCTCATCGTCCGACAATTGCTTCCTCCTAATAGAATACCCAATCTTACGGCCATTACAATATATAGCCCAAACAAACTCCTCCATTAGTTTCTTTTTGCTAGTTCTAGTCTCACTCTCGAATGCAATCCTGACCAAGTCCGAGGCCATCTCTTTGTGAAATGCACTCGTAAGCATGGGTAACTCTATAACAAATATGGGCATACACTGAGGATCCTCTTGTATTGCCAAGCTCACCTTTCCTCTACGACAACCAAAAAAAGTGCCGGTTGTGTCTTTGTTAGCGAGTAATGCCTTCCGTGGTCGTCCCAGTAGTGCCACCATCTTGCACCCGGAGGTTAACAAAGGAAAGAGCTTGAACATGCGAAAGAACCCACCGGTTGTTTTTGATCGCTTTTCACCGGAAGTATGTCGGAGCAAAGATAGTATCGCCGGAGTTTCCATCCGGCAGCATGGACTAGATTGAATAGAGGAAATAGAGGGGGGAAGCGGTTGGGAAAGAGTTTATGGGCATATGAGGTATATGTAGAGAAAAAAGAGTAAGAGACCCTCCAAATTGGTTAATAGAGAAAAGAAAATAAAGGTTGATGTGACCAAGTTTAGTGATGAAAAGGTAGGGCTGAATGTGATAAGATAAGGGAGATCGGACCACTAGTTGTGGGGAAGGAGAGGAAGAGAGAAAAAAAAAATGGGGACCCTTTGTAATGCTAGTTTGGCATGTGCTTCTCTGATCATTACAAGGGGGTATCAACATCACTTGCTTTATGCTTTTGCTCCATCCCATCCCAAACTCTTCCTAATTATTGAGGTGCAATGTAACTCATCTTCCTCCTAACTTCTGTTTATCTTTTATCTATGAAACTTTTCTTTTGCTCCAAACTCTATCTCCTGCCTGTTGGTCAATGGTAATGTGTGTATCTCTCATGTGAGTTATCTGAGATTCATTCTCATGAATTGTGTTGTGACGGTTGATATACCTATCGTTTGGCACAACTTCAAATGCTAGACTTTATAACTCACTAATCCATGAACATAAACTAATATAGTTAGACAGGGTTGCAACCTAACCATATTTGTGACACCAATCCCCACCCCCCAATCACCTTTTTTTTTAGTATAATGCTAACAACACTCTCTTTTAAGACTTACTCTCTTTTTGACTGGACAATGTGTTATTTCAAAGCATTTGTCTTTCTCTTAATGGAAAACTACACGAAGAAAATGATTTAAAAAGAAAGTGGAACTAGCATTACCCAATTAAAAATATAATTGTGCTTTTTTTTTTTAATAAAAAAAATTGGGTTGGGAGGGGGGAATTAAAGCAATTCTACTATTTCCATCTTACTTGTTACATAGAGGTTAAAATACTCACAAAATCATGCAGCCTATGATCCAATCAAAGCAGCTTCAAGAGCTAATAATTTCTTTCTTATTAAAATAGAAAAAAATAGTTTTAAATTAATGAGGGGCAATGTGACTAGGGGCAGACGGGGATCCTGCAAAGGAACCTAAAAAAAAAAAGCGTAGGCCCAAATGAAAGCTAAGCAGTCTCAATGGGGCCTATCAGTATGACTAAGTAAAAGAGAACGTGATGTCGGTATCACCATGATGTTATGTCAATACCATGATGCTACCCTCTTATATGCTTGTACCTGTTGAGTTGCGTGGTGCAGCGGATATAACAACCCTACCGTAGTCGATAAAGTGTGACGGAAAGCAAGAACACTAGCCAAATAGAAGCATATGATCCAAACTAAATTAGGAATTAATGTTGTCAAATCTATTATTCAACATTGTAATGATGTGCAATGTATCTGGAAATTCATATTATTAAAGTTAGATTTACCCATCAATAATTATAACCATTTGATCGATTACTTATAGCCACATGATCTCAATATCCAACAATATCTATAAATATAGATCAGATGTGTCTACACAACTAGACTGCTAGCTAGAGTTACATAAACATACTTGCGTATAAGAGTTGCCTGTAAGCTTGATAGTTCGTTTTAGCTTACTAGCAAGATGAATTTTTGTCTGCATTGCTGTATATGAAGACTAACAACAGTGCCTAACATGTCTGTTTACAGATTCTGTTTCAGGACAGATCACTATCAGCATACGATAATGGAGTAACTAAAGCAAGATGAATTGATTGATTCCTTGTCGTTGTTAAGTTAGCATATCTGTAAACTCTTTGGTCTTTCCAAATGAACATACCAATCTATCTGTCATTATCTCTATCTCGTCCAGCTTTCTTAGTCCCGATCGAGACATGTCCCACTCATAGGTTAGTTTCTAGGAAATTAATGGGTACTTTATATGAGTAGATTGAACTAAAATGACTAGCTATCTTCAATCTTCCTAATAATTGTGCCCAGGGGCGGAGCTAGGTGAGGGCTGTGGAGGCACGTGCCCCCAGGGTGGAGCCAAGGGGGCCTAGCCCGAAAAACAATGGAATTTTTTTAATTGGGGACATAGCACGGGCATGGGCCAATGGCCCCCTTAAATTTTACAATAAAAAATTAATAGTTAAGAAATGGAGGCATGGCAGCTGCCACATGTCAACACGTGTCTCATTTAACTCTTAATAATTGTGGTTAAGATTCACAAACCTTTGGTATAATTTAAAAAATATATATTAAAAAATAATCCTAAGGGTTAAAAATTCTTAATCATAGTTAAATATTTTTTAATATATATATATTTTAAATCACGGTTATATTGTTGAACTCTAACGTTAGTGAATCTTAACCACAGTTAATAGGAATTAAAAGGGACACATGTTGACCTATGGGTGCGATTGAACTCTGGGAGGATTCAATCACAATTGACTGTGTTCCAAACTCCTTGAACTTATAAAAAATATATCTTTTAGATAATATTATTTAATTATTTAAATGGACGGACAAGAGGGCAATTACCCCTAAAGTTTAAGTTTTAGGCATAACCATTCAGCAAGGGTCCTAAACTTTTGAAAATAAAATATATTTTTTATACTATATTCATTAATTATTTAATAGGGGATGACCATAAGATATGAGGATAGCTACCCTATAAACAATGAGAAATAATACCCATAAGATATGTACATGGATGAAATGACCTATAAATTTAGTTGTCAAAAAGAAAAAAAATCAGGGACTACACCCCCGAACCCATAGACCTAAAATATTTTGTACCCGCGCAATCATTCACCAATATGACACATGTTCAATCAACCATTGTGTCCCCCCTCCCGTAAATATATATATATATATAATAAAATCGTAGCTCCGCCCCTGATTGTGCATGTGAGGTCGAGAGTCGCATAATCCACATGTAGCCTTTTTTTTTTGGTAGGATCCACATGTAGCCTTTCAAGCAGTGATGACCCGTAAATATCAGGCACCTTGTTGGATTATTGTTAAAATCAGTAAATACTAAACTCATCATCATTGTAGCATTTGGTTATTTTATAGAGTTGCCATTGTTGCTGAATTTAGAGCTCTTTATTAGATGAGTTAAAGTGGTGTACTAATTTTAATTTGCAGAGTGCCAAAATGGGGGCAACAATGATGAGGGTTTCAATGGGCTGGGTTGGGCTTGAAATTTTGTAAATTTTAAATAGGCCCGGCCCAAACCAGACAAATTTACAAGAGGCTTTGAAGCCCAATACCGTTTGACACCCCTAAACAATGATAGCATGTATGCTTGGAGGTTTTTTTTTTAAGGCAGATCATGTTGTAGCAACTCCCAAAGCTCTAAATCAATGGAATTATTTGTGGATCGAATTGCATTCATTTGGCTTCAGATCTTCTAGTTTTCTTTAATTTCTTGGGTAATTTCTTTTATGCTTATGATAATCTGTTAGGTTTCAACGACTATTTCAATCTAGATCAAGCACCATGAATTGCAAGTAGCTTGATTCGATCATCTAAAATTTAACGGACTTTCTTTTTTGAAAAGTAGCTTGCTGAGAGTACAATGTTTCTGTTCGAAATGACTCTGTGGCCTTATGTGTAGAACCCCAAAAAAACAAAAAAATTTATGGTGAAGAATGATTTAAGGTCCTCCCTCCCAACCCACCCACATCATGTCCACATAGTACACATGTCATCTACATGTGGGGTGATCCACCACTCAGTGAGGGGTATGAACATGCCATATTTACGTGGTGCATAGCGTACGATCTCTAAAGTGGATTGTGGGTCTCAGTTTCTAAGTTTAGTGCAAATGTGTCATTACCTTGAATTTTCTTAATGATACACTTTAAAAGAGCTTCAGATTCCATTTGAAGTATTTTATAAAAATTAGAATGAATTTTCTATAACAAAAAAAAAATGAAATTTTTTTAGACAAGAAAGTCATACAATTTGATTCTTCTAAAGGCGTGTTTGGTATCTAATATGGCCTTGCCCCTGGTATAAGCAGTGCCCTGTGCATCGACCATGCAATGTATGACATAGCTTCATGAAGCAATTCAAACCTCTAGATTGATCCACCCCGAAATCATTGCAATTGTTACTGTCCCACTTTAGTCCCACATCAGTTGGGCATTAAACTTTGCAAGGGTGTATAAGGTTTCAATAATCCCCTATTAGTCAAGCCTTTTGGAGTGATTGGGTAAATTTACCCTTATGACACCTTAGTGATAATGTTAGGTTTGACAAAATGACTCTGTGATATAGTGGTACCGTTAGGTCTGACTTACTGTGTGTGTTTAGCGGTACTGTCAGGTCTGACAAATTTGATGGCTGCACCCTCCCAATATCAAGATTTTCTCAATGATCTATCAATAGGATTATATCATATCAAAGAATAAAGATAAGTCAGGTTAGTACTATTCATAGACAAATTCATCAAGGTTGGTACCGTTTCGCATTCAGAGAAGCGTCCCTCCATCATAGATTGCAACCGTTATGAGGAGACGCAATGGTTGGATTATATGAATAGGCTTGAAAAAATGTTTGTTGAAAATGATTTGGTTCTATTAGCACAACACGTTCCTACAGTCTTCAACCTTGTTCTTTCGGTCATCTTGGACCAAAGACCCTCACCTGCCAGGTCAGACATGCATCTTTACATGGCAGCTGGCAAACTAAGGTATAGGCTCTAGATTTGCTCTTGTGGATGCCCGAGACTTCATGGGGCACCTGGCGATAAAAAGGGGAAGAAGTTATTTTATTTTCTCCTCATGATTTTGAATTCTCCCCACTTGATATCTCTCCCCTTTTTATGACCAAGTGCCTAATAAAGTGTGGATGCCCGAACACCCAACCCAGGTGTCCACCAGAGAAAATCGGAAGCCTAAGGTATAAATGTCATCCCCTTCCTATGTCAAACACAAGATAAGAGTGATGATTAAGCTCATGTTTCAACTAGGGCTATGATCTGGCCCTTCGAGGGCCCGCCCCTCCAAGCTTAGATTAGAGGGCTTTTTTCTTTTTTTTCTTTTCCTAGGGTCTGAGTGCAAGGTCACACTTGATTTTGCAAGTCCCTTTGACTTAAGGGTTGGACCTTGTAAGACCTCACTCTCACCCATCAAATATATATATATATATATATATATATAAATATAAAATATGGGTGTGTGTATGTCTAAGTATAATGGCCAGGAGATATTGTCCATTCTTTTAAGTTTGCCAACTCAAGTCCAATGGTATAAAAGTGGAAGTATGGTGGTAGTTTCCACCAACCCCCTCTATAAAATATCTCCAAGCTTCCTACTAACCTAACATATGGGGTAGTAAGTATGCGTAAGAAGCAAGCTATTAGAAATCTTTACAAGGAGTATAATATAAAATTTGGTACCTCCAACAAAATGTCAAGTACAAAAAACATTGTTGCAACAAGTTCAAAGAAAAATGATGAATAAGATTTTGAGGTTTGAAGAAAAAACAAGTCAAACTACTAATGTATAATTAAAATCAGAGTTAGATCATAATATGAAAGAACCAAAAGATAAATTTGCAAAATTAAAATATTGCTTTGGTGGAAATCAAATTCAACAAATTATCCAATTTATCGATGATGACCCAAGACATTTTAGCGATTCCAGTTTCAACTATTGTTTCTAAGTATGCATTTAGCACCGGATGAAGTACACTTGACCAATTTAGGAGTAGTTTAAAATGGGACACTATAGAAGCTTTAATTTATTACCAAGATTAGATTCGCTCGAAGGATAGTGATTCACTAGATATGTGAAAGGTAGATGTATTAAAAGACAATTTAGATAGTTAAACATAAGGTAGATTTAGTTTCATTTACTAGAAACTAATTATAAAAAACAATAGTTACATTTTATATTTTAGTCAAAAAAATTTTGTATGCTTGATTGTCATTGACAAAATAAATAAATCAAACTCCGTTGTATTGTTTTGCTGGTCCCAAGCATGGATAAATGATGAATATTACACGTCATGTTAGCAATTGGTGTAGAATTATTTTTACTAAATCATATGATTTCAAAAAAAATTCTCCACTTCTCTTCAGGCCCTGCCCTGGCACATAAGGGTAGGGCCTCACATTTATAATTGAGGACTGAGCCAGATAAGACCTAAGCCCTAACCTTTGACAACGCTAATTCCAACATCATTAGTAGATTGAGAATTCCTCTAGCTAGGATGGTGAAAGCATGAATGCGCCCTCGAGGGAGCCTATTCAATATACTAGCTATTAAAGTAGCATTTGGATACGCTTAATTTATTATTAAACCTTAATGCTTAATTTCAGTATTTAAGTGTTTGGGGATTTATTTGTTGTTCGTCTTAACACTTAGTTTAAGGTTTTAACAGGTCTAATCTATTAAGCTTCTAAGTTCATGCTTAATTAAATTTTAATGTGCTTTTACACTAGGCTTTTTTTATTGACCACATGGATAAAAATTGCTTAAAATTTGAAAACTATATCCTCACAAATAAATTAATTCTTAGAAAAATTATTATGGTTCTAAAATTGTTTATTCTCCTACTAGGGGTAACAACATGCCAGATTGAGTTGTGTCTAGGTCTGATAAGTTCGTTTAGGATAGAAACACCCTCAACCTAAACCCAACCCATCTATAAATAGGGCGGAAAAGGCAAATCTAAACTTAGCCCAACAAGGGACCTCTCAACCTAAATTCACTAACCTAACTGTTGTAAAATAAATAAATAAATAAATAAAATTTAATGTTTGACAAATAGTTTATTATAATTAAATATATCAATGACATTTAATAATTATAAGTATAAACTTATTAATATTTTAAAATTAAAATTATTATATGCAATAATGTATGTACATTATTATTAAATATATTGTAAGAATAATTAAATATATAGTAAATCATATTTATAAAAATTAATATATAAGTTAATTATAATAACAAATAAACTTAACTTTAATGTTTAATAAAATACTAGTTAGGTATGCACGCGCAAGGCACGTGCAAAGCCGAACCAAAATGGAAGAAAATTATAGATTTTGATTTTTTATTCATTATTTAGAAGAAAAATGATGATATTAATTAATAGGCATTATTGATTTGGATATTGAACTTATTAATGTAGATTTTGATTCTTTAAATATTATGTGATTTTGTCTTTAGTTAAATATATTACAATTAACAACTATTATCATCATTCACCACTAACTTTTATTTGTTAGTCATATGTATTTTATCTTAGTTTTCTAAATTAAACTTGAAGTTCCATTTAGCTACTTTTATCATCTTTCACAAATAATTTTTATTAGTTAGTTTTATGTTTTTTAATCTTAATTTCCTAAATTAAACTTTATTTTCCTGTACAGTTTCAAAAATTGTTCCCCTAAATTAATTCTTTTTCCATAGCATCAACCAAGCTCTAACTCAAAGGGTTGGGAACACCACGAGATACCAAAAATAAAAAATAAAATAAAAAGAAGAGTATGTAATGGAAAAAGGTGTCCTTGGGCTGATTATGTAATTGGATTTGTTGAATGTGGCAAACATCATTTTGCAAAACTTGATTAAACTCTATATTCCATTTTGTTTCGCAATATGTTAGGCATTCAAGCATAAATATAATGAGAACAAAACGAATCAAAATAGCAAATGGCAACGGAGCAATAACAGGAGGAATGAGAAGTAGCAATTAACCTCGTTGTTAACAAAAAAACAGAAATCAGCGCACACAGGTGAACATGGCATGTACCTATCCTACAGGTAAATAATACCTTGTTTTCTATGGTTTAAGCCTTCACCAAAAGTGAAACAAAGAACTGAGAAAATTGGAACTTTAACCGGTAGAACATAGGTGAGAACGGTATTGCTTAATCTTAAGAAACAGGATTAGTGATTGTCCTAATGTTTATGGAAACAATAAAACAAAAAAATTACTTTGCCCACAAAAGAAAAAATAGGCTTAGCGCATCAGAAGGGGAACTTTTGACCACAGTAGAAAAGACAAATTATTTTTATAAACAAAATTATAAATAGTAAGTAACCAGAATATTCACCATAAGAAATTACAAAACTTCAATCTAAAGTGAAATAAACAAAAAATAGACCCACAATTATCGAGTCTAGAGCCTAGACCCGATCTACATAAGTGAGAAATGAAAAAATTAGATCGAATGAATTTTTCCCTTACCAAAGATTGGTAGAAATTAAATCAATCGAAGAAGAACCAAGTTGCCCTAACCAACCTCATCAAGTTCTATATATCAAATTACATCATCTGATACATACAACAACTGCATCATCGACGGTAGAGGAGGCGGCTCCACCAAGGAACAAGAGGAATCCAGTTGTAGGTGACTCTTGAGCAACAAGAAACAGATCTTCTAAAAACCTAAAAGCACCATGAGCACACACGGTCGCAGTGCGAACATGAGAGCAGATATGAGAAGCGATCCTACATTGGTAAAAAAGATGATGACAACATTGACCACAATTAGCACAACAATGGTTTTCTCTCAATAACGTTCATCACAAGCAAAAAACAAAGATCCTGTATACTTAAAGAGAGATATGAACGATGTGGAAAAAACATAGATGTGTGGACATGACGTAGCATGATGAAGGGATACCGGATCCACGTGTGTATTCATTGATCATTGGTGGAGAGATAGTGAGATCGCCGAACTATTCTGGTTAGACGTGTAGTCATTGTCGGTGGGACGGTGGTATGCGGCAATATTGAGTTTATCATTACACGGCAAAGGTCGATGGATTTTTTCTACTGGTTGATGGCAAGAAGGCATAAGGGTTTTTCTTATAGTGGGTATATTTGGAATATAAAATATTGGTTAAGAAGAAGAAATTGAGTTTGGAGGTGGGTATTTTAGGAATGTAAAATATTGGTGACAGCAACTACTACTGTCACTTTTATCATGCGGTTATAGATTCTTTACATAATCTATACTATAATATAAAGGAATAAGACTCTCCTCTGTGCTCTTTAAAATAAAATCTCTCAAATCCTATATGTTTTATCCTAAAGATGCCATGTGGTCATCTTTTTTATTCCCCACCGTTTGATAAAAAAAATTAACAAACTTCTCCCAGTCACGTATCTCTCTCAAACATTTCCCACTCACATCTCTCTCTCTCCTTAATAATTGGTTTTCACTCACGCCTCTCTCTTAAACGGTTTTCACTCATGTCTCTCTCTCTCTCTCTTTCCACTCTTGAGTACGCACATTATGCCTCATGCATCTCTCCCACTCAAAATCAACTACTTTACGTCTCTCCCCCTCAAATAACTTTTCCCAAATGGTCTTCATCTTTTGCAGGACTATCTTTTATAGGACTTATTTATGAATTTATCATAATCAAGGTTGTAGGTAGTTCGAAACATGCACGTTAGCTTCGTTTACTTTTAACATCTGAAACCAAACTCATTTTACTGTACCCATTAACAAATTAACCAGTTCCCTTCATTGGCCAGTATGTTAATTTCTTTAACCCTAAGGGTTAGTGAATCTAAATCATAGTTAATATAGTTAACCGGTTCCCTTCAATGGTGAGTCTAGCCTTCTTCTAACAATCTAAGGGTTAAACTCTTGAAGCCTAGGGATTAGTTAATCTTAACCATAGCTAATATAGTTAACCCGGGCTAATATACTTAACCCAAATGGTTTGTGAATTTTAACAACTATTAAATAAATTTCTTACTTTTAGTAAATCTTAACCACAATTAACAAATTTAATTGATTTCATTCAACTCTTTAATCCTAAGGATTAGTTAATCTTAAGTACCATAACTACAATAGTTAACCTGAAGGGTTTGTGAATTTTAACCACTGAAGTTAACCGCTTTCATTCAATATTGTTGAGTCTAATTTTCTTCTAAAACTCTAAGGTTAAACTCTTTAACCCATGGAAATAAAAATCGCCGAAACTGATACGAAACGGGCAATACGTATAGGTATCAGTAGTCTCCTGTATGGTGTTTATATTGATATGAAATGGGCGATAAACACCGCTTATTAGTTATTTATGTTTTAATGTATTCTGTAATTGTAATTGTGTTTGCTAATTTTTTTTTGAGTCGCTTCTCATGACTTTATATTTGATTCCTATAATTCATTAGATTTTTTAAAATTTTATTTGATATTTTTTTTCTTAAAAAAGAAAATTTTATATATATCGTCTAAAACCGATACTGAAACCGGCACGTATAGGTTTTGGTTGAGATCGATACATCCTCCGAAACTGTATTTTATTCCTTGCTTTAACCATAAGGCTTAATTATTCTTAACAATAGCTAAAATAGTTAACCCGTAGGGTTTTTGAATTTCAACCACTTTTTTTTTTTGTGCAAACAGTTAACCATTGTTACTTAAATTAATTGATGTCATTTTAAAATATTGTTAATTTTTTTAATACTAAAGGTGAATCTTAACCATAGTTAATAGAGTTAACCGGTTCCCTTCAATGGTGAGTCTAGCCTACTTCTAAAACTATAAGGGTTAAACTCTTTAAGCCTAAGGATTAGTTAATCTTAACCATAGCTAAAATAGTTAAACCAAAGGGTTTGTAAATTTTAACCAATGTTAATTAATTTCTTTCTTTTAAAATATTGTTAATATCTTTAACCCTTACCCTATGTTTGGTTGTCGAGAAAATAAGTGAAAACATGGAAAAGAAAAGAAAATTAGACAAAACACAACTAAAAATTGTATTAGAAATCCAAAATTTTCTTTTCTTTTCCATGTTTTCACCTATTCTCTCAGCAACCAAACATAGCATTAGGGTTAGTGAATCTTTTCTTAAAACAGAAGAGATGCAGAAGATTCTATAAATTTAATTGACAAGAGGGTACTCATAGAAGACCTCTTTACAACAACTTTTTTTTACAGTTACTTTCTTTTTATATCTTGACACAAATATATATTGGCAGAATTATTTTTTTTAAAATAATTTATTTGCTATTGACTTATTATCCGGTGCATCGTACAGGGTCTTTGCAAGTTATATGTATGTTTATAAAAATATTAACTTGATATTATAACCTGATGGGGGTAGCCAATCCTGAATCCAATCTACTTATAAAACGGATTGTGGAAACGAACCCGACCCAAAGGTCCAAAACCTCAACCCTAATCTATGTGAAAAGTCGGACCCTACTTCTAATCGTTCACCAAATGATGTGGACCTCCATAGTAGGCCACCAAAGTAAATGGGCTACGGCCCATTGAAAAGGCGCTCTAACAAATTAGAGGTCCGCATCATCACTCGCGAATAAACGGATACGTGCAACACAAAACTACTTCCCAATCGCAGGCTTGGGCCAAAGGACTTCGCTACTGAGACCGCATTAGGGCCGAGACCTCTGAGACCTCGTGCATGGGCGCGGGATTTCAGGTGGGACCCATCATCACATGGTGGGCCCCACTTGAAATCCCGCGCACATGCGCGAGGTCTCGGCCCTTATGCGGTCTCAAAAGCATTCCCCTGGGCGAAAAGGATGTATGCGCAATACACACCATGCGCAATGTAAAACCCTGCTGTCTTTCTTCTGATTCTCCGTCAAATTTCTTCGGCTTGAAATTCTTTGGGAAAAGGACAAAAGGAAAATCTCTGGTTTAGCAGAACTCAAACTCGGCCTTGCCTCGTCTTTGATTCGCACCACTTACATTTCCAGTATGTCCGAGTCATCCGTTCCCTACTCCGATTCCAGGTTCTCTCTCTCTCTCTCTCTCTCTATTCCTTTCTTCTTTTAATTTCCTTGAAGAACATAGTCACATACAGAGATTCTTCTCCAATTAGGGTTTCAAAATTCCATTTTCTTATTTATATATAACGTTAGGAGTTCTCACGTATACGAAAATTTTCAATTTCTATTAAAAATTATTTTCTTACTCATTCTGGAATGTTAATTGGAGGCTTGATTAGCATGGTTCTGATGCCTTAAATCTGGACGTGAACTTTGCCTTTCTTCTGATAAGGATGTCTTCTCAATCTGATTGCAATGGTGATTCTGGATTCAATTCCGTTGCTCCTGCATATGCTGAGATTATCGTAGTGCGTCATGGGGAAACACTGTGGAATGCTGATGGAAGAATTCAGGTTTGTTTTTCATTCTCCTTCAATATGTATAATATTTATTTGGTGAAGCATCAATTGCTTTATCAATCAAAGTTGCTTGAATGGGTGCATTAAGTTGGAACTGAATCCATTACTAAAGTCTACTTCTTTTGTACACCAGGTTTGTTCTTTTCCATTGCTAAGGCCATAAATCTTTTCGAATGCTCATTTGCTATGAACATGCCTATCATATCATATGTGATCATCTTAGCTGTTCTTAAAATTCCGTAATTTATATTTATAGTATACTGTAAACTTGATGTAAACATCAATTTGATTCAAGGTGGTATAGAAATCATCTAGGCTTTTTTTTTTTTTTTGGTAATGGAGGGTGTCCCAAATCCTTCTAGGCAAGGACTAGTCCCTTCGGGTCCGCACTGACCCACTCAGAATTTTCCCTAGGAACACCAGGGTAAGTCGAGGAGTGGGAGTTGAACACACAACCACAGGGAGCAAACCCGGGATGCTGGCCAACTGCACTAACCCCTGGTGGGTCATCTAGTTCGCTTAGTTAGGGAACAACAAGGGATTTAATCAGTTTTAAACATAGTTAATTAGAGTGAAATGAAATAGCATACTGAGACACCCTATTCTTCTGATCTGGTCTATCAAGCGCCATGTCTCCGGTTAAAGTGTGTTTTATCAAATCTTCTCTCACTAGATCCATCCACGTCTTTCTCGGCCATTGGTACAAATAGAAAATAATAGATAAATGTTTGGTGGACTGCTCACTCGGCTTTCTTAGTCTAATGCCGGTCCTTATTGGTCCACATACCCTTTTTAACACTCACTAATTGTGGTTAAGATTCACTCACCCAAGGGTTCATCCATTTAACCTTGGTTTTTAGAAAAAAATAAATAAAATATTAACCTTAAGTTGGTTAAGCATAACCAAGCTGAACCACATTTAAAAGGGGACAAAATGGGAAGGCATTCACCTAGGTAGCCGAATGCAGGGACGGCTAATCACTGCTCAAAATAATAAGCATAACAAAGAGAATATGGAGTTACAATTGGGTTCTATTCTATTTGTTAGAAGGTTCTCATAAGAAAAATGCATCATTAAATTATAGGTGATACAAAGTAAATAGGCATATAAACCCCCTTATATGATCTTTTATTATTATTGTTAGACTCTAAAGCAATGTGTGCTATAGCTCACTAAGGTATCCATCTCTAATTGAAATCCTTTATAAATTGATTAAATTGTTAGTTTTTTAATATTATTATCAGCAGGGTCTGAAGTCCCAATCAGTGTTCTGTTTTTCGCGGCTTGACAGCCACTTGTAATATATTGTACCCAACATCTCATTGTTCATCTTCTTATAACATATTCCACGTGATTCAATGAATCTATTCCTCAGTTTTTCGATGATTTCTGGTTTATTTACTAGGGGCACCTGGATGTGGAGTTAAATGAGGTTGGGAGACAGCAAGCAGCTGCAGTAAGTTATTAATTATTACTACTTGCATCTTTTTTTTACTGGTATGCGCTTTGCTTTACTAATGCTCGACAGTTCCCCTGATTTTATTGAAGGTGGCTGATCGATTATCCAAGGAGTCTAAAATCTCAGCTGTATACTCATCTGATCTTAAGCGAGCTCTTGAGACGGCACAGATAATAGCAAGCAGCTGTGGTGTTCCTGAGGTATAGATCCCAAAACAACTTTTATGATCTTCATGTGTTATTACTGATGTGGACATAATGGTATCCCATCTGAATGCATGCTGATAGCAATTTCATTGAAGAAGTGAGGAGGTATATAAATCTGAAAATACCTTAATGCTATGTTTGGTTGTCGAGAAAATAGGTGAAAACATAGAAAAGAAAAGAAAATTTTGAATTTCTAATACAATTTTTTGTTCTGTTTTATACAATTTTCTTTTCTTTTCCATATTTTTACTTATTTTCTTGGTTACCAAACATAGGTGAAGGATTACCCTTTCTTCAACTCAATCCTTTAGTGGTTTCTTTCTTAACAATTGATCATCTTGATTAAGTCCTAAGATTATTTTTCTAGATTGTATTTGATTCTGCTAACTCAATTTTTCCAAAAGATCGCTATTGACTCCAAATTCCTTGGAGGACCAGCTGAGTCAATTAAATTGAGTTGAATTTTTTAAAGGAAATCTTTTAAATCTGGAAAAGCAGATACATTTATTAGAAGACAAGAAAATTTTATGGAGTATATAAACAAATGAATCCAATATTGAAGTCGATAAAACAGCAATGTAGATGTATGGACACATTCAAGAGAAGGTATGTATAGAATTTTAGAGAGAGTTTTTGAAAAAGAAATTGGAAAAGTAGATTAAAGTAACTGATTTATGAAGATATAAGGGGAGCTCTAAGAAAAGATAAATCAAGAGTTAGTCTAAGAGGAATATGTTAATAGAGGCACTAGCTAGGGATGCTTTTGTGACTATCTTCATGTTTTAAGTTGCTCTTTTGTTTCTCTCTCTTTTGAGTGGCAGTGGATGGATCCAATCCTGATCATATATTATCTGGAACCGTATGTTTTCATTTCTTATTTGTTCATGTTGAAGTCTTCATTCATTCCAGGTTATACAAGATCCAGAATTGAGGGAAAGACATCTTGGGGATCTTCAAGGTCTTGTAATTGCTGAAGCATCGAAACTTAAGAGTAAGGCTTATCAAGTATTCATATCTCCCAGGAGAGATCAAGAAATCCCAGTAAGCAGTGTCTTTATGCTTATTCTCTGTCCTAAATTAGTTCTATCTCCCCCCCTCCCAAATAAAATACAATAAAAAAGTAAAAGTAACTCATAAAAAAAAAAACATAGAATTGATCAATGTAGCCACCGATGATTGTTTTCATCATGAGCATTAGAATTGAACTTAATATTGGACCTGAAGATGTGGTGGAATATCTAATTGAGTGTGTCTGTTGAATCATGAATAAAAGGAGTGTGTTTGTTGCATAAGTTCTGGGCTTCACACTCCTGCAAAGTTGGTTTATGTAAGGTACAGCAATATTATTTTTCTTTCATGCACGAATTGCGTTTGGGGTTTTAAGAGAAACAATTACCGCAATTTGTGTACCTTGTAACATTTAAGATACAAATGCTACATTACAGCATCTAGGTATCTGCTTTTGTATTTGACACTGATATTGGTTTGGGTAAAGACAAAGGCCACTGCAATGGCAGCTTGTCTATTGTTGAAACCACTAACAGGGCAAAAAGTTTGGTTGTTACTTGAAGCAGCAAGTTTGATGCTTCGCCTGAAATTTTTTGTTTTCCTCAATTTCTTGCATTTATCTTTATCATAATTTTAAAGGATTGCAGTTTCTCTGAAAATACACCATTGAGAAACCTTCAGTGAGAAATTAGAAATTAATAGCTAATGCATAAGTGAGCTGCACTTTTTGGTGTTTGAGCTGGGGTCAAACCCATTACCTCAATGCACCAACAGATATGAAATTAGCACTCTGGTGCAAGGCTAAAGTCGGTGTAACTTAGTACATATTTAATATTCTCTGTTGTGTTTGTTAGTATTAAAGAATAAATCATTTTTTCTGAAATCTCTTGCTACTTCAGTTGAAATGCAGAACCCAGGGTTACCAAGTTTGCTACATGTTATAGCAAACCGCAAACTGGTTCATGGTTCGGATTGGTTCGTGAAATTGAGCGAACCACATAGTGGTTTCAAAACAATCTTAGTTTGTCAAAATTTTCATTTAAATTCACTGATATTTTTCTTTAGGTTCGGCAACTTTATACTTTGAATTCACAAACCGTTTATAAAAAGACATTTTTTTATTTTTATTTTTCAAAGAAGTATTTGTAATATATTGTTTACATGCTTAAAAGACATACTTTTATAATATAATATAAAATATATATTTTGGTTTACATGCTTAAGTAGCGAACCAAACTAAAGAACCTAAGTGAACCGAAAAACGAATTATCTCATCCTACCCCTAGCGAACCGGGTTCAATATAGAGTGGCGAACTGCGAACCGCGAACCGCGAACCCGAATTTGAACCGAGCGTATCGACGAACCAGGTAACATTGGCAGAACCTCATGTAGTGATGATTCACTCGAAACACAATCTGTAGTGAAAATAACTAAATCAGAAAGTCCTCGAACATTTCTCTAAGTAAACAATCTTCTTGATTATTATGTCTCCCCTTCTATGATATTCAGGGTGGTGGAGAAAGTCGTGATCAACTTCACCTTCGCTGCACATCTTCATTGCAAAGAATTGGTTCTAAGCATAAAGGTATAACTTCTTTGATGATATCTCTTTGATTACCTATCCGTTTTACTTGTTCAGAATTCATCTTACTGATCAGAAAGTTAAGCAGAATATCACTTCATTTATAGATGCACATTGCACCAGGGGAAGCATATCATATATCATGTCGGTCTCATTCATCAATTCTCTAATTGTAACAGTACTCTCTATTGACGAATTACATGACATGATACTGAAATTATGGTGTGATTCTATGCCTATAATTCCAATTGTAACACTACTCCATTGACAAATTTCATATGATACTGAAATTATGGTGTGATTATATGCCTATAATACCATATCATATGCTTGAAAGACAACTGGTATCCCATCATAGTTTCTCTGGGTCATAACTCATAAGGATTAGACTACCTACCAAAAAGAAATTGTGCTTTTCACATGGAGGATGGGTGTCACTTATCTAATTTCTCTTATTTTAATGCAGGAGAGCGAGTGATCGTGGTTACTCATGGCGGTGTCCTGAGAGCACTTCACAAGCGAGCTGCGCCAAAGGGTCAACGTCAAGGGAAGATACTGAATACATCTGTGAACATATTTCACTTGTCTGATGGGGAGGAATGGAACATAAGGACGTGGGGTGATGTTAGCCATCTAAGCGAAACCGGGTTTCTCAAGACTGCCTTTGGAGGTGATGGGACCTCCGGTTAACTTACAAATCATGCTCTCTATCTGTTTTGCAGTCATATTGATTCAAAGTGTTGTGCCGGAGTTCTTTTTCAATGGTGGGAGAAAATAATTGTCAGCATTAATGTTGCCAATCTACTCCTTTAGTTGCTTTCCCGGCATGGCTGGAGACTTTATCAAATTTATTAGTGAATTATCTTTATTGATTAGTTTAGGAAGTATAATTTGATGTGAAGTTTTACATAGTGGCAATTTAGTGAGATTTTTTTTTAAAAAATTTTTGTGAAGTGCTTAGTTCTATTGGAATTATAGTCTCATTTTAGATACTCTTCCTACACCTGCCCCCATGGATTGCAAGGCTGTGCCGAGGTTATGGGATTTTTCCCATGTGGATTTGGTTGATGGGGTGCCAACTCACCCCAATCACTAACACCTAATATCTGTTCCAATGAGGGCCACCAAGAAAAAGGTTGTGTTCATTAAGAGTAGAAATAGACACCAGACCAGGCAGCTTCTTCAAGCAAACTGCTTTCTATTAATGCGGTATCGTCTCTCTTGCAGCTTCATGTACAGATACAGAGATACTGGAAGGGACCGAAGAATTCTTTTAATCCTGTAAGAAGCTAGAAGTAAGGCTCAACAAATTATTGAGAAATGAGGAGATAAATGAGATTTGCCTTGCCTCTTTTTATATTAATATGGAAAATTATTACTTAGATTTTGTATACCTGTGAACTGCCAAATATATACAGCCCTGGATAGTCATATAGGGGAAGAATGATCTGATGCATCGGGTCATGAACCTATCTGGTTAGAGGCAAAAGCTGAACAATATAAGGTAAGACAACATCTGATTCCCACCAGAGCAATTGATATTGGATTCTCTTAGAAAGCTCGCAGATCCATTCATATTCTTACAAACAACAAGCTGAGATTGAAACTTGGGAGCTGAGATGAGAATAGTTGGCTCTCTGCAATTTTCACCTACTTCACCTACTTGAAGTATTTGCTTAGTTATATAGGTAGCCCAGAACTGCATAGCAACCATTTAATTAATATGTGTGCCAGGATCATGAAATAAGTGTTCATCCTTATAATCCAAGGATTCAAACATATAAATCCAAATATAAGATATAAATCTAGTCCTCTGGAATTGCGTGAGATCTCGTAATCTTTGTATTGAAGGAATGCAGATCTGTTCGAGTACCAAATTTCCTTGTTTATTACAAAATATTAGGGGGATTAATTAGGGTCGGAGGTTTGGAGTCAGGATTTTCTTGTAAGTGGGGCAAGCGATGAAAATGTTAGTCATTGATGATGGATTTGTGGCAAATGATTAGGCGGGTACAAAATATTATTAGTCTAGAGGGGTGGAGGGTTTGGGGGCTGTAGTCCCCTGTTTTTTTTTTAAAAAAAATTTTGAAAGGACCAAGTTCGTGGTCTATCTCGTCCGGAATGTTTTGTACATATCCTACATGTATTGTTTCTTCCTCTTTAGGAGGCTTCTGCCCCGTGATTGTCCTTTTAAATAATTTAATAACATAGTTTTGTCTTCAAAGGGCCAGGGGCAGCTGCCCCTGAGACTTCGATTAAGAGGGGACTTCCACTAAGTTCTTAGTTTAGTTTGCCTTGCCAGTCTCTCAACCTCTCTTGTTTCTTGGTAGCATTCCTCTTCTTGGTATCGTAAAATTGATGCAACGTGAACGTGATCAAAGAAGGTAACATGTTGCTTTAGGTCGTGGACAAACTTCTCTTTCTCTACATGTTGCACTACTACTACTACTCTCTCTCTCTCTCACAAAAGCACACATAAGGGAGTGAAACTTAACAGCAATAGCCTTTGTGAGTGCTAGACCCACTCTCCCTCTATTGCACTCTCCCTTTTTTGGGGTAAGAAGACAGATTTTGATTTTTTGTCAGTTGTGAGCCCATCACATAATCCTGTCTTTTTGTCCCAGAAAAGAGAGTGCAATAAGAGGAGAGTGGGGCTAGCAAAATCTTTGAAGCTATGCATATCCTGGAGGTGGTCTTACTTACTGATAAAAACGACATATGTGGATGCTCGATCCCATAACCTCACCCAAAACCCCTTTGCCATCCCAGCTACAGAAGTGGGTGTGGCCTAGATACGAAGGGTTGGAAATAAAATGTATATGCCTGCGTGCGCATGTACGCCCATCATATGTGTGGGTCCGAGCAATAAGTATATTGTAAATTGAGAAATATTGCTAGCCCTACAAACTTTCAAAGTCTCACTGTAGTTACGACATTTGTCATTATATTTCCGGCTTCGGAGTCTCTCTGGCACAAGCCAGAGAGGTGCTCTCGGGCATCCATACATGAAACGCCAGGTGGGTGGGAGAAGTCATTTTATAGGGCCCATGATTTTGCCTTCTCTGGCCATTATTTGACACATGGCGATAAAATGGTGAGATATCAAATGGGGAGAAGTCAAAAATCATGGGAGAGATGAAATGACTTCTCCCACCACCTGGCGCTTCATGTATGGATGCCCGAGAGCACCTCTCTGACTAGTGCAGAGAGAATCCGAAGCCTATATTTCCTAGTATCTTCTTGAAACCTATTGAAACAATAGTAAAGAAAGATGTTGTATCTATAGTGAGAATTAGAAAAAATTTTGAGACTAGTGCTCTCATTTCACTAAAGAAGTAACACGTGTCATTGCTCTAATCGGTTGCTTTAGCACCAAGAAAAAAAAAATTATTACTTCAACTGGTTACCTCATCAACACGTCACTTCTACTGTGTGAGAGTTTGTATGGACAATTCTTGGTGGTGGTTGTTGCTTTCAAAGAGTTGAATATCAACTTCAACTTTCATGGTATGAGTTTCTTTTGTAAGGAAGAGATCCTTTTTCAGTTTTCACTTGCAGGAAAAGCCAACATCTTTATTTATTTATATTTTTTTCTCTTCTTTTTACCAACATCTTTATTTAAATGTCTTAATTAAGGGCACAAATGGCCGATTATTGTGGTCAAAATTTGGTGTCCCCTGGTCAATATATAATGATGAAAGAGAGAGTGCACTTCAATATATTCTTTTACAATCACATATGGTGGGAGCCCACATACATTTACAAATGCTCGATTGGCCGGGAATGAAATTTGAAAGTTTCACTTGGTATGATTTTAGGGATATTTCTTGGATACTAATTGATTTTCTTTAGGCTTTGTTTGGTTTGAAGAGAAATTAGGTCAGAAAATGAAATTTTTCACAGGAATAACTTCTCTGAATTTTTTTTTAGGGAAGCGATTCAAAACTCTCGGTAGTAGGTACTATCGAGAGATGGGCCGTCCAATTAAAAATCCAATTGCACCAAAACACACATACATTAAATGGGGTGATGCACTTGATGTTTAGCATAGTTGGATTTTCAAACGGACGGCTCAGCTCTTGATAGTACTTACAATTGAGAGTTTTCAATCACTTTCTTTATTTTAAAGACAAATATTCAAGGGAAGACAAAGCGGTATTAGACAATTATTTCCACGAACAAAATAAGAAATTACTTTTCGATCAAAATTGTTCCGTGCAACTATTTTCCCTCCAAACAAACAGCCCTTTTAGACTCTTATTGTTTTGAGGGGGAAAAAGGTCCACAAAAATACTTTTTGGGAAAGAATTATTTAATAGAGTATAAGACAGGGTGGGTTTGGATAAAAAAAGAGTAAGAATACACTTTAAGCAAAAGTTAGTAGGTATGCATATGATAGTAAAAGAATTGAGCTCGGATCTTTTGTAGAGGCCTCTACCAGGATTTTATGTGGAATCCAAAGAATCTGCAAGGTGGTTAACCACAGATCAAATTTTGAAAGAACACAATAATTATGAGCGTGGGTTCGTGGGAGCCTAGAATCGACCTCGACCTCGGTTGGTCCTTGGCCACTGGGCTACACCACCCAGGGTTGTTGCAACCAACTGCAATTATCCGTACTCCCGTGTGTAGTGTACAACATGAACGAGTGTTTGTCCAAGCATGCACCAGTCGTTTAGTAAGAGATATCCATACCAAGGGACCCACTAAAAAAACAAACAAAGATAATTATTAGGGGCTAACTAGAAGAGTCCCATTCCACAGACACATGTCACTCTAGCTCACATGACTAAGGTGTGCTCCTCTAGGGTGGTCGTAAGATAAGTCATGGAGAAAGCTCTCTTGTTGACATAGCAAGCAAGAATTCACGACCTATTTACTTCCCACTGACCCTAATTACCTAATTATTAAAAGTTGATAAATGATATCATATGAGAAAAAGAAAAAAAAAAAAAAGTTAAGAATAGTTAGAATTTTCAGAAGAAGATATCACTCCGTTGGTGTAACCCTTCATTAGGAAGGAGGTTCCGGCTTTAACTTAGAACAGATATAACTTAGAATACTGCACTTCTAACCGGGGTTGCGGCTTAACCATGTGTCTCATACCAAAAAAAAAGAAGAAAGAAGCTCCTTAAAATGTCTCGTGTCAAGAATACTAAGGATTTTTATTACACTTTTTTTAATAGTTTCTAAAAATACAACTACAACATACATAATAATTTAGAGAGTTCCAATTATCTCTTGAATTAGAGTTCTAATTTATATTTAAACTCTAAATAAATCAATCGGACATTCAATCTTAATCGAAGAAATGAAGTGTTCAAAAGAGCACGATTGGATGGAACTTTGGCCTTTGTCATCCACCGTTCTAATGGACCAAATATTTCAAAAACAAACCTTTTATCTTATCCAAAAAGAAAAAAAAAATTTAATTAAAAATAAAAAAAACTTGGGCAGTTTCTTTGGCAGGAGAAATGCTTCATGCCATACGCATATGTTTTTGGATAAGTGACATTGGTATTTACTAGGAGTAAAGGGAAATAAATTGATATTAAAAAAAAAAAGGAAATAAACTGATCAAAGAAAATAGAGGACGGTCATTTATTAGACAATTTTTTTGGATACACGACATCATTTAGCTATGTTAATATTTAGTAAATTGTGAGCTTTCCAACTGCTAAGAGACTCAATGCAATGACATGCTTCTTACTATTAGAACAACTATGAAACTATGCACTTATTAAAATAAAAACATTGGTGTAACCATTATTTATCTAGGTTATTATATATGTTAAAAATCAATATCGGCTAGTTGGTAAACATTAAGCTTTCAATTACCACATTAACTCATGGGAATCAACACAATCCATCTATACGGATGATACATATATTTGTCACTAGGACAAATGGTATGCTATGATTATGTTTATACACTTAGTAGTTGAGGTAGCAGGACAAAACTTAATACATATTTGTAGTGTCACATCAACCCCTCTCCATTTGATAAAGTTTCAACTCTAGTTACATCCCTGAAGTGGATTCAATGAACTAACATATTATAATTGACTCTCTATTAGGCAGCATCTTTTGATGAGGCAATGTTAACAACCGATAAATAAAATCATAGCAAAGTTGACTCGATGAATTAACATACTATAGTGCCCTCTTAATTTCTTAAATAAGCGGATATTGACCATAAAAAAAATAAGAACTTAATAAGATATTAGACTCATCTAGACATAAGAATCTCCCAATGACCCTCTCAAAGATACCATATTAGATGGACAATTAGATTACACATGTCAATTATTCGAGTGGCTGAGAATTTATGACACAACATATCAATAAAACTACTTTCATGCCCTTGTTATGCTTTTAACTTTTTGTTTATTGGCCTTCTTGTATGATAAAAGTAATTGCTATTATTTTAGGTTTAGGTAATAGTTAGTTGATTAATCAGTTAGTGAGTATGGTGATTGAATCTTTTTTTTTTGGTCAAGACAACAACACTACAAGGGGAAGCTGTAGTCATAGGAAGGAAAACACACACATGCACTCACACACACGCCACATACAACACCTAACTCATGAAGTTTCACCGAACTTACTTCCCAAAACGGGTACCAACCATATGTGGTAAGTGGAACTTTATGAGGTTAAGAAGCAGGTTGTAAACAAACTGATGTGGGATTAACCGAGATTTGTTTTTTTGGTCAAGACAGCAACATCACAAGGCGAAGCTGTAGTCATAGGAAGGAAAACAATTTGATCTTTCTACCACAACAGTTTAGATGCAGATGAGTATTCATTTGTATTTTTGGTCAAGACAATAACACCACAAGGCGAAGTTGTAGTCATAGAAAGGAAAACAATTGGATCTTTCTACCACACCAGTGTTTAGATGCAGCTGAGTATTCATTTGAATGGTCTATGTTAAACTAGGAAGGGAATTATATATTTAGGCTATAAAATTTAAGTTTTTTTGCCAAATCTAATTGCGGGTGCATCGCTTGTCATTGTTATCACTTCAATTGGTTAATAAAATAAAATTTTCCAATGAAAATATATAATATCAACCTGTTCCTGTTGTAAAAGGTAAAAAAAAAGTAGCACCACATTTTTTTTTTGATGAACACATATTGTTGCACCAGAATTTGAAAGTCTGTCTGGGGTCTCATTTCTTGAACTATAGTGTGGTTGGGGAAATAAAGTAATAGTGAAGTCAAAGGAACACAGTTACATTTTTCCTTCTGTTACTATCTTTCGGTATACATTAACCCCAATAGTTGTACTTTTGTACCCAATTAGTACTTAACAATATTGATTAGAGGTTACGTTATTAAAATAATTAGTCAAAATAAATAAAACAAATTAGGAAGGTTAAATAAACAAATCAGCAATACCGGAATACTTTAAATTAAGATGGGTCACAGTCGAATCAATCATGATTGAACTCTCCCAGTTCACTCATACCACTCACACCATTAAAGATGGAATCACAAACAATCACAATTGAATTCAGGGAGACTTCAATCACACCCACATGTCAAACACATGTTCTTTTTAACCCCTATTAATCATGGTTAAAACTTATAATCCTTAGGTTTCAACAATCTAACCTTAATTTTTCTTAAAAAAATTAAATATAAGGTTTAGAAATTTTAACCCAATAGTTAATTTAAATATTTTTTTTCTTCTAAAAACTAAAGTTAAATTGTTGAATCATAAGGGTTAGTAAATTTTAACCATACTTAGTAAGAGTTGAAAAGAACACGTATTGACTTGTGGGTGTGAATGAACTCTCTCTGAATTCAATTGCAGTTGACTGTGATTCAATCTCCATCCCATCAAAACCTATCCCTTTTAACCTAATTAATTGTGGTTAAGATTTTCTAGTCCTTAATTGATTTTTAGGGGGGAAAAAAAAAGATTTTAAAAAAAATTAGGGTTAGATTGAACCCTAAGACTTAATGAATCTTAACCATTAACCACAGTTGAGTCAAAAAGAACACGTGCTGACGTGTGATGTGATTGAATTCGGAGAGAATTCAATGACAATTGACTGTGATCCGATATCCATTCAATGATAGCCACGTTTCAACGAGGGTTGCACAGCCTGGATTATTTGCATGTGGATGGAAGCCATTTTATATCAGCAAAAACATTTAAACATTTAAAAACAATAAAAATATAATCGTTTTCGATATCTATCTCCGATCTGTTTCCCTTCTACAGGTTTTCTGGAAGCAGGAAGCGAAGAGCTGAAGAAACCAGAGAGACGGAAGAAGAAAAAACATTCAATCGATCCGATTCTTATTTGTAGACAAAATGTTGTGAATTAGGGTTTCGGATTTTGTTTGGGGACCAAATGGGTGTCTGCAATTCGAAACCCTCCCCGGAACCCAATCCTTACGCTAACAGAGACGAAGAACCAGTTACTGAGAACTCTATACCTTCTTCAAGTCCTGTTCATGGCGGAAAGAAAGTGGAACCAGAAGTCGGTAAACGAACTCCGCTTTTCCCATTTTACAGTCCGAGTCCAGCTCACTACTTGTTTTCAAAGAAATCTCCGGCGAACCCTGGCTCGAACTCTACTCCGAGGAGATTCTTTAAAAAGCCTTTCCCGCCGCCGTCGCCGGCGAAGCACATACGGTCGTTGTTGATGCGGCGACATGGATCGGTGAAGCCGAACGAGGCTGTGATACCGGAGGGAAATGAGACCGAGGCCATTTCTGGTCTGGATAAAAGCTTTGGTTTTTCGAAACATTTTGCGAGTAAGTATGAGCTTGGTGATGAGATTGGGCGTGGGCATTTTGGATATACATGCGCAGCTAGGTTTAAGAAAGGGGAGCTTAAGGACCAACAGGTTGCTGTTAAGGTCATTCCGAAAGCCAAGGTACTGTATCTTTCTCTATCTTTACTCCTTTATCACTTCAGTGAGATCAGCCTTAAATTTTGATATGGGTTGTAATGGATTTGATTCATGGGTTGATTGTTCTTGATAATATAGGGATTATCTCTGACACCCATTTAATTTAATCTTATTTGCTGTCTTATAGTTTGAATGTTTCACTTTGTATGATCCATGTTCTGTAATAAAAAACACTGTTCCCCTGCAATTATTTTTTTGCCTGAAACAGAGTTTTTTTATGTTACTTTTTAAAGGAAACAAACTCTGAAAACACTTATTTATTTCTGGTTAGTTTTCGATTCCAAATGGTCATGGATGTGAACTTTGTTTGAATAGTTGATATAGGCAACTTGCTAATGTTCAGTGATGGTGTTTTGAAATGTAGACATGACTATTGCGCAAGGATTCTGATTCAAAGGGAAATGAGCTCTCCATAGCCGTACCTCTTTTCATCTTTAATACTATTTTTTTTTAAAGAGCAATAGTCCCTTCTTGCGCAAGGATTCTGATTCAAGGGGAAATGAGCTCTCCATAGCTGTACCTCTCTTCATCTTTAATACTATTTTTTTTAAAGAGCAATAGTCCCCTCCTCGGCCGAGGAGGGGACTATTCCTCCTCGTCCTCACAAAACCCCTTTGAACTATGGTTAACAAGTTTTAACCCTTGTGGTTAATTTTTTTTCTCTCTAAAAATCAAGGTTAGATGCTTTAACCTTAATGCTATGTTTGGTTGTCGAGAAAATAGGCGAAAGCATGGAAAAGAAAAGAAAATTTTGAATTTCTAATACAATTTTTAATTGTGTTTTGTCCAATTTTCTTTTCTTTTCCATATATTTACTTATTTTCTCGGCAACCAAACATAGGGTAAGGGTTAGTGAATCTTAATCATTAGTTAAAGAGTAAAAAAAGGGACATGTGGCACAAAAGGGGGGAGGGGAGACAGTAAATCATCTCCTTCGACCGAGGAGGTGATTATTCCAATGGATCAACATACTTGAGAGGAACTGGTGGTTTGCTGATTAACAGCATTGGTTGTGTGGCAGTATAAATGGGCAGTGTACTTCAACATGAGTGGGATGAGTGGGATCCGAGAGAGAATTTAAGAAGACCTGTTATATGTCGATAAAAGTACCTGCCTTAAAATTCGTCTAGCTGCTGTTAACCGAATAGGAAAAACAGGCCGAATCTTTTTTTTTTAATGTAACGGAGGGTGTCCCAATGGACCCAACCTGACAAGAAAGGATTAGTCCCTTTGGATGCACGTAATGATCCCCAAACCACGTGCATCGGATAAGCCTGGGAAGAGTTGAACTCGAGACCTTGGGGATCTCTCCCAAGATCCGAACTAACTGAGCTACCCTTACAGGTTAACAGGCCTAATCTTTGTTATATACCACATAGGTTCTTGGATTTTGAAGGTACATTCGCTTGCCTTATTCCTGTTGAAAAAAAGAACAGTAGCTCATGATGAATATTCAACAGCACGACATATTTGAATTGCCAAAATTGTGCAACGACAATCAGAAAGTCCTTCAATGGAACTTTGGGTGTAAAACATTATTGAGTGGGCAACATATTTCTTTATTTTCTCATTTTCTTCTCGTTTCTGGATGATCTATGACAAAGTACAAGCCTTTGGAGTTTGATACATCAAGAACTTTCATTTGATCAGGTCTTGGACCTAAGATTGAGTAGATTTCGGGTACAGACATGGTGGACATTGGACTAGTTTATGGTTTTTTCGGTAAGAGTAAGGGGTGCCCTTCCTCCTGATTATCCGGGCCCTGTAGTCTAGAGTGCTTGTGTTCACTCTTTCATTTAGCTAGCCTCGAAGTATAAGTTTCTCAAAAGGAACCAATTAATGATATGCTCCTATCTGTTTTGCGCTAAGAAAGTGAAACTGGGCATAGGCCAATGCCTCCTTGCCCCATGCCTTTGGTCCCAGCAGAAAGTGTATTCTTTGTTGGTAAGAGAACTTAATGCTTGTATCACGAGTTGTAGTTTATTGTCCTTTTGCTACATGTGATGCTAGACGATAAGAAACAGGCTAGTGCATTTCTTCTTGTATGAATTTGGCATTTTCCCCCCAAAAGAATTTGCCTCTTGTTTTTTTTTTTTACCATACCTGGTTCATCTGGAGAGTGAGAAGTATCAGAATGTTCTCATCTCTGGTATTTGCATTTACCTTTTCTATAACGGGAGCATTTTACTGGAACTGCTGTAGAGTTTGGTACTGCAGCTATGTAGAACCCCGGAACCGAGTTCACTAGGCTGTGACTTGAGTGGTGACATTGTTTTATATGTTGATTATTGTATAACTCTAGAAACTTTCCCTGTGGATAGATTGAGAGATGTTTTGGCGATTTCCCCCCCCCCCCGGAGTAGCTGAAATCACACTTTAAAAGTAGCAAGGAAGTGAACCTTATGCAGGCAGGCTTTGATGTATTTATATATAAGCTAGAAATTAATGTCAAATGTTCATTCCTATGGACTTCTCGGGATCATGAACACAATTATCAAAGTATTTAGTACTAAAACAGACTAAAGTTATTCATTGAAGTGCCCAATCTGGTATTTTCGACTTAGGAACTTATCTAAAACCATTTACTGCCTTAGAGTGAGTCTTTTCTCCTCTTTGTGGTTGTTCTCTAGCGTCTTCTCTCATCTCATGGGTAAGGTGTGCGTCTCATGTTGATAGAGAGGCAATCTTGATGGATAATATCAAAACATTTGATTTTGAATGTAACTCCTTGAGGACTCTTCTTCACACACTCAATCTGTCAATACATTAGGGGTTTTCTTCACTTGGACCAGTTTTTGTTTTCGTTGTTATATTATAATATGAACTCTCAGATGATAGAAGAGTAATAAAATTGAAATACATATGTTTAAAACAAAATTCAGGATTAATTGGTACAATACTAAAATAAAAGCTGTGCTAAGTTAAGAAGAATAATATGCAGTAGAAATTTAGAAGTTTATTTTCACTTTGTGATTTAGGATCTTAAAATACTTCACGGCTATGGTAGAAAGAGAATATGGCTTACTTCAATCAATAATGGGGGACGTAAAAACCAGTGTAGGAATTTCCAAGATGCCTCTTGTACAAGTATGATCTGTTATACTGATTAAAAAAAAGTATTATTTGTTACTGACTAAAATGCTGCATTATGTAATTATTAATCGGTTGTAAGCTGTATGGTCATTCTGTTTTATGAGGAATGGTTGTTTGATCTGAAACTACTTCCTTTAGAATTGTCATTTCTATATTTGCTGGAAATGATGTAATTTTTTAAAAAAACATTTAGTGAACTACATCTGCTGGATGTATGGTCTATGCAAAGCATTTCATGGTACTCTACTTTTGATTGTGCTCCTTGTATCTTATTGCTAATGGTAATCTAGTTTATTTGTTGCCAGATGACTACAGCCATTTCCATTGAGGATACGAGAAGGGAGGTGAAAATCTTGAGGGCTTTGACAGGACATAAGAATCTAGTACAATTTTATGATGCATATGAAGACCACAATAACGTCTATATAGTTATGGAGTAAGCTTGGAACATAACTCTGTTATTTAAGATTACATCTTGTAAATGTGAATTACAACACCTTCTTTCCATTGTTGGACATGAAACTTGAATCGACTATGTGTTTTCTCTACTGAATGGCTTCAAGAATACCAGCAGGTTTTTTTCCTATTTGATTCGAGTACAGTTGTTCCTTCTTCATGTGCATGGATATCATCTCTATTGATGGGTTCAATGAAGACTAGCACAGCCTTTTATTATTCAAGTTGAATGCAGTTTGTTTTTCATGTGCATGAATATAATCTCTCTGCATATATTTTTTTCTGGGTATAAAATTTAAATCAGTGGGAGATTGTTCATTGCTTTTTTTTGTGCTTGTTCATTGCTTGCTTATATCAGATCTCAACCTTTATGGACTTTGATGAATTGTTTATGTATTTTTCAGATTGTGTGAAGGGGGGGAGCTTTTAGATAGAATACTCTCAAGGTATTTCTTTAGTATTACTTGTATTGAAATCTCAACATTGTTCTTTGGGACTTTTGAGCATGAATATTATCAGTCAGAGAAAAACATGAATGCTGGTCATTAGTTGATAGCTTATAACTAGTTGTTCTTTTATTTGTGTAGAGGAGGGAAGTACTCAGAAGATGATGCAAAAGCTGTCATGGTCCAGATATTGAATGTTGTTTCGTTTTGCCACCTTCAGGGTGTGGTGCACCGGGATCTTAAGCCAGAGGTGGAACATATTTTCATGTTTGCTTTTTCTAATTAGAGCATCAGATACCTTTTTTGAATGTACATTTATTGAGAATCTTTCAGTGGCAGTGATGGGTGGGCTTTATCCATATAGGAGATCCCCTGGACCAGTAATTGACCTGATCGAATGATCTGATCAATCAAGATATTGATTTTTTTCCTGTGTTATTCAACATAATTGAGTGGTCAACATCATCTGTTGGGGCTGTTATTGACTTATTTCCGTGGTAGGATATTATCAATAGGTGGGATCAACCCTCTGAATGTGTCAGTGTCTATTGTTTTGGTGGATTGTTGTTCTTGTGTAGCCGACAAATGCCGCAGAATCTTCTTTGAATTGATAATACTGGTAATTGCCCGTCTCCTATGATTTTAGTTAAGATCATAGGTGTTAAAACTGGACTAGACTGGCCGGTTGAATTGGTAATAGGCCATCTGGCCGGGTCGATTCACCAATCGACCCAGGAAATGTAAAAACAGTGGACAATTTATTTAACTCAGATGGTTCAATCACCGAACTGGGTGTACCCAGGTGGGTAACAGCCCAGGCCCCAGATGGCACAGACCCATGAGGTGGTGCTGGGAAAAATGAAAAGAAAAAGGTGCACACACACATATATCATGCTGGCGATTATAGAGGGTTGGGGTTGGGGTTAGGATTTCTTGCAGGTTTCAGATTTTTATCTTATTTTCGATTTTCCCCATATAGATACATTATAGAGAGAGAGGATAGGTTTTGATGTAATTTAAATAAATACTTCTAGAAGTTACTTATGACATCTACTGATCTTGTCAGGCCAACTGGTTGAGTCTGGCAGTCCAATAAGTTTGTCCTGCCCCGGCTCATCCGCTTCCTGTTTAATTTAAGCTTTCTTATTGCTGCCTAGATTTTGAAAGAAACAGTTAGAGGTTCCAAAGTTAAAATTGTCACTTCCGTTAGTACTGGATGGGATTTTGTTAAGTTTTTTTTTTTGCCTTCTACACAAAAATATTAATTCCAAAAAGAGGATGGGGGTGACAATAGAGTACGCTTACTGTATTAGACGGATCTTACTATTTTATTATCTTTTGAGGATTTAAATGGCAATTTTACTATGATCACTTCAGGGAAATAAAACTTGCTAACGTGGCCCAACTCATCATGCTCACCCTCAGAAATAATTGAAACATCTCTTGGTACACATAGGATTGTTGGCTCTGACACTAAACTTCATTGTAAATCCTTTTGTTTGTATTTTTTCTATACTTAGCTAAATGTAGCTATTTGCTGGATCAGAATTTCCTATTCACTTCTAAGGATGAAAACTCCCAAATGAAGGCCATAGACTTTGGCTTATCAGATTTCGTCAAACCAGGTTTGTCCTCATTCTGAGATCCATATAACATACTACTGGTCGTGTCTATGGTTTTTTTTTTTCAAGCCTCAGGTGCTAGTGAACGGGTTTCTAATGCTTCATGTGGTGTGTAGATGAAAGGCTTAACGACATTGTAGGAAGTGCATACTACGTAGCACCTGAAGTTCTACATAGGTCTTATAGTACAGAGGCTGATGTATGGAGTATAGGTGTGATAGCATATATTCTACTATGTGGAAGTCGTCCATTTTGGGCCCGAACCGAATCTGGGATCTTTCGGGCAGTCCTAAAAGCTGATCCAAGTTTCGATGAGCTACCTTGGCCTTCACTATCTTCTGAGGCAAGGGATTTTGTTAAGCGTCTATTGAATAAAGACCCTAGAAGAAGAATGACTGCTGCTCAGGCTCTAAGTGAGTGCCTCATCCCCTATAGAAAATGTTTGGTTTTGGTATTATATTCTGGAAATACTGCTCATAGACTTCTGTTTGCAGGCCATCCCTGGATTAGAAATTATAATGATGTAAAAGTTCCCCTGGATATTCTAATATTCAGACTCATGAAGGCCTATATGCGTTCATCGTCTCTGAGAAAGGCTGCTTTAAGGGTGTGTATCTGATAGTGATGAATAAAAAAAATACTGTTCTTCATTCTATTGCTCATGGATGTATTATTGTGAAGTATCAGTTTCCTGTTGAAGTCTTTATGCTTCTTTTCAGTATGTTGTTTATATTGTTTTTATTTCCCTTTTGTCTAAGTTGCCAGGATGTATACAATCAGCAAAATGTTTTTTATTTCTTTCCTTCTTCTTCTTTCTTATTTTATTGTATTTTATCTTAAAGAGGAAATTTGTTTCTTTCTACTATATATAAGCCTAGCTTAGAATAGTCCATTTTTGTGTTTAAAGACTTATGGAGTTATGGTAGGATTACTAAACAAAGGATGCCAGCTTGCTAAATTTGTAAGGTCCTTGGGCGTTGATACCATGACCTGGGTCCAGATTTGACTTTCTAATAAACCTTTTTTTTTTCCTTCTCTTTGGCAGGCTCTGTCTAAAACATTGACTGTAGATGAGCTCTTTTATCTGAAGGAGCAGTTTGCACTATTGGGGCCCAACAAAAATGGCAGTATAACCTTGGAGAATATTAGAACGGTTGGTTTCTTCAATATTGTTTAGATTTCCTTGCTGGATAGCTGTGAAGGATGATCTCAACCATTTTGTTCTGGGCAGGCATTGATGAAAAATGCAACAGATGCAATGAAGGAGTCTCGCGTCCATGATTTTCTTGCCTCGGTAGGTACTCAAGATGGAGTCATTCCTTAATTTTGTTTGGTTTCTAACTTTGAAGTGGTACCAATATTTATTCTCCCTTCTATGGCAGTTAAATGCACTACAATACAGAAGGATGAATTTTGAAGAATTCTGTACAGCTGCATTAAGTGTCCATCAGCTTGAAGCACTCGATCAGTGGGAGCAACATGCTCGTTGTGCTTATGACCTTTTTGAGAAGGACGGAAACAGGGCTATTGTCATTGAGGAACTTGCTTCGGTATGCTGGTTTTTTTCCTCAGCTATAAAGAAAATTTTATATGTTGTTTCTATACCGTATGAGAAAAGAGGGAGATGTTGGTTACAAGAAACATTTTTCTTTCCAATCATACCCTTTGCTTCTACTTATGTATCAGTTGTATCCCAAAATCCATTTTTTTCTTTCCCATAATATCAGTTGCTTCTTCTTATATAGCAGTTGTATCTCAAAACCTACATTTTTCTTCCCCATAATACCCTTTGCTTCTATTTATATATCAGTTGATTCCCAATTTTTTTTTTTTTCATAGTTCAAAAACCCGAAAACTCGACTCGACTCGAAAGTTAGCCGGGTTGAGTAACTCGGAAAACTTGAAAACAACTCGGCTCGGTCCAACTCGGAATAAATATGTAATAACTTAAAGAACATGAGTTAAAAGAACTCAAAGTATGCTGGTTTTATTTGGACCAATTTGATATTTAGTATTAAAGTTGGGATCATATTCAATCGCGCTTGAACTTGGGAGATTTCAATCGCATCCACAGGTCAACACTTGTCCCTTTTAAACCCGGTTAACTATGGTTAAGATTCACTAACCCCTAGGGTTAAAACAATCTAACCTTGGTTTTTAGAAAAAAATATGAACCCTAAGGATTAAAACTTCTTAACCAGAGTTAAAAGAGCAGTGAGTGCGATTGAACTCTCCGAGTTCAATCCCAATTGGACAGGATCCGAACTCTTAGTATCAATATTGAACTCTTAGTATCAATATTGTGTTAAAGAGTACTGTTATTGATTCGACTAGTTCAATATCCTTTTTGCTACTTTTCCTTTTTGAATGAAAATAAATGCAAAGTTCAGAGGTATTTGGAATAATACATGCCATTTTTTTAACTAATGTATCTTGTGCCTTGATGACTTACGTAATGATTAATTTGGAACCAGCCATATAACAAACCATGACTGATATCTGTTCTGGAAATACTATTTCAGGAACTTGGGCTTAGCCCTTCCGTCCCAGTTCATGCCGTTCTTCATGATTGGATAAGGCACACTGACGGGAAGTTGAGCTTTCTCGGGTTTGTTAAACTGTTGCATGGTGTGTCCAGTCGGACTCTTGCGAAGGCTCAATAAAAGCTTAAGCATGTGGGGGAACTCCATGAGGTAGCGTTGCCCTTTGCTCTTTGGTCAATACAAAGTGGGTAAGGTGGTTATACAAGTTGCAGGTCTTTATTGTTCAGGGATGTGCACTGCCGCAAGCATGGCACTGTACAACCCACTTTGGCACGTATCTCAGGTGTCGGACAGAAGCATGTACTCACCTGGGCCATCTAGAAACCTGCAGTTGTGATCCTTGTGCTGTTTTAGAGCCATGAAAGTTGTCGCTGGTGTTGCCCATGTAAAGGTTTAGTTTGTATGTTTGCGGGAGGGAATATTATTTTACTGATTATCGGGGCTTGCTAAGCATTTCATTCTACTTGACCAGCCTGACACCACCATTGTCACATTGTATTGTCTACTTGTTATTTACTTTCTAACTAACAGGTCTGCCCGAATCTCCTGTCTGCCCTTTAAAGTGGGATGAAGAATTCCCTGTGCTTTGTTTTTTTCCCTCTTCTTTTTGGGCTATGGTGATTCCCATTTCAATGATCAGAACCTGGTTTGGTGCCTAAACTTGCATCATTGAAAATCTTAATAGTAAATGGCAAAGAATGAGATTGTACAGATTTGATTGTTTAGGGTGATGGCTATTTGCAGGGTAATGAAGGTTACATGAACATGAAATAGTTACCCATTTTATTTGGCAGTAGCTTTCTCCTTTCCTCTAGTGGCTGGTATTTGGTGTTTAACTAATTTGGAACACGTTCTCTACCGAAATAGAAATACACACACACACACACACACATATATATATATATATATATATATATATATATATATATATATTTATATATATCAGCTTATACTCGTAGGGCTCATTTAGGTCAACAGGAATTGGGAGGTAGGAATTAGAATTCGAGAATAAGAATTTCAATTTGTATGTTTCGATGCCCAGAAGTCATACGAATTTCATTTCACATGGGAATTGAAAAGGTATCAATTCTTATAATTTGTAAGAAATATAATATTGAGACGGGAAGAAAATTGTAATTCACATATGCATGAGTGAGTGTTTGAGCCCTAGTGGGTTTGTGAGAGTAATATATTTCTATAAAAAAAAGTAGGGCACATAGCATCTTTAGGAAGAAAAGCACCACAGCAGACAGCCTAAGCAAATTATGGGCATAGATTGGTGGGGTAGCAGCAATTGACTAATCAAATATCCGGTTCAAGTTGGGGTTGTGACTTGCCGGGGTTGTAATTTCTCTGTTGACCTACCCTAAGAAAAAGGGTATGATCAGATGATCAGGATCATCCAACAAGTGTTCCATCATCTAATCATAGTGTTCCACTCACTAATTACTAATGCGCGCGCGATCTGCTGCTGATTAATAATAGATAAATGATGTCATAGACAAAATGATATAAAAAAGGGAAGTGATTTAAAACTCTCGACAGTAGGTACTATCGAGAGTTGAACCTTTAGATTATAAATCTAAGGGTGCAAAGACTAGGTGGGCCCCATTGTTTAAAGGATGTGTACAAAGGCAACCACTGGATTTTTATCCCACGGTCAGGCTCTCGATAGTGGAACTATCGAAAGTTTTTTTATCACTTCCCTATATATAAAAAAAAAAAAAAAATCAAAGGGAAGAATTTGCAAATTATGGCCTTTGATTTTCAAAACTGGCCATGCTCTCGATAGTACCACTATTGAGTGCACATTCTGCATTTTCTATTTATGGTGGACCTCACTTAAGTGTTTGCACCTTTGGATTTTTGATCATGTGGCCTTTGCTCTCGATAGTAGTACCTCTCGAGAGTTTTAAATCACTTTCCTAATTAATTATTATTATCGAGAGTTTTAAATCACTTTCTTAATTAATTAGGGATAATACTAGTTCATTTTTTTTTTTAACTCCTTTTTTTTTTAAGGAAAGACGCTTGTTATTGTCTTCTATCAGAAAGGCATGTATTTTGAACTAACACTTTTTTCAATGAAAGGAGAGTGATCAGTCTTAAATTAAAATAAAGTGGATCTAGTATTACCCTAATTACAATGCCATTGAATTGTGATCCTATACTTAAAAGAGATGTAGGATCTATTTATTTATTATTATTATTTTCAAATGGTTCCTTGCTATTTGCATAGATGCATGAAGATTTAGGACCATACCAAGGGAATCGATCCCGGGTCTTCTTCATGTGAGGGATAAAACTGTGTCGAGGGGCAAGGCAGGTTTTTATGCCATTAAAGTGAAAGTAGCCATATAAAGGAGAGGAGTACTAGCCCTACTCTCAACCTCCACCAACCACTTATCTCTCACCAAAATAAGGGATAGGTGGTTAGTGGATGATGAAACTAGGAAAGGCATGAGAGTAGGGCTAGCATTCCTTTATCAATGGAGATCTTTTTTTTTTGGGCAAAATAGGTGATCTAAATCATTCCGCACCAACCCACACCCACTTGAAATTTTTGTTAAGGGAAACCAAACTGAGATCTATGTCGAACCTATTAAAATTGAGTAAAAGGATTGCTATTTGAGTGTATTCCAACCAGGAGAACGCTTAAGCGGACTCGCCGGTGGAAAAAACAAGAAGAAGATGAAAGTGATAGCTTACATATGGGCTCCATAGTTTTTACCTTTTCTAAGAGGCGTGCTTAGCCCTACACTTAGGCGGCCCCTACTCCCAACCAGAAACCAACACCTGTTAAACCAAGCAAAGGTTTTGAATTTTGGCCGAAAACAAGGACACATGTTGGTTTTTGACAAAGAGAAGGAGTGAGTCCGCTCCTCTGGAGAGTCCGCCTAATGCCCCATTCCTACTAACTTGGTTAGATGCCTTTGTAAGGCCATACAAGCACATAATACATAACAAATCTACTAATCAAAAAAGAACATCCAGTTGCTTCAACCACTTCAAACCAAAATTTTATTGTTTTTAGCTGAATAGATAACTAGACATATATCCCTTCACTTACATTTGCACTAACGTCGTGTCAACCTTTTCTTCCTTCCCATTTGTGGTCTGTGATGCAATTTTTTTTTCAGTCTATCTAAATTCATATTGGTGAATTTGAAGCCTAAATGATACCCACTATTAAGCGCCTCATGAAAGGAAAATGACACTTTTTGGTAGGACTCACACCCAAAGGTTTCTATTTATGGTAGCAATTCAAAGCTATATTAGAGATACTCTTACAAAATACAGTAGAGTAGCGTAAGAAGGTGAGATAAGATATCGTATTCCATCCCTAAGTAGAATTGAATTTGAAATTGATCTAATTAGATTAAGTTTGATTAAGATTTATTTCTATTTTTAAATGTCCTCATCTTTATATAAACCATATGTTTAGAGAGTGTAAGTTACATGATATTATTTCAACAAAAAAAAAAAAAAACAATATAGGTTAGCGTAAAGATTAGCAAAGTTATTCAATAAATCAGTATTTCCACCATTAAGCGCTGCATGAAAGGAAAATGACACTTTTTGGTAGGGCTCACACCCAAAGATTTCTATTTATAGTGGCGATTCAAGGTTATATATATTAGAGACACTCTTACAAAATACAATAGAGTAGTGTAAGAAGGTGAGATGAGATATTGTATCTCATCTCTAGGTAGATTTGAATTTGAAATTGATCTAATTAGATTAGGTTTGATTGAGATGTATTTCTATATTTTTGTCCTCATCTTTATATAAACCATATGTTTAGAGAGTGTGTTAGTTACATGATATCATTTCAACAAAAAATATTTAAAAAAAATATATATATATATAGGTTAGTGTAAAGATTAGCAAAGTTATCAATAAATCAGTATTTTTATGGTATATATATTAGAGATTTAGTATTTATTGTAATAAAGTGAAAAGACACACTATATCATTGCCAATGTATCTTTATTACAATTTTTTTTTTTAGTTAAACTCTATTACAATCTTAGATAGGTATTTTGAATTATTTTTATATTAACTCATCATAGAGTTTATATAAAGACTAAAAATAGAAATAAAAATCAATCAAACCTAATTTAAGTAGATCAATTTCAAATCCGAATTTACTTGGACATGAGATACGGTAAATATATATATTTTGTGGAAATGTTATTATGTAACACATACTCTCTAAACTCAAACACACAGCCAGACCTAAGGTAGATATGGTATATCTCATTTTACATTATTACACCACTCTATTGAATTTTCTAAGAGTATTTCTAATAGGCTAACCCCTTCATATGTTTGAAAGAGGAGTGCTAGCCTAAAGGCAGAATTCCCAAACTCCATAGTGGGTGCAACCCGACATAGCTACATATCCTTCAATAGGTTAAAAAAACAAAATTTTCAATGAAAAAAGTTATGTTTTAGAGTGTAATTTTGAGGCGGAGCTCTGCGAAGGAAAACGGAGCTCCCCTTCTTAGTGTTAAGGTAGTGACAATTTTGTAATTACAATGAAAGGTTGATAATTTTGTAAAATACTTTTTCTCTATAATTACAAGATTGCCCATTGTCCTAAGGTAAACAGGGGACTCCGTTTTTCACTGCGATGTAGATCTAGCTCTGCTTTGGATTTAAATGTATGTATGTTTTATACCTGTGAGAGTTTGGAAGTGCATCATTTTCAAAGAAATGTCCCAATAAAAAATTCTAAACAGGCTGCCAAACTGATGTAGCCCTTCTCCATTATTCGGTCATGAAAATAACAGGGCACTTTCAAATAAGATGAATATATATGCTTGTCTCGCACGACAAAGACAAGTTAGCATGCCTCCTCCAAATGTCTCTTGAACCTATATTTTTAGGGTCGTTGCTGATCAATAAGGATCATTAGTTCTAGTCTATCTAGTCAGCCTACTTGAACAACATCTTACATACTTTATCTTTGTCATCAACACTACAAACATATACTTAAATTGACACACCACAATCCTGATCATTATCATTAATGTCACAATCCATACAACTCAATTGTCCCAGAAATAAGAGAGTGAAGCTTGACAGTGAACTAAATTTTATTTATTTTTTGTCTAAGATTACAAAGAACCAATCAATTGATAACATAAAAAATATTAATTTTGAGAAAAAATTTCACATCTAATTTTTATTTAAATATTATTTCTAACAACTTTTTTAATGTGTCCTTGGTTGGTTGATTTTTTGTAGTCTTCGTCTACAAAGACATTAACAGCCAAGTTTCACTCTAAGAGAAATGTTGACCTAAGTTGTAGACTTCTATACTTTCACTTTGGTAGCAATAAGTATAGCTACTTTTTCCTATTACTTTCAATTCTTCATTTGAAAATTTCGTTTTCTTAACTTAATAAAGAAATTCACAATACACCATGGGTTTATCTTAGGGGTAGTGCGTCTCTCTCTTTGAGGTAGGTTCTGAGATTGAGTCTAAAGGGGAGCATGCGATGGTGTCAAACTTCAAATACAGGCATTAACTCTTTAACCTAGAACAGATACTAACACTACTAACCAGTTGAGGCCTAATTATATGACTTGTAGAAGAAAAAGAAAATTAAATTAAATTCTTTGTCTGGATAACACTATCCTCTGGATCTAATAATCAAGCACTTCCACTTTGTTTGGCACCAACCACATGAATCACGATTGCATCCAATACCATGAGTCATCATTTTCCTCTGCTGAAAATGGAACCATGATTACAGTATCTCATGTAGGTCAAACCTCAAAAGCTATTACACATGCATGGCTCCCTCTTTTCCCCACATCAACAGAAATGCATTACCCCATGTAATAATAGCCATATTTTTATTTTATAATGAATTCAAATTCATTTTATATTATATTAAAAATATATAATTACTTTTGTATCCATTAAAAAGACCACCCAAAAAAAAAAAAAAAAAAGACATTGAAGGAAGAATCTTTACAACCAAAAACAAACATAAATAACCAAAAGGTTGAGAAGACTGATCGAGAGATCTAATCATCCACGTGTAAGAGAATCAAAGTCCTTGGCAAGGCCATGGACGGTGTGATTGAACCCCATGCACCCCAAAAGGCCTTGTTTGTACGGCAAATAGGTTTTCTTCCTCGACTCCTCCGAGACCGCCCGGTTCGCCGTGTAATGCAACTCGTGAGCCGAAACCTGCCCTCTTCTCATTGAACCGGACACTGAACCGTTGTTGTCGGTCGACCGGAAGCTTGTGTTCTTCACGTCATCGTTTTTCTTCGACAAAGCTGCGTATTTCCTCAATGGGTCTTTGTTCGTTGCTCGTCCTTCTGATGCGCTTCGAAATAAGAGAAAATCCTTCAGTCTCCATTTTCTGTAACCCTTCAACGACGAAGAAGACGTTGAGATATTCTTTGTGTTCAACGAAGATTGTTTCTGGTTCTGGTTCTGCTGTTGCTGTTGTTGTTCTTCCCATGCGAACTCAGAAACCCTAAAAGGAGAAAGCGATCTAGTCCCTCTACGGCTTGAGTTCGAAGAAGATGAACCACATACTTTTTCTCTCCCTCGTTCTTGTTCTGCTCCTTTACAGGTCTCTTCTATTGCAGCCTCAAATGGGTCAAAATCTTTCCTATGTCGCTGCGAGAAAGCGTCCCGGAACATCTTTTTCCCCTGAGAAATCGGCGACCTCGGCGACGAAACGGAGCTTTTCCGAGGTGCAGACTCGTCGAGATCGCCGCCGAGGTGTAACCGAGGTGGGGGCTTCAAAGGTCGGATTTTTCCACCGTCGAAAAGCTCTTCAGCCGAAAGAGAATCTCTCTCTAACTTTCCACTGAAGTCAAATGCGAAATCTTCCTCGTTGTCGCGGCTCTCGATGGATTTGGGTTTCCCGGGCTTTTCCTCCCAGGCGAAAGGGATTGCACTGGTATGGCTAATGGAGAGGTCGTTGAAGTCACGGTAGATCTCGGAGGCTCGTGTCGGGCTCGTTGGAGCGCTGAAGTAGAAATCGGCGATACGTTTCGGGCTAGAAGGAGCGCTTATGTACGGCGAAGAGCAGGTGCTGTCAAAGTTGAAACCGGTGGCCGGAACCGGAACCGGTATCGCCACTTCCATCTCCATTTCGTTTACGTATATATCCTTTTGGTTTGCAGAGAGCAGTCGAGCTACGAGGCTGTTATATAACAGAAGCTAGGGGAGTGATAAGTGCTAGCACCACTCTCTCGTTAATTGCACTCTCCTCTTTTAGGGCAAGATTACAAAGATTTTTTTGTCAGGCGGTTGTGGGCCTCGAGTGCAAGAAGGAGTGGGGCTAAGAAAAATCCTACAACACAAACACAGCAGACAGATGATTGACCAAGCAGTGGGAAAGGAAGCTTTATGAAATGGAGAATAGTCACCTCCTCGGTCGGTGACGCGAAGAGGGCCATCTCGGCTCCATTTTCTTGCATGTGTCCCCTTTCTAACCTAATTTAATTTTGGTTAAGATTCATCCACCTAAGAGGTTCACCCATCTACCCTTTGATTTTAGGGGAAAAAAAATTTAACTAAAAGGTTAAAATAACTAACCCTAGTTAAAGGGAGTTGAAGGGTTTAGCTATGTGAGAGCGAGGATGAATAATCCCCTTCTCAGACCGACGAGGGGACTATTGCTCGAAATGAAATAAAAGAAGAGAAGAATGTAAATAAAGAGGGCTACACCTTAGCATATGTACAATCCGGTCCTCTGAACAAAGGTTACTAGGATTTTATCCCTTCTTTCCTGGTGTCCCTTGGGGGTAGGGATTTAGTCAGTGCTCTTAGGGGTGTAAACGGAGCAGAATCAAAGCGGATAATGATTCATATATCAGAACTCGTAGAACTCGCATTTGATTATATATTTAAATATCTTAATCCGAATAAATATCCTGCGGATAGTGAAATATGATATCTAACTCCGATTAAAATATTCAAATTCAGTTAGTATCCGAATTATCAGACTACTTTTAAAAAATATAAATATATACCTTTTAATTTAAAAAATAATAAATTAATATTTTACCTCTATTTATATTAAAAATAAAATTTCAATGTATTAAATTATGTAAAAATATATATTTTAAAGCTTATATTATTTTTATAAACTTAAAATATATATATATATAGTCGGATTTTTATTGGATCGGATATACTAGTATCCAAATTCGTATCTGATTATAAACGGATTCGGATACGAATCAGAAACAGATAATATCTGCATCCGTTTACAGCCTTAGGTGCTTTAATTGGCCCGAACACGCTCCTTAAAAAAAAGTTGCTAGGAAAGCCCTCACAATACAAGATCTCCTCTGTTACTTCATTACATCGCTTAGACAAAAAGGCAACAATACGGTTTGTTGTTTATCTGCGTATAATTACAAGAGATTAATTTTGAGTCGGAGCTCTGGTGTTGAAGTGGAGCTCCCCTTTTTACACTATGGGCGTGGTAAGTTTGTAATTACATAAAGAAGCTGGGGCAATTTCAAAACATTCCAAATTACAAGATTGCCATTGAGATAATGTAAAAAGGGGAGCTCTGCTCAACCCTATGAATCAGAGCTCCTCTTTATATTTAAACTGTAAATCCAGACACTTCTAATTAACAAGCCTGAACACTCAGGCACCTCTTTACATGCTGCGTGGAAAGGCATTTAACTAAGGAAGTGATAACATGCATTGCACATTCCGTTGAATAGTACATGCACACCTCCCAAGCTCGTCACATGTCTTCTTTGACATCCATTAATTGTGATTAAGATTCACTCATACCTAGGGTTAAATAATCTCTTAATTTTTACAAAAAATTAGCATTTGTTATGATTTTACTCATTCATATGGTTAATTTTTCACAGAATTTTTTTAAAAACTATCGCAAGAGGCAAGGTGTTGAGGCAATTAAGGATTTTGCTAGCCCCAATCACAAATCTTCCAAAGACATAACCAGGTGGATACAAATGCCAAACATTCTATGATTTTATCTTTTTAAACTGTTAAAATATGAAACATCTCCACGTGTTAGCCCCAATATTGCATATGCAGAAAATTTTGGAGTAAATGCGAATGAGTCTAGCACTCATCGGCAATTAATAGCTAAAGACGAGTCCGAGTACACCACTATATGTCTCTACACTCTAATCCCTGTGTCACCACCTTAAATAGGCCCCTACGGACCCCTTCGAGCTTCCACCTCCAGGATAGTAGTTCAATTACACCCACTTGCAACAACCACAATAGGAACTCCTCTATGGTCGTGAATTTTTTTTTGGGTTAGAGGTAAGGTAACACTAAACACACACAGAGGATCAGACCTAAAGTCGTGAATTAGACACTCATAACTTGCAATAGACTCCCGAATATATCCATCTGAATTTAATTCCCATTTTTCAAGATATGGGGGGGAAATAGAGCAACAACACTTCGGTAATTAATCAAGCTCAAAAACGATTGGACGGAAGGAACCACCTAGAATACTTCATGTCGAGCAATGATTCGTTGCAATAGGAATGCTACAAAAGATGGCTGCGAAAGAAGAATTTTTATAACCTAAAGTTACTTTTTGGATGTCATGTCGACATTTCTAAAACCCTTAGGGAACATGAACCCTAGGGATTAATGCTATTGTGTTAGAACGATAAAATATGGTTTAGGATTAGTGTTTTAATATAGAGCAATACCTAGGAAATGGATTTCTAAATCCAAGGCTGGACCTCATTGATCCATGCCCGTCTCTTTAATATACTTACCGTTTCAACACGTCAACATTAACATCCTAGGATCAATGCTTCCCTCTTTATGATTTTAAAAATGCTGACAGTGGCACCTAACAAGTAACTTAGAATAGGGTTTTGCACTTGTTTCGGTCATCTTTAGCAAACTACATCTTACAACGAATCCTTGCATCTTCTCGTCGCTCTCTGATCCGCATCTTTCTTTATCATATGTGAGTCGATTGTTCAACTAGTCGACATGAAACTCGCTAGCATTGAATTGCCACAATCGGGAATTTATGTTCCTATGACAGTTTTTTATGTCTCAACGTTGGACTAGTAGCATGTTCTAGGTTGATCAGATTCATCCATGCATATCAGCCTCTCTCTTCTCTGATCCCCCTCCCTTTCTGTAGTGTAAATGTAGAGGGGAGTGCTGGTGCCAATATCTCAATTAATGGTTGAAGCGATTTAGCTAGCATTCTCTCAATGTAAATAGATTTTTAGCTGTAGGTCTCCCACCAGCACCAATAAGAATCCGGCACATGTCCCAATATCTGTCCTCCAAAATAGAAAACATTTGTGTTGTTTAATGGAACACGTTTTGACAAGTGCACAGTAATCCTCTATATGGAGAAGTTCTCACTTGTTTATATTTGGGAGGTAAGTTAATGGGATAGGTGTTGGTTACTGGTGGGGAACCCTCCAGTTACAACAAGAGGTAATTATGAGTATTTATTATTTCCTCGTAGGGGTGTCAATGGATCGGTCTTGGGCCTGATTTTTTGTAATTTTTAAATAAGCCCGATCTGTTTACAAGATGTTTTGGAGGCCCCAATTTGACACTCGCACCCTTTTTTTTGTTTGTTGTATTTTATGAGAAACCAATACGCATTCTTAAGCATTCCTTACTTTCAACTAAAAAACCAACACTTGAAAGTAAGGACATGTTGATTTTTGGCTGAGAATAAGGAATGTCTGATAATAAGGCTAGCAGGTCTCACACGGAAAAAAAAAACCCGGGCTAGAGGATTTCGGGTTCACGCCTCCACCAGGTGAATTGCAAAATTCGTCTTAGACTTCATCTCTTGAAAAAGTCTTTGGATTAGTTTTGCAGAGTGGATTAGACTATAATACTAGATTTCAATGACATAAGATAAAGGAAAGAGTAATTAATTATCTTTAGCAGGCGGATTTGGCTTTACAACTGTGAGTTTCATCCACTCATGTAATGGCGTGCTTCTTTGTTTATGTTTTTTTAACATGTCATCATTTGTCAGGTTAGGAGTTAGGTTAGTAGGGATAACCACAGGTCCACTAGGGAGGCGTGTGTTTTGGTATGATTAAAATAAATAAAAATTAAAGAAAGACTTTTATGTATCTTGGTAGATGATAGATAGAGTCGTAGAAGAGGGTGTATGGTCCGAAGCTATTGTAGAAAATCACAGCAATAAAAGAAAATTTAAATCACACAATTACTGTTCACGTGGTTTGGTATTGTGCCTACGTCCACGGATGGGCACGGCAATATTGTCTTGACAGATACCCGAAAAATGGTCTCGGATTCTACCCATCACATCCGACACTTTGCAATAAAAAATTGGTGACATATCAAGTAGGGAGAAGTAAAAAACATAGGGAAAAAATGAAATGACTTCTCTAATTTTTGGCATTTGCCAAAGACGATCAATCCCATGCCTCACGAATGAGCCCTGTGATTCACTGTACTCAAATATATTGTTACAGCGTTTTTTCTTTACTTAGCCCCAATCCAACTATAATTTGTAAGGAAAATATTCACCTCGTCGGTAGGTGACGCAAATTGGGACATCTTGGGTCTCCATTTCATGTCACATGTCCCTCTTTAAACTCCATTTAACTATGATTAAGGTTCATTAACCCTTAAGGTTCACCCATCTACCCTTTGTTTTTTTTTTTTTAAATAAAATAAAAAATAATTAACTTCAGGATTAGAAATTAACCTGAGTCAAGACAGGACAGTTTTGTGAGAGTGAGGAGCAATAGTTCGCTCCTCGCCCGTGGAGCGAACCATTGCTCAATTTGTAAACTGTTAAAGCAATAAGTGTGTCGATTCACTCGTAAGAGTATGCCTAACATTCCTCATTAAATGAATTGTTTGGAGTGACCAAATCATCCATCCATGTGATTAAGAAGGGGAATTAGTCTAGGGATACTCCCAAAGTGTACTCCCATATGTACTCCCTAATCCTAACCGTTTATCTCAATTATTAAACGGTTAGGATTCCAGCTGATGTGGCAATAGAAAAGACAAAATAAGCCAACTGAAATCTTGGCCTTTAGTGGTTAGTTATAAACAGTTAGGATTAGGGAGTATAATTGGGAGTACCCATAGACTGACTCTAAGAAGGGTAGTCAATCTTAAAAGCAAAATTTTAAAGAGATTAATTATCAACAGCTGGTTGAACAATCGACCGGAGCAACCAAAAACTTGTCTTGGGAAGTGATAGTTTGATAATTATGAATACAAAGAAATGATATTTTTTAACTGTAAGCACTCAATTTTTACACCCCTCATTAACCATAACTAAATCCTAGGACAACCCTTGTTGAACCCTAGGTCAACCCTTAAGTCAACCTAGGTCAAACCCTGGTTAAATCCTAGGTTAATCCTAGTCAAATCATAAGTGAACCCTAGGTCTAATCCTAGTTAAACCTTAGGTTAATCCTAAGTGAACCCTAGGTTAACCCTAATCAAACCATAAGAGAACATTAAGTCTAACCCTAGGTCCACCCTAAGTCAACCTTAGGTCTAACTCTAGTTAAACCTTAGGTTAACCCTAGGTGAACGATATCTTACCCCTACAAACCTAAGGCATGGACCCAAGGTCCATGCAACACCTACCCAAGGCCCATAAACCCGTAAACAAACAGTCCCTGGGCTCATATGAGGCCCAGGAACCCTAGCCAAGTCCTAAGAGATGGCCCAAACCCTCGTAAATTCAAAATCCCTGAATGTCGGTAATCTAATTACCGACATTCTATTTTTGGTAAAAAAAAGTACCGTGTGCATGAGCATTTAATACAGGCTAGACTCCATTTAAGAAAAATTCATGAATGGCGGTAGAGTTTCTACCGTCATTCTCATTTTAACCTTCGTAAGGAATGATGGTACTGAAATTACTGTCATTCCTAGTTTACGTAATTGCAGTACTCACCTGCCCTCCCCATTGCTTAGGCACGCCTCTGGCTGTCCCCACTCCCTCCTGCGGCCTCCGCCTACCTTGATACTAATCCCCTTTGGGTTCCCAATTCCCTTGCCTATAAAATCCAACCTCCCTCAAGCTTGAGGGGGCATGCCCACTCACCTTAGAGAAACTCTGGAGAATCCGAAAACCCTCTAAGACCCTTCCCCCTGTTCTTAGCTTGAGGCTGAAGGTGAGGCCTAGACCTTGGTACTTCCCCTTGTATATGGCCTCCCACCACCATCGTAGCCACCATCACTGCCACTGTTGAAGGTGTAGCAGCAGGGTAGGGTCTCCCCTACCCCTTTTCTTCTCTGTAAATATCATGTGACCCCTAGTCATATTGCAGGGGACTTTGTTTAGCTTTTTGTTGCTGTGAACCCCATAGGGGGGATACCCTTACCTTCATCCTAGGCATGGGAGTCCCCCTCAAAGGAAAAAAGCTCGGATATATAGTCAACTACACCCACAAGTACTCCCCAAGCTTTTTGGGGGGTCCTTAGTCTATGACGAATCCCTTGAAAGTGTTACAGTACATCACTGTGGAGGAAAAATTGAATTTTGAAAAACTTTCAGAATGACGGTAAACACAGTACCACCATTCTAGGTTTTCCCCATTTCAGTAGCTGTAAGTCTCATTTGATTGAGCCTTGGTCCATTCCAGGGCTTGTTTTAGGTCCCTAAGACATCCCTCCATCAATCCTGGTCTTTCTAGGATCACCAGGCCAGTCTAACCATGGTTAAAATGAACAAACTTGGAGACTGTTCAAAATGTCGGTAAACAGTTCACCGACATTTTGGGTTTTTTGTTTCTCCCTGTAATAGGCCACAGTGGGCCCAAACCAGGCCCAAGACTTGAGACAAGTCCACTGAACACCCTCATGAGTTCAGGATCCTTTGGGCATCACCCTCACCCCTTCTCATTGCTATAAAGCCACTATTATGAAAAACAGTGACAATAACGGTAGTTATTCTACCGCCAATCCCATTCAGTAAAGAAATGAGATTTGTGGTAATTACTCTACTGCCAATCCTATTATTTTCACATAACACTAGCCTTGCAAGGCCCAAGCGAGTAGGAGGCCAATTTAGGCCCTGCTGCACTCTATGGGCCCACCTCTGACCAGACTAGACCCTTAACTGTGATTAATTCAATCCCGATTAACTTTTAACTACGGTTAAATCTATTTAACCTTGAAAAAAATCCTGAAAATTCCTAAAAAATCTAAAAATATAAAAGGACCATAAAATTGACCTTGGATCTTTTAAACAATGATTAGCAGTTCTAATTATGGTAACTCATCTCTTAACTCCGGTTAAGCAATCCTTAGTCTATCGGATTAAACTCTTAGCCTACCAGGCTAACCGTTGGCCTATCGGGCCCAATTTTAGTCTACCGGACTAAACCCTTAAGCCTACCGGACTAACCCTTAGCCTATTGGGCTAACTCTTGGCCTCGAGGCCCAACCCTTGGCCTCCGGGCCGAAACTCTCTAGACCATGCACTTGACCAATCTGATCAACTAAACCCTAGCCTCCGGGCTAGACCCTTAGCCACTTCGGTGCACACACACACTCCCCTACTCTTGACACGTGTTTATGTGTTAGAACTACGCTCAGTTTGATCTCACCCCATGTGAGTACGTAGACAACCCAACCCGGGTTTGACCCTAGTTATGATCTTTCCTTTTTTGGATCAGTATAATTTAAAACTTAAGCATTTGAATAAGACTTTGACATTAATTTAGCTTATACATAGGGAGTAGGTAACCATTGTAAAATGAGGGTCTCAGGATGCCTAACACATTCCCTGAGACTTAATCGAACCTCTTACCTAGAATTCTAAAGTTGACCATAAGACCTTATCCATAATTTGGGACTTATCCCTCAGAATTAATAAGTGACGACTCCTAATCAAATCTCAAAACCAAAGTGAGTGGATGACGAAATCCACGCTCATATTAAGAGTACATTTTTTTTCATAAATACTCATTTCTAAGGTAATTTTTGGGTTGCTCCAGTTGACGGTTCAACTAGAGCTCCTATTGATAGTTATCTTTTTTTTTTAAAATAAAAAATACACAAGAACACTTCATTTATATATATAGTGAACACTAATTCCTCACACCAAGCCACACGCCTACTAACTTAGTTAAATTATTATTCATTTGTACATTAACAAAATAATAATATAGATTGAACTGTGTGGAACTCTTGTGGCCGGCCACCGGCCACTACATTTGTCTACATTCTTGGTTCATTTTCATACTAGCCATTTGTTGATGGTCTTTTAAAGGTAAAAACTGTAGTCTCTATGAATGATTAGTCCATTCATTTTCATACTCAATTAAGTATTTCAAACCACTATCATAGATAAAAACAATGGTTTTTTTTATGGGAGAGATCAAACAATGTTAAAACCATACCTTTAGGGTCTTCATACTCATTTAATATTTCAAACCATTATCATACATTTTTTTAAAAAATTGTTAAAAACATATCTTTAGGGTCTAAGATGCATGTAATAATGTTTAAATCATGGGATCTCATTCAGTATTTTGTTCCAAATCTTAATGGAAGGAATTCGTATCATGCATTGAGAAAATATTTGAACGAGAAAATGGTAGTGGTTGAAGACTGGCTTAATTTAATTAATTATATAGAGTGGACATGCCACATGCTCTAATCCAATTTAAAATAAGGGCTCTTCCACATTATATTAAAGTTCTCTAATATTAGTCAACTTTTAACTTAATATTTCTCTCCAACAAGAAATCAAAGTAAGAGGCTCTTAACTTGATGGAGGATAGTTTACATTATGTTAGTTAGGGTCCCTTAGTGCGATTCTCCTTTGTTGTCGGCATTCCAGTAACTCGCTAGCTCATGGTTAGCTAAGCTGACTCTTATCCAAGAGCTAGATGGGGAGATTTTGCTCTCTAACTTTCCAGGTTTGGTTGCTATTGCTCACAACGACACTCTTCGCAATGAAGCGCATCCTCATAACTATTGTAACCTTGGTTGAGACTCTTTTCAATTTATGGAATATCAATCTGCTGACTCTAAAAACACACAAGAAGTATCTTTCAGGCTTTCAAATTTCTAAACAATGCAAATGCAGTTAATAACCTCCCTAGACTTTAATGAAAAATTTTCAAAAATAATGAGGTTTGTAGATGAAAAATATATATTTTAGAGAATAATCGCCTCCTCGGTGGGTGACGCGAGGAGAGGCGTCTTGCGGCCCTTTTTCATGCTATGTGTTCCCATTTAAATCCCTTTAACTGTGATTAAGGTTTACTAACCCCTAGGGTTCACTCATCTACCCTTTCTTTTTAGAAAAATAAAATAAAAGAAATTTAACTACAGGGTTAAAAATTAACCAGAGTTCACAGCAGGGCAACTTTGTGAGAGCAAGGAACAATAGTTCGCTCCCCGCCCGTGGAGCGAACTATTTCTCATATATTTTTATGATTAAATTATATTTAAGTAAAAATTAATTTGATGAAAAACACAAATTTGTTTGAACTTTCTCAGAATCAATCACACATTTGCTACAAGATTTTCCTCCAAACAATGATAGCCATAGCGGATCTGATTCTTCTCTCTCTCTCTCTGAATTAGGTTTCGAATGCAACCTAAGAAGTTCTTCAGACTTCATATGTATATTTAGGAAGGAAAATAGAGGAGTGATGGAGTGGACCACGGTTCAGCATCTGGATCTCCGGCATATTGGTCGCAGCCTCAAACCCTTGCAGCCTCACGCGGCTGCATTTCATGCCAATTTTCCACTTATAGCTGCTACCGTCAAAATTGGTAAATCGCTCTTCCACCCCATTTCATCATTTTGCTCTCTTTCTGTTTGATACAAATTTATAACAGTAGTTTTTGGGATTGATTGCTTTTACTATGAAACTAATTACAACTATGAATTTGAATTATGAAAACGGTCTTCACCACCCACTATAGAATTGTATGGTCTCTCTATGCAGGCTTTCTGATTTATATCTGATATGTGAAGATTGAAGATTTTGTATCAACTGGTCATATTGAAAAGGGAGAGAGTCCTTCACAAATTACAACTGCCCATTTTTCAATTATTTGGATAAATTGATAATTAACTTAGCTACCATTGAGTGATAATGTTGTGCGGAAACGGGGTTGTGGGGTCAGTGGCAATGTCAATAAAATAGAAGGAATAAAGAGAAGAGAAGAACACAACCACAACACAAAATTTACATGGCTAATCCACAGAGTAACTATTCCTAAAGATGATCTGAGAGCTTCCTCTAGAAGTGGAGGCTACAAGATACAGAGAGTTAATCAACTCTGACCTCGGTTCTTCTTAAGAACCGAGCACACTCTTCACGAGAGACAATGAGATTATCCAACTCTCACTAAGAGTTGCGCTCCCACTCACCTGGAGACCACTCTCCCCAAGAGCCACAATCAAACACAAAGAGCACTCAAAAGCCCCAAGAGATATTGAGATAAACATAACTCTCTCACAATGAGTTACTCAAGACTCTCAGACCCATAGATACCATAGGCCGGTTCCCAAGGCCCTTTTGTAGAGTCACATTACCTAATCATAAAGTGAAAAGGAATAGGTATTCCTACAAGGAAAATCTCAAAATAACATGTCATCCTAAGTTAGAAGCAACAAAAGGGCCAAACAAAATTTAAGGTTGGTAAATAGGTTCTCTCTAAAGATAAATTTAGAAATTGCATCGGTTCCTACAGTGGCTTGAATTTTATCAAACTGCCAAAAATGATCTTCGTTATCTTCTCCAGTAGACCCGATAGGGTGCCTTAATGAACTTTGTATGTTGAAACTTCAAAGTCCAAGCAAAGGCTAGCCCTCTCCACATGAACCATCTCTTCTTCATCTCTCTCTCTCTCTCTCTCTTTTTTTTTTTTTTGGGTGGGGGGGGGGGAATGAAAGATCATAAATATCATAAGGACATACTTACGTGGGGGGGGGGAGATGAAAGATCATAAATAGCATAAGGACATACTTACAAGAAGTGATTGGTGAACAGAGCGCAACCAAGAACACCCAAACAACTATCTTCTTCATCTTCCCCTTTAACACCTTGAGGAAAAAACATTGGATCAACATATACTTAACTTTGACTTGCAATAGGAGAAAATTGTTTTCTCGTTGAACTTCTCCTCCTTAATACTCGTGTTCAAATTCTTCACAGTGATCTAGAAATTGTAGCCTTGCTCTGATACAAGTTTGTTGTATCAAATATTCTCACTAGGCTATACATTTACTAAGTAACCAGTTTGTTATATCATGTATTCTCACCAGGCTTTCGTGACTGCTCTGATTCCAATTTGTTTTATAAGAGATTCTCACCATCTTTTTACAAGTAAGCTATGATACCAATTTGTTGTGTAAAAGTGTGATAATAGGGTCAATGGACTGGAAATCATAGTAACAAAGTTCGGATTCGGGAATTATTCGGCAGGGGTTAAGTTCGAAAAAAAAGGAAAAAAATCGGCAAATTCGGGTTAAGTTCGGGAAAAGTTCGAAAAAATAAAAATTAATAATTATAAAAAATAAGAACGTGATGCCAACTAATCCATCTACCAATCTATATGTATTGACATCTCTTACTATGTTAACATTTATTCCAATTTCTAAAAAACAAGCATTATGTAAACTCGCAAACTCAAGAAAAAAATTACATAAGGCTTAAGTAAGCTTTATGTAATTTAAGAAAAAAGAATAATTTAGATTACATGTTTGTATATGCAAATCAAATTATATAATTCAAAAATATATAAAAACAAGAAAAATAATCTGAATAGATAAAATTAGAAAAGCAATATATGAGTGTATTTGTTTGGCATAACATAGTTATTTAGCAAAATATAGAAATAGCTCAGAATAAATAACACAAATCTTATTTTCTCTTAATTCAGTGAAAATTCAACAGACTAACCAACTTGTAAAATTATCTTTTTTCTCTCAATTCAATCGAATGTAGTCAAAATCCTAAAATAGCGTACTCGAATAGAGTTTTCTCATTCTTCTATCAGTTGGTGATTTCAATCAAATGTAGATTTCTCGGTGTGAAATAAGTCTCGAGTTATTAGTAATAATTCTATTGCTAATAGAAAATTCATTTTATCCTCATTTTTATTTTAGAATTCTGAATAAGCATGAACGAATAATTTGTGAGAAATCTTCATTCGGAATAAGTTCGGCATAAGTTCGGAATAATTCGTTCGTTCGAGAATCATTCGCGAATAATTCGTCAGTTCGGGAATTATTTGTTAGTTCGGGAAAAAGAAGCCTTTTTAAACGGCACCCCTTAAAAAATGAATAGTTCGGGTACAATTCGGGAATTATTCGAGAACTTTGTTACTATGCTGGAAATGCCAAAGATTTTTTATTTTTTATTGGTAACGAGGGTGTCCGGGCCTCTTAGAGCAACTAAATCCTCTGTGGACGTGCAAAACCTCCCAATCCACACAAATCAAGAAAGAAGGGATAAATCCTCGAGGGTGGCCAACAAGGGGAAGGGAATCGAACTTAGGACATCCACTTCCTGAGGCGTGGTCCTGCCAGCAGCACCAAGCCCCCTTGGTTAATGCCAAAGAAAAGTTGAAAAAGAAAGAAATGCATGACTTGCAACGTCCACATAAGAATACTAGCCAAGAGCTTTCATTGCGTGAGATTACAAAATACAATAATTTCTCCACTCAAACAATCCCAAACCAAGAGTTATAAACTCCAAGACCCACTATCCCAAAGCCACACTTCCACTCTCCGTGAGCACGCTCTTCACAAGAGCCACACTCAAACACGAGCACGGTTTCCTTGATTAGTCATGGATTCGATGGATGGCGTTCCCAAAACTCTCACACTTAGAGTTATCCAGATTCTTTGACTGAAATTTTCCTTAAGCTTGATCTCCAGCCCCTTTGTGGTCTTCCAAAACTCAATTATAAACTGAAAACAAATACAAGTTCTATTTCCACAAGGAAAACCCCAGAATAACATAACTTGTACCTTAATTAAGAAGCCACAAAATAACCCAAATATAGGGTCAGTAAATCAATTTTCTCTAAAAAGCACTTGATACAAATTCCAACAGCTATGCCTTCAATGAACATTGTGAAGGCTTCAAGATTAGGAGTTCTCAACTATTGAGTGTTTGTTGGCATTTTCTAGACACAATACGAGCAAGGAGAGACCATCTTTTGGTCGAGCTATTTTAGCTTTGGAGAGTTAGCATTAATGATGTTCTCTACTTGTCTTCCTCATTGTTCTTCTCAACTTCCTCATGGTGGACCAAACTTTATATATTTTTTCTCCTTTTTGGGGCAATGATCTTCCCGTTTATCAATATATTGAGCTCTATGGTATTGAAGAATAAATAGAATTTAGAACTTGTTACTAGAAGGGAATCTTGTTTAGACTTTAGGAATACAGATTGGCTTCTTCTTCTTTTTTTTTTCTTTTATGAGAAACAATCTTCCCATCAATAAGTGGTAGTGTATCCCCGTCACTAGGAGGGAGGCACCGGGATCAATCCCGTGGGAGAGAGGTGAGCGTGGTTGTTAACTCCACTTGGAATAGATACTAACCCCTACTAACCAAAATGTGCAAAATATATATATATATATATATATATATATATATATATATATATATATATATATATCTATGAGTAATTTTCAGCTAACACAATTTAGAACTTGTCATTAGGGAGTAATCTTATATAATGATAACCAATTAAGATGATATTGTCCTCCCATTTCATATTTCACAAGCATTGTCTGCCACAACCGTGATGATAGTTTTCACATTTCATAAAAAGAATTGTGTGGGAAATGAACTCTGTTTGCGAACAATGGATTACCTTTTGCTAGTTGAACAAATTCAGCACCTTGGTTTCAGGAACCAAAATTCTTGTTCTAGATGTTTCAAGAACCTCCGAAATCGATAAATATCATCGAAATATGCGAAATTTCGTCAAAATTTTGAACCTTGCCAGCGTTAACTAGTTATTTTTGGTTAGTCATAAAATCGTAATTGTGGTCTTATAGTGGTACACATGCTGAAGTTTCATGGCAAGTGCATAGTGGATAGAGAATGAGGATGGGTTTGTCGTGACGGAGCCCACCTTTGAACTGCCAATAGAAACTCCTATGAATAAATTTCATGTCTATGAATGTGCAGTTCATTAGAGAAGACCAGTGCCATATTGGACATCACCATAATACTATTCAGATAAGAGAATTTTCCTAGTAACAAGCAACCACTAAATCACTAATAAGATGAAGGTCAAATGATGTAGAGAACTAAAGAAGATACCTTATGTGAGACATTGATTTTTAATTAGAGAAGATTCATATAGTGATGTCATTGCTTTTATTTTTGCTTTCTTTAGGGGCTCGTGGACCTCCCAATGAGTCGGCGCCTCACCGGAGCATATCTTGCTATAAAGTGCTCCATGTGGCCTATTTTTTGGATTGTTGAGCATCCAGAATTATCTAGTATACCTGGGTTTTGTATCGTCAATGCTTTATAGAGCCAAATGTTGGTCTAAGAAACTTGATGTCCATAGATTGAGCACAGCTGAGATGAAGATTTTAAGATGGATGAGAAGCAAGACTTGGAAGGATAAATTTAGGAATGAGTGCATTGTATAGCCCCAATAGGTGATAAAACAAGGGAGTCCCATGTGAGATGGTTTGATTATGTGCTACAAGGACTTATGATAACACAAATGTGGAGTGATCTAGTATAGGTTGGTAGGCTCTAAAAGGACAAGGGGATGACAGTAAAGGACATGGATGGAAGTATTGAGAAAATATATAAAGTCTCAAGATATAAGATAGCCAACCTTCTTAGAACAAGATAATTTCATTAGATAGCCAACCTTCATCGAATGACCAATTTTATCTTAAAGTTGGAGGTTGGAGGAATTTGTGTGGCCAAAGAGCACAATACCAGAGAAACAACAATCTTTTACTATTTGGAGCTAATAAAAAAGGGAGTTTATCCTACATACCCAAACTTGATGGTATTCCGATCTTTTACTATTTGGAGCTAATAAAAAAGGGAGTTAATCCTACAGACCCAAACTTGATGGTATTCCCTTCGACAAGATTTTTGATATCCAACTAGAGATGTTGGAAAGACCTTTCGACAAGGAGAAAATTTTTGGTGTTGTCAGAGACTTGGGAGGTCACAAGGCCCCTCGAGCCAAACCGTTGAGCATAACTTTGAGTTGGTGGGTGATAAATCATTGTGTTCTTTAAGGCTCAGGCATAGCCTTAATGATTGGGAGCTAGCGTGTTTATGTTGTCTACTAGGCAGGTTTGAGGGGATTTCTCTTCATCCCCTCGTTAGGGATAGGTGAGTTTGGTCTTTAGACAACAAGTGTCAGTTCTTAGTGAGATCTTTTGCTCTATCTTTATGGGGTTGTTCCCTCTCTTCAATATCCTTATATGGCTGTTTGAAACCCTAATGTGCCTACTAAGGTATCTATCTTTCTCTGGTTAGCATCCTTGGACAAGATTATCGTTTATGACCATTTAAAGAATAGATGGTGGAGAATGGTCAATCGTTGTTTTACGTGGCTTGAGGCTGAGTAATCAGTGTATCACATGTTGTTGCATTTCCCATTTGCAATGGTTATTTGGAGCCATTTCCTCTTGCCATTAGGGGTGGCGTGAGTCTTCCTAGGTTCCTTCCAGAACTTATTATCTTGTTGACTTTCGGTGAGGTTGTACTTTGTAGGCCCCCGCTGTTGTGCTGTATGCCTATCTTCCGGGAGCTTTAGCTTGGTTGATTTGGCTCGAAAGAAATCGGAAGGTTTTCGATGATGTAGCTTCCCCCTCTCAGCAAATATGCTTGTCTATCCGGCAGTTGTTATTAGATTGGTGCTCTGTGAGGGGTGACCTTGAGGTGTAGGAACTGGTTGTACATATCTGATTTGCTTGTGAGATGGTAGAGCCTCATAGAGCCTCCTATCCTTTTGTTTTGTTTCTTTTTCTATTTGCTAGCTTTCTTTTTGTTTTCCTTTCTTCTCTCTTTAGCCTATTGGTTCATATTCGTGTGACCCCTTGTGCTATTAGCCTATTACTATGTTTTCTTGTACTTTGGTTACTCTTTCATATCTTGTATATATATATCAATGTTTTAAAACGTGAAGGCATGAGGCAAGACGTTAGGACCTCAAGAATCGTGAGGCGTAAGCCTTTTTTTTTTTTTGGTTAAGGCAACAACACCACAATGCGATAGCTGCAGTGAAGGCAAAGAAACACACACATCACACTCTCACGCACACACACCACACACTACTCCACAGAACACACTCTCAAACCCTTAGAAGCTTCACCCAAACACTCCTCAAAATGGGTACCAACCGTTTGAGGTGTGATGGTACTTATAAGGGAGTGAGAGCTCGGAACAATATCCGATGTGGGACTAAACACATGAACTCATGTTTTTTTGGTTAAGGCAACAACACCACAAGGTGATAGTTGTAGTCAAGGCAAAGAAACACACACACCACACACTCACGGACACACACCACACGAGGCATAAGCCCCACAAGAAAGCTTTATGCTCTCTCATTTTAACAAATAGATAAAATATATGAAAAATTACAAAAAGATTCAAAAAGTTAATGAAAGATTATGGTATATATATATATATATTTGTGTACAATGTGTGTCTTTCTGTGGGTGCACGTGTATATCGGAAATATTATATAAATTAGTTGAAACAAATAACAAATTGAAAAATAAAGACATCGAAGTCTTAATTGTGGCTAGAAATCTAATTCTAGTTAATGTATAAGATGTACGTCATAGACAAAAAACGAGTTTCAAGGCATGAGGTGTGTGCCTCATGGTTGTTTTCCTTAAGCATCACCCTAAGGCAAGCCTTGAGGCATAAGTTTCACACGCTTTTTAAAGCAGTGATATATATATATATATATATATATATGGTTGTTTTACTATAATATAAAATATATAAAAGAATTCTCACTTCTCATATAAGGGCCTATCCCCCAACAACAGTTTACCTAGTACCAATATTCTGGATATATAGTAAATTGGCCCCTCTCATGTATTATGCATGGTAGTACTTTTTTGTAATCTAGCTCCCTTTTTGGCCTCTGATAACAGTTTCCCTGTGGGGCTGCTGCTTCAGTATGTTGGACTTGCCCACCTTGAGCAGAATCACCTTCCAGATGCATTACCTGTTTTGATGAATCTTTTCTAGCACTGGCCAAGGATCAGTCTCAAGGAGCTGACATTAAAGATCACGCTTACCATATGTGCTCAGTACAAGATTGCAGTTGCTCTATTTCAGGTATTATTATCCAAAGTAAATTACTAGTGGGAACTAGTAACTAGTCTTCGGAAACCAAATTCGTGGTCACAGACAGAGTAGTCCTGATGTTGGTACTTAAAATAGTCGCTTTCGTCTTTGGATCTTCTTTTATCCTCTTTTGGGTCCTAAGTTGCACAATTACAGACACGAGTGTTGGAATGTGACATAGATGCTAGGTGTTAGATAAGTAATAGGATTCGTAGACACCTAGGGGGGATTTTATGGTAAATGATTCAAGAAGTCTAGATTGGATGCTTAGGTTATCCAATTGGGTTGCTTTTTCCACTGAGCCTCCTAGGCGGGAGCTGACAAATGTGAGATTCTTATTCCTCCATTTATTCCATGTGCATGACCCAGGTAGTAGCCATGGTTTAGGTCAGACTTCTAGATCCTGGCCCAAGATTGATGCAAACCGAAGCGTGTAGAAAGGAGAAGATCACTTTCTTCCCTGAAGTCAAACCTTTAATCCACAAGGAAAACCCAAGAAGAAATAGTCTAAAAATTAAAAATGAAAAATTCAAATTGATCATAATCTGAAGTGGTTCCTTGCAACCATAGCTTAAATAAAGACCTAAACTCCTAATTTGATTCGACTTCCTTCTACAAACGAACTTATCCAAAATAGTAAAGTTCTTAAAAATAGCAAAAACTAGAAACAGACGAAAACACTTAAATAACTCTTCCCCTACCCAATTCGATTCTCGGAACCCAAAACGAAACTAAAAACAGAAATTTTGACTCTTGAAACGACCCTTTTTCCTGATGATCCCGGGGTCCAATGGACTCCTGGCAAGTGAATTATCATAGGCCTCGCTGTTAGCTTTCCAGCGAAATATTATAATAGTAATTCTAGCAACCGTGCGCAAAGTTATGCTCGTTGAAAGCTAGGGTGCATGAAAGTGGTATTATTTCTCTTTGGTCTGGCTTCTTCTGATCCAGTTGTTCCAGGCAACCAATTCTGCATCAATGATTCTTCTACATATAGATCCTTAACTAACCTGCCTTTCAAAGTTCAAACAGTTAAGTATGCCTCTTCTTTTTGGAATACCAATATATCTTAGTACTTCATGATGGGAAATCATTTGGGTTCCATCGCAGGAAATTGGGTGGCTGCAGAAAGTTCAAGGCCACAGCACCAGCAGCACAAAAGATGAGATGGTGAATTGTCCCGCCATCTGCTTTTCCTCATCTAGCAGAGCACCGAATGTACTGCATCAGGGCTGCCATAAAACGGAACATGAAGGTGTAGAACTATGCTTATGCCAAGTAGATGCTTGCTCTTCTCCTGTCCAATGCACCCACAAGTAAGCAAGACAGAATTGAGGAGCTTGATTGACGCGTGTTCAGGGGGGGTTGTCCAACAAGTTAATTGGCCCATTCAAAGATCCCAGCTCTGCACTGGCACACTCAGCTGCCTCTGAACCATTGGATATGACGTGGGGCCAAATTCTCAGCTGTTACTACACTGGGTTGCATCATTTATGGTATGGGATGCATTAAAAGATCAGACATTATTGAGATTGATCTCTGTTACTGATATAGGGAACCTTCTAATGATCTAATCCATACTATTTGGGAATCTGGTTCCTCTAAATCAAAACATCTTTATTGGTTTGTACCCAACAATTTTGATGAGTTGAAAGGAGAATCAGATAAACCTAATGAAATGGTTTTGTCTATGCAGTCATGTCTTTACAACATATCTAATAGTCATCCTCACCTCTGGCACCAAAAACGTGTTTTATACGCATGTAAAACGTGTATTAAACTTTTGGGGGGTTGCCATTTTAAATTGTTTGCTTATGCCGTATTAAGTCTAAAATGGTGATATCCGTATAAAACGCGTATTAAAAGCATTTTCTGTATTAAACAAGTATATACGCATACGCATGCAAGAAGCATGTGCTTTTAAAAAAAGAAGTTTTATAGGGTCGTCATTTGAAACGGTGACCCATTATTTTTATTCTTTAAATATTGAAATTTAAAATTTTAGAGTTCTTCTCTCTTTCTTATTTATCTATTTGAATCTTATGATTTATAGAGTTTATTTTTACAAGGATATTATTGAATTTTATTTTAGGATTTGAATATTATGGTTTCCAGTTTAGAGGATGATGATATCATACTTTCTTTTTTGAATGGTGAATGATGATACCTGGTTGTTAATATGATGAAAGATGAATGATGATATTTTGATGACTATATAATTGCAAATTTTTTGTTGAATGATGACTTTAAATGATTTAGTAGTTGGTATCATGTTTCATATTTATTTATAATTATTAATTATTTTTAAAAAATTTCCTATGCTTTTGTTGTGTAAAACCCATACTTCCTGAATTAGGTAACCGTACTTGGTGACTATGATCCTCACAAGTAGAAGCATGCAATGGATCATTAACTTAGATGAAACAACAGTAGACACCTGAGGTGTAGCCCCCTCTTCCAGGACTTTTTTTTTACATTCAGTTGAACCAGGGAAGTCACTTGGGGCATCTCATTTGATTAGCCAGCACTCCAGCAGTGAATCCTGAGCCTCGGTATGTTAAGTCAGTCAGTCAGGGCAATCTGACCCTCACATCAGAAGATTTTTCAATCCAAAAATCAACCCGATCGGAGGATGGCGACCAGCAAGTTGTATGACGAACCCCCGGATATATATTCTACAAGTACTTGTCATGGTGCCTGTCATGCTTTGGCCATTCTTCTTCTTCACGAGACTTTTGAGCAATAATACACTATCACCTCAACCACCAACCTCAAGATTTGCTGTTCTTTCCCCACTTTGGAAAGCACTTTGTTCCTTTCTTCATATGGGGTAGGAGGTTCCTTGCTTCAACATTGCTCATATGAGGATAGCACTACAGCCTTGTCTAAATTTTTCTCTAGAATGGGACAAAGTTAGATTCCATGCATTTAATTTAGTAAGTACATACGAACTACGAAAGTTTGGCTTGAACGCAGTAGCTATTACCTGTAAACAAACTATTTCTTGAATAGCTTGAATGATTACATAGAGACCTAAGTAGGCTTTATATAGATGTTACATCGTCTTAAGATAGAAACTCTATCAAATCTAATCCTTATCAAATCAAAGTATTTGATCTTAATCTCTTTTAAATTTCAAATTCAAATCTACCTGTATATCATCTCACTTTATTACACCACTTTATTGTATCTCTAATATTACTATCTTGGCAAAGTTGCATTTATTCAATTTTTCGTTCATTTATCCCTTATAGTTTAGATCACAATACCCACTCATCTTTTGCTTAAAATCTGCAATGGGAATGAGGCCATCCATGCATTGAACTGTTGAAGGAATGACAGTCACTGCTTCTAAATAAAGAGAGAATCTCAGCAAATGAGAAGTGGGACTTTTGGAGATTTTCCTTTCTGGGATTCTTCAAAACAATCTCAGGAATATTGTTAGAACTATATTGAAGACCATGGTAAGAAGAAACTAAAATCCACGGCTACGTCGTAACGTACATCTGTAGTCTTTAACCAATAGTTGTGGTGGGAGCATATGTTCACACCAAGTAAGCTTGGGATGCTGCTTATAATTGATCTACTAGCAATGACTCATGTTCCTTATCTTCTCTTCTAGGGCATGTCCATCCAGCAGTGCAATGAGTTATGGCACTACTAAGCTAGTTTGCCTATCACTATCATTAAATCTTGGGGTTCAACACTTCATGTGCAAATGGGAATGGCTTGGGGGATTCATGACTTCATGTGCAAGGTCCTATTCCACTTTATTGTGTAATTATTGTGTGGGACTCTTGTTTAAAATGCCATACACAGAGTAATCGTTGTCACTATTTACACCAAAAGTTCTTTAATTCTATCGTTTTCTTTAAATTTCATTGTCGATGTAGTTGGCAAACTATTGCAAGGAAAAAAAAAGGGAAAACTAGAACAATAGCAAAAGACTCCTTTGGCATGAAAATTGACTAACCAACTGCAAAAATGAATCCTAGTCCGTGATGACTCGGCCAAGATCCACATGTAATTGATATGTTGCTAGTCCCTCACGTAGTCCAATTGAATTTATACTATTATGATTAGGTTTTCTTCATTACACAGAAAAGGAGAACTGAGAGAATTGTAACCCATTTTTCACAAGAAATTAGTAAAAAGCTCTTTGCAGTCGTGGACGCAGGCACCTTGCCGAACCATGTAAATCTGTATGTGAATCTTTGCTCTTTTTGTTAATTTTTCTATATATACCATCCTCGAGAGACACGTCAGCAGAGTCACACTCAACTTGGTCAAAATCTAAAACCCAGAGATAAATAATTTAACTTTCAGTCAGCAAAACTCTTGGTTATCTCTATCAATTAATAGATTCTGTATAGGTGTTAATATTGAAATTTTTAATTGGGTTCTGTTCTTCTGCACCTCAAAGTGAACTGTTCCTGTTTCTTTGCTCAATCAATTCTATAACTAGTCTACACTTACATAGCTGGAACTTTGCAAAGGTTTATGCAAAACATAGCAGGAACTAACTCAACAAAATCGCCTTTTTAATGTAAAGCTATCCCCAAAAAGCAAATACAATGAATGAATCACTACACCAAGCATCCCTTTATGGAAAAAAACAACATTTCTCTCACAATTACTTACAAGGGATAGATTATACATATAATTTTGGTTTTACTATGTTTTCTATAGCTGTGTACATACCTACCATTCTGAAGCCCTTTAGAACTGTGTAGACATGACAAAGCAAATGCTTTTACCTGTGTATAAGGTACCTGAAACTGAAGTCATATGGCCTAACCTGTACCAACGGCGAAAGAGGGTTTCTTCTCCCTCTCTCGAGGCACGTCATCGCTTCTTTCCTGAGCTCATCCGGCAACTGCAGGCAGATCCAATCCAGCAAGGACTCCAGGTCCTTTGCAAAGTCAAGTAGATACCAATCCAACAGCTTGGGAATTGCTAACTTGTTTGTTGTTGAGATGCCAATTGCCGCTTGTAAATATTCTCTTTTTGCTACCTCCAGCTCATTTTCAACCTGAGATGCTGTGTACACTCTCACCTTCATTTGACAAAGTACATTTTTAGTCAGTAGTAGCATAAACATAATTTTAGCTCCATTAGTGCTTCAATAAAAATATCTATACTTTGACGGTATATACTTTCATACAAACTTACAGCAGGGGAAGACCAGCTTCCGCAGGAGAGTGCAAATGTAACCAAGGGTTCGGACCACTCCAATCCAAAGACGTTCCGTGTCGCCATCTCATCATTTTTTGCACTTTTTGAGTAGGCCTGGTGAGAATTCAGGTATAAGAAGAATCTTTAGTTAGCAATTCAGAATTTCGTGCTAAAAAAGCACGCATAGAACCTTCCTTGCCAATCTAATCCACTCCAAAATACAGAAAAAGCTAAAGTTGTGATAGATATCACTTACACATATTGATTGATAAGGCAATCTCAGGATGAAATGCTCAATTGTTATAGCATTCAGCAAATGTTTTCCTACATTTATTGTTGCCTGAAAGAGACATAGTTGCAGATTTGTGAATTATTGAATTCTTTTGCTAAAACCCAAATTTATGCAGATATAAACAACTTTCATATAAATCAAACTACCAATGAAAGTTCCACTAGTCTAACTTGAACAAAAAGATTAGCTGGATGATCTTACCTTCTGCATCAGTGCAACAACCATCTCAGGACTCTCTGGTATCCCGTGCTCTAGGAATGCCTGAAGCAATGTGGTATAGTAAATGGGTCTTTCCTTTCCATTCAATAAGGATAAGGTAAACATTTGCAATAAATCAGAAAATAGAAAATTGTACAAAATAATGGAGGATTTAACTTATTAGATTCCACATTAACAAGACGCTATAGATTTCAATCTCCCAAATTAAAACTCTAGAAATTTATGGTTATGGAAAGGTCTATATCATACATTCATCATGCAGGAATTATAGATATTGATCCAGAATGCTAGCTTCTCCTGATGGTTAAGATCCTGTAAGTTGACCGAGGCAAGCTTCCCAAGGAGGAGTCTGAAAATTCAGAAGAAATTGCAAGTACTACTGCTATCAGTTATACAGTATGTGCGAGAAACCAATCTAGTTTGAAAAGAAAAGAACATACTTCAGTCTTCGGATCAGAAACAAAGATTTTGTGGTTTGGTTTGGATTGACTGAGCTAGCTTCAATTGCACAGAGATGCTTATATGGACCAATATCTCTTTTTCCATATACCGAACAGATACCATAAGGATCCCAAACCTCTGTTTCTTCACAAATTTCATCAGAAGCTAATGCTGATAGGGAGGAGGGAAAAATCTCAGATTCCAATTCCTTGTTCTTCAGCATGCTCATCCTTGAGAAAATGCTCAACAAGCATTTCAGAATTTCCTCAGAGATTTTGTTCAGGTTCCCGTTTCCTTCCAATACACTTTCATTGAAAATAACAGGAGATCTCTCTTCTGCTCTTTCTTGATCTACTTTATTACATTGTAGCTGAAAATTCAAAAGCCCAGTTCACTTGACTATAAGGAAATCCAAGACTAATTCTTGTTTTGAAAAATAAGTAATTCATATATATGTACCTGTAATTTATGAGGATCCAAGTGCTTCTCTACTGATTGATACTCAATTGGAGGTCTCTTCACTGGAGTTCTGATTTTTTGAGCTTTCTGATTCGGGGATTGTTTGTTGCTCTTTGTAGAATTAGTATAGGACTCATTCTCCTTTCCACGCCCATCTTCTGACAATAACGAAGAGGAATAAGGTTTCTTCAAGGCTTGTCTACCATTTGTGGGGCGATTAGAAAAATGCTCGGATTGATCGGAAATGGGGTCAGAAGCCAATTGGGTTGAGCCCAAAGTTTTGCCAGGGAGAGAAGGTATAGGCTTGGCCATGGATGTTGTTGAATTGCCTTCAGCTTGGGTTGAAGATTTGGATTGCTCCTGTTTGGGATTTTTATTCGGGCATGTGTCATATAATTCTGCCGAATTCTCCATGCTCCTTTTGGATGATGAGATGTAGACAGCTTCCTGATATAGGCCTTGTCTGAAATTCACAACCTGTTCTTCAAGTCGAACAACCTCCTCTTCCAAAACAGCTACCTCCGCGAGAAGCTCCAATGTCTGCAGTAAAGAAGATCAAAATCCTACATTAGTCTTATTTACTGATTTTAAAAAAAATCTGAGCTCAAGGATCCAGATATAGGCTTATGGAGTAATGGGTAAACCTGGGTTTTCTCTGTTTTCTCCCATCAAACGTGTTCAATTATTATTGATGTTACTATTATTTATTTTTCTTATTATTAGTTTCCATGGTTCGTCTTTTTTTCTAGATAAAATTGCAGCTTTTGTTCACTATATGTGAATAAAGAGATTTGTCATTTGAGAATTTTTTTTTTTTAAAGAAATTGCATTATAACAACAGCCAATCTTACTAACATGGGAAGGGAGATAAGGAGGAAGACGAGGGAGAGCTCCCAAAGGTCTGGTAAAAGCTCTCTCCAAGGCTCTGTGAACGTTCTCTTCATGTCTAAGCTTCTTCTTTAGCTTATCAACCTGCAAATCAGAAATTCAAGCACAGTAAGAAAAGAATAAAAGAAATGGAGAAATGAATTTGAACAATCCTGGGTGTACAGAGAAAAAATCCATACATCTTGTAGTAAAGCCATTTTCCTCTCTCTGCTTGAGTGACGTCGACTTGTGGTTGCTTTTTGGGTATCCATTAATCTGCTTCCCTGCATCTCCATTTTCTCCTTCTTCAAAAATACAAAGAAAAAAAAACAAATTTAGGAAAAAAATATTCGTTTATTAAAAGAAAAAACGAGAATCCATTTCGGATTCTGATCAAAGATGCCTACTTTTTTTAGTTCAAATGGAATTTCAGAATCAGCAAGAACAAGGAAAAGGGAATAAAAAATCTAGTTATTTTGAGAAAATAGAAAATAACAGGGGAAGTAAGAGATAATAGAATAATAGATAATAATTTTCACGTAAATTTAAAAACCCTTCTCGGATTCTCATCAACGATGCCCACTTTTTCAAATTTTCTTGGAGCCTTCAGTTTTTGGGGCCTCTCAATTAAAATTGAAGCCATGTTTTCATGTGAATTAAAAACCCATTTCAGAATTTTACATAAGAGCTTCCATCGCCAACATCTTCTTTCTAGATTAAAAAAAAAATCTTTTTTTTTCCCAAAAAATAACGAAGACCCAGTTCGAATTTTCACCAAAGGTGCCTACTTTTTCATGTTTCATAGGAGTTTTCACGGTCTGCAACGTCGTCCGCACTCTGGTATTCATCTTTACTTCCTGGAAAACGAGAGAACGCTGCACGACCATCACCCACAAAGAATTTAAGTAACAATAAATTATAATAACGAAGATTTCAAGGTTGCCATTAAAGAAAAATCATACCTTGAGAAAAATCTCATTCCTTTACAGAACTGGAAACTTTAATGCAACCCCAAAAATCCTCGATGGGCGGGAAGCAACACAACAAAAACCCAGAGAAGAAGAAGACGAGGAGATTTCGAGCTAAGCGTCAATGAAAAAAGCGAAACAGAAGGAGAAGAACTGTAAGCAATGAAAATTATAAAAAAAAATGGGAGAATCGAAGAGATAACCAAAGAGATAACGAGAAAGTGAGTGAGAGATAGAAATTGATAGTTAGAGTGAGAGACTCTTTCTCTCTCTACTGTTACTTCTTCTCTCCTTTGCAAATTGCAACCGTTTATATTTAAAAAAGAAGAAATATACAGAAGCAGGAGTGTGACAGAGGCTCTGGCAAAAAACGTATTACGTTTGCTTTGCAAAAAGCCACGCGCATCTGGCGCACTTTAGTGCACTACGAGACCCTTCGCTCTCCATCATGAATTAACATGCTCCTCTTTTGATCCTGCATCAGCCTTCTTCTTTATATTCATCTCCTCTCTTTATTCCGTGTTGTACCGAAAATAGCCCCTTATAAAGCTTATACAGAACATTAAAAAACTGTCAAAGGGCTTCCATTCTTTTATACAATTACCAATTGGAACTTAGGAGTTATCTGCGTTTTTGGACTTAAATGGGAAAAAAACATAGAGACACAGATAAATGGGAAACAAAATATATAGAGAACAAAATATGGGCTGGCGTTTGAAGGAAAAAGCTGACCAAATCACATGGTCTCCTTTGAGGGTATTTCGGTCATTAGATTATAGTTGTTGTATTTGATATTTAATGACGTAATTGCCAGCCATATGGCACGTGTAATGCACGTGGAGGGGCATAAACGGAGGTATGCAACCCTTAGTTTGGGATGCACTCAAGCTCTAACCCGAGAGTAAGCTCAAGTTAGTATTTCAAGCTCAAACGAATTAGGATAAGCTTTTATTTAAATGTTAAACGAGCTAAGTTTTCGGATCAAACCCTATATAATTTGGCTTGGCTCATTTATTTGGCTTGACTCATTTAGGGCTCAACTTGAAATGTTATATATATATAAATTTTTATAGGGTAAATTACACTCACATCCCTTGAGATTTGGTGAAATTTCATAAACCAACTCTCTAGTTTTTGAAATTATACTATCCTCTCATATCATACTCTTAATATTACCATTGTTAACTAAAGTTACATTTTTCTCATTTTACCTTTATTACTTGATTGAGGAAACACGTCTTTACCGTTTGAAAGCTCAACCAAAGAAAAACATAAACTCCCAAGCCGTCACGTGTCCCTTTTAATACCCACTAACTATAATTAAGATTTACTCAACCCTAGGGTTTATCCATCTAACCTTGGTTTTAGGGAAAAAATAACCTTAGGTTGGTTATGCTTAACCGTAATTAAAGAGGGCTCTACAAGCCGCCACGTCTCCCCTTTAACACCCACTAATTGTGCTTAAGATTCACTCACCCCTAGGATTAATCCATCTAACCTTGCTTTTAAGAAAAAAATATAAATATTAACCTTAGGTTCATTATGTTTAACCACAGTTAAATGATCTTTATAAATCGTTATGTGTCCCTTTTAATACTCAATAACTATGGTTAAGATTCACTCACCCTTAAAGTTCATCTATCTAATATTGGTTTTTAGAAAATGCATATATATACTTGATTTTAGAAATATATATTAACCTTAAGTTGATATTATTAACCTTGGTTAGAAACCAATTATCAATTATTTTATTGAATTAACTAACCTTGTGTTGAAAAAAGGGTAATTTAGAAATTTTAAAATATTTAAATAATGACATCATCAAAATTCATCCATAAAAGTAACTGTAAACTTAAGGGAATGGGATATCTGTTACAGACAATCAAAGTTGAGGGAAGGACAGTGTAAATTCAAAAACTAGGAGGTTTTTGAAATTTCACCAAACCTCAAGGGAAGTGAGTGTAATTTGTCCTTGTTTTTTTTATATATAATATAGTTATATTAATACAAATTAAAGACGTGCAAGTCCTACTCTCAAGCATTCTATACTCACCCAAAAATTTAAACAAGTATAGGTGCTGATTTTTGGCCGAGCATAGGGCTAGCACAGCTCTAGACATTAATATTCTAAACATTCCTTATCATAAATTATTAATTTTTAATAAATAAATTTGAAACAGTAATAACAAAACAAGTTAAAAAGTAAAAACATTTTCTAATATTCTTATTTTTGTATATGAATATAAGTTTTATGGTTAAAGAAAAATGGGGCTCCAGAGTGTCGTCACGGTCCCTTAGGCACTGGCCCCGGGTGAACAGGTTGGCGTCCAGATTTAAGCCTGTCCATAGCAGGCACTATCACCCGAGTACTAATGGCCCCCACATTCAATCCCACATTACTAGGTTTAAAAAAAGAATATATATATATATATATATAAATTTTATGTAATTTACTTTATTCTAATTTAATAATAAATATTCATATTAAAATCAAACAAAAAATTCCTATGAATTTAAAAGAATTGTTTAAATCAAATTCGAGCTGAATCAAACTTGTTCAAGTCAAAATTAGGCATAAGCATTCGAACTCAAACAAGCTCAATTCAAACATGTTCAAGCCAAATTCAAGCTTGACCAAACTCGACTCATCTGGCGGGAATATAGGTGTACCCTTAGATAATGGAAAAAGACAAAAGACTGAGGAGGTTTCAGTAATTTAGTTTGGACCCCACTACACGTGCACTGTCTGAAAAACCTATTTATCTCTATTTATATAAAAGAATTCTCTTCACAAAAAAAATAAAAAGGAAAATGAAAATTTTCAGTATATGTTATTAGTGTTATATAAATAGTGGAATTGGATCATCAAATGTAATGAAGCCTTCTTATCTTTATACCTTTTTGGGTTTTGGAAAATGGAATGTGGAAGGCTATACCGGTAATTATGCTATCCAAATGGGTCCCATAGTCCTTTATTTTTATTTTTTCATTCTTATTTTTTTATTTAACTTTATCATATAGAAACATTCACAGAAGAGATTAATTTTGAGCTGGAGCTCTCTTCACCGCTTTCAAGCGGAGCTCTTCTTTTTACACTATACTCATGGCACGTTTGTAATTACTGAAAAAGTTGGGATAGTTTTGCACAATCTATAATTATAAGATTGCTACCCATATAGTGTAAAAAAGGGAGCTCCGCTCAACACTGTGAAGCAGAGCTCCTTTTTGTATTTAAACTGTTCATAGAAACACATAATTCCTTTTAACTTTGGTGAAGTAGTTTTAACTTTTAGGATTAATTCTTTAAAAGTATTAAATTATTAATCTCTAAATGTTAATGAATCTAAACCACTGTGCGGTTGAACTCTACGAGTGTTCTGGATGGAGATGGAGATGGAGATGGAGAGCTATCATGCATGGTAGATGACAGGAGATGAAAGGAGAAGTATGATGAGGTGTAAAAGTAGATGGACACGACACGGCCACACCCACACCAACATCGTTTTTGCCACTCTCAGTCGCTCACAACCACGTGACAGTGACACCTAACACGCATAAGGGAAGATGTTTGGTCAATTAATGGTGTCATTATATACCAAGTTAAATAATAATGAGATGGTAGATTAGTAACTAGTTTGCTCCATCATTAGATACCACGTTCATTCATCTCAACTCTATTGATGATTCCAACGAGTAAAAAAATATATCTAACTATGATCGACTTATCATTTTCTAAGTTCGAATTTCAAGATTACTTTGAATAATATATAGATAGAGTTTAACTATAAAGCGGAGTAGTCTTAGTCCCACATCATTTACCAATGCTTAGGTCTTTCTCCTTAAGGTACTCCCATACCACCTCTCGTTTTTTGAGGGGTGTGTGTGATTGAGATTGGTGTTGGGTGTTTGAGTTGTGTGTGTGATTATAATGTTTACCCAAAAAAAAAAAACTATAAGGGGGAGCTCTTTTTTTTGGTTTCGGCATACATTAGTAGAGTTAACACGGTCAGTAGTTAGTTGGGGCATTGAGGCTCTTGCAACCCTTACCCAAGGGGGTTAGATCCCCAGACCTTTCCCATGAAAGGCCACACCCATGTCACTCACGCAAAAGACGGGTAGAGGGAAGCTCTTCAAATCGTAAATGCACGAAGGTGTAAATGCGCGATTTTCCTTTAGGAGGTTCCTTTTATTTTTTTTTTGCTATTATGAATATCCCAAACCAAGTGACTATCAAACTCAACGTCACCCATTTCATTCTCTGGGAGCTCTAGCATCCTTTAGTTTGCAGTAATTATGGATAGAAGCCATAGTTTTGCAAGACATTTTTCTTTTATAATTATAAAATTGTCACCTCGGAAAGGTGAAAAGGGGTAATCCGCTGTTACACCTTAAAACATAGCTCCGCTTTGTATTTAAACTTATAAATATATGAGAAATGCTACGCCTATATGCAGACTTGCACATTGTCATTGTGATAACAAATGTCACGACTTTTCTCATTTGTCTTCAGAATTGAAATAAATCATAACTTCTTCATTTGAAAATTTTGTTTTTTTAACTTTGTTGAAAAGGTAGCAATGCTAGGTGTTATAACAATGGTCAGAGTTCGGGAAATTTTTTTGAATTCTACACATGTGACTAGCACTTCTCAAATATATATACACAGAGAGAGGATGGGGGGTTAATGGGCAATGCTCACTCCTTCTAGAAACATAATATGTGATAGTCTGTTTTTGAATCCGACCTTTGGATATTAAGGTAAGTCCCTTAGGACATGTAGCAGAAAATCGCTCATTTGAACTTTTTAGACTATCTGTTTGATTCTAATTGTTCATCATTAATTTCCCAGGATTCACTAGATTTTACCTAGGCTATAAAAATTTCTAATTTTTCCAACCTCCATTCAAATAGTTTATAAACATCTTCTCAAACTGATTGGTTGCCAATTGTCACATGTCTCTTAAAGGATTCATCTTAACATTCAACGGTCGGATTTTAAAACAATCTACCACATGTCACGTTTTTAAGGGATCATTCATTATATGTTCTAGTGAGCACTGGTCACTAGAAAGTCACCGTATATATATATTTTAAAAAAAACAGACTAATGAATGTTAACAAGTTCATTAGTCTGTCTCAGAAGGATAGCCTCTATATATAGCAACTAGCAAGTTTAAGAAAAATAAAACATGGCTGACTTGAGCTCGACTTCTAAACATTCAAACTCAAATGAAAGTATGGCTCAAGTTCGTTCAAGCCTAAAATGCCATCTTGAGCTTGGCTGGAACAAGTTAAGCTGAGCCTATCAATTTCTTTATCAGCCAATAAGAACATCTTTCCTAAGGAATCAGAAATTCTCTTTCCACTATCAACCTCTTTGTGAGAATCAGTCTTAAACCTTCCCTTCCCTCCTAAATTCAAAAAAGGGATTCTTTGGAAGTGTTGTTCTAAGGGGTTCGCTGTGAATGCTAATTTGCATTATGGCAAATGTCGAGTGAATCCCATTTGTCTTATCTGCAACATATTGTCTTCTATTATTCCCCAATCTAGGTTCATTGTAAAATTAGTGACATTGACTCCCTTGTTTTGCGGAAACCCTTTAGGATAGAATAAATCACAATGAGAAAATAAATATAGCAAATAAGAAGCACACACCACAAAGCAAGATTTACGTGGTTCGGCTTAAATGTCTACGTCCATGGTCACAGCACACCGAAAATCTTCACTAATCCAAGAGAATAATACAAAAGAGAAGAACTCACAACAAAGATCAAAACCCACAAGGAAAGCCCACAATGCTCTCTCTCTCAAAATCTTCTTATTCTCTCAACCCAACCCTAGCTATGACAACCTTACTTTTCTTCTTCTTTACTTCTTACAAACCCTAACCTCAAGCCTCTCTTTTATAGCCCAAAAGGGACTCCAAACACAAGAGGAAACAAAACTCTACCTAAATAAAAGTTTCCCAAAGCTAAAACTGATATTTAGGAATTTCCGGGAAATTATCAGCGTCCACCGATCGATCGCTCACTGCAATTCGAGCCAAAAACTTACAAATCTCCACCTTGGCGAGAATCCCACGAACACCATTCGATGTGCCTTCTCGCTTTCACCAACATAAACCAAACCAAATGCAAGGCTCCACCTCGCCGAACTTGGAGTAAGTCTAAACAACCTTTTTTTTTTTTTTTAGACTTCTCCACCCAAACTCTTTCACCCTATTACGAAAGATGTGGAGTCCCTAACTCCACCTGCAAATCATCATCAAAGCTAAATGTCATATATTCAGCAGCCTTCATCTTCAATTGCAAATTCTCATTGTTTGCCAAAACTCACGCCTCTTTTGCCAGGCTAGAACTAGGAACAACAGAAGCTCTCTTCGCCTTAGATGCTCCACCAAAAACTGTGTTTCCTTGCAACACATACAAGTTCTTGTTTCTTCTACCTTTCATTACAATTGAAACTCCCTTTCAAACTTTTAGCACTCCACCTTGTGCATAGAATCTGCAACCCCGAGAGTCTAAAGAACTCAAAGAGATCAAATTGTTCTTCAGATCTGGAACATGTCTCACTCCCGTCAATGTCCTCACTACACCATTGTACATTCTTATTTTGATTGTCCCTATCCCAAGAATCTTGCAGGTTGTATTATTACCCATTAAGACAGTGCCGCCTTCAACCTTGTTGTAGGTAGCAAACCAGTCCCTATTTGGACTTACATGATGGGGACAACCAGAATCAAGAATCCACTTGTCCTTAAACCAACCATTCTTTGTAGTAACCGAAAGGACCATAGGATCCTCATCATGATCCTTAGAATCTTCATTAGCCACATTAACTGTACTGGAGGATTTTCTTTCCTCCTCCTCCTCCTCACTCTTCTTTATCCGACAATATTTGGCTATATGCCATTTCTTATGGCAGTAATAGCACTCAACATTCTTGTATGATCTGGACCCATTCTTAGACCCGTTACTCCTCTTCTTCCCATCTATTAGTAAATCATGTTCATGACTTTCACTACTTTGTGTACTCTTTCTTAACTCATTAGAAAGAAGAGCGGGAATAACATCTTCCAAATTGATATCCTCTTTTGCATAGATTAATGTTGTACGAAGATGCTCATACGAGGGAGGTGGGGAAGTAACAAGAAGTAGGGCTTTGTCCTCTTCATCAAGTTTTACACCAATACTTGTTAATTCAGAAACAATCTTATTAAATTCATTAAGATGATCGGAAATTTTCGTACATTCTACCATCTTGAGTGTAAACAACTTTTGCTTCAAGTATAATCTATTGATGAGCGATTTCGTCATGTAGATGCTCTCTAACTTCAACCAAAGTCTTGAAACCGTCTTCTCTTCTAGGATGTTATATAGAACTTCATCAGTGTAGCATAGACGAATCACACTCATCGCCTTCAAATCGAAGTCCTCCAAATCTTCTTCCTTCAGATTTTCAGGCCCTTTATCCTTTCCCTTCAAAGCTTTATACAAGCCTTGTTGGATCAATAAGTCACGAACCTTTATTTGTCATAATCCGAAGTTTTTACTTCCATCGAATTTCTCCACTTCGAATCTGGAACTCGAAGCTTTTATCGTCATTCTAAACCAATAGCTCTGATACCAGTTTGTTGTGCGGAAACCCTTTATGATAGAATAAACGACAATGAGAAAATAAATATAGCAAATAAGAAGCACACACCACAAAGCAAGATTTACGTGGTTCGGCCTAAATGCCTACGTCCACGGTCACAGCACACCAAAAATCTTCACTAATCCAATAGAATAATACAAAAGAGAAGAACCCACAACGAAGATCAAAACCCCCAAGGAAAACCCACAATGCTCTCTCTCTCAAAATCTTCTTATTCTCTCAACCCAACCCTAGCTATGACAACCTTACTTTTCTTCTTCTTTACTTCTTACAAACCCTAACCTCAAGCCTCTCTTTTATAACCCAAAAGGGACTCCAAACACAAGAGAAAACAAAACTCTACTTAAATAAAAGTTTCATAAAACTAAAACTCTCTAAAACTGATATTTAGGAATTTCCTGGAAATTATCAGCGTCCACCGATCGAACGGCCATAAGTGGCTGATCGATCACCCAAACCACCGATTGATCGGCCACACGACCACCGATCGATCGACCACTGTTTGGCCGATCGATCGCTCACTGCAATTCGAGCCAAAAACTTACATCCCTTTCACTCACACGCATCTTTGTTCCATGCTTAACGGCAATTCTCTACAAAGAGGACTTTCCTAGAAAAAAAAAAAGTAATTTAAAAAAAGAAGCTAAAATGTAGACTTCCTGCGAAAGTTTTCTTAGGATAATTTCTTAGAAAAGTTAATTTTTTGAGCTTTACTAACTTCTAATTTAGCAAGAAGTCAAAAGTTATGCGGATAATTAGAGAACTTTTGGCTTTTCTTAGAACCGAGTTAGTAGAAATCAATTTAGGAGTTTATCCAAACACAATTTTAATATTTTTGACATTATATCTTAGCATATGTAGAAGGCTAGAAATGCCTGTTTTTTTCTAGAGAAGTTCTAGTCCCCCAATGTACCATATTCCCGGCCTTGAGGATGCATCGAAATTCGCAAGAAGAGCAACCATATGTCAAATGCTTTTGTGGTGGGCTACCCACGGCCATTACTACAATACCGACTCATGAGCAGTGGCTCCCTCCTCCCAACTGTTGGGGGTAAACTAAATTGTGATGTAGCCGCTTCCTTGAGGGTAGGTGTTGCGAGTTATCGTTACTCGATAGCAATGCCCATGTTCATGGCCCAGTGGTGGGATTCTTCTAGTCTTGCAAAAGCATTTTCACTTCAACGTCTTGAATTTCCTCCATTATTAAGTTCTCAAGGCAGATCGATTTGGAAATGAAGGCATACAAGTCTCAAACAGTGTTATACATACACTTATAAAATTAGAAAAAGTCAAAACACTTGTGGACATAACTGACGGTTAATGGTTGAGATGTAACAAACCCTTACGGGCATAACTGACGGTTAACGGTTGAGATGTAACAGTCCCATGTATGTTCATTTTACGAGTATTTGATTTTGTGTTTATTCGTTTGAAAAGGATACGTAGCTATCAAGTACTCTCCACTGCTACCATGACAAAGAATTGGATTGTCCACAAAATCCGACATGCACCCACCTCATACTCTGTGGTCCACAGTAACTAAAGAGGGCCCACAATCCCCTCCTTATGTCGATCATGGTCGTTCAATCATGGCATGTCTTGAGAAATTCATTGGAGCGCATATGCGACGTGGTTGCATCTATTATATCTAATGTCTAATCATGGTGATAATACAACTAATTAGTCCGATAAGTTGTCATTTTTTCTTCTTCTTTTTCTTTTGGTACATAATTAAATAAAGGTTAGTATTTAATTGAGTTATTAAATTGGTAGAGATATCAACAGCCTCACTCAAGTTATCAGTAGGCCAAACACAACTTGAAAAGGTTTTTGTTTTGACGGAGTGCCCCTCTCCTTTTAAGGGTAAAGACAATGACATCCTTATATTTCTTTGAGATATGAATTAAATGATAGTTTTGAAAAAAAAATTTCCATAATTATAAATAAACCTGTATTCGAGCCAAGCTTGGCTTGAGCTTATCGAATTTCAGCTAATCAATCTCAAGGTGGTGCCTACTATTGTTACTTCATTTTTGGACAATCTAGGCATAAGATTTCCTTTCTAATTTCTTTTAGGTACATTGAAGCTTGGCTTTTGTAAATCTGGTTTTAACCAAAATGATTATTAGAGCCATTCGGGGACACAGAGACATGATAAAGTGAGGACCATCTTCTCTGAGTATTTCCCTTAAAAACTAAGGTTTTGTTGTAAAGTATCTTCTCCTTTCTTGGCTAAGAAATGTCTCTCTCTCTCTCTTTCTCTTTATATGCCACTAATTTTAAATTATACGCAACCAAACTAGGGAAGAAAGCAGAAAGAACCTAAAATTTGCACTAGGCGCACGCAATCGATATATGTATAGCAGGAAAACCACGGCAACTGACATTTCAATTGATGCGTAATTAGGACGGCAGAAGCCACCCGTGCTGGCTAAGCTCAACTCAGAAAGGGTCAAGTTTCGAGTTCCAATTCCAACCATCCATCTTTCTTTTTAAATTACATTTATCAATTAATCACGTGATGCAAGGTTTGGGATTTCGCGAAATTTCACCAAATCTCGGTTTCATTCCAACCCCTAGAAATTGAAATGTGTGATATTTTGGATTTGTAGATTTCAGCTGAAATTTTGGTCAAAATCTCATAAATTTATTTTTAATTAATATTTAAATAAAGTTTTGAAATATTTCGACATTGTCATTGAAATTTTGAAAAAATTTAAATTTGTTTTTATAAACAAAGTAATAATATTATAGAAATATATTAAATTTAATAAAATATTCATATTATCAAAATATTTCAAAATTTTGGGCAAAATTTTGTGCAATATCATGAATATATTTAATTTAATAAAATATTACAAAAATTAAATTCCAAAATTCCATCCATAAATCCTTAAAATCACGGATATAACCGAAATTTCAAACCTTGACCCATATGCTACCATGCCCTCCGCGTGGGTGACTTGAGATCTACTCTCATGAGTTGTGTTGTCTAACCAACTAACTCATGAACAGACAAACACCGATCCGACGGCCTAACCATAATTGCACTACTAAAAGAAAGAAAGAAAAAGAGCAGTGCTCAACGGACGCATGGGTCCGTTTCATATCTTACCCCATCTCCTCGTGTCCATTTTAACACTCTTTTAACCTTGGTTAAGCTTAACTAAATTAAAATTAAGATTTTTTTTTTTTTTGAAAAACAATGATAGGATTGCTTAACCCTAGGGGTGAGTGAATACTAACCATAGTAGGTAAATATTTAAAATTGGGGCGTGGACCAATGAGGGCCCTTCCGTTATAAAATGGGAACCCTGTGTATGTTTACTATTTTCCAAAAACAAAATCAGGTTGCACAAAAAAAAATAAAAAATCAGGTTGCACAAAACATCTCCTAGTGCGACGCATTGAATAGTGGTTCCCATCCCTGCCTACGCCCCACACAGCCAAAAAAAAGGATTCATCTTGACCATTGAATTCATGGACCACCCATTGACTGTCGTCAATTTAAGGAGTCATAGTAGAAAAAGGTTGGTTTGGGTGGGGGTATGTTTAGAAAGGGAAGTAGCTAAGATAATTAGAGACTTTTTCGACTCCGCTTTTCCTTTAGTTCTACACTCAGGATCCTCTAGTTATGTTTTGTCATGTGAGGAGTGCTAGCACAAGGGGTGTATCCGAGTCAAGCTTGGCCAAGTTTGAGCTTGGCTTGAACATGATCGAGCTTAGCTTGAGCTTGATTTGAGTTGAGAATTTTAGGCTTGAGCTTGGTTTGAACAAGCTTTGATCAAGCTCAAGTTTCGTTCAAACTCAAACTTTATTCAAGCCAAGCCGAGCTTGGGTTGGCTTAAGCTTGATTCACTGAATTATTTTGTTTAATTTTACAAAATTTTAATAAAAGTATTTATTAATAAATTATAATACAAGAAGCTAGAATAGAGAGTTTGCTCCGAATTTTACTTTTAACTTCTTAAAACTTTTTTTTATCATTATTATCTTTTAAACTTATCAATATAAATTTAATTACAGTCTATAATTAAGAAAAGTTTAAAAATATTATTTTGTACTAATATAAATAATATTATCAACTAATATTATGTAAATATATATTTCGAGCCGAGTCGAGCAAAAGCCGAACCAAGCCTTAAATGAGTAGAGTCGAATCAAATAGGATCTAGCTTGAACTTGACTTGTTTAAACATTCGAGCTAAAATAAAAGCTTGGTTTGATTCATTCGAGCCTAAAATGCTAGTTTGAGCGTGGCTCAAACGAACATAGCAAAGTCAAGCCATCAAGCTACCTTGGTTTCAATGCAGCCCTAGTTAGCACAGGTCTTAGCATTCAAATCTTTTCCAGACACACAAGATGGTCTACCCCTTAAATCAGTTGAAAACTTTAAAAAGTTAAACATAATTTTTTTTCCACGGTTTCTCAAGTAACAAGTTGATATAGTGACATTTGTTGCTACCATTGTGAGACTATGAAAATCTTAGACTACATCTAGCATTTCTCTTTGTTCGCTTAAGTCCGATTGTTTGCAGCACATATCTTATTAATTAGGGTTGTCAATGGATCAACTGAGATTTGGATCTGATTAGACCGAATCCCAATCCTATTGTAGGTTTGAATTTAATTTTTTAATTAAAATATTAATAAGTAAATTAGACTGACCTCCCTTGAGGTTTGGTAAAATTTCACAAACCTCCCCTCTAGTTTCTGAAATAACACTACCATTCTCTCTTAGGTTTGTCAAGTTAACACCGTTACTCTTTTACAATTTTACCTTAGGAAACATGTTATTACGGCTAGGGGTGCACGCAAGCCGAACTAGCTCGATGACTTGGCTCGGTTCGGCTCCCAAGCTTGACACATATTCTCTTTGACATTCATTAACCGTGGTCAAGATTCACTCATCCCTAAGGTTAAATAATATAACCTTAGTTTCTAGAAAAAATATTTTTAAAAAATTAACCACATGAGTAAGTGACTCGTAAGCAAGGTTAATTTTTTTCTTAGGAGGTGTGCGTGTAACACCTAACCTTGTTTTTTTTTTAGATAAAAAACTTAGGTTGATTATGTTTAACCACAATTAAAGGGGGCTCTACAAGCCGCTGCCACATGTCCCTTTTACACCTACTAACTGTAGTTAAGATTTACTCACCCCTAGGATTCATTCATTTACCCTTGGTTTTAGTAAAAAAAAATATTAACCTTAGGTTAATTATAGTTTTTTTTTTAGGTTAATTATAGTTAACCACATTAAAGGGGCTCTATAAGCCGCCCATGTGTCCCTTTTCATACCCACTAACTATGATTAAGATTTACTCACCTCTAGAGTTCATCTATCCAACCTTGGTGATTTAGAAAAAAAATATATTTACCTTACATTTTTTGGTTTAATACTATTAACCTTAGTTTTGGAAATATATACTAACTTAAGTATATACTTACCAAACCCAATAATCATTGATTTTAGTGTATTTACTGACTTTGTCTTTAACAAGGATAATTTAGACATTTTAAAATGTTTAAATGATGACATCATTAAAGTTCATCTATGTAAGTAGCGGCCAACTAATGGAATGGAGTATGCGTTACTGACAATTGAAGTTGAGAGGAGGGTAGTGTAATTTCAGAAACTAGAGGGGAATTTTGTGAAATTTCACCAAACCTCCGGGGAGGTCAATGTAATTTAACCAATATTAATTTTTAAAGACATTAATTTAATTTGGATTGGAATATGTCGGATCGGATTTGGATATAAGTAGATTTAGTTTGAATCCGATCCATTAACAGCCTATCATTAGCTGATTAACAAGCATTAATCCATGATTAAAGTTGTCCTGTTAAGGAATATTTTTAGAATAAATAATATAACAAAAAAGATGAATGGTAAGAGAATGTCCGTGAATATACGATGATTAGGATATGTGGTGTAGGAGAATCTTGTGTATGGGTCCTATGGGACGTTTCGAAATGTGGGTCTTCCACCCTCAGTTTTGCCAAATGTACAACTATTCAAGCTGTAGAATCAATCAACCAGCTAGTTAGGGTAACACTGGTGCACTGTGTGATTAGTGTTGGTGTTTTTTTTTTTTTGATGAATTTTTTTGTTGGTGTTACCCATTGAATGTTAGGTTAAGATGGGGATGGATCACGGAAGGGGTGGTGGGATTTTTCTTAAGGGGCTGCTAGGGGGAATTTAATAGCATCTGATTTGGAAAGATAGATTAGAAGGGAACAAGAGAAAAGTCGCATGACCACTAACAACATAGCTGGCTTGAATTAGACCTCTATTCGAGCCGAGTTAGGAGTGTCAATGGGCCAAGTTGGCTTAGTTAAATAGTTGGGTGGGCTTGAATCTGGAGTCTTTTCGATCTGTGACTCATTTAGTATATTTCTAACCGCGCTTGACCAGCCCAACAAAACCTAATTATTTAAAACCCCTAAAACAAGTCATTTTTTCTTTTGATTCTTTAGGCGGGCTGACCCAGGCCAAGCCAACCCGTTGACACTCCTAAGTCGAGCTTGGCTTGAACTAGCGCGGTGAAGGGAGCGGTTAGTGGTACATCTAATTACATATTCAACTATCTGAATTCGAATAAATATCCGACGGATAATGAAATATAGTATTTGTATCAACTCCGATTAAAATATTCAAATTTAGATAATATCTAAATTAACCAATTACTTTTTTTTTAAAAAAATTTAAAATAAAGAAAAAAATATTTCAAAAATATAAATTTCATTTAAAAATAGTAAATTTATATTTTATCTTTTTTTTTTTTAAGAAGAGCCGGAAGCCACCCACATAGCAGCCCCGTCCCAAATTTATTAATAAGCCCTCACTTGTGGCGGAGGAAGACCGTGGGAACAGAAGGACACTAGGGAGTTACAGAATAACACCCTATGCAACAAAACAAACAAAAAGAGCAAACTAACCTAACCAAAACCAACAATAAACCCTCTAAACATGTCTAATATATGCCGTACCCATCTTATCCAATCTATACAAACCTTTGATAATTCTAGGAAGCTGAGCACTATTTGTAAACAAATTATTCCTCCCCATGGCACCTTGCCGAGCCAAAGCATCTGCCACTTTATTCCCTTCTCTATACGAATGCTTTATAGAAAAATCTACTCCCTCCAATAAACCAGTAAGCTGCTCCCAAAAATCCCACAAATACCATAAAGTGCAGTTTCGGGACCTTATCTAATTTACTACGATAGTCGAATCGCATTCAATGTCCATACCATTATGACCCAATTGCTTACAAATATTTATACCTTCCAGCACCACTCGCAATTCAGCTTCATTATTAGAACAAGAACCAAAACATTTTGAAAAACCAAAGATAAGAGAACCTGTACAGTCTCTAAGGATACCACCACCACCAGCCGGACCTGGATTCCCGAAGCTACTCCTATCCAAATTGAACTTCAACCGCCCTTGTCTCGGTTTTAGCCATCTCACAATTTGCATAGCTTTATTCTTTTTTTTTGCCATCGGCACTTCCAGATTATTCAATATCCGAACATCAGATTCATTTAAATGCGTCATATCATTCATGTTCTTACTCAAAATCCCCACCCAATGCTTGATGGACAGCCAAACATCTGCACTACTCTCCAATTTCCCCTCCATTCTAGCCACGCATCTCCTTCTCCACAACCTCCACACTACTAAACAAGGAATCAAACCCATCAATGTTCCCAATTAGGAGTATCGGGAAGCTCTATTAAACCAGATCTGGACTCTTTCTTTCCAGTTTTGGTGCCTAAGGAATGGAACTCCTACCTCCACCGAAACCTTCCTCCATATATCAGCAGCAAATTCTCCCTTATTCAAGACATGCTCCAAATCTTGTAAACTTATAATATATTATTTATCTATTTATATAATTGGTCATATATTAATATTCAACGAATCAGATATACTAATATCTAAATTCGTATCGGATTATAAAAGGATAGTAAAATTATTATTTGAATTCATTCCACTGAATACCTATTCAAATAATTATTCGAGTAAACGGATTTAGATACAATCAGATACAAATAATATCTATTGACACCCCTAGTTGGAACATGCTTGAGCTCGACTTGAATTTGATTCAAGCTCGAATCTTGAGACTCAATTTTGGCTTGAACAATCCTTATTCCAAGATCGGGCTCCATTCAAACTTAAACTAATTGATTCAAACTGAGACAAGCTTGGGTTGACTCAAGAGTGATTGTTTTAGTCAATTTTATATGATTCTAATAAAAGTATTTATTATTCAATTACAAAACAAGGAAGTACACAAAAATATATTTTCATACACAAAAATAAGATTTGAGGATGCTATATTTTCATACACAAAAATAAGATTTGAGGATACTCATTGAGTCTAAAGAGTAGGAAGTTATGATTTTGCTTTGAACTTTCAAACTTTCTTTTGTTATTATTATATCTATTAAACTTATTTATTATAAGTTATTGTTAAACAAAAAAAAATAGAAAATATATATATATATATATATATATATATATATATATATATATATATATATATTTTTTTTTTTTTTTTTTTTTGAGCCGAGTCTAGCTTAATCAAATAAAGTCTAGCTCAAGCTCAATTTTTCCAAACATTTGAGCTCAAATAAAAGTTTGACTTGATTTGTTGAGCTTGAAATGTTAGTTTGAGCTTGGATCAAATGAGTTGAGCTGAGTTGAGCCAAGCTCTAGCTTGGCTTGAGTGTAGCCCTAACTTGAATAACACTCTCCTCTCCCTTAATTGAAAATAAATCAATAAACATAGGAGGTGAGTTTTGAGGGACGGTTATATAGAATATAGTTGTATGGAGTTTATCGATGTTAAAGGGCTGAGCCTAGGTCTTACCAGGTTTAGCCCTCACTTATAAGGATGAGTCCCTAGCCCTTGAAAGGCCTACACCGGCTAAGACCAATCCCCACTCTCAATGGCTAGGTTTGGACTAGGATTAGGCTAGAGCTAGGCTAAGGTTTGGCTAAGGCCTAAGGAAGAGCAAATTATTATCATTTTTAGTTTAATAGATAGTTTTTTTTTAAAAATAATCTTATGGTGTTAGCTCTCATAGGGTAGTTCAGCCAATGACAATTTCCTTCTATTGAGCTCACACCACAAAAAAATTGACTTTTTTTGGCTTTTTAAGTTTCATATGACCAAATTTCCTGTTGAAATATTTTCAAAACTGTAATTCTTTAAATGGCCAAATTTCTAAAGTGCAAAACATACGAGGTCTATTTTTCAGCATCTTAAAGGAAGAGCCTCTTGCGTGAGTGGTAGGGGTGTGACCTTCAATGGAGGGAAGTCAGGGGATCCAATCCCCCCAAGAGCATGAGTTGCAAGAACTCCAATGCCCAAGCGTGAGTGGTAGAGGTGTGGCCTTCAATGGAGGGAGGTTAGGAGATCCAATCCCCCCAAGGGTATGAGTTACAAGAACTCCAATGCGGCTAACATCTAACATACTGATCGTAGATAAATGATGCCTACACGTGCGATGCACGTGAGAGAAGAAGGGGAGAGATATAGAAGGGACTAAGTAAGAACATTTCGAAAAACCAAAATAAGTGGGTGAACCCAAGGGTCGGTGAATCTTAGTCATAGTTGGAGTCCCGTTACTAACGAAATTGAATCACTGCCAATCATGATTGAACTCTGGGAGAGTTCAATCGCATCCACAAATCAACACATGTGATTTTTAACCCTTATTAATCATGGTTAATATTTCTTAACCTTTAGGATTCAACAATCTAACCTTGGTTTTTAGGAAAAACTATTTTTAAAATTTTACCTTAGGGTTAACAATATTTAACCCTAAGAATAAACTTTTTTTAAAAAAAATTCAAGGTTAAATTGTTAAACCCTAAGGGTTAGTAAATCTTAACCGTGATTAATAAGAATTAAAAAAAAAACGTGTGTTAACTTGTGGGTGCGATTGAACTCTCCCTTAGTTCAATCACGATTGGATGTGACATGATTTGAACTCGTCTCACTTGAGAAGAGAGGGCGGGTGAGGGGGGGGAGAGAGTAGGTTGAAAAAAGGAGAGAGAGTGAGAGGGACGTGGGGAGAGAGAGGGGCCACACGAATGATTGTGACATGTGACTTGTGAGTGACAAGTGTTTGGTTGAATGACGAAACCAACCATCCAAAATTCCACCTTTTACAAACTTTGGCTTACAACTTTTTTTATATCTTCATTCATTATATTAATAGTTAAGGGGTACTTTAGGTATTACACGGATTTCAATCAACGTTTTAAACTGTGCAATCCCCTTTTGTAAAGAAGATAAGAAGATATATACCTGACATGACATGCATTTAATGTTTTTCAATTGTAAACTGGTTTTCATCTTTCCTCATGTCATGCATGAATACAAGATGTGGCCGCCATGGAGGAATATGTCTTGGCAAAGAGAAAGTCTTGAGGACTAATACGTCTGGACTCACTATTAGAACAAAAACCATGTATGGCCATATGATTTATAGAACAAAACTATGTATGATCGTCTAATCTATAATAATAATTAGGTATATGTATATCATATAATGAGCACGTCTTAAACTCAATTTTTTGTACTTTGCCAAGTTAATTTTGCTAATATATTGGGAGCGATATTAAAAATTACCAGTGTTTAAACTTGAGAAGTTTACATCGATCATACAAAATTTGGTTTAGTTTATGAATTATTTTGCTTTAAGTGAAATCTAAGAAAAGTTTGTTTTTTTGGTACTCAATAGTTAATTTTTCTAATAAAATAAGTAATACCTTTAAACTCAAATTTGTTTTTGTTACTTGGCAAATTAAGTTCTTCATAGTGAATTCACTCCTCTCATGTCCCAGTTGAATTTCTTGTTTTTGACATTTGCTTGAGCAACAAGGTCTTACATCCATTGACACACTCTAATGGCATTCTTTATTAGATATCCTTGATAGTCATATTTTCAATTCTTCTCACGTTTAGAATTTGGAGTTTTTGGAAATGTAATAATTGTACAGCTAGAAGAGCTCACAGCTCTGATTTTGAGGATTTTTTTTTCTCAAGAAACTACCGGTTTATTAAAAAGGAAAGGCAATGCGGTATGTAAAACCTTACCCCCTACGAGGACACAAAGATACAGGCCTTAATTGTGAAAATAAAACTATTTCTTAAATTGAGTAAGTTATCTAACCTCCCTCTTTGGTTTTTATTCTTCTTCTTATTTCTCTTTGAAGTCATTGGTTGAAAATCATCTTCTTCTTAAGATTTTTAAATAGAAATATTGTCACGAATTTACTTCGGCTCATCTAACATATTTCTCTTGTCAATAAAAATCTTATCATAGTTCTACTCATTGATCATTGTAAAAGTCCCAACTCCTTTGCTCACCTCTTCACCTATTGCATATAGATCTTTTATATTAAAGAAATTGGCAGGAAGCCCAAGAAAGTTAATTTCGATCAGAACCACTAAGGGATCTGAACCTGCTTTGAAGAAGGTAGTCATTCTAATGAATCAAACAAGATGACGTGCAACAAGTAGAAATCTTTAATCCAAGTTGTAAGGTAATCCGATTCTGCATCGAAACGCAAAAGCAAATGTCTAGCATCAAGAATACCCATTGTGAATGACATTCGAGTATGGAGTGATTTCATAATATAATCTTTTAAGGCATTAACCTGAAATCTATCATAAGTGCATTTCGCGATTAGGGCAAACTAGAATGCTGAAGTAGATTTTTCAAGTTCTTCGAAAGAAAAAAAAAAGGTTCGTTCTCACTGATAGATTTTAGTAATTAAGTTTTGTATATTTTAATTATTGTATACATATATTATAGTGTATAATATAGCTTGATGAGAGTTAGGCTGAACTAAGCTTTGATAGGTACTTCTTAAGCCCCTGGTCCTCATATGGGAGGGCGTTGAGATTTCGAGCCCAGCTTAGCACTGGAATTTATATATATATATATATATATATTACCTTTATTCTTTCTTTGATTTTATTTTTAAAGTAATTGGATAATTTAAATATATTAATTAGAGAAGGATACAAAGACTCTATTTCACTATTTGGCAGATATTTAACCGAATTCAGATAGTCGAACATGTAATTGGACAAAAGAAAATGTGACAAGTGTTCCCTTAATTTTTTTAAAATCTTAATTAGGTCAATATTAACCTTAATCTAAAGGATGATTTTAGAAAGTCTCTACTTTAAAATTTTGAGCCTAGTTCACTCTTAATATACCACCTGAGTTTTTTTTGGTCCATGATATACGGTTAGGTGGCCACCTTAATTAGTATGGTTAGTATCTGTTTAAGGTTAGTAAAACAGGCGGATATTTCAACATCACCATCTCTCGGGACTTGAGTCTGGCTCAAACACAACCAATGGAGCAAGCATTGCTTCCCAACATACCAACTAGTTATGAATGTCTTTGTGATTTGATTTTTTAAAGGCTTTTTTAGTCTGAAAATATTGATTAATTTTTTCGAACCTTGTTCATAAATATTTAAAAATTACCCTCAATTCCTTTTTTAGCCTACTATTTAAAACAGGAAATTGCATTTTTTTGTCATATACTTGAACTCCTTTAACAGTCCATACCTTATAGTGCGGAAACGATGCGATCTTAGGGTTCAAAGATAATATGACAAACACATATGAAAATTATTTCTAGATACCATAATACAAGATATTTGTGGTTCACCCATCATAGGGATCCACGGTCGAAACGATCCCAAAAAATTTCACTATAATTGAGAAGAATACAAAAGGGAAGAGCAACAAGAAGACAACTCTAAAAGCTCTTTCACAGTCCACAAATTCTTGTTATCTCTCACAAATAAATCTTAAACCGAATATGTTTAGAAAATCCCAAAATACAGATTAAATTACAAAATTCATTGCAATTCGCTCGAGCCAACACAATCTTGCTTGAGCAAGATTGTCAAAAACAGAATTTTGAATCCTTTAAGGTGTAAGGATGACTACTCAAATTAAACCTGAATCCTTGAAGGTGTAGATAATCACTCTTAAATACTGAGAGTATCAAGATAAGTTGTGAGCACACTCTTCTTTCTAAGAGCCAAAATTAAGGTTCTTCATGAGAGCAAACTCGCTCTCCCTGGAAACCCTAAAACTCACATCTCAACAGCTCATACTTAAAAAATCAACACCCTTAACTTATTTATAAACATAAATCAATTCCAAAAGTAATTAGAAATTTTTTAAATTCTATTTCTAACAAATAACTTCATAATAAAATTTTTACAGAAAATAGAATTTTTGACAAATCCCAACACTTTTATGCAAAGTTAGCATATTGTTGCGATCTTTAAAACATCCATCCACATTATTAAAACATTTTTTTAGAAGGAGCCTCTCTCTCTCTCTCTCATTCGCACACATTCACATGGCCTGCCGAGGAACATCTTCTACTATGTTTTGTTGGGGGGCAGAAGGAAAGTTCTCTCGAGCCATCCCCATTAGTTTACAGCCAATATGTTTGCATGAGAGTTGCTTAGACTTCTAGGGTAGAGAGAGGAGATTTAAGGATGTTCGTAGAGAGACAGAAGGAATCATTTAATGGGGTGTGAGAGTGCGACTCTCCACCAAAAACACCCATCACTTGTGCTGATAGTGTGGGAGTGGGTCCCTCCTCTTTCTTTGGTTAGCTCGGTTTTGGACAGTGAGGAGTTTGATGAGTTGCAAGCAAAGATGCTCGGATACCTATGGGAGTGTTACGGAAAAATCAAGAGTGGGAACAGAACACACATATATGGACTCTAAAAAGGGTACATTTTAATAGCTTTTTTAAGCTTTTAGTGCACTCTCTAGTGATGATGAGATGGGAGTCATGCTCATGCTACTAAAATGATTGTACCTCATTCACGACCTTATCTGCTAACACTTTCTTTTTCTTCTTTCTCCTTTCTCATTCATAACTTTATTCAACTTTAATAGAATAAAGTTAGAAAAATCTAATCAAAAATCAGAATCTTTTATTAGCTCTGATGGAACCAAATCAATCACTAATTTATTTTTATTTCTACCCAGTTGGCTCATACATTGACAAGTGATGCTGCGTGTAGGTAATCGCCGAGCACGACCGTGGATTGGTGAATGAGTATAGATGAATGGGTGCAAGTAACAATCAATGCAAATAATTCAAGTGTATTGAGAATTTTGTTGAGAAGTGTTAGGCCTAGTTGCACATTTAATTTTTTTTTCAAACTCTCACTGTGGAAAAAATACACGTCGTTGCTACCTTTTAAATAGATTATCAATACAATTTTTTTTAAATGATAAAGTTATGGTCTCAATCAATTCTAAGGTAATAGGTAAAAGGAGCAATTACATGTAAGAAAATCTAAAGATCGGTGATCCGGATCATCGAGAAGAGGCAATCATTAATGTAAACTAATGATTCATAGTCAACCTCCTTAAGCCAAATTCTAGTGATACAAACCTCTATTAATCATAGATTACCTTCCATGATATGTCCTCCTTATATAGCAATAATTACCCTATAATAGTAGAGTTAATCTCTTGTAACCGATGTCTTCATGGTTACCATTACATACGAGGCCAAGAGTTTCAGACCCTTGTTAACAATCATATCAAATAGTTATTTCATCCAATAAACTCTTATATCATACATGTCGCAACCATAGTGAGAGTTTGGAAGTCTGAAACTATGGCTAGCATTTCCCTTTGTTGTTGTTAGTTGGACCATATACTATCCTCACTTTCAAATATAGTTGGAGAGATCTAGGCAATGCTAATACTTAAAGATACAGCCTAGGGCCAAAGGTGTACCATTCTTCTGTACTCTAGGCCACCAAGTAATCCTACACTTGGGGAGAGGCCCTTTTAAGTATTGAAATTGAACCACAGCCAATCACGATTGAATCGTCAATCGCACCCACAAGTCAAAACTTGTCCCTTTTAATCCTCTTTAACCGTGGTTAAGATTAACTAATCATTAGGGTACAACAATCTAACCTTAATTTTTAGAAGAAAAAAAATTAATCTTAGGGTTTAGAAATTTTAACCGTTGGGTTATGTTTTTTTAAAAAATTCTAAAAATCAATGTTAGATGGTTGAACCTAATAATTAGTGAATCTTAACCATGGTTAATAGGTGTCAAAAAGGACACTTGTTGTCGTGTGGGTGTGATTGAACTCTCCCGAGTTCAATAATGATTGGCTGTGATCCGATCTCCCAAGTATTTCTAGAGTGCCACTTTATGTGGGCGTCAGGCCAAAATAAAAAAAGTAGAAGTTGGATGTAATCGTGGAAAAGGGCAAAAGCAGCCACATGCAAAAAGGTCTCGCTCTCTAACCCTTTTTCATTAAGAGTGGTGATAATCATAAGCTGTTTCTGTATTGGGACTTGGAAAATTGTAATTTCATCAATAAATCTGATATAAACTCTTCATCTTACCCTACTGACTTTAAGATCAGCAATTGTTTTTGCATCATATCACTAAAATGAACAAATGTAATAAGTATTAATCTCTATTTATTGAGTAATTACGATGCTGATGAGTAGAAGACATGTCGAGCACTAGAGAATGTCAACTGAGCAATGCTTTGCATTTGAGAAAGATTAGGGTCCGACATGTCACGTTCTAGCCCGCGATGGGACGATTCACCAACACTCTCAACAGGCCAGGTCGCCCTGGAGGACCCACATTGATCTGAAACCAAACTCTGTCCCTACTAGGGCTGCCCTGGAGGACCCACATTGATCTGAACCCAAACTCTATCCCTACTAGGGCTATCTGCAAGAGAGAAGTGGAGCTCACAAGTAATCGGTCATTGTCATTTTCACCTGACGAGTCATTTTCACCTGACGAGTCTGATAGGTTGATCAGTGTCCCCTAAAGAAGACTTAAGTGCTACAACCCAATCTGAATCCATCTCAAAACTAGAAAATCATACTAATTCATGAGCATTTGTAAGTGGGCACTGTTATATTTGAGAATACCAACCATTACTGTTTAGACAAAAAAAAAAGAGAGTAAAAATACACCACAGACAGAAAATTGGTGAATGTCTGGGAATTACACTTCCATGGATCATACACCATCACCAATGAGGATTGTCTTCTAATCCCAGAAGGGAAGATGTGTGTCCCAAACATATAAAAGATAGTTTGGATACTCAAATCAAATGTACTCAAACTTTCCTACAGCATTGCCCCTATAAAATCATTGTCAAGAGGACATCTTGGGGGTCTCCTAGGCTAGTGGGGTGGATCTGAAGGTCACCATCCTCATTGTTGTAAGTGTCCATACTTCTGGGAACTAGAAAACCATTAGACTAGTCCTACTTCTGCCAGAACAAAGATACGTTGGAAAACTGTTCTCTCTGTTCTGTAGATTAAGCTCCCATCACAATTCAAAATGCCCCTTGAAGAACTAGGAAGTAGTGGAATTACCAGAATCAAAGCTAAAAATTCTATTTTATATTCTTCTGGAAGAAAAGATACAGCGACTAAACAGATTGAAGCAATAAAACGACAGCAAATGAACCCCACATAATTACACATCGTCGGTTAAACCGTGACAAATGATCCATCGATGCCGTTTATTATACGTAGCCAACTGCCAATACGACCCTCAGTAGTGAGTACAGTAGAGGCCTTGCTGTCTATTTGGAAGAGAGTTGGGTTGGTGGCGAGGAGTGTTCGAGAGTGTTGTTGGCGAAGACCAGTGAGGACATAGAATGAGACAGAACCATATTAAAAAGTTAAAAAAATTGCGACTTTTGGTTTGGTTTTGCATATTGAAGGGTCAGTTTCCACTTGCATTTTGGATCTGGTTTGCTAGCTGTGATGCCAAAATGGTCCCCAAAATCCTTATTACCCCAACCCTAGAATCATGGCTGCATGTATATATCTCCTCCAGTCCCTGCCTCAACTGCTGGCTCCACAACCTCGCTTTCTCTTATCCCTTAACTTTGAAAAGAGAAGGGTAAATTGAGAGATATTATTCTTTACAAAGATAAGTTGTCAAACTATTGCTGACCCACAAAAAAAAAGTACTCACTTCTAGGGGTGTCGATGGGCCATATTTGGGCCTCAAAAATTTCATGTAAACAGGCTAGGCCTATTCAAAAATCACAAAACCAGAGACCAAGCCCAGCCCATTTACACCCCTACTCACTTCTCAACCGCATGCTGACACTGATCTTAGCTTATCATTGTTTTCAACTGTTAATCATACCTCATTTATATGAATTTCATGTTTTAACAGATTATATTTATTTTTTGGTGCCATATAAGGGATGAATTAAATTATTTTAAAACTCTGTGTTTTATCAAATAAAATGTAATGATCTGTGCGGAGAGCTGAATTCCATAAAAGGGAAACCTATAAAATGAAGGATTTTTCAATTGTGACCCCCACCTGATCGCATGGGGCCGTAAGGTTAATCAATAACGGGCCAGCTTTTTGAATGGGCCAAATTTACTTTAGGTTTTAATTAATTGTTGAGCTTAGTCAAAGTCCATTAGTAGTCTTTTATTTATTATATCTTTGTTTTTTTTGCTTCGGTTATCATTTACTTATGTTAGTAGGATTAGTGGCTAGTTTGGGGATTGGAGCTCTTGAGGACTCATCACCTAGGGGGATTGGATCCCCAGCCATCCCTCAATAGAGAGGCCACACCCCATCACTAGCGCAAGAGGCGGGGTGTCATGTGCATGAAGGATAGGCTCATGCAGCCCTTGAGATGTAGTGTTCACATTTATATTGAGTCTGTCACTTTGAGAATTAATAGGAGTAATTGTAGTTGTTGCTGGTATTTTGTAAGTAGTGGTTGATTAGTAGTGAACCACCTAGTGTCTTAGTGGGCTAGTGGGAGTCGTGTAAAAGTGGGAGGTCATTAAGCTATATGTATCCACTTTGTTATCTTGGAATGGTTATCAAAAATGAAAAAGACTCATCTCTAAGCAATCTAAGGAGGTTAACCCCCTCGAAGTGATCTCTAGCTCTACCTTCTCTCATCCTATCTCTTCTAAAGTAACTTGAACGTTACAAGTGGTTTCAGAGCGTTACAAGTGGTTTCAGAGCCAGCGACCCCAGGAATGACACGCTCAATATTGGAAAATGTGAAGAAACTTCAAGCAATTTCAAAGCAACAAGGCCAACAACTTGAGAAGCTTAGCAATATGCTCATAGGTGGAAGTCCGAATTACGTTGGAGAAGAACAAAATTGACAAACCCAACTTTCTTCAATGGAGAATTACTCTCCCCTTCAGGAGTCTCTTTACCTTGAATTCAACAGTTCTACTCGGTCCTTGAAAGCAACCGTGTTAGATTCCAATCTCAGCATCGTAACTTCCGAGATGGTTCATGTTGATTCTGAATTGCCTCATTACAAGACCAAAGATGGCATCCACAAAGCATCTGGAATAGCAGAATTGTCTCTCCCACTTTGATGTGGGTGGAGAATTTGGAGGTTCTTAAGAAGAAGAGGAAGAAGATGAGTGCGAGAAAACAAAAAGAAAAAAAAAAAAAAGAGGGTATGCAACGTCCAACCTCGAGGATGAAGGATAGGCTCATGCAGCCCTTGAGATGTAGTGTTCACGTATATATTGAGTCTGTTACTTTGAGAATTAATAGGTGTAATTGTAGTTGTTGCTGGTATTTGTTAGTGGTCGATTAGTAGTGAACCACCTAGTGTCTTAGTGGGCTAGTGGGAGTCGTGTGAATGTGGGAGGTAATTAAGATATATGTATCCACTTTGTTATCTTGGAATGGTTATTAGAAATGAAAAAGACTTGTCTCTAAGCAATCTAAGGAGGTTAACCCCCTCGAAGTGGTCTCTATCTCTACCTTCTCTCATCCTATCTATCTTCTAAAATAATTTTCACGTCACCCGGATGTCTATAACATCTTTGTTTCAGAAGTCATATTCACTTTACGTCATCAAAAGAATTCATCAAAGGTTCCATCCATCATCCATACCAAACCGTATTTCTCCATTGCAGTTCTAGATGGCAGGCATCTTCTTCCTCTTCAATTTAACTGCAAAGAAGACTTCCTAGTAGTTTGGATGCATGAAGCTTGTTATATGAAAGGGTTCCTATTTCGATTCTTAAAATGATCGCCCTATTTTAAAGCTGGTGCATAATCTTCTATTATCTAAATTCTATTCTCAGCGTGATCGGCAAAGTTCTTATGATTGATGGCCCTACTAAGACGTTCCAGACCTGGTTTGGCTCGAACTTATGTGGAAGTTAATTTTTTCAAGGATCATCCTTCTAGGGTTTGGTTGAGTTTGGAAGGAGTAAAATGGCAACATCTAGTTTTTAAACAAAAAAATCCTACTTTTTGTTCTCATTGTCAACGACAAGGCCATTATATAGAAAAGTGCAAGTCGTTGCACAAGCCAAATCGAAAGGAGAGAACCTCAAGGCCCTCAACTGAAGCAAATCATTATCCAAAAGGACAATGAGAAAGTTGATGATATCAAGAATACCTTAGAACGAGAAGACATTTCAAATAGCTCTGCTACAAATGATGACTCAAGCCAAGTTCAGTGTCAAAAATCGACTCAATTCTACCGAAGTTGACCGAATTGAGTTGACTTTTATGGTGTCCGAAGCGAAATGCACTTATATTTTAAAAATATTGGATTTCTAGGTAAACTTCGATGAATTTCAGTACACTGACTGAAACATGAAAAAAGTGTTAGAAAAAATATATAACTTCAGTGGAAGTTAACCAAAACATATAGAAAAAGTTTGTAAATTGAAGAGCTTTTAAGTTTCAACTTAAAAGGGTAGTGCTAGTTCCTCTTGCTTTAAACTTACTTTCTTCATAAGAAAAGACATGTGTCCCTAGAATTAACCTTATTATAAATATAATAAGCTTTTAAAGAGAGTGTTGCTAGCATTAACCTTATTGAAAATTATTTTTTATTATTAGAGTGTGGTTAGCATTAACCTTATTATAAATTATATTTTATTATTCTAATAATTTTGTTCTTAATATTTCCTATTTATAATTTTGTCATTAGCATATTATATCTATTTATAGACATGAAATCAAATCCTAAACCAATTAGGATTTCTCAATATTTTAATCCTAAAAGGAAACTACAAAAATAGAATTTTACCACAATTAGAATTCTAGGCAACTTCCAATAATCTCTACCTTGACTTAAATTCTATCAAATCAGTAACAAATACTTTGTCTTCAACAATCTTGTGCAAACTCCACTGGATCCACAAGTCTTGACCTTCCGATCTTCTCTGCATCGAACAACAGTTTCAAAATTGCCATAGATCTTGTAACCCTGAACCTTGCTTTGATACCAAATGCATGACCTTAGGATTCAAAAATAATGACAAACAAAACACAAAGATGTACGTGATTCACCCACAATAGGGTTACATCCACAGGCGAAGACGATCCAATTTCTTTCACTAGTAATAGAGAATATTAAGAAAGAGAAGAGCAACAAGAAGACAACCCAAAATGCCAAAGCTTTTACACACTTTTCTTATTCTCTCTCACAAACTCTAGACTGAATAATGTCTAGGAAATTGTTCTAAGTCTGGCTCACCGCATCTCGCTCGAGCGAGATTTTTCAAAACCCAACATTATTCATGAGAGACACCGCTCTTCTTCCAAAGAGCCATCATTCTTCATGAGAACTGTCAGGGCTCTCCCTGAAGGCCCTAAACACTCACATCTCAACAGCTCATAATTAACAAGCCAACCCTAGGCCTATTTATAGACATGACATCAAATCCTAAACCAATTAGGATTCCTAAAATTCTAATCCTGAAAGGAACCTCCAAAATAGAATTTTACCACAATTAGAATTCTAGGCAAATTCCAATACTTCTCGGCCTTACGCCAGTTCTCTCTCACTAATGTTGTCATTGATCTTCTTTTACCATGTTCAAATCAACTCAATTGGCTCTCCCTTATGCATGTATTATACATATAAATGTGCATAAATGCGTAAAATGGGTTTCAAGAACAAGTATAATATATACAAGGTATGCAATATGTATTTGTGTATGTAATATGTACAAATGTTCAAAAAATGATCTAAAGTCTAAACATGAATGCCAGTAAGAAAAATAGTGTACCACCGAGAAACAAATTTCAGTGGCCATGAAATCTTTAAACAGATGTGTAAAAATGAATAAAGAAATGTGCAGACTAAGAAGAGAACAATAAAATAATGACACAATTTAACAAGAGTACCAGAGGAATCACATACATTTGAATTTGAAAAGGGAAGGATACTTTTAAGACAACAATAACTTTAGATGTACAAAGATATTTTTTTATTTAAAAAAAAAGTAAAAGGTTTATAGAGAAGAGGAGCACTCAAGATGTCAGAAAATTGTTGGGAAAAAAAAAAGATAAACATCAAATTAGCAGCATGGAAGTGGTAAATAGGTGAGATCAGGTTTTTGAAAGCTTCGAGAGATTGAAAAAGATGAGGATTATAATGAATTGGGAGATGGATTGAAACAAGCATCCACATTTTATCCGAAATCTTTTTTTCTTTACTTTCTTCTTTTACGAATGGCATAAATACTAGTGAACTGCAAATTTAAAAAAGGGACTTGGCACCACTGTAAAAGATAATAATACTTGGTAATTATTATTAACCCTTTTGATGAAAACAACTTACAGCGCAGTAAGGCAATTTAGGAGCAGTAGCAGATCTTGCTTGAGACTTTTGCATGAGGATCTGGGGGGGCCCTTACAAAGAAGCTCTGGGAGTCACCTTCTGAAGCATTGGAGATCGTTGTGGAGACCTCCTCTGCATTATCCATTAAATGAAGTCCAGAGAGATGGTTACCCCAGATATCATATGTGAACTCGTCCTCAAGCCCTGCATTTACCTCTGCTTTTACAGTTTTCTGCTGGTAGAGTTTTGATCCTGGAGCCCGAGAATGTGGAGCAATTGTAGACGTTGAAGCCAAAAATGGAGGAGGACTCAACACACTAGGGACACGCTGACCAGTGCATGGAAAAGTAGCAGACGAAAACAGAACAGGTTTGTTGGTTGTTTTTGTTGGTGCAGATGGCTGCTTTTGAGCAGATAGAAACCAATTTTTACTGCAGTACTTCACAGAGATTTCTCGCTCCAATAACCTTGCATGAGTAGCAGATTCAAAGACATGTCCCCTCTCACAGTCTTGGTTTGGTACTTGGGTAAATGGATTCCTAGCCTCGATGGTATGTTCAACATCAGGTGATAAAGGCCATGTTCGTTTAGGGGCGAAAGATGTGACAGGAGACAACGGTGAAGAAGGTGTAGAATTCCCACTCTGACTACTTGAAACTTCAAGAATTCCTGTCAATCCTGCACCAGCACCCTTCCTGTTCCTTCGCCTTCTTGCCCTTTCTTTCCTGACCTTAACTGTGAGGTTACCAGCTTGTGGAGCTTCCAGTGAAGCAGAGCTCTCAATGACTTCCATAGACTTTGATGTGGAGGGAAATGGCAATAATGCAGTCTCCTTTTGAGCATCTGAAGTTCGTTTTGAATTTACTTGCATCTGTTTTATATGTTGAGCAGTTATCCCCTGTTCCTGAACCCCACCTGGATCATCAGAATATCTACCATCAAAATCCAACTTCGAGGTCTCATCTTCTTCGACTGGCCTGAACAAACTGTCCATGCTGGTACACATGGAAAACCTACTATTTCTCTGGTTACGATGCATATGAGAAAGTTTTCCTGCTCTCCTGATGATGGTGCTGGAACTTTTCTCACTCTTGAACAATTCATCCTGGGTGCCAAAGGCCAAAGCTTGGGGAAGAATGCAGCAGAAGACCAGAAGAGTTACAAAAGCAGCAACAAAGACAACTAGAAAGAATTTTTTCATTCGTATCCAGAACAATGATTTCTTACAGAGATTGAACATGTACATAGGAAGATTTGCCTTCATGGGAATCACAAGAATACCAGTGGCCAAGGCCAATTCAAGATCTCTGTGAACCACTGCAGCGAAAAGGTCTGTCTGGTATGAGATCAGAAGCCTCGTTGATTCCCCAGGCTCAAGAGCAAAACCTTTACAAGAATGTACAATAAACCCAGCCAACACGCAATCAGCTCCTGAAATTTCAATTCTTTTCACTTCCAGTGGCAGGTCCCCTGTGTTCTTTGCATAAAGTTCTTTCAATAATGGCTGAGAACAAGCAGAACTGATCTTTTCCATGTGGAATAAGTCTGAGGGTGATATATTAAGAGGAATCAGCATGATGAGGTTGAATTCTAAGCTTCGAACAGGCTCAGACCCCTCAAGCAGGACCAGGGAAAGTGAACCTCCAAATCCCCTTAGAGGCAGCCACTCCACACCAGAAAGATTGTTCCTTATCAGAGCTGAACTTCTCCACCCACAACGATTCGAAGGGTGAAAGACAATTGGTCCAAGCAATGCTCTTCCGCAAGGATGAACGTAGGCCTCTGTTATTGCAGTCTCTGCTATCGAGAACCCATACCTTTTCGGTGTAGTTGACTCATTCCAAACCAAAATACTTGATGAGGGCTGTAAGAACTCGTCTACAGCCCTGCATTGGTCAATGATTGCTCCTGAATTCAGAATGAGCTGCACTACAACTGGTTCTTGACTTGGGTTTTTGACGGTAATCCATTTTGAATAATGAGTTCCAACCTGAACCATCGGGTAAAGTACCTCATGTTCTTCAAGTACAGACATGCCACTTGTGGTACCTTGAGATCTCCAGTTTCTTAATACCAATTCATCTGCTTCTGCCGTCTCCAATGCCTTCAACTGCAAGTTGACAGGAGCATAATGCTTATTGACTAAGTTGTAAAGACACGCCACAGATATCAGAATCCGACAAGGATGCGAAGTGTTGGATTCAGCAAAGCCCAAAAAATAGGTTCAGGGGGATACCTTAATATTTACTTAATATTCAAAGGAAACAAATTATATATTAAAGCATAATTTGATGCAGACAATACTAAAATTACAAAAACCTGAAATTTAAGGTATTTTCAAAAGTGAAATAGAACTTATATTAAGACTGAAACAAATAACTCCAATGATCAATCTATTGCACAGTTAGTTTTTCAAGTACTAAACAAGCTATTGTTAGCAGTTATTAATATATGAATGAACATTGTTTTCTGAAAGTATCATGTTTTACAAATTCAAAATCCATCAAATAATATAAATACGATATTATTTGAAGCAAATGAAGTGGTGAATTGATAATAATTCCAAATTTCTTATTCTAATTTTACAGAGGTATGGATAGTAGTAGTTCTACGAAATAATAGTAGTTCTACAGAAGATAGAGAGCCTCTTTGAAGAAACATTCCGTCAATAAAAAAAGGATAAAATCCATTGATCTTAATCGGGACTCCAAACTCATGAACACATGCTTTACAAGAAAAGAAGCCGCCCTCAAACCTAGATTTACTGAACACTTGGGAAGCAAAGTCTCCAACATTGAAGGCTTCGCTCACTCGCCCCTCCCTATTAATGACTCAGCCTCTAGTCAGGTGGGCACCAGCTGGTATTTAGGCCAAATCCCCCTAAAATCCGTACGTGCGGGTCTCCCTGCACGGGAAAGGAGATGGACAGGAAGGCTTGGAAGTTGACTTATGAGATTACCCGTTAACAGGCTTTTTAGGAGACGTCGAGACGGAACCCCGTGAAGCCTCTACCATGTCCTCCTTAACGTCCCTCGTTACCTCGTGCAGCATTCTGCCCTTCACTAGTGTCTTGTGAAAAATAGGTTACAATCATGGAAATATAAATCGCCGAAAGCGATACGAAACATGCGATATGTATAGGTATCGGTAGTCCCCTGTACGATATTTATATTGATGCAAAATGGGCGATGCGTAACGTTTATTAATTATTATGTTTTAATTCAGTGTAATTATAATTGTGTTTTCTACTTTGTTTTTGAGTCATTTCCCATGACTTTATATTTGGTTCATATAACTCATTTGATTTTTTAAAAATTTAATCTGATTTTTTTTTAATTTTTTCTTAAGGAAAAAATTATATGTATTGTCTGAAACCAATACCAAAACCGATATGTATAGGTTTCGGTTGGGACCGATACATCCCCCGAAACCATATTTTTAATCCTTGGTTACAATTCTCTCAGCTCTCGTTTTCTCTCATTTTTTGTGTGACAAAGAAAACCTAATCATAACTCATTTACATATCCTGTACAATGACGCAAAACTACGAAATTGCCAGCTCTGCAATGAGCTGGAGCAGCGGAGTTGAGCCTGGTGTACAGGTGTACAGTTCAAACTGACAATCAACCAGAATACAAGGCGCAATCATAACGAATTTTAACAGCATTTTCATTAAAGTAAAACCTTAAAGTGTCATTTCAAACCCAAATATAACTTCTTTAATGACAAACCCTAACTCATAGTGTCATTTCAAAACCCAAATATAATTTCTTTAAAGCCAAACCTTAACCCATCCTCTTTCTTCTTCCTCTCTAGTTTCTCTAATTTTCGGCAAAATCCCACCCTCGCTTCTTTCTCTCTTCAAAATCTCATTAGAAATACAAAGAACACCTAAACACATGAGGTGGCTTACCCTCTTGAGGTGTCGAGTCTCGAATCTTAATTTTTTTCTCATTAAAGGGGGAGAAAATGAATCCTAATTACTTCAATTTTCTTTTGAGTCATTTGCAAACTCTTTAAGAGCTTGTGTATCAATAATGGCAGAGGATGCAAAAATCCTCATCTGTAACTCAGGTAACCCAAGAAAGAAGGGGGAAAAGCAATCTTGGTTCTTTTCCCCTCTTATAGTTGTTTTTCTTTTCAACTTGATCTCTTTTTTTTTTTTTCTTTTTTTTTTTTTTCCTGTTTTTGGAATTCTAAAGTTGAATTCAAAGGGCAGATTATTCATTTTTTTCTCTTTTCAATTACGTTACCTGCCATTAAACAAGTTGAGTGAGATGAGCTTTGAGCTTGACTATGAACCCAGCTACTTATTGAGTCATAAGAAGCCTAACTCCAGTTAATTCACTTGTGGATGGCCGAGCCTGAATCATTTTTTCAGAGTTCAAATCAAGCTCGAGCTGAGCTCAAACAAGTCTTCTAGTTAAACGAGCTGATCTCGAGCATTCCCCAACTCAAAACGACTCGGCTCCCAACTCATGCCTTTGTGAACTTGAGAGCTTAAGTTGCTCCAATTTAAATGCTCAAGGTCTCAAAGAAAGAAAGAACAGGATGATGTAAACTTCAGAAAGAAAATGTTAGATTAAAAAATATATATCAAGAGATATTAATCATTATTCAAGTCAACGCCAAAAAAACTCATTTTAAATAGTGGAAAACTTTCACTACTTTCATTTAATTATTCTATTCTCTATATTAAAACTCGGCGAGCCGACCCAAAACTCGACCGAGTTGACTCGACTCGACCAGGTTTCGGGTCGAGTTTGACGGAAAACTCGGAAAGTAACACTGAAAACCGAATAACTTGCCCTGACTCGCCTGACTTGCCCTAACTCGTCCCAACTCGCCCGAGTTATGTAATATTTTTCTTATAACAAAAAATCGACTAAACCGACCTACCTGAGTGACCAAATTTTTTTATTTTTTATTTTTAATACACCCCACCCACCCTTGGTATAAATACGAAACAAAATGAGAGTGTTTAGTATATATTGAATTATATATCTCATTTTAGGCATGTTTTTATCATTAATTTTGAATTTATACCATATATACAGTATTAGAAAAATATTATATATGTTCGAGTTTAGGTGTCATTACTCGGACGAGTTTTGCCCAAGTTTTCAAGTTGACTCTACTCGGCAAGGTTCCGAGTCGACTTAAGTTTCAGGTTTTAAAACACTGATTCAATTCTTGTTCTTGGTTTCTTTTCTTGTTCTAAGTACTTTCCAAGAGTTCCTTGTTTCATCACACTTTTCAATTTCCATGGGATTGGTTGCATCAATTTTAGAAAAACATGGCCTTGTCAAACTTGGGAATCTAAAGAAGTCTTAAAAAACACTACATTCCATTAATATTAGGGTTTTCCTAGACCCAACCCTGATATAAATTACGAAGTACCAAGTTACTCTTTAACTATCCCATTTGAGTAAACAAGCAACGCAACATATGACATATTTATGATAACAAATCTCGCCAAAACCGGTATTTATTATCTGTGAGTTGTTTTGGCTCGATTTGGGTAGGGCGATCAATCGCCCCAAAGGGGGATCGATCGCCCAAACGTTGTTTTGTTCTAGGAAATTCCTAAAAACAGTTTTTAGAGAGTTTTTTAGCTTTGGGAAACTTCTATTTTGGTAGAGTTCGTTTCCTCTTGTGTTTGGGGTCTCTTTTGGGCTATAAAAGAGAGGATTGGAGTTAGGGCTTGTAAGAAGTTAAGTAAGATTGTCATTAATAGAGTTTGGGTTGAAAGAACAAGAAGACTTTTGAGAGAGAGAGAGCATTGTGGGCTTTCCTTGGGATTTGATCTTCGTTGTGAGTTCTTCTCTTTTGTATTCTTCTCTTGGATTAGTGAAGATATTTGGTGTGTTGTGACCGTGGACATAGCATTTAGGCCGAACCACGTAAATCTTGTTTTGTGGTGTGTGCTTCTTATTTGCTATATTTATTTTTCATTGTCGTTTATTTTATTCTAAGGGGTTTCCGCACAACAAACTGTTATCAGAGCTATTGGTTTAGAATGATGACAAAAACTTCGAGTTCCAGATTCGAAGTGGAGAAATTCGATGGAAGTAAAAACTTCGGGTTATGACAAATAAAGGTTCGTGACTTATTGATCCAATAAGGCTTGTACAGAGCTTTGAAGGGGAAGGATAAGAGGCCTGAAAATCTGAAGGAAGAAGATTGGGAGGACTTCGATTTGAAGGCAATGAGTGTGATTCATCTATGCTTAGCAGATGAGGAACTATACAACATTCTCAAAGAGGAGACGGCTTTGGTTCTTTGGTTGAAGTTAGAGAGCCTCTACATGACGAAATCGCTCACTAACCGGTTATACTTGAAGCAAAAGTTGTTTACACTCAAGATGGTAGAAGGTACGAAAATTTTCGATCATCTTAGTGAATTTAATAAGATTGATGCTGAATTAACAAGTATTGGTGTAAAACTTGATGAAGAGGACAAAGCCCTACTTCTTGTTACTTCCCTACCTCCTTCGTTTGAGCACCTTCGTACGACGTTGATTTATGCAAATGAGGATATCAATTTGGAAGATGTTATTAATGCTCTTCTTTCTAATGAGTTAAGAAAGAGTACGCAAAGTAGTGAAAGCCATGAACAGGCTTTACTAATAGAGGGGAAGAAAAGGAGTAACGGGTCTAGAAATGGGTGCAGATCATACAAGAATGTTGAGTGCTATTACTGCCATAAGAAATGACATATAGCTAAATATTGTTGGTTAAAAAAAGTGAGGAAAGAACCTCTAGTACAGCCAATGTGGCCAATGAAGATTCCAAGGATCCGGACGATGATCCCATGGTTCTTTCGGTTACTACAACTAATGGTTGGTCTAAGGACAAGTGGATTCTTGATTCTGGTTGTTCCCATCATGTATGTCCAAATAGGGACTGGTTTGCTACCTACAACAAAGTTGAAGGCGGCACTGTCTTAATGGGTAGGGCTGTCAATGGACCGGATCATGATCCGGATCCGATCCGAATCCGATCCGATTAGCCGGACTTTGGACCCTATATGTGATCCGTCGGATCGGATTCGGATCGGTCGAATCCGATTATAATCGGATCGGATCTGGATATAGGGTGATCCGATCCGATTAAAATCCGATCCGATAATAATAATAATTTTTAATTATTTTAAATATATTATTTAGATTTTCTATGTATAAAATATTAATTTTAAAAAAAATTAACATTAATTAGTATTAATTAAGGTATTATTAGATTTTTTATTATTAAAATAGATTTTTTTTTAAAAAAATAACCTTACTCGGATCGGATCGGATCGGATTCGGATCGGACGATATATAATCGAATCGGATTCGGATCGGTTACTTCATGATCCGACGGATCTCGGATCGGATTCGGATCAGTCGGATTCTTAATCGGATCGGATTCGGATCTAGGCAGATCCGGTCCGAATCCGATCCGTTGACAGCCCTATTAATGGGTAATAATACACCCTACAAGATTTTTGGGATAGGGACAATCAAAATAAAAATGCACAATGGTTTAGTGAGGACATTGACGGGAGTGAGGCATGTTCCAGATCTGAAGAAAAATTTGATCTCTTTGAACTCTTTAGACTCTCGGGGGTACAGATTCTATGCACAAGATGGAGTGCTAAAGGTTCGAAAGGAAGCCTCGATTGTGATGACTGACAGGAGAAGAAGGAACTTGTATGTGTTGCAAGGAAACACAATTTTTGGTGGAGCATCTAAAGCAAAGAAAGCTCCTGCTGTTCCTAATTCTAGCCTAGCAAAGGAGGCACGCGTTTTGGCAAACAATGAGGGTTTGCAATTGAAGATGAAAGCGGTTGAATATATGACACTCAGTTTTAATGATGATTTTCAGGTGGAGTCGGGGACTCCACATCTTTCGCAATAGGGTGAAAGAATATGGGTGGAGAATTCTAAAAAGTTGTTTAGACTTACTTCAAGTTCGGCGAGGTGGAACATTGCATTCAGTTTGGATTATGATGGTGAAAGCGTGATGGCACATCAAAGGGTGTTCGTGGGAATCTCGCCAAGGTGGAGATTTGTGAGTTGTTTTGGCTCGATTTGGGCAGGGCAATCGATCGTCCCAAAGGGGGATCGATCGCCCAAACGTTATTTTGTTCCGGGAAATTCCTAAAAACAGTTTTTAGAGAGTTTTTTAGCTTTGGGAAACTTCTATTTTTGTAGAGTTCATTTCCTCTTGTGTTTGGAGTCTCTTTTGGGCTATAAAAGAGAGGCTTGGGGTTAGGGTTTGTAAGAAGTTAAGTAAAATTGTCATAGCTAGAGTTTGGGTTGAGAGAACAAGAAGACTTTTGAGAGAGAGAGAGCATTGTGGGCTTTCCTTGGGGTTTGATCTTCGTTGTGGGTTCTTCTCTTTTGTATTCTTTTCTGGAATTAGTGAAGATATTTGGTGTGCTATGACCGTGGATGTAGGCATTTAGGCCGAACCACGTAAATCTTGCTCTGTGGTGTGTGCCTTATTTGCTATATTTATTTTTCATTGTTGTTTATTCTATCCTAAGGGGTTTCCGCACAACATTATCCTTTAGTTAAAGGTTTCAGTATTTTACCCAAACCAATATGAGCCATTTTACATAGTGGTCATCACGTAATGTTTGACGCTATATTACATATCGTGAGTTCTAAATGTATTTTAACTCATTTCTTTTAAAATTTTCGCTTTCTTCCCCTCTCAAGCCAAGTATGACCACTCCATCTTATTTTTTTAGGATAAAAATGCTAGATCTAAGCTATTTGAATCTTCAAAATCAACATTTGAGGGGAAAAAACAGTTTAGAGTTTTTTAATTGGGTACAATTTCTCAACTTTTTTCAATCACTTTTCATTCATAATTTGCATTTAATATCAATGATTTTACAGGTTTATCAAATTAAACATTTTTTCTTAATCTAATATATTTTAAATAATTTTTATTTTTACTAAACAAACGGAACATGCATTACGGTGTGTGTTACAATCAGTGTGTTGGTCACACCAGTTTTAGTTCTCTTTCTACTGTATGGCTTCTAGAACTAAGGCTGCATTCAATAGAGGAATCGGAGAATATAAACAAGAAGAAAAAAAGGACATTAATTATGAGTAGAAACTTAGCTAAACGTAATTATTTTTGTGCCTAGACAAAGTTTATTTTGGATTCAGAAATTGAACAGGATAATCCTGTCACAGACTTACAGTGTTGATCAGAGAACTGAGAACTGTTGCTTAATGGACCATAAGATATGCACATTCATCCTCTTTCAGAAAAATGACATGCAAGGGACCTATGACATATAAGAAGCAGTCCATTATGGCATCTAATATGTAGCATTTCCAATGAAATAAACCAAAAAAAAAGTCAAGTCAGTAGAAGCAAATCCTTGCCACTCAAGACTCAAAAACCATCATGGAATTGTACTAATAATTAAAAAAACAGGAATTAGAATCAGCAGACCTTAATTTGCGATGGTGACTGTACGCCACTCCCTAAAGACACTGATCTTGTATTGCCAGGTGTTTCCTTATCCGGTTGAAGTTCATATCTAAAATAAGAATCCGACTGATGTCTTAAGCAGGTATGGACTACATCTTGGCAAGGAATCTCAATCTGAGGACTGCCTGAATCATTTGTCACTATAAGTAATTTACAATTCGATTTTATGTTGGGAATTTCAAGAGGAAGATCTTCTGAATTAACAGATAGGGGTGTATAAGTAATGACAGCAATTCGTGTAATAGTGCCAGGGAAAAGAATTAAGCCTTCCATGTATTTGATCTGGAAAAGCTTTGTGTTCTCCGCTACTTCACTAATTTTGATAATGCTTAACAGATATGGAGAGCCATTTTTTAAAGAAAGATCAACAACAACTGTTTCACTTCCATCACATGGAACAAGGGCCTCAAGATATACTAAAACCAGATCTGTAAGACCACTATATGCTGATTTCCCATGCAGCTCTGCTTCAAGAGGAACTATAACCACATCAGTCCTATCCTGTGAGGAAATCTGCAACTGCATACAAAAAGCACCAAAAACTTTTCCTTCACCACTAGACAAGAGGTCCATCTCCATGATGGTTTCGGAATTGTGAGGCTCAACCTCCCAGCTTCTAAGGGGACTTATCCCCACCATTGGCAAACCAACTTGACCACTCTTGATATCTAACCACTCCTTAACATTTAGCAAAGAACCAAACTCCTCAGAACCCTGAAAAGTGTCCATTCTACATATAGCTTCTACAGAGTAGGATGTGTTATCTAAGCATACCGATACCCATGCAATAACTTCCTCCACATAGATGGTACCATCGAAAGGATTAAACAAAGACAAGTTCTTACTCCACCTTCCATTGGAAGAAATATCCAGCCCCACCAAAGGCTGTATACCATAAGGGGACTCAATAGCCAAGCCTTTAGCATGAACTAAGAAACCCCCAGAGTTTGTCTGCACAACAAGGTGAGCCGAGGAGAAACCCAACCTTCTCGGTAAGAAAACAAAACAAATTGAAGCAACTTCACCAGGTCCCAGCAACAACTCATCAGATTCACATGGATAAAACTGTGTATCAGTACTATATGGTTCATAGACATGTAAAATGTTATCCTTGCAAGTATTCACCACAGTCAAGAAAGTTAATGAAGGAACATATAAATACTTGTGCCCCCAATCCAGTTGAGGGGGACTTATTTCCACATGGGGTGATGAAGAACCATCGAGAAGACCTGATTTCATCATCTCAGAACTTTTATTTGAGCTAGAACCCGGCCTCTGCTGCTTAAGCAGAGGTCCTCTACAAGATGTAAGATCATTCTGATCAACCCTATTGTTTTGAGAGGGTGACTTGCCATGGGATCCCTTTTCGGATTTAAACGAACAAGAAACACTTCTTCCATTTAATAAGTTATGCATGCCATAGTTGGACGACTCGCTTGGTTTTTTTTCCCACATATGATCCAGTACTAATCCTTCATGTGATGAAGCGTCAACCTCGCTACCAGGAACTTCTAGAAGAGATGCTTTGAGTCTATCTTCTTCAGACAAAAAACCAGGCAATGTTGAAGGAAAGCAGAAAAATTCAGATCCCATACAGACATTCTGAAGACCCAAGCGGGTTGGTGAGTTCCCTTGAACATAGTCCGAGTTACTATCGCCAAAAAATATATCTTGAAGACTGGCACCATAATTATCTTCATAAGACCCACATGCATCATAATCTAAGGGGTCCTGCATTCCCCTCACTTTTGGCACTAACCGGTTCTTCATGGCACACGGCCCACATGTAGCCAGCCAAAGTAGGGTACATGACAGAACCAGAACGAGTTGAAATCCTTCAAATGGCTGAAAAAATCTCCTGAATTAATATATACAATAAGAAGAATGAGTTAGTTGTGAAAAAGTTGTATATGACATAGATAAGCTTGCATGGACTCATTCCTCTGCCAGAACCAAACAAAACAAAAAAAAAACTAAAAGTCAGTGGTTAATCGATGCAGAAACCTCCTGAATGTGATGAGGAACTGATAGAGAAGTGGGGTGTGGGCAATTGCATGGGATTTGATACACCAACACAACTATAGGGGTAATGTACAAAATTACTAATAGACAAGAAAAATAAGAAAGGGATACTAAATGTAAATATTGATAAAAGGAAAAAAAATATTTCAGAAGAAAGAAAGGAGGAAAAAAGGTATTGTCAAATGCTGTATGAATCTTCTAACACTTGTAGTTTACTAGTTTTCAAATATTAGAAGAACTGGATTCATTTGCTTACTTTAAATAAACACATTCTGTTTTATATTTAAGAAATTTTCTAAAATGCAAGGAAAAGTGCAGTTAATACATATCCTGCTTTTCTAAAATTGGGATTCGCTTCTAAAAAAAACATCATTAACACTTGTACTAAGTTTTCACTGACAACGCTTTTAACTAGCATTAAATCTACAAGAGCAGTCACTAAAAAGAGTAACAACCAACCACAAAACCATCTCTCTAAAGTGAGCGTTTTCAGCTACTTCGAAATCTCCATTAATACCAAAAACAAGGAAGCTTAGAATAAACAAGCGATCAAAATCAATCAATAAACAAAACCTAAAACGAAAACAGAGAAAAATATCATCGAAACAGCAGAGAGTAACAGATTATAATCAAAATATGAAAAAAGAGAACTCATCAACGATCAAAATGTGAAGTAAAAGAGCAGAACCAGAAATGGCGAAACGCAGCTCAAATAGACACCAAACCGAGCAGAGAGAGAGAGAGAGAGAGAGAGAATAAAAGGATAGTTGAGGATTACCGATAGAACATCGAAAGCGGTTCTTCAGCTCTGGTAGTTAGGGTTTCGTTCTCCATCTCTGCAGACCAAAATGAACCATTTGGATTTTGGTAGATTAGGGTTTTCTTCGTTTTCGAGCAAACCTGAAAAAATTAGTAAAAGGAAAACACAAGCTCCTGGGAAAACGGAAGGCTGTGGAGAAAGACCGAGACGGGAGAGACAGGCTCAACTAGTGGAATGACCAGATTACCCATAGCATTGCATTCATTAATAACTAACTCATTACAGTGTTGCTCTTTTTTAGTACGGAATGAGGCAACGTAAGGGTAAATTGGTAATTGACTGATGTACTCGGGCTCTCAGTTCATTAAAATAAAGCCTTGAAGGGAAGTTGAGAAGACTTTGGATTGTTTTATAATATAAAGCAAAGATACACAACACAACTTATTTTATAAAATAAGCTTTCATTTATTACTTTGTTTTGTTACACAACTTATTATAAGCTTTCATTAATTAGTTTGTTTATTTTTAGTGGGGGCAGCCCTACGTGTATTCAAGAATGTAAGTTAAGAAGACTATTTTGCCCTCCTTATTAAAGATTAATGACTTTTACTTGGGCACACCCCCTGCATGCTCCAATGGTAAGGTGTGGCCCCTTGTGTGAGAGACGTCATGACATTTATTTTCCAACGGGGTGACGACTTGTAAGTAATCCACTCCTTGCTAAGAAAATTGGAATGGGTTGGCCGGACCCATTAGTCAACGGACAGGTCATGTTATAAGGCACGAAGCACTTTAAATATCGGACCAATAAACCTAACACATGAAATGAGTAGTGATCCGTCGGAAGCAAACACTCACTTGATGGTCACGTGGAGCTCGAGAATGCAAAGACCAAACTTTTAAGATAGTAGAAAGGCAATGCGCAATGGTAGAAAACAATGGTTAAGATGGAAGGACACTCGATTCTGTTCCCAATATATTGGATGCTCCTCTTGTAGGTAGAGTGCAACCCAAGAGATAAATGGGCTTTAAGGTCCAAACGACTCGTGATTAAGGCAGTAAATGTTTTTTAAATCACCACAAAATAGTAATAAAAGGAATAGAAATTAAAAACAAATTTTATTGGAATCTTAAGGGGCAAACAACAAAATCAAAATAATTTTTAGCAAAAAGGGTACCGGTCAGCCGTATGTTTGTAATGTTGAGAAATGATAATGTCACATCCACTTTCTGATTGTCACTCTCACCTATTTTTATATAAGAAGACAAAATAGTATGATATTTTTTTGTAGTCCAATCATTTTTATTTTGTCATTTTGTTTAAAATTAGGAAAAACAATTAGAGAGTTGACAACTGGAAAAGACGTAACACTTGCTCTTGTATGTTTTACCGTCCAATTAATGGGTTTTTGGAACGACTCAACAAATTTCCATTAGTAAGCCTTCAAACTGCCCTTGGGGCCTTGGACACGCAAGGGCCCAACTCTCTTCTATCTATCAAACCTCAAGAGAAGAGTAGAGGAGTATAATAACTGTTGTGTGAAAGCGTATAAATAAAAGTGTAACGATCTAGAAAACAGTGAACAAATAATCAAACGGAAGAAAGAAAACAAATCAACAAAGAGACACGATTTACGTGGTTCGGCAATATGTCTACGTCCACGGGCAGTAGTGATCGATCACTATATTCAACAGAAGATTTTACAATGCTCACTCAAAAAAAACCATCTTCTCAAATCTCCCTAAAAAAACGGCTCTCCTCTCTTTCAAAATAAACCCTAAAAAACACCTTATATCATTAGGGTTACAATATAAAGACAATATGAGTAAAATACCCAAAACGGATCGGGCCAATATTCGGGTCAAAATTTCGATTGGGGGCTTTGCCCCCACATTGCCCATTTATCAGGTCATCCGGGTTGCCAAACAGGTCATCATGAATCAGGTTTGAATTCATGACAACTTCCAACAATAACACACTACAAATTTCAATGCAGGGCTAAACGAAAATAGCGAAGTTTTCTAACTATAGACTAGTTCTCTTGATCATCATTTGATCAATGGATCCACTAAATCTTCAATTGACCTCACCAAGTCAACTGCAATAATTACGTTTATAAAGTAATTCTTTAACAAATTTATGACTTGGATAAATATATCGACTTTTCGTTATATACGTAAGTTATTTTAGTCCTTAGTATAATAGCTAAGCAATCACATAGCTTAGTTGGTTCAAGTTTTGGGATAGATCTTCAAGGTCTCGAGTTCAACTCCTCTCAGGCTTATTCGATGCACGTGATTTGCAGGTGATTGAGTGCATCCAAGAGACTAATCCTTCTTTGTTAGGGTTGGGATACTCTCCGTGACCAAAAAAAAAAATGCAATAATATAGCCAACTGTTTCTTTCCTTTTTTTGATAATCAACATAGACTTGTTTCGAATTAGTATATTGATCATTAATACGATTAGACATTCCGCTTCCTTTTCAGCTTTATTTAAATGAGCAGTGATTAGCATACCTGTGAAATGGATTTTAAAATCCAAGGCTTGGACAGCCTTGGATTTTAAAATCCATTTCACAGGTACCTTAACTATTTCCCTATTTAAATCTATAAACTTGGTTTCCCTATTTAAATCTATAAACTTCGATCCATAGTGGATGGAGAGGTGAACCAAATATATCTTGTTTTATGGTGTGATTAATATTCCTAAGATTCAGATCTGGTTGCATCTCTCTCCTTTACGGGTTCTTATGTTTCTTTATGTCTGAGCCAAATAGCATTGCGCTGTGCCACAACAGTCTCCCTGAGCTCATCTAAATCAACCCATGCTTATAAGAAAAGAAACACAAAGTATTAACTGAACATTAAATATATTAACGCAATAACAATGAAGTGAAATGTCATTTTAAGATCTGTACGTGGACAGTCTCAAATCTCCAATGGACTACCTACAAGAAGATCTTGGTATCTTTAGAAATTATTCGCCATTTCGTACGAAATGTTATTCATTCTTCATCTTATTTACGCCATCTTTGACATGATGTTTAATCTCTAACTTGAAGGTGGAAGCTTCCCTTCCAAGAAGGAAGAGAAGAAGGCAAGTCCTCTAGCCGGTTGATAACTTGGAACAAAGTGTCCAGCTCCCCTTATGGTCACAAATGTCAGGTTCTGGTATCCAACGGCATACCCGCCAACCTTTGTAGAAAACAAAATATTAGTACGATTAATGGATCATTTAGAAGCTCATCGAAGTGACGAAGATAATGCGGTTCTTACCTCATTTTGGGTGTACCAAGGGTACCAAGTGGTCTTCACTGATGTATCAAGTTTGTCAATTGAGTACCTACTGGATGTTACTGGTACTCTACCATCTGTGTCTCCGCTGCACATTAAGTTCGATTTTTCAGGTTACGGAAACACCTACTTAAGTGAAGGGTAAGAAGAAGTAAGATCTCTCCCAAAATACTTGGATACATTTCAATTTGATACATTTCTAATATTTCTAAGATTCAGGTTTTGGATAGATGTATTACAGTTTAAAAGAAGAGTGTTTTGTAGGTCTCTTTGGTGCATTCAGTAACCAAAAGAACTATTTGAGCCAAATTTTCAAGACAAAGAACTGAAATCATTCAAATATTTCAATTTCATACCATGAACCGATATCTTAAACAACTTACCTATAGATCCATACACTAATGCCACTGGCCATCAGCTCCTTAATGGTCGGCAACACCGTTAATGGCATGTCATTCCAAAGACTGTGTATCATGTCACTGTATTTATCGGAGAGGAAAAGATAAGGCCAGAGAGCAGTTATTTTCAATTAAATTTCCAGGATGTTTACAATATATAAAAGAAAAGATTCAGAAGGGTATTCAAATTGCCTGCAGGATTCCCATGGATATGGAAGAGCGGTGACATTAGCATGAAGAGCCTTTTGCACTTGAGGAATGTTCAAATAAGAGTAGATATAGTCACTTGAGCAGGGATCAAATGCCGATATCTGTTTCCAGTAATGAAGTAAAAATTAGAAAATAAAAATTAATGGGTATTTCTTTGCTGGACTATATATGAGTGTCTGTGGAAAGGGGGGAAATAAAGAGTAAAACTAATACATACCGAGGGTGAGTTTGAAGAACCACACAAGGGAGCATAGATGTCATAGATAAAAATGTCACTAAGAAGATTATCTGCTTCGTCGAGATAATTGTTGCATACTCCCGTCAAAAATGGTGTCGAAAAATTGCAGTTCAAGTTAATACCCTCATTGATTTCATCGGAAACCAGAGCATGTGTCCAGAAAAAATCATACATCCCCTTTAAACCCGTTTCAAAATCGATCCACGCATTACCTATCTAGAATATCATAACTCCATCAAGTTAGAATTTTTCTTCACATATATGCATGTTTGCTCAGAAATACATTATCTACATGTATGTGTGCATAAAGAATTATGTGCATATATATTATCCTGCATAAAGAACAACATAACGGCTATACGATGTGTATGTACTTACATACGCATGTGCGTATCTATCTACGAAACATCCATACTCTCCAAGTGCAGAGTATATAGTGGCATGACCGAACTGCAGTTATGTTATGAAAATGAGACATATAAAAAGATATATCTTAAAGTTAATAGAGACTTACAGCAATCCCCTTTAGGTTAATGACAGTTTGGTTAGTGTTCTTGTTATTCTGAAGAATTAACTGAGCAAGCTGAGGTACATAGTGCCCGGCATAGCTCTCTCCTGTTAGAAAGAAATCTCTAGTCTTGTATTCAGGAAACCTCTCCAACCAATTAACCAAAAAGGTATATGAATCTTCAGCAGTTCTCTTATCTCCACTTAAGTTGTAGTCAGATGTTGTATTTGAATAAGAAAATCCCACACCCGCCGGAGATTCGAGGAAGAGGATATTTGCGGCTGTGTTATAAAAAAGAAGCATATGTAAATTGTTCTCTTATAGAAAAACATTGTCGCGCGCACATAAAAAAATATATAAGGATTCACCATTGTTCCATGCATATTCATTTTGTTGCAGAGTTTCACCGTCGCTATGAACTCTATATGGGCCTAGTTCCATCATGGCTCCATTTCCAAATGAAGAACAACCAGGTCCTGCCCACCAAAGCCCATCAAATGATGAGGATGATTAAGAAAAGAAGACAATGATAACAGGAAAACATCAATACGATACGAAATGGAAACAAATCAACCAATAATTGTTCTTGACCATGATAATGAAGCTAATCGAGAAACCCCCCTCCCTCACCATTTCTTTTTTATATATAAAAAAGTCCACCAGTTCAAAAGGCATTACCTCCATTAAGCCACAATACCAAGGGCTTTGTTGAAGAGTTTTGAGGAGACTCGGTGAAGTAGTAGAAGAGTGCTCTACCGGCATTAGGATCGACAGTCACGTAGCCTGAATACTGATCAAAGAGTGCTCCATTAGGCTGCCCTGGCAAGCTCTCAATCTTATCGGCTGCCTTCAACCCATCTTGAGGGGCCACATACACAGGTGAAAACTCTGATTCAGAATTCTCCAATGTCGTATCAATTAACCTCTCCTTCAACCGATCTGCCCTTATGAGCTTTTTTAGTGGGTCAAAATTCCTCCCTCCATAACACTGTACAAAGACTACCAAGCAGGAAAGAGAAAGCAAGACTAGGAATGTAGCCTTCATCATCCTTGCAGGCATCTGTAGAGCACAAATTGCTACTACTTGATGAACCTACTTATAGAGATACTGCGATTTGCTCGATGGAATTACTGTTGTTTCCATACGCAAATTGTTTGTATCGTTACATATTGATAGTTAGCATCGCATTGTCTCTTTTTTTTTTTTTGTAATTTAAAAAACACCCGGTGAGGGAGGGGGGTGTCTGTTCTTGTTAGATGAGCCATTGTATATGTTTCTGAACTCTTCAAATATTCTAGCAGTGCAGTGTGTCTGTTCTTGTTGGATGAGCACCTTAATGACATTGTATATGTTTCTGAACCTTCGATAATTCCATGCATTTGATCACTAGTTTATATTGATTTTATCAGAGATTACAGCAAATACAGACAATAATGGAATAAAAAGCAGCCGGCCGCTAGGGGATTTCTGGATAAATGTTGCAGGCTGTAGCTAAATTAATGTGGTTCCAAGAGGTGTTGTGGTCCAGAAACTCCAAAGCACCTAAAAACAAACCAAATACCTTAATATTCTCGCCTCCCTAAGTCTACACACCATGCTGATATTAGCATAACTAAGAGGATGAAGGTTGCAATATTCCCATTGCTGCTCCTCTCTTTCTGGTTCTTGGTTTCCTTCCCCACCTTCAATGAAGCCAACCAGATTGATGGCATTGAGGTTAATTAAGTCAAGAGGGTCATAAAACCATCCACAGCCCGATACCAAGGAGAATTAGATGACACTGAGGAGTATTCTCCTGTGTACATCGGACCCCAATATGGGTTTAAGGAAATTGATCAGATCGATGTGTTGCCGCCTTGCCGGGGAAACCTGAAGGAGTAGATTTCACTCAGTATGCAGGCTATGTGACTGGATCTAAATGCTGGAAAAGCACACTCTTCTAATATTTTTGTTATGATTGTGTCTTGTATTCTGGTTGATCGTCAATTTGGATGGTACACTCGGGCAGTTGGGGGGTTACTTGAATTGTCATTTGGTAAGTTTACGTCTTTGTGCAGGATATATAACTCCAGTAAGTAATTTGACCTTCTCTTTCATGGGGGTGATTAGTGGGCTAATGGTATATTTTCCCATACTCTGGTTGGGTGGCCAAAGTAAAATACTTTGGCACCCTTTAACTCTGGTTAAAAAGTTTTAACCCTTATGGTTAAATTATTTTTTTTCTAAAAATCATGGTTAGAATCTTTAATCCTAAAGATTAGTGAATTGTCACCGCAGTTAAAAGGGAAACGTGACAAGTTGGAGAGGCTAGCCCAGATTATTTTACTTGTCCCCGGCCAGGACAGTAAATCCCTAAATCATTTCCAAACCTGTCTCTGCAGAAATTGGATCATATAGACTTTTTATTTCGCAAGGGGGAGAGTGCAATTGAAGGAGAATGAATCTAGGCAAAAGATTAGCTCTGGTGGATGCCAGAGCTGGATGCTTGGGCATCCACAAGTCACAAGTCAGTGGACATGTGACGATTAAAAGGGGGGAGATATCAACAAGTGGGGAGAAGTCAAAATCATGGGGAGAAAATGAAATGACTTCTCCCTCAAATTGTGGCCAGGTGCCCCATCATTTGTGGATGCCAGAACTAATTTTTTTGCCATGAATCTAGCAGCACTCCCTTTTAAACCTAATGAAAATTCAACGTACTCATTCTTTCAATGCCAAACATGATTACCTTAGGTGTTCTTATAACAAAATCACAGAATTAATGCATGAAAATATACTTACCACTATACATACAAATAGAGTAAAAACCTACTGTAGATCTTCCTAATTACCACACTTAATTTTGCTGGCTCTGAATAAGGAGACTCGATTGCATAAGAGGAACAATAGTAGAAAAGGAAGAGCAAAACACCTACCGGAGACCCACTAAGGCGGTGAATGGCTTGTGATTTACCTCTGTAACAGGGTTTAGGCACTACTGTGTGTAATTGATTCGATGATAGAAACATGATGATGAGCTCTCTCAAGGCATTTGAAGTGAATGGAAGTCGGAGCTGTGGATATCGTCTATCATTGAATTTTATCAATTGTTTGTTTTTTCATTACTAAATTACTTTGACAACATATTCTATCCACATGCTATTGGAAATGAATGGGATTGGAGCTGTGAACATCCTCTATCATTATATTTTTTCAACTATTTTTTATTTCTAAATCTCACTATGCTATCGAATGGATTTATTTATAGCTCGGCCTGAAGAACAATGAGAAGTAAGTTCCTTTTCTTTTATGTTTCATATATATTTTTTCTTATTTTGGGCTTTCAAGTATTTCATAGATTAGAAATAAGCGTAGAAAACAAGTATCTAATTCATTACATCTTCAACTACGACAATATAATAATAATATATTATTTTATTAACCAATATTAAAATTCTCAATATTTGGGTATTTATAATAATAATATATTATTTTATTAACCAATATTAAAATTCTCAATATTTGGCAAATATCATTGATCTAAAATCTTTTTTCTCAAACTAAATTAAGGATGTCTGTAGTAACTGTATTCCTAAGTTGATAACGATAAAGTGTTACATATAATATTTTTTTTTTTAAGAAGTTGAATATATGTTCATTAATGCACGGGATATTTGCTAATCTACACTATATACTAAAGATATAACTCGATGATGTGGCAGCTCTCATTGATCTCCATTTTTTCTCTCCATGATGCAATATCATTACTAGTTAAAATGGGACATGTGGCAAAAGAAGAGTCAATATACCATTTAAAGAGTCCTCCCCCCATTGAACAAAAAAAAAAAAGAAGTACTCCCCTCAATAGGCTTCTCTCTTCCCTTAAAAGATCAATGTCATTTAAAACTCTTTAATTCCTAAGGAGTTTCTCTCTTCACTACACCTACTTCCCATCTAATTCATTTTCCCAACACATCCATCAATTCATTACAAGAGGAGTGCTAGCCCCAGTCGCATTTATTGCAAATTTTTCCATAGGCGCAAGATGGGCCTAACACATGGAGAAGTTTCATTATTTTAACAATTTTAAAAGTAAAAATCAGAAAGTGTTAAACATTTGTAGCACCCCAATTGTGTCTTTGGAAGGGCAAGCAAAATCCTTCATTACAAAAGAAGGATAACGTTCACTATCCCCAACCCTTCATTATCCTCTGTTCCCAATTAGATAATTTTTAGCTCCTAAGTGATTACCAATAGCTTTATGAACCCTCATCGATGAGGCTTGCATGACTAAATGTGGATAGAAGAGATGTGAAAGTGATGTGGTTTGGCGCGATACCTTCCTCTTGCATTCGAGACAAGAGTTGAAGCTTTCGTGATTTGTTTGTCATTCTATCGAACAAAGTTTGTCCGCATTTGGCATACATATCCACCAGAGCAGCCTCGACAAAAATGTCAGACTCAAACCCCGATTCTTAATACGTCTCCACGAGCCAAAAGCAATGATCTTGAGGCACATGACGGCTTTGAGAACAAAGGGGAATGTGTAATTGTTAGTCCCAACGCCCGTTTTTTTCGCATGAGCACATAGAGATGAAGCGTTTCAAAACAGTGGTAGCCATTCGTGTAGGCTCGAATCATTGTGTTCAAGTTGTTACACAATCATTGTGTATGGGAAGAGGAGTGTATTTGTTTGCGTGAGTTCAAGTTGTTACACAATTTTTTTGTAAGGCCCCCTTGGCCCCTAGCCAGCAGCGTCGTCCTATCCCATGTACTATTTAGAAAATTGTCTTTGGTATGATGTATGCATTTTTTTTCTCATGGATAAATCATGTCGCAGAGTCTTACAATAGAAAAATTCATAGAGAAGATTCAATTAGAGGATGCAATCCACAGCGCTACTAGCAAGATACAAACCTGTTGGGAAAATAATAGATCCAACAGAAAAAATAAACAAGCACACACACAAGGAAAAACAAAGAAACACGTGGTTCAACAATAACATGCCTACGTTCACGTGTCAAGATCCGATTATTTCTCTCTTATTAAGAGAAACCTTGTAAAATAATACTCTCATCTCAGATTAAATCCCAACTCAAGCTCAGAGCCCCTTGTACATCCCTCTCAATTCACCTTCTTAATGAAACTTGAAGAAGAATACATATCTATCTTCCATTTTTATTTTCTCTCATTCTCAATGCATTTCTTAATGCCTTGCAAACCCTATACCTATAACTACATATTTATAAGTCTATACAAGACTAAATAGAAACAGCCCATCTAGAAATAGAAGTTTCTAAGCAAAATTTGGCTTTGAAGCCCACCTAAGACCGCTCGAGTGGTGCCCAGCTCCGCCCAAATGGTGCCTCCAGAAATTCTAAAATCGAGCCTATAAGCACCCAATTTTTACACCCTTAGCTAACCATGGTTAAGTCCCTTAACCATGGCAATCCCTAGCCTAATCCTAGGATTAGACCACTAGTTAACCCTAGGTAAACCCTAGTTAAGCCCTAACCCTAGGTAAGCCCTAGCCCTAGCCTAGCCCTAACCCTAAATAAACCCTAGGTATGCCCTAGCCCTAGCCTTAGTCTAGCCAAAAACCTAGGTAAACCCAAGCCCTAATAAGCCCTAGGCCCTTAGGGCTTGAGCCCTAATACCTAAGAATCCATAAGAATCCAAACCTTTGGCCGGGGCCCAAGCCCAGGCCCAATATTTCAAAATTCAATCCCCCAGTACGTGTGCTTGCCTGGGCCGAGGCCTGTTGGGCAAAAACCTCTGGGTATCGGTGAAGTCTTTACCGACACCCTCGAAACACACTGTTTTGGGGATGTCGGTAAAGGCATTACCGACACCCCTAGGTTTTGCTTCCTCCAGCACACCAGCTCCCCTGCGCGGTCAGGCACGCCTGCACCACCACTCCTCCGACCTGCAGCCCCCTCTCCATCTCATGAGAGCCCATCCTACCACTGTCCTATTACCGGATGTGTCCCCAAGGCATCCCCTATAAATGGACAGTCCCCCCTTCACCAAGATCCATCTGAAAACTCCCCATTCGAAGCCCTGCTCAGTTCCAACCCCTTTACCTCCTTCCTAGGACCCCTAACAGGCCTCATCAGCTCGTAGCAACACCCCAACTCATCCTACCTCACCTGGGCAGCTCCACCGCCTCCTGCGAAGGATACCAGCAGCTCCGACGTAAGGCAGCAGGGTAGGGCTCCCCCCTACCCCATGGTTCTTTCTATTTTGATGCATATGTGAGCCCTTGGTCCATTCTAGGGGACTTTATTCTTGTATTTTGCAGACACCCCCACTATGGGGGGGTCTCTCCCACCTTCATAGGCACAAGGAACTCTCCCAAGGCCATATGCAGCGTTTCAGGCAGTCTTAGTAGGGTTCTAGGGGTCCCTCACATCATGAGGGAACCCCTGGTTCCATCCCCTTTGCAGCCCGAAAGGTCTGGTTTCATTATCTAAAAAAACGTCCAGGGTGTCTGCAATCTCAGTGCCGACACCATTGAACCCTTCAGTTCCAGGATCTATGGGCCCCACCCAAGGACTTCTAAGATCATTTCAAGGCCTGGGTTAGGACCTCCTGGGTCTCCCCTACACTTTACCTGAACACCTTGAGACCCGTAGTTAACTTTAACCAGGGTTAAATTTCAAAAAACCAAAAACTGCCAGAATGTCAGCAATCAGATTGCCAACATTCATCATTTTATGTGAACGGTGACAATGCCACTTCGGTACACTGTGGGGCCCACTCCAGGCCACCACAGGCTCATTTTGTTCCTTGTGTTCCCCTCTTCAAAACCAGGGGTCAAGCACCCCCTAACTCAAGTTACAGGGGTGCAAAGTCGAATAAAAAACACCCAAACTGTCGGCAATCCATCTGCCGACAGTGTGGTTTTTTTGCATTTTTAGGGCTATACAGTGGGCCCACAGTCCATGGGGACTCTCCACTAGACTTTACCTGACCCCTGGGGTCCATTTCCAGCATACCCTACCCCTGCCCTTGCCTTAACCATGGTTAACTCAACCATGAGCTAGAGTTAACCATGGTTAATTGGACAAACCAACTTGAAAAAATCTGAGAAAATTCTTTAAAATTCAAAATATTCCAAAACTTGGGGAAATTTAACTTTTGGATTGCATGCTCATGTCTAACCATGGTTAGATGAGCTTAATCATGGTTAACACTTGGTTTAACCATAGTTAAGTCCATTTAAGCCTTGGTTAAAATTTCAAAAAATCAGAAAAAATTCCAAATGGTAGTATAATTCTAAATTTGACTTTGTACACTGCCTAACCTTGATTATCCGGACTAACCATGGTTAAACTCATGTCTTAACCATGGTTAGCCCATTTTAACTTGGGAAAATTTTAGGAAAAATCCCCAAAAATGTTTAAACAACTCTTAAGGACCATAAACATACCTTGGACCTTGCCCAATCCCTGTTAGCAATCTTAACAACGGTTAAACCCCTCTTGGCCTACCGGGCCTAATTCTAAGCCTACCGGGCTTACCCTTGGCCTACCGGGCTTACCCTTGGCCTACCGGGCCCAATCCAAAGCCTACCAGGCTTACTCTTGACCTCCGGGTCCAACCAAGGCCTAGCGGGCCGAATCTTGGCCTACTGGGCCTAATCTTATTCTACCGGACTAAACCCTAGCCTCCGGGATTGCACCCTTGGCCTATTGGGCCCAATCTTGGCCCACCAGACCCAAATCCTAGTCTACCGGACTACCCTTTGGCCTACCGGACCCAATACCATGCACTTGATCAACTCTGGTAAATTCAATCCTAGTCTACCGAACTAGACCCTAAGCCACCCTTGGTACACACACAACACTCCCCTAGCCTTGGCACGGGCTCATGTGCCAAAACTATGCTCGATCTGATCTCACCCCAATGTGAGTACGTAGGCAACCCAACTTGGGTTCGACCCTAGTTTAGCTTTTCCTTTCTTGGATTAATATAAACTAAAACCTAAGGCATTTGACTAATACTTGACATTAAATTGGCTTAACCTAGTAAGTAGGGAACCGTTGTAAAAACGGAAGTGCCGGGGTGCTTAACACCTTCCCTGAGCTTAACCAAACCTCTTACTCAGAACTCTAAGCAGACTTTAGACCTTATCCATTACCTAGGACTTATCCCTACCGAATTAATAAGTGGCGACTCTAAATATAAACATTATGCCAAATGTGGGTAACCGGAATCCGTGCTCACAAAGCCAAATTCCTTCAAAAATTGCATGCCTACCATGGTCAATAGCACCATGGTTGTTTAATAATCTATCAATCTTCAATTGGTGGGACGATCTTCGATTTGTGACCATTATTAATTTTTATATAAAAATAATAATATATCTTTTTCCCCTTGTATTAGGTGCCTGTAAAGATCATGCTTTGTTTCCATCTATGTGTTGAAGGAAAGCTCGAAGCAAGCATCTGTTTCTCCTCTCATACACCAAAGGGATGTGAGAATATGGTCCAGACTCCATTGATCTCCTTTATATTTTCTTTTCTCTGCTTAAACTTTTTATCTAATTGTATTTAGAAAGAAACACGTGAATTAATTGTAACACTGCTCAGCTTACATTCCTCAATCATTTCTTTTATTGGAAAACAAATTATTAAGCTTTTTGGGGGGATTTTGTGAAATCCATTATCATGGGTCATGGAAGAAACATCTATCATAGCCATAACTATTGCAAATAGATGGGTAAGTCTTCCCACTCTTAGTTTTTATTGAACATTTTCATTTGGTGATACACAATAAAATTACAATAAGAACCTCCCTATTTTAACCTCTTTTTTTTTGGGAATAGGCATCATTTATCTACGTTAGTAGAGTCAGATGTTAGCTTGGGCATTGGAGCTCTTGCAACTCATACCCTTGGGGGATTGGATCCCCCGACCTCTCCCCATTAGAGGCTACACCCCTACCACTCACACAAGAAGCCGGGGTAGGTTTCTGATAGAGAATAGGGTAGGACAATACAGTGTGATGAGATACAATGTATCTCATCACAAGGTTATTTGAATTTGAATTAAAGAGATTAGGGAATATTAGATTTGATTTGATTGTGATTTCTTTTTACTTTAGGAATCATGAATTATCTATTGAAATCCTCTTTGGGTCTTTGTAAATCATTCAAGTTAATCAATAATATTTTATTTCTTTATGGTATCAAAGCCACCAATCCTTTGGTGACCTCTAAGCTATTGTTTTTCTCTTTCCGGCCGGTGGTGCCGCCGCCGCCCACTGGGTGTGAAACTTTTGGTTTTTTTTTTTTGAAATAAAAAACCATATACCTCTACAACCCCTAATTCTCATATTCATGTCTTACAATCTCTATCTTTTTTTCATTGAAGATCTTTCCAACGAGAGTTTTTCTTCAAATCGCGGGTCATACTTCGTGTTCTTTTGGGAGGAGATCATACAGCCGATCTAGTGGGCCACCAACTCCAACAACCTCTAAGATGAGCGGGATGCAATAGTGATGGACTTCACAGTTAGGTGGTGACCACTAACAGGCATGATCGGATGTTTCAGCGACTCAACAAAGTTAAAATCATGATCATAGACTTCTTTTTGTAACCAATTGCATGTCCCTTCTCCAAAGGACCATGCAATTGTGGGAGGGTGATAGAAAATAGGGTAGGACAATAAAGTGTGATGAGATACACTGTATCTCATCACAAGGTTATTTGAATTTGAATTAAAGAAATCAGGGAATATTCGATTTGATTGTGATTTCCTTCTACTTTAGGAATCATGAATTATCTATTTAAATCTTCTTTGGGTCTTTGTAAATCATTCAAGTTAATCAATAATATTTTATTTCTTTAGTTTCATGTTTAAGTAATTATGTACAGAACTATTTCTCTTGAAATAACCCTCTCTACCATATCTTTCATTAATGATTTTGTACTCTTTTTCTTGAGATTTTAGGAATAGGATTGATAATTCATAACTGTACTATTACTATAACCCGGTTGGTGATGTTACCACGTGTGCATCTCATGGGGCCTTTGCTAGTTAATGCTATAGGATAATGGAAAATAGACCACAAAGTCCTCTTCCAAACTAACCACCCAATTGCAAATTGATATGTGGCAGTTAAACTGTTATTTTATTTTTTAACTTTATTTCTCTCTCCCAATGTGTTGAAATTTGATTGGTGTGGTCAGCGTGGAAGAGGACCTTGGGGCCCTCTAATCAGAATTCAAAAGGGAGACCCAAAATACACCCCATTTTAATTTTTTTTACTTTTATACACCTCAAATATTTTTTTAGGACACTTTTACCCTTATATCAAAAGAATGGATTTAAAGAAGGGAAATGGAAAATGGACTCCAGGGTCAGCTTAGAAGCTGACCCCAGTGACCTCATTGGTCCAAGCCCCTTTTTTTATCATCCATCAACTGTGGTTAACCCCCTAGGGTTAAGTAATTTAACCATGTTTTTATCAAAACAAAAAAAAATTACCAATTTTAATTTAGTTAAGCTTAACCATGGTTAAACAAAGGTTAAAAGGGACACGGGAACACTTGGTTCAGCTTAGAAACGGACCCTGGGTCAGCTTAGAAGTGGACCCTGGGTCAGCTTAGAAGCGGACCCTGGGTCAGCTTAGAAGCGGACCCTGGGGTCCACTTCTTAGGACTCTTTAAAGAATATCAAGAGTTTCTACCTCACCATAAACCCTCTTCTCTCTTCATCATAACTCTCTTCTCTCCTCATGATCAACTCCGTCATTGCTCGTCATTGTTCCCGTCGTTGCTCGCCATTGTTCTTGTCATTAGCTCTCATCATGGTAAGTGATCTCACTGTTGCTTCTAGTTCACCGTAAACCCTTTTTTTTTTAAGAACATTCTCTCTTGGATCTTCTTGTTTTTTTTGTTTCTAATGCTTCATCTTTGTTTTTTGAGTTTTTATTTTAGATCTTCTCTCCTCACCATAACAATCTCTTCATTTCTCTCTTGTCCTTATTTTAATTTTTTGGGATTCTTTTTCTCAAGAAGAAACAATCTCTGTGTTATTTTTTTAAATTGTTTTTCTTAAAGAATAAACAATCTCTTCTCATGTTATAGTTGATCGTGATTTTTCCATAATCTTATTGATTGTAATTTATATTTAAAAATTTTTGAGAGGGTTTTCTTTTGAAAGAAGAAACGGTATGCTTGATCATGTTTTCCATCAACTCATATGTTGAACTTTTAAAAAAATTGCAGTTGATCGTAATTTTTTTTTAAAATCACAAATTCAAGATTAATTACATTACAATCAATCATTATTTTTTTGGAAAAGTCACAATCAATCACAAATTGGTGGAAAACTTCAATCGCGAATTGGAAGACAAATCACGATCAATTGCAAAATTTTCGCGATATATCAAGCAATGATTATGGGTCAACACTAACTTGTCACGATCGACTGACTGCTACTTGATCAGAGTAAAGATTGATCGCAAATGTTTGGATCCGATTGCGATAATTATAGATTGATCATGAATTTCTGTAAATGATCGCGAATATCATAAATCTCTTCTCCAAACTCTCGACTTTGACTCTTTCAAAGAACCTTAGGTGCATTGAGGGAAAATCCCAACTCAAAACTATAATACACGAATCTAAGCTCTAGTTAGAAAAGTTATGGTGTAAAATAATACACGAAATTAAGATGCTAATAGGTTGAAGACCATAGTGGGTCCCAAATCAAGAAGATGTACAACCATCAATTGGTTGTGGATAACACTTGTAGCTTATCAAAGACGAAGCAATAACATTTTGATAAGCTTATATCAGTAACTGAACATGCTATGTCATTTAAGAATTCTCAAAGCATCTCCAACGGTGTTCCATTTCTTATTCTAGTGCCAAATTATAGTATTTGGGACAAAAAAATGTGCTTCAATGGTTGAAAATGTCTGGGACAAATTATAGCATGTGATATACTTTGTGCCAAATTTGGTACAAAGTATAGCAATTTGACACAAAGTATGGTGTAAGCACCCCATTTTTGCACCCCTCTAGTGCCCCGCGGTATCATCTCCTTCCAAACCAAATTTCCGGCGCTCACATATAACACATGCTATATTCTGGCACACACTTGGCTCGTTGATGTTTTATGCGGTCTTACTATTTTGCCCTCCAATAGCTATAATTTTTTACCATTTTACCCTCTAACGGCTATATTTGGTTTTTTACCATTTTGCCCTCATAAAAATTCCTATGAATTTCGAACTTATGAAAACACTTTCTACTCTTACCCTTGTGTTCTTTTAATTGTAGACTATCTTTTATCTAGAAAAAATGGAAGTTACTCAACAATCAAAGTGAGGAAAAGCATTCATGTTGGATCAAGATGTGACAATTTGTAATGCTTGGTTGAACGTTACCCAAGATCCAATTATCGAAAACTCGCAATCAGAAAGTTGTTTATGGAATCGGGTATTCCAAATTTACAAAAATGACATCAAGGATGAAGAACAATCACAGGGTTCTATCGGATATCGTTGGAGCATAATCCAAAGGAGGGCGTACCTCACACAACTATAAAATAGGCAAGAAAGCGGAAAGACTGAAGCAAATAAGGCGAGAGGTGGATGAATGGTGATTGAAAAAAATTGGAATTGGCACAACTAATTTAGCACACACCATTGGAGCAGCTTGTGCCAAATATAACATTTTGATACTGCGTCTAAATTTGGAATTTGCACATACCATTGAAGATGCTCTCCCTTTCTAGAAAATAGAACAAATGATTTTATGTGGGGGCACAAGTAGCATGGGTTGGGCTTCCATTGTTGGAGACCTATTATCTATAAGCTTTTGGCCCATCCCTCTCTTGACATACTATAGACAAGCTCTCTTGCTCATAATTTGGTCAATGGATCCGCTAAATCTTCCATTGACCTCACAAAGTAATTGCAATAATTAAGTAATTCTTTAACAAAGTTATGCTTATTAGAGAATATAATAAGAGTTGTAATAAGGTGAGAGAATATCATTCTAAGTGTTCCTCATCACAATGCTTGATTAGCATCAATCAAGGATAGAATAGATTTGATTACGTATGATTAGATTAAGTTGATTTACTTTCCATAAAGTCTCTCTTGTTATCTTTATATAAACCCTATTTAGGGTTATTGTAAATGATCCAAGTGTATAATGTTGGAAGTTGTTATGAATTCAACCCGGATTCGTGATGACCCGTTTTGGCGACCCAGATGACCTGATTTTAGGCCTGCCCCGTTTTAGGTATTTTATCCATTTTCTCTTTTTTATAACCCTAATATAAAATAGATTTATTAGGGTTTTGTTCGTAGGAAAAAAGAGAGAAGAGGGAGCCGTTTTTTGGGAGTATTGTGAAGAGGGGTTTCCAAGTGATTATTTGAGAGAAATCTCATTGTTGAATAAAGGAAATCATCGCTGCCCTTGGACATAGGCATCTTGCCGAACCATGTAAATTGTGTCTCTTCGTTTGGTTTGTTTTCTTTATTTCGTTTGTTTTGATTTGCGATTTTTGGATTCGTTTCACTGTTATTTGCACGCTTTCGCACAACATATAAACCCTATTTAAGGTCATTGTAAATGATCTAAATAGGATTTATATAGAGATAAAGAGAGACTTTATGAAAAGTAAATCAACCTAGTCTAATCATACCTTATCAAATCTATTCTATCATTTATTGATGTTAATCAAGTATTGTGATGAGAAACACTTGAATGATATTGTAAGCGCAAAATTTGTCTTTGCTTATCAAATTTCATCAATTGTTGTATGGAGTTTATTGTTTGTTGTGGGAGACTATCCTTCCAATCTGAGAAAACTCAGAGAGTTAAATTACCTTCCCGATTTGGGGAAGAACCTCTAATTAAGAAGAAGAATTAAGAACAAAATATATTAAATAAAATATTTTATTTATTCAATGGGGTTGCCCAAATCCTATGTAGGTGTTACAAGTGCCTCATTGAGGTCTTTATATTTACAGAAAAGAAAGGAAAATAGTGGTGATCATTGTATGAGGCCCACCTGATATTCTCCATGGCAGGGGAGATCTTCTTCTTCCTTGTTGTTTGTTGTTGTACTTGTTGTTGCTTAAAGGGGAGGAGAGAGTTTTCTCTTTTTTTGTTCTCTTTTCTCTATTGCTTCATGTGGGTTTCTTGTGAGAAATCCTCCTTTTATAGGTTTGAGAAAGTCTTGTTTGGTCTCTCTCTTTGACTCCCCTATTTTAGGAAAGTCAAAATAGGTTCTCCTCTTAGAGGATGTCAACTCATGGGTCTCCCTTATCTGGGAGACTCCTCAAGCTCAAGAGTAATCATCTTCTTTTGAAGACTCTTGTATCAGATTTTTCCTTTTTGGGGGAATCCTAGTACCTTTCGAAAAGTAGGATGTTTAATCACATCATTTCCTAGGATATAGGACATAGTCCTAATCCCATCATAATTATGGGGTGTCATGTGGCATCCCATGAGATTTTAAAAGAGGGGATCCTTATTTTGGGATCCCCACAACTTGATAGAGAATCCTTTTTATCAAGGATTCTCTGTCCTAATACAGTCGGATACTGACTGTCAGTTGGGGCCACACTGACCTAGGTTAATCCATGGACCAAAGGGTGAGACCATAGGTCTTGCCTATGGACCAGAGGGTAAGACCATAGGTCTTGCCCACGGACCACAGGATGAGACCATAGGTAGTCTTGCTCATGGACCAGAGGGTAAGACCATAGGTCTTGCCCACAGACCACAAGGTGAGACCATAGGTCTCGCCCACGGACCACAGGGTGATACCATAGGTCTTGCCCGTGGTTTAGGTTAGGTCGAAGACCAAGCGTGATGATGGTTGATCCGTGAGGTCTTAGCCCTCATGGATTGGACATGTATCAGTCTCTGGGAGGCTGGCACTCAAGTTTGATCTGTGGGATTTATTCTCACGGATTGGACATGTGTCAGCCTCTTGGAGGCTGGCACTCAAGTTTAATCTGTGGGATTTATCCTCACGGATTGGACATGTGTCAGCCTCTTGGAGGCTGGCACTCAAGTTTGATCCATAGGGGTTTATCTTCACGGATTGGACATGTGTCAGCCTCTTGGAGGCTGGTACTCAAGTTTGATCCATGGGGGTTTATCCTCACGAATTGGACATATGTCAGCCTCTTGGAGGCTAACACTCAAATTTGATCCGTGGGAGTTTATCCTCACGGAATGGACATGTGTCAGCCTCTTGGAGGCTAGCACTCAATATGGATCCGTGAGGTTTTGGCCCTCACAGAATAGATACGTGTCAACCTCTCGGAGGCTGGTACTTAGGGTTAAATCCGTGAGTTTTATCCTCACGGATGGGATACGTGTCAGTCTCTTAGAGGCTGTCACTAGGGAGTCATCCGTGAGGTTTTGGTTCTCACGGATTGGACACTAGTCAATCTCTCAGAGACTGACACTCAGAGGCTATCTGTGGGGTTTTAATCCTCACGGATGGGATACATGTCAGTCTCTCGAAGACTAACACTAAATATTCATATGTAAGGTTTTAGTCCTCACAGATCATACACGTGTCAGCCTCATAGAGGCTGGCACTTAGGGTTGAATCCGTGAAGTCTTAATCCTCACGGATGGGCTTGCTAGGTGGCATAAAGGCCAGCCATCAGCATTTAATACTGATAGCTAAAGGACTACGTGTGCTATAGGCACGCGCCAATTTAAACCATCTCCCCGAGAGATGGTGATCTGGTGTGTGCCATTGCACATGCACCTAGGCAATGGACGGTGAGATTTCACTGCCCACATATATAGTGAATCTCTCTCACCTTATTTCAAATTTCTTATTATAATCTTTAATAATGTCTTCAATGAATATAATGGAATTTTTTCATTCTATGAGTTACTTTTAGCCCATGTTATAGTTGCTTAGCAATCACAATATATTAAGATAACAGGCATACATCTTGTTCCAAATTATAATATCAATCAATATAAATTTTAGAGATTATGCCTTATTTTCAGCTTTATCTTAATCTATAAACTTCGATTCCATAGTGGATCCACTGACATATAGCATGTATATATCATGTGTTGTAGTATGACTAATTTTTCTCAGAATCACTTCTGTTTTCATATTTTGTCTTTATGGGGTATTTCGTTTTCTTACATCTGAGACAGATAGATACACTTTGCCACGACAAAGTCGCGCAACTCCAAGATGGATAGTATCATGCATCAAGTTTCAGTCTCCCTGAGCTCATCTAAATCAAGCCATGCTTACAAGAAAAGAAACACAGAGTATTAACTGAACATTAAATAAACAATAACAATGAAGAGAAATGTCATTTTAAGATCTGTACTGGACAGCTCTCAAGTCTCCAATTGACTACCTACAATAAGATATTGGTATAGATCTTTCAAAATTATTTGTCATTTCATACGAATTGTTATTCATTCATCTTATTTTTGCCATTTCCGACATGGTGTTTAATCTCTAGCTTGAAGGTGGAAGCTTCCCTTCCAAGAAGGAAGAGAAGAAGGCAAGTCCTCTAGCTGGTTGATAACTTGGAACAAAGTGTCCAGCTCCCCTTATGGTCACAAATGTCAGGTTCTGGTATCCAACGGCGTACCCGCCAACCTTTGTAGAAAACAAAATAATTAGTACAATGGATCATTTAGAAGCTCATCGAAGTGACGAAGATAATGCGGTTCTTACCTCGTCTTGGGTGTACCAAGGGTACCAGGATGTCTTCACAGATGTATCAAGTTTGTCAATTGAGTACCTACTGGATGTTGTTGGTACTATTCCATCTGTGTCTCCGCTGTACATTAAGTTCAATTTTTCAAGTTACGAAAACACATACTTAAGTGAAGGTTATCTCCCAACATACTTGAATACATTTCAATTTTGATATTTCTGATAGCTCTAAGATTAAAGGAAGAGTGTTTTGTAGGTCTCTTTGTTCCATTCATTGGACAAAAGAACTACTTGAGCCAACTTTATCAGACCAAGAACTGAAATCATTCAAATATTTCAATTTCCATACCATGAACCATTATCTTAGAGAAGTTACCTATAGATCCATACGCTTATGCCACTGGCCATCAGCTCCTGAATGGTCGGCAACAACGTTAATGGCGAATCATTCCAAAGACTTCTTATCATGTCACTGTTTTTATAAAAGAGGAAAAGATAAGGTCAGAGACCAGCTATTTCAATTAAGTTTTCAGGATGTTAAAAGATTGAGTAGGTAATTAAATTGCCTGCAGGATTCCCATGTATATGGAAGAGCAGTGACGTTTGCATGAAGAGCTTTTTGCACTTGAGGAATGTTCAAGTAAGAGTGGATATAGTCACTTGAGCAGGGATCAAATGCTGATATCTGTTTCCAGTAATGAAGTAAAAATTAGAAAATAAAAATTAATGGGTATTTCTTTGCTGGACTATTATATACAAGTGTCTGTGGAAAGAGGGGGGAAATAAAGAGTAAAACTAATGCTTACCGAGGGCGAGTTTGAAGAACCACACAAGGGAGCGTAGATGTCATAGATAAAAATGTCTTTAACAAGATTATCTGCTTCGTCGAGATACTCGTTGCATACTCCCGACAAAAATGGTGTAGAATAATTGCAGTTCAAGTTGATGCCTTCATTGACTTCATCAGAAACCAGAGCATGTGTCCAGAAAGAATCATATCTTCCCTTTAAACCCGTTTCAAAGTCGATCCACGCATTCCCTATCTAGAACATCATAACTCCCTCAAGTTAGGATTTTTCTTCACATATATACATGTTTGCTCAGAAATACATTACCTACATGTATGTGTGCATAAAGAATTATGTGCATATCTATTATCACAAAGAACAGTATAACGGTTACGCGGATGCTTATACGCATGTGTAAGTACATACATTTGCATGTGTGTATCCATCTATGATATATCCATACTCTTGTAACTGCAGAGTCTATACTTGCATGGCCAAACTGAAGTTACATTATGAAAATGTGACATATAAAAAGACATATCTTAAGTTAATAGAGAGACTTACAGCAATCCCCTTTAGGTTGATGACAGTTTGGTTAGTGTTCTGGTTATTCTGAAGAATTAACTGAGCAAGCTGAGGTACATAGTGCCCAGCATAGCTCTCTCCTGTTAGAAAGAAATCCCTAGTCTTGTACTCAGGAAACCTCTCCAACCAATTAACCAAAAATGTATATGAATCTTCAGCAGTTCTCTTATCTCCACTTAAGTTGTAGTCAGATGTTGTATTTGAATAAGAAAATCCCACACCCGCCGGAGATTCGAGGAAGAGGATATTTGCCACTGTGTTATAAAAAAGCATATGTAAATTGTTCTCTTATAGAAAAACATTGTCGTGTAAAAAATCTATAAGGATTCACCATTGTTCCACGCATATTCATTTTGGTGCAGAGTTTCACCGTCGCTATGAACTCTATATGGGCCTAGTTCCATCATGGCTCCATTTCCAAATGAAGAACAACCAGGTCCTGCCCACCAAAGCCCAACAAATGATGATGAAAATAAGACAATGATACCAGGAGAACGTCAATACAATATGGAAACAAATCAAACTATAATAGTTCATGGCCATGATTCTGAAGCTAATGAAGAAACCTCCCCTCCCTCACCAGGTTTTTTTTTTTTATACTAGGCCACCAATTCAAAAGGCATTACCTCCATTAAGCCACAATACCAAGGGCTTTGTTGAAGAGTTTTGAGGAGACTCAGTGAAGTAGTAGAAGAGTGCTCTCCCGGCATTAGGATCGACAGTCACGTAGCCTGAATACTGATCAAAGATCGCTCCATTAGGCTGCCCTGGCAAGCTCTCGATCTTATCGGCTGCCTTCAACCCATCTTGAGGGGCCACATACACAGGTGAATACTCTGATTCAGAACTTGCCAATGTCGTCTCCTTAAACCGATCAGCCCTTACGAGGTTTTTTAGTGGGTCAAAATTCCTCCCCCCATAACACTGTACGAAGACTACCAGGCAGGAAAGCGAAAGCAAGACTAGGAATGTAGCCTTCATCATCCTTGCAGGCATCTGTAGAACACAAATTGCTACTACTTGGTGAACCTACTTATAGAGATACGGCAATTTGCTCGATGAGATTATTGTTTTTTCCATTCGCAAATTGTTTGTATCGTTACATATTGATCGTTAGCATCGCATTGTCTCTTTTTTTCTTTTTGTAATTTAAAAAACACCCGGAGAGGGAGGGCGTTGTCTGTTCTTGTTAGATGAGCACCTTAACAACATTGTATATGTTTTTGAACTCTTCAAATATTGTAGCACTACAGTGTGTCTGTTCTCGTTTGGATGAGCACCTTAATGACATTGTATATGTTTCTGAACCTTCGATAATTAATCCATGCATTTGATCACTAGTTTATATTGATTTTATTCATAGATTACAGCTAATACAGACAATAATGGAATAAAAAGCAGCCGGCCGCTAGGGGATTTCCAGATAAATGTTGCAGGCTGTAGCTACTATGTGATTCCAAGAGGTGTTGTATGTGGTCCAGAAACTCCAAAGCACCTAAAAACAAACCCAATATCTTAATAGTATCATGACCTCCCTAACTCTGCACACCATGCTAATCTTAGCATCACTAAGAGGATGAAGGTTGCATTAATCTTCTCATGGCTGCTCCTCTCTTTCTGGCTCTTGGTTTCCTTCCCCGTCCTCAATGAAGCCAACCAGATTGATGGTTTTGAGGTTAATTAAGTCGATCAAGGGGGTCATAAACCATCCACAGGCCGATACCCGGGGAGAAATATTAGATGACACTGAGGAGTATTCTCCTGTGTACATCGGACCCCAAGATGGGTTGAAGGAAGCTGATAAGATCGATGGGTTGCCGCCTTGCCGGGGCAACCTGAAGGAGTATATTTTGCTCAGTATGCAGGCTATGTGACTGGATCCAAAGGCTGGGAGAGCACTTTTCTGTGCCTTGTATTCTAGTTGATCGTCAATTTGGACTGTACAAGCGGATCAGTTTGGGGTTACTTGAATTGTCATTTCGTAATTTCATGTCTTTGTGCCGGATATATAACTGCAATTTACGTTAGGATTTTAATTCAGGAGAGGAGAATTTTGTAACCCCATTTTCCACATAAAATAGTGAAAGGATCTCTCGTTGGCATATTGCCCAAATAACGATTTTGTTTGAGTCGTCTCAAAATTCTTCCACAAATTTTCTGACCTTTATGGCTCAATGGAGGTAAAGAAATGCTTTAACTGTCTTTGTCTTTAGTCCTGAATAACATCGTGCGCCAGGATTGCATGGGCACCATGACAATTGATACTATCATTGTCGCTATCACGATCGATCATTTGAAAAAGTACTATGCTTCTGAGACCGTATTAGGGCCGAGACCATGCTCTCAGAAGACGGGATTTCAAGTAGAACCTACTTCAAAATAAAATGATTGTTTGACATGATAGCTACAGTGGAGTTCTCAGCTTCAATGTAGGCATTCATGGTTATTCGCAATGTCATGAAATCAACAACACTGTTATCTTCATCTACTATATAGCTGATACAAATGGGGGATTGATAGGATGATGATGCGATGTGCAGGGCCAAGATGCTAGCTCAACCCTTGGGCTTGGAGCAATGGGGGAACTAGGTCCCTTCAGAGTTGATGGTGATGCTCCATTTGTTTGCACGTAAATAGTTTTACGACCTAAATTTACTAAGCAAAAGCTTTTATGGTAAAAGATGAATTTTCTACTCAGTTTTTGTTATTTGGTTGCATTCTTGAAAATAAGGTGAAAAATTTTTATTTTAAAAAAATATAAAATAAAAATAAATAAAGGCATTTTTGTAATTTTTAAAATAATTTTAAAGATGTGTGGATTTTATGGGAAAATGGCTACGCTTTTTTGAAATATAAGTCATTTTCAGCAAAAGTGGTTCATTTTCCGGAAAACACAAGATTTTGCGTACAAAGAAATACGCATAACTAACATTTTTCATGGAATTGATTTGTTTTTCCCTATTTTATCCGATTGTTTGAAATGTTTTCACTTGGAAGAATAGGTGAATCTTCCTTGGATCTTCTTCTACCCATAAGATGGTAATATATAGTACTTCAGAACTCTTGCTTACCATACAGGTCCCGCGGATAAGTCCCAAAGAGTGATATGGTGAAGCATGAAAAAAAAGGTCATTACTTGCCTCAGTTAGCATCCTCCTTAAGAACAAGAACACTAAGCAGACAATCATCAACCTTTAAAAAAAAGGGCGTGTACAGGAAGGGAAGTTTTACCGGCTTATGTGGCAAAGCATAGGTCCACTCATCTTTACTAACCCAGAAACCCTTCTTTTTTTCCCTGTTTGAGCAATGCTAGGTCCATTTTCTGGCTGTCCACTCTCTAAGTAGTTTTTACGATTTCTATATAAGAAGACAAAATAAATATGGTGGGACCCACAAAAAAGTGTTATACTATTTTGTCCTTGTATGAAAACAGGTGAGTGAACGACCGGAAAGTGGACCTATCATTGCTCTTCCGGTTTTGGTATAATACACACAAACTAATAAAAGAAGAAGAAAAGATTACTTGTACTTACTAAAAAAAAAACGACTTATGTAAGCAGTCAATGCAGTTGATTTTGTTTAACCATTTTACAGCTCTTACGAAGATCTTCACATTGTTAGTATATTCTGCTACTGTGCACATCTGAGATCTATTACAATAAATGAACATCCTAGTATACTTGTAGAAGTTATTAGATTTACAAGTTAGACTAACAATTTATATTGTACTCCGATCCATCTCCAAAATGAATATAATTAAAAATGAGATCAATGTAGATACTTTAATAAAATGACCTCCTTTCTAATTCATTATAATATATTCTGAGATTACTCCATTTTAGACTATGCATGCTTTCAAACGCGCTAGTCTATAAATCTTAAATGAAATCATTTAATTTCAGATGACAACCAAACATGCCCTAAGTTACTGCTAGTACTACCAAACTGTTTACTTGCGTAGAATCAAGTATCTCACCGCGTTAAACTGTGACTCAACTCACTCAACCCACAGAGTAACCGCTATTGTAACTGAAAAAACTACCCCTGCAGTAGGATGGGCGTGTTCCAGTCGCATCCTCCAGGTATTCAATTAACAGCCTCGAAACTCTCCATAGAACTGCTTGGCGCCCATGGTAACCCAACAATGAGGTAATAATAACATTCTCTGTTCCCTCCTATCGTCACAACTGTCTTGCATTCTTACACCAGTTCTAGAAACTAAGGATAGCAGTTAATATGAATTGAAATGGTGTTGCACAGTTCTTGTAGGCAAATTGTCATCATAGTAGGGGACATGGTTCAGTTTTGTTAGGCTCTATTTGTTTGCACGTAAATGGTTTTACGACGTAAATCATTTATGATGGAAAAAATTTTACGGTAAAATATGAATTTTCTACTCAATTTTTTGTTGTTTGGTTGCATTCTTGAAAACACTGCAGAAAATTTCTTTATGTTACATGTGTTTTGAGTTAAGGAACATTATGTTTTGAGTTAAAGAACATTAAAGAAAACAAATAATAAAAATAAATAAAAAGTAAAGTACAAAAAAATAAATAAAAATTTATGAAGAGACATGCTTTTGTAATTTTTAAATTATATTTAATAAGAAATTTGCGGGAAAATGACTTACGGATTTTTGAAATGTAAGTCATTTTCCGCAAAAGTAATTCCTTTAATTTTTTATGTAAAACATTTTACTTACAAATATTCTATGTGCAAACAAACACGCAAAAATGACATTTTCTATGGATTTAATTTGTTTTCCCCTATTTTACATTTCTTATCTTCGTCATGATCATAATCATCATCGGTCTCCTTTTTTCTTTTGGTTCATTGGAGGCCACATGAACCTATGGGCTACATAATAGGGTAGTCACCCCCAAAACCCTGATGTAGGTGGGATTCAATCCCAGGTCTCTGGTATGACGCCAAGAGACTTTATCAACTATACTAGCTGGTCTAGTCCCCATCGAGCACTGACCATGATCCAATGGTTCCTTCAAGGGAAGCTTCCCCTTCCTCATAACAAATCAATAGTTATCTTTCCTGATTGACATTATGTCTTTCGAAGTTGAAATAACACCATCTATTACATGCTTTTTACTTCAATATAATATTCTCAAAGAGATGCTGTGGCGGTCACTCTCTACTTTTTTTTCCCCTCCTTTTCACCTTACCATCCAAATAATAAGTTTTAGAAAAGGTTGAAAATATTTTACCAGCATAGATTTCTTTCTTGATATAGAAATCAGAATAACAAGTATAACTGCATTGAGGCATGATCATTACAAAAGTCACATACCAACTTCACCCATTGCTTGTCCTCAGCAGTCTTCACGTCTCGCATTTCTGCATCTCTGCACAATGCAAGACCTTGAGACAATCACAGCTCAATTATTCAAAGATTTTCTCAATTTCTTTGCGGTTCTAAGTATATCCTACTGTCTGGCCCATAAGGTTATACAAATGGTTGCACCGTTCACGGATAGAGCTATCTATCTGGTCAAATATAGATCAGAGAACATGCCATGGTTCCCTGCTATACGCCTATACCTTAAGCTAAAGGTATGATAAAATTAAGAATCTGGGCATGGAGATGGGATTCTGATTAGCCTCATGCTCTCATAGTTAGGGATTCAACAACATTCTCGTCTGCATAAGTAACACACTACAAAGATCAAGACTGAGTTATAGATGGTCTGCCTCTCCATGAAGCTTCATATTCAGAAGGAATATTTTTGTGTACGCTTAAGATGTGCATATAATATACATAATAAGAGAAAATAGATGTGATAATAATTCGTATCGATAATGAGGTGGCACCATGATAAGTCAGTGTGAAATGAAGAGATAACATTAAGTTGTTAACATGTTACATCAAGTGGGAATTATTGGACAATGTTTCATAGTAATCAAATTGAACAGAACCAAACACTATACAGATCAGCTATCCTACTTGACCAAGACAGTAAGGGCCCCTAATCCCACAAAGAAGAAGACTCTCTCAAGTTGAAACCCATGTTTGTGACATGCAACACATATGCTGAAGACCAAAATGAAATATCTACAGTGTGGAAATGTACCGGTAATTTGGTGAGTTGTCTTTGCCACAGTATCACTTTAACAGCCTCCTCACTTGCCTCCAAAGAAAGCACCAGCGGTTAGATTGATTGCCTGTGGAATGGCACAGTTTGGCATCTTCCTTCCACTCTCTTGTTCTCAAATTTCTCTTGTTTTTTGCTTTGCAAGCGGGTACTCAGCCATTTGTAAGTTGGAGCCTTGCCTTAATCCTGCACCTGTTTGTTCCTCGTCAACAAATCAAGGCCTGGGAAAGAGGGGAAAGAGAGAAAAAAACAAATTGATTCATCTAAAAGAAAAACAACCAAGAAAATGCTGTCACAACAAAGTATATGAGATTGCTGGTGGGCCATATTTAGACCTTCTGGAGTTGATCATGGACTCTCAAGGCTTCAAGAATGCTCTCAACCCACCTGCCATGGCAGAGATAATAATGAGTCAGTTATTTTCAGTTAGCGGGATCTGCTAGAATAGAACCATCACAAGACACAAGAATAGATCAACAGTATGGAACCAATGGAGGATTCCAAAGCAAATGAGATACTAAATGGTCCTAAAAATGATAGTCGAAATGATTCCATATTAACATGGCATAAAATAGCAGTTGACACACGATCTCATAAATAAAACAATTTAAATACTAAGTGGAGCTCTGCTTCACGGCAGAAAAGCGGAGCTCCCCTTATTATCAATGGCGATGGCAATCTTGAAACTATGAAGAAAAAAGTGTTTTGCAAAACTGCCAGTCTTTCCCCCATTTACATAAGTGCCACTGCCTTTACACTAAGAAGGAGAGCTCTGCTTTTCCGCCATGAAGTAGATCTCCGCCTCAAAATTACACTCTAAATAAATATCCACTTATTCAGATCGACCTGTTATATTAAAGCTAGTCCACACTCCACAGGCTTATCGAATCAGTAGGGTGTGGTATGTGTTGTAAGGTTATGTTGGGCTTATGTTCTTTGGTCATTATGTTACTATGTCTTTGTCTCAGGGGTATTCATGTCACCCCACATTATTATATAATATATAGTAAGAAGACAAGGAAAGGGATAGTGATTCATTCCCCATTCCCTCTTTCTCTCTTCTTCTTCTTTTTCTCTACTCTTTATCTCTTCATTTTAGAATTTCTACTTGGTATCAGAACAAAATCATCCATCAAAGAAAATCATTAGAGCATAGTGGGGTGGTTCGCCGATCAAGGGAGATCAGGTAACTTGTGGCAAGGCACGTCAATCAGATTCGGGAGTCGAGGCAGTTAAGTCAAGCTCAGTAGGAAGGCCCGTTAAGGCAAGTTTGGTTGAGAGGCCCAGCCAGTTTAGTACTAGCGATTGTTCGGGCTTTTCGGGCCCATCGTTTGGGGCCCAAGCGGGGGCTTGTTTACTAGGAGGGGAGCCGGACTCTATTGGGATGGACCTTATGGCTGGGGCAAACCCACAAGAATGTTTTATAGATCGAGAACCATCTTTGCAGCACTCCGAGTTTCGTAACCGAGAAGAAGGAAGCAGGGGCAGTGTTGGGAGAAGAGGATTGGCGACTCATGTCCGGAGTATCAGCAGGCTCTCTCTCCAGGGACCTTCTGCACATGGCGCAGGAGCAGCAGGGCAATCAACCCCTATTCCCAGGGTTTTGTTCAAAGGGACAGGGCTAGCGGAGGCAACCCTTGATGTAGCTGTGGTAGAGGGCAGCGGCGATAGGGCTGAAAAGGATCCGACTGGTTCTGGTGTGGAGGGAGCAGGGAGTCGGCGAGAATCAGGTATGTTATTCAGGTCTTCTCTCTCTCCTTCTCAAGCTCCAATCGTGGGTAAATTCTGGGATGAGGAGTCGGAGCATCCTAAGGTGGAGAGTTATACCCCAATAGTGTTTTCGGAATTTCCTTTTTTCTCCAAAGTAGGCTTGCATTACCATCAAGATGTAGAGGAGGGTTTGTCGGGGAGGAATTGTGTGCAGGAGGCTGGTGAGATGCTCGAGTCTGCTAGAGAGCGTGGAGGGCCAGGTAACTTTTGTAGTTCCCGTTTGCTATATCATCCGGATAGTGAGGAGGAGGCTGCTCAGAGTCGGAAAGATCAGAACCTCGACTGTAGTGACTTGGTAGTGAGGGAATCTTCCCAAGGTGTATTGTATTTTGTGGAGGGGCTTGTGCAGGGTCGGCAGGAGATTCCTTCGCGGGACCTAGCACTTGTTCCTCCTCTCTCCTCTGTTCCGAGTTCCTCCCCAATCCAGGCTCTTTCGTGTGGTGCTAACACATCTGGTATGTGTTGTGGAGTCTTGGTTTCTTCTTCTGAGGGGATCAGGAGCCCTAGAGCTGAGTTAATGGAACAAAGCCAGGGCGCCTCTTCTCAGGCTCAAGGGGTGGGAAAGGTGGTGGGCCTGTCCACCGATGGCCATGAGACTACAGTCAGAGGCTTGTACGAGTGACTTGAAGGAGGGGCAGAGAGGGGAAGAAGTAGTTCTAAAAGCAAGGCTTCAGTAAAGCATAGAGGGGCTTCTGCTATGGAGAAGCGGAGGTTAGAATGTGGTATCAACTATGATCGTGCCCGGTCGAGAGGGAAGTCGTGCAGCCCTAGTTCTGCAAGGGATAGCCGAGTGGTTAGATGACAGGTCTCTCCATTATCTCTTGGAATGTAAGGGGTTTGGGTCAGTGGGAGAAAAGAGTGGCCATTAAACAGCTAGTTCGTTCGAAGCGCCCGTCTATCCTATGCATTTAGGAAACCAAGCTAACCTCCACTCAAGAGTTTCATATCAGGGACATTTGGGGGTGCCCAGACCCGGGATGGATCGAGCTTCAATCAATTGGAGCTTCTGGGGGATTTTGATGTTGTGGGATAAAGCTCAAGTGGAACTGTTGGACACAGAGCTGGGGGCTTATTCGATTTCCATCCTATGTCATTTGGTAGGGGAAGATTTCAAATGGGTTTTCTCGGGGGTGTACGGCCTGGTGGGGAGGTCAATCGATTCAGATTTTTGGTCTGAACTGGAAGATGCTAGAGTAAGATGGGATCACCCGTGGTGCTTGGGGGGCGACTTTAACAGTATCAGGTTCTCTTCTGAGAAGAAAGGGGGGAGGATGAGGAGATTCGGGGAATTCATTTTCTGCCAAGGGTTGATTGACTACCTAGTTAGGGGGGCCCAATTTACTTGGTCCCATGTGAACAATCTCCAACTTGCCAGTCGTATTGATCGTTTCCTTGTGGATCAGGAGTGGGAGGCCCATTTCCCTAACATCATTCAGTTCCCTAGACCCATCTCGGACCATGTGCCTCTTTTGTTGGAATCGGGCAGTTTTTTAGGGGGGCCAAGTCCCTTCCACTTCGAAAACATGTGGCTCGAGGATGATCGGTTTAAAGATCTTGTGGATGAGGTGTGGAATCTAACTAGTGAGTGGGGGTCCGCTAGTACCCGTTTCGGTCTGAAACTCAAAGCTTTGAAAGCTCGCATCAAAGTTTAGAACAAGGAGGTTTTTGGTAACATTCAAGTGCATCTTTCAGAGTTATTAAGGGGCATAGGTGAGTTGGACGTTTTAGCCGAGTCCAGACCTCTTTCCTTCTTTGAATCCAGAGAAAGAGAGGCAAAGAAGTTGGAAAATGTTTCGGTGCTCAAGCTAGAAGAAATTAGTTGGAAACAAAAAGCTAGGATCCAGTGGCTTCAAGCAAGAGACCGTAACACTAAATTCTTCCACAGAATGGCGAATTTTCATCGGAAGAAGAATTTTATTTCGAAGTTACGGGAGGACGGAATTTGGAAGGAGAAGAAAAGTGAAATTGAAGCGAGTGTGGTTTCGTATTACAAAGAATTATATCGCGAAACAGAGGTATGGCACCCTCAGTTGGATGGTCTCTCTTTTGCTGGATTGTCCCTGGAGCAGCGTATGGCCTTAGAGGCTCCGTTTGAGGAAGGGGAGGTGACTCTTGCTATTCGTAGCTTGGCTAATGGCAAGGCTCCTGGGCCTAACGGTTTTACTCTGGAGTTTTTTAGATGTTGTTCGGAGATAGTGGGGCAGGATTTCATGAAGGTGATGCAGGAGTTATATGAGAGAGGGCAGTTCGACAAGGTTATTAATAGTGCATTCATTGTTTTGATTCCAAAACAGGAGGGAGCTATAGATCTTAAAGACTTTCGTCCAATAAGTCTTGTGAGTAGCACATATAAAATCTTCTCAAAGGTTTTGGCTTCCAGGCTCAAGAAGGTGATGACAACCCTTATTTCCCCCCAGTAGAGTGCGTTTAAAGGGAGGGCACCAGATTGTAGACGGGATTTTGATTGCCAATGAGTGCATTGACTCCAAGGTGCGTTCAAAAGTCTCGGGTATCCTTTGCAAGGTAGATATGGAGAAGGCCTATGATCATGTCAACTGGGACTTTGTCCACTATATTTTGGACATGATGGGCTTTTGGAGGAAGTGGCAATAGTGGATGAGATCTTGTTTGTCTTCGGTGAATTTCTCTATTATGTTAAATGATAGTTCAGTAGGTTTTTTCCCGAGCTCAAGGGGCTTGAGACAGGGAGATCCTCTTTCTCCTTTTCTTTTTGTGTTGGTGTCGGAGGCTTTGAGTCGGATGCTGTCTAGAGCTGAGGGAATTCTTTTTGAAGGATTCAGAGTGGGTGCTAACAACCTAAGGGTTTCTCATCTCCAATTTGCAGGTGACACCTTTATATTTTTGCAAGCTTCGAGAAGGGACCTTCTTAACCTCAGGTGTATTCTAAGAAGTTTCGAAGCAGTATTAGGTCTGCGGGTCAACCTCGGCAAATCAAAAATTATCAGGGTAGAGGAGGTCCTCATTATAGATCACATGGCCATCTGTTTGGGATGCCGAGTGGGCTCCCTTCCCTCAGTGTACTTGGGAATGCCTTTGGGGGCGAGTTTCAAAGATAAATCAGTATGGAACCCAATGATTGATTGCATTGGTAGAAGACTATCCGGGTAGAAATCGCCTTTCTTGACGAAAGGGGGAAAACTTACGCTAATTCGAAGCACGATGAGTGGCCTACCAACTTACTTCATGTCCAATCTCACCATCCCCAGGTCAGTGGCTCATGTGATCGAGAAGCTGCAGAGAGAGTTTTTGTGGAATGAGAAAGGAAACAAAGTCAAATATCATTTAGTTGCTTGGGATCAGATGTGTCGATCAGTGGAATGCGGGGGATTGAATTTTAGGTTGCTTATCCAAGTGAACAAAGCTTTATTAGGCAAATGGGTGTAGCGCTTTGGGGAGGAGCGTGATAGCTTATAGAGAGCTGTGATAGTAGCCAAATACGGGGAATAGTCGTGTTGGATCCCCCGGGAGGTCAGAGGCTCGCATGGTCAGGGTTTTTGGAAGGGGATTATGGCTAATGCCAATCTGGTAGTTCCTTACTTCAGATTTCGAGCGGGGAGAGGGGCGGAAATCAGATTTTGGAATGATGTATGGTGCGGGACAACCAAATTGATGGATGACTTTCGCAATATTTTCACTCTAGCTTCCAACAAGGACGCCTTAGTGGTTGATTGGTACTAGAGTGAGTCGGGAGTTGTTTGGTGTCCGCAGCTGCGACGGGATCTCAATGACTAGGAGATTAGCGATTTGTCTCGGTTATTGGAGCGTATTTCAGGGTCGGTCCCCTGCCCGGATGTGGAGGATTGTAGGATTTGGTCCAATAGCAGTTCAGGGCGGTTCTCGGTGCAATTGTTGTTCCAATCGCTATCCCCGTTGGTGAGTGCGTCTTTCCCCCATAGAGTGGTGTGGAATCCGAGAATACCCACGAAAGTGACTTTGTTCCTTTGGACCGCAGCGCTAAATAAGATCCTAACTATTGAGCACATGCAGCATAGAGACTGGAGTTTGGCCGATGGATGCTTTTTATGTCACCTAGCGGAAGAAACGACAGACCATCTTCTCCTTCACTGCCCCGTGGCACAGGAGGTGTGGAGTTTTTTCCTATACCGTATGGGGGTTGAATGGGTTTTCCCTTCATCCCTCATCAACTTCTTCTCGTGCTGGTCGGTGGAGATAGGAGCTGGTACTTGGAAGACGGTTTGGGGAGTGTTACCTGGGGCTATTTTATGGATGTTGTGGAAAGAGAGAAATCACCGAGTTTTTGATGAAATATCTTCGCCCGTTCCTCGGATATGTGAGCGGATCAGGTTGGCGGTCTTGGAATGGGCAGGGCTTTTTTGTGGGAGGGAGGAATTGCAGGAGGTTTTGTATTAGTTTGGTTTCTCCCTTGGGGTTGAGGTATTGTATTTTCTTCGAGTTTCCTTGGCCTTGAGTTTATATGCTTGTAAGCTCATTCGGCCGGGGTTTCTATTTTGTTTCCTCCTTTCTAGTTTAATGAAATGCTTTATCGATCAAAAAAAAGGGAGAGAAGAAGACAAGGCTGCTCATAGAAACCAGGGTTGACATCAGCAGCCGTATGGACACCACTCCCACCCTAGCCGAAATTTAAATCTGGGGAGAGGGAATTTGTGGTGATTTTCCCTTTTTTTTACCATTCTAAGATGGAGTTGCATCCACTCGAATGATTTTGGGAAAAATATCAGTTATGAATCAGCGATTTATTGGACCTTTCTGGTGAAGAAAATTTGTATTTTAATCCGATTGATATTTCTGGAGTCAGAAAGTAGTATTATGAGATTTGGTGGAGATTTGAAGATGCTACATTTTTTTCGATACTATATGTACAGCCTCATCTTATTTTTTGAACTCACTAAATTGTGCAGTCATTGTATGTTGAAGGGACTGGTTCATTAAGGCCCGAAGTAGTTATAGTAGGTCTGGGGTAAAGCAGCCCTATAATTCCTCAATATGAGGTGGTGTGAGGTGTGGAATGCTGTTTTTTTTTTTTTTTTTTGTGTATAAAACAGGTTTACATTGGCCTCGCAGGACTTTCTGATTTGTTGATATGTGTAAACCAACCATGTTTTTGGTATGGAAGAAGTTATTTGAAGTGTTGGGATCTATCTAAAGGGTTTTTCAGGTGTTGTGGGTGGCCGTCATCAATACCGACAGTTTCAATGTTACCTCTCCTACTTTGAGAACTTCTATTGCAGTTAATAATCCTATGGAGAACATGGGTCATATTTTACAGATTACCACAGTTAAGTTAGATGGGAAAAATTATCTTGAATGGTCAAAGTCTACAAAGATGTCTATTGGAAGGAGAGAATTGTTAGGGTACATAAATGGTTGTCTTAGAGAACCTCAGGAACTGATCCAATGTATGAAAAATGGGAGTTAAAAAACTTATTGTAATGTCATGGTTACTTCACTTGATGCAGCCACACATTTATTTGTTATCGGTAAAGATATCATGTATAGAATCAAGAAAAGCATAATACAAAACGAAAGAATGTTCACTAAGAATATGAACCAAAAGCAAGTAACTATGAGACTAACACAAAAGGGAAAATATGAAGTAAAAAAGCATTTTATTTAGCAACAACCATAATCCGGTGAACCAATCCTCAAAATATTTTCCTAATAGCACACCAAGAGTAGAGTTGTCACTTGTCACAAAACAGAGGCAACCCGACCCTCGGAAGATCTTAATCCTTCAAAAACTCTTCTATTACACTCTCCCCACAAAACTCAATCAATAGCACCTAGTAACATAATCCATATCACTGAAGAATGAGTTTCCATCTGAATTGATAACCACCCAAATAAGTAATCCCAAAAGGACCAAGGAAAGATCCAATCGACCCCCAAATGGAAGAGAAAACTTACTCCAAATAGCCGATACAAAGAGACAATGCACCAATAGATGGTTCACAAACTCCTTCTCACTATGGCATGAAAAGCAACAATTAGCTTAAACAAAAAAACTCCGTTTTTTTCAAAAATTCGCGAATTATTCACGTATTTTTACTTTGCCGAATTATTCGCGAATTATTGGAATCCCGAATTATTCACGAATTTTCCGGATTAATCCCAAATTTTCCGAATTATTCCCAAACTATTTTCTCAAACTTGGCAAAAAACTACTTATTTTGTATATTTTTAATCAAATTGTTCGGTTTATTTTTATATTTATTAAATTATTTTTTATTTGTTCCGAACTTGACCTCTACCAAATTATTCCCAAACCCCAACTTTGTCACTATGATTAGCTAACCTCCACCCTCTATTCTCCAAATGATCGCATATAAGGATCTTGTCCAATGTTGCTGACCAAAGGAAGAAAGTTACCTTCAAGAGAATACCTGAATTCTCAAGCCACTGACACACTGCAGTGGTCTTGGGTTCGAACCTGCCCCCTTGGACTTACCTGGTGTGGCGGATTGCGGGCTCACTTCTGTACGACCAAATTTCGACCTTCTCGAATCGCACCTTTGGGGACATAGTCCTGACTCGAAGGGTTGGGGATACTGATGTAGGGACCAACCAACAACCGATCCCAAAAGTCGCGATTGATGGGAAGGGCCGATTAAATCTTTTTATCACAATAGCTCATGCAAACGAATCGGCCAAGACCCTCAGTTGTGCCCCACCTAGGTGGGCGCCACCAAGTAGTGGGGCGACCCTGTGAAGATGATATTACATCGTTCACTCCCACTAGAGAAGGCTCGAACTAGAGATTTAGCTCTGATACCACCTAATGCAAGGACCAACCAACCACCGATCCCAAAAGTCACGACTGATAGGAAGGGTCGATTAAATCCCAATATCACAAAAGTTCATACAAACAAATTGGCCAAGACCCTCAGTTGTGCCCCACCTACGCATAGTGACAAAGTCGGGGTTCGGGAATAATTCGGCAGAGGTCAAGTTCGTAAAAAATCGGGAAAAATTCGGAACAAATAAAAAATAATTTAATAAATATAAAAATATATTGAACAATTTGATTAAAAAATATACAAAATAAGTAGTTTTTTGCCAAGTTTGAGAAGATAGTTCAGGAATAATTTGGAAAATTTGGGAATAATCCGAAAAATTCGCGAATAATTCGGAAAATTCGCAAATAATTCGCCACTAATTCGGGATTCCAATAATTCGGCAAATCAAAAATGCGCGAATAATTCACGAATTTTTGAAAAAAATGGAGTTTTTTGTTACAGAGCACCCACGTGGGCGCCACCAAACGGTGATACCCTAAGTTACCCCAAAAAAATAATTGAATTCCACACAACTCAAAAGAGAAAAAGGCGAGCTAGGACTGACCCACAAGGAATGGAAAAATGATCTCACTAAGAATCGACCTTTAAGATTTCTAGACCATAACCTAACATCCTCATACTGGGGGCAAGGGATGTCAAAAAACAATTGATTCAACAAACGATGGAGATCAATTACCTCCTAATCATTTAGGTCACGCATAAATCTAAAGGACCACACAATAGAAGAGACAACATCTTCAAAACAGGATGCCACCATCAAACCTCTATCTAGAGATAATAACCAAAGGTTACCAAAATTGACCCTAAGCAAGTCTCGCTACACCAGACATCTTCCCAAATATTTACATCCAACCACTTGCCTATCCTTGATTTGACATTTTTGAAAACTCCAAACGATTATTCTTAATAGCTTTCTACAGACTCACGCTATAGGATTCTTTCACATCATTTGATATCCATATGTTTTTAGACCAGATGCAACCAATCATTGGTAGAGGATTTCTTTTTTCCGTACAACAAAGGAGATTTGGGATTCATTTGCTCATATATGTTGTATCAATAAATATTTCGACCCAAAATTAGACATTACATTAGTTCATGAATACCGATAAGAATTCGATTTATACGAATGTGAATAGAGGGAAGTAAGAATAAAAAATAAATATCTTTTTTATTCTTTCTTTTTTTCTTAAAACTTTAAAAAAAAAAAACATTTCCCAGGTTTATCAGTTACGCTAGGAGATAGTTCATCTTTAAAAGGAAGAGAATGGGTGGGAGACACTGGCAGATATTTTACCTCTCAGGAACATGTGAGAAGAGTTAGACCACTACCAGGTTTTTCAACCGCTATGTTTAGGCGATGGTGAACAGTCTAAACAAGTTGAACAATCTCACATCTTTGAGCTCCTTGCAAGTTTGAATCCTAAGTTTGAGTTAGCAAGGGTTCAAATCCTTAGTAGGGATGACTTGCCACCTCTCAATCAAGTCTACTCCTATGTGCAGAGCGAAGAAAGTATGAAAAATGAAATGTCTCAGTATTCAGTTACAAAAAGATCAGCTCTTGCATCATTATTTGTGGTTTAGAAGGATAATAAGAAGCCCGATAAGGGTTATCCCAATTCAAATGATTCAGACAAGCTTAAGTATGATCATTGTGATTGGAAAAGGCATATGAAGGAGACCTGTTGGGATTCAGTTGGTGGGCCTTATTAGTTTAATTGTCCAGGATCATCTACAAGTCACAGTATGACTACAAGTAGATATCTACGGGTCCCATTATCACTCTGTCTCTAGTTATACAATTACCCCATGGTATTTCCTTACAAAGCTTCTTTCCTCAAAAGGAAATGGTAACTATTCCCAAGGAGGAGATTGAAAACATCCGACGCTTTATGGCCAAGTTAAGAGGGAGCATGAGCTTCCTCCACTTTTGCTCAGTTAAGTATCATTGACTCTCCTCATCCTGTATCCACTTTCCCTAGTTCATCCTGGATTATTTATTCAAGTGCTTCCGAGGACATGAATAATATATGCTCTTTATTCTCTTCCTATTTTGTTCATTTTGGGTCAAGGTTAAGATTGTGGCTAGAACAATTCCTTCATATATGGGAAAGGAAATGTTACTCTTTCTTTTCGATTTTCATTCTCTTCTATATTACAAGCTCCTAAGTTTGGAACTAATCTTTTGTCCGTTAGAGCAATTACAAAATTATTCAATTGCAGACACAGTTTTTTCCTTAAATTGCTTCTTTCAAGACTTAGAGACGAGGACGAAAATGGGCACTGGTCGTGAAGCTGATGGTATTTACCTTTGGACATGGCTCCAACTATTCCAAATGCAATTTAGTCTAGTAGTAGTAGTAGACTAAATAAAAAGTAAGTTCAGTGTTGACATGCTCATCTTGGTCATGTTTTCTTTCAATATTTACAATTCTTACTTCCAAACTTCTTTTCTCTAATGCCTATATCAGAATTTCAATATTAAGTGTGTGAACTTCAAAACAAAATAGAACTTCCTTTCCTCCAAGTAATAATCAAAGTTGTGCTTTATTTGATATAGTCCATAGTGATGTTTAGAGACCTTCTATTACATCTGTGTTCGGCTACCATTATTTTGTAAGCTTGTTGATAATTTTTCTAAATGCATTTTGATTTATATTATGAAGTCCATAGATGAGGTTTACTATATTTTCAAAACCTTCATATGATGGTTCAGACTCAATTTGAGAGAAATTAAGGTCATTCGGTCTACTTAAGGGGGAGATTATGTGTATAGGGCTTGAAAGGGTACTTGAATAACAATAAGATTGAACATCAGTTTTGTCCCTACACCCCTCAGTACAATGGAATAACTGAGCGAAATAATAGACATCTTCTGCAGGTAACGAGGGCTCTTTCTTACATAGTAATGTTCCAAAGTCTTTTTAGTCCGAAGGCATTTTTGACTGCAGCCTTTCTCATTAATCATTTACCTTCCAATGTGTTAAAGTGCAAAGCTCTGCATCAATTTCTAAAACCAAATCCTCCTCTATTCTCTTTCTTTGGATGTGTGTTATGTTAATTTTTCAGGCCCAAATAGAACTAAGTTGGACCCAAACACTCTAATGTGTGAATTTTCTTGGGTTTCCAACTTCTCAAAAGGGATACACATGTTATCATCCTCCCACCAAAAGAAATTTCATTTCATAGATGTCAGCTTTTTCGAGTCCTCGGGTAATCCTACCTCTCTTCATGGGGAGAGTGAGATTGAAGAGAGGTCAAGGATTCCCTATCCGTTACTTGTTTCCCCATTGACTCTTGATAACTCAGTTACTACACAAGACAATTGTGCTCGGAGACGGGGCTTAAAGTTTATGAAAGACATTGTAAATTCGAAAGGAAAACCACAACTGAAAATGACCCAAGTTAAATCACCTCCTTTTTTTTGATCGGTAATCAAGCATATATATATAAATAGAGAAGAGCAAGGATACATGAGCAACAAACAAAAGTGAAAGCCAGAGTTTACAAGCAAATAAACTCAAAAGCAATCAGACGAACAGCCCGGACTCCTAATCTAACCACTCCACCAGAGGAGAAACTCAACCTGGCACCACCCGAAGCTCTTCCCCATCATAGTTCATACTCGCCCACTCCAAAGCAACCAACCGAATGCGAGCACAAATACGAGATTGGGACGCAGAAATATCCTCAAAGACTCTAAGATTTCTCTCTTTCCATATCATCCATGATATGGCACCCAGCAGCACCAACCATAGAGCCTCCCTAACACCTTCCTCACTAACTCGAGGCCAACAAGATAAGAAGTTAAGAAAGGAAGAGGGAAAGACCCAATCCACACCCAAGCAGGAAAGGAAGTACCCCCAAATACCAAACATTGCAGGACAGTGCAAGAGCAAATGGTCCATTAACTCTTCCGCTTGGAGGCACATAAAACACCTATTGGCCAACCTCCACCCTCTATGTTGTAAAAAGTCACAAGTGAGGATTTTATTCAAAGTTGCATTCTATAGGAAAGAAGAAACCTTAGAGGGAATACCTAGATTCCACACTACCCGATGAGGGAAAGTGCTCATGGAGACCGGACCTAAAGACTGTACAAATGATCTTACTGAGAAACGACCATGGTTGCTACCAAACCCGACCCGACCTTGCAATCCCTTATTTCAACATTCGGTGAGTAGGAACTAATGCGAGTCAACAAACGCGACGCTTCATCTACTTCCCAATCATTTAACGCACGTCTCAACTTCGGGCTCCATACCACCCCTTTTCCCCTTCTCTCCAAGTAATCCCCTACAACCGCATCCTTGTTGGTAGCTAGCAAGAAAATATGGCCAAAATCATCATGAAGCCTCGACTCGACGCATCTTTCCAGAATCGTACTTCGGACCCCTAACCCACTATAACCAGAACTTAGGCACCACCTAACTTGTTGTCACCATGATCTCCTTCCAGAGACCCAAGCCATGGAAGATCTTAACCTAATTCGGGACCCAATACGAAGACTCCTCATACTTGGCTACAATCATGGCTTGCCACAAACTCATCCTTTCCTCTCCAAATCCCCAAATCAATTTCCAGAGCAGGGCCTTGTTAACTAGAATAAGAGACTTAAGACTTAGCCCCCCCCCCCCCCCCCCCTTTTTTTAGGGAGACTAATTTGGTTTAAGGCCACTAAATGATATCTGAATGAGTCATCCTTCTTATTCCACAGGAACTCCCTCTGCATTCTTTCCAGCAAAACGGGAACAAACTTAGGCATGGTTAGAGCAGACATATAATATGACCTAAGGCTACTGAGAGTGCTTTGGATAAGTGTTAGTTTCCTCCTTTTGATAGATAATGAGCCTTCCAACCTGCTAATTTGTTAGCACACCTTTATAGGATTGGGGCCCACACCGCTTTTGCTTTGAAACCTCCCCATGGCAACCCCAGGTACCTGGACGAAAGAACTCCTACTTTACACCCAGAGCATACTGCCAATTAATCCATGTTGAGTACCTCTCCTATGCTCACTATCTCTGACTCTGCTAAATTGACTCGTAACCCTGACACAACTTCGAAACAACGAAGGAGGCATCTAAGGTACAAAAGATTGTTCGGCGACGCATTACAGAAAATCAGGGTATTATCCGCAAACTGGAGATGAGAGATACACAACTGAGCTGAACCAATCGAAAAAACCCTCGAATACCGCCCCCTCCACTCTAGATAGCATTCTGCTCAAGGCTTCCGAAACCAGCACAAAGAACCGTGAGAGTGGGTCGCCCTGCCGCAACCCCCTAGAGCTGGGGAAATAACCTGTCGAGCTCCCATTCAACATAATGGAGAAGGAGAGAGATGATTGTTACTTTGGTTTCATCTTTGTTACCTTTGATCAATAGTGAACAATCTTTAGATGATTGTTCCAATCTTCCAATCACTCTTCAGAAAGGAGAACGTTCTTACACTCAATATCACATTGCTGATTTTGTCTCGTACAAGGCGTTTTCTCCATCTTGTAAGTCAATTTGTTTTCTTGTTATCTTCTGTCTCTATTGCTTCTTCTGTGACAGAAGTTTTAGAACCACCAAAGTGGAGAGAAGCAATGTGTAACGAGATGAAAGCTTTAAAAAATTTACATGGCCTAAATGGAAGGAACTTGTGAAGTGTAAGTGGGTATTTACCGTGAAATTTAAGTCAAATGGGTCAATGGAGACGTATAAGGCGAGATTGATTACCAAAGGTTACACCTAGATGTATAAGACTAGTTACCAGGAGACCTTTGCCCCTGTGAGGCTGTGCCAAAGATGAACTCTATATGTGTGATCTTATCCTTAGCAGCGAAATCATGGACCTTGTATCAACTGGATGTAAAGAAAACATTCCTTCATAGAGACTTAAAGAAATAGGTGTATATGGCTCCTCCAGGATTTCACCTTGATGGGGGTGAAGAAAAGTATGCAGATTGAAAAAAGTATTTTGTGGACTGAAACAGTCTTCCAAGGCAAAGTTTGAAAGATTTAGTAAAGCTGTCAAAATCGCTACCACAATTTTCATCATCTATGTAGATGATATGATTGCGATAGGAAGCAATATAATGGAAGTTAAGCAGCCAAAGGGGTACTTAGCCAATAAGTTTTGAGATTCAAGATCTAGAATTTTTTAAATACTTGGGAATTGAAGTAGCTAGATCTCGTGAGGGAATCTTCATTTTCAAAAGGAAGTATGTTTTAGATCTATTGTGAGAGACATAGAAGCTTGGGGCTAGACCATCAGATACATCCATTGAGCTGAATCACAAGTTAAATGAGCAGTGTGGTCATATCCTAAGAAAAAATGAGAGACTTAATTGCCATACCCTAAGAAAAAATACATGTTGCCTGATTACTTCGTGCATGTGCTTAGAACAGCATATACATTGTAGTGTTGAGACTATAATTAGCAGTCAAAGAAAAAAACATCTAAGAAAATGTTTAAGTATTAGTTGCTAGCCTTAGAGTGAGAATATTACCCTTCTAGACCAGGGTTGGTTGGGTAGTATACATCCCTCAAGCCCAATCTTTTTGCAGCCAAAGCAGTTGTCTCACCAATGCAGGCAACCGAATTGCCTCGTCGCTCTGATTCTGAAATAAGATTGATCCACGCTCTGTTGCAATGGACATATCATTTCAGCAGTTGTAATAAAAAAATATCTCACTAGGGAATAAAAAGAGAACTTGCACGACTTACTGCACAAAAGGGGAAAAGTAATCTCTTAGTACAAAAAAGCAATCAAGAGGAACGATTTTCACAATGACCAAATTTAAACCTAGTTATAATTATTCAAAATTGCAAAAAATTCATAGGTGGGTTGAGCATGGCGACTGAGCAATTAAGTTCATTTGGAAGGAAAGAAACAAGAGAGTCTTCGAAAACTCTCCCTCAATCGCATCTGTTCTCGGATTCGGTCTTTGGTTTTGGCCTGGTGCTCATCTAGGCAGGTGGGGGTGAACTGGGATGTATTAGCTGGTTGATGTAAGTTGGGGGGCGCAAGGTTGCAATCAAGGAATAGGGTTGCCCTTGTATCTATCTCTTGTTTTGGATCTCGGTTCACGACCTTGTGAGCTCAGATCTGTCTTTATCTTTGTATTTCTGTTTGCTTTCGCATTTATAAATTGCGTGGATTATTGATGAAAAAAAATTAAGTTCAGCTCAAGAACATCCACACAGATCAGTAAAAAGCTTCCAGAGAAGATTTACAAAATTATAGAAAAAAAAGGGTTATGTACCTTACAAGAAAATGAAATGAGAAACATAATGAATGGGCGACAGAGATAGGGAATTAGGGTTTTAGGTTCTGAAGAGATGCCCAATGGGGGAGAACTCAAGCAATGGAAGGAGATCAATATCAGAGAGTATACCATCAATCTGCATAAATGCGTAGATCGATGCACATTCAAGAAGATGCCTCCCAACACCATAAAGGAGATCAGGAAGTTCGTCCAGAAAGCAATGGAGACAACAGATGCTACTTGCTAGAGTGGATGTGAATCTGAACAAGACCGTATGGAGCCGCAGGATTTCGGGTGCTCCGAGGATGGTCCGCATCTGCATTGCCTAAAAGAGATGATGAGGAAGATGCCAGGAGGAGTCCTACTCATTAGTCATGGCTGCAGAGGTCCCACCAGAAGGGCTGAAAGTATTGGGCACTGAGGTCATCAAGGAAGGTGATTGAACTAGGCAGCCTACCTATAGACCTGAGATAACTTCATTTTTGTCTCTTATTTCAGTTCAAAGACATGGTTTTGTTTTGGATTCTATAGGTCCAGCACACATTAAATGTAACATCTTCCCAAGTTTATCCTATAAAAAAGAAAAGGAGAAACAACAAAATAAATGAAATGAATCACTTACCGAACGGCTGAAGGGGAGGCTACTGCAACAACTGGAGCAGAAAGTGCTTGAACTAAAACCATTTGGTCCACATGATAAACAGGTACCTGAAAGAAAAAAAGCTGAAGGGCTAATCTGACAGACCGACCTCACTCAATTTTCTCATGGAAACTAACCAGTCAAAGTTAGTTTCCGCATAGACCGCTAGTAGCACAGATAGACCATAAAGATGCACTATCTCATCACTATGCAGTAGATACTGATAACTTATTCCATCAGTTATGAGCTATTTCAACCTTCCCCAATCAACCATCCCGAACTTAATTCTCATATACACCAGAACTCTTACATGACCATTTATGTAAAAGCTGACTAACTCTACAAATATAATTGACACTCCTGTAAAATGAGAAAAACTGAAAGAAATGATTGTGGTGGACAACAAATGTACCCTGTTTCAAATACTAATAAATTCAGTAAACACAAAGAGGAACTTGTACTTACTATCCAGTAAACACCTATGCTACCAATACAACTTTCAAGATACAATCATATATTTTCCAAAAATCTTGACATGGATAGAGGAATGTCTTCCTTCCAACACATGGATATTCAACAAAACCAAGCAAGACACTATAAGATATAGAGCAATGTTAGGTCCACTTTCCGGTAGTTTTTACTATTTTTATACAAGACAAAATAAATGTGGTGGAGCCCACAAAAAAGTGTCATACTATTTTGTCTTGTATGAAAATAGGGGAGAGTGGACGACCAGAAAGTAGACCTAGCATTGCTCTAAGATATATAGCCATTGCCATCAAATAAATTTCACTATCGTATCCAAATCCAATACATTTACCTAGAAGACGCTAAAAATCAAATGTTGGAAACTAAATAAGGTAATTTGGCATGATAACAAAGTGAACAGAAAATTTAGAGAAGTATTTACTGTAATGAAACCCAAATAACACAACCCCACACCAAAATTCCTGATATTCGATTTTGTTTTCTTACCGTCGTGTATGTATTCAGTCTTGTGACCTCAAATCCACGATCAGACAGGCCTTCTTCTGCAATTTAAAAGCCACAGAACCACACTCTAAATATTCCTGTAGTTTTAAGACTGAAAAGCTCAAAAATTGAAAAAATATATATATGGAATGATGATTCATACTGCGTAAATATGATTCATAATGACATGCATCCCTTAAATTTATGCCAAATGGATGCAAGATTTGAACATGGTGTAGCGATAGAAATGTACTTGAATGAGAGACTAGTCCGTTAACATAAAGCAAGGAAATTAAATCTAGCAAAGATGTTTAGTATCAAATAAGTGACACATGGGCAGAATTTCTGTTTAAAATCTAGCGGGGGGCTTTCAATGTCAAAAATCTCTTCCAGAAGCTTCAAGAGCTCAAGATATATTCTTACTAAAAGAACACAGAATATCCTTCCCAAATAAAAAATTGAGAATAACAAAGACAAAAAACCTGGATCCTACAACAATAAAGACCATCAGAATCCAGGAGAAACTGCCAGACAGAGGGCATCCCCTTTAGGAAAATCAACTGCAACTGCAAATAATATTATTGTTTATTGAGAATATAAACTCAATAATATTACTATAATAGTTAATTTGTGTAGCTGCTATTGAAGTTATTCTGTTTTGAGTTTAATCGCACATTGGTTAAGTTTGTGTTTCAAGTCCTACTCAATGTAAAGGGGGACTTGCCTTTTGTTTGTCATCAAACTCGGACAACATGTAGAGCTTTGTGCAGCTGGAAGCTCAAAACACATGCAGCTAGTTACAAATTTAAGTCCACTGCTTTTTTTGTCTTTTTGTTCTTGCAAATTTTAGTACATTATTGTTTTTGTGCTTATGCTTTGATATATTAATGTTGTATAGTAGCTAGTTAACTTTTAGTATGTGCAACTCTTTGTCCTTGTTATTGTTTCACCTGACATAGGCTCTGCACTGTCGACCGACTGTGCTATCTACCCTCCGGTATGTGGCAGGCTTTGGAGGCTGCTCACACAGTGCTCAAGTTAATTTTGCATCAAGTACACAGAAGACTTGGTTTGGCACCAATTTCACATCAGAATACGAATGCCTGGTCATATCAAAGCATTAAGCCGATACGTATCAGATTCAACACGTTCCGACACGCAGGCCACATACAGGGGAGCCATGTCAATAAATCATAACCAAATACGTGTCTTGATCTATACTCCAACCTGTGCCATATTTGACACCTCTGCATGCATCATCAATCTCTCTCAAATCATTGCCAACTCAGAAAGCTCGAATATGAGGATTACAATGTAAAAGATGATCTCACTTTGTTAAGTAATCTGTTATGTGTGTGATTCATCTGTTCTGATGACATATGCCTCTCATCTCTTAGCTTTGAGAGAGGATCTTGCTCATGGTTGCATTATGTTGACCTGATCATTTTCATGATTTAGTTCTAACCTAAAAGTTTGAAAGGGAGATTATTGAACCATCTCATCACCAAAAGGTCATCTATGCAAGCCAACCAGCTTGAGAATACAAACTCAACAATATTTTTTTATGTTAGCTAGAGCCAACCCCGCCAGGGTTAATCTTTAAAGTATTATTCTGCCAGTATTAAGCTTTTAAGTGTAGCACAGCCAGTCCGAGTCCTGATGGAAGGTTGTCTTAGATGGCAGTCGCTAAATTCTCACACCTTTCATATGAATCATGATTGATTGTTTCAAGATGATAGAATGGGATGGTGAAGAAGGGTTGGCTACACTGACCATAAATAGTTCGAGAAGGATTATGATAATGATGATTTACAATTACTCTGTCATGCTCAATGTTTTGTTTGGATTTTGCCTCACTGTTTATAAATTATAATTTGATGCCCTACCTAGGAAATGGAATCTTATGCACCTGGGAGCTCTAATCTTTTAGAGAGCATGAGCTGCTGTTTGATATCTAGTCACGGATAACTAGAAGGCTCTTACCACCATTCACATGTCTAGAGGAGACTCAAACAGCCAACGATTAGTATTTCAACATATATAAAAAGAGACAGACATAAGAGGCACAATATCCATTTTACATTGAATCAAAGTCCTTTGATTTGTCGAAGAAGAGCTGGATGGTAACTTTTAGAGAATCATTGAAAGAGGGAGGGGCTTCACTGCAAAGATTCGGGTGGAGGAATATGTGCTTCAGTGTATCTTAAAATTTGGGGTTGATTCATTAGTTGTTGAATCCTCAACTTATCATGTTACAACAATCCCATCAAGGACGTCTGCAATATTAGCAGACGTAACCGATTTGGGGATTTCATTTCCCACAATTTTTATTCCCAGTCGCAGGGTAGGAGAAGGTGGGTGTGTTTCCCCCAAGATATGAACAAAATTGGATTGGAAATATGTAGAGGACATGCAGCGTTATTTTCTCCTTTGGGATCCCTTACCATCTCAAAGGGCAGTCTTTCGGAAAGCTGCTCTCCAGGTTAAGAACAGCTGGAGGAGTGAACTTTGGCTCGACAGCAATTACTCCCTTCAGTTGTTTCAGATCAGCACACTAATCCCCTATTTGGTAGGTGGATCCTTGCCCTCGTTTGCCTCTTCCTGAATCACAAATTGGACTGGCAAGCCTTAGAAAGAGAAGTTAATCTGCTAATCCTGCTAGATGAACAAGCTCCTTTTATTCCCTTCTCGGACGGAAGAGGTATCAATATCATTAGGGTTAAGAGAGAAAACTGCAAACCGTCTATCAAACTGACCCGCTTCCCCCTACCATCAAGAGGTTCTATGCTTATTAACAAGAGATCGAATCACAGCCAATCGCGATTGAATTCAAGGAGAGTTCAATCGCACCCACTGGTCAACACGTGACCTTTTTAACCCCTATTAACCATGGTTAAGATTCATTAACCCTTAGGGTTCAACAATCTAACCTTGGTTTCTAGAAAAAAAAAATTTTAATTAACCTTAGGATTAAGAAATTTTAACCCTATGGTTAATTTTTTTAAAAGAAGAAATTCTAAAAACCAAGGTTAGATTGTTGATTCCCACGTGTTAGTGAATCTTAACCATGGTTAATAGGGGTTAAAAAGGACATGTGTGTCTCTATGGGTGCGATTGAACTCTCCCTAAGTTCAATCACGATTGGCTGTGATTCGATCTCTATTAACAAAGGTCCCCCCCTCCCCCAAAAAAAAAAATGGAGCTCTCTTCATGCTTTTGGTCAAGTCTTAAGGGTGTTCCATTCCAAATGTGGGAGATGAGAACATTCTCTAACATTGGGGATCTCTGTGGAGGACTGTTAGACGTCGATCCAAGGATGGCAAATCATTCTTATCTTCTTGGTGAAGCATGGATTCAGGTCAAACTGATTTAGTCGTGCAATTATTCCTCGAGTTGCCATAGTTAAGATGGGAGACCATATTACTCTGTAATTATCACTATGCTTCTGAGTAACAAGGTATTAATCTTCAGTATCGGTATAAACTTTGACCACTAAAGAAGTTAACACGTTTCAAGGAAATTTAAGAAAGTCAAATGAAGTTATGTAAAAATTAAAGAAGTCTAGGCAACTTTAAGGAAATATTGAAAATTTAAGATGAAACTTTAGAGATTCAATACTTAAGCATAAATACACATCTAGAATTTATTATATTACTAGATGCAAGTTCGTAGAGTATCAAATGTAAGAATCATGTTAAGCGACATGCATTGTTTGTTTGTCTTGCACCTCTGTTTTTTTTTTTTCCTTTTTCTATCTGCGTGAGTCGTGAGTGCGGGAGTGAGAGAGAGGTAGAGAGAGAACCATAAATAATATCAAATGTGAGAATCATTTACAATGACCTACACTCTCTTGATTATGAAATAAAGAGAAGTAGTACAATACATTCCAAATGAAATAAAAATATTACAATGTACAACTCATGATTTATGGACATTGCTCATTTGTATGTTTCAATAATGCCTCTATACTTCTATCTTTTTTTACAAAAGTTAGGCAGCACATCACATGTCTTTTCTTGTATTCCAATACTGCCCTTACAATTTCACATTTTTACAAAAAAATATCAAGCACATGTTGTCTTCCACTATCGTCTCATTTGTATGTTTCACTCGTACTCTATTACTCATTCTACATCTCGTTCGCACTACTAATTAATTTTTTTATTTCTAAAATATTCCTTTTAATCAAAATTTATATTTTTCCAAAATTCCCCAGTTAATCTATTTTTTTTTTCAAAATTTCTTTACTCTATTGCTTTCGTTTTTATAAGTTTTGATTTTTCAAAATGCCCATATTAATCAATTTATTTTATTTCTTAGAATACCCTTGTTAAAATTAAAATTTTGATTTATCCCTATTAATCACTCTTTCCACTAGCTCTTGTATTAAATGCCTCTAGTTTTTTTTTTTTTTTAAATGTCTTAGTTAATTAAATTTTTTGTTTTTATTTCTTAAAATATTCTTGTTAATCAGATTTTTTATTTTCAAAATACCTCTGTTACACTCTCTTTTCACCCCCACTATATTAAAAATATTTAAAATTTGTGATAAATAATAATTGAAGTAAGTTTGCACTTGCACTCTTTCAAGACATGTGTCTTTCTCTTAATGGAAGACAGTGACAATGTCTTTCCTTTGAAGAAAGTGAGTTTAAAAGCAAGTGAGTTTAACACATTCCGGGCATTACCTCTTTAAATCAAATATTTTTCTCATTTCAAAAGAGAACAAGGGAAGTAGCCAATGAAGGAACAGGAGAATGAGAACGAACCTTTTGAAGTTTCGACAATGATAGTGAATGAAAAAAAGACCGGAAACGGTATGTATATTTTTTTCTTGGATGGTTATCTGCAAGTCAACAACCACGGAGCTACATCTTTACCAAAGTTTTGTAACTTCAGTGTACTTCCACTGAAATTCGATATTTTTCTACTACATTTTTACTGTTTCAATCGACATTTACCGAAGTTTACCAAAACGTTTTAGGAAATCTAGTATTTTTAGTATACATGAGGATTTCACTTCGGACACCGCCGAAGTTTGCTAAAGTTGACCGAAGTTTGACACCATGCTGAGTAACCAAGCTAACTCGGAAAGCAACGAGTTTGGTGGCAATAATCAAAGGGAGGAAGATAGCGAATACAGAAAGGAGAAAGATGTTGTCGATCATCTATGTGATACGCAGCCCAAGAAGGGGAACCAAGACAAAATACAGCCATACAGGATTCCTTAAACAAAGGAATTTCTCCCGACTTGGTTCTGCCTTGTGTACAATGGGAAAGGCATTTTTTTTAATCGGTAAAATGAGTTTATATATATATATATATATATATATATATATATATAGAGAGAGAGAGAGAGAGAGAGAGGAAAAGAAGTACAAGTGCATAAGCCAAAAGACCGGGAAGTTACTGAGTAGTTGTCTCCGGGAATCAGGAAAAACACACCATACAAAAACTCATTGTCTACACCATCAGCCCCCAATAGGATTAAAGTCTGTCAAGAAGAGGGTGTCATTCCACACAACTCCTCTCACCCGAGGATTACCCCCAAGGTCCCATGTCTAAATCGATAGCCTTACCAAACACCATTCTAAGCACAGATGTTTGACACAATCGCATATCCGTGTAGGAAGAGGAATGAGAGTTCTTAAAACACACTCAAGTTCCGTTCTTTCCGCATCACCCAGGAAATTGCCCAGGTAAAACAGACCATATCCACCCCCGGGATTGTCCCTGCTCTCCGAAAACCAACAAGATCAAAGTTCTAAAAGGACGAAGGGAAGGCCCAATCCTACCAATTCTTCCACATGAAGGCACAAAAACAACAACGGGCAAATATCCACAGAAGTTATACAAGAAATATCAAGGAAGAGGCAACGTAGAGTAGGTGGAAAGGGTAGGGGAAGAGCATCAGTTAGGTGGAAGCAAGGCCATAGCTGGAGAACGGATTATACAAAAGGGAATGCAAAAAAAAGGGGAAGGTTGTGCCAAATGTACATGTGACAAGCAATCCTTTTGATTTTCAACCCAGTCAACGTGCGTGGGTGGGTCGGGGCTGGTGAAGATGATATCTAAGTGAATCCCACTACAAATGGATTCAAGAGAGACAATACAAACAATGTTCACAAGGGGTCATTTGAGGGGTTTATCGATACTAAGGAGCCCTCCATTCAAGGGCCCAACTCAGGTGAACACGTGGAGCTTGTTGTTCTCCCTCCCTACTGTTTTGGAATGAAGTTGAAGGGTCCACTAGATAACTCCAATAGGCCCGTGAGACAAGCCATGAACCAATTTTCTCATACAATCAGAGCAGAAGACAGAACACAGTGGGATCTCCGTCCCATTCTCTTTCTGATTCCATCTAGCCACCAAACGTCGACAATGCTGAAGAAGACTTGTCTCAATCTCCCTCTGGTTTCGTCGAGAGTGTTGATCCATTTAATCTCCAGCCACTAATATTTAATTATCAAGAAAGTATGGCTAAAGTAAAGCCTAACAAGTTCATCACGGACAACTGTATCAGGGATAAAACCATAGTACACACGACTGAAGGTGGTGATGGCAAGTGTGCTATAGATCATTACGAGCCAGATGACTTCAAAATGGTTTGGCCCGAGTTCGATGGTATTCTTGTGTATATACCTCAATCCCGATGATGAAGGATGGTAATTGTGGTGTTACACCATACTCTTAAGTCGCAAGGGACTACAGTCATAAAAGGAATGGTGGGGCATCAACGAATGAGAGCTGAATGGAATTATTATTTTTTGATTGGTAATAGGAGATATATATTAATATGAGAATGAAATACAAGGTTGGCAAGGGGTCACAAGAGACTGAGCTCATGCCCAGCTAGAGATTGAAATAAAAGCATTACAATCATAGTCACAAAGTTCTCCGAATTTTTGAAAAATTCGCGAATTTTATGTTGCCGAATTACTCTCCAAATTATTCATGAATTTTAGGTTTGCCGAATCATTCACGAATTTTTGCGAATTATTCCCGATTTATTCACGAATTTGATTGAACTCTCCCCGAGTTCAATCGCAATTTTCTGTGATTCTATTCTTTAAATAGATAAGGGGTAGTTTGAGAATTACAGTAAAAAATTAACACATTAAAGTAAAACAATGAATCAAAGTTTTGTTTTATATAAGGGTAGTTTGGGAATTTTGGAAAAATCAAGCTACGCCTCCCTCTCACATTATAATAGTAAAGATAATTAAATTGTAGGATATCTTTTTATAATTATTATTTTTTTCCCGAATTGTTCTCGAATATATCCTGGATGTTTCCGAATTTTTCCTAACTTAACCCTTGCCAAATTATTCCCGAACCCCAACTTTGTCACTATGATTACAATGATGAAATACAAAAGAAAGCTAGCTGTTACAACAAAAAGTAAAGTCATGTTATGTCAAAAGTCTACAGGGTGGAGCACCAATGTTGTAGAAGATGAGCAGCCCGTAGAAAAGTACTAGTGAACGAAGGGGAGTTCTCGAATACCCTCGAGTTCCATTCAATCCAAAGGAACTAGGCAACTGAGGCGATTAGCATAGTGCCCCCTTCAAAGCCCTCTTCCCCCAAACGCACCCAGAACTTACAGGATAAAAAGTCCCAGAAGGAGAGAGCAAACACTCAATTGGATCCCAATTGGGAGAGGAAATAGTTCCAAACCTTGTGCACGTAGGGACAATGTAACAAGAGATGGTCGACCGTCTCCTCGACATCTAGGCACAAAAGGCAGTTGTTGGTCATCTGTCACCCTCTATTCTTGAGATGATTGCAAGTTAATATCTTGTCCAAAGTTGCAGTCCAGAGGAAAAAGGATACCTTGGGAGGCAGACCTGCCTTCCAGACCGATCTGTGAGGGAATGGTTTCCCAGCAATAGGAAGGAGTGATCTCACTGAAAAATAACCTTTGTTGTCTCTAGACCATAGACGGGTATCCCTGAGGGTAGGGGAGGTGGGGATCTGGTGAAGTCGAGTAAAGAGGGTCTGGAGATGGTCAGGTTCCCAGTCATTAAGGATGCGTTTGAGGTGGGGACACCAAACTCTGGTATTAGGGAAGAACTCAATGTAAGACTCAATAGAGCCAGTTTTGTCCGTCGCTAGGAGCCAAATAGTGGGGAAATCGGTGCTAAGGGCACAGGGACTGCACCATTTGTCAGTCTAGAATTTTACTTCGTTGCCTCGGCCCACTCGGAAGCTGATATTAACAGAGAAAGAGTCAGCCTACCATGATGCCTTTCCACAGGCCCATACATGGGGACCACGAACAGCAGGGGGTTCCCATGTGGAGCAGGAGCCGTACTTGGACGAGATGACCTGCCACTATAGGCTTTCACCTTCAGCGCCGAAATGCCAAAGCCACTTGCCCAGTAGGCCTTGCTGAAGAGTGAGAGGGGGCTTACATTCAATCCGCCCTCTTCAAGTGGCAGGCAAATAGTGTGTCAATCAACCAAATTTGTGCTTCACAACTTTCTCATTCCATAGGAAGTTCCTTTGGATGCGTTTCAATTGGTTGGCTACCGACATGGGGATGGTGAGAAGGGAAAGGAAGTAGGTTGGAAGGTTGGTGAGGACACTATTGAGGAGGGTGAGCCGACCCCCTTTGGACAAATAGGAAGCCTTCCACCCTTCGAGACGATGGAGGAATCCGAAGATGACCGGGTCCCAGGATGATTTAGACCTAAAGGGAGCGCCTAATGGACTGGTAGCAGTACTGTCGAAAGTTCCTGCTTCATGAAATTCTTTTATCCGATTCACAAAGTCTGGGCCCACTATAAGAATTCTATGGAGAAGTCATCAGGGCCCAGGGCTTTATCCCCTTTCATGTTTTTCACTGCATTGAGGATTTTCTGATTTGCAAAGGGGGTTTCAAGGGCTTCTCTTTGAGCCACGGAAAGGCCAGAGAAGGAGCTGGCAGCATTCGAAACCTCCATGGAGGACGTTAACCACGTAATGCCATTTAGGAAACATGTAGTAGAGCCATTCTATAGAGGTCTCGAATGCTAGGAGTGCCAAGGGAAGGTCGAGATCAGATCCCATTGTGCTCAGTCCAATATCAAGAAAGTTTTGGGTTGATGACTTGGAGGAGAATCAGAACATACCAGGAGAAGTACTGACAAAGGACAGTACAACCGCAAATGTGCTCAGGATTACTCCGGCTTGCCGGTGCCATCTTGTTTTAAGGAAGCAAAGCTAGTTGATAATAGTAAGGAACTTTATACCTCGTTACCTGGTGGGGAAGTCACCTTTAAATCAAAGATGCCACAAGATGTGGTTGGTGGCAATTTTGGGCATATACATTCACCCATTGCTCCTATGGCAGTATGTTCCAACCGTCTTCTCCCTCTTCCTCTTCTATTCATCCAGAGAGTGGGGATAGGAGGGGAAGAGGGCAATTCTATTGTTCTCATAGTGTGAACTCTCTTTCAGGTATACAATTCAAAGGAAATATAGCATACATATGAGAAAATGGTAGAGTCGACAGGAACAAGGTCGGGTAGAAAGGATCTTTCTGAGGATAGATGGAGACCAGAGTCACTGCCTTCGGATGGTACCATAGGGACCTTTATAGAGTACATGGTGGAGGGGCTAGATCTCTCCTAGAATAGGGGAAATAAGGGGGTTTCTAAGTGGGTATTGGAGAAAATAGAGGCTTTTGGAAAAATATTGGGTCTCTCTTTTAAGGGACACAAAGAAGAGGTGAGGGTTCTAATCCAAAGCCTAGAAAAAAAAATAGGAAACTCCACCGATAAAAAAAAAAAAACTCTAGGTCATGTTCCTACTACTTGACAATTTGGTCAACTTATGAAAAATTCAATAAATGAGCTAAGATGAGAAGATTAGTGTAGTGTCAATTACGATTGAAAGGTGGTAGGGGTGGGGAGTGTAGCCTGGGGAAGAGGAGGAAAGTCTGAGTGGTAAATGAAGGAGCAATGTCTAATCTCATGGAACATTAGAGGTTTTGGTTGATTGGATAAAAGATTGGCCATCAAACAATTTGTTATCTATAAAACACAGTTATCCTTTGCATCCAAGAGACCAAGCTAGAATAGTAGAACACATATAGGACACTTAAATTAGGGACCTATGGGGATCTGCTTGTTCGGAGTGGTTAGTTGTGCCTTCAATTGGAACCTCAGGGCGTATCCTTGTAATTTGGGATAGGGGTAATTAAGGTAGTGGAGTCAAGATGAGGGGCTAATTCACTTTTTGGCCTTTGTTGGTTGTTAGTGAATGGATCTAGTTGGGTGTGTATGGGCCAACAGGGGGTGAGGACATAATGAAATTTTGGCAGGAGCTGGAGGATGTGTGTGAGATGGGGTTTCCCATAGTATTTGGGGGTAATTTCAATTGTATATGCATCTCTTATGAAAGAAAGGGGGTTGTCAAACCAATAGCAATATGCGTAGGTTTGGGGAATTCATCCCTAATCCTAGGTTGATTGACTATCCACTGAAGGAAGGGGGGGGGGGGGGGGCAAGTTACTTGGTCGCAATCGATAGATTGTTGTCTAGCCAATAGGTTAGATTTTTTCTGTACCAAGTGGGAGAAACATTTCCCTAATATCCTTCACCGTAAGCCTGTCTCTGACAATGTAACTACTATATTGACATTGAGGTATTTTAAGGGCGGTCCAACACCGTTTGATTTGAAAATATGCGGCAAGAATATCCGGGTTTCAAGGAGGTGGTAAGTGAAGTGTGGAAGTTACATCCTATATGGGGATCGCTAGCACTATGTTTGGGCTTAAACTGAAAGCCCTAAAAAATTTAAGTGTGGAATAAGGAGATATTGTTGGACATATATGCCCTCGAAAGCCAATAAGAGACTTTTCTATGTTGATTAGACAAGCATCATATTCACACGACCAACTATAAAGGGTATTTATATTAATTACTGTCTCATATGATGATGACATAAAGTTCCATAGGTAACATTGTAGGAAAATCATGCAAAGGTTGCGAGGAGATATGATTTTCCAGTTCCTTGTAAACCTAATATTGTTCGAAGCCTCTAGAGTACTGGTTGGGCACCGTACTTCATCATGGCTTGCACATGTGTAGTTCTATGAGATAGTGTGATGAATCTCATTCACAGAGAGTGGTGACTCTTGACTAACATGTGAGTATATGTAGCAAGTACATAATACTGAACGGGGTCACTAGTGGATACCCTATGGAATACACTGTCAGATTGTAATAGGGTTATCCATTTGACAAATTGTCCTTAGACCTGAGAGGTTAACATCTTCTCAGACATTTGTCTATATGGCTTTGATGTGTCAATCGGCAATGTCCAATACACAGGACTAACTCCGGATACGTTGGGTCATGTACACTATGTTTAGAGAAGTGTGTAAACACTCAATAAGGAATCCACAACTCCTTAATTGGAGATAATGATATCAAGGTGATACTTGTTGAACTGAACTGTTAAATCCAGTACTGGTGCTTTTCGGTAAAATGGTCTTTATCGAAGTTGATATTTTTAATATGGAAAAGTGTATATAAATATATATGTCAGTTCTTTTCTAATGTTTCTTCAAAAGTGTTTTGGAGGTTCAGTTCAATGAAAAGTAATCATGAGAAAGAGTTCTATTCATAAGCTAGGGACTAAGACAGTGGAATTGTTCCAATCCCGGAAGCTTACAAGTGATATCGGAATGTGGAATGATTTATTTGTAAATATATTGTGAGATGGTACTTACAAGCAATTCTCTAATTTCTGGAGGTTAATCACATTGTGTTAATGGACATTAATTGTGATTGGTGGAAGTCCAGGGACTTAGATAACATTCTATGATCCTAATGGAGTTTTAGGAAAGGTGTTTCCTAGTAACAATGCTTCAACCAAAAAGGTGAAGTACTTGGTCCCACAACCGGAAATAGGAGATCCCTTTAGATCCCACACACAAGGACCTTCTTAAAGTATTTAATTTAATTTATAATTTAATTAATTAATTTCTCTAAGTAATCACTATATGGTATAGTGAAGCTCTAAAAGGTGGAATCACATTAGATGTGAACAACCAAATGGGTAGGACCCATTGGGAATTATTATAAAAGAATAATTCAAGTGACCAAGAGGGTTTTGGAAACCCTTTGGGCGTGTGAAGTGGAACCCACCTAGGGTGGGACGCCCACTTTATGGAGGAAGTTTTATTTTAATTAGTTTCTAATTAATTAACACCTTATTGGATAAGGTTAGTTAGTTAGTTAGTTACTAATTAAAGATTCCCTAATTGTTAGGGATTCCATTAGTTAGTTACTAATTCCAGATTCCTTATTGGATAAGGATAAGATTAGTTACTAATGGATAAGGTTGGTTTCTTATAAGATTAATCCTAATTGGATTAGGAGAATAATCAATAAAGGAAACTATTGAGGAATCCTAATTGGATTAGGATAAGGTTAATGAATTATAATTGGATTACAATTCAAGCAACCAAGAGAGAACTTATATAAAGGATTGGATGCCCAGCCATATGAGATATATAATTCTCCAGAATTTTTCTTCTCTCCCTCTCCTAAAAACCTCACGCCCTCCCCTCTCTCTCCTTGAGGTGTACGGTCACACCCATCTCTCTCTTCTTTTGTCTTCTTGATTGGATCTTGAGGAAAAGCAAGAATTCATCTTGTTCATCAAGAAAGGTTCTTGATCAATAAAGATTGGATCTTTATTCAAGATTCCTAGAGCTAGAAATTTGGAAGGGCCATTAGCTTCCATTAGAGAAAGCTTTAAAGGAAAAAGAAGGTTCGTGTGAATCGACAGGAGACTTGACACTTGTGAAGTTTTGCGAGTACTATTCTAACGTGGATTTGACTTAACAATTTCAAAGTAGCAAAGGTGAATGTTATTCTAACCTTCATTGAATAAAATCAATTAGAATCTTAGTCAGATCTTGGGATTCGATGTATGCCCCCCAAGAACTGTGTTTCTAAAATTAAAAAGAGACATACTTTCAGATATTTGGGAACATTACTAAACATAAGGTCAAGTTATTAAAAGGAAGTTGAGGAGTTAGATGCACTAAAAGAATCGAACCTTTGTTGGTAGAGGAAGACTGTCAGAGGGAGGTGAGTTAAATGGAGTATTTGAAGCTATTGAGGATGAAAGAGATAAGTTGGAATCATTAGGCAAGAGTAAAATGGCCTAAAGAGAGCGATCGAAATACATTCTTTTATAGGATTTCGTATTTTCGACAGAAAATGAAGTTTATCTCTGGATTGAAATTTGAAGGTGGATGAAGTATGGACAGAAAATGAGTTGGAGCTCAAGGAGAGTGTTGTATCGTTCTACAATGAGCTATATAGGGAGAGGCAAGTCAGGCAACCTTGGAGACCAAAGATGGATGGCCTTGCATTTGATAGCCTTTATGAATAGTAGAGGGAGAATCTAGAGTGGCAATCAGAGAGGAGATTTTGGGGATTCTCAGAGGGATGAATGGGGATCTGGATTTTCTACTGACTTCTATAGATCCTACAAGGATATAGTAGGGAGAGATTTCCTCTCCGTGATTCAAGAATTCTATAATACAAGGCAATTCGATAAGGTTCTTAACAGGACATTAGTGATGCGGATATCACAGGCTTAAATCGTGTTTTTTTATGGAGATCCACCGATGGATCATCATGTGGAGGGAGATCCATCGTCAGATCGAGAGCGGGAGGATTCAAGGGCTAGATTAGTCCATAGGTTGGCGTGGTCCATCATAGATGGCCAGCCCCCTTATTAGTTATCTTAGTTTATTTACTTTTGTTTTAGTTTATTAGGATTTGAAATTGTTTTTAGTAATTGTGTTTTAGTAATTATTTAGAATTTATAGCAATGACACTTTTGTAATTACTAGGATTAAGGTTTCCTTCTTCTCTTTAAATACTCCATTTAGGAGTATAAAATTTCCAGAATCTTTATGAATGAAATATGAGAGCTTTTTGACTTTTAGAATCTCCTGTGAAGGGATGGTGTGGGATGGTGTGAAGCCAGATCAATCCTTAGTGTGAAACCAGGTTATCCTCTTCTTTCTTCTTCTCCTTTCTATATATTTTATTTTATTTCTTGCAAGAACCCAACTAAAACCAAACCCTAGATCAATTCCCAGCCATTCTCTCATTTTTGTATCATTCCTCCAGCCCTAACCCATTGAAGTTTTAGGCCCTACAGGCCCCCATTACACACGTCACCCTTGATGCCTTGACTGTTCTACAGTCCCTGCAGCCTTTTCCCTAGGCTGTCGCACCTGTCCCCTGTTCTTCCACTTGTTGTTGCCTCTCCCAAACACCCTACCCCTGTCCACTTTTGAATGCCCAACTTGTTTCAGCCCTGTCAAAACCTTTCCAACCTTTTCCCATCACTGTCACAGCTCCCTGACCCATCCCTAGCTGTTGCCTCAAGGCCCCAGCTCCATTACAACACTGTCCCAACCCTATTCCTCTGTCCCTAACCTGTTCCAGTCTTATTCCCAATTCTGCCAACCTGTCCCCAGCCCCTCTAGGGCTGCTGCACCTGTTCCCCAAGCCCCCTTTTGCTATTACACATCTATGCAGCTTTTGTGACTACTGTAGCATTCCCACAGCAATCCCCTAGTACTGCTACAGCCCTGTTACATCATCCAATCCCTTCCATATTGCTGTCCCAAGTCTCCTACAGACCCCCCCCCCCCCCCCCCTCTCCCTCCCTCTGCTTGCTGTCCCCTTAACCTACAGCCACCCCAGTCCCTATCAATTGCTTTCCCAGCCCTATTTCAACCCTAAAACCCTCATGGCAACCTTTCCATACACCCTAACCCCATATTTTCATAAATCATTTAGTTCTTGCTGCTGGTTTTGTGTTATTTAACCAATGCTATTCGAAACCACACCTAACATGCATGTATAACTGTTACTTGACCTAGGGTATTACTAATTCTCTTTTGACATTCTTTATTGTAATTGTGGAATATAGGTAGTTTTGTTATCTTCCTTATCGCTGCAATTAATTTTCTCATCTCTAAATTACATCATCCTAGGTTAGTTGCATGGCCCTACATCAATTAGTGGTCTTAGTACCTAAAAAGGCAGGTGTTGAAGATCTTATAGACTTTAGACCTATTAGCCTCGTTCATAGTGTAGCCTTGTTCATAGTGTCGATAAGATCCTAGCTAAGGTGTCGGCCTCCTGTTTAAGGTAGTCATGAGCTCCATTATCTCCCTCGCAGTGGCCGTGGAGGGTCAACAGATTCTAGATGGCATACCAAGTCAAAAATCCTAAGCATCCTTTGTAAGATTCTATGGAGAAAGTGTATGATCCTGGTGTTGGGACTTTCTGGACCATTTCATGAAAGGATGAGGTTTCATATCAGATGGCGGAGGTGGATGTCAGGCTGTTTTTCATCTGTGTCATTCTCAATTTTAATCGTTGGGAGCCCAGCAGGGTATTTGGAAGTTCCAAAGGTTTAAGACAAGGGGATACCCCCTTCTCCATTTTCATTCATCATGGAGATGGAGGCCTTTAGCAGGATGATATTTAGAGCGGTAGGGGTGGCATTTGAGGGGTTCTTGATTGAGAAGGAGAAACTTGGCATTTTCCATCTTCAGCTTGCGGAAGACACGTCGATATTTTGTGACGCCTCTTGTAGGTAATTGGTCCTTCGTCAACTTGAGGGAAAGAGAGATTGTGGGGATTGAAGAGGTCCCAATTCTAGCACAACTAGCGATCTGTTTAGGGAGTAGGGTGGGATCCTAGCCATCCAAGTATCTAGAATGCCCATTGGGTTCAGGTTTAAGTCTAAATTTGCATAGTCTCATTTAATTGATAAGTTTGCTAGCAGATTAGTAGGTTGGAAATTGTCTCTTCTATCCAAAGAAGGTAAGTTGACTCTCATCAAAAGCACACTTAGTAGTCTCCTTATTTATTTCATGTCCACCCTAACATCCGTTGCTCAGTCGCTGCCAACCTGTTCCCAGCCCTTTAGAGTTTACTCTTTTGTAAACTCTTTCTTTTTGCTTTCTTTTCTCTATTCTTTTCTTCAGATTTTCTTTAATATATCTTTTTCATTTAACAATACACTTTAATATATCTTTTTCATTCAACAAGAAAAAAAATTAAGTTCAAGCACAACTAAGACAAACAATTTATCCACCAGATGGACAAACCATAGAAGCTGCATGGTACACATACCAATCTCACTACTAGCTTTTGTAGAAGCAGGATATAGGACAGAGCATCTTCTATTCCCATACTTAGGAAGCTCCAAAGCCAAAACTTTTCCCGTTGCTGAAAAGTAGAACAATCCACTCTTATAATAGAAATTAAAATTTTAAATGTCTAAAAGCACATCAATGACTCATCATAATAGTGGCAACCTAAAACCAACTTTAAACAATTCTTCTGCTTGATTACTCAAGAATATTCACTGCAATGAGCAAAATATTTTCACATTTCGATAAAAGCGTGCAAGAAAAATGGCAATAATGCTGAAATAATGGCAGGGATCATAGGCAATCCATAATGATCAGTCACATCATTCATATTTTAAGATACGAAGAATTTCTCCGCATGTGAATATGTAGCAAGCAGAAGCAAACCCAAATCTGAAAGAAGAATATCAAAACTGAAGAACAGGTGCGGCGATTTTCTAAAATGAAGACATTCAAGACATTCTTCACATACAAGAAGCAAGTCAAGAGTGAGAAGTTCAAACTAGTTTGATTTCAGGTGCACATTATAGACATATGAAAAGTATGAAGTACCCCTTCCTAAAACAAATAAATAAAGGGCTTGTTTTGAAGTTGATCACCATATGGATGTCAAGCACAATTCTGATTGCAATTACACATGCATGTAATCATGGTTTTACTATCGTTCTATTCTTAATACTTGTCAGGAGTCAGGACACTACTATATCGCATAATTAAATTCTCACAAAAGGCATATAAATCCCTCAGTAGTGCACCATTTCAAATGCTGAACTCCTGGGTTTCCTTCTTTTTTTTCCCTTTTGTGGGAGGCAGTGTGTGATTAGGGATAAGCAAGATGCTAATGGGTAAAAGCAAGCTTTGAACCCAGGTCAATGATATCAAACTCACAATTTTACCCACTTAGCAATTGGGTGTTGAGGCAGTTCAAAATGCTAGCCTATGGCACAAAGGGTGACGGATTTTGTATGGTGCCATGTCACACAGAATGGGACACAACAAATGACAACTAGGCACTGCCGCACTGCCCAGCCTAAAATGTGGTGACAGGTGGATGTTGATATGGTGATATTGAGGATGCTACCACTATCCTGGTAATAAATCTCCTCGAAACTATTATGGTGTTATGCATTAGAGAATAAAGATAATGTTATGTAACGGACGTCACGTTTGGCGCTATATACTCCAAGATCAAACCCATTTAATTAATTAATAGTAATTGCCAGTAGCATAACGACAGCAAAGTATAATAACAATATAATGATTAATGAATAATAATATTGGAACAGTAGCAGAAATGACTAAACCATTTTTTACAACTGTTACACAACGTTTGGCACTATATACTTCAGGATCAAACCCTAATTAACAGTAATTGCCAGGAGCATAACAACAGAAAACCATAATAACAAGATAAACGATATTGGAACAGTAGCAGAAACAATTTAGACCATTTTTTTTAATGGTTTCATAGAAGATATAGAGAAGTTTCTGTTGTGATGGACCCAAGATATTAAGCCAATAGTTCTTTATATTATTTATCAGCAAACTCATGTTTACACACTCCTCTCATTCTTTCTCTTCCCCAAACAAGCTCTCTCTTTTCTCTTATATTCACATAGAAAACTAAGGTTTCTATATTTCTACTTGGTGTCAGAGTATGTTTCAATCTAAATTCATCGGAGAGGATTTAGAAGGGAAAATGCAGCAGTTTTTTTAAGCTTACTATAGCTGCTGACATCAGCAGCCGAACGGGTGCAGGTGCCCCTCTAGATCCGAATATAACAGGTAAGAGGAAATCATTTTCTGAGAATTGTGAGGATTTTGTGAATTTTGTTCCAGAGTATTTGATGAAGTTTTATCAACCGAAGTGATGTATTAGGAAAAAAAACAGTTTTGATCAATCTAATTGGTGTGGTCAGTTGGGTTTTTTTTTGTATGCCAAATTACTATTGCTTGCTCCATTTTTATATTCTAAAATGTACGAAACAAGTTGCACAACATTCTATAAAGATTTGGAGAAGTTACAAGGAAAAAACTAAGACATAGTTACCCCTCTTTTCATTTGAATGATAGTTTGTTTACCTCTCAAAAAAAAAAAAAAAAAAAATATATATATATATATATACCAAACAAGTGAACTTCCAGCTCTTGAATATAATTCTATATTGTAAGACAACACGATTTTATATACATCCTGCGCGGATACATGCACATGAAAAATATGAATATAGACATACCTTTTGATGGTGAAAAGGCAACACTAAGTGATCTCTGGGATGACTGCATTACATCCTCAAAGATGCTTGCTGTACCAGCTCCCACTACGCCTACCTGAACTTTTGGGGTGCCAGCAGCCCTAAGGACAAAATTTAGGCTAAGTATCTCATTCAGTACAAACCAAAATAATTTTAAAAATTTAATAATTAAAAATGGTCTCAAAACTGCAAACAATGCTGCGATTAGTCACTCTATCCTGTTACTTAGTGTATTATATTTTTATCTAAGAATGGAACCAAATTGCGCATATATTGTCCAGATATTATGTCCTACAGTTTCAGAAGTTTCAAAATAAGTCTGATCCTTTGAAATATACTTCACATTGGAAATATGCATCATCGACTTGTTTGTTCTGTCCAAATAGAAGAATATATGCTATAAACAAAATGTAGGGAAGGATCTTACTTCCAAGCATCAAGAAACACCAAGCCCGCTTCAGGAGAAGTTATGACAATCCAGTCAAATGTATTGTCTGCTGGCATCAGGAAACAGGAAAGAAATCATACGATCATAAATCTTTTCTGTACATCCTATGAACAAAGTGATATGAACACTTGTCCTAAGGCAACAAAAATAATTAACAATAATAAAATAGGAAAATTAACCAACACCAAACAAATCCTGAATGTACTAATAATCACTGTGCACTGCACAAGAAAGTGAATCTGTCATGCACACCCATCAAGATGACAAATTTCATGTAGGATATCATAGACATACACAACCACTAAATCTTCCGAAACAGATATCAAGATATACATATTGAATTGTTTTTCACAATTATCAATCCAAACCTCAATGGGGTTGATAATTTACCACTTAATATATTTGAAAGCCTATCCAAATCAGGCCCTTGTGTGTGTTGGATGAGAGGAAGCTCCAAGCAATTAACACCATGTTTGGCCTGTAAAATGAACAATAAGATGTTTGTCAGTCAACTCTTGTTAATAATTTGGTTTATTAGAGAACTTATTTACTTACAAAATGTTAGGCAGCACTATATGAATATGACTGAGCAATTGAAAATGAAAATATTTATATAGAACATAGAAGTTCACAAAAAGTAGCATGAGCATTAATCATTAGAAAATGAGCTTCTACTACAACAGGAAAAACCAGAGAATGACTAAAAAGTTATGTGCATACATATCCAAAGAGACAAATAAAAGAATATTAGAACTGTTCCACCATTGGAAGATCAACATTAGCAACATATGTGCTAACAACTACTTTCAATATCATCATGGAGCGTTGGATCGGCTGTGAAACCTATAAATATTCCTGACAGCGATATTTTAAGGTCACGGCAAAGTGGTTCAGAGTTTCAAGAATGTAACCAAATTATAACCAGCCTAAGGGCCTGACTTTGTACAGGTGAGTTCAACTAGCCATTATTCACTTTGATTTACATGGTGAATTAGTAATCTACGAAGTTCATACCAAATTATCTCATGAATGGGAAGAGACGAGCACCATGTCACATCAAAATTTCTTTTAAAAAATTAAATGCACTATGGAGGAAAAGGGATAGGGATACCTTATTTTGATTAATATAAAAGTAGTACCAATCAAATATATGTGTATATATATATATATATATAAAGTAGTTGTCAGTCAAATTTTCATTATATTATGGTGACAAATTCTTTGTCTGGTTATTTTATTGTTATTTGAATTCAAGAAGCCAAGTTTATCTATGGGATGAGCAGAACTTTGTATATTAGCTTACCTTCAACTAGTTAACATCGGAAGTCTTAAGGAGACCCACATGTTACCACGGTGTCTAAAACTTGAAAAAATGGACTCAATTTGGAACCTTTCCAAGTCGAGTTGACTCGAAAACTCGACCAAAACTCGTCCGAGTAATGACACCTAAAACTCGAACAAATATAATATTTTTTCAATATTTGTTATGTATATGTTGTATTAAATTAAAATTAATGGTAATATATATATATATATGAATTAAAATGTACATAAAATTGCATATATATTTGTTGGATAGTTATGGAACTTTTAAAATTATTTAGTTTTATATACACAAGAGTTGAACCTTTGAAGAACGCAAGAAAAGAACAAAAGAAATTTCATGATTCAATGAGATCATACGAACATAGCAGTGAATCATACAACCATAGCAGAGTATGGTTGTATTGAGTGGTAGAATGGTGAATTTGGCTGTATCTCAGCTGATCTTTTCGTGAATAGAGATTGCCTCCTAAATGATAAACAAAATCATGCATAAGGTTTTCACAACAGGGGGGGAAACGTAACTCAGATGAGTCGACTGAGTTGAGTCAACTCGGCCGAGTTACTTGCCTTTGCTGGGAGAAACCGAGTTTCTTGGCGAGTCAGGTCGAAACTCAGCCGACTTGGCAGAGTTTCAAGTCAACTCGCCGAGTTTTAAAACATTGTGCTACCATAATAAAGAAAGACAAATAAGAGAGAAAGAAAGAGAAATTTTCATTTTTTTTAAAAAGTTGACTTTAGCAAATCAAATAGGTATCTTTAAATAGCCAGTATTCTAACAATAAAAAACAAAACAGCCAGCGAAAAATGCACATAAATTTGCATTATTCATTATTCAGAAAATTTAGTAAATCTAATCATGTTTACATGACTGGTCACCCTGAAATAAATAAATAAAATCATGAATGGTATAAATAATTTGACACTTTAAAGTGTAAAGATTCTATTGCAATCTTATAACCTTCCCGTATGCATTCAATAGAACTAATGTGACATTAAGCTTACATACATATATATATATATATATACACACACACACACACACACACATATGTGTGTGTATTAAATACCCCAAAAAAAGCCATCACAATATAAAGTATATTGATTTTTAAATTGATTAAATAATTTTTGAATTAACAGGTGCCATTTCTAAGTCCACTGAATCCACTACACTCACTGTCAGGTTCTGGTACTCATAGACATACTTGCACAACACAAGTGGTGTCTTTGACAGTGCCTTACGATGCACTAGACTTCAACAGTTGTACAACATTAGGATTGTGGATAGACTTACCAAGGTCATAGGCAAATGCCACTCAAGTAAGGAATATCAGGCATTAACAGTCTTCACTTCACATATGTACTTCAGTGTAGAAAAAAGAGTTCCTTGAAGGTGACATGGCAAAAGGAATATCCCTTCAGGAAATTTCCTTGTCATGGTTTCCCATGTATTACAGTATTAGTCTCATAATAGGCATTTGCTCACCACACATGAATGCCTCGAGTAGTGCCATAAGCCCTTTAGACATGTTCATCACAACAAATATAGATGTACCAATGCAAGAATCCCCAGAATATTTAAAGCTCCACTGAGTAAGACCGGTAGTTCACTGCCGGAGAGCAAATAAAGGAATGTCAATCTTAATCGTAATGGCTTAGCATTAGGAGTTAGTTGCTGGAGTGGAGATATGAAAACCTCGGAGAGCAAGCAGAATCATTCTGCCAACAAGGGCGTAGAAACTAAAGTTTCTCACAAACGTGATTGAAAATCATTAATGGACATCCTGAAAGAATGGCATTAGAACCACTGAAAATATCATTAAATACATCCAAAAGACTTCCATCACCATCATCATCTGGCCTCGGCCAACTATTCCGGGTCAACTACACGAATAAACTTTCTAAAACAAAATTTTGAGTCTTCAATCGCAGGATAATAAATGGAATGAGAACATGCACACTTTGCACATACAACAAAGATGTACAAAAGACAAATGTAACCCAAAAAAATATAAATAAAATAAAAGCTTCACCTAAAACTCCAAAATGGTAGCAAAAGAAAGATTTAGATAGTAAACAATCCAAATCCAACAAAATTCGAAAATGCAAAAGTCCAAGTTGCAAAGATATATTAGTTCTCCAGGTCTAATACAAGGTTAAGCAAGTAAATTTATGAACAACGTCTCTCCACCCGTAATATGATTTTACCTTAGTAAAATGCTACATTAGTGGCATAATGTATCTAAATCATATTACTCTTATGAAAATGTAATGAGTATACTAACAAATTCCAAAAATTAACTCGAAATAACAAACTTAAAGATGAAATTTAGCATAGTAATGAGTATCAAATAAGAACAAGACTAGACCTGTATTCAAACCAAGCTGAGCCGACCTTGGCTTGAGCTTGATTCAAGCTCGAATGTTCAGGCTCGAGCTCATCTTGAACAAGCTTGACTAAGCTCGAGCGGTTGATTCAAGCCAAGCCAAGCTCAGCTTGATTCACAGGGTTATTTTGGTCAATTTTACATATTTTAATAACAGTATTTATTAATAAATTAATCAAAGAAACTACAAATAATCAATACATTAATACACAAAAATATGATTTGAGGATAGTACGTCAATCTAGAGAATAGAGAGTTAAGGTCAAGATTTTTCTTTTAACTTCTCAACTTTCCTTCATTATTATTTTTAATAGGTAAGATAATCATTGTATTTTTTTACTTCTTTTTATCAGTTAGATAATCATTTTATATGTAAGCAAAGGAGGAAGAATATAGAAAAGGAGTTCATAGGAAAGTAAACTCAAAGCATGCTCTAACAAAAAGAAAAAGATGTCTTCTTCCTAGCCCTTGTTCAAACTTTACATTCTCACATTAAATGAAAAAAAAATTATTATCTCCTAAACGTATTTATTATAAATTAATTAAGAAGTATTATGAGTATTGATAAAGAAGGATAAAAAATATTGTTGTATATTAATAGAAACAGCATTATCTGAAAAATTTATATATATATATAATATTTCGAGCTAAGCCGAGCTCAAGCCGAACCAAGCCCTAAACAAGCCAAACTGAATCAAACAGGTTTTGGCTCGAGCTTGGCATGTTTATAGTGTAAACATTTGAGCTCAAATAAAAGCTTGGCTTGATTAGTACAAGCTTTAAATGCCAGCTTGAGCTTGGCTTGAATGAGCCAAGCTGGGCCAAGTCGACGAGCCAACTTGGATTGAGTGCAACCCTAAACAAGACTCATACCGCTCAAAATAAATAAATAAGAACAAGACTCGTCTCATTAAAAGAAACAAGATATATAGTTAGCATCACTAGGCAAAAGAGAAGGCCTCTAACACCAAAGGACAATAAAGGATATTTAATTTTAAAAAATAAAGATTTTCCATTAATTCCACAGGTGTTACGCCCCTAATATGATTTATCCTATTTAAGTAGAGAAAAAAGACAATATAACCCTATAACAAAGAGTCCCCCTCCCTCCCCACATATCTTGCTTTTAGTATTTTGAAAGGATTTCAAGAGTAACCATTAGGATGTTATATTCCTCTATTCCATTTCATGAAACATTCGACATGACATGTTAACGATCAAATTCATCTGTATGTTTTGTAACGGGCAGTTCAGATTTCACTTTGTACTCTAATTTAACTTGCTATTATGTTTTTATTCAATGAGAAATTAGCTCAAGCATGCGAGCCTCTTCCTTCTCTTCAAGTTGAGATGGTATCAGACTATCAGTACTTCTCCTCTGATTGAAACCCTTGTTTCCCCACTGTCTTATGAATTGAATTACCATTGCATATTCAGCATGTCTATGCAGTCAATCAATATAGATTGATCCAAAATCTGATTCAAATCTAATACAGAACCTATGGGTACATAAGAAATGTATCGAATCAATTATTTTTACTAATTTTAATAAATAGATCCAATCGCAACTTCGAATAGGGAATTCAAAAGGATCAAATTGGAAATGATACTATAATGAAATATACGATCAACAACCATCCATCGTGCTCCACCCAACCATCTTCTCCAAGTTGGTCTGCGGTGTTCAACTTAGCTCCATCCTTTTTTATCCTTCTATGCTCGGCCTGATCATTATATGCCCCCTGCTCCAATCCATTATTGTCGGTCATCAAACCCTATCCGCCTGATCATTATAGACTGTCTCTGCTCCAATCCATTCTTTTAGGTCATTAAACCCATGATTGTGATTTCTCTTAACTGCATTTGCAGCTAAGCTCAAATTTCTCCATTGTGGTCAACATTCTACAGTCTACACTACAACTCCCATTAGGCCTTATGTGAATTAGATAACCCTCCATTTTCATCTCCTTCTCTTATGTAATCATGTTAGCACCTTCTCTCCAACATTTTATACAGAATACTTTTTTTTTCCTTCCAAGCATCTAGAAATCCATCTCCCCAACTAACATAGAGAATGATAATACAAACTTTTTCAGAAAATTTAAAATAAAATAACTAGAAAGATTTTCAAGGCACGATGAAAATTAGAGTAAGATAATAGTTATAGCACCCCATGTGGGGTTTTTTGGCTCGAATTAGAGCAAACCCAACATGGGCGATCGATCGGCCAAGCATGGCCGATCGATCGGTGGTCGACGCGTTTTAGACGGCTGGATTTTGAGTTGCATTTTGGAGACTCCTATGTGGAATAGGAAGTTGCCTCTTTCATAGAGATGATTTGGGAAAGTCCTAATTAGAAGGGGATTGCTTTGTGACTATAAATAAGCCTAGGGTGGAGGCATATAGAGATAACCCAGAGAGTAAGAACCTTAAGATGGAGAGAAAGCAAGATGTGAGGTGTGGGTTGGCCTTCCATGGAGAACGGGAGATCTCCCATGGAAAGCCCTTGTTAGCTCTCAAGAGATGAGAGTATTCTCACGGCTTTATCTTGATGTGCTCTCATGGTGGAGGGTATTGGTTCGGTTTTAAATGATTCAGGTTTTGTATTTCTTTTGTCCTAAAAGGATTCGGGTTTAGGTCAGATTTGGGTTGTGAGAGTGAACAAAAAATTGTGGGTTGTGTGAGAGTCTTTCAAGTGTTGCGGTAGAGTCCTTGAGTGTGTGTATTCTTGTTTATCTTCTCTTTTATAATCTTCTCTTTAATTAGTGGAAGTACATCTGGACCGGTTTCTAGAGTGGACGTAGCCCTGGATTGGGTGAACCACTATATATCTTGTGTATTGTGTGTATGTAGTATTTTCTCGTGAATACCCCTTAATAGCAACCGCTTCCGCGTATCCCTTTTTTCACCAAACACCCCAAGCCCCCAACAGACATTAATCTGATTGATACAAACATTTAGGAAAATTTACTATAAATGATGTTTACAAAAAAAATTGCAGAAGCAAAAACTAGGTATAGCAACAGAACTAGAGCATGAAAGAGAGAGAGATTACCAGAGCGTTAATGAGCTTGCCATTCTTGCCGCGTTCTCTTGTGACAACGACCTTCGGGTTCAGAGAAGAAGAAGAAGAAGAAGCTTGGATACTGAAAGAAGGGCAAAATGGTCTCCTGTGAAGTTGCAGAGAGGAAGAAGAAGAAGTAGCATAAGGGGAAAGAGAAAGAGAAAGAGAGATCTGGGCCATGGAAACGTGTTGGGTAGAGAGAGATTCTCCGGCACGGCCACCTGTTGGTTCTAGTACATCAATCAAATTTTCTTATTCTCTGATTGCCCATTTACCGTAACGATAAAAATGTTAAAATACTCCTATGTCCCCCCAACCCAAGCCCACTCGTATACCACGTGGCGCGATGAGGTGGGACCCGATCAACCAGCCTTGCTACAGCGTAGCACCTCTAATCATTTTGGGTACCGATTGGGACCAACAACTAGCCCTCGTGCACCCCCAACCACGCACCATCTATGCACCCTCTCCATGTTACATTTAGCTTCTTCACCCTCATGATTGCTACCACTCAATGTTAGGTTAGGTTAGGTCTATCAGATCACAGCCAATTTCAATTGAATTCGGGAGAGTTCAATTCCATATGTGTCATAATTTGATTGGAGGAAAAATAAAGAAAAGTTTTATTTTTAAATTTAAAATTCTTCCCTCCAATCAAATCATGACACGTATGCGATTGAACTCACTTAGTACAATCACAATTGGATGTGATCTGAACTCTTCTCAATGGATCCTTAACGAATGGGGAAAGATCGGCGGACAGCTCTTCACCATGATTAGAAACATTGATAATGTCTCACTAAAGGTGAAGACATTGCAGACTAGTGAATAAAATATCTAAAATATTAACCTCTTCGAGCGTGGAGTGACTGAAGAGAGACATGTGGGCGCCTTTTTTCTGCAACGTGTCCCCTATTAACTCTATTTAAGCGTGATTAATATTCACTCACACCTAAGGTACCTTGATTCTACTATTCTTGATAAAAAGTTTCCGTGCGGCCGTTTGTAAAGTGACCTTTAGAGCCTTTGTGTACCACATTTGGGCCGAGAGGATTAGACGTTGCTTTCGGAATGAATTTCTCAGCGGAGAGAATTATTGCTGATGTAACTGTTAAAATCAGTTCTGAGCACATGCATCTTACTAATAACGATGCCCACCAATCGTTAGTTCGTAGTTGGTTTTTCAATGTTCAATGGAAGAGGCCCCTTATTCGATGGGTTTCGTGGATTCCTCCTGATGCAGGTTGCACTCGGCTTAATACAAATGGCACGGTTAGAAGCAATGGGGGTGGCTACGGTGCTATTTTGCGAGATGAGCATGGGATGCCCAGCTTTGCATTGGCTGGGGAAGGATGCATGGGTCTGTTATCTTTATAGAGGTCCTGGTCATTCAACGTGGCTTGGAGGAAGCAACCAGAGCAGGGTATAGGCGTGTGCAAGTGGCTGTTGATTCAATGTGGGCTGGAAAATGTGTCAAGAGGGAGTGCCCATGACCTTGGTACATGCTGTCTCAAATCGAAGATTACATGGCAGTTCTAGATAAATTTGCTATTATGCATTCTCGTAGAGAAGCCAATAGAGCAGCGGATTATTTATCCAAATTGTGTTGTACAGTTAGTGATAGAAGTGTTTGTTTAAGTAAAATTCTCCATGCGCTTACTCAGATATTGTATAATGATGCGAGGGGGATTGGTTACATGCGTTTGTTATTGTTTGCTCTTTTTCTACTGGTCGAGGTCTGCCTAACCCCAGCTTTCCTTCCAGAAAAAAAAAATCAATTCTTGATTTTTAGGGGTAAAAAATTAATCACGAGAGTAAAACAAAATTAACCGAATGAAAGGGCTTTGTGAGAGCGAGGAGTAATAATTCGCTCATCTCCCATAGAGCATACTATTGCTCACAAAATATACAGAAACAAAAAAAAAAAAGTGTTGCTACGAGCACACCAATATTTTCTTACCGTATACTAAATATATCACTTGCTGACTACACACCATTAAAATATATTAAATTTTATGAGCACACTAAAAGGTTAAAAAATAGGACTTTGGTATTGAGACTGCAAAGGGCCGAGACTACACTGAGACCGTGCATGTGATGCATGAATCTCAAATTTTCATTAAATCAGTTTTTGAAATTTTGAGATCTGTGCATGTGATGCACGGTCTTGGTGCAGTCTCAGCCCTTTGCAGTCTCACTAGCATTTTACAAAAAAATATCAATAAATTTTTGAACTATACACCAAACTAGATGGGATCAACGTCGTCCTGCGGAATAGTTGCGTGTCACCTCCTTGTGCGCTGATGTTTGCTTAAAAAGCTCTAAACTCCGCTAGAATTTCCCCAAACAGGGAAGCATTAACACCCATAGGACACTGATACAAGCATGCCATAGATTGCATCTACTTTTTCAAGTGCCCCCTCCTTGATCATATCTTTTGCCCCTTGTCCTCGTTCCTCAGGGGGTTCAAATATAATAACAATAGTTCCCTCCATTATAAGAATTTAGACTGCAATGAAGAAGATTGGAAGTATCTGTTATGTATTGTGTATCGTATTAACTCTATGTTACCTGTAATGTGTTTCGGAGTTCTTGCAGTATCTTTGCAGCACCAAGGAGCACGGTAAGACACGGTTTGGAAGACTAAAAGGAGATAAATAAACTTTCTATTTCATAAAATGGCAGCAACAAACTTTTGTCAAGTTTCCGCTGGTGGCTCGTGTCCACAAAAATTTGAAGAAGATGGTCTAGGGGTTTGGGTGCACATAGAAAATAGATTCTTGAAATAAAAATGAAGAAATTGTTAGAAAATTGTTGGGGTGCTTGTAGCAGCACCCAAAAAAAAACACTTATTCATTAAATTGCAACGGTGGTTCAGATTCTACCTCGGGTTCACCCACTTATCCTTGGTTTTAAAAAAGTATATGAATTTTTTTAAACCACGATTAAAATTTAATAACTCCTAAGATTAAATGTCTTTATATTTTTTTTTCTAAACACCAAGGATAAGTGGATGAATTATAAGGGTAGGTGAATCTCACCCGGCCTCTTCTTTACTTTACCCAAAATATCAAACTATCATTATATTCAATAAAATGATATTTAATACATTGGTATAAAAAAGATAAGTGACCGTTACCAATTTCACCAATCTTACCTGTCCCTTTGAAAAAAAAAATTTGGTTAAAGCACTCTCTTAATTAAAAAATGGATACGTGGTTGGTAGAGGGCCAGCATTATTCCTCTTTATTAAATAGCCTATAGACATATAGTACATGTGATTTTTTTTTTTTCGTTAAAATAACAACACCACAAGGGGAAGCTAGGTAATATATGTGTGACACATGTAATATTGTGCATCACATGTTTCAAAAAGAAAGAAAAAAAACTAACAATACAATTCCTCTAAAAAAAAAACCCAATCCAATCAAAAATGTTTAGGCTGTCCAATTGGACATCTATCATCAACTCTAATTGATTAATATCAACTCATAAGACTAATATAACTCAATCTAAATTATAACTTTTCCATACTGATCAAACGACTTGGGCATCTCCTATCGATTGATGTTTTTTTGGTAACATGTTAAGAAAGAGAACACATCCCGGATTTTTTTTTCTTTTTTTTTTTTGCAAAGTTCAAAGAAACAGGCATAGATGTTCATCTATGCGATGAAATGTGCTAACCATACTGATGCAAGCAAGCCCAAAAAATAAACTTACTGCAGATGGTCGATCAGAAACTGGACCACTTCCTATAAAAAGAGAGTAAAAAATGGACCACATATTTGACCCATGAAGCACAATTCCGACCACTTTTGCACCACCATCAATTATGCCTATGAAGCATTCTTAAAAAAAAAGTCCAAAACCTTCTCCACTGGTCCGAAGAAATGTTTAATACAACCAAAGAACAAACTGTTCAAATTCAATTCTGTTCCATTGAGAGAGACGCATGACTCTATCAAAACATATCAAACTAATGGTATAACTAATGGATTACTATAACTTATTCTCGATCCTGCAGTTCAGCTTACTTGCTGCTGGTTGCTGTCATACACCGGGTAAGCCCCATATGCCGCAGCTGCAGCATACATGCTTGGGTCCTGAGGCGCTTGTGCAGCATATCCATATCCATCGTAACCCTGTCCTCCACCCTGTCCTCCGTAGTATTCCCCATTCCACTGATTACCAGAATCAGCTCTCTGTCAAACCCACATACAATCGCCGAGTAAGGACAAATTAGTGATCAATTCAAGATGAAACGGTAAATTTGAAAGACCTGTGATTCTCTCAAGTTGTAACAAAGCCTCTTTAACTGCTCTTTTAACTCTGGTTAATAACTTTAACCTTTAAAGTTAATTTTTTTTTTTCTAATAAACCAAGGTTAGATGGTTGAACCCTAAGGGTAAGTGAATCTTAACCACGGTTAAGGGGTATTAAAAGGGACACATGTTGACCTGTGGGACGTAACCGGACTCCTTGGAGTTCAGTTATAACTTGAGAGAATTTCGAATCAATTTAAGTTTGGTGAACTGATTTCTTTTGGGAGGGAAGGTACCTGCTTGTTTGCTGGATTGCGGCCCCAAGAGAGACGAACTGTCTGAGTTCCGATGAATGTCCCGTTCAACCTCTCCAATGCCTCCTCAGCGTTGGTTCTGCCAAAAGATGTTAAAGGATCACTCAATGGCTGAAGAAATAGCACTACCAAATGATTTAACAAACCACTGAATGTATGTGACAAACCAACACAAAAGTTGGGAGTTGTACCGGTTAGCAAACTGTACGAAACCACATCCTTTACCAACTGGTATTTTTACAGAGGAAATCTCGCCATACTGAGAAAAGGACTGCCTAAGATCTTCATCAGTGACATTGGGGTCAAGCCCTCCAACAAATATCTACAGCGAAAAAAGGATTAGTGGAAGGAAAAGGCAAGGCATCTGATAGTCAACACCATACAGGAGAGCCAGACTCACTGTTGTGTTATTAGAATCACCATTGGACTGGAAGGCTTGGGCTGAGGCACCATTTGATGCATATCCACCTGCCAATACCACAGGGAATTAAAGAAAATAAAATAAGACTTTGTGTAAGAACCCAGATTAAAGCACTTGGTACATGAAAATTACTGCCTTCTCTAACTATAAACAGCAACGGATAAGAGTCTGGGCTGAGGCACCAGACAGTGTACAAGCCCAACTTAAGCATTTTTTGCAAGAATCAAGATTAAAGCACTTGGTACACAAATTTTACAGCCTTCTATATCTTCCTTTAAATTATAGCAGGTAACTGTGTTAGGCTGTTGCCAGTCAGTAGTATGGACTATGGAGAACAAGGAAATAAGTAATAAAGAGTTTAGCAGATCCGGGCATGATAATAAAATTTTCTGAAACCATCAGTTTACCTTAAAATAGCGCAATCCGAAAAAACTGGCTGCTTTTACTTAAAAACGACATATTCGGTGCTATTTTAATTTAAAATGATAAACTATATTGTTTTACTATGGGGAAGCAACGCTTGCCCCATCGGTAGTGTGTGCTAGTCACCACTCCATTGATCCGGGTTCCATTCCCGAGAGGGTGTGAGTGTTGTCATCTCCACCCGCCCATTACTTAGAACAAATACTAACCTACTAACTAACCGGGGTTGCGGCCTAACTGCATATCTCTCACCAAAAAACAAAAAACAAAATATTGTTTTTACTAAAACGATACAGAATGTCATTTTTAAAAACATAAAACCATGGTTATTATAGTATGAACTATGAACCATAGTTACCAGAGGCAAGAAGCAAAGTGAAAGCAAGAAGCGGGAAGTGGGAAGCGGGGCTCAAATAATCTTTAGGAAACGAGAAGTGAAAAATGAAATATAGGCACCCAATTCCAATTATATTAGAATCGGCTGCTATACATTAAATTTTATATTACATGAGATATTTGTAGATAAGTATGTGCCAAAGGTTCCAATCCAACAACACTTGCTCAGGGTCTACACCTTGGACTGTAAACTCGAGTCTTTTCCATCACATCCCACATACATAGCCCTCATGGAACGTGATGAAAGAAAGCTTCCTAAAAAGTGAGCATCATACTCTATACCGCTTCCCTGCAACTCTGATATGGAGTAAACATAGGTCAGTTTTCCTAAAATAATTATTATACTAAAAATGATACTATAGTATTGTTTTTAGGATACGCAATTAAAAAAAAAGGGCTGCTACTTTCCGGACCGTAACATCTGTTATGTAACAGTTTTGGCAAGGTCCATTACGCACGCCAAAACCGTTATTTTAATTCTTCGATCAAGGAGTCATCTTTATCCGGAACAACTTATGACTTATACTTAAGTGATTTATTTATAAAAATAAAATTGTATATGGGGGTGCAAGAAACAGTAGCTGCTAATATAAATCAAATATAAAGATGATAAGAAATCAGTTAAGTATAGAACCAGCTTTTCGATGAGGTAACAATCAACTAACATATGAACGTATCCAAACAACTTCTATGAAGCAGCAGCCTTACTACTCATTGTTTTAAAAGGATGTGGCCAAAGCATGTTGATTTCAAAATAAGCTGGCTAATGGGGATATTTCTAACGGCATAGCTCATGCAATTTTCAGAGATCCCTAGTTAAAGATTCTAGCTTTAAGATCCAGGGGCGATCTCTTGGTCCATATGGAAAGAGAGAAACATGTGCATTTATGAAGACTAGTCTCTTCCCCAAAAAACGATTGGGAATTTCGACCTTCCTTGTCTAACTTTAGGAATTGATGTTTTGTCTCAGGTGATTCCGTTTTAAGGATTTTTTGTACCGGTTTTGTTATTGTCTTTTTAGTCTTTGATTCACTATTTGTGAATCGGGGCTATCTCTATGTATTCTCTTTTCTTGAATGATATCTGATTACCTATCCAAAAAAGCATCTGTGTGTGTGTGGGTGGGGCGGAGGAGGGGGGGATTCTAGTGTTAAGGTAAGATAGAAGAAGAAGCAATACTAAACTATTTTCTTAAAGAATAAGCCCCAAAAATGTGTACTCTTAACAAATTTTACATCTATAGAGTATGGGGATGAAATAATGTAAGAGAATGATGATATTACAAACCAAAACCTTACCTGCATATTTATTCAAAAGATTATCACCTTTCATTAAATCAACCAGCCTGAGGAATCTATTCTGAAAGAAAATGTGCTAGGGGAGGAGAACAAAATTACTAAAGCATTGTTTGTTGCACACTAGTTATTCCTTTTCGCAGGACAACAAGGCCAACTCCAATAAACACAAGTTTCCTTTATGGAGTCAGTCCCTCACACAAGGAACCAGTGCCCCACCAAGAGACTTTTAGGATTTCGATGTTGACATTCCCTATGGAAGACGCGGACCATTGCATCTATTCTATTTATTTATTTATTTTTATCTCTTTATGGTGTAAATTTTTCTCTAGAGTAAGACGTAAAATAATGTCTTTCTCTTTAATCTCAGATCAGATAATTAAGACAGTATCTGATGGTTTGAGGGTAACAAACGGGAAATATAAACATACAAAATTGAGATCTTGGGGGGCCGACATACAAAAGTACATGTATGATGTAACTAGGTAACGGTAGTTACGGTATCATAAGGAAAGAAACGTGTTGAAATATAAATAGGACCGTTAAAGATATGTTGTGGGAGAGATGTTCCCATCGTAGTGGAGTTGGCTGCCTGCCAATGGTGTAGGGCGAATTATTTACCATCTTCCAATTTGGGTCTGCTGCTTGGGGCAGGTCATAAAGCTAAGGCGGCTTGGGACCCTGTTGTTAATCGCTTCTCAAAGAAGCTAGCTGGGTGGAAGGCTTCATATCATTTCAAAGGTGGCCATCTTACTCTTTTAAAGAGCACCCTTAGTAGCCTTCCAACCTACTATAAGTCCCTATTCACCATCCCGGTTGACTTTGCAGCCAAACTAGAGAGTTTGCGAAGAAAGTTCTTGTGGAACGAGAGGGTCATGGTTGAAAATACCACTTGGTAGAGTAAAACTCAATCTCCTGTCCACTGAAATTTGGGAGACTAAACATTCGCCCGTTTGTAGAATTTAATAAGGCCCTAAAAGGAAATTGTCATGGCTTTTAGGGAGAGTATTGAAAGTCTCTGGAGGAAGGTTAGTGTTGCTAAGTAAGGCCTAAAAAATGTTTGGGAGTCAAAAGCAGTAAGAGGATCTTATAAAGTGGGATTGTGGAAAGTCATCATGAATAATCGTTTCGAATTTTCTAAAAATTCAAATTCAGGATTGGCAGCAGGTCCAGAATTAGTTTATGGAACGATGTTTGGTGCGAGGAGACCCCTCTTAAAATTTGAGTTCTGGAATCTGTGATCGCTATCTTCCAATAGGTATCTGATGGTGGCCTCCTGATTCAAGGAGGTTGCCTCATCCTTTGTGTGGTCTTCTAGGTTTAGGCGGAATCTTTTTTCTTTTTGGATCAATAATCCAAGTCTTAATGATTGGGAGGTAGTTGATCTCCTTACTTTGTTGAGTCATATATAACCTCTGTCACTCCTTGTCCTCAGCAGGAAGATGTTTGGTTATGGTCTAGAGATTACAAAGGTCGATTCTTAGTAAAATTCTTTTTCGAAATCTTGCGGATCAGTTCTGATTCGCCCTTTCTATGTAGACTTGTGTGGAATTCAAGTATCCCGTCAAAAATATCATTCTTCAATCTTCCTTTGGTCAGTATCTTTGGAGTTTGGACAAGATACTCACATGCGATCACTTGAAGAACAGATTGTGGAGGTTAGCTAATCGATGATTTATGAGTCATAGTTCTGAGAAGTCGGTGAACCATTTTTGTTACATTGTCCCTTTGCTTATGCTATTTGGAGAAGATTCCTCCTCTGTTCAGGGATCATTTGGATCTTTCTAAATCCCTTTGGGACTCTTTATCTGGTTGGTTATTGATTCCATTGGAGCTCCTACTTCTATGGAGTGGACTATGTTGTCAAGTGCTACAGGATCTATTTGGAATGAGCAAAATAAAAGAGTATTTGATGGTTTAGCCTTTCCTGTGGAGTGTTTACAATCTTACTCTCAATTTATTCGGCCCCGGTGTGCCATTAGGAAGGATTTTGAGGAGAAATGATTTGCTGGGCCTGGGTTTTGACCCTAGGCGGGTGAAGAGTCTACCTCTTCTTATCCCTTTTGTAGAAGATATTAGTAGTTTTTGTTACTTTTATTTCTGGTTTATTTCCTTCGGGAACTTCTTGTTCTCTTAGTATTGTATATTATTATTTTGCTATATGCATAATTACATACCATCTTTATCGGGGCAAAAAAAAAAACTGGATTGGCTGTCGCCAACCCAAGTGCTTAATGGAGGACAGAAATTTAAAAAAATTCCTAAAAAATAATGACGGATTATATCAGGAATTATTCTGCTTCTTCTTAGGAGCAAAGATTGGGAACGGGAGTCATTTAAAAAAACAGGTCAATGGTTGGAATCAATAATAGCAATAGATATTGATACTTCATTGTGGGATTGAAAAACTAAGAGTTTGGCCAAAATCATAACTATGTAGTGAAAAAAAAAACCACACTGTACAATCTAGAATCTGAAATAAAATAAGATCATGTCCAGGCTAGTTTGGTAATTACCACTGCTTTTATCATTTTTCAGTTTAAGAGTGGAAAATATTATAGTCCTTATAAATCAACTAAAACTGGTTGAAATAAAACAACCAGATCATTACAATTTATATCATTTCCTAACTTTCACTTAGACGAATCAAACTACCAAATTTAGGTCTCCAAATTCTAGATGCTTTTGAAAAGCTAGGATAATTATTATCATGTACCTTGGGAAGAATATTGTTGTTGATATCCAGAAGACTTCCTGGGGGTTGCAACACCTATGCGCATCGGTCTACTCAAACAGAATTCGCCATTCATTTCAGTCATGGCCCGTGACCTGTCATTCTCATCACCAAACCTCACAAAACCGTAGCCTTTTGAGCGTCCCGTGTTTGCATCAATGACAACTTTTGCACCTTTTACAGATGGATATCTAGTAGCAAAAGTTTCTTGCAATAAGGTATCAGTAACGTCTGAAGCTAAATCTCCTACAAATATTGAATGATCAGAACCAGCATCCGAGCGCCTGTCACCTGGGCTTAATGTTGCCCAGTTCAGACGAAAGGGATGTTCCGTATTAGGCATTACGGTGCCATTATAGTTCTGCAGAACTTTCTCGGCTGCTGCGTGCGAAAAGAATTCCACAAATCCATAGCCCTCTGACTGACCAGTCTGCTTATTGCGAATGACCTTTATGGAGATGACCTGCATATTTTATGATGCCAAAAGGTCAACAATCGAGGGCATACTGAATTGACCTGCTTTGGTTGGGAAATTACACATACAAAAGCACATAATGCAGATTTGTTGGCATTTTGTTCACTTGGAATAAGTAAATAATGAGAGTACAGAATTAACATGAGCACACATACCTTTTTCCTCCCTATCCTTCCATCTAATTGCATGGGACAGAGTATTTGCAGATTCAAGTGGTAAGTTCATAATGCAACTTAAAGTATTGTGTAGATCACTTTGTTACTTTTTCATTTTGATAAACTACCCATGAATAAATCTAAATACTGAAAATATGCCAGTTGCAGACTGAATGACTAGAAGAAAAGGAAAAAAGAAATGTAACAGATCAAATCCACACCGATAACTAGGACCTGTGGTTGAAGATTTATCAAATGCTAGATTAAGTGGGTGTTAACCTTATAGGATGATAGGATAATGATAACAAAGGTATCATCATAAATATAAGATATGACATTAAGAACTCCATCTCTATAGCATGTTAAGGACCTTAACTTCCAGTTGCAGATCTTTCTGAAAGTGCAATCCTTCAAATTCTGTCTAAAAAGTGTATTATTTACTATTATGGTTACAAAATAGTAGTAGACCACTATATGGGTGTTTTTGCTTGAGGTTTACAAGATGAATTCTCCCATATATGGATCTAAGAGGGATAGTATGCCATAGGATGTTCCCATGTCACATCATGTTGTAAAGTTGTTAAATCTAGATAGTGCTTCCCTTCTTATGCTCCTTTTTACTATTGAGATCTTTTCCAAAGATATATATCAGACTGGATTCTATAGAGCTGGGTGGAGAGTTCCGTAGAAATTCAGTCTTAGGTATTAAAAGACTTCAATACTTATTAAGTAGTCTTATCTTTTTCTTTGTTGTAAAGTATTCTAAATCATATATCACTGGTGATTGCTGCATTCTGAGCACATCTTTTGCCGATCTGAACACAAATTATCAAGTCTAGGGTGTAGGGTACTTGGTATGTAATTGATGCATTGAAATCAGTATATATACCCAGAAAATGTGAGCGCCCCGATGAGATTTAGTTTTTTTCGCTGAGCTGTATCTTTCTGAGCATTAAAGTCAGATGAAAGGAAAGCTTTGAGAGACATCTAGCTCATAAGTCAAAAACATCCTTCCAACTTGAAAGAGGGATCGTATTGAAATTGACATTTAGGCCATAACAATCAGTTTCTTACTTGTATCCAGAAAGATTTTCGGCTACTTAAGATTCTGTCTATAGACATTATTATTATTATTATTATTTTTGATTGGTAAAAGAAATTTATTAAAGCTAAAAAACAGCAAACAGATTCACAAATGGTGAATCACCAGACAACGAAGCAACTAAAACACTAACCCAAACCAACAACCCCACACCAACCCCCCCAATCAACTAACACCAACCCCTCTCAAAGGCCCCTACAAAGACTGCAAAATCAACTCATCAAACCCTATCTCCTCCACATCTACTTTCCAAGAGATCCAATCCCGCAATAACAACCTCGAACGGGAGCACAATCTAGCACACGAAAGAGATGAATTATCGAACACCCTCCTATTCCTCTCCTTCCACAATGTCCACACAAATATCTTGCATTGGAAAAATCAAATTGCAGATGTTTCTACAAAGGCCTATCCAAAGATAAACGTGGACTATAATATCCAATGGCTAACTCTATCAGTTTATCACGCTTCTCTTCTCTTCCAAAGAACCCCTCCCACTCTTCAACCACACATACGATGCCAGCTAATATAGTCATAAGCATAACTTCACATTTTGAAGAAAATTGTACAATTTTGGAAGAAATACTGTGATTCCGATTCCACAGGTCAGCAAAAAAAGGATACTTTTTTTTTATTGGTGCAACAAGAGGTTACTTGCATTTACTTTTAATTAAAATTGTTTCCCTGAAAAATAAAAAATAAATACATACTCAGATTAATTAAGAAATCACTTATGATAAAGTATTTCTGCATTTTGAAATGAGATTGTAGTCATATAAGCAATTATAAGGTTTTTGTGTGTGTGTGTCTATATATAAAAAAAAAAAGAAAAAATATGAAATTATAATTGATATTAGACCTCATAGTTAAATCCATGCATAAAGTGTCATTGAAGCAACTGTTATTATCCATTATCCCAAATAGGCAAACAATCATCATCATCATCATCAATGCCCTATCCCAAATAAGCACACAATGCGTAAAATAACAAAAAATATTGACCAACCTTCCATTCACCGGAGGGTGGAGAATGTTAGAGGTATTTTCCTATTTGGTATTAATTGTGTTCTTCCTTTTAGAAAAAGCCGATCAGTCAATGGAGACCCTATATTCATCTTTGCAAGTGCATGAGAAGATAACTTAACAGTCATTCTTCGAGAGAGAAGCCAACTTGAAGAGTGGCGGAGGAGATCAAGAAATGTGGAGAGATTTGAAATTTTGGATTTTTAAGTACTAGAGCCAAATCAGGAGCTTATTGCACACCTAAAGATGGTGCATTAGGCTAAAATTTAGTTGGATTGTCTGTGGAGTATCCATGCATATATAAGCATAAGGTATTTTTGGTGATGATAAAGAGAAACGTTGAAGGCTTTCTCAAGGCTGACTGGGCATGTAGCCATGTAGAGTCCAATGATCCTGAAGTTTGGGCTCTCTTGCAGCCTTCCAATATTTTGGTCTTTTTTTTCAAGGGTCCCCTTCCATTTATTAGGGAATAAGTATATATTGTAATAAAGTGAAGAGATACACTATATCATCCTCAGTGTATCTCTATCACAATCTTAGATAGGTATCTTGAGTAGATTAGGATGAATTGATTAGGATTAGATTGATAGTGTTTCTATCTTGAGATGACATAATATCTATGTAAACCCTCTATGGGGGTCATCATAAATCATCCAAATCAATCAATAAACCATTATTCTATCATGGTATCAAAGCAGGTCGGTCCAACCCTACTATATATTTTTCCTTTGGTTACATTGACCTTCCTCAACTGATCTAGCCTTTCCGGCAGGTGACCATCATCGCCACCTGTCCAGTCTGATTTTTTTTCCCTGATCCTGGATTATTTGCACACTTTAGCACATGAATTGCTTCACATCCTTCAACTTCTCTTTGTTTTCCAACCAATGTCGATTCTTCGCGTGCATCCATGGGTACATCCACTTTAGCATTGTCCTCTGAATTACAGCTACTGTTACGTGTCTGCAAAGATGTATCTAGTCCAATCCAGAAGAAGCAACTTGGCTACTACTTGAAGTCTTGGCAATTTCTGCAACTTCCTCCTTGGTAACATCAAGAGGTCTGACATCACAAGAGATACATCTCAGCAGCCTTTCCAAAACTTGTACTGCTTCCAAATGTGTCAGTAGAACCCTCCACATCAGACCATTCCCCTTATTCTCTTTCAACAGCTTGAGCATCTACATGACCCGAAGCCACCAGTGGTGGTGTTTTAATTTCCTCACCATAACCTTTCTTAGATGATGAGGCAACTTCGGAATTCCTATCATCATTCATTTGCCTTCTAATGTTCTACACACTCTTTTGACCTATGCACGTCTTGAGGCATAACGAAAGGATTAAATCCTGAAACAGAGATGCAAGGGAGAAAGGATGATTGTTTAGTAATCTTTAGGAACCTTATGAAGTTTCAAACAAATCGGGGGTGTGGGGATTTGACAACGGAAGTAACTTCTGAGGCTGGAATCTGGGTGCAAAAGACACCATTGCTCTCTCTATCAGCCCCAATAGGGCTTAAATTACTGTCAAAGAATGGTGTCGTTGCGACTGCCGCTCACTCACCCTTGCTAGTATTTGTTAGTTATAGAGGAATGGGAAGAAGACCCAAAAAAAAAAATTTGAGTGAGTCTACTCAACAGGCCCTTTCAGCCTAGTTTGAGGCTAATGCAGTCATACCCATTAAAGGCACCTTTTCTTGGCCCATAGAGGTTCCTCGTCTTTAACCCATAGAGGCCGGTATCCTTGGCCACTCATGTTTGGCCCAACGAGGCCCATTTGCATTTTATTAGGCCCGTAGAGGTCTTCTTCTTCACCCATCTATGTACAAGACATTTCAGAGCAGCAAATCCAGCAGGATGCAACGATGTATTCAAATTTGAAAGGCATCAACAAAGGGAATACTCGACTAGCGGCAAACCCATGAAGATTTTCAATCCCCATGTGTTTGAAGTAGGAGTTAGGGAATAAGTATCTATTGTAATAAAGTGAATGGATACACTATATCATTCTCAATGTATCTCTATCACAATCTTAGATAGGTAAGGTACCTTGAGTAGATTAGGATGAATTGATTGTCCAACCCTACTATAAATTTCTCCTTTGGTTACATTGACCTTCCTCAATTGATCTAGCATTTCCGGTGGGCGACAATCATTGCTGCCCATCCAGTCTGATTTTTTTTTTCCTGTTCCTGGATTATTTGCAGTGTAGTCAAAGCGTCCAGGTGATGCCTAGGCGATAAGGGGTTTCCTAGGCGAGGCGATGCCTAGGCGTTTCTTAGGCAATGCCTAGGCGACCAAAATTAATTTATTTTGTTTACATTATATAATATTATATAAGAATTATTGAGTGCCTGCCTAGATCATGAACTAGGTGATAGGGAGCCTGGCTAGGCGAGACGGTGGCCTAGGTGTTGCCTAGGCGACATTTTGACTACACTGATTATTTGCACACTTTAGCATATGAATTGCTTCACATCCTTCAACTTCTCTTTGAATTGATTCACATCCTACAACTTCTCTTCGCTTTACAACCAATGTCGATTCTTCGCGTGCATCCATGGGTACATCCACTTTAGCATTGTCCTCTGAATTACAGCTACTGTTATGTGTCTGCATAGATGTATCTAGATCCAATCCAGAAGAAGGAACTTGGCTACTACTTGAACTCTTGGCGATATCTGCAACTTCCTCATTGGTAACATCAAGAGGTCTGACATCACAAGAGATACATCTCAGGAGCCTTGCCCAAAGCTTGTACTGCTTCTAAATGCATCATTAGAACCCTCCACATCAGACCATTCCCCTTCTTCTCTTTCAACAGCTTGAGCATCTACATGATCTGAAGCCACCAGCAGTGATGTTTTAATTTCCTCACCATAACCTGTCTTAGATGATGAGGCAACTTCGGAATTCCTATCATTTGCCTTCTTATGTTCTACAAACTCTTTTGACCTATGCACGTCTTGAGGCATAACGAAAGGATTGAATCCCGAAACAGAGATGTATGGGAGAAAGGATGGCTGGCTGTTTAGTAATCTTTGGGAACCTTATGAAGTTTCAAACAAATCGGGGGTGTGAAGATTTGACGAAGGAAGTAACTTCTGAGGCTGGAATTTGGATGCAAAAGTCACCATTGCTCTCTTCATCCGCCTCAGTAAGGCTTAAATTACTATCAAAGAATGGTGTCGTTGCTACTACCGCTCACTCAACCATGCTAGTATTTGTTAGTTATAGAGGAATGGGAAGAAGATCGGAAGAATAAGTTGAGTGAGTCTAATCAACAGGCCCATTTCAGCCTAGTTTGAGGCTCATGCAGTCATACCCATTGGAGGCACCTTTTATTGGCCCATAGGGTCTCCTAGTCTTTAACCCATAGAGGCTGGTATCCTTGGCCACTCATGTTTGGCCCAACGAGGCCCATTTACATTGTATTAGGCCTATAAAGGTCTATCTATTAAGCCTATAGAGGCTCCCAATCCTTGGCCCATAGAGGTCTTCTTCACCCATCTCTGTACAAGACATTTCAGAGCAGCAAATCCAGCAGGATGCAAACATGTATTCAAATTTGGAAGCCATCAACAAGGGGAGTACTCGAGTTGCGGCAAGCCCATGAAGATTTTCAATCCCCATGTGTCTGAATGGAGAGTATTAGGAAATTAGTATCTATTGTAATAAAGTGAATAGATACACTATATCATTCTCAGTGTATCTCTATCACAATCTTAGATACGTAAGGTATCTTGAGTAGATTAGGATTAGATGTGATAGTGTTTCTATCTTAAGATGATGTAATATCTATATAAAGTATAAACCCTCTATGGGGATCATTGTAAGTCATCTAAGACTATCAATAAATCTGTATTTCTACACCAATTACCATAGCTTCAACTTTCAACATTTTACACAGACTCTACCATGCTTGTCAAGGCGACAAAGCAACCTAAGGTGTCAGACCCCATAGATGCCTGATGCGTAGCCCAATGAACTCCTTTGCAAAGAAATCCCCCTCAAATCCCATCTTTTAAGTAACCAAATCATGATGGAAACAAGTTAAAACAATGTTTATAATTGGGTATATGAAGATCTAATTATAATAATAATAAATTTTTCTATGAAGCACATCCACAGGCATGTTATATGGGTACAGCAGGTGTGGAATAAAGTTATGGGTCCAGTTGGATTAAAAATGAAAGAATGATTCCAAAAGTTTGTTGCTTCTGATAAATCTGGTGAGATTTACATATTGCTGGCTGAATTGGACGGGCAGCAGAAATATTCAAATAAAAGTTTAACAGATTTTTCATATAATCCAAAAAAAAAAAACATTATCCAGTAAAAGAGAAATATCTCTCAACAAAGAAAAGGAAAGAATGTAAATACGGAAACCCTAACCTCGCCGGTGTGAGCAAAACAGTTATGGATGTAATTTTCGTCCATCCAATAATGGAGGTCTCCGATCCAGATCGTCTTATTCTCCTCCGTCGATCCCTGCTGCGGCTGCTGCAGCTGCTGTTGCTGCTGCTGCTGCTGCTGTTGTTGATAATGATACTGCATGTACTGTTGCGGGTAGTGCTGCGGCATCATCTGGGGATGCATTCCCATTGTCGCCGCAGGATACTGCATTGCCATCCATTGCTGCTGCTGCTGTTGTTGCTGTTGTTGCTGCTGCTGCAACTGTTGCGGATCAGCACCGTTGGTTGACTGCATCATCGTTTCTTCTTGATTTCCCCTTTCTCTCTCTCTTCTTTTTCGTTTCTTCTTGATTTCCCTTCCTCTCTCTTCTTCTTCTTCTTGAAATTTCGAATTGCGGATCCGAGGCTTAGGGTTAAAAGGGAGATAAAACAAAGTGATAGATATGCAGAGAACGAAATATAGAGAGAGAGAGAGAGGCCTGGTCTGGGGCAGAACCAGGAGGGTCGGAAAGAGAGTCGCGATAAGGGCTTGCGAGAAGATTATAAAGAAGATAGAAGAGATTGCGAATGCTTGGGTCGCCCTCGCTTTGACAAGATTTTTGTTTTCCAGCCGTTGGATTAAACCGCAGAGTTGTGATTGGAGGGACCCAAGATCCAACGGCTGTAAATGGATGCAAACCGGTCCCAGCCGATCCGGTTAATGAGTCCGTTTTGTGTGTGTAAGTCGGCACATAGATTTTGTGCCCACAGACCGGATCAGCTGGGTTGTCTGATGTGTGTATTTACCGATCTAGCCGCAATTGGTATAATGGATCCCAAACCCTCCTAATTTTAAACCATCTCATTTCAGATACGAGGGTTTCCTCTTTAATGGTTCAAGGGAAATTAGAATGGTGTTTACACTTGATCGTCTGTTTACTCGTCTGTTTACTCCGGAAACAGTTTCGGAAATTTGAAAATTGGGTATTGTAAAGGGAAACTTTCGGGACTAGCGGTACCTTACAGAGGTTGCATGGTTTATATCGTGTATATTTGTCTGCATGTACGCGTCATCCATACCCTTTGTTATATAGCAAGTTTTTCGAAGGAAACGACGTTCCGTACATAATTGTCCAAGGTTCAGCTTGGGTTCGTCCTCTACAAGGTGGGCAGTCATCTGACATGTCATATACTCTGACGATCAAGTCAGTATAAAGCATAAGCATATGAGCATAAGAGTGTGGAGATACTTATCGTGAAGTCATTGAGCACATGTGCTTGAGGGCAGGCTCCGGTGTTGTGCTCTGGAGGACAAGCCATGAAGACGTAGAGGACGTAGCTTGAGAGTCACAGAGGACGTAGCTCGGGGTCATAGAGGACGTAGCTCGGGGTCATAGAGGACGTAACTCGGGAGGGACAGAGGACGTAGTTCGGGGGGCACAGAGGACGTAGCTTGGACAACGTAACTCGGGTACAGTTGACAGCGTCAGGCACAAGTGCAGATGATCAATTTCGTGGTCGTGCAAGTAGTAGTGTGTCATTAACATATCACCAAGTAGATAACCATAAAACATCATATATTGACAGAGTGTAAAGATGCAGTTCATGGAGAACATCAGGTGGACATGACTGATTCGAGAGAGCATCCGGTGGCCATAATCGATTGTAAGGCCATGGAGAGCATCAAGTGGTCGGAGAACATCAAATGAAGAGGAGAGAATCAGGTGGGCGTCTGTCTGCATAGCCCTTCGAGGTTGGGGTGTGAACGACCCAAGCCTCCCAGTTCTCATTCTTCTTCTTCTTCTTCTTCTTCTTCTTCTGTCTTTCTTTACTTTCTCTCTTGCCTTCTGCACTCTCCTCTTCTCTCTGGTGATTCTTGCTTATTTATAGGCATTTGGAGTCATCATGACTTGTGTGCTCATGATGATGTCACCTGTCAAATAACACTAAAAAGAGTCAGTACATAGCCCAAGTGGGCTCAAGTCAGTTAGTTTTTTAGAGTAGGGAATTCTCATTTTACCCCTTACTTTTACGAAATTTACGCCATTACAGGTATGAGTCAACAGGGAGCTATGGATTGTTTGATATGGCATTTACAAAGGATGGGATTTTCAAAGTCAAGTTTGCAACTCACCTTAGCCACCAATTAATTCAGCAAATTAGGCTTTCGACTAGTTCGAACCAAGACTCGGAGGGGGGGCTCTATTTTGGCAACAGATTTGGAAATTTCTTGTTCCTTTGAAGATTCAACTTTTCATCTAGAGGATGTGTCATAATGCCCTAGCACTTGCCAATAATCCGAGGAGGCGTCACTTACAGGTGGAGGACGTTTACCCCCTATGTAGAATGGAGACTGAAACTGTAGTTCATTTGTTCTTATTGTGCCCTTGCTCGAGACTGATCTGGATTGGGTCAAAGTTATCTATCTAGATTCCGTCGGAAGCTCCTAACTCCTTTCAAATATGGTGGCAAAGGTGGTCTAGATATCGCAAATTCAATGTGGGGAAAAATAAGTTGGCTATTCATCTTTGCTCGGTTATGTGGAGTATATGGAAACTCCGTAACGAGGTCATATTCAAGGGAGCCCTCCCCAACCCAAGGCTAGCAGTGGATTATGCTCATTTTATTGGTTCAGAATGGCTTTCAGGAGGAATATCTTCTAACTCTCATTTGGCCACTCTAAATGAGGAAGCTCATATGGTCTGGAGGACGCCTACCTTTCCTTGGTTAAAAATTGATTTGGATGGAGCGGCTATATCTTCGGGTCTTGTGGACCGGGGCTGGTATAGTAGCAAGGAACAGTGAAGGTGTTTGTATTCTCAGCGAGGCCCTTCCATTACTTGGGGGCTCTGCTATCTTAGCTGAAGCATCGACAATCAGGTTGGGTCTATCTTCTGCTATTGCTCGTAAGTGGAACTATGTCCTTGAATTTGATTCCAAGAGTTTAGTGGACATTCTTACTAAACCCAATTGTCAGATCCCTTGGGAAATCATCACAGTGGTTGAAGATATAAATCGGTTGAGAGGTAAAATTCCTAATCTGAATTTCCAATTTGTCAAAGGGAGGCAAATGAGGAAGCTCACTATCAAGCAAAGTTAGCTCTATCAAGCCGTATAAACTTATCTGCTTATGAGAACGGTGGGATTACGGTATCCCCTTTGTCGAGTGATGTAATGAATTGTTCTCAATAATGAAATCAGTATATCTTTCCAAAAAAAAAAGTGCAGGGAGCGCACCTCACCCGGGGTGTCCCCAACCATCTAGGATTAGATTCCCTAGGAATGTGACGAAGGCCCACAATCCGGCCCACCAAGAAAGTCTTGAGAATCCGGACGGGACTGGCCCCAAAGGGGAAGTGAGAAATGGAACCCACGACCTCCCGCTTGGTGAAAGACCCAGTAACCATTGGTCCATCCCTTTGGGGACACCTCCACTTTAAAAAGCAATAAATTTTAGAGTAGTGATTAGCAGAGCCCTGGGTCCGCTACTTATCTTACTCACATGTCCTTGTGTCCCTTTTAACACTCCTTTAACCTTAGTTAAGCTTAAGAAAATTGAGGTTAAGATTTTGGTTCTTTTTCTAAAAACTAAGATTGGATTGATTAACCCTATGGGTGAGTGAATCTTAACCACAATTGGTGTTTGTTTATAAGTGGGGTGTGGACTAATGAGGACCGGCCATTATGTTACATAATGGAAACCCTGGCTTCCTTAAGTATTTTCCTAAATTTTAAGTTTTATAGAGCATAACCATGGGGCAGTTGCTCCAATGAACTTATGAAAAAAAGGTTGTGTTATGTGCACCCTAACTTTTAATGACCATACCCCAAACATAAAAAAAGCATCCAAAAAAAAAAGGAAAAAGACTATAATGTCCCTTTCTTCCTTGTCTTCTCCCTTCTTCCTTATCTTTCATGTAGCTGTGTAATCTCTCCAAGACCATACAGTGAAGCATCTTTAGGCAATCTGGTTGATATCTTAAGATACTGATCTTTAAACACAAAAAAAAACACAAAATTCCCATATGGGTCTGATTGCTCAGAGTTTGAATTGAAAATGTTTGCCCATTTGATTTCCTTCTTACTACAAATCCAAATGGGTCTGAAGTGTAATTGAAGAGGAGCTCCGTTCCTCAGAATTCAGAAGTTGTTAATGGGATTTTTCTTGATTTCCTATTTGTTTCCTTCAATTGGGGGAGGTTTTTTTTTTAATAGTAACTCATATGGTAATTCCCGTCTTTGTCTCTCTGCATCAATGACCACGAATTATTGATCATCTTGAGTTTCATGCCTAGAAAATTATTACACCCCGATAACCTTATACACAATATACCTTATATTTGTATAAGTCCCCCGAAGCATGAACATAGGACATACCCCAATAGTGAATGCATATTATAAACATATAAAAGCATTTCAGATCTATAAACACGACGAGCATAACTATAAAGTTTAAACAAGTATATAGTGCAACTAAGTTCTCAACAAGTTTTCTCTCCATGATCACTCAGTCTCAAAAGTGAGAAAAAGAAATGTTCTTCAATTCTTAGCTCCTCAAGAGCTCTTATAAACCTTCAGATATCTCCTGAAAAGTCAACATAGCAAGGGTGAGCACGAAGTTCAACAAGATGAACACATGGAACACACATCACACATGCAATCATCAGTCATTATTACATTTTACTTAATATATAATTAATGACAATACAAGTCAATTCATTTTCTTCATTTTGAATCACTTGGTCCACGCTAGACAACCGCTAGTAACTCCTCACGACACGATTCTAGATCACACACTTGCACCTTTGTTGGCATCCTTTCTCAATGTCTCAAGGTCATTGATGACATCACACACCTGTAACTCTATTGGCGGCCTATGACAACACCTCAAGGCAATCGATGAAATTGTAAGTCATTCATTCGGGGTGAAATCACCTATGAATCTAATAATTATAATAGTATATCAAAAATAAGGATGTTATATCTTCCCTGCTATGACATCTCATACCACACATAGCGGGGCCGATCTAACTAAATTGGGTAGGGTCTACTAATTTAGGCAATTTCACTCAAGCATGCACAACAGTTGATCACCATGAAGAATAATACAATTATGAGATAGTGACAAAATAATAAAGTTAATGTATGAATATCACTTTAATAAATAAAAAAGAGTATAATTTGATAGAAGGAATCTAACATGCGTAGGCTCTACGTTTGGTTGAAAAAATAACCATGAAACCCACCAAAAATCAGTGTGACCGGCGATCAATCGCTGGTGGTAGGCAATCAATCGTTCAACCTCCACTCCAATGATCCTTCTATTTTTCCTATATTCCGGTAATCGATCGCCCATTGCAAAATTTGGGAAAATCTCCAGATTTTTGCACCCAAATCATCCAATTTCCATTCCCTTCATTCATACTTCATTTTCGAGCATCCATACACCCAATATCCACATTAAAGCACTCCTAGTACATATATTTGAGTATTTATGATGTTTTACACATGATTCAATCCTAGGAATCTAGGTTTTCAAAAGAGGAAGAATCCCCGAAATCTACTAAACTATTCTAAATCAACTTAGATCATAATTGAGCATTTATTACAATAACTACAAAAATAAATACTACACTATAATGGATTTAAAAAATAAAAGGTGTTCACTTGCTTCAACCCTAAAGTTTTAAGGTTTTAAAAATATGGAAAACCCCCAAATGGATTTGCTTCACAAACTTGAGTTTCCCTAAGCAAGAACTCCAAGTCTGGAGCCTTTAGTCACCTTCTCTAAGTTTCAAAACCCTAGCTCCTCTTCTTTCTCCTTCCTTCCTTTCTCCTTCCTTCCCCAAAGCTTTCTCTTAGATTATTAGGTTTTCCACAAAATGAGAAATTATGTTATCTTTATCTTTTATATTAAAACTCATTTATGTGTTTTTATCCAAATACCCTCCCTTAAAGTGTTTGGTTACAACCCTTAGTGTATTGTGCTCATTTTAAATTATTTCACCCAAGGTTATTAATTTCTCATGATCAAACAACACACCGAAATATTACTAAAATACCCCTAAATAGTAATTTACGAATATACCCTTAGCATTTTAATTAGGAATTTCAAGATCGCTACAAAAATCAAAATCAAAATCGAAAGCTTTGTGAGTGAGATTTATCAAAAACCCATGAAGATAAACAACATGGGATCATTGAAAAATATGGGAAATACCTGAGCTGTAAATGTGAAATATCATGATCATATATGTTGTTTTTCTGTTTCACTTGCAAGTGGCCACAAGGCCTCCATCTGAGAATTCTTCACTGGAGATCAAACGGTACCTTGGCTGATCTTGGTGGAAGGAAAAAAAATGAAAACCCAAATGGGGAACAACTTAGGAAAAATGACAATGAAGGTGATGAAGATAAACAATCATACGTTGAAGTTAAAGATTGTAGCAGGTCTTTCCTTGCAAACAGAAGAAGGGGTATTGCTGTATTTTTTTTTATGATGTGTGATCTTTTTAAGTTGGGGTGTAGTCATAAATTATTGGGGTGCGTGTATATAGCTCCACCCTAGAAAAATATAAAATTTATAATTTAACCGCGCATAGATAAAAACAAACAAACAAGGCATAGCCAGAGGACATTGGGGGCGGCTGCCTCTCAAACTTTTGAAGAAAAAATACATTATATTACTTAAATACTTAACGGGGTATAATAATAGGACAATGAGGCAACTCTCCCCTAAACTTTTGAAAAAAATTATTATACGATTTAATTATTTAAATGGCATAGCCATGGGCAAGGGGAAAATTACTCCCTAAACTTTGGAAAATAAAATATATATTTTATACTATGTCAATTAATTATTTAATAAGGCATAGTCATGGGGCAAGGGATAGCTGCCACATAAGCAAGGAGAAACAATACTCATATGATATGTGCAACATGTATGAACGAAATGGCCCACGAACTTAATTAGTCGTAAAAAAATGAGTGAATATTGACCAAAATTCCTAAAAACATAACGTGTTTGGGATCTCCAAAATCTCCAAAGCTTTGATTCATAATTAAACTCTTCTTTCAATCTCATGATTATTGTGTTCATAATTACTAGAGCTTAATTACCAATTACCTAACTTAATTAGTCACCAACATTTACCAAATTTTTTAAAAATATAACGTGTTTTGGGAGCTCGAGAATCTCTGAAGCTTCGGTTCATAGTCAAACTTTTCGTTTCAATCTCATGATTATCGTGTTCATAAAAAAATCTCAACAACGTGGTTATGTGGCACACTCTCTTGAATTTTACAATGAATTCTTGTAGAGGCTTCTACAAAAGATCCAAACTCACTATACTCCCTAGTCATTATCCCTCTTAGTCTAATTCTTTTTTGTTTCAATGTTGGAGTTCTTTATGTTATTTGGAGTTGGGGTGGTGAAGATTTATTGGGGATTTTTAGGGATTTCCGGTCAAAGAATTAAGACTAAATGAGGTTAGAGCTATGTAACCAAAGCGGGAGAGGGAGCGGGAGCGAGAGCGGGAGCGAGAGCGAGAGCGAGAGCGTCAAATTTTAATTTAGGATATGGTCTAGAGCGCCTCCGGAGCGCCGGTATATATAAATAATATTTTAATATTTTTTAAAAATTAAAGTTCTATTTATAATTTATTAATTAAAAAAATTATTGATCCCCACTTTAATGATAACCCACACAACTCAACTAAACCCATAAATCACTTTCACATGTCTAGTCTTTACATTTTTTTTTAATGATTTTTTTGTTGCATTCGTAAGAAAATAAAAGGGATAAAATAAAGAAAAAAGTGAACTAATCATAAAAAAAGGTTTGAAAATCTTGAAAAGATAGCTAGCAGAAGTACACCACACTAAAGTATACAGAACAAATAAAAGGTGGATAAACAAAGGTTGTGTGACTCGTGTCAACCTTTGTACCTTTACCTGACAGTTTATGGGAAAAACATCAAAATAGTCTGTCAAAACCACCTCGATCGAATGAAAACCACCTTACCGAGTCCAAACCGTGTTCAAACAAATCCAAATCACGCTCTACGAAATCCAAAACCGTGCTCCCACGGCGATTCCGGTCTCAAACCGTGGGAGCAAGGTTTGAGAGCGGGAGCGGTTGGGCATTTGGATGGTTTGGGTTACTAAGGGTTAGAGTGATGATTTTGTAGATTTATTCTTCTAATGTGTCATAACCCTAAGTTAATTATTATTATTCTTATTATTGTTAGTATTAGACTTATTATGCATATTATTATTATTATTATTATTATGTATTATTTGTAAATGCATGTGGAATGATGGAAAAGTGATGCAACTTGAGTATTTGCATAGGTGATGTGACAAATAAGTGCATGAGGTGTCACTTGACTATAAGAATAGGTTAGGTGTCATCATGTATGTAGAAGAAGTGCATCATGTGTCACTTAAATTGCATAGGTGAGGTGTCACCATCCATGTGTAATGGTAGAAATGAGCACTATGCATGTGGCATGGTGCATGTCAAGAATGAGGTGGCATTTTGTGTCACCGTGCATGGTTACTTTAAATCTAGAAGAGACATTTAACTCTAGAAGAGACACCTAACTATTTAAAGTCATTTTTAAGTTGTGTTTTTACTCAGAAGTTCATATATGTTTAGAAAAGAGAAAGCTTAGAAAGAAAAAGAGAAGGAAGAAGGAGAAAATAGGGGATTTGAATGCAAGTATACAGTGGACCTAAAATTCTGAATTTAAGGTGAGAAACTTCATCTACTTTTAGTTTAAGCTGAAATTAAATGTCATATTTTGGGTATAAAATCAATTAGAGCTTTATTTTAAGCTTGTGATGAGCTTTAATGGTTTCCTTCAAGATAAATTTCTATAGCACTCTAACATCTGTAAATTTTGATAGCTATGGATTCCTTATGAGATATATATAAGTGTTTAGAAAATGGGAGAATCATTGGTTTAGCATTTAATTGAAGTTTTACTCCATAGCTTCTTTATAAATTATTCCTATGCATAGTGAAATTGGTAAAATTAATTTAGAAACTAGATGTTTATAACTTTCCAATAAGACCAAGATCATGCAATTTGGTTAAAAAATATGTTGTAAAAAATTATAGTTTTTCCCTTTATTTTATAAATTTATGTCAACCTCTATTTGCACTAGTTATGTTTTTGTATGCTTCAGTATATGATCATGAATAAAGTGACATGTTTAATTGCCTCAATTTATGCTCATGAATATACATGCAGAAATATGTTTTGTAATATTTAAGGTTGAAGCCTTATTTGTTCTTATGAAATGAGAGGTTCATAATGAGGCGGCCAGGATTGAGTCATCCTACAGTTAGTGCACTAATATATTATTGCACTGTGAGTGGGTGGCCGGTGGGATAGTATGCACATATGCAGGTGACATGTGTGTTGTGACCGTGAAGTAGTGCACACTATGAGCAGATGGCTGGTGTGTACTGCCATAAAATGATATACACTGTGAGTGGGTGGCCGGTGTGTATCATAGTTGTTTGTGTTTTGCAGGTAGCCGCAGGGGCACATGTATGAGATATCATGTTTTGAATTTTAGCATGTGCATGTAAATCATGTAGTAACAGTTACGTACTTGAATATGGAATTTAACTAGGCTTAAAATAAGGGTAGATGGACTACTCACTGGGTCGTATATACTCATGATATTACACCTTAACCAGTTCAGGATCTTCAACAGAGTAAATATTCCATAGCAGCTGGGTTTCGATTTAAGGATCAAAGATGGCTACTTTTTGGAGACTCTTTTTGTTATATATATAAATCTTTTAACGTTTTGCTTAGGCAACTAAGTCCGAGTTGGAATTAGTATTTGGGATGATGTACTTATGTAATTAGAAAATATTTTATATTCATGTGTCTTTATGTATAATTTATAAATAGCTCTAGTAGTACTATCATCTGACACTAGGTTTGTCTATGTTCATGCTCAATCAACAGATAGATTTAGTCGTTAGGGCGTGACATAATGTGCACAAAAAGTCAATAAAAATGGATATTTCTCACCTTTAAGTGTGGTATAAACTTAGCATTGCATATAACAAGAGGGAAGAAAATATCTTACAAATCTCACCTATTTTAAGCCTAGATGAAGGATAAGGTGTAACAGTTAGGTTTACAGTCACCCTAAAGCACCCTTAAATGCATGAAGAAAATGGTTCATGCACCACTTGAATCGGCAAACAACTAGCAAAAAAAAAACATAGATAATTACTACCTAATTTGTAGAGTTCCAAACTCTCACCAATAAAGTATCATGTGACGTTGCTTTTATATATAGTTTGCTTTTGCAACCAGTTGAAGCAAGAACCTTAAAAAAATGAGAGAATTATTTTAACTGATTGCGAAAGTAACAGTTTATAGCAATAGCATGTCACTTCAGTAATGAGATTTCATTTTTATTTATTTATTTACAACTAATGCTAAAATTCCTTGTGGGCATGGAAGCATGAATGCAAGAATTGGATTAGATAGATGATGAACTTGCAGAATTAATTGCCAACATGAACACAAAACTGTTTCAGCTGAAACAAAAGAATAGGTGAATAATATGTGGATGTCTCACTTCGTGGACTATTTATTTTACTTCTTTCTCCATTTGAGCATAACGGTCTTTACAACTACAAAAGAGCGTTTAATTAATGCCTTATGTGGAAATTGTTGATGCTACACAACACTTCATTTTACATAATAGAACTAACTTAAAACTAGACTAAATGATAGACGAAGCAAAATTTGGACTGCTGGTGGGAGATCTTTATTCATGACACCCCTTTACTCAGAATGAAGGAAGGGCACCTGTCGGTATGGGTTTGCTTATATGCCTTGAGCTGCGGCGAAATATCACTAGGATATCAAGATACGACCCTTACACCATTCCTTGGCCCTTTAGATTTGCTCATGGGATTAGGGCCAGGATAAAAAAAGCTAAGCCCATTTGTAATTTGGGGTTGACGAAGACAAAGACGTGTTGCTATTCGGGAATTCTTATTACCAGAGTACAACAAACGTTGAATTGACTAAACTCGTCGTTAGTTAGTAATGTTGGTTGGGTTGGATTACTTAGTGTTGCTCGCCTAGGAGGGCAATGCGCTTTGGGATGCTAAGGAGCTATTATCGCCCAAAAGATGTTCCATCCATTGGATTGAATCCTGTATTTTGGACCAACGCCTTTCAAGCATGATTAGGTGAGGTTTGGAGTTTTTTCAATTTGTATACCCACCAAAGCACGAAAGTCAGGATGTTTCAAAAAAAATGATTTCGCCCACCAAATCAAATTGAAAGTTCACCCATAATACAAAATAATGTGAAATAGCTAAATAACGAAGTCAACACATATTATATTTAGAGGAAAAATAAGAACCCTAATTGAATGGATAAGACATAAAAAGAGGTCTATGATTAATGAATTCATTTAGGTAAGAGGTTTGATTGAACCAAGGGAAGGTGTTAGGCATCCTTGATTTCTACCATACCTATTCATTGAATTTGATTAGATTGTAAATTTTTATTGGAAATTCTAATCAAATCATATGCTACTTTATTCATCATGTAAAACAAATAATCATGCTTAAAGAGAACTATGTTTTGAATAGATCATGAAACATACTTAATTCACAAAATAAATAAGAATTTAAACTAACAAGCATAAGATGAAGAATAATGAAATAATAAAATAAAATAGGATAGTTGAACATGATTAAGGTTGCCTCCGTACAAGCCTCACACATAGTTTCAAAGTATGCTAATTAATTTGTTTTTGTATTTTTTGAATAGCCTGAACAATTTAAGGTCATGTAGGGATGGAGCATGAGAGACAAACTTAGACTAAATTGAATAAAATGTTAATTATAGGGTCTACAAAAAATATTCAAATCATTGTAGGAGGTTAAGGCAAACTCTACAGGGTCTAAATCACAAAAACTAAGATTTAAGGACTGAAAAATAAGGGGGTCGCCCTTTAAAAGGACAAACTTGCATTCAAGGTCCGCTACAGCAAGCTACGCATCCCTTGTTGCAAACTAATAACTTACTTTTGCCATATCTCATTCATCCAAACTTCGAATTACTTCTCGTTTCTTCCAAAATAAATTTAAAGAGGAACAACATATATGTTATTCAAACTTTTATCCTATAGGAATTCTAAGTTTTTGGTATAACTTTTGACTCTATAAAAAATAAATAAAATCCGATTTAAGTTTAGAAGACCCAGTTAATTAGATATCAAATTTTATGAATTTCTAAATCCATTTATGGTTAAATCAAACCATACAAGGATGATGCGGTTATCGAGATAGATTAGCGGTGGAAGGGGTCCAGTTGGGAAATTAGTCCGGTCAAAATTGATCTTTGACCCAAAGGATCATGTCCAGAGGCCAAGTTTTAGAGCCAATCTCATCTACGAATTCTAAAGACAAAAAAAGAAGAGAAAATCTGGAAATTCTAAAGAGGAAAACTAGAGAGATAAAATATGCAATAAATAAATAAAATAAAAGGGAGAAGCTTCACTTACATGTGATCACTTTTATGATCCTAGGGCCGCTAGAGGTAGAAAGAAAATATCCAAATGCTCTAACAAGATCATTTGGCCAAGCTTAAAGTAGTGGGAAAATGTAGAGAGAGTAGATATTTTCTATATATTCTCCTGAAATTTCCTCTAGTATTGAAGATTTAAAATTTTAATCCCCAAATTTGAACTGAGGGGGTCCTTATATAGAAGAAGAAAGGGCCAAAGGGGAGTCTAACTCCAATTCAAATTAGAAATTATAGTGCCAAAAGGAGTCCCACAGCTAGTTAGTAGGGATGTCAAAGGGTTGGGTAGGAACCAGGCTGGGGTCAGCACTAGCCCTACCATTACATATAAACCCTAGCCCTACCCTAGCCTTTCTAGAGTCGAGCTGATTGGGCCTTAATCCTGCCCTCAAGGGCTAGAGTTAGGGTTGATTGGGCCCTAACCCTGCCCTCAAAGGCTAGGACTGGAAGAAAGAGAGAATTTTTTTGTCAATTGAGATGATGAGATTTTTTTTCCTACACTGACTGCGAACTTCACATGGAAATTGCTGCCCTCCTCCTTTATCCGAGATTTGGACCAATGTTGCAACAACAAGAGCAATGACAAAGTTAATTTTTTGTAATGGCAGTCAAGAATAATAAAATAAAGTAAAGAAAAGCAAATATAGTAATAATACTATATAGAACAAACTTTACAATATGTTTAATTACTTATATCATCCATTAATATATCTAATTTTAATACTTCTATTAGCTCTAACTCACTTTGTTTAGTTGTACGAATTCAATCTTAGCAACAAACTAAGGCTTCTACAACGACTGTGTAGAGACCCGAATCTTTTTCATGCTTTTTATGCAAGTATTAGTTAGAGGTATAATAGTCATTGAGATGTTTTAATGTTTATTTAATTATATTTAACTAGTGTGGTATGATCAAGGTTTAATCAAGCTGTAAAGAAGAGGGATGTTATAGCATACCCTCAATTTTAGGAAGCTTTTGTTTTGTCACTGCTTATCAGAATCAAGTGATTCTTAAACCATTAGAAATGTATTAGAACCCTCTTTGAGGTTAATGTTTAATATTTTTCCAGATTTTGAGTTTAAGATAAGTCAAAAGTGGATTTTCCGATGTTTTGTCTTATGAAATTACAGACCAGTCAGATTTAGAGCCTATTTTTTTTAAATGCCATTTTTTTAAAACTATTGGGGCTATAAATAGGGACCCTATTTCGAGGTTTTGGGGTATTCTACTCATTTCTAACCTAATTTAGCAAAGGAAGAGAGAGAACCTAGGGTTCTAAGAGAGTTTTAGCTTGGAGAAGAAGGTTTTTGCTTAAAGAGGTAGAGGATTAGCTTGGAGATCTTTCCCAAAGCATTGTAGGAGCAATTTGGATCCAAGGGAAGGATCCATAAGGTCGATATCCCTTCTAACTCAACCCTATTAAGATGTTTTATATGCTTAGATATTAATATGTATGAATTATTAAGAGTTACATGGAAATACATGAATTAAAGAATGGAAATATGAATTTAGGTCAATATCCTCTCTAATTTAGCCCTTGTATTATTATGATTATTGAATTAGAATGAGAACTGATGGATTTGTGTTGGATTTACATGATATGTAAGGATATGAATGGATTTGTATTTTAGAAGCTTAAATTGAATTATAGATTATGTTTATGAATTAATGAAAATGATGGTGAATTGACTAAAATGGAGAATGGATGAATGTATGGATTGGTGTTGAGTTTGAAAGGGATGAATGTGATTTATGAATGAGTAATGATATGGTTTTGGAATGTGAAAATGGGAAGGACATTGTATACATAATTAATGCATTGTATGTGTTTGTTGAAATGCCTAAGAACACTAAGTATAGAAAGTGATGATATTGATAGGCTTGAGTATAATAAGATATACTATGATGAATTATGCTTAGATATGATGTTAGAAATGTTAGCATGAATATGCCAATGTATAAAGTATGTTTTGATAAATTATGTTTATTCAAGTTGCATAGTGATTGATATTCGGGTAGGCCAATGTTTAGAGGAAGTCTTCCATGTCGGGAATTCTCTAACTAAAGAGATATAACCTAGCGGAGTTTCTTGATGAAAGATGAGATCTAAGTGATGACTGAATTCGGATGTTAATCACAACACGCAAGCACAAGTGCACATGTGTGGTAGTTTGCAAGTCTCACGGGTACACGGATATTGTATGAACACGGACATTGTATGGACACAGACATTGCATGGACACTGGATACTAAAATACAAGGACAAAGACAAGTGCAATGATTCTGAACACTGAAATACGAGTACAAAGACACTAAATTACAAGTATAAGGACAAGGACACTGCATGGTTTTACAAGGACCCTGAAATTCAAGTAGCTCTGATATTCATCGATGCTCTCCATAGATAAGATTTCAAGTCCTGGATAATTGTCATGGACATTTGGGATCTAAGAACTCTAGGGGCTTACGCTTCTATCGATGCACCTCCATGGATCTTAATACAAAGACCTCGTTAACTATTTTTATGGGAAAAAAAGCATGCATTGTATTCATGATACAAGTTCAAGAGTTACAAATCCAAGAGTCACAAGTTCAAGAGTCACATAAGTACACGAGTCAAGTTAAGTCATGATGTTCACATGTTTCCGCACTCTGATTATGTTCATGTTATATTAAGCTGCTATTGACTTCACAATTGTCACATGATTTAGATATTTGACATATGCTTGTACTATTTGTTGGTTAGTTTGGATATTCACTGAGTATTCAATGCTCAGTTGACCTGTTATTGTCGTACAGGTATAGCGCAAGATCAGGCGGCAACTCCTTGGGTGGAAGAGGAGTACTTTGAAAAAGGAGAAGTAGGTGAGCTTCTAGAGGAGGGAGCCAGAGATGTTGATAGTTATCCCTACTAGTAGATTGTAGTTTACTTTTTGCGTTGTCTTTTTAGACTTATGTTATTTTCAAGATGTTGCTTAGACTGTTCACTGTTACTTGATGACTTTATTTCACCTGATCATGGTGGGTTATATGGGTTCATTTCAGTTTGTTCAGGATGGTGTGGATTATATATATATCGAAAGAATTTTTATAGTCACTATTTTGGCGAGAATTATCTTTTAGTTTGCTTTATTGCTATGAAGATTAAGCAGGAATAAGTAATGTGGCAAACCCAAAGTCCCATTATGACTAAGGTGGGGTTTTGGGGTCATCACAGACTGATTTTAAACAATATCTAAACTGATCAAGTATCTTTCCTTCGATGCTAAATCCAGACTCAAAAGTTATTGTTGTCACTGAAATCACTTAAATATCATGAGCCATCATTGAGAAATTAGATTTTTTAAAATTAAAATTTCACCAAAGTAAGATATCTAAGTCATCAGATTTATCTCTTGACTCTTCCAAATATTGATCTAATTCTGATTTTTCTTCTAAATTAATACTTTGAGTTATTTCTTCTTTAAATCTCAAGAAATCTTTATTTATCCTATTTGAACTTCTTGCAACAATATTCTCTCCATTTGTCCTGGAGACATTAAGGGTACTAAATTTTGCACTATATTCTGTATGCCAATTTTTAAGATTCTTAAAGGTTGCCCCAAATAATTTTCTGAAAGCATTTTCTAAATCTAATTGTTTGTATTGAGGATAAAAAAATACAGCAGGTTCAAAAATCGGATTATAATCTTCCCAATATTTATCAAATTTTTCTTTCATTCTTGTAACTATATCAAAAAGGAAATGATCTTCACCATATATTTTATCCATTAATTTAAGCTATATCTTAACCACTTCTTCTAAAAATAAATCTATAGTTGAATATTTAGTTATAGAAAATATATTTGTAGCTTCATAATTTTTTTTATAAAAGCTAACATATTATCTTTTTGCATGATTCTACTCTTCATCTAAAGGAATAGTTTTATAGTTTGAATCTATTATTTGTAATTGATAAAAAAAACTTCCATAAATTCTAATGCAAACTCTACATAAGGTAGGTGGAGTTCCATCTCGTAGAAACTTTGAGGGGTAATCCCTTAACAGTATTTAATCCTAATTCACTAACAAGTTCTCAAAATTTATGTGTACATGATGTTGAATTTTTATAAATTTTACTAAATCATGAATATTTTGAATAATCGACTTATTTCTCTCAACCCATCTTGCACAATAAAGTTGAGGATGTGTACAGAACAACGCATATGAAATAACTTACCTTCTAATGGAAGAACTTCTTTTATAGTAAGATGAGAATTCATAACTCTTACAATATAATTATTTGTACTACAATTGTCTAAAACTAAACTAAATGGTTTATCATCAATTTTCTACTTTATTAATTTTGATTTAATAGTATCAGCTAAAGTTAACCCTGTATGTGAAGGATCAACATTAATAAAGTTAGTTATTCATTTTTTAGTGTTCAAATAGAATCAATATAATGACTTGTAATAGCCACATAACCTAATGTTTGGTTGGATATTCACATAAAAGATGTGATACTAATTCTCCATAAATTACTTTTTAAAAAATTAACAATTTTGGTTTTTTTTTTTTGTAAATTCTCATGCAATCAGACTTGATGGTGTTACATGACACCATCTTAAATAGAGGTTGTAGTACGTTATTGTAATAAATAAAACCTTCATGAGAAACTATATTAAATGAATACTCGTATTGAATAATCATTAATGCAAATGCTTCTTAACAATGGTTTTTGTCAAATTTATAGGCTATAAGACAACTATCTTGAAAAGACGATGTCAAGAGTTTTTGTTTTTATTTGGATAGGTCACTTCTAGGTGTCTTTTAATGTGAGTGGTTCCATTTTTAATAACATTGGTCATTTCTGTTTTACAATAATTACATACATTAATGCGTACATCTTCTTTTGTTTTACTATATTTTGATTTTCTACTTACTACCTTTTAGGTGAAATGATCCTAAAATTTGTTGGTATTTTTAGATTTCTTTTCACTTCCACTTCCACTTCCACTTCCACAAGGATAGGGTCTTCAAGTTCAACACCCATTGATGGCTCAACTAAAGGAGAAGGATCATAACTCGCATTATTACTAAAATTAGGAGTCGACATATTATCCTAATAGGCAAACTGAAAGTGAGAGAGCACTAGAAGTAGCAGAGTGAGAGACCACTAGCAGTAGCAAAGTGAGAGAGAGAGAGAGCATTAGCAGAGAAGGAGGCTGGGAAAGTGGGGCGTTGTCGACACACTGAGAGTTGAGAGAGAGGGGTGAGCATTATGGTTAGGTTTTGTGGGTATATAAAGAGGGGGTGTGAAATTACAGAAGCAACCCCAAATAAAATCCATTAACGGGGGGGGGGGGGGGTATAAACATAATTTTAAATATAAAATTAATTAGGGTTATAGACATTTTTCTAGTGTAGTGGTACTAAGAGCGGGCCAGGTCGGGATGGGGGCATGCCCATGCTCGGCTTATCGAAGAAGGGCTAGCTGAATTTGGTCCCTACCCGACCCAAGGGCAAAGGAAGGGCAGGGGATGGGCCGGTTTGGATAGGCCAGGTCGGGTTGGGTAACCTTCAACCTGGGCTATTTTGACAGGTCTACTGGTAGGCCGTTGTTGGAACGACAAACCCCCTCGTAGGGTCCTCTTTGCTTTGATCTGAATTTTGGCATTAATATAGTATTTCTCTTTTTTCTCTCTTTCCAATTGGGCCTTTTTTAGGCTTTTAAGCCCAAATTTAGGGTATTTATATACTTTAGAGAAATAAATCTCCTTTATAATTTTCTAGACTTTATTCAAAATTCCTCTAAGGGACACATTCCTTAAGCTTTTAAGCTCGACGGGTGGGCTTGGGGTTCCTTGTTACAAAAAAAGACACGTCACCTTACTAATGCTCTATTCTTAATTTCACTTATTCAGAGAAAGGAAAAACATAGATTTCTATCAAATTAATTATTTCAGATAAGGATAAGGTAAAGGTAGAGACTACTATTTTATTTTTGAAATATGTCAATGGTGTTTTAGAAATTTACTAATAGGGACTATTATGGTTATTTTAAAAAAAATATAGGGGTAATTTTAGGAAACTCTCTCATATATCACAGGGTGTCCTGTGGGCCTTACAGAGGCGAAAAAAGAGGGTGCTACATTCATTAAAAGGAATATTTACAAAATCAGACATTAAATAAAAGCAAGATATAAACAAAATAGAGGGGGTGATTTTCCTAGAAAATGTGATTTTAGCAAAATATATAATGGGCATGTTTTCTTTTTTATTTTCTTCCTTTTTAGTGAGTGGAAACTGGAGAGTCAACCCGACTTTAGCAATTGAAATTTTTTCTTATTTTTATGTAATTCCTAAAATACCCCTATCACATGCACAATTTGAGGATCTCCAATTTTAAAGCATCTTTAAAATCTAATTCAAATTCAAATGACACTTGTGTTTCTTTAATTAAATATTTTTTAAAGCATTGAAATACAAATTGGAGCTCTAGTTCAAGATATAATCGGAGCTCCCCAGAACATTTCTTATAATTGGGGCAATTTAGAAATTATAAAAATAAATGAAGGTTATTTCTATCAAGTAAATATTTTAATATAATTTCAAAACTATCCCTGATAATGCTTAATTTCCATCATCCAAAATATTATTATGGGGGGTTTCCTTGCCCCGAGCTAGTAGCTAGTTGTGTGGGCTTTCCCACTCTTGATTAGGAAAAAAAAGCTCATGTTTATATTTATCCTTATTTAGTTTACACTTATTGCATTAACCGGTCTCTTTTTGCAACTGGTTAAAGCAACATATGTTGTAAGAGTATGAAACACTTCTACCATTATATATATATATATATATATATATATATATATAGAGAGAGAGAGAGAGAGAGAGAGAGAGAGAGAATGTCCATAAACATTGAAAGTATGCAAAGGATAGGAATACAAATAATTTTCAACTAGATGAACGAAAATGCACGGGATAGAATCTCTAACAAAATTATAAATCTGTTTATATCACTCAGAAGCACATAGAGATGTCTATACTCGATCACCCACATACTCATGCATATGTCTATGAAGAAATTATGTGCAATAACTCATGCTCTTGTGATGTTGTCCAAACATATAGGAGATGATGCCTCATTAGTAAAAATAGTTGCAAGTTAGTCTTGATATGATAGTGGATGCGGTATGTCGCTGATGTGTCGTCGTCTCCTCCAAGTCTGGGTAGCATTTCAACAACTGGTGTTGTTTCTCATCCTTAATTATTTATGTCTAAACATTCCTTCATGTGCTTCAATTTTGAACAGTATGAGCAATACCAGGGGAGTGACTTGGTGTTGGGGGTTGAAAATTTCCTTTGTTTCCTCCAGCAGGAGGGACAACACCTGGACCGTGACAAGGTGTCATGGATCGAAAATATTTTTCATTCTATGTAATTGAGTGGCTGACACCCCCTTTTGGCCTGGTGCCTTGGGTCGAAAGGTTTTGTTGCAAGTTGATAGTGTGGCTACCATCCTTTCCAATTTCTCTTACAGCGTTGGACTTCAATTGCCGGACTTCAATTGCCTTCCTTCACTGATTAGAATTTCATAAGAGAAATTTATAATAAGAAGAAAAACACAAGTGTTGATGAACATGATCTTGGCCATAACTAGAGGGAGGGGAATAAAGTGAATAAGCTTATCACTTGATTGAATTAGAAGACTCAATGAGAATTTTTCCTCACACACAAGAGGAGAGAGAGAGAGAGAGGCAAACACGATGCTCAGAACCTCTCGTCTACATCGGTATTTAAAGTGTTGAGAGAGTGCTAAATGAGGGTCCTACCATCAATTATTCAATAAAATAAAGATGTGGTATTGTGTGTGTGTGTGAATTATGACTGTTATCATGATATATTAAGCTTTTATTTTTTCTATCCTTCAATAATAGAATACCAATACAATGTGAGATATTGACACCCATTAATTCCCGAGTGAGGCAAATTTGCTCCACATGAATATTCGATTGAAGCTAAATCCTTGACTACTAGATGACCTCTCTATGTGCTCAAAGGTTAGTTTAATGTGTGAATGTTGTAATGATGGACTTTTAATTTAATACATTTTGTCCAATCATTTGAAAACATTGAAATATAGGAATTCCTCTTTAATTCCCACTTAAAGAAAATTTTATTTTATGTGGATGGTTCAAACAAGAGCTTAATACAACTTTGGCCGACAATATCAAGTGACTAGAATGATTACTTGGTTGGTTAACGCATATAATCATGAGAACCATCACTAAAAACAAGTTGCAAGCCTTAAGAGATGTGACTTTCCATTTTTTAAATTGTCTCCTTTCCTCTCTCCCTCTCAAATTAAATCTACCTATTTGAGCAATAACAATAGTCCCTTACTATTATTATTAACTATTTGTCAAGAAAAATCTGCTAGTATAGTGCATAAATATGTCTTTCAATTGGTATTGCATAAACCACAATATATATATAGCAATTGCCCATACACACAAGTAACCCACCTTATGTTGGGGAAGTGGGAATCATATGACACCCATGAATTCTGCTAAAACGTAAACTAAGTGTGTTAAATTGCTATTTTTTCTTCTTCTTATTTTGCATCACTCTCCAACAATTACTACCTCAAAATACATAAGTTATTAGAACCCCGAGGTCTTATTCGACACTCTTCATTTTATCTCTCAAAGTTTCTTTACAGTAAGAATAATTCGAAAAAGAATAATGAGACTTGGATTATTGAGAAGCAATTACAGTTAATGTTTGAAACAATGACCAAAGCAACATGTCGTTTTTGGTTCTCCTATACTAGTAATGGTGTGGTTGATACGTCACAATAGTTCATGCAATAAGTTAGTGTTTAGTCTACCAAAATTATGCTTATCTCTATTGTGGATTTGACTTTAATATCTTGTGATTGTGAATCAAGTTTACTATTGTTTTTTTATACAAAGCAACCAGGACCCTCTATTTAGAATTCATTTTCTTCTTGTGGTAAATATAAATAAAGCCCATTTACCTATTTAACATCATATGGAGATATCACACTCGTTGTTGTGGTGTCGATATAAGCAATGAGCCAGAGATACAATGAACACGAAAATGCTATTTTACGTAAGCAATGATCACATTCTAAAACCTTGTTCTAAACATGAAACATCACTAAGGTTCCAAATATAACATCAATTGGATGGTATTTTCACTGAATTTGATCTAATTAATCACTTTAACAAATAATAGTTAGGTTCTTCGGTAAACTATTTAAATCTTTTTTTTTTTTGTAAAGAAACTAAATCAATAATTAAATATGACAAGCCCGAAGGCCATTACATAACCCACTAAAGGGCTCAAGAATTGGAGAACTATCCATGAGAAGATTGTGGATTATGAAAACATCAATAACACTTATAGAAGATAGTCTTCATTTTGCCATAAGATGTGCTTGATGCATGTATAATAGCTCTTCCCGCGAACCTAATGCATACTGATAAATGAGACTCTTGATATTGTGTAATAAAGCCATAATAGCCCAAGAATAATCACATTCTAAATTAGAAAGCATATTAATAAGAACTTTAGCATCGCAGTTGAAAATATTTATGTTGTTCAAACTTCTAGATTTTGCTAGTTTTAAAGCTTCAAATATTGCCAAAGCTTCGCTTATAATTGCAAATTCACCCAAAATTAGGTTTGTTAATTTGGCAATAGTCTGGTCATCTCAGTTTTTTTTCCAAAAAGTCATATGTTGTTAAACTCCCATTTGTCTTAGTTGTCCCATCAAATAAAAAATTAACCTCAAACCGGTCCTCTGAAAAATTACTATAACTCTCTCGTACGTGGATCTATAGCTTAAGAAAGTTGCTCCTCTCTAAAAATTTTATGGTCGAGGCAAACCACAAAATTGCTCCAACCTTGGATAGCCTTCCTCAAGGTTTACACTGGATTAACTTTCAGTCTTGAAAATATATGTATTGCGATCCTTTCAAATTTTCCAAAGCATGAAAGAAACTTGCAAATATTCTGATGACGAGGTTAAATATTCAGCTTTCTTAAATTCAACCATATGTTCAACTAAGATTTAAAATATTGATTTTCACTTCTAACTAATCTAAAGAAAAAAGGAAAATGAAACCATGTAGCTCTAGCATATTCACAATATATAAACAAATGATTTATTGTCTCTTCATACTTTTTACAAAGAATACAAGTTCTGCTGCTCTTGATCTTACTTTTATGGAGTTCGACTCCGATTATAAGACAATTTCTTAGGCACTTCCAAATAAAGTTTGGATCTTTGGTGGAAGACTAAGCTTCCATATGACTCTCCATAACTTTCATGGGGGCACTGAAGAAGGCAAAGCCATCTTTTCTTTTAGTTAGCTAGTAACCTTTCAGGAATGGTATACAGTCTTTACTTCAAATGTACTCTTCTCATTATGGTGCCAAATGTGTTTGTTAGAGTTTTGTCTTATGGAGATGGATATTCTCATAATCTGTTCTATTTCTTTACTGGAGAATCACTCAAGTAACTTATTAGGTTTCCACTAAAATCAGACAACCAACTGGTTTAGGAGACGACACTCGAAATGAAGGTAGAGTTGACACCCAAGCATCAAACTCTAAACGAGCTGTCATTGCCAATTTCTCATCTAACACCAAGTTTTCCGATGGATGGGGCCCCTATTAAACTCCGCCAATGCCCAAAAGGATCATAGTCGATGATGCCTGAAGGAACGACCCATTTGGATACTTTGCTCTAAAGAGTCTCTTAATACTTTAACAATCTCCACCCTTGTTTTGCTAGAAGAGTATCATTAATATGCAACATGTCCTTGAAACTCATTCCTCCTGTACTCTTTGATTTACAGAGAAATTTTCAGTTTTTGAAATGAAACTTTTTTTCCTTCAATTTTCTGCCTTCACAAAAATTAGATACTGCCAAATTGACCTAGCTCTTTACAAAGTTTGATCGGGAGCCAAAAATAACTCATAGAATAAGCTGACATGTCTTGAACAACTACCTTTATTAACACCTCTCTTCTTTATTGGCTTAGCAATTTACCCTTCTAAGATTGAATTTTTCTTATTATCCTGTCTTTCAAGTAAGAAAATAAAGAATCATTTGATCTCCCAAATTCAGTAAGGAAGCCTAAGTACTTATCAGGAAGCAATATATGTTTAATATGAAGTAAATGTGACAATAACTTTCGGAATTTTCAGGGAGCATTTAGGCTGAAAATAGTATTTTATTTTGCAAAGTTAACTCTTTGGCCTAATTCCTTTGTGTATTTATTCAAATAGTTTGGTTCTCTCAATGACTATTTCTACCATGCATGCTCCCAGACTAGAGTTTCTCTCTACCTTACTCTTGAGCTAGGTTTTCTCCCTATACTGCTTTTGAGCTAGGATTCATTCCTTCTCTACTCTTGAGCTAGGGTTTTTCCGTAGATGAAACCCTAACCTAAAGGTCATCAAAATTATTATTCTTACCATTTCTATACATGTGCTTCAAATTTATGTTCAGGCACCTTAATTTAATTTCAAAGATCGGAATCTTTAAATATCATCAGAGCTTACCCTAGTTTGTAGCTCAAAGATTAATCATCTTCTTGGTTGTGAGCATCATGCCTTTGACAGACCGTCATCTATCCTTTATCTTGTTGGTTGGGAGCAATGAGCCTTTGAAACGTTTGAAGTTGACGGTTGCCATTGATCTATACATTTTCCTGTCGATTCCCCATGTCAGAGTTGTGTTCTCTAAAAACGTCGTTGATCCGAGCCTACCCGGCTACTCGATCTCGATCTATATTGTACATCCGAATTTTTTCCCATTTTTTATTCATCTTTTCCCAAATTCTGTATCTTTTATACGATCTTTAGAGTCCTTTGTGCAACAACAAAATTCTTATACTCAAATGTCATTGTAGTAAAGAATTTCTTAATAGAAAACCTCGTAGACTTTTCAAAAGACTCTTCTTGAGCTATCCATTTGTAGGCGTTCATGTAATTTTTTTTTTATAGTAGTGCATTTCAAGGAAGGATCTAACAAGTACCCTCTTCTGAAATTGTCAAGGAGCTGGCCAATCATTAACAATTCAAAATCTTAAAGATATGGTTCGTCAACATTCCCCCGATTTTGTTCTCTTATTAGAAACTAAAGCAACTCACTCTAGAATGGAACATCTTTAAAAAACTTTGTAATTTGATTCTTTGGCGATGATAAATCCAACGAGTTTATCATGAGGTATTGCGATTTTTTGAAAGAAGAAAATTCAGTTCAACTTGTACATGCCAATGCAAATGAGATAGAGAGGATTGTGCAACTTCAAACCCGTATGGAGATTTGGGGAATGACTTGCATTTATGGCAAACCAGTTGATGTTGGTATTAAGAGACTGTTATGGGGTGGTTATGTTTAAGTGATTTTAATGATATCAGAACTTTATCTAAAAAAAGGGAGGCTTGGAATTTTGTAGTTAGAAGGCTAGACGTTTGCTTTCCATGATAAACAAATACAATTCTTATGGACCTACGATTTACAGGTTCACTTGGAATAATAAAAGAGTCAACGGTGAAAATGTTCAAGAAAGATTAGACCGGGCTAAAATAAAATAAAATAAAATAAAATAAAGAATGGAGATAGATGTTTGAAAATGCTCGTCTTCATCTAGTTGCTACTAGATCAGATCATTGTTATGTGGTGGACTCGACAACAAGACTTGCCAAGGATTATTAGGGGTGCTTGAGGTCCTATCCAAAGAGACTCAAAAGGCTATTCTGTATAAAAAAAAAAATTGTCAAAATGTCAATGGATGCTACAAAGACGAAACATATAGTATTTCAAGCACTTTCCTATTGAAATTAGAAAATTCATAAATGAGATTAAAAAAAAAAAAAAGCTATAGAATCCGTTTACAACTGCTAGAAAGATTGAGCTTAGCGATACTAAAAAATATGAAGAGATATTGTCATGCTAGAAATTTGTGGGCCCAAAAGGCTAGGCTAAATTGGCTTAAGAATGGAGATCAGAATACCCCTCCTTTTCATGTAACAACAATTAGTAGGAGGAGTTAATAAAATTGAAGGATTGAAGCTTAGTTCAAAAGTTTAGACTTTTGATTCAAAGATGATTAAGGAGAACATCCAAAATCATTTTATGGTGCTTTTCCAATCAAGTGATCCTCCTTATTTATCGGTCACTAATGTAGTGGAGTCAAGGCTCTCAGATGATCAGAAGGTGATGCTGAATTCTAATTTTTCATTTGACAAAATTGAGAAAGTAGTTTTTGAGTTAGGACAGATGAAAGCTCCAGGACCGGATGAAATGTCAAACAATTTTTTTCATACAAGTTGGACAGTGGTAAACCAGGACATTTAAGAGGCAATATATATGGAATTTTTGGTGATAGGTAATATGGTTCATCAATTTAATCAAACCTTCATTGTTTTAATTCCAAAATAACCAAATCCTGAATATGTGGATCAATTCAAACCAATCAACTTATGCAACTTTATTTACAAGGTACCAACAAAAGTTCTTGCTAATCGGTTTAAAAGAGTGCAAAGTTCTCTTATTAATGAATGTCAAAGTACTTTTATGCCAAAGAGAATGATCAAAAACAATATTTTAGTAGCTCATGAGTTACTTCATTAAAAAAAAAAGAAGAATGACATTGACAAATATCTGGCAGTTAAGACTGATATGAATAAAACTTATGATAGACTGAAATAGTCATTCATAATGAAGATGCTCAATAAATTTGGTTTTAGCACTTGCTAGAAGAAACTGATTTTTTAATGCATGCATCTCCACACTATCTTATGAGGTTCTAATTAATGGCTCTCCAATGAAATCTTTCGTTCCCTCTAGAGGAATTGACCTAGGGAATCCGTTATGACCATACATGTTCATTTTTTTTTAATGTCGAGGTTCAATCAACATCGCTCTGGGAGCATCTATTAGTAGAAGACTTGTTGGAATTCAAATGATTCTTAAATGCCCTGAAATGTTTGCTAACTATGTAAATCACAACAATCCAAACCTTATTTCTTGTAAGTGTTCAATATCTTAGAGATTTAGCATTTATTGGGGTGAGTTAAGTTGAACCTGTAACCTCATGGTTATGGTGCAACAAGCAACCCAATGAGCCGTGGGCTCAAGCCCATTAGAGAGAAGTGTTGGGATTCCAGACAATAAATTGCATCTTACTACTATATACCAAATGGTATCCACGTGGCATACTTCAAATCCCTCTATTCTCTTCAAGTTGATGCCACGTGTCATCCAAGTGGTAGCATCTCATTGGTTTTCATGTCATTCCCTCTTTAACTTCTAAGGAATCTCCCAGGATTTCTCTCATCAATTAACTCCTCCCTCTCTCTCTCTCTCTCCATTAATCTCTCCAATTAAACCAAGTGTCCAATCATTCAATTCCCCAAAGGAAACCCCCCTCTTCTAATTATAAATTATGTATCTAGACTTTTCTTATTTTTTCTTTGGCATTTAATTACTCACCTACTTAATTTCTACTTAATTATTAATAAATCTTCTATTAAATAATTTGTACATTCACTCCCCCTTGAAGGGGAGGGGTATGCTTCTTTGAACGTAACCTTTCACTCCTCTTTCTAGTCGAGCCTTTAATTGAATGGAACCAACATTAATTCGCAAACTTTCATTGGTCAATAGTTTTTTTACAACGGTTTAAAGCAAGAATTAGAGGGGGTGTGCTTCAATTCTTGGGATGTAACGTTCCGCCTCCATCCCTCCCCCTCTCTTTCTTCTCTCTCTAGCCTTTAATGGTAGCAAGGCATCCTTCTAAGTTCCAAACACTTTTTAAGGTGTTTAAATCAATTAATCTATTCGAAAGATTTTCTCAAGGAATGCTAGGAGATAGAAGAAGAAACCAACCACGTAAGATGCAAAAGAAACTCCTCATGCAACTGTCGGAGTCAGATGGAGGATGGAAATTTTGATGTGCTTCAATTTCAGAAGTGGGTTTTAGCAACAACATAATTGGGGAAAAATCATTTCAAGTCCAACAAGTCATTGATTTTATTTGATAACAGGGCTGCATTTTAATCCTAATAACATGGCACATGGTGCTCCTAAGGATGAAATCTGTCATGTGGGTGACCTGGAAAACATAGTTATTATTGCCACAGTAGAATTTTGAGCCTTCTTGAATTTGTTTGTATCATTCACTGTACAATAACTAAATTTGAAAACACATTTTTTGTAGCTTTATTGTAACACAGGAGTGGCTGAGGCTGCAATCATGGATAAGTAGGTATGTTCGAAAACTTTATTTTGTTTTTCTCCTTTCCTACGATGTTTCCCTAAATAATTTATATATTGTGGCCTAGGAAGTTGCAAGAATGACAAAGAAGACCATATTAGGGACCTTGAACAACATCTGTCGCGCAAACTAACACTGTTTTAGTCTTAAATGTCCATTGCTCTAGAACTGAAAAACCATTGTGGTTGCAAACCTTGAATCTAAAAGTCAGGTAGAACGATTCCAATGGAAGGAAATGATCCGTTTGCTCTCTTTTTTCCTTAGGGTTTTGCTTATGTCTCTTGCATTCATGATCATTATCATAATCTATTTATATTTTCTGATTTGCAAATTACAGGAATGCTAGGAATTGTTAAAGTCATCATGGACTCTACACATGACAGAGGGACCGGGCCGGTAGACTAATTAGCTTTATTTTATGATAAGTAGATTAGCACTAGTTAGAATTTAAGTTTATCTAAACTACCTAGAAGAGTCAAATATTAGATAGAAGAGGTTATCATGATTCCTCAGTTGATAAGGTTTCTCATGATTCCTTATTTGATAAGGTTTATCATTACTTACTTAGTTAGGTTTGTAACTATTATAAATAGTGGAGAGGTGAACGGTTTTTTGTTTTTGAGAACTTTTGATAATTCATTGAATAAAGTTGCTCTCTTCTTCCTTTACTCTAGTTTTGTATATTTGGTGGAGAGTTTGAATACTAAGGCTTTGTGCCTAATTTTCGCTGCGTAACATACTCTCAACAAGTGGTATCAGAGCCAAGTTCAGGGAACGGGCGTGAAGACCTCAAAACGGTGAGTCTGAAGATCTCATCAAATACCTTGTATTCACCAACTCAGATCAATGGAGCATGCAAATTTTGTAAGTAGTATAGAGAAATTGAACAATACTAACTATGAGTATTGGAGATCTTGTTTGGAATCGTATTTGCATGGGCAAGATCTTTAGGAGGTGATGAATGGTGAAGAAATCATCGCACCACCCAAAATTGAAGAGAATGCTGAGAAATTAAGGAAGTGGAAGATAAAGGCAGGGAAAACTTTGTTCGTGTTGGAAGCTACAATTCATAAAGAAATGCTCGAACATATTAGAGAGGCCAAGTCTCCGAATGAAGTGTGTGATGCGATATCCACACTTTTCACCAGATCTAATGATGCAAGGTTGCAATTGCTAGAGAACGAGATCAGTTCGGTATCTAAAGGAAGCATGTCGATTTCTCAATACTTTATGAAAGTAAAATGAATCTATCTTGAGATATCGCAACTTGATGAGGAGACGAAAATTATAGATGCTCGTATGAGAAGGATTATCATTCGAGGTCTAAATCTTGAGTACCACGAGTTCATGACAACAATTCGTGGATGACCGGCTCAACCAACACTCTTGGAGCTTGACAGCCTTCTAGCAAACCAAGAGAGTCTAGCAAAGCAAGTGGCTGGTCTTTCTACAAATGAGAAAGAAAACAAAAGAATTTTACAAGTGACTGGTAAAAGTAAAAAGTCTTTTAATGACAGGAGAAAACAAAAGAATTTGAAGTATCAATCAAACTCGAATTCAAGGAAGATCGATGATAGTTTCAAGGAACATAACTCTCAGGATCCGAGAACAAGAACGTGCTATAATTGCGGCAAGCCAAGCCATTTTGCTAGAAATTGTCCAGCACCCAAGAAGAATAAAGTTGAAGGGAATGCAGCAACTTCAGAAGACCTACCACAGAAAATTGATGGTGAGGAAGAGGAGTGGAGTGCTTATTTGACTATCACTGAAGAACAATCTGATGGACTCTGATTGACTGCTACAGTTACCATGCCTATGAGCAACAATAATCGAATAGATTATTCCAGTGACTGGATAGTTGATTCAGGTTGCTCAAATCACATGACTGGAGATGATCAAAAGTTTCTTTCAAAGAAATAATATAATGGCCAACAAGTAGTAGTGACAACAAACAATGCGAGGTTGTCAATCACTCATGTAGACAGTGTTATATGTATACCAAAAGGAAGTGAGGATTCAACCCTGCTTCAAGGTGTATTCTATGTCCTAATAATGAAGAAGAGCCTGGTGTTTGTCTCTCAGTTGGTGACATCAGAAAACATCGTCCTGTTCGGACCCAATGATGTGAAGATCTACAAAGAGATGCAAATCGAAGGCACTCCCATCATGCAAGACAAAAGAATTGAATCCGTCTATGTTATGTCAGTTGAGGCTGCTTATGTAGACAAGACTCGAAAGAGTTAAACAACTGATTTGTGGTATGCTCGGCTTGCTCATGTTGGATTCGTCAAGTTAAAGGCTATGATGAGGAATAACATGTTGAAAGGGCTTCTTGATCTGGAGATCCGAGATGATTCATTATGTGCAGGATGTCAGTATGGCAAAACACATCAGCTTCCCTATACTGAGTCAAAGTTTCAAGCCATGAAACCTCTTGAATTGATGCATTCAGATATGTTTGGTCCAGCTAAAGATGCTTCACTTGGAGGTATGAAATACATGCTCACATTCATCGACGATTACTCTCGATACACTTGGATTTACTTCCTAAAGGAGAAAGGGGGAGTACTCAACAAATTCAAAGATCTTAAGAGTAAGGTGGAAAAAGAGTTTGGACATAAGATAACATGTTTAAGATCGAACAACGGGGGAGAGTATACTTCAGAAGAGTTCAACAAGTATCTACAAGAACATGGTATCCGAAGACAACTAACTTGTTCCTATATGCCACAACAGAATGGGGTCTCGGAGAGGAAGAACATGCATCTAGCCGAGACATGTAGGAGCCTGTTACATTTGAAAAATATGACAGCTCGCTTTTGGGCTGAATGCATGATGACTGCAAATCATGTTATTAATCGCCTACCACAACCAAAGCTCGAGTACCTTTCGCCTTTCTAGAAGTTGTATGAGATGAAGTCTACAGTAAGTCACTTTCGAGTATTTGGTTGTGTAAGCTATGTATTTGTGTCTAACCATCTTCGCAACAAATTTGATAAGAAGGCGATCCGATGTATCTTTGTGGGATACGATTCAAAAATGAAAGGTTGGAGGTGTATTGATCCAACCTCAGATCGAGTACATGTGTCGAGAAACATTGTGTTCAATGAGTCATCATCATGGTGGTCGATCGATCATGTCGATCTTCCAGTTGATCAAAAGTTTGAAAAGGAACTAGAAGAGGAGACAAGACTTAAGTGTCCTTCCAATCAGAAGACATTTGAACCAAGTGTACAAGTTGATGAGGATGTGTCACAGATGACATCTAGTGCAAGCCCTTGGAAAATTGGAACTTATCAACAGACTGTTATAGAAGAAAATCGGCCCTCATAACTTGAAGAGTCTGAACAAGAAGATGAGCATGTCTTAAGGAGGTCACAACGAGTACCAAAGCCAAATCCAAAGTATGCAATAGAAAAGGTGAAACTGAAGAATGTGAATGCAGATCTTGGGCAAGTAATGATTGGCAAAGATTTGGTGATTGAAGAGCCAAAGTCATTTGAAGAAGCTCGAGGGATTCCTGAATGGGAGGAAGCAATGACATATGAGATTTAAGCCTTAAAATAGAATGAGACTTGAAATCTAATGCCAAAACCGGATGATGTAAAACCTATTTCTTACAAATGGGTATATTAGATCAAGACCCGAGCAGATGGTTCAGTGGAGCGATTCAAGGCTCGACTAGTTTTCCGAGGTTTTTCACAAAAGTATGGAATAGACTATAACGAGACTTTCAGTCATGTGGCTAAGATAACAACAGTAAAGGTTCTGATTGCTATTGTTGCTAGCAAGGATTGGAGGCTGTGGCAAATGGATGTGAAGAATGCGCTTCTTCATGGTGAGATAGATCAGGAAATCTATATGGAGCAACTCAAGGGATTTGAAAATTCACAATATCCTCAATATGTTTGCAAATTGAGAAATGCTCTATATGGGTTGAAGCAGACTCTTAGAGCATAGTATGGAAAGATTGCTGAGTTTCTCACAATTAGTGGTTATATTCTAGTCCCAACTGATTCAAGTTTGTTTGTAAAATTTGTAGCAGACAAAGTTGCAGTTGTGCTAGTCTATGTTGATGATTTAATTATTATTGGAGATGATTTAGAATAAATTAAAAGAATCTGCATGAATCTTGGAATTCGATTTCAGATGAAGGAACTTGGAGAGCTAAAACACTTTCTCGGACTTGAGATAGATCGGAATAAATATGAAATATTTTTATGTCAACAAAAATATTCTAGTGACCTGTTGAAGTGGTTTGGAATGTTTGATTGCAAACCGATGGCTACGCCGATGGATGTCAACACTAAAGTTAGTATAGATGAAGTTGAAGAACTTGAAGATTCTTGCATGTACAGACAATTAGTGGGAAGTTTGATCTACTTAACTCTAACTCATCCTGATATCTCTCAAGCAATAGGGGTCGTGAGTAGATTTATGCATACTCCAAGAAAGCCACATCGTTCAAAGAATTCTAAGATATGTAAAAGGAACAATGGATCATGGTGTTTGGTATGGAAGAGCTGTTGAAAGAAAAGTTATAGGATACTGTGATGCAAACTACGCAGGTGATCTCTCGACTTGAAGATCAACTACAGGCTATATGTTTAGTTTTGGTTCGGGTGTTGTTTCTTGGTGCAGCAAAAGACAACCAACTGTGTCTTTGTCAACAACAGAAGCAGATTATAGGACTGCAACTATGGCAGCACAAGAAAGCATGTGGTTAATACAGTTAATGTTTGATTTGCATCAAATCACAAATTATGCAATCAAACTGTATTGGGACAATGAAAGCGCAATTCGATCGACAGAAAATCTAGTATTTCATGCTAGAACAAAGCATGTTGAGGTGCATCATCACTTTGTCAGGGAGAAGGTGCTTCGAGGAGAAATTTGTCTCTTATCGATTCGTTCTAATGACCAAGTTGCCGCCATATTTACTAAAGGGTTGTGTTACAAGAAGTTTGTAAAGTTCAGAAAGGAACTTGGCGTGATGAACTTATTTGATAAGGTTTATCATGATTCCTTATTTGATAAGGTTTATCATTACTTACTTAGTTAGGTTTGTAACAATTATAAATTGTGGAGTGGTGAACGGTTTTTTTTTTTTTTCGAGTTTTTTTCGAGAACTTTTGATAATTCATTGAATAAAGTTGTTCTCTTCTTCCTTTACTCTAGTTTTGTATATTTGGTAGAGAGTTTGAATACTAAGGCTTTGTGCATAATTTCCGTGCGTAACATACTCTCAACAGGAACAGTATCCAGCAGTTGATAATCAACTGCTCTTATATATGTATTTTGTTATTTTTTTAATTATCTGTGATTACTTAAGTGGTTCAATCTTTGTTTTTTTACTCTTCAACTCATTCTCTTTATAGTCTTACTATCTCTATTCCCTAATTATTTAGTCTTTTACATAAGCAATATCTTCGGCGGACATGGGCCCATTCGACGGTGTACTTCGATTCACAGCCATTAATTCATGTAAGTTTCTTACATATGAAATATGAAATTGGTTTTTTTATTCACATATTGAAATTCAATGAGCTAACATTAAAGTTAGGTGTAATACATTTAAGGCATTTATCAAAAAAATAATTATACGGTAAATTCGTGCCACACCTTCCCAACATATTTCCCCCTTTTTTTTTTCTCTCTCTAATATTAACTACATATTTAACTGTTTTTTGGTCATTCTTAATTTTTATCATTTTAATCTCGTCCGGTGCATCGGACTGGGTCTAGGATACAACCATCGTTATCCACTTTCTTTTGTTTACACTTCACAACAACCGGACCTAAACCACCTTATTGTCTAGCCCGAACAAAAATAAAGGACTCTAAATAGTAATTATTTATAAGAGAAATTTAAAAACTTGTAAAGAACGATTTATATAGGCACCATCACATACATTCATAAGGGACATAACCGTGAGAACTTTAATATATAGTTCTCAAAAGGTGCAAACAGATGGACACAACCGTTCATAAATTTGAATAAAAATCTAAAAATCCAACAAGAAGTAACTCTTCCAGCTTGTTTGTCTCTTTATCATAAGTAAAAATTAAAACGTGCAAGCCCAAGTACGGTTCATTGATACCTCTACTTGTTAGTCGTTAGTCACTACTATATTTGTTTTGATGGAAAGTCGCGATTATATTAGAACAATGGGACACTGATTTGGCTGAAAAAGAAAGGATTCTCCCATGGTCCTTAGAGTCTCAACGGTTCAAAAGAAAGTACTCGCTCTCAATTCTTTATTTTTTGCTCTCAACGGCCCATGAGCAAGCGCCATCTAGGTAATTCAATATTTACCTTTGAGTTTTAATCATCACTGTTAGTTATTTGATAAGTGTGATAATAGAGGTTGATTCAGGTTGCTCAAATCACATGACTGGAGATGATCAAAAGTTTCTTTCAAAGAAATAATATAATGGCCAACAAGTAGTAGTGACAACAAACAATGCGAGGTTGTCAATCACTCATGTAGACAGTGTTATATGTATACCAAAAGGAAGTGAGGATTCAACCCTGCTTCAAGGTGTATTTTATATCCCAATAATGAAGAAGAACCTGGTGTTTGTCTCTCAGTTGGTGACATCAGAAAACATCGTCCTGTTCGAACCCAATGATGTGAAGATCTACAAAGAGATGCAAATCGAAGGCACTCCCATCATGCAAGACAAAAGAATTGAATCCGTCTATGTTATGTCAGTTGAGGCTGCTTATGTAGACAAGACTCGAAAGAGTTAAACAACTGATTTGTGGTATGCTCGGCTTGCTCATGTTGGATTCGTCAAGTTAAAGGCTATGATGAAGAATAACATGTTGAAAGGGCTTCTTGATCTGGAGATCCGAGATGATTCAGTATGTGCAGGATGTCAGTATGGCAAGACACATCAGCTTCCCTATACTGAGTCAAAGTTTCAAGCCATGAAACCTCTTGAATTGATGCATTCAGATATGTTTGGTCCAGCTAAAGATGCTTCACTTGGAGGTATGAAATACATGCTCACATTCATCAACGATTACTCTCGATACACTTGGATTTACTTCCTAAAGGAGAAAGGGGGAGTACTCAACAAATTTAAGGATCTTAAGAGTAAGGTGGAAAAAGAGTTTGGACATAAGATAACATGTTTAAGATCGAACAACGGGGGAGAGTATACTTCAGAAGAGTTCAACAAGTATCTACAAGAACATGGTATCCGAAGACAACTAACTTGTTCCTATATGCCACAACAGAATGGGGTCTCGGAGAGGAAGAACATGCATCTAGCCGAGACATGTAGGAGCCTGTTACATTTGAAAAATGTGCCAGCTCGCTTTTGGGCTGAATGCATGATGACTGCAAATCATGTTATTAATCGCCTACCACAACCAAAGCTCGAGTACCTTTCGCCTTTCTAGAAGTTGTATGAGATGAAGTCTACAGTAAGTCACTTTCGAGTATTTGGTTGTGTAAGCTATGTATTTGTGTCTAACCATCTTCGCAGCAAATTTGATAAGAAGGCGATCCGATGTATCTTTGTGGGATACGATTCAGAAAGGAAAGGCTGGAGGTGTATTGATCCAACCTCAGATCGAGTACATGTGTCGAGAAACATTGTGTTCAATGAGTCATCATCATGGTGGTCGATCGATCATGTCGATCTTCCAATTGATCAAAAGTTTGAAAAGGAACTAGAAGAGGAGACAAGACTTAAGTGTCCTTCCAATCAGAAGACATTTGAACCAAGTGTACAAGTTGATGAGGATGTGTCACAGATGACATCTAGTACAAGCCCTTGAAAAATTGGAACTTATCAACAGACTGTTATAGAAGAAAATCGGCCCTCATAACTTGAAGAGTCTGAACAAGAAGATGAGCATGTCTTAAGGAGGTCACAACGAGTACCAAAACCAAATCCAAAGTATGCAATAGAAAAGGTGAAACTGAAGAATGTGAATGCAGATCTTGAGCAAGTAATGATTGGCAAAGATTTGGTGATTGAAGAGCCAAAGTCATTTGAAGAAGCTCGAGGGGTTCCTGAATGGGAGGAAGCTATGGCATATGAGATTTAAGCTTTAAAATAGAATGAGACTTGAAATCTAATGCCAAAACCGGATGATGTAAAACCTATTTCTTACAAATTGGTATATAAGATCAAGACCCGAGCAGATGGTTCAGTGGAGCGATTCAAGGCTTGACTAGTTTTCCGAGGTTTTTCACAAAAGTATGGAATAGACTATAACGAGACTTTCAGTCATGTGGCTAAGATAACAACAATAAATGTTCTGATTGCTATTGTTGCTAGCAAGGATTGGAGGCTGTGGCAAATGGATGTGAAGAATGCGCTTCTTCATGGTGAGATAGATCAGGAAATCTATATGGAGCAACTCAAGGGATTTGAAAATTCACAATATTCTCAATATGTTTGCAAATTGAGAAATGCTCTATATGGGTTGAAGCAGGCTCTTAGAGCATAGTATGGAAAGATTGCTGAGTTTCTCACAATTAATGGTTATATTCTAGTCCCAACTGATTCAAATTTATTTGTAAAATTTGTAGCAGACAAAGTTGCAGTTGTGCTAGTCTATGTTGATGATTTAATTATTATTGGAGATGATTTAGAAGAAATTAAAAGAATCTGCATGAATCTTGGAATTCGATTTCAGATGAAGGAACTTGGAGAGCTAAAACACTTTCTCGGACTTGAGATAGATCGGAATAAATATGAAATATTTTTATGTCAACAAAAATATTCTAGTGACCTGTTGAAGTGGTTTGGAATGTTTGATTGCAAACCGATGGCTACGCCGATGGATGTCAACACTAAAGTTCGTATAGATAAAGTTGAAGAACTTGAAGATTCTTGCATGTACAGACAATTAGTGGGAAGTTTGATCTACTTAACTCTAACTCATCCTGATATCTCTCAAGCAATAGGGGTCGTGAGTAGATTTATGCATACTCCAAGAAAGCCACATCGTTCAAAGAATTCTAAGATATGTAAAATGAACAATGGATCATGGTGTTTGGTATGGACGAGTTGTTGAAAGAATAGTTATAGGATACTGTGATGCAGACTACACAGGTGATCTCTCGACTTGAAGATCAACTACAGGCTATATGTTTAGTTTTGGTTCGGGTGTTGTTTCTTGGTGCAGCAAAAGACAACCAACTGTGTCTTTGTCAACAACAGAAGCAGATTATAGGACTGCAACTATGGCAGCACAAGAAAGCGTGTGGTTAATACAGTTAATGTTTGATTTGCATCAAATCACAAATTATGCAATCAAACTGTATTGGGACAATGAAAGGGCAATTCGATCGGCAGAAAATCTAGTATTTCATGCTAGAACAAAGCATGTTGAGGTGCATCATCACTTTGTCAGGGAGAAGGTGCTTCGAGGAGAAATTTGTCTCTTATCGATTCGTTCTAATGACCAAGTTGCCTCCATATTTACTAAAGGGTTGTGTTACAAGAAGTTTGTAAAGTTCAGAAAGGAACTTGGCGTGATGAGCTTATTTGATAAGGTTTATCATGATTCCTTATTTGATAAGGTTTATCATTACTTACTTAGTTATGTTTGTAACTATTATAAATAGTGGAGCGGTGAACAATTTTTTTTTTTTTTGAGAACTTTTGATAATTCATTAAATAAAGTTGTTTTCTTCTTCCTTTACTCTAGTTTTGTATATTTGGTGGAGAGTTTGAATACTAAGGCTTTGTGCATAATTTCCGTGCGTAACATACTCTCAACAGGAACAGTATCCAGCAGTTGATAATCAACTGCTCTTATATATGTATTTTGTTATTTTTTTAATTATTTGTGATTACTTAAGTTGTTCAATCTTTGTTTTTTTACTCTTCAACTCATTCTCTTTATAGTCTTACTATCTTTATTCCCTAATTATTTAGTCTTTTACATAAGCAATATCTTCGGCGGACATGGGCCCATTCGACGGTGTACTTCGATTCACAGCCATTAATTCATGTAAGTTTCTTACATATGAAATATGAAATTGGTTTTTTTATTCACATATTGAAATTCAATGAGCTAACATTAAAGTTAGGTGTAATACATTTAAGGCATTTATCAAAAAAATAATTATACGGTAAATTCGTGCCACACCTTCCCAACATATTTCCCCCTTTTTTTTTTCTCTCTCTAATATTAACTACATATTTAACTGTTTTTGGTCATTCTTAATTTTTATCATTTTAATCTCGTCCGGTGCATTGGACGGGGTCTAGGATACAACCATCGTTATCCACTTTCTTTTGTTTACACTTCACAACAACCGGACCTAAACCACCTTATTGTCTAGCCCGAACAAAAATAAAGGACTCTAAATAGTAATTATTTATAAGAGAAATTTAAAAACTTGTAAAGAACGATTTATATAGGCACCATCACATACATTCATAAGGGACATAACCGTGAGAACTTTAATATATAGTTCTCAAAAGGTGCAAACAGATGGACACAACCGTTCATAAATTTGAATAAAAATCTAAAAATCCAACAAGAAGTAACTCTTCCAGCTTGTTTGTCTCTTTATCATAAGTAAAAATTAAAACGTGCAAGCCCAAGTACGGTTCATTGATACCTCTACTTGTTAGTCGTTAGTCACTACTATATTTGTTTTGATGGAAAGTCGCGATTATATTAGAACAATGGGACACTGATTTTGGCTGAAAAAGAAAGGATTCTCCCATGGTCCTTAGAGTCTCAACGGTTCAAAAGAAAGTACTCGCTCTCAATTCTTTATTTTTTGCTCTCAACGGCCCATGAGCAAGCGCCATCTAGGTAATTCAATATTTACCTTTGAGTTTTAATCATCACTGTTAGTTATTTGATAAGTGTGATAATAGAGGTTGAGAGATCATAATGATTATGCTAAGAATTTAATGGGAGATTTCCAACAATATGACATGCCCAGGCTACCAAAATAACTAAGTAGGTAGCGTGGGAAAACTTTGATTATGAAATTAACATTCATAACCATTGATCTACTCACTAACAGTAGTTAAATGATACCCTCAATAATTTTTTTCTTTCAAGTTACAAACTTTTATATGTGGCAGAAAGGTCCACACATCGAAAATAACTAATTACAGATAAATAAATGACTTGACGCCCTAACACAAATAGGTGGGGGTAGTCGGGCTTACTTGAGGCTTCTAAGCCTTGTAAATGTGTTGGGAGCTTATTAAAAAATCACCAAAATTAAACGCCGGCCCATTGCCACCCCTACACCAAGGGTGAACGAGTAGATTGGACCTTTATGTAAGTACCAAATTTCATATTGCGGGTCAACATGAAAGACGGAAAGGTGACTCAAACCGAAAGGCGACTCAAATTGAAAGGGGAAATGAATAGCTCTTATGGAAAATGCTGTTTAACCCATCGAAATCACCCAAATTCTCATCCCATCTTATGTAGCGTGCCATGTCACATGCACCATATCAGGGCTTCGAAATTTGTTGACGGGCTTGTTGACGGAGCGTTATATCGTTAACGGAGAGAACAATGTTTGAAATAATAATTTTTTATTCGGATTTTTTGGGGTAGAGAGCATGCCTCTTCATATTCAGTACTGAGAACAGGTGAGAGAGAGTTTCTCTTCTCTCTCTCAAAGCTTTCACTCTCCAGATGCGAAAACCAGAGAAAGCCCTTCGAGTTGTTCTCTTTTTTGATGGTTTCTCCGTTGAGAATCCGACTAAAGAGAAGAAGAGCTTTCACTATCACCCCTGGGAAAATCCAACAAGAAGTAGCTCTTATATAAGTCAAATAGCTCCTATAAACAAAGACTCGTAATCATCTCCAGTTGTAACCTGAGTCCGGTTACGCCATTGATGCTGCCACATGTCACTTTTGACATCCTTCAACTGTGGTTATTAAGATTCACCCACCCAGGATTCATCCACCTATCCTTAGTATTTAGAAAAAAATTAACCTTAATAGTTAGTGAATTTTAAACGGGGTTAAAATTATTTTTTAAAGTATTTTTAAAAAAACCAAGGACAGGTGGACGAATCCGAGGGGTGGCGAATCTTAACCATAGTTAAGGGGGTGTCAAAAGGAACACGTGGCAGCGTTAGTGGCGTAACCGGATTTCCTTAAGCAACGGTCCACAAGAAATCCCTTGTTTTGGACGGTGATTAGTATTTAACAAAGAGCCAGCGAACGTGGATTGGTGGGCCCACTGATTTAAGTGTTGGGTAGAGTCAGGTTTCTGTTTGATGCACAGGAGAAAGCGAAGAAGGACAAGCAATCTCTCTTATTTCATTCTCTTTCTCTGGCGATGGGGCTTTGTGGAGAGAATATGCCGTTTATTGGTTTTCATACATTCTCAGATGCCATGTTGCTCTGAGAATTTCCCATTCCCTTAAAATCCCACATTCTCTCTTTCTCTCTCTCTTTCATTTCTCCTCCTCATGTCTCTGCCCTCTCTCAGGTCTCTCTCTCTCTCTCTCTCTCTAATACATGTTCTTGTTTATGAGTTCTTTGCATTTCCTTTTTTTTGTTGATTATATTTGTTGCAGTATTCAATGTCATGGTTTTTGATTGAAGTAGAAAGGTTGTATATTTGATTTTGAATCTTCTTGTAAACTAAATTTTATCCTTTGGGCTCTGTTATGATCTAAGCAATTCACCTTGGAAGCAAAACCCTAGTTTTTTAGTTATGTTCTTTAATGAGTATATGGTTCGTCACTGTGTTCCGCCTGTTTCACATTCTGAAACCCTAGGTTGAACTGTTATATTCTATTCTGAATACTTCAATTAGAAAAAAAGGGGAAAACGAAATTGGTAGGCCAATTTTAGTGCACAGTTTTGGTGATATAGCAGTTGTGGTTGTACTCAATCCAGTATAGTTTCCATGGCCATTAGAAGCTGTTGTGAATCTCTGTCATCTAAAGCTTCTCCTGGACTGACATTATTTTGTAGAAGTTAGATTTGGTGGTAGTGATTAATAGAAACGACATCCCTGTACTCTTACTTGAAATGTATAAGAAGTGGATGCTTAGGATATTGACAAAGTGAAGAGAGTTCTCTATATATACTCATAGTTGCTATTCCGTTATTGATTTTGCATAAATGAAGAGACCCATTTCCTTATTAGAGTTTGATGTGTAGTCATCTTCTTGTCATCCCTATGGCTCCTATTAAACTTGGGTTAGGTCCAAATCGGCTCTTACGTTAATGTCATTCTCCATACAGCCTACACAATTAATCAAATGTGTAATGTTAATACTTTTGTCACTCTTTTATTTTTCTTACAGATTCTCTGTTTGGACTCGAACTCAGGGTTTGGAAGCCTGTTTCTCTACTGTATACATTGCTTACAAAGTGCGATATATTTGCAAGTATTTGAAGCTGAGTGAAGTAACATGAACTTCTGCAAAGTTGTTTGATGGGTTCTGATAAGCAGTCTATTAATTTACTGGATACCCTCAAAATGGAGAGGGTCAGGACAATTCTTACTCACAGATATCCGTACCCACACGAGCATTCACGCCATGCCATAATTGCAGTGGTTGTGGGGTGTCTATTCTTTATCTCATCCGATAATATGCATACCCTCATACAAAAGTTAGACAACAATATCAAGTGGTGGTCGATGTATGCATGCTTACTCGGATTTTTCTATTTCTTTTCATCTCCATTTATAGGGAAGACAATTAAGCCAAGCTATTCAAACTTCAGCCGGTGGTATGCTTAAAAGCCAATCATTATCTGTGATTGTATATAGTTTTTTTAGCTTATAGCTCGGGCATTACTTAATGTTGATATTGTTTGCAGGTATATTGCCTGGATCTTAATAGCAGCTCTGTATCATCTTCCCAGTTTTCAGTCAATGGGAGTGGATATGAGGATGAACCTCTCTCTATTTTTGACAATATTTATCTCTTCCATTTTATTTCTCTTCGTTTTCCATGTTATATTTGTTGGCCTTTGGTATATTGGATTCGTTGCTCGTGTGGCCAGAAAGAAGCCTGAGATCCTCACAATCTTACAAAATTGTGCAGTAAGTGCCGAAGACGCAGGATATGTACCCTAGATTGCAGGTGTTTAGTTTTTGCATGTAAACTATAATCCCCGTTTCGATGCCCCTTACTCTTGCAGGTCCTAAGTATAGCCTGCTGTATATTTTATAGTCACTGTGGAAACCGGGCTATTTTGAGAGAGAAACCTTTGGAAAGGAGAAATTCTGGTTGGTTTTCTTTGTGGAAGAAAGAAGAGAGAAACACATGGCTTGCAAAATTTCTCCGGATGAATGAGTTGAAAGATCAGGTTTGCTCGTCTTGGTTCGCTCCAGTTGGGTCTGCCAGTGATTACCCACTTTTGTCCAAGTGGGTTATTTATGGTGAGGTATGGATGGATGCCCTTTTAAGTTTTGTTTCACTGTATATTTTTCTTTTAACATTTCCAAGGGTCATCACTTTTTGTGTTGTTTTAATCTATATATTTCAGTTAGCTTGCAATGGATCATGTGCTGGTCCTTCGGATGAAATTTCTCCCATATACTCATTGTGGGCCACATTTATAGGTCTTTACATGGCTAATTATGTGGTGGAACGATCAACAGGGTGAGTGGTGGCTTCTAGCTTGAATTTTGGAATGTGTCAAATATTGTAGATAGTAATGCTTCTATAAGATTTGAAAAGATCCTTATTTCTTGAATGCATGCCCAAATTTATTTTAATTTCAATGGCAAGTATCCTTAATCTATCTTTCCATTGCAGTGAATGAATTTTAGTTATTCTGTACTACTAAAGCCAGTGTTTTTATATGGTGTTTGTTATTTTTTCTGGAGACATTATATAAATGGCGCAGCATTAAGGTTCATGCTTTCACCGCCATTAACGTCAACACGTGGAAGCAGCTAGTGGTCAAGCCTCACTTGAGACTTTCATAGCCAAAATTCACCTTGATTGGATGATCATCACCATCCAATAGATTTGCCTGACAATACAGTCGATGGTTGAGAAAAAAAATGTCAATATTTTGGATGATTGTGATCTTGCTATCAAGCTGTTTTGTGGTTTAGTAGTTTATACCAAAGGCCTACCCATTGGATGGCTGAGAGCCTGAGACCTTCCTACCTGCCTGCTATGTAGGCAGCCTGGACGGAAGCATGAATCTTGTGCTACAGTGTTTGTTCTTAGAATTATAGTAATTAAAATCCCACAGTTCCTTTTGGCTTTAGTTTCATTTTCTATGTCGTTAACTTTTGAAAATCAACAGATGGGCTCTTACTCACCCTTTGTCAGTTAAGGAACATGAGAAATTGAAGCAGCAGCAAATGAAACCTCATTTCTTGGATATGGTGCCTTGGTATTCAGGGTATGTGTTCATTATTTATGGTCACCTTTTGGCATCAAGAAAATAGCTCCGTTACCCATCCTTATATGCTGATGGCTGCATGTTGCAGGACATCAGCCGATTTATTCAAGACAGTTTTTGACCTCCTGGTATCAGTAACTGTATTTCTTGGTCGTTTCGATATGCGCATGATGCAGGTATATTTCCATATTATATTTGTTAACATATGATGCTTCTTTTTATTAAATAACAATAGAAATTGTAATCTAATTCTTCCCGTGAGAATGTCCCTAGAAAATTCGTCAATATACAATGAGAAATTTCTAAACTAAGAAAAACTGTTTTTTTTTTTAATTTTTTAATGTTCACAAAAATTTATGATAGATGTTGGGTATTTTCATGATTTTTTTATGCTTTTATCTCAATGAGTTAATTTTTAAGTTCTTAACTTATAATTTAAATTCATTATCTTTCAAATTTTATTTTTCCTATTTTTTCTCGAGGTTTTTGAGATTTTACCTGTAAACAACAAAAAATAATTGAAATAAAATTAAAGATATCGTGAAAATCTTCCCTTTTGGAAAAATTCATGAAAATAGGATTAGTAAGAAAATATGCTAATTCTTGTACAATGGTATTTTAGGGAAATGAAAATTCAAAGTACCGAGTCATACGACATTCTTAATTGACTTGAATCAATTTGTATATGGAAAACCCATAGTATCTCTTCAGATGTATGTGCCTATCGACTATTTATCTAATATTTTCTTCAACCTCTTGCTATTAACACATATTTATTCTATTACATAATATTAAATACATTTTATAGCTTTCCTCCATCTTCTTCATTGTTTGTACTTGAATGTACATGGTGGATGAAACATAAAGCTCCCCTTTTCTCCTTGACTGCAAAGCCAGTTTTTTATATTTTATTTATTAATCATTCTACACTAGACCTTTCTAGCTTTGTTATCTGAGTACAACTCATATTTCCAAAAGTGTGTTTCCATGTTTCGTTCTTCTATGACCAGGCTGCAATGAGTAAGGTTCAAGATGGAGCTCAAAAAGGAGATCTATTGTATGATAATTTTAGTGAGAGGGAAGATATATGGTTTGACTTCATGGCTGATACCGGAGATGGTGGAAATTCTTCCTATGCTGTGGCTCGATTACTTGCTCAGCCTTCCATTCAGCTCAACAGTGACAATTTTGTGCATACCCTACCACGTGGAGACTTACTTCTTATTGGAGGAGATCTTGCGTAAGCTGAACCTTATTTCCGCTATATGATAACCCAAATTGAATCAGATACCAAAGAGCAGAGCATTGGACTGTCTATATAAGCATTAGATACCGATATCGTCTAATATAATCCATCCAACTATAGTTCCGTATGTGCATTTCTGCACTTAAAACCTATTTAAGTTCTACACTGGACGTAAAAAAGAAGATTCTGAGTTTTGAGAATAGGAAATGCATACCTGTCTATATTTCATAATGAATGTATATTGGAGTATTAAAAATGTAGATTTAGATGGATTTGAAAAGATTTTGGGGATTTTAGCTATCATACTCTGTTTTGTTTGTTCTTCAACAAGGGGAGCCATAGTTGAAATCTTATACGATTGATATATTGTGTTTGTGATTATCGGAACTTATTTAATATATTATAGGACATGTTCTAGATTACCATGGTTCTAGATTACCATGGTTAGCTTTTCCTTAGGGTACTGTTCTTTTGCCAGAACATCAAAGCTTGGGCCTTTGCAAGTCCCGGAACATCCAAGTTCTGGGCCTTTGTAAGTCTTGGAACATTTGTGTTATGTGTTCTTTTGTTCCCAGGATTTTGTGAGTGAATTCCAAGGATTTGATTTTCATTGTTCTTTTGACATGGGATAATGTTGCTGGGACTTTAAATTGCTTTTTTAAAAAAAAGTTTTATGATAATCTTTGACTTGAATTTTTATATTCTTCATATGGATTATATTATGTAGATTGCTTATAAATTACTCTTGTTATCTCTTTTTTGATGGTTGTTGAGGTATTTGGTATTTTTCAGATCTTTGAGCTATGAAGACATAAAATACACAGTAATGAACCGTGCAGTCTACAACTAAACCATTGAGCCTAGCAAAATTCAACGTTTTACGCCTTTTTAATCTTCAATAGACAGTGTAATTATTTAAAATAGTAAAACTTATTTAAACTTCAATGCACTACTTAACATGTCCATACGTGTAAAAAAAAAAACTAGTAAACCTACGTTCTACAGTATAAGAGATCTAGTGGATCTTTTACCAATCACAATATTCACAACGAATCTTGCATGCTATGATTTGCAAATCCAAGAAGATAAGATCACTAAGTATGGCGGCCATTTCTTCTATGGGCCCTGGATATTCTAAGAAACGTCCATGAAAAGTGAAAACATCTGTAGGCTATAGCCTATATTAGCATAGCTAACATGAGAGATACAAGCAAATAGTATGTTCAGATCACAGAGGGTCTTTGAGTAATGACAATGGCCATTGTCTTTTCTTTTTGATTAAAGAAATTTCATTGCATCAATTAGGAGATTGGTTTATGTATAAAGTTCCAGGACTTTTGCTTGGAACTTCATTGTTCCGTCTTTGGTGAACTTCAACGTCTATTGATATTTAAAATCTCAGGACTTTGAACAAGAGAACATAGTTTGATATTCAAAATCCCAAGATTTTTAAAGTTCCATCCCGAAGTTCCAGCAAAAGTACACTACCTAATGGGCCTTTAGAATGATACTTTGAAAGTTTTCTTCTATAGAAAGCTTGCTAGTTTATTATACAACCTTGGAATTATCTGTTCCACATTCCAAGAGTGTTCATAGAATATGTTTTCTTTTTATTGGTAAATGAGATCAATATATGGAATAAAGCGAAGAATGTACAAGAAGAAAAACTGAGAGGTGAACAAAAGGAAGAAAATACAAACCAAAAGAGTAGTAACAAAGAAATTTCATGCCATAATAAAAAACTCACTCCTAATCTATCCCAATCACTACAAATAGAGCACCATGAAGAAATGAGGTGGTAGATGCAAGGTTCTATATAATGGTTTCGATTTGCATAATAGGTTTGACCTAAACCCCTACATAACAATGTTATGTAACATTTTCGATCATTATGGCCAAATCCCGCAATGCACGCACCGTTCTGTAGATAAAAAAAAGAAAAGTGAAGGAAAAAATGTTTAAATTTGTTAAAATAGTGATAGTAAATGCATATTATGCATGCAAAAACTAATTTATCAAGATAAATTGACACCAATGAGATAAAGATGAAGATGCGTAACTCAAATGATTATAGATTCATTGATTTCACTTGAAATTCATGAATCTATGTTTAAATTTGCTAATATGCATTAACATTAAACATTTATTGAAAAATTGAGAAATCTTAATCACTCAAATAATCCCAAATTTTTTTTGTCCCAAAAGTGGATTTTGAAGATTCAAATTGAAGATTTGTGGCATAGATCTAGTTTTCCATCCAAAAAATAAATTGGAGTGGCCGTATTTCGCCTGAGACGGGGGAAGTAAAATTTCAAAAGAAGTGAGTTAGAATGGGTTTCAAAAAGTCACCGTATGTAATATAGCGCCAATTTTTTCGTAACAGTCATGCTGTAACGTCACAAGGCTTCTATTGGTTCGGGTATTACCGAAACCTTTACGTAACTGTTTTGACGAGATTTATCACCATGGGTAGATGTCAAAGAGTAGCTTCTCAACTGAAAAGGCAGAATTATGAAGCACCCTCATATTCCTTTCCTCCCGAAGGCATCAACAATGGCTCCAAGAAACAGTCTCCAATCATTAGTGAGCTTCGACCATATCTTTCAAGAACCAACTGGAAACTAAAAGGTTGAAGCTAGTTGGAAATACTTAGAGCACCCCAAAACGAGAAAGGAAATGATCTGAAATACCACTAACTAGAGGACAATGGACCAAAAGATGATCCATCAATTCCTCCTCGACCATGTACACAAATGTATATTAGCAAGCCCCCATTCCTCTATTCTTCAAATGGTCAAGGGTGAGAAGTTTTTTTTTTCCTTCCAAAAATGCTATCTAAAGGAAGAATGAAATCTTAGATAGATGGAATGCCAAGATTCCATACTACTAGGGAAAAGAACCGGAAGGGCAACCCTTCAAGGACTAGTATAAAGATCTCACAGTAAATCGTTCCTTGTTATCCTCATACCAAATCTGACTATCTGGATCAGAGGGAGAGAGCCTAATTTCGGAAAGAAGCTTTAACTAAGAAAATCCTCCACCTTCCAGTCATCCAAACGTCTTCTCAAGTTAGGCGTCCAAATGACCTCATCATTTCTGAATTCATAGCAATCCTCGACTGAAGATTATCTATCACGTGCCAATGAATAAATGTTCCATAGATGACCATGAGCAAACTATCCTCACCTCATAAATCATCCCAAAATTTGATCTCTCTCCAGCCCACTATAAAAGGGACATGCTTCATGAATTGCTCTTTAAGCTTGACAATGGATTTCGACAAGCTAACCTAGTAGAATTTCTTACATCTTTCAGATACCACATATAATTAGCTCCATATTTAGCATGGAAATAAAAATCACCGAAACCGATACGAAACGGGTGATACATATAGGTTTCGGTAATCCCCTGTACGATATTTATATTGATACGAGACGAGCGATACATATCCTTTTATTCTTATATTTTAATTCATTGTGTAATTGTTTGCTACTTTGTCTTTGAGTCACTTCCCGTGACTTTATATTTGATAAATTTAATTCTTATAACTCATTTGATTTTTTTAAAACTAATTTGATTCTTTTTTTAAAAAAGAAAAAATTATATGTATTGTCCGAAACCGATACCAAAACCAGATACATCTAGGTTTCGGTTGGGACCGATACATCCCCGAAACCGTATTATTAATCCTTGATATTTAGTCACTATAAATTTTCTTCAAAGTCTCTCCCTTTCTTCCCCAAACCTCCAAAAGGCATTAGTAAGAGAACTAAATCATTGTCTTTAATGATATGATGCCGAAGCCACCTTTTTGGATATGATCACACGCTATCTTTCAATTCACCAAATGATATTTCTATGTCTCCTCGAGATCATTTCATAGTTTTTTTTTTTCTTTTTTGAAGTCTCTCAAGGACAACTGCCAAGGAGGTAGGAATGGAAAAAAAGGCAATTGAAATAGGTTTGTATGCTTGCTTGGGTGCTCTTAATGAGAGTGAGCCTACCACCTTTAGCTAGGAGCTAGGCCTTCCAACCTGCCAATCTTCTCAAAACTCTCTCCACAACTGGTTAGACAATAGATCTATCATTTTACTTATAAAAATGAAACATAATAATTATCACACACATTTGGCATGATCTCTTTATAAGCACCTTACTTCAATAGAGACATTACTTTGAAGGAGAGAATAAAGAAGAGTCTCACCTCTCTAAGATCAACCCCTTTTTTTAGCCATACCACCATTAGAGGAGTCACACCTCAGAAAAGCATGCACCAACTGGTTTAAAAAACATTTCATACTTCATTCCTCTAAGCTATTTGTCTTCCTCTATTTGTAGATAAGAGCAGCTGCATAAGTTGCTGCATCACTTACTACAGTAGAAACATGAAACATCATCTACAATTGTTGCATAAGCTGCTGCATCACCTACTATATGATAAGCATTATCTACAAGTGCTGCATAAGTTCCGATAAAAAAAAGTGCTGCATATGCTGTTGCATCGCCTATCAAAAGAGGCAAGCATTATCTATTTGTGCCAAGGCTTAAATTTCAAATTTTAACCTATTTTGGCCTGGGCTGAAACTAAAATTCCGTTGGAATTTTGGATCTTCTGGGAATTGCAGAGGCCCGAGCCTTAGATTTCTCAAAGGGTAGAGAGATTTGTTCATATTCGGAGTTAGCTTGTTTATTCATTCTTATGTCAGATATGCAGTGCTTTTGTAACCTTTTCATTCATTTATCTGCAATAAATCAAAGTTGTAACAATGAAATCATGACCTCATATCCCCTTTTATTGATAATTCCATCATCTCCAAGGCTGAATTCTCCATCTTTGGCCAACCTTAGCATTCTTCAGGTTTGGCTGAGCAAGGAAAATGTCAGAACAAGGTTGACATGATTTTGATTGTTGGTGTTGAATGTGATGACAACCAGGACTTACAACAAGTGTGATCCAGCTTGTCTAGATGTTAGCGTATACCTAATACGAATCCTTCACATACATGCTATATCTCTCTCATATAACTTGACTGCTAAGGTGGACCCATGTTCTTTTCTTGTAGTGTAATATAGCAGATGAAGTGTAGAAGGTTCAATCATTTATGACATATATGCTCTAAATGTTTTTGGTTGCATACATGCACCAACAGGTGGTAATTTGAGCAGATTTGTCGTTCAAAAACAGTTTACACTGTAATGTTAGTTGATACATTTATTGTTGAAAATATGCAACACAGTTGCTATTATAACGTAACCGTTGCATTTTCCATTTTCCAAACTAAATTTTCATTTCTTAACAGGTATCCTAATCCTTCAGCATTTACATACGAAAGTCGTCTTTTTTGCCCTTTTGAATATGCTCTTCAGCCTCCATCATGGTATAAACAAGAGCATATAGCTGTAAACAAGCCAGAGCTACCTTGTGGGGTGTCTGAACTGAAGCAATATGATGGACCTCAGTGTTTTGTTATTCCTGGAAACCATGGTGGGTGCTTGTTCACAACCCAAACTTGATCAAAATTAACTTCTTTGATTACAAAAATGGAGAAAAGTTTTGGATTTAGATTTCATTTGCAACTCATTAGATCCCTTGGTACCTTACTACCTTTGTATCAAATTATATTTGGTTAGCCCAGGCTTCTCCTAATTAATAACTAGTTCTCGAATTAAGATGTTGTAAAGAATATTGATATATTATAGTTTTTTTTCTTTGTTACAGATTGGTTTGATGGACTTCACACTTTTATGAGGTACATATGCCATAAGAGCTGGTTGGGCGGTTGGTTTCTGCCTCAGAAGAAGAGTTATTTTGCTCTGCAACTCCCTAAAGGATGGTGGGTATTTGGTTTTGATCAAGCTCTCCATGGTGACATTGATGTGTACCAATTCAATTTCTTCTCAGAATTAACAAAAGACAAGGTATTGTTCGTGACTTTGCTTTGGTATCATTTTGTTTGGAGACAGAGAGGTTGGACGGGTCTTGGTTATAGTTGGGTCAGTTTGGGGTTAGGTATTCCTCTCATGCATCGCACGGGTGCTCTTCTAGTCAATTTCTAAAGGGGTGGTAAAACATCCCAATTATGTATTGTTCAAGAGGCAACACTGTTGGATTGAGGTTATCATTCTAAAGTCTTAACCAACTCAGAAAAATCCAATGACAGCTTTGAGTAGTCTTTACTACTTATGGTCCCTCATCAGATAGGTTGCGTTGTGCAGCAGTTAAAAGTGAATTCTTTTGTCACGTTTTGCATTTAGGCTACAAATTGTGTTGAATGAACCCCTTCCTTGCTTTTCACTCTACAGGCCCTGAGACATGATGGTTGCCATCATATTCAACTTGATGGCCTGTAAAACTTGATCGCTGAAGCAACTTTTATCTGGATAGCAGTTTTTCAACCCCAGTATGTGGGCTTCTGAATAGAGCTGTATTCGAGCCAAGGCCCAAACTGAGCTGAGCTGAGCTTGGCCAAGTTTGAGCTTGGTTTGAATGTGCTCAAGTTCGGCTTGAGCTTGGCTTGAACAAGCTTGATCTAGCTTGACCTGAGTTCGAGCTTGAACTTGATTCAAGCTGAGTCGAGCTCAGGTTGGCTCAAGCTCGATTTGAATTTCAGGGTTATTTTGATCAATTTTTCATAATTTTAACAAAATTATTTATTATTAAATTCAAATACAAGAAACTACACAATTAATCTAATCATATACAAAAATCAGATTTAAGGATAGTCCTCAATTCAAAATTAGAGAGTTAGGGTTAGGGTTTTTGTTTTTAACTTTTCAACTTTCTTTACAAAAATATATTACATATATATATATATATATATAATACTTTGAATCGAGCCGAGCCGAGCTCAAGCCGGACCGAGCCGAGCTCAAGCCAGACCGAGCCTTAAACGAGCCAAGCTTCAAGCAAGGTGTGGCTCAAGCTTGGTTTGTTTAAACATTCAAGCTCAAATAAAAGCTTGGCTTGATTGTTCGAGCCGGAATCAAGCAAGGTGTGGCTCAAGCTTGGTTTGTTTAAACATTCAAGCTCAAATAAAAGCTTGGCTTGATTGTTCGAGCCTAAAATACCAGCTTGAGCTTTGCTTGAATGGACTGAGCTCACGAGCCAGCTTGGCTCGAATGCAGCCCTACTTCTGAATAGCAAGTTATAGGTTTCGGTTTGTGGGAAACATTGCTCTTTTAAAATGGGAATTTCGTGGAATATATAATCATTTTGGTGTAATACTTATGAAATTATATGCATTACCTATTAAAAAACTATTTTTGAAAATTAGGAATGCAGGTGGAATTTTTATACTGAAGCTTTAGAAAATGTTAAAAGAGACATGATTATAAGCTAAATCCTTAAAAGTAATAGAAAAATAACCCTGTGCAATATATATCAAATTTAGGGGGTCAAAGCTAATTAGCATAATTGATACTCTATCTAAATAACATTTATTTGTTCTCTTTATTTTGTTTTCCCCCAATAACCTTCATATATTGTTTGTTAGATCCAGTAGTCATATAATACAAGTAAACAAGTTCAAACAGTACAATCTGTAACTATAAATAGTCATAATACTACATGGGTGTCACAGTGTCACTCATCCAAATAAAGTGTGTTGGCACAATTTCATCTCTATCTTGAGCAGAGGGCGATAATAGTCCAATAAATGATAAGTGCCTGCATTTATGTAACTACTAGGTCTATTATTTTAGTTACGTTTTAAAATCATATTTCCTGTTTATAAGCTATGATATAATTAATAATTTAATTTAAAAATACATAATTGTTGATATGCCTATGAATCGCATCAAAATGCATACCTTAAAGGGTATCCTAATGAATCCGATGTTTGATTTTTCTTATAAGCGAAAATCATCAAAATTTTAAAATATAAATGTGTAATGGTTTACCCATAACACATTCTCTCTCTCTCTCTCTCTTTATATATATATATATATATTTGAATATATAATGAATTTTAAAAAAATTATTTTACCAAAAAAATATTTTCACCAATTTATTGATCCCGAGACCTCACGAATGAGAGAGGCCACACCCCACCAATAGCGCAAGAGGCGGGGGTGTATTCATATCCATTGAAAAAAGAAATTAATTAACATTTCATTGCATATACTATACAAAACAAGAAAGAATTCCATAAAACGAAACATAATGCTCAATATCATTAAAGAGAAATCAAGAAAAGTAAACTCCTATAATCATCTATTTTGTATCGTTTTGGCAACATGGTCGAGTGGTAAGGCGGGAGACTGCAAATCCTTTTCCTCGTTGTATGAGATCAAGTATCAAAAGACTTGTACATCCTAGAATCCAACTCTCCAACTCCATCATCTTTCTTCTTCCTCATTTCTTTATCTCTTTTTCCCATTTTACAACAACAGAAAGAAAACCCAAAGAGGGGTTTCGGCATGTCCGTAACTAGGGTTTTCCCTCTTTGTTTTCTCTCTTCTTAAAAGACATAAAGTACCTTTAGAAAATAAAAAAAACATGATTTTTTTAAAAAAGTATCGGTCCGTAATAAGGGTTTCATGTGAATCGTACGATTTGAATCGCAATCTAAATCCCAAATCAAATGGGATTTACCCAATTGAGATTTTCACCAACTATTTGGATCGTTTTGCTTGGGATTCGATTCAAATAATAGGATTTGAATCGCAAATCGCAAGGATTTGACAACCATGATAATTTGTGAGACGCAAAATATCAACCAATAAATAGAGATATTTCATGCTATAAAATGTATGAAGGGGAATAAATTGGATATATTTGCATTTCGTTTGTTTCCTTTTATCTCGCAAATGATTTTTTTTCTCAATAATCATGAATTCATTTAAAGAACATACAAAAAGAAAAAGATACAAAAAGTTCACAGAAAGTGAACTCAAAGGAAAATGAAGTAAGAAAACAATAGAGAAAGAAAAGAAAGCAAAACAATACAAGATGGACAGGGGATAAATATATCCTTACTGACTCTAATTTCCCAAAGCCCAGGCTCACAAAGAAAAGTCCTCTAGATCCAAGTCTCCCCTAGAGCAGGATAACCAAAATAGAAGAAGCTTCCTAATATGACTACACATAACACACTAGATCTTGAGGGGACAAGGAATCCTAAAAAACTCATGTTTCTCTCCTTTTAAATGGACCTTGCTATGGCCCTAGGGAGGAATGACCACACAAGCTCACGAGAAGGGTTCAATTTCAAAGAAGACCAACAAGATAAGAAACCCAAAAGAGAAGAGAGAATGACCCAACATATCTCCGGTCGGAATAGAAACGATCTCCAGATCCTAGAAGCAAAGATGCAATGCAAGAGTAAATGTTTTACTGATTCCTCCGTTTGAAGCATGATTCAAAATATCGGTATCGATCGCCGTATCGGTAAGTCCAAAATAGGATACGTATCGGAGTATCGGTACCATATTGGTTGGATACGGCGAAAAACAATAGGATATGCTAAAAAAAAAGCTTGGATGCGCAAGGAAAAACTTGGATACTTTGCATAAAACCTCTTTTAATGCAAATATAAGCTAAAAACAAATTAAATCAAAAGCCTACAATTACATTTATAACCATACAAATGAGAGTTAAAAATTTTATAAGATAAAAGGCGTACGCGTTGATAAATATGTATGAAAATACAAGCCATAGTTACTTCATCAAGTATAGGAAATACAATCTTAATATTAAAATCTTACATTTAATAAATTACATAAGATGATAGAAGCTCAATACCACATTGAGCTTCGTGCTGACTCATACTCTGTCACTTTGGGATTAGGAATTGAGTTGAATGATACATTATAGGTGCCCCAGACATGATGACACCATTGTGGCCAAATCATCTATTCATTTTGGGTCGATTACAACTTATTTTCATGAATTTAAAGAAGTAAAGTGAAGAATTAATGTTTACATACCTTCAAAGTTTTGGGTAAGGTTTTTAAAATCCAAAATCAAATGCCGAGATCTTTGTTTTTCAACAATGGAGTTGTTTTTAGCTTAGAATTTGATTATGAAAGAAATTTGGAAGAGAGAATAGGGTTTGGAGGTGTTTTGAAACACCTTAAATGAAAAAGTACAGTTTTAAGGCCTGTATCGGTCCGATACATGAATAGTATTGTTCGGCACCCAAAAAAAAATTTACATTGTTCAAACTAGGTGTATCGGTCCGTATCGGTGTGTATCGGCATCGATACGCCCGATACGGCTATGATACGCATGTTTTTTTTTATTCTAGCGTATCTACGTCTCAGGTACCTAAAAAACTGATACGTATCGGCCGATACATATCGATATTCTGATCCATAGTTGAAGGCACAAGAAACATCGGTTAGCCATATTCCACCCTCTACTTTTCAAATGTTCGACATTTAGAATCTTGTCTATAGATGTTGCTCAGAGGAAGATGGTTACTTTGGACATAATACTAGGATTCCAAACAACTTGATGGGGAAAGGAAGATGGGTTGATAGTTCGAAGAGAAAGAACATATGATCTCACTATAAATTTACCATTGTTGACTCTAGACCAAATTTTGGCATCCTTGGTATGATAGCGCAGGGAACTTTCTCAGGCGACTCAAAAGCCTAATCATATCACCCAATTCCTAATCATTCAACCCACGACTAATCTTTGGGCAACACTCTCGCTCCAACAATATTGTCTGCACAGACCACCAACGCTGAACAATGAACAACCATAAAAAGGATTCCTAAAGTCATCCTTAAAACGAGAAGAACCACACCATAGATCCTCCCAGAACATAATCTCTTTCCCATCCCCTATTGAAAACCTAATAATTTTCGCAAACTGATTTGCCCACCTCATTATACCCTTCCATAAACCTACCCCAAAAGAACCTTTTACGTCCCTCGGTTCCCAACATGACTTCGTTTTGTATTTGGCAACTATAACTCTGCTCCATAAACCGTTCATCTCCTCCCCGAATCTCTAAAGCCACTTACCCAACAAGGCTTTGTTCACTACCACTAAAGATTTCAGATTTAGGCAACCTGCCTTCACTGGAAGGCACAACTGATCTCAAGCCACTAAATGATATTTCTTTCTCTCCATCTTCTCATTCCAAATGAAATCTCTCTGCAACCTCTCTAAATTAACTACCTCTCTAAATTAACTACCACTGAACTCGGGATATTCAACAGAGAGAGAAAATAGGTTGGGAGGCTACTTAGGTTGCTCTTGGTTAGAGCCATCTTCCCTCATTTTAACATAATGGATGACTTCCAAGCTGATAATCTAGTAGAGAATCTCTCAATCACTGGATTCCGAGTCGATTTGAGTTTAAAGCTCGAACCCAAAGGCATCCCTAGATAAATAGATGGGAGGGATCCCGATCTATAACTTAAGCAGGATGCTAACTCTTCTAAATTTGATATCTCTCCCAAACCTATAATTTCACTCTTTGCTAGGTTCATTTTCAATCCTGACATTGCTTCAAAGCATCTAATTACACATCTCAAAAGAACTGATTGATTGCATGGTGCATTACACAAGATTAATATATCATCCGCAAATTGGAGATGAGAAACAATTAACTTATCCTGACTTACTCCAAATCCTTCAATCACCCCTCTTGCAGCCCTAAAAGTCATCCAACTCAATGCCTCTGTGACCATAATAAAAAGGATTGGGGATAGATGGTTACCTTGCCTAAGGCTCCGAGAACTCCTGAAATAGCATGTCAAGCTCCCATCCACTCCCTCCATCTTACCCCAAAACCCATTCTGCCTAATAAGTAATCTAGAGTTTCAATTAACATGGTCATCGGTTTTATCCATGTCTAACTTACACAAGATGCCTGAGACCTTAGACCTTAGACGGGTATCTATCACTTTTTAGCTATTAAAATACCATTTAGAATCAGCCTCCTACCCACAAACGCACTATGATAGGGGGAAAATGGGGATCTCATGACATTTTTAAGTCTAACTGCCAAGATCTTTGATATGATCTTATAGACATTCCCTATTAAACTTTATATCAAATGATAAAGTGTAAAAAGGGAATGACCAATTATCTATATCCATAAGAGCTATCTTAGCCTTTTCATTGCTAAATTTTTTTTTATCACCCCAATGATATATTTGTTTTCTTCTTTATGTGTGTAATGCGTGTTGATATCCATAACTAATTGGCATTCCCAAATGTACACGTGCTTCAACAGTTGATTCCTCCTAAGTCCTAATTGAAGTTCTTAAATGTAATCATGGTTTAACAGTTTGGATTGGTCAAATATATTGTACAACTGGTTATATATATTAACCTTTCATACATTCTGGATGGTCTTCACACTTATATTGTTATAGACTTATAGTTTTGGCTAACTATCTTCAGGCTGTAGAGTTTTATTCATCTCAAAGCCCACTTGTGAAAGATTGTTCACCATAAGGTGTGAAAAATTGTCAATATCTAATGATTTTCACTTAATTTGACTTGGAAAATTGTCAATATCTAATGATATCACTTAATTTGACTTTCGATGACATCAACTATAGATTTCCATGATTCACGAGAAACTAAAATTACGTGATTCTGCTATTAAAAAGGATTGCAATCTTTTGCACTATTTTTTTGAAACTTAACTTCTTAAATTATATGATCTGGTTTATTTGGATCGGATGGATTATAAAACATTTGAGGTGTTTTTCAGGTTGGAGAGAATGACTCTGTGATCATTATGACACACGAACCAAACTGGCTTCTTGATTGGTACTGGAATGATGTTTCTGGAAAGAATGTCTCCCACTTAATACGTGACTATCTGAAGGGGAGGTGTAAGCTTCGAATGGCTGGAGATTTGCACCATTACATGCGTCATTCTTCTGTTCCATCTGATAAGCCAGTTTATGTACACCATTTACTTGTTAACGGTTGTGGTGGCGCATTTTTGCATCCCACCCATGTCTTTAGTAACTTCAAAAATTTTTATGGTACTCCATATGAAAGCAAGGCTGCTTATCCTTCTTTTGAAGATTCCAGCAGGGTAAATTTGGAAGTTTTATTTCATGCACCTACATCACATTGTTTGAGGCATAGTTAACATTTTATCTATCCTTGTATTTTTTGGTCTTGGAAATAATGCATATAAGGTCTTGGTAAATTTGGTCCAGATTGCGCTGGGAAATATTTTGAAGTTCCGAAAGAAGAACTGGCAATTTGACTTCATTGGTGGCATCATCTACTTTATATTAGTTTTTTCTATGTTCCCGCAGGTGAGTTTTCTATCTATTTTCTAACAATTCCTTTTTTTAGACAATACAAATTATACCTTTCAATTTTCACCATTAGAGAGATATTATTGACTTGCTGAATTACCTTCTTCACTTCTAGATAAGCAAAAATAATCTTTCAGACTTGATTACCTTGAAAAAGCAGATGGTGTGACCATTGACATTTTTTTTTGTACTTTCCAGTGTAAGCTCGACCACATATTGCAGGATGATTCATTTTCTGGTCACCTTAAGAGTTTCTTTAGCACAGTATGGCATGCTTTTATGTACATGCTGGAACACTCGTACGTATCTTCAGCAGGGACTCTGCTATTGTTAACAGCAGCATTTTCTTTTGTGCCTTCCAAATTCTCAAGAAAGAAACGGGCAATAATTGGGATTCTTCATGTTTCTGCTCACATGGCTGCAGCTCTCATTCTCATGTTACTGTTAGAACTGGGTATTGAAACATGTATCCGGCATCAACTACTAGCAACTTCAGGTGTGCTTTTTCTGTTTTTTTTTTTCATTTCATCACATAACAGCGACACGACTCATATTTTGAGTAATTGAGTACCTTGTATCACCTCTCTCATATAAGTGATTGTATACTTGCATACTTTCCGATTCACAAATATAATGGTCTAGAGACTCTAGACCTAAATATATCCCCTTAATCTCGGATCTGACTGTGGACTAGAATAGAAAAGTTAGATAAATAAAGAACAGCTAACTGAAAGTGAAGTACTAATAAACAAATTGTTAGGCTGGAAATGCTTTTTATGAGAAAGTACGAGCGAGAAATATTAGTTTGATTATAAAACTATAGTTATATAGCCATTTGGAATTGAACTGCAGCCTCAAAGATTTGTAATCAGGATTCGGGAGTATTAACTTCATGAATTCATTTTTGTAAGCTGTTTAAAATAACTCAAAATAGTTATGCATAAAAAATGAAAAAAACTCAAAATAGTTATTCAAAACTTTATTGATCAGTATGGTTGCTACGAGATGATTTTGATGATTAACGAAAATCTGTTTCAGGCTATCACACTCTATACGAATGGTATCGGTCTGTGGAGAGTGAGCACTTTCCAGACCCAACTGGTCTCCGGACTCGTATAGAACAGTGGACATTTGGCCTTTACCCAGCATGTATTAAGTATCTCATGTCTGCATTTGATATTCCAGAGGTGAGAAATGCTCCTCATTCCAGAAATGTTTTTTTTTCCTGCAAAGATATTCATGGGCAGAAATTTTCAGGTCATGGCTGTCACCAGGAGCAACATCTGTAAGAAAGGGATGGATTCACTCTCCCGTGGGGGTGCCATCATCTACTATGCTTCTGTCTTCCTCTATTTCTGGGTCTTCTCAACCCCCGTTGTCTCCTTGGTGTTTGGGAGTTACTTGTACATCTGTATTAACTGGCTCCACTTACACTTTGACGAAGCCTTCTCCTCACTTCGCATCGCAAATTACAAGTCATTCACTCGCTTCCATATCACCCGTGATGGTGACCTTGAAGTCTTCACCCTTGCTGTCGACAAGGTAAAGATCAACCCAACTCACTGAGTGATGGCACTTTTAAAATTCAATTTTGTGCTTGAGGACACTCTGCCCAATGCAACACTGTCTGGGTGCCAGCACTATCTTTTGCTTGTATCGATGACCCCAGGTGGAGTCTGGCTAAAGAGGGGGCACAGTGTGTAGAGTCGCAACGCAACCCATAATCATCTCATGTACCATATGATTTAAGAGAAAAGGAATTAAGTCACCTGTTAAAAAGAGGGCTAAATACCAAGTCCAAAACTTGGTTATTGGTTTGAAACTCACTTTAGTTAGACTCCAGCTGACAATTAGAACTTAGAAGTGGAGTCGGTCTATGAGTACTCCCAAATTTACTCTAGAATTCTAACCGTCTATGGCAAACCACCAAGGGTCAGGATTAATGCTGAGGTGGCACACTTTTGAAAAACTGGAAGCCAAACCACACCTTTTATTCTCATCTTAACCCCTACTTATTTGAATTAAGGGGTTAGGATTCAGGAGTATGCTAGGGAGTATACTTGGGAGTACCCCCATACTGACTCCTTAGACGTGATTGAATCCACTGGCTATACGTGTGGACAGTACACTAGGAATCGAACTCTCAACTTCTTTTCCAAATGTGGCTGATATATCTCAATTTGCAGGTTCCCAAGGAATGGAAACTGGATCCCGAGTGGGATGGGGAGTCCAAACAACCACAGCAACTGAGCCATCTTAGGAAGTTCCCTAGCAAGTGGAGTGCAGTTGCTGCTCAGCAGGACCCAATTGCTACAGTTAAGATTGTTGACCATTTTGTTATCCAACAAACAGCTACCAAGCCAGACTTGGCAACAAGTAATGGGTTTGTTATTCATTGATTTGGAGCATTGAGATCTGTTAAACATCTTTTGTAACTTTTCATCATTTCTGAAGAAATGGAAAAAATTAAAATTTAAGAGGCCAAGTTTTTCCTTTTTGAAATTCTCCCCTCCCCAAATCTCCCTTCTGTGATTGTAGCTTGTGAATTTTGGACAATGAATTATGTAACCATGTGATGAACCCATCTAGGATATCTGTGAAACTTGAAGACAGACCCACAAGAATGATTGTAATAATCCTAGGTTGTATTTTGACCAAGGATGTGCCAAGTCAGACGGTTATGATCATTCAATCATGTTGGTTTTTAAGCATAGTAAATACCATAGATGAGAACCAAACATGTAGGCTGGCATGCCATTTGTAAAGCCTTATTATGGACTAATTGGCATGTACTTTTGATTTCCTTAAATTTGGGTCTTCTACTTGAGGCATTGCTATACCAGTTGATGTAGATGGAATATGTGACAGCAGTGAAGATCTTTCAGCATTGTTTCCAAGCAAAATAAGTCTCAGAGTGGACACATGCGTTTGTATAAAAGCAGAACTTGACGAGTTCTCTATTTCCATGAATTATGGGCTTTTTAGCTCGAGTCAGTCAAAGCAGTATTGCCTTCAAAGGTGGTACTAGTGGTTCTAGATGACCTCCTGGCGATGCCATCAAAAAGTACGTTTAAAATAGTTTCATCCCTCTTACCAGATTTGGCAATTACTCTCAAATCATTCCCTTGTTTTCTCTGTAAATCTATATAAAAGTCAAGAATAATTAGAGAGAGACTACAAATTAAACTGCTTATAACAGTACACATTTGGGAGGGATATTGGCACCCTGCAATTGAGTCTACACTCTGCTCAACTCAAAGTCTCAAATATACATGGGTCTACAAGTGTAAGAAAAAAAAGAGAAAAAAAATTCAATCAGGTTAGAGGGAGAATAAAAAACAAATTGAAGCATTAGGTCTGTTCCGCAACCAAAATTTTTCAACAGGGTGGTTGTCCTGTTGGCTCTTGTGACAAAATGAACAGGGGTTATTTACATCGCAAGTGCACACATGGACTACATTTGATAGTCTGCATGGAGGAAGCTTTCATACGCTGTTCCCTTGAGCGTCTTGTGGACATCGTCCCAGTTCCCAACCAGCTCTGATAAGGATCCTTTGTGTATCTTCACCTGACGGCTCTTTAGGTCCCTCTGCGGCACCCTTAGAAAATCTTGAACGTCTATCAATTTCTGCAGAAAATATGGAGAATAATGACAACCGAGTGGAAGCGTGATACATTGAATAATAATTCATATATTATTTTGAGGCATGGAGCATCAGCATTGTGTCAAATGGTAGATGTCTTACAGTGCGGTTGTTGATAATATCCTCATAGTAAAGAATAATGTGTCTGGTGCTATTGAAGTATTCTAAAGCCTTGATAGTCATCTCCTGTACTTGTTTCAGGTTGGGTATCAACAATGTGGCATTTATAGTAGGCTTGTATTTTGCAAGTATCTCAGCCTGCAACCAGTTCCAACTATGAGTTAAAGATTTTTGCATATGAATGTGTGTGCGCACATGAGAGAGAGAGAGAGAGACCTCATGTGGTGAATGCACATGAGACTTGTGGGTCCCATTTAGTAGCTTAGCATCTCGATCATAAGAATTTGCAAGTATTGAAATCAACCTGCGTAATTGATTTCTTCTGAAGAGAAATATTGCGGAAACACCCCGACTGTTGAAGTATTCTACTATTTCTTCATGATGCTCCATTAGACCCTGCATTAACCAAGACAAGACATGTTAACTGTGGCATTGTTTCACCCTGCAAAAACATACATAATACATGTACAACACACACACACCCACCCACCCTATAGACACTCACACACACACACACTTTAAGTTTATAAGACAGCAATTAGAATGGATATGCATTTTGGAGTAGAATATTGGACAACCAAAAGTTAAATATATTCATAGAAAGAGTGCTGAGATGAGGATGTTGAGATAAATGCATTGAGAGAATAGGGAATATAAGATCAGATGAGTGCATTTGGGAGAAAATTGAAGGTACTCCAATAGGTGATAAAATAAAAGAGTTAATTGAGATTATTCGGATACATTCAATGAAGATTAAAGACGGGTACTAGTGAATAGTAAGTTGGTGCAAGTTGGTGGCTCTCAAATGGTGAGGGGAATACCGGAAAGGACATAGATGGAGTTACTATTTTTTATATTTTTTATCAACACTCGCTTTTAATAGAATATGATGCCTTTTGATAAACTAGAATGACGGAGAAGGATTGGTGTTGCCGACTCCAAATGGTTGGGATAAGACACTGAAAAAGAAAAAAATGAAGAATCCTGAAAAAGGACATAGATGAAGTTAGTGAGAAAATATTTGATAATACACAGTTTAACAAAGGATACAACTTTTGATAGACTAGAATGTTGGAATAGATTCATGTTGCCAACCCCAAACATTTGGGATAAGACCAATTACTCACTTGGAAAAATAGATTTTTTATTTAAAAATAAAAATCTATTTCTAATTGATTAAATAAGCAATTGATCAAATAAGGGGAAAAAAACTGCCAAAGACTTTCCAAGTCAAAAGAACAGATCCATGCTCATTGCAAAATCACAAAAATACATTATGAAAAAGGTGGTTGCATCTGTTTCCTGTTTAGTTTATTACATGAAGAACAGTTATGTGATTAGAACTAGGAAAAGTAAGCTAAAATGTTTTTTTTTGGGGAGGGGGGGGGGGGTTGCTCTTTGGAACTTGATTTATTCTTTAATTGAAATGACCTCATGGGTCAAGGATGCTTAACATTATCTAGTAGCTTCCAGGTAAGCTCTCATTTTTTTTGGTTGATTACTCCAAAAGTTCTAAGAGATTGAATAAAGTATGCTTCGGTGGTATGAGCTTACATATTAGAAAAGAAAATTGTAAAGAAGTCAACAAAGTGATGAGCTATATTAAGCATTATCTGAGAAATAAATATGTGATAATAGTATCTACTAGAGTAAAATGGTGATATTTTTCTTTTCACAATCACTAATTATTAAACCCACTTTTTAAGCGAGTATAAAATTATCTAAGTGTGATAGTTTCCAATTCCTATTACTCTTTAATAATTAAAAAAAAAAAAAAACCCACAAAGCCATTGTCACTCTGAAACATTAAACCCTTCTGCCTGAAACAAAACCCAAAGAAATGAATTAAAGATCTTTAATCCTTAGACACACCTTAGGTTTTTTTTTTTAGGTTCATTCATATCTTTTGTCCATTCCCTTATAATTATACTTTTCTTTACAGGGTTTGTACCTTCATTGAGTTTGGGCTTATAATAGAATGGAATGGTGGAATAGGATTCGTGTTGCCAACCCTAAATATTTGGGAGGAGGCATTGATGATGATGATGGTTTGTCCCTTAATTTGAATCATTTGTACCTTCTCTTTGCTGCCAAAAATTTCCTCGTGCTTGACAACCCCAACCATATCGACAACCTATGGAGGACCAGGAGATCAATTGTTCTTTTTTGTTGATACTAGCAAGAAGCAACACCAATAATCAAATTTCAATGCCCACCAATTTCATTTATGTTTCTTTATTCTCCTAAAAAGAACCCTTGCATAAAATCATACAATCTCCTATTGGTCTTCTAATAGTTTGCTTATCTAGGAGATGTATACATGATCCAGATACCAGTACAATCTTCTCAATTAAGTACATAGCTTCAAGCTGGCACCATATAGGACGTATAGTTTCACACACTTAGAATAATTCCTATTTTTTTACTTTCTGACAATTTGGTGAGCCTGGTAAGATTGAAAAATTTCCCAACAACCGAATATAGAGCAGTTTCCCTTGGTAACCATGGTCTATACATGTGAGAATTCTACCCTAAATAATTTCCCAGTTTAGATATTAAAATTTTAAACTAAATTGTTGCACTGGGTTTTGATTTTTATTCCCCGCATCGCTGGGTATAACAACTGTGGGTGGGTGGGTGAGGGGTGCAGAATGAAAAATTGTATTATCATAGTCAATAAATCAATCAGTTCCTTCAGCCATCCAAATGCAGAGGTAGTCTCAATATTGATCTTCACAAAGCACATTTTACAACCATGGGAATATCTATATGTTTTACGTTTTAGTGATGTTTCTTACTCATTTTTTTTTATATCAATTACTGCAAACTGAACCTCTTTCTCCCATATGGCAGATACAAAGAATTGACAAAGTGATGCTAAGAGCAACAGCACCCCAATGTTTAGTGCATGAGTTCGAACAATTACAGGTTGGTCCGGCAGTGGGAACAACATCCTTTTCCTACTTACCAGGAAAAAAAAACAAAAGTAAACAAGTGTAAAAACATCCCATTTTTTTAAGCATCCACAAACTGGGAATTTAGGTTCATTTGTTATCTAATATAGATGGGGATCATTAAGGCTGTCAATCCGGCCCTCTAATGAGATTAACTCAGTCCGGCTCTTCTAGGCCCGCAAAATCGATAGCTTTTTTTTACACATAAAGCTTACAAGTCCAGTTGGGCACAAAAAATCTAGGCCCGCTGACATGAGGGCTGAGCTTGGGTAACATCCTCTATGCCCGACCCTGATTCTATATATAAATAATAAATAAATATATACATTTACATTATATTTAATTTTATGCCAAAAATTACTTTTATGCCTTTTGGAGTGGTTGCTTGGACTTACCCTTATGGCACCTTAGCGGCTACCTTAGGTTTGGCTGTGTGTGTGAGTTTAGCGTGTGTGTGTATTAGTTACATGATAACATTTCCATAAAAAAAAACATAGTATGTATATGCGGGTATGTTAGTAAATATACTACCATATGTTGACAGGGGTATTTATGATATTTCATATTAATTATATCGTGTGTATTACGTGTAAAGTCATATCTATTACACGTAATACACATAAGAGTAAATGTGTAATTTCCCTTTATTAATAATATATAAAGGAGATGAGAGATGTGAATCATAATCACAATCTCTCTAATCCCTCTTTTTCTTCTTCTTCCTCTTTCTACTTGGTATCAGAGCATGAAATCAAGGTTTGTATTTTTTTGTTTTTTTTAAAATGGTATGACTAGTGATGTGAATAGTGTCACGTGAATAGTGCTACGTGAATAGTGTCATGTGCTAGTATGGTTTAATCTTTTGGAGTTTGGGTTGATTTTATTCTGATTTTCTGGAGTTCTAAGTTGATGGTTCATGCGCTCGGATGATATTATGAAAAAAAAATCAGATCTACATCATTCGAGGTTAAAAGGTTCTTGGGGTTGTTGATGGACATCTAGATCTATTATGAATAATTAGATCTGGAGTTATAAATGTGTGGATTCATTGTTTTTAACAAAACAATAGTTGTTTGGAGCTTGTTTGGTGAAAGAGTTTGATTTTGGGAACCCTAAAATGATTGTTCATAGACTATTTTGTAAAAAACAGTCATATTAAACCTCAGTAAGAGGTGTTGAAGGTGATAGTTATTGCTGTTTTTTGCTGGAAAAAGTTGTTATTGCCCTAGTTGGTCTTGTTTGTGAAAGGGATGTTTCCTTTTGAAGTATTGAGATTTTTTGGGTGATTGTTTGAAGGCTATGTCGACTTCCGAGGAAACCTCACAGAGTATTTTTTCTCAAAGGGATATGGTTTATGTCTTTAAGGATGAAATAGAGAACATTCGACGCTTTATGGCTCAATTCGTTGACCCATCTGCCACCTCCACCTCTACTTTTGCTCAGTCAGGTATTGTTGGTTCTGCTCACCATGTGTTTACTTCTTCGAGTCCCTCCTGGATAATTGACTCAGGTGCTTCTGAACATATGACTTGTATGCCTTCACTGTTTTCTACTTATTCTATTTGTTCAGGTAGAGATAAAGTTCGAATTGCAGATGACACCCTCTCCTTTGTTGCTGGGAAGGGAGATGTTAATCTTCCCTCCCACCTTTCTTTAGCCTTTGTTCTTCATGTTCCTGATTTTACAACAAACATTTTATTTGTTAGTTCCCTTATCAAAAATCTGAAGTCACTTTTTTCCTTTCTTACTGTGTTTTTCAGGACATAGTAATGAGAAAGATGATTGGAACGGGTCATGAAGATAATGACCTTTATTTGTTGGATGCGACTCCCACTGTTCCTCGAACATTTCAATCTTATAGTAGTAGTAGTAGTGTTAATAAAGAGCGTGTCCTGTGTTGGCATGCCCGTCTTGGTCATGTTTCCTTTCAGTGCTTGAAAATTATGTTTCCAGACTTGTTTGCTTGTTTATTCATGTCCGATCTTCAATGTGAAGTGTGTGAACTTGCAAAACACCATTGTGCTACTTTTTCTCCTAATACTTATAAAAGTTCCGATGTGTTTGATATCATTCATACTGATGTTTGGGGCCCTTCACTTGTTACCTCTATCGCTAATTATCGATATTTTGTGAGTTTTGTTGATTATTCTAAGTATACTTGGCTTTATCTCATAAAGTCAAAGGATGTGGTACATTCTATTTTCAAACAATTTCATATGTTGATTCAGACTCAATTTGAAAAAAAGATCAAGATTCTTCGATCTAATCAAGGGGGAGAATATATATGTGGGGGGTTCGCGGAATATTTGACTACAAATGGGATAGACCGTTAGTACTCTTATCCTTACACCCTTCAACAGAATGGTGTTGCTCAGAGAAAAAATCGTCATCTGATGGAGGTAATTCGTGCTCTTCTATTACAGTGTAATGTTCCAAAGTCTTTTTGGGCTAAAGATGTTTTAACTGCTGTATTTTTTATTAATTGCCTCCCATCTCGGGTTTTGCAATTTCAATCCCCTTCCCAACTCTTAAAACCTGAGAGTCCTTTGTTTCTTATTCCCCCCAAGGTGTTTGGTTGTGTTTATTATGTGCATATCTTGGCTCCTCATCGAACTAAGTTGAATCCCAAGGCTCTTAAGTGCATTTTTCTTGGGTATTCTTCTCATCATTAGGGATACAAATGCTATATATCATTTTTCTCGAAAGAAATTTATCTCTATGGATGTTACATTCTTTGAGTATGTACCATTTTATTCCAATCATTCCTCTCTCCAGGGAGAGAGTGAGTGTGAAGAGAGAAGGATTCTGTAGCCGATTCCGGTTTCTCATCTCTCATCATTGGCTCTTGATGACTCTGGTACTACTGTTCAAGAGGAGAATGTTAGAAAACAAGGGGAGATTCAAGTCTACCAAAGAAGGGCCAAAGCGAACACGAACTCGGGCCAAATCATCTCCTCAGATCTAGGTAAAACTCTCCCTGTAAGTACTTCACCTTCCTCTTCAGTGTCCATTGATGAATCTAATATTCCTATTGCTCTTAGGAACGGTAAGCAGTCGTGTACTTAGCATCCCATTGCTAACTTTGTATCGTACAAAACCTTGTCTCCTTCTTACAGGTCGTTTGTGTCTTCGCTATCATGTATTTCCATTCCATCATCTGTCACCGAAGCTCTAAAACAACCAATGTGAAGGGAAGCAATGATTGAAGAGATGACTGCACTGGATAAAAATAATACTTGGGAGATGGTTGATCTTCCTCAAGGAAAAACACTTGTGGGGTGTAAATGGATGTTCACAGTCAAGTGCAAGACAAATGGATCAGTTGAGAGATATAAGACAAGGTTGGTAGCCAAGGGCTACACTCAAACATATGGAATCGACTACTAGGAGATGTTTGCTCCTATAGCAAAGATGAATTCAATCCGTGTAATCTTATCAGTGGCAGCTAATTAGTCGTGACCACTATACCAACTTGATGTAAAAAATGTTTTCCTTCATGATACTTTGAAGGAAGAAGTTTCTATGGCTCATCTTCCAGGATTTCAATTTGAAGGGGGTGAAAAGAAGGTTTGCAAACTAAAGAAGGCGTTGTATGGCTTAAAGCAGTCTCCTAGAGCCTAGTTTGAAAGGTTCAGTGTGACAATAAAAAAGAGGGGATACTCACAAAGTCAGGTTGATCATACCTTATTCATTAGGTGTACCAAGAATGATATTACAATCCTTATTGTGTATGTAGATGATATAGTTGTGATAGGGAGCAACATGACAGAGATTGAACAACTAAAAAAATATCTAGCAAGTGAGTTTGAGATTAAGGATCTGAGTCTTCTTAAGTACTTTTTGGGAATAGAGGTTGCTAGATCTTGTGATGACATCTTTATATCTCAAAGAAAATATATCCTAGATCTCTTACGGGAAACTGGAAAACTTGGAGCTAAACCGGCTGACACCCCAATTGAACAAAATCACAAAGTAGATGAGATGAATGATATTCCTCTGCAAGATGTTGGTAGTTTTCAACGATTAGTGGGGCGGCTAATCTATCTCTCACAAGGCCGGATATTGCTTATGCTGTGAGCATAGTGAACAAGTTTATGCATGCTCCGAAGTCCACACACTTTGAGGCAGCATACAGGATTTTGAGGTATCTCAAATCATCCTCAAGTAAGGGAATCTTATTAAAAAAAAAACATGGTCATATACGGATTGAGGCCTATACAGATGCAAACTAGGCAGATGCTAAAGATGACAGAAAGTTTACATCTGGTTATTGTACATTCGTTAGAGGCAATTTGGTCACATGACAAAGTAAAAAACAAGCGGTGATTGCTCGCTCAAGTGCAGAAGCAGAATTTTGATTGATGACACATGGTATATGTGAGTTGTTGTGGTTAAAGATCCTCATTCAAGAATTGAGATTTCCTGTTGAAGGACTTATGAGTTTGTACTGTGACAACAAGGTAGCAATCGATATTGCTCTCAATCCGGTTTTACACGACAGAACCAAACACATTGAGATAGATCGTCACTTTATTAGGGAACGAATCATCAAAGGCAAAGTGTGCACTCCATACATGAAGACTAATGATCAACTAACTGATGTTCTTACGAAAGCAGTTAGTAGTACTCGGTTACATGAAATGTTAGGCAAGATGGGCATGATAGATATATATGCACCATCTTGAGGGGGAGTGTTGACATGGGTATTTATGATATTTCATATTAATTATACCGTGTATTACGTGTAAAGTCATGTCTATTACATGTAATACACATAAGGGTAAATGTGTAATTCCCCTTTAGTAATAATATATAAAGGAAATGAGAGATGTGAATCATAATCGCAATCTCTCTAATCCCTCTTTTCTCTTTTTCCTCTTTTTACTCAATACTCCCTAGTTAAAGACCACCATTGACACTCCCTCTTATTTCATTTCATCTTTGATCATAGATTCACCATCTCTTATTCTCTCTAGTCTCTACAATGTCTACTCTCTCATCTCTGGCTCGACAACGATGGCCGTCGACCCTTTCTCTCTGTCTCTCTCGCCATAGTCTACTCTCCCGCTTTCTCATCTATAGCTGCTCTTATCTAACTGAGGTTGGTCGAACGAGAACTGCTCATCAAATCCTCAACACAATTTCTTCCCTCTTTATCTTTTTCAAGCCTAGGCCTAGCTCTGGCCCTAGCCAGTTGAAGTCCTCTGAGTGCTTGGGCCAGACCTTTACAAGTGAGGGCTGGGATAGGACAGACCCCGGTCCAGCCCATTGACAGCCCTAGGGATCATACAGTTTATGCAGCTCTTGAAAAGCATGCTTCTAGAGTGGTGGTGAAGAATAAAATACGGGATTATGCAAAATCTTAAGCCACTTGATCTCACATTTGCACGTGTCTTTGTAATTGGGGGATTGTAGTTTGTAACGTGTGGAATGACCAATTACTCACACTACTTAGAAAAATCCATCTAGTTATCTGATTGAGTACCTACTTATTCCCTGTCATCAACAAAGTCTATGCTCTAAAACAAAGAAGCTAGCAAGTATGAAACACAAAGCTTTAGTGGAATAGGGAAGAAGAATGGCAAGGACAAAGGTATGCAGTCAGATGCCAGAGGAAAGCTCAAGGATGAGGTATATCTGGTGTTCAATATATGGATCACTAATTTGAGCTTCGCATAATCGTTGACCTACAATGTACATAAGAAGGAGATTTCACAGCAAGTACAGTCAAATTTAAAGTATAGGACAAAGGTAAGCCTCCATTTTGAAAATACTCGTAGCAGTAACTGGGTTAGATTGATATTGCCTAAGACTGAATTTATAGACTGTCTATGCTAATCATGTTTGGACACTTCATAGAATATTAGTAAGTCCAAAATTCGAAGGACGTGTCTCCAAGCTGTTCCGATATTTGGATCTAAGAGGAAGAATTACTCTTCTTGCTAGGCAAATACCGCTGTACAGGATATTGGTAGAAGAAATAAAGAATATATCAACATTTGTATGGACTATAGAGACAAAAGGAGCAAAGAAATGAGGGCCTATTAAGGCAAAATGATCATCTTTACAAAGATAATATTGAATTGCATGACTAAATAGTAATCTTTTTTTATAGCCTAGATTCCAATTCACTACTCACCTGATTAAGCATCCACTTGAAGCCGACTGCAGCCGAGCACTCTTTCTTGGATGCACTACTGAACCAGTCCAGATTGTACACTTTATCCAAAGTCTCCACAATTGAAGAAACATTACTCCTCCTTTGTTTAACAGAGAAGATCTCCCCATTAGAACTTACATTAATATGACTATTTAATAAAGTCTCAAACCATCCACTCCCCGATCTCTGCATTGACAAGATGGCAAAGAATCGTACAGGATTGCATTCACATTCAGCCCTGTTAATGCACCAAAACAACATTTGAACAAATCTGAATTGGACACAAATAAAAAACCAAATGCAAGGATGTTCCGGCCGGTTACCTGCTATATGTTTTGGGTTTCGGGTAATGTATGTAGGGAATTTCCCATTGTTCGATACCGGAAGCATGGCAAGGCCGCTGGAGCACCTGGACATTTAGGAATTTATTCTTGGAGTGGGTGCTTATCTGCTTTAGACAGATTGTGCAAATATAAACACCACAAACCATAGCGAACATTAAGACGATCATCCTCAATACCAATGGAGATTTCTTAGGAGCCTTTATGATGAGGGTATCCTGTAATCCCAGGGTTACCAAGTTGTTAATAGAGGAATATTACAAAGTGGGTATCAACAAAAGGGTCTAATATACACATCAGAATCTGATTGAGCTATGCAAATTACAAACTATAATGATGTAATATGAAGATAACAGATACAGAACATAAGAAATTTGAGAAAAAAATTATTAAAAGAATTAGAGAGAGAGGAGTGAACCTGTTAGATTCCCTCTGAACAATCCATAAAAAATCAAAGAAAAACAAAAAAAACAAATAAAAGGAAATGTTGATTTCATTCGGTTTGAATATGTATACAAAACTGAGCCCAAATAACTGATCGAAACATGTTATGAATCCAAAAACCCAGATCAGATCATGTACATCACAGACCAGAGAAGCAACTATAAATCTCTTGGCCAAAAAAAAAAAAAAAAACTTTACCCTACAAAATCATCAATATATACTATATCCATCTAATAATCATAAAACAATCCATGAAAAGAACAAATTTTAAGAACACCCAGAACTTTATTTCGAACAGAAACTTAAAAGGGGAAAAGAAAAGGGAAATATAAAGGCAGGAATCAACACACCTTGTTGAAGAAACAGAGATCGTCTGCCATTTTTTTCAAAAAGCAAAAGGATAAAAGGGCATTTGTAGCTCAGATTCTTCTCTTCTTCCCCTTCTCTCCTCTCTCTCTCTCTCTCGCTCTCTCTCTCTCTCTCTCTCTCTATTTTCCCTCTCTATGCTTCAGTGAGAAAAACCAGAAAGAGAGCCGTTTGGGTTTCGAGCTTCTCCTCGTGAAGAAGGACATCATTTAGACTGCCACGCTCTCCTCCTCTTTTCTTCTTCTTCTCTTTCTTTGTTTTTATTTTATTTTATTCTATTATTTCTTTCTCTGTATCTATCTCTCTCTCTCTAAGTTGTCGTGTTCGATTACGTACGTAGAGCTAAATCCCGTAATCTTGTATGATCCGAAGGTCCGACCCAAACACCGCCACATAAGCAAAAGGTGTGAGAAAATGAAAGAGACACACCGGATTTTGAGTTTTGACTTTTATTATTAATATCATTTTATTTCTTAATCATCAGTTCATCACCGTGTCTTAATATTTTTGTTTTTTTTTCTTTACGTCCAAAATTATTTTCTTAATAAATTAGTTTTATGAATAATTTTAATAAAATTATTTCCTAGCTTTTTTTCATTGGCATTGTAGTAGAAATCCATTAATAAATCAAATTTCATGCATCAAATCAAACTACAATATGTAAGGAGTAGATTGAGTATGAATTTATTTATTGACAAATTTAACCATGAACTAATTGGGCATTTTTATTATAGTGAGGTCAATATGATGAATGATTTTCTTTTAGTTTTATTTAAGGTGAGATTAATAAGAGAACAAGGTGGGTGTGTTAGGTATGTTCATCAATAACTACCAATAAATCAAAAGCTAAAAAAAATTAGTGATGCCAAAAGTCTAATTATATTATTTATTTAATAAATTTCGATACTTCTAACCTGACGCAATTCTTCTTTATTTGATACTTCAACAAGATGCTTTAAATCATAAAGAGATATCTTCACTATTATAAAGCGGATTGGTCTGATGAAAACGTTGATTGAAACCTTTTAAATATCAAAAATGTCTCTTAATACAATAAATACAAAAAAAGTTATAGTTTCTAAAGATTGAAATATTTTAAGGGTGGTTTAGTCATTTCACCCCTTTCTCTCTCTCACAAGTCCAATCCAATCAATTGCACACGTCACCCCTTCCCCTCTCTCTCCCCACATCCCTCTCACTCTCTCCTTTTTTTCACCCCTCTCTCTCCACCTTCTAGCAATACAGCCAATTACGATTGAACTTAGGGAGAGCTTAATCGCACCTACAAGTTAAAAGTAGTTATTTTTAATCTTTATTAATCATGGTTAAAATTTACTAATTCTTAAAGTTTAATAATTTAACCTTAATTTTTAGAAATTATTTTTAAAAAAATTAATCTTAGGGATGTTCGTGGGTCTCATAGATTCCTCTTATCCTTATCTTTCTTCAGGTCCAAATCTCAATCAATTAGAATTGTATTTACCAAAAAAAGTTGGGATTGAACTCTCCCCAAGTTCAATCACACCCCAGGTCAATACGTGTCACTTTCAATCCTTATTAATTGTGATTAAGATTCACGAACTCTTTCTATCTTTACTATTATAATGCGAGAGGCTAGCGTAGCCTGATTTTTTCAAAATTTCCAAACTACCCTTATACAAAACAAAACTTTGATTTAATGTTTTACTTTAATTCCCAAACTACCCCTTATTCATCTATCTATTTAAAGAACAAAATCACAGCCAATTGCGATTGAACTCGGGGAGAGTTCAATCGCACCTGCGGGTTAGCATGTATCCCTTTTAACTCATATTAACTATGGTTAACACGTATCCCTTTTAATTCAAAACTAATTGTACAAGAATGTCTGCTTATATGTATAATAAATCATGCCCCCCAATCACTTACTCGATCAAATATATATACAATGAATCTATAAGGGACCCAATGAAAGGGAACATTTTTTTGTTGTTGTTTTGGATATAATTTACTTACGTTAGTAGGGTTAGTGGTTAGCTTAGGCGGTGGAGCTCTTGCAACTCATACCTAGGGATTTGGATCCTAGACCTCCCTCAACAGAGAGGCCACACCCCACCACTCGGCAAGAGGCGGGGTGTATGAAAGGGAATATTATAAGGTACAATGTTGTAGCTCATTGGATTAATGGTGGGTTAAAATGGAGGTATACAGATAATTTTTATGATGAGATTTAAACCTTCTTAAAACAGAAGAAGACAATTCATGGTCATTCTTAGATATTGGAGTCTCCACCTGACAGTACAATGGTTTGGATTTTAGAATAATTCATCCTCATTCTCTTATGTTAAGACAAACAAAGAATAATAATAATAATAATAATAATAAAAGAATGAGAAATTTTATTTTCTATTTTAAAAAAGAAAAAGAAAGAATCAAAATTACACACAGACACAGAACATCATGCACCCCACTACTCTTTGGCCCACATCGTTGTTTCCATTCTAGAATAAAATTCTTTTTCCTTTCCTTTTATTTTTTAATATTAGTAAAATTATTATATTCGTGAAGCAGCGTGTGCTTTCTGTTTTGTCAGTACCGACTTGGAAGTAGTCTTACGCAGCCCCGAGCGGCTCGGATATCCCAACACTATCACCGGATAGTACGGCAGGATAGTATCATAGTCTGGTTACTTTCCATTTTCTTATTTTATGGTACAAGACATTTTTCCTATATATAATGTTAGTTGTTAACTTGTTATCGTTAAATGCCCAATTTTACCAAAAAAATAAATAAAATCCCACCAAATAAAGGTTATGTGTGTAGGGTGTGTGAGTAGGTTAGTCCAACATTGGTGGGTTCTTAGTGTGCCTTGTTTTCTATAAAGTCTCACCTCCTTCTCTGTTTTTAAGTAGGTGTACTAGGGAAGCAAATCATTGTATTCTTTCCTGCGTTGGCCACGAGTGTTGAAATGCTAGGATCAATTCACCTATATGGATTTAATAGTTGTAACCACCGGTTGAAGAGATCATGACCTTCAAAAACTCCGGCCAAAAGGAACAACTCAAGGAAAAAACACCAACGATATGGTTCCATGCTGCAGGGCCTTGTGCCAAGGGATTGGGCGTGTGTGAGTGGATGATATATGTGGGTGAGTTTGTGAGTTACCGAAAAAATCTCCTACCTCATGGGAAACTTCCGTCCCTGGTACTTCATCACAGACCTCAATCAAATTTGGGATACACAGCCATTTAAGCTAAAGACAGGTAATATGATCACTTTTAAGTGGTAAGGGCATCCCCAAATACTGGGATTACATCAAATTGGGTTGTGTGCAAGCCTGCTCTATGTTTAGTGTTCCCCTACCTATACCAAAAAAATTAGGGCATTTCTATCAAAATTCAACAAACCCCAAAGTGTTAGAGGAGTGCTTGTGGTGAAGCTTATATGAATTTGAGAGTGTGTTGGTTGCATGTTTGTGTGTGTCACCGAGTGCGTATCCTTTTTCTACTTGACTTCAGGTCTTGTGGTGTTGTTGAGTGAACCAAAAAGTATTGGAGGTTATTATTATATATCGTATTCGAATTAATTTGTTTGGATAATTATTTGAATTGTATCTAGTCAGTGGTGGAGCCAGGGGCGAGGGGGCTCAAGCCCATCCCCCCCTCCTCCTAATTTTTTTGAAATTTTACTGTACTGTATATACAAAAATTTTATAAAAAATACATAATATTTAAATTTTGTATATAGTGCCGCCCCATAAAAATATGGCAATTTTTTTTATATGAATACCATAAAGGGTTTGATTTTGTATGTGTCCCTTTTAACCCTAGTTAAGATTTATTATCTTAAAAGTTAATTTTTTAAATAAAAACCAAGGGTAGATGAATAAATCCTGGGGGTAAGTGAATTTTAACCATAGTTAATGGATGTTAAAAGGGACATGTGTCAAGCAGGGGAGACACACGTGTTCCACTAAACATGGATCACACGAGAGAAAAAACAATCACCATAATATAAAAATATAGTAATTTTAGAGTAGTGATTAGCCCACCTCGCATTTGACTACATAATGAAATGCTTTCACATTTCATCCCCTTTAACAGTCGTTAAAGTTAACCAACTTAAAGTTATTATTAATTTTTATTTTTCTAAAAGCCAAGGTTAAATAAATGGATCAACCCTAGGGGTGAGTGGATCTTAACCACAGTTAGTAGGTATTAAAAAGGTGGGTAGGAACCAATGAAGACCAACATTTCATTACATAGTGGAAAAATGTGGTAAGTTAAGCATTTCCCTTAATTTTATTATAAATGACTATCAAAATGGAGGGCCCATGTTTAATTTTGTTGTTACAAGACCCCTTTTTGGAATGCAACATTAACAAATTTACGACCGCGATGAATACTTTACTATTTTTTTTTTCTCAGGGACTACGCCTCCAAACCCCCAAGGCCTCATACTCAAATCCCATTATTTTTTGTCACATATGTACTTCGGCCCCCAAGAAAAAATTCATGGCTCCGCCTTTGTATCTAGTGGAACAAATTTGAATATTATTTTTGCTATTTGTTTTATAGTCAAATATAAATTTGAATATTAATATATCTTATTTGATAAATACTCGACCGATTATACACTATAATACTATATATACATAATCTCTTATAAAGATACAAGATGTAAATGTTAATGACAATTTTTAATATTAATGAGAATAATAGTAACCTAATATTTTAATAAATTTATTATTATTAATTTTTAAAGTAATTGAATAAAAATTACAAAAATTAATCAAATTTGAACAGTTGAACATAAATACTCTATTTCACTTTTGTCGGCATTTAATCAAATTCGAACAGTCAAATTGTATACAAATTCAGATATACCATTATTCATTTTAAATCCATTTCATTTATAGCTCTACCCACATAAATTTGAGTTGAATTACACACCCAACCTTGGATGGCATGTCCTAATCAAAGTCTGCATGCATTTATGAATGAAGTAACTAATAAACGATATTAAGCATCAACCAGGGATAATCTTGTCATTTTGAAACATGAGAATATAATATACATCTAACTATACTCAACACACACAAATACAGGTCTATTGACAATCTTACATGTTAGAATAAGCTGGCAATTATTAGTTGGACAACACTTGGTATAAGAGCACTTGGTTTTTAGAATGACAACAAGGGTTGTGAGTTTCAGATTTGAAGTGGAGAAATTCGATGGAAGAAATAATTTTTGATTATCACAAATCAAGGTTCGTGACTTGTTGATTCAACAAGTTTTGCACAAATCATTAAAGAGAAAAGATAAGAAGCCCAAAAATCTGGAGGATGAAGATTGAGAAGAATTCGATTTGAAAGCGATGAGTATGATACGTCTATGCTTAGCGGATGAGGTATTATACAACAATCTTGATGATGAGACAACTGTAGGACTTTGGTTGAAGTTAGAAAGCCTCTACATGATAAAATTGCTTACTAACTGGTTATGCTTGAAGCAAATGTTGTATACACTAAAGATGATAGAATGTATGAAAATTTCCCACAATATTAGTGAATTTAATGAGATTGTTGCTCAATTAACGAACATTGGTATGAAGCTTGATGATGAGGACAAAGCCCTACTCCTTGTATCTTCTCTCCCTCTTTCGTTTGAGCATCTTGCTACAAGGTTGCTCTACAAAAGGAGGAAATTAGCTTAGAGGATGTTACCGTGACTCTCATCTCTAATGAGTTGAGAAAGAGTGTACAAGTTAGTGAAAGCCAAGAGCAGGCTTTACTAGTGGATGAGAAGACAAAGGGTAAAGGCTCTAGAAGGGGGTCCAAATCACTCAATAATCTTGAGTGCTATCACTGCCATAAGAAAGAGTATATAGCTCGATATTGCCTTATAAAGAAAGGTGAGGAGGATGAAAAAAAAATTCTCTCGTACAACTAATGTGGCTGATGAAGATTCTGATGATTCAGACAATAATCACATGGTCCTTTCGGTTACTACAAAGATTCTGATGATTCGGACAATAATCACATGATCCTTTCGGTTACTACAACTAAGGATTGGTTTGAAGACAGGTGAATTCTAATTCTGGTTGTTCCTACCATGTATGTCCAAATAAAGATTGGTTTGCTACCTACAACAAGGTTGAAGGCGGTACTATCTTAACAAATAATGATATACCTTGCAAGATTCTTGGGATAGGGACAGTCAAAATCAAAATGTACAGCGGTATAGTGAGGACATTGATAGGAGTAAGGCATGCTTCAAATCTGAATAAAAATTTGATCTCTTTGAGCACTTTAGATTCCTGGGGGTGCAGGTTCGATGCACAAGGCAGAGTGCTAAAGGTTTGAAAGGAGGCTTCGATTGTGATGACCGAAAGAAGAAAAATGAATTTGTATGTATTGCGGGGTAGCATAGTTTCTGGTGGAGCATTCAATGCGAAAAAATCTCATTCTATTCCTAATTCTAGCTCGGCATAGGAGGCGCGATTTTTGGCAAACAAATAGTGTTTGCATTTGGATATGAAGATAGCTGAATATATGACATTCAGTTTTGATGGTACTTTGCAGGTGTAGTTGGAGACTCCACATCTTTCGTAATAGGAGAAGTTTAAGCATGACTTAGACTTACTCCAAGTTTGGCAAGGTATAGCCTTGCATTCGGTTGAATTATGTTGGTGACAACGAGATGGTATATCAAAGGATGTTTGTAGGATTCTTGCCAAGGTGAAGATTGACTTGAATCTATACACAACTGCTTAGGCGAAGTTGGTGGCCGCTCAAACGGTGGATGGGGTTTTTGCACGCGCTACTATGTAATTCTGCTCGAGCGGTGGTCGCCCTTTTTGGAATCCAATTTTCTTTGGAAACTCCTATTTCGACAGGGAGTTGTTTCCTTTTGTTTTATGACTTTTTAAGCTATAAAAGAGTGATTTCGGAATTAGGATTAGTTAAGGGGTGTCAAGCTAAGGTAAGGGTTGAGAGAACAAGAGGATTTGTGAGAGAGAGCATTGTAGGTTTTCCTTGGGTTTTTAATCTTCCTTTGTGGGTAGACTCTTCTATTGTATTCTTCTTTTGGATTAGTGAAGTTTACTTGGATTGCTTCGACCGACATAGGCTTTTAGGCCGAATCACGTATATATTGCTTTGTGATTGTGTGTTCCTATTTACTATTATTATCTTGCCATTGTTGTTGATTTTAATCTTAGGGATTTCCACACAACAGGTTGAGCTCGGCTCAGTTCAACTTGAAATGAGGTCTATTTTTTTTTTTTTTTGGTTAACAAACTAAACACACACATGTACACATGCCCAGACCAAAAAGTCATTGCACCCACACACTATACTCAACACACACACAAATACAGGTCTATTGACAACCCTACATGTCAGAATAAATTGGGCAAACTTAAAATGGTGCTCACTTGAGACCAATGACCACACGGTTGCCAATTTATCTTCAATCCAATCACCCTTCAGTGCAGTACACCCAGCCTCTTACGCGAGTGGTGGGGTGTGGCCTCTTTGTTGAGGAAGGTCTGGGATCCAATTCCCTCTGGTGATGAGTCCGCAAGAGCACCAATTCCCAAACTAACCGCTAACCCTACTAACGTAGGTAAATGATATCAAGCAAAATAAATAAATAAAAAATCACCTTCAGTCTAAAAATCGGAAGAGGAAAAATAAATCCATTGATCAGATTGATTAGGATTTAAAATCACATTCTATGGAACAGACGGTCTAGATTCATGTGCCTGTGCATGCATATCATGTTAAGTAGTTAAATCATCACACCAGATCTTCCTTTATAAACTTCAATTTTAATATCAAACTAGAAAGAGGGAAACCAACAAGTAGACTTGAAAGGCCCAAGGCCAAAAACCCATGGTCTCAGGCACGATTGAAGGAGGGGGGAGAGAGAGAGAGAGAGACTTGGGTTGGGTAATTGGTTGCTCGGCCCGTACGTTAAGGTGGTAGGAACCCGATACACTGCACAGCGTGCAACCACGTTGTCTTTTAGTTTTTCTTGCATTTTTTTCTTTATTTACAAGTCATACCATTAGGCCATGATGTGTTGTCAAGCCATGGAAGATGATGATATGCATGGGTCGGGGTTGAACCCGACTGCTTATAAAAAAAAGGAAAATCCAAACCTGCCCTATATAATGATAATAGAGTAATTTACAATGAACCTCTCAACCCGAATCGTTCACCAAATCCATTCAAAAAATATAAATACTAATTAAATATGTATTATAATAATATTTAGACTTAATATTTAGCTGGTTTGCGGTGGTGTTTGGATTGGATTTTTTTGGACAAAAATCAATTCTGATAAAATTGATTGTGTAGAAATTTAATGATCAAATAATTATTTTTTCAAATAATAGTGTTCGGAGAATATGAAGTTGAGAGATTACCTACGTATTCTCTGAACACTATTATTTGAAAAAAATAATTATTTGACTATTAATTTCTATACAGTCAATTTTACCAGAATTAATTTTTGGCCAAAAAAATCCAATCCAAACGCCCCATTATTATAATGTATATTACGTGAATATTTCACCTAGGAGTATGATTTCCCTTATGTGGTAGAGAACAAGGAGCACTGAATGAACCTCTTTGATTAGCATCCATCACAAAGGAAACGCTGGAAGACAAGTTGATATTTTCCCAAATGAAATGTGTGTGTGAGAGAGAGAGAGAGAGAGAGGTGGGTAACCACTAATGACTAACCATGCCAAACCCCATTTTTATTAGGTGGGATTGGACTTGGGAGGTAGATGAGATATACTACACACCCAATATATCCCCCCTCTTTAAAATAGAATACTTCTATTTCTTTTATATGTCCTCTTACTAAGATTGAATCAATTGATAAAATATTCTCACATTCCGAATCCTCCCCCACAAAAAAAATAAGAATTAATTAATGAAACTGAGGAACGCCTTTCTAAATAGGACTATACTCAAGCCAAGCTAGCTCGTCAGCACAATTCATTTATGCCAAACTTAAGCAAGTGTAATTATGGTTCGAACGAGTTGGGCCAAGCTTTATTAAGCTTTATTTGAGCTTGAATATTGTTCAAACAAATCAAACTCGAGTTTAATCCTATTTGATTCTGACTTAGCTTGAAGCTCAAATAAATAGGATTTTTCTTCGTTAACATATAATAAAATTTTTAACTTAATTATTATAAGTATAATGCTTTTTTTACTTATAATAAATAAGTTTAGGAGATACTAATAACAAAAGAAAGTTGAAAGGTTAAAAGCAAAAAAATAATCATACTCTCTACTTTCTAGAGCAAAGACTATCGTCAACTCTTAATTGTTTTATTATATGAATTAATTATGTTTGCGTAGTTTCTTATGTTGTAATTGAATAATAATGCATTTATAAAATATGCTAAGTTGACCAAAATTAGAGGTGACCTTGCTCGCGGGATTAAGTAGTTGAGCAGATTGAGCATAGACCAAAGGAACTTGAGGCCCATTTGATTCTATTTTAATTGGGCTAATCTGTCCCGAGTCCAGTCCAATTTTCAATAGAGCATGGTATGGGCCTATCCCTACAACTAGATTAATAATTGGGCCACAACCGAATGGCCCATTAACACCCGTTGGGCCAAGATTGATAGGGTGTATCAAGGATGACATACCTCATGTAATTCTTATCTTTGTCCGAATCTAACTTGGACTGCAATTTCCAATGATTGGCAACGAGAAAAGCTTAAATGGTTTTCTCAATTCCACAGAATTCACACAAGGAACGACTACTACAATAGCAGCTAAATTATGAAGCAAAGAAAAGTCCACTTTGAGAATTAAGATGGATTAATCAACCAAAACCTAACTTTACAACCATAGCAGCTAAGGGCCCATTTCTCCCAAGGGAATAGAGAATTGTTCATTGAGAGTGATGCCAAACGGGGCCCTAAATTTCTTCAAAGAGATGAAACAAAAAAAAGTCCACTTTGAGAATTAAGATGGATTAATCAATCAAAACCTAACTTTACAACCATTAATTTGCATAACATAACATCAAAACCTAACTTTACAACCATTAATTTGCATAACATAACAAAAAGCTCAATCAAGGCAGAAGTGTTGGAAGGTGTTGTAGCCGCAATTTCCCGCACTTGGTTCATTCCCCTTGTTAGTTTCTCTTTGTTCTTGGTTAATTGATCAATTAATGTTTTCAACCAAATCATTTTCTTTGTTGCTTCAGTCAAAGTGTAACATACTCGACTAAGTTGATTGTAAGCACCCTAATTTGTACCCCCGCAGTGCGTACAAGACATCCTGCCAAAAATTCTTGTTAAAATTCCTGAAGAGCAAAAAGATTATCTTTGATTTTGTACAAATGACCTTATGTGAAAACTACCAAATTTTCCATACAAAATTTCAAAATCATGTACCCTTTTATCCAAAATAATTTTGAATATGTTTTTGGTTCAAGTTGGGTTTTTTTCCGGGACAAAAGAGGCTTAAAACGCAAAAATAGGTTTTTAATGAACTAGAAAGCGACATGTGGCGTCAAAAGACAAAAAGGGGCACTATTCCAAACAATGCACCCCTAAAAAAGAAAAAAAAAAGTGGGCCTAAAGGCAAGACGGCCATTTGGAACGACACTCCCTCCTTGGTCTATTTTTGGCCTTGAATTAACCACCGCCTCACAAGCTACCCTTGGCGCCGATTGGAATTTGGAATGGTGCCTTCTTGTTTTTGTGATTTTTTAGTCCCACATCGATCAGGGACTAAATGTAACGTCCCAAAATCCCCCCCTTGTTCAAAAAGGGGCTCTGGACCCGTGACACTGCATAACATCCTTAATATAAAACAATAATAGGCATAATTAAATTATGAACCTGAAAATTTCTCTAATAAAATAAGAACAGAATCAATAAATGCCATAATTAACTGTGACCAAATCTTATAAATAAACTGATTGAGTTATCAATGAACCCAATATAAATCCTAATAATTAAAACCTAAGCAACATCAAAATTTAAGTAGTTATTACATCCCTTAAAACTGAAATAAACACTAAAATATCTGAAATCAATAATATGGGTAGTAATCTTGGTCGACATCACCCTCCGAGTAGTCACCTTCTCTTTCCTCCTAATATTCTCTTATATCCTCCTTGGGGGTCTTACTCTCTCCTCCTTGTGCTGGATGTGGAGTTTTCTTTCTCGTACAAGAGAGAACTTTTAACTTTTTTAAAGGAGTGAGAGTTGGGACCTCACCCTATTTATAGGGTGGGGTTCCAGAATTATGCACTCAAATTGTGATATGCTAATGCATGTCTAGGGTGTGCCGAGTCTGATATATCTTATGATCACCACTGTATAATCTAACTCTTCTCGGCATGTGTTTTGATCAAATGAGAAGATTAATCCAGAGTTTTGAAATCAAAACCCATGATCATTGTGTGACCACAAGGTTTGACAGTAGCCAGCTGGTGTGAAAGATTGATGATTCGAGAGATGAGAGGAGGTTGGCGATGGCGATAGAGGTGGCATGGCAATGACGATGATAGCTTGGGCGCAAAGGAGAGGAGCTCGGACACAGGCACAAAGGATAAATGAGGGAAATAATTTTTGCCATAAATAAAAGTTTTTAGCGACAGTTCCGTAAAAAAATGCTACTAATGTCTTCGTGGGAAGAATTTTAAGAGGTGATTTTGTAAGAATTGCCGCTAATATCCTGACGTGAACAAATTTCAATGGCAGTTTTACAAGAACTGTCGCTAATATCTTGGTGGGAACAATTTTCAGTAGAGAGTTCATAAAAATTGTTGCTAATCTCCCGGCGGGAACAGTTTTCAGTGGCGGTGTCAAGAAAACTACCGCTAATAGGCATATGTTTACCGACGGTTAGTACATAGCTACCGGCCAATAGTTCACTCATATGGTATATAGCAGTAGTTCTTTAAAACCACCGCTATAGATATGTTTCATACGCGGTTCTACATAACCGCTGTTACATCTCCGCAGCTAAAAATCCTTAATGTTGTAGTGGCATGCGTATCAAGTCAAGCAATAAAATCATCACATTAGATCTTCATTTATAAAATTCAATTTTAATATCAAACTAGCTATAGGAAATAAGGGAAAAAGAAATAGATTTGGATAGACTTTGCTTGGGTATGTGGTTACTCCATACAGTAAGGTGGTGGTAGGAGCTTAGTAATCCAAATTACCTCCCAACATGCTACTCGTTTCTGCTCTCAAACCTCGCTCTCATGGTTTGAGAGTGGAATCACCTTGGGAGCGTGGTTTCAACTTTTGTAGAATGTAGTTTATGATTTATAGAGAGCACAATATTTGTGTAAACTTTAATTTTTTAGGGTAAGTGTGGTGTATTATATCATTTTCCTTTGTAAGGTGCAAGATTCTTGTAAGGTTTGTCATTTACTTGAATTTGGAAGGATACATTCAATATAATAGTAGACTACAAATTTGAATGATGAATGATTTTATCAAAATTTTTTTTATAGTTTAGAAAGTGAAAAATGATATATTTGCATCTAGAAGTAAATTTCAAGAACCATCAAGTACACACATACCGATGCTCTGGAGGCACTCTCAACCCTATACTAAATTGAAATTTGACGCTCTCTCTCTCATTCTACTTTCTGTTACTTAGGGTAAGAATCCGATACAATGTAAAGCGTGCACCATGCACGTTGACTACAATTCACACCATCAACATTCCTTCCTTTTACATTTTCTTTTATATTATCGAGCAGTCCTTGAGAAATGGAGGATGATGATATGTATGGGTCAAGATTGGGTTAAATACTTCCCCATCTATAACCTGATCGTTTATAAATCAGGTTGAAAAAGAGACATGCTGTAATAATGAACTTCTCAACCCGAACCGTTCACCTAATCCATTCAAAAACTATAATAAATATTAATTAAATATGTCAACTTTAAATTATAATAACGTTTAAACTTAAAATGATTAATTAATAAAAAACATGAACTATATAATATTATATGAATGTTGCTTTTTGCTCCTTGTGGTCGTGTGTTCAATTCCCACTCCTCAGACTTGCTGAGATATCCGTTGGAAAAATTTTGAGTGGATCGGTGCAGATACCTGAAGGGATTAATCCTTGGCTCAAAGGCTTTGGGATACCGTCTGTTACAAAAAAAGAAAAGAAAGAATGTTGCTAACGTTCACTTAGTGTGAGAACTTGTTAACCTTCACCAAGACATTATTAATCTAGTATTAGTTATGAAACTCACTAAAATTAAGAGTAGTTTAGTCTTTTCACAGGAAATAAGTCATTAAATATAGGAGGACTAAAAAGACAAAGATAGTGGGTGTAGAAATCTCTACCAGAGGCCGATTTACACCTGCACGATCTACCTATTTTAATGTGAGTATGACTTGAGTTTGTGCACAAACCTTTTTTTTTTGGAGGGTGCACAACTTGAGTTTATTTACCATCTATCTTGGAGCTAAAATTTACAAACAAAAGCCTTGAGCTACGGAAAGAAGAGATGGTCTTTCTCCAAGCTAATCCAGCACACCCTTCCTTTGGAGTTCTTATTAGTGAGGAGAGGTTCTCACTAATTATTTCGAATTGATTGGAAGAAAGATGAACGAGTTTGTCGAATAAATAGAATTAGAGTGAGATGGCATTGTTGTGGACAGCTGTTGAGGCTCTGCTGAGGCTTTACAGAACTGCTCTAGAATTTATTGATCGATCGATTGGTTAGAGAATAAAAAGGAAGAGCAAGGCAAGGTGTCCATCTGGGGATTCTTTCCAATCTAAGAATCGCTTCACTGGGAACATATGGCAAGAGCAGTCTTTGGTAATCGGGGGGGAACAACCTTGGAATTGATAATTATCAAGGCCTTGGCACCACTTCACAAAAAACGAGTGCAAATCCTCTGGTTGGTACCTAATATCAAAATTGGTATTAGGGCCCACATGATCAATTAAATGTTGACACTTCATACAACCTCATTTAATACACACAAAAAATTAGGAAACAAGGATTTCTCGCCACTCACTTGTCTTTGTTAATGTCTAAATTAAAGGGTAAATATGTCTTAATATATTTATCTTTATTATACATCATAGCAAAAAGACTCTTGAGCAATGATTATTGATTAGCTAGCGAACTGTGCTTTCGGTGTGGACCAATGAGGACGGACGCGGTCCACGCGCATTCGGCTACCTAGCCAAAGGTAGCCGAATGCTAGTCTGTTCACTAAGTGTGGTTAAGATTCACTCACCCTTAAGATTCATCCATCCGGCCTTAGTTTTTTCCTTTCTATGTGTAGGTAGTGAAACGTCTCATTTTTGTACATTTGTTTTTCTTTGGGATTTTTTGCAAACAAATCCCTATCTTTTCGCCTACTTGTAAATACCATTTTTTTGTATAAAATAACTCTTTTAACCTTTTTTTTCATGGGTTGGATGGAACTGACGGCTCGATAGGTCACCACATGTCCCATTTATCTCCCTTTAACTACTATTAAGATTAATCCACCTAAGGTTAATATTTTTTTTAAAAAATCTAAAAATTAAGGTTATATAAATGAACCCCAAGGATGAGTAAATCTTAACTCTAACTAGTGAGTGTTAAAAGGGACACATGACGGCTTGTAGAGTCTCCTTTAACTATGGTTAAGTATAATCAACCTAAGGTTGATATTTTTTTTTAAATCCAAGGTTAAATGGATGAATCTTAATTATAGTTGTGTCCATTTAACCTTGGATTTTAGAATAAAAGTATAAAATATATTAACCTTTATATTTAACCATAGTTAAAGGGGACTCTACAAGTCGTCATATGTCCTTTTTAATATTCACTAACTATAGTTAAGATTTACTCACCCTTAGGGTTCATCTATCTAACCTTGTTTTCTAGATTTATTTAAAAAAATATTAACCCTAAGTCGATTAAATTTAACCCCAGTTAAAGAGGGATAAATGGGACACTTGGTGACCTATAGAGCCATCCGTTCCATCCAATCCATTAAAAAAAGGTTAAAAGAGTCAAAAGAGTCATTTTATAAAAAAATTAATAACTTTTGAATGAAATGGTGAATTTGCAAAAGTTTTAAAAATTAATGGAGGCATAAAACAAAATCACTAAAAAAGAAAAAAAAGAAAAAAAAAAGGTATTTACAAATAGCTAAAAAAATTGGATTTTTTTTAAAAAAAAACAAGTACGTGAGGCATAAATTGCATTTTTACCCCTTCTTTGAGTTAGAACGCTCACAGAGCATTAAATACGGAATTTGAAATATGATGTTTGAGGTGTAACAACTCAATGGTCATGTGTTTTGGGATCTTCTCCAAGACAAGATTTTCTTCCCCAACCCTTCTTGACTTAAAGCTGAGCCGAGCGCCACACAAACTATCACTCTAGCCCACACTATTACATTCTCGGTCAGTGGCACAGGCTTACAAATCCCCTAGAAAATAAATACTGGGTTGGGAAGGGTATTCATGAAAAAAAATAGTGTTAAAAAAATTTGAGAAGGGTTCATGGGAAAAAATAGTGTTAAAAAATCTTTGTTCATAATTACCAAACTACCACTTCCCAGGGTAATTCTTGGGTTGCTCCGATTAACTGTTCGACCGGAGCTCCTGATCATAGTTAATCTTTTTGCCATTATATATATTTTAAAGAGCAGTGATTAACGAACCCGCTGCTCTTATCTTACCCCATGTCCTGGTGTCTCTTTTAACAGTCGTTTAACCCTGATTAAGCTTAATTAAATTAAAATTAAGATTTTGATTTTAAAAAAAAAGAAACCAAGGTGGATTACTTAATCCTAAGAGTGAGTGAATCTTAACAATAATTGATGAGTATTTAAAAGTGAGGCATGGACCAACGAGGACAAGCCATTTTGTTACATAATGGAAACCACTGATACGTTAAGTATTTTCCTATTTTAAAAATAAATAATTAGGTTTGAGTCTGGGAGCTCAAACAAAATCGGTAGAAAGTTTGACCAGTGTTATAAAAACCGGACCAGACCAATTGGTTGAATCGGAAAAATCAGGAACCGGTCCCCTTACCGGTTCCCAAAACCCCCAAAATCAGAACTCTTTAAAAACCGGTCCGGACCAACCGAAACCAGGAAAAAATAAAAAAATTATTTTTTAATAAAAAGGACACGGTTGAACCAGATCGACTGAACCAGTCAAACCGGGGACTAGTCGCCCAACGGGTTCGACGATCGGTCCGGTTATGAAAACACTGAGTCTGACGAGTTGATGATGGGTAAGACGAGTAAAAGACATTGCTGCTTTGAGATATGATGGCTTATCATGGGGATTACTTGAAATATTGACATGTAGGAGTATGATTTCCCTTTTACCTGTTGGAGAACAAGGAACACTGATTCATGAAAGAACAGAACCCCACCGGCAACCACCTCTTTGATTAAATATATGGTTTGTTGCTTGATAATTGCTATAAGTCAGTTGGGAAGCACTACACCATACATCCATTAAAAAAGAAACGCAGTCTCGAAGACAAATTGGTATTTTCTCAATAAAAAAAGGAAGAAAAAAAAAAAAAAAAAAAAAAAAGGAGAGAAAGAGAGGTGGGTAACCACTAACCTTGTTAAAACCCAATTTATTAGGTGGGATTGGACTTGGGAGGGAAATGAGATATACAACACTCAGTTCCCAAAATATTCCTTTTTTATTTTTGGACAATGGAGGATGTTCCAAATCGAGGCAAGGACTAGTCTCTTCAGGTGTCCATAGCAACTCACCTGGGCACCATGGTAAGTTAAGGACTAGTCTACTTATTGAATAAATCTCTTTCTTTTGTCTTCGGACCCCGCCCCCCCCCCCCCCTCCCCCCCAAAAAAAAAAAAAACATTTAATTAATGAAATTGAGGAACATCTTTCTCTAAATAAGGTGCCAAACTTAAGCTGGGCATGAACAAACAGAGTCAAGCTTTTATTTGAGTCATGAATGTTTAAACAAGCTGATTGCGAGCCAAACCCTGTTTGATTCGACTCGACTAAAAGTTCGGCTCATTTGACCTTGAATCGGCTTGTGCTCGGCTCAAAATATTTATAATATTTTTTCGATAATTATGTTTATATTAATATATAATAATACTTTTAAAATTTATTTATTATAATTATAACACTTTTTTAATTAGAATAAATAAGTTTATGAGATAATAATAAGAAAAGAAAGTTGAGAAATTAAAAGCAAAAAATAATAACCCTAACCCTAATTCTCTAATCTTTGGACTATTCTCAAATCTTAACATTTTGTATGAATTAATAATAATTTTTTTTTATAGATTTTTTATTGTAATTTAATAATAATGCCTTTATAAAAATCATGTGAAGTTGACCAAAATGACCTTAAAATTCAAATTAAACTTAAACCAACTGAAATTCAGCTCGGCTTGAATCGAAGTTTGAGCTCGAACTCGGTTAAGTTTGTTCGAGCCTATCCCGAGATAGAACATTCAAGCTAGAATTCATCTTGAGCTGACCTCAAGCTGAACTCGAGCATGTTCAATCTGAGCTCAAACTTGGCCAAGTTCGGCTTGTATTCGGGTCTAATTCTAATACTACCGGGTTATTATTACAAATTAGTTTATGGGTACTCCCAAAGTGTACTCTCAAATCCTAACCGTTTAACTCAATTTGGATTGGAAAAGATATGACATTAGACGAAATAAGTTAAGCCAAATTCTTGCCCTTAGTGGTTAGTTTGTTAGGATTAGGGAGTATACTAGCAGAGAATAAGGTAATTCATGGAGAAATATGTTCATTCAATAAGCCATACAGGTTCTTTAGCTCCTAAGAGGGCCCCCACCAATCGAACAAGGTCCAAATTGATGAGCAGTAGACTGTGTAGAGGTGTTAATGGACTAGGATGGTCCGCTTTAGGCCTGGCCTGATTAAATAGTTGGATAGGCTTGAGCTGAGACCCCTAGAACATAAGGCCCGTTTGACTATTTTCGGTCTAGCCCGGTCCAATTATTAATAGGACAAGTCTTGGGCCTAGCCCTAAACCCTGATTAATAATGGGTCTGCAACCAATTGGTCTGGCTCGACCCACCCTGTAGACACCCCTAGGACTTAGACGAATAGGATGTAGCAAGGATAGGGGTGTCTTCGAGCCGGGCTGAGCTCAGCCCGGCTTGGCCCTGCTCGGCTTGGTTTGGAAAATTTTCATCTATGCTCGAGCTTGGCTCGGTTTGAAAATTTTTCATCTATGCTTGAGCTCGGCTCGGCTCGAATATGCTCGGTTAGGCTCGAGCTCGGCTTGGTTTGAGCTCGGATTGAATTCTTAAATTTTTTTTAAAAAATAAAAATAAAAATAAAAATATTTTAAATATATATCATTCTACTAATAAAAGTTCAAGGAGTAACCTAAACTTTATTTGGACATAAATACCCTTATTATATCAATAACTTATAAAATAACCTAACTTTAATAAGTGCAAAAATAATATTAAAAACTTTTTAAAGGAAGTATAGCTCACGTATCCATCTCTAGAAGAACTCCTTCTCCAGCTCACGTAGAGCACTCCCATCTCCACAAGAACTTCCTTTCCTCCAAAGAACTTCATTAAAGAGCCTCGATAAACAGAAAAATATTTCAGCCTCAATTCTTTCGGTTCTTGAAGATAGAAAAAAAAATTCAGTCTGTATTCCTTGGGTTCTTGAAGATCAATATGTAATCAATGCAGTAGAGTTGTGTGATCAGTAATGTAGAAGCTTAAGATCGTTGAAGGAAGAAGTCCAGGGCTTTGAATAATCATGTCTTCCATAAAATAAAATCACGTCAGAAGGCAGATTTGGGAGATCGATCCGAAGCTGAGAACGCATGAAGAGCTTATGGAGGTTGAGAAGGCTCATGGAGATTTCTGAAACCATCAGTTTGAGAAAAAGCACAATTCAGATCTACTCATGCGAATTCAGGTGACAATTTTTTTTAAATGCTCAGTTGGGGTTAATATCTGCTCCAAGTGAGGAAACCGTGTTTTCTATGTTCATATCATCTTATATTTTTGTTGTTCTTATTAGTACTTGATATAATTTGTTTTGCTCAATAAATGTTTAAGCTGTTATTGTGGAAAAGTATCAGAAACAAATGTTGTGCGATTTGAAGTAAATTTTGTACCTTTGCTACTGATTCGTGTTTCTTCTTGTTTGTTTGGTACTTTGTTTGATGGCAAAAGTATACTCTTGTGCTCACAAGAGACAAGAGTATCCCTCTTGTGAGCACAAGATCAATGGACAAAAAAATTCAAAAAAAATTTGGATGGGAAGAAGTCAAAAAATGGGAAGGGGGGAGGGGAATGACTTATTGTGAGGTGGCCTTTTTTTGTCCATTGATCTTGTGCTCACAAGAGTAAACTTTTTGCCTTGTTTGATCCTTGCTTACCTGCTCAAGGGACCGAAGGGTAAAATAGTAATGCTTTGACGTGGTAGAAACCAATCTCAAATGACCACTAATTGGGATGGGCTTTAACAAGTTCTTTAAAATTTCTGATGGAGAGTTCTTTAGTTAATGGGTTCACAATCCAAACATGCAACAACACATAATCTGATGAGGATTTCAAACTATCCAGAAAACAAGCAGAATCAGAGTCTGAAAAACTTTACAACATCTAGTTCAATATATCTCTTGTAAACTAACATGAAATTCTATAAGATAACTCCAAACGTCTAGAAATATGATTTCTGGTAATCTTGATATCCAAGATACGAAATAGTATGCTAGGTTTCGGTGGGACGTTGTCAAGTTTATTTGTTTCACATGTTATATAGGTTCTATGATTTATTATTATTATTATTATTATTATTATTATTGTTTTTTTAATAAAATTTCATTATTTTCAAAACTTTTCACCTTGAGGTTAAAGTGTCTTTGGAATACTCGAATGTATCTGCTGCGGGAGAAAAGGAAGTTTGAGAAACTTGGATCCTCGGTTGATGCCAGTCTTTGATTTAACTAGACAAGTTGCGCTATAATAATTCTTGATGCTGAACATGGCTCATAGTTACCAACTTTAGGTAAACCTCAAAATCTGGTTATGCAATATCAAAACAGTTTAATTATTTATTTAATAATTTCAGCAAGAATGGACATGACGTAATTGATCATGTAGGTGACCATGGTAGGGCTGCGAAATAGTTTTTTTTGTTATTGATAAAGACTCTATTAGTAGAAAATTGGAATGATTATTTATACAAAAATTTAATTAGTGCAAGAAAAAAAAACTTATATGGTTTTAGATGACTAAAAGTTTTGCTTTAGTCATATGGTGGAGCCAGTGGAATGAATGTCATGGACCAGACTGTTGGACCCTTGAGCCGTATGAGGAGAAGGCATCCAAGGATGGCAAGACTGTCAAAAAAAGATGAATATGTGTTCCCTTTATATGATTTCTTTGCTGTTCTAAGACATATATGGGGAAACATTTTCAATTTTCTTATTTTTGTGTTTCTTTTCTGTCATTTATGTTCCTAAATTTGATTTCTCTGTTGTTCTAATTGTTTCTATGCTTATCCTACTTTCTTTATCGCATTGTACTTCTTTTAATATATTGTACATCTTTTATGTCCATGTACGCGATTGTTGAGCTAAAATTTTGTTATTTAATATTGGTCTCATTTATTTTTATTTGTGATGAGTTCATTATTCTTTACATCGACATCAACTTATATAATTGCAATTTGTTATCTTAATGGTATCTTCTACTCAGTGTTTAAAAAATCGACGAATTGACTCGAAACTCGACCGAGTTCACTCAGATCAGTCGGATTTCGAGTCAACTCGGCTAGAAACTCAGTGGTACCATTACTCGGTCTTAAACTCGTTTGACTCGGCCGATTTTTCGCGACTCGACCGAGTCGAGTAGATTGGATCGAACTCGAAAGGGTATAATACTTTTTTTTTTAACCCTGAAAAAATAAAGACAATGATGAGATTGCCAAATAAACTCTCTTTTTAGTTTACTCAGCTCTGTAATCTTTGAAGAAGAAGAAGAGAAGATGAAGTAGTAGAGATTAGGTGCTCACCGACGAGATAAGGTGCTCACCGGTGAGATTAGTTGCTCGACTTGATCTCTACGGCTCCATTCCGATGATATTCCGTGTGGTAGATCTCTTTCCGTCTCTCGTATGAACTCTCAGTTCTCTGTTAATCTTTCTTCTTCTAAAAGTTACACGGTAAAGGTTAGGGTTCTTGTGTTTTGTGATTGAATTATATAATAAAATAATTCAAAAAATCTGTTGTGATAAGTGAGAAGAGACATAAAGCTTTGATCTCCCGTTTAAAGTAAGAAAGGGTAAGCATCATACTTTTAATAGGACAAAATTGTTTTTTTTTTTGAATCAAATATTCTTTCAAATAAATGGTGATTGGACCGAATGAGCTATGAAAGCATTTATTAGTACTAGCGGGTGGCACATGTGATGCACATGAGAGCAAGGGCAAGGAGTTAACCACAATTAATAGGAGTTAAAAGGGACACGTGTTAACCTGTGGGTGCGATTGAACTCGCTAGTGGCACCTGCGATGCACGTGAGAGCGAGGGGAAGGAGTTAACCACAGTTAATAGGAGTTAAAAGAGACATGCGTAAACCCACGGGTGCGATTGAACTCTCCCCGAGTTCAATCGCGATTGGCAGATGAGCAAGGGGTAGTTTGGAAATTAAATCAAAGGCGAGGGGTAGTTTGGGTTTTAAAGCAAAACATTAAATCAAAATTTTGTTTTTATATAAGGGTAATATGGGAATTTCAGAAAAATCATCTACGCCTGCCTCTCCCATGGTATGCTAGTGTCTAACATAGGAACAAAATGTTACATAAATGTAACATATATTATCTAAACTAATTAGTAGAAGGTGAGTATTTTTGGTTGAAAATCCTAATCACTTAACCCACTCACACACATGGTAGAAGGTGAGTATACCGAATCTAATGATGTCATTTATGTGAATACATTCATATTGACACCCTAAAGAGAACAAAAACATAGAAGGAATGAGAATAGAGACTAAAATTACAAAGACAGAAAACCATGAGACTGAGAATACAAAAAATTATACCCCAAACATAAGAGAAAGAAATGAGAAAAGAGGGTAAAATCCAATGAAACCAAAAAATTATATAGATCATCTGAACATGCTCATGAAAATTCTACTCCCATGAGAATAGAAGGGAATGAGAGAAGAGGGTAAAATCCAAAGAAACCCAAAAATTATATAAATCATCTGAACATGTTCATGAAAATAATTCATACAAAAATTGCAAATATGGGAATCGTACCTTTACACCATGAGAGCAGGGAAGGCCAAGGTAATTCAGCAATTTATCAGTTATCTATGAAACTACCTAATCAGAGTAGGGGGATGAAAAACCATTAATCAAACCAATAAACCAAAAAGAACAAAAACATAGAAGAGAATAGAAACACGGGAGAAGAAGAACAAAGAAAATGGAGGATGAGGAAGAACAAAGAAGAAAGAAGGTTAAAATAACTTTACGTTGGCATTGTTTTAGATGTGAACATAGTGATGTTATGGATAGGGGTGCTGTTATGGTTTTTTTTTTTTTTGCACATGAACAAAGTGATGTTTGGGGCTGTTCTGGGCATAGAAAGGGGTGCTGCTTGGATAATGTTTTGGTTGTAAAAAGTGGATATATTTTGGACATGTTTTGGGGTTGTTTTAGGTATGAATATAGTGCTCTTATGCAGTTGTGTTAGACATAAACATAGAGAGGCTTGGGACTGATTTGGGCATGCAAAGGTGTGCTGTTATGGGGTGATTTTTTCCAGCATGAGATAAGATAGAATAGATGGAGCATTGAGTATCTTGGAAGTGAAGGAGAAGAGTAAAATAAAAGTAAAATTAGGGATTGGATTAGAAGAAAGAGTGTAAAATTCTTAGAAACCCTAAAATAGATGGAGCATTGAGTATATTGGAAGTGAAGGAAAATATTAAAATAAAAATTAAATTAGGGATTGGATTAGAAGAAAGAGTGTAAAATTCAAAGACACCCTAAAATTATATAGATCATGTACATATGGTAAAGGAAATAATGCAAATAAATTGAAATTTTAGATCTGGGAAGCTACGTTTTGGGGTTGTTTTTGGCGTGAACATAGTGCTCTTATGCAGTTGTGTTAGACATGATCATAGAGAGGCTTGGGACTGATTTGGGCGTGCAAAGGTATGCTGTTATGGGGATGATTTTTTCATATGAACAAAGTGATGTCTGGGACTGTTGTGGGCATGGGAGGTTGGGGATGCAGTTGGGGCTGTTTTAAAAGTCATAAAGAGGCTTCAGTTGGACGTTGAAGTAGTTGGGAAGAGAAGCCTGATGTTGTGCGTTTGTTCCCGCTTCGGCGCTTCCATACGTGAAGAAGGTAGGATATGGGAGAGGTCGTTGGTTAATTAATAATTCATCCAAATCATCCCCTTTAGAGAAAAAAAATGTGCTGTTAATCCAAAAAAACTGATCCAGTGAAGGATAAAGAATCAACCTTTTAGTAGAAAGAGATCGGAAACCTTATGGAAGCATCAAATTCGTGAAAGAGGAGGAGGACCCAGATAGTGAAACACCAAGTGGGCGAAAACCCACCAACAAAGGAGCCAAGAGAAAGGCCTAACCACGAAAATTTGCCAAACTTTATTATAGAAGAAGTTCGTTGGTTTGCTAGAAGAACCAGTAAAATCCTAAATGATATTATATACTGAAACCAAGATTTTATTTAGAAAGGAAAAAAAATTAAAATTAACAGATGAGGAAGTAAAATCCATTTGTATTTGGTAGCTAATTATAGAAATCCTTATAATTACTTATTTTTTCGAGCATGAGATAAGATAGAATAGATGGAGCATTGAGTATCTTGGAAGTGAAGGAGAAGAGTAAAATAAAAGTGAAATTAGGGATTGGATGAGGAGAAAGAGTGTAAAATTCTTAGAAACCCTAAAATAGATGGAGCATTGAGTATCTTGGAAGTGAAGGAAAAGAGTAAAATAAAAATGAAATTAGGGATTTGATTAGAAGAAAGAGTGTAAAATTCAAAGAAACACTAAAATTATATAGATCATGTACATATGGTAAAGGAAATAATGCAAAATAAATAGACATATTAGATCTGGGAAGCTACGTACCTTGTGAAATTAGGATTATGTTTATAGGGAATAAACCATTAGATCAGAAAATCCGAGGTTATCTCAGCAATTTATCCGATATCCATGGGACTACTTGATCTGAAAAGGAGGAGGAAGAAAAACCCATTAATCAAGCTCATAAATAAAAGAGAAAAAAAATTTAGAAATACTGGCCCATAAAGAAAAGGGAAAAAAAATTAGAAATACTGGAGAAGAAGAACATAGAAGAAAGGAGGATGAAGGGAAAAAGAAAGAAGTTTACCATGCTCTAACTCTTGACGCCGGCGTGAGAGAAGAGTGAAGGTCAGAGGAGCAGCAGGCGACGGCAGCAACTGAAGAGAGAGAGAGAGAGAGAGAGAGAGGATGAGAGCGTGAGGGAAGAACTGAATTGAGGAAATCGTAAAAAGGCATTTCAGTAAGTTATTAGGGAAATTACTTAAGTGCCCTAACTTGATCCCTATAATCAAAGTAGTAGGCGGAAATAATGGAGGGGTTTATGGTCTTAAAATTGGAAAAATTCAGACAACGCACCAAGCCCTGCTTCTCCAGATAATAGATAATAGAAAAAGAAAAGAAAAGAAGAACATAAAGACCTCTCCAGGTTAAAATAGTAAAGATTAGTGAGATAATTTATTTTTTAAAAATACTTTTTCAAATTAATAATTAATTAATTATTTGTTAATTAATTATTTATAACATGTAAAAAATAACAATCCTATTATAATAGTAAAGACTTCTCCTATTATAATAGTAAAGAAGATTAGTGAGATAATTTATCTTTTAAAAAATACTTTTTCAAATTAATAATTAATGAATTATTTGTTAATTAATTATTTATAACATGTAAAAAATAACAATATGATAAAATAGTAATTAATAATTCATTATATAAGTTTTTAAAATAATTTTTCTAATGAATAATATTTTTATAATATTAGTTATATATATAATATCATATTAGATGTAGTTTTATAATTAATTTTTTAATTTAAATAATTTTAAATAAATATAATAAATATTTAAAATATAGTATATTTTTTGAGTATTAAGTTTCAAGTTTTATTGAGTTTTGACCGAGTTTTCGAGTTGACTCGACTCAACAAGATTACGAGTCGATATGAGTTTTCGTGTTTTAAAACACTGCTTCTACTTGTATTTGAATATTTTTTTTTTGGGTTTGAAGGTATCATTTTAGACTCTATTATTGATTCTAGCAATATTTGTAGTTGATTTCTTGGCACAAAACATGAGGAGACACTACACCATTTAAACGCTTTTTTGAGAATCTTCTCTGATATTTGCCATAACCATATCAACCATTTTATATATTTCTATCATTATATTAAACTTATATTTTTATCAAAATTAATAGGTGCAAAAGCACGTGCAACCATTACTAGTACATATTCAAGCCGAGCCGAACCAATCCTCAATCGGGTTGAGCTTTGAGCTGAGCCAAATCAAACAGGCTTGAGCTTGGATTGAATTATTAAAAAAAATATAAATATATTTTTTTAAATATATATATAATATAATATAATGATTATATTATTTATATGTATAATAATTATATTACTTACGTATATAATATTGATATATGATATATAATATTCAAGCCGAGCCGAACCAAGCCTCAATCGGGCCGAGCTGAATCAAACATGCCTTGACTTGAGCTAGGCTTGAATACATTTTCAAACTCAAAAAATAGCCCAGCTCGATCGAGCCTATTTTTCGAGCTCAAGCTGGGCTTTTTCAGGCCGAGCCGTGCCAAACTTCGAGCTAGCTTGGTTCGGATACACCCCTAAGCAAGGATGATGCACCTCTATATCATTCGTATATTCTTCTAAACAACAACAGAACAGACAACTGTGATAAGGATCATTATTTCCTAATTCAGAAACTAAATCAATACTAAATTAATAAGTTAATTATTCTCAACCTAGTATATAATTATATTAGTTTTAGTCTTTAGATAATAGAATATAAAAATTAGGATTGTTATTAGAGACCCTCCACCATTTTCTATCATTTTCTATGATCGAGTCCATATCTAGTCATTTACCTATAAAAAAAGAGAACTGTGATAAGGAACATTATTTCTATTTCTCCTCCCGCCAACTCCATTTCTCTCCGGGTATGACGGCAATTCCCAACGTCTACTATGGCATGAGAGAAGCATAAGGGTCCATTCTTTTGCTGTGCTGATACTGCACTTTGCAAGTTTTTTTTTATTTGAGAACTAAATGTATCTTGCTTTTTATCTCCTGGGTCGTAATTCTCGTAAGACTTTAAATGCAGCAAAATGATTTCAAATCTCATGAAAAAAGATAAAACTTGAAATCTCATGATGGTAAGAGTTAATTTTGTTAAACCCTTGACAAAATGATTAAAATTTCCTAGCCACAAAGTGCAAAGTTCCAATACACCAAAAATTAAAAAAAAAGTACAAAGTTCCAAGCTTTATAAGTTCCACAAAAGAATGGACCCTGATAAATGGTTTCCGCAATTCCACTGAGTCCACACGAGACAATTACTACAATACCAGCTAAATGCTTTCCAATTCAATAAAACAAAGAAAAGTCACTTTGAAAATTGAGATGGATTGATCATTTGCATTTCAAATAAGAACATCTACACCACCGATGAGCAGACCTGAAAAGGATCAGCATCGAGTAAAGATCTAAAAATGCATGATAAGAGGTACGACAAACCCCTTTATTAGCATGGCTAATCCCAAATGGTTGATACAATTTATGCAAGCATTTAAAGGGAAGCTGAATCCATACACATATAACATTGAGCAGTGACAGGTTTACAAATACAAATCCCAGGTACTTTTAACTATTTTCCTATAACATTTGTGCAGCTTCCATTACTGTTTAATGCTACAAGGTCATGTCAGATGCTTCGTCTCTCCTAATTCTTTATCAGTGCTGATTACAATGGAATCAAATCCACAATCTTCAAGGTTGCAAATCAGTCTCAAATCCAAGCTATCCTTACATTTGTTAAATAATTAAGTACAATATTTCTCTTTGAACCTTCTCTTTCATAGGCTCTACTTGCACCTCCATTTTCCAAATAAATAAATTAAATACAACATAAGACAAAAAAAATGACTAATAATCAAGGGAGAATGTACAGATGTTTCCCATTCTCTCCAGGTAAAGACCACCACCTCTCAAGATTGTAGCATCTTGTGCCAATGTTGGGGGTGTTTGCAGTTACAGGCACCATTCATCTCACTGTGTTAGATCTTGGTATGAAGGGCCACCTGACTCTAGCATACATCAAGTTTAAATGGATTATCTTCAGAAAGTTCCTCAAAGCTAATGGTACAAGGGACTACGCAGATCTAGCTTCCAATTTCATGCGTACAGAACTCCAGAGTTTAGGACGGTTATCATGTTATGTCATTATGAAATATCTATATTCATGTACAGTGGGATTTTAGCTTCTGCAAGAAGTCTACTGTCTCTTTATATGATGGATCGCTGCGACTAACTGGCTTGCATGAATTTATATGATCCGTTGACTCCAATACCTGTTCCAAAGAGAAAAAAAAAAACTTTGTAAGTTGCAGATTGATCAGTGCAAATTTAGCGAGTTTAAAAACCTGCCAATATTTACAGCTATATCCAGGTTTTAAGTTACGGCCCAAGTAAAAAGTTCCCAGGAATAACCTAGTACAACTAGCTCCAAGCATTCAAAGGATAGATATCAGGAAGTTAGCTTCCATTTTATGAAAAATATTAATAGCTAAAACTATGTACTTCTGGTGGTGAATAAGAACATGAATAACAGCAGTGGCATCAATTAAGACATGCAAGAATAAAACCAATACCCCAAAAATAAGTGCTTTCTGTTAAATACCAACTCATTATATATGCAGCTTTACAGTTATTTGTTCTTTCTCCAATAGAAGACCTATGTACCGCAAGCTCAGGATTCTATCATAAGTGTCTAAATATCTAGACTATAGTCTGCCTTTCATTGCTGTAAGTAAAGCAAGAAACATGAAATCATTGATAAGATATACTAGGGATATGCTTGGGTGAAGACATCTGCATGTCTGATCTATCTGTGCCTTTAAACTAGCCCATATGTGGAGTGATTGGATCCTACAATCCTGGGATCCCACTTCCAAAAATCTCCAATCTCAAAATCTTACCTGGTCGAAGGATCCTAGATTTAGCATTAGATCTATTTCATTCCTTCGGGTAGTAGAAAACAAAAAAAAAACTTAAGACAATCTGAAAGGACTCAAACATAAGATCCTTGTAGTCATCTGACTGGATGATTCCTAAAACAGAAGCTAGGCAGAAGCTATTAAATATGGTCCATAATGATCTCTACCCTGTGTGGGCACCAAGTGCACACATAAGCGAGTACTGACAGAAGTTCACTTTATCAGGATGCCATAACCCTAGTTATCTGGCATTGCCACCAAGAAGTATTTAAGTCAGCACAAGGTATTTTATTAACTGAAAGAACTTTTCAGAGGATATTCTTTGTTATAATTTTTGTTTCTATTGTAATAAACAACTCATCAACTACTACAAATATCAGTATCAAACTTACAACGAGTTCACCAAATCCTGGATATGCTGATTCAATCGGTACTATTTCCATCCGAAACGCCCATCCTCCATAACCTTCAACAATTGGAGTTACCTTGGTCTGTGAAGCAACTCTTATTAGCATACCAAAATCACCAAAGAAGAGACTGAATTGCTAGAAGGATAGATATCTCAATTACACATTATGTTACCTCACTGAAACTAAGAACCTCAAGCATCCCTTTTTTGTGAAGGTGACGAATATAGTCATTGAGCTCTACCAATCTTGGAGATCCACTTCTTAGCTCCCCTATCTAGGAAATGGTAGTGAGTAACAACTATTAACATCAATGATACAAGAACTACTGACAATTGAAAAGCACCATCATAATGAAAAGTCAAGGACCAACAATTAAGTACTACTGAAAAACAAGAAGCTCAGCTTATAAAGAAAAAATACAATACTAACAGTGGGAGCTGGACGAAATACAAGGCCCATTCGCCAAGGCATATCTGCAAGTTTGCTGCCAAAATGTGGACAACTATAGAACACCTGAAACAATATGGACAGAGTGCACACAATCATCATGAAGGAACTAAAAATAGTAAATGAGAAGTTCTGCGAAGTAAAAGTACTGGCTTGTTTATTGAAAGAACCATACCACTCCAATGGTGTTGCTAACAAGGTTATCAAAATTATCTGCCTTTGCTTGGTACAGCATCTGCTTAACAACCAGACCTCCCATGCTGCAAACAAGAACCAATGATTACACTAGAGTACCGAGTACGGTACCATATGAAATCTAAATACAGTAATGAATTAATGATGACCAACTCACATGCAATCCAATAAAATAATGTTCTCCCTTAGAAAAATAGACTAGATTCACATACAGCTAACACATAACAACCTTGAATATCATGTCTCCTTTAATGGTCCTTCCATCTCCTACCAATTAGAAGTTACCAGCCACCAGTGTCAATTCCGTTCCTATATCCTCCATTAATCTATGCTCAAAAGACTAGCTTAGGATACAAACTACTTGTGAACCAATAAATAACGACCATGAGAACCATGTCTCCTATAATGGTCCTTTATCTTCAACTAACTTGAAGTTAACAGCGCCACTGGTGTCATTTTTCTCGTTCTATTCTCTGTTAGTGTACATGCTAATAACACGTGCAGTTTCGCATGCAAGTAGGAGCAGAAAGCATATAAAAAAATTAACAATAAATTAGTCTGACTTCCCAATCACTAGGGATCTATCCAACAAAAGGACAATCTTGATTTAATAGTCATATGTTTTGTGGCCCCTAAATCAATAGTCAATGGAGGTTAGAAGTGTGGAAGCTGAATCAGAAATACTGAAATAGAGATGTCTGAGATGTCGATATTGTCAAAGATGGTTCATTGTTGCTTTATTTAGTCGTGGAGAGAGCATTTCAGCCGGTATGGGTGCCAGATCAGTCTCATGTACGGTATTGGCAACTCGACAGATTCTGAGGTAATGGTCCTCATACCATGGCAGGTGTCAACACTTGAGCCCCTTCAAATATAGCATGAAAACAGACGCCTCTCTACATTCATGTTAGGATGAGCCTTTTGTATGAATAATCTAGGACCTACAATAAAAGATCGATCTCACTAAAAAACAACCATTGTTGATTCTAGATCATACTCTTATATCTCAAACTGAATGCAAGGGGGATGGGCTCTCAGACGCCTAAAAAAAAGTAAGTCTTCAAATTCTCAATCGTTTAATCCTTGCCGCAACCTCGGACTCCATATAGCATCACCTGCCATCCTATCAAAATTGCCAACCAGTTCAATTAAGTTCTTTTTGATGGGTAATCAAAGGATTATATTAAGAGAGAATAAGAAGAAAGATACAAAGTGACTGGAAAGACACAAAGAAAAAGACCAACAAGCAAATAGAAAACATAAGAGATAACAATAAACCCCAACTACAGAAAGGGTACTAAGATGCAGGGGGTGGTAATATCCCAAAGTCCGCACTCCGAAATGAGATGGCAGACCCCTCTTTGGAAAGACCTGTGTCCTCAAACATGTGCATGGTTATCTCCTTCCAAATAGACCACGAAATCGCTCTAGGGAGGAGGTGATGTGGACATCAGATCACCTAGTATGCGAGTATACCAGAGGAGGCGGAGAAGAGCCCATACACAAGTCTCTTATGGATGGATGACTTGTATATGGGCTTAGATCGTGTTCTTGATGGAGTTCCACCATTGGATCGTGTTTTTGAGAGAGATCCACCATTGGATCATGTTCATGATGGAGATCCACGGTTGGAGTATGCTTGTTATGGAGATCTACTGTTGCATCCCGAGATGGAGACTTCATCGGCTATGATTAGCACATGGGACTATTAGTATTTTAGTTTTATTCTATTTTAGTTATTAGAGATTATTTTCTTAGTTATGGTGTTTTGGTTATTTCTCTTTAAATACTCCTTGTAGAGAGTAGAGACGTTATTCTCACTTGATGAATGAATAAAAAATGAGAGCTATTCCCTAAGCTTGTGGAAACATAGACTTCCATACAACCCTTGTAGATATAATTGAGGGCCGTACTTTAGGTTTGTGACGTGGCCTCGAATCCTTATAAAATTGTTTTCTTGAATAATTCTACATCAAGAGGCCACACCATTGATCCTGGGTGATCAACTCTACTGAGAACAAGTCAGATAGGAAATTTTGGAAGGAATGGGGAAAGATCCAGGCTACTCCAATCAGGGAGAGGAAAAAAAACCAAAGACATGAGGGTAATAATACCTAGCTAATTTATAACTATATATTTATTAAATACCAAATTTAAGTTTAAATGAATTAGTTGGTTTATTTAATTATTAATTGTTTATTTTGAATGGGTTAGACAGACGGGTTTGGGATCTCGTATTGGGCCGGGCTCGCATTTACATACTTATGCTTTTCATCCCTCCCAGTGCACTGCAAGGGTTAAAGCTAGTTTTCACAAATACCAATAAAAAATAACATAATCATACCTTAGAAATTAATAAATAAAACAATCATGCTAACTACAAAACAATGGAAACAATAACATAGATTTTTGTAAACATAATTAAAGTAAGGAGATCATAGTCATTTAAGCCCTCATTCAGCTTTGCACACTTCTTATTCCCATATATTATCTTTGCAAATGTCAGACTGCATTGCGTTTAGGTTCCTCCTGGGAGCACTGTGAAAGACATTAGGCATTTCTCAGATTATCTTTCCAGGATCAGAAAGATAGCCAGAGTCAAAAGCTTCGTTCCAGATAACAAATCAAGAGGCTTCTGCATACAATTTCCCTCAACAAAATAATCTCATATTGCCATAATTAAATTTAACTTGAACTTCCAAAGTGGTATAATACATTTCCATAAATGGAAAACAGCAAGTACACAGCTCAATAAGGTTGGATCAGTGTTGTCAGAACCGGACCGGCCCGGTTGGTCGAACTAGTGGAATCGGGAACCGGCCCCCTTGTCGGTTCCCAAAACTGGAACTTTTTAAGAACCGGCTAGAACCGGTAGAATCGGTGGTAGAACCGGTTGGGAACCGGTTAGAACCGGAAAAAATTGGTTTTTTTTGCAAAAAGTACATGATCGAACCAGGAACCGGCCACTCTACCGGTTCGATGCCTGGTCTGGTTATGAAAACAGTGGTTTGGATAGACTTCTAAATCTACTTTTACCAACTTTTGGTCTCAAAAAGTTAAAAATTAATAAAAATTATGTTTGGTTATCCACATAGCTTCTTACTTCCCGCGAAAGCCGAAAGTTAATAAAAGCCGGAAAAAGGACTTCCTAAGGAAGCTAGCCCAAGGTAACTTTCCCGGGAAATCAAAATTTCGACTTATGTGGGAAGTTGACGGAAGACCTACGAAGGAATGAATCAAATGGGTATTTATATAAAGCAAACTTTTTATATTTCATTCCTCTCTATCAAAAGACTCCTCTTGCTACTATCACTTGAACTTACAAGCTCGCTCCCGCAATTTCAAGTTTTTGCTTCGGTGACTCTACAGATAAAGCCTCATCTTATCTTCTTCCTCCTCTTGTTTCTTCTCCTTTTCTTTCTTCTCGTTTTCTTCTTCATTTTTTTTTTTGATCTGTTAGAATTGAGATAATTTTTTTTGTTGGAGAACACCATATTCTTGACTGATTTTGGGGTGGATTTTGTGTTTGTTGATCATAGAGATTAGGGTTTCTGTGTTTATTTGTTGATCTATTTGGGGTGGTTTAGGGTAGGTTAGAATCTCATGGTTTGGGGTGGGTATGATCAGCTATGGGATGATTTGGGATGGGTTCCAAAAAATTCTGCAAAGTGGTACATCATCCTTTACGGAGCTTGAACAGAACATGGCCATCTCTTGTTTGATTATTTAGGTCAGCCCTTGATCAATAAGCAATAGCCCCAATGCTAGCTGATTGGAAGATTCAGTCCCTTTCTTGTTAGCCCCAAAAATCTGGGTTTGAAGAAATTCTGCAATAACCTAGATTCTTTAACCACAAAAAAACATATTTTATACCAATGGACATGATGTATAGATATTTTGTGGTCATGCACAGATCAAAGGTAGCCTTACGATTAGGTCACCCCTTGAATAAGCAATGGCCCCAATGCTAGGCTGATTGGAAGATTCAGTCCTATTTCTTGTTAGCCCCAAAAATTTGGGTTTGAAGAAATTCTGCAATAACCCAGATTTTTTAACAAAAAAAAATCCATGTTATAGCAATGGACATGATGCATGGATATTTTGTGGCCATGCACAGATCAAAAGGTAGCCTTACGATTAGGTCACCCCTTTGAATAAGCAACAGCCCAAAGTTAGGCTGACCGAAAGATTCAGTCCAACCCAAAAATCTGGGTTTGGAAAATTCTGCAATAACCCAGATTTTTTAACCTAAAAACACTCATATTTTATACTAATGGACACGCTGCATGGATATTTTCTGGCCATGCACAGACCAAAAGGTGGCCTTACGATTGAGCCACATCGACCACATGTAGGACATCTATGGACATAGGGAGCACCGTCTTATTCGGTCCCTGTATAATCTCTACACTTTCTAGAAAAGGTGAGAACTCATCACCTGGAGGCTACTTCGATTTTACACCAGTTTTTTAAATAGAGATTCCTAAAGAGAGACAATGTAGAAGAAAATATGGGAGACTAATTGCAATTATATGAAATGCTCTACATAAATGTAAGTATATGGAATGCTCTACTTATATGTATAGGTTGATACATTAATATGCTCTTATACAAATTATATTAATGGATGGTGGCAGAATGGCAACCCAAGGTACAAGTCAATCATCCCAAAGGTTCCTAAGCAAATTGGAAGGCAGTGAACACTAAATTGTATATGGAAATAACCAAATAGCAAAATTGTGACATACATTAAGATAACAAAGGTAACTTTTTATTAGTGCAAACCAAACACATATTTTGATTTCTTATTTTAAGAAGCTATTTCTCATGTGTGTAAACCAAACATTATTTTTTCTTCAGATTGACTTTTGCATACTTCTTCGAAAGTTACTTTCCTTGGAAGTTCTCCTAAAGTAGTACTTCTCTTCTCCGAGAAGTTTATCCAAACAAGCCCTAAATACTACAGTGTTAGATAAGCAAGTTGTCTTTGCATTTTAAGTTCACGCAGCAGATTAGCCGAGACCTACATTTGAAGTTGTGAAGAAGCAAAGAGTATGATAACACAGTTACAAAAAGTATCCATTTCAGCTATCACGGTGAATGTAAATGATTGACTACATAGCCGACTTGTTAGAGTCCAAAAATATCACCACCATGTGTAAGACCTTGTTCATTTAAAATAAGAAACTAATATCACAAAACAAACCTGTGAGTCACAAACACGACAGGTCGATTCCCAATGCCTGCAGCAACAAGCTTCTCTAGCAGCATTGAACTGACTTCCTGCACATTTCCAGTGCAAGTGACTAGCAACAACCTCCACAGAAATTCAATGAAGTTTATAATAGAGAAGCAACTAACATAGTAAACTGTGGACAATTATGAATATATAGAGAGCTTTTGGGAAGAAGTAAATAGTACAAGTTTGAAACCCATAGGAGAACCTTGTAAGAAAATGTACTACCATTAAAATGTAAGTCCTGCAGAAATGCACTTGATATTAACAAGGATTTAATTTTGTATTACGACGTATGTTTGAACAATATGCAGGGCCCCAACCGACAACTCGGGAAAAAACAGAAATACATCTGATGAGTGATGACTCCCACCAAAGAGATATTGTATGTTATTTAGTTTCTAAGCTGTCTGCTCTATAAACAATATTCTACTTTTCCCTGATATAAAAACCAAGTTAGGCCTAGCACAAGGTCTTCTAGGATGGGCCCTCAAAGTTATCGGTGCCACTCCTCGGCACAAGACCCATGCGCATGCATAGAGGACAATAAGATCCTTTGAGCATAGTTACCAAATTCGGATACAGGTATAATACGGCAATGATCCGTTTGGGAAGTACAGGTGTTATACGGCAAAAGTATGAAAAAATTAAAGATAATTAATAATTACAAATAAATAAAAATCAGTATATTAACTAATAATATTCATTTAATATGGTAGAAGTATGGCAAAAATACGCGTATTACACGTGTTTAATACATAATTCGTGTATTAAATGTGTATTATATGACGATACACGTATAATACGTAACACGACAAAATTACGTCGTTTCAAACAACCCCCCCTCCTATAAAAGTATTATACGGGTATAATACAGGGGTTTGGTAACTATGCATTTGAGTCCACCAACAAGGACCTTATATTGATCCCTTTAGCTACTGTTTTTCTTAGGTTTCATGGTCCTTTATCTCTTAAATTGTACATTTAAAAAAATTATTAATTTCTCTGAAGTTTCCTTTATGGTTTGGTCATTTGGTATATATCTCTCAAGTTTTCTTTATGGTTTGGTATATTTCTCTTTTCTTATATATTAGCTCTTTAGTGACCTTACAAAGCCACCTAATGCTCCCACTCTTGGAAAGTCTGGTATTGGAACAAGCAAATTAGCGATCTTAAGAATCTTAATTCCTCTATTTGCCATATTTATAGAGAAGCTAATACGGTTACAGATTCTCTTGCTAACTATGGATGTGATATGCTCAGTTCTAGAGTTTGTTCCCTATCAATTCCGTTTGTGAATTTTATTCATCGGTATTAGTATCATTTATATAAATTTCCTAGAAAACTTCGTCAAATTTAATGCATGTGTTTATATCTATATTATTATAATGAGAGAATTGATATTAAAGTGAAATACTTCGAAGTTAAAACCCAAATAATTTGCTTGTTATTAGCCTTTTTTATGAATAAATTGCATGAAATAAAAGATATCCAAAAAGTAGCAAAACGGCGACCGGCCGATCGATCAGCACACCATCCCCGATCGATCGGCGATGGTGCCGATCGATCGGCAACATATAGCCAATCGATCGCCAAGCAGAGAATTTTCTTGGAAAACGCGATTTCTTAACCTTTTAACTCCCCTTGGGTTCCTAATCTTATAAATACTTCTTTAACTCGAGAGTTAAGTTTTCCAAAGTCTCCTAAACCTAAAAGAGAGAGAGAAGGGAATTCTAAGAGTTTTTGCAAGAGGATCCAATTGGAGAAGAATGGTCGCTTGAGAATCGAGATCCAAGCATTAGTAAGCGGTTGATCGTAGGGAGACGATCTTGAGAGGTAAGAATGTAAGATGCTATTTATAATTAACAATTTAACTAATAGGATGTTAATTTTAGATCAAGAATGAGTGTAGATAAACCCTAAATTTTCAAGATTTTGATTTGAGTGTAAACCATGTAAACCAACCCCAATTGAATAGAACAATGTTATGTAGTCTTTTTAAGGTTTAGATCTAAAAACCAGACTCGAAATAATTGAAAGGATATTGATAAAAATCATGAATATTGTTTTATTGCTAAGATATAACATATAATAGATCTTGATTGAATAAAAAGGAAGAAGATGAATGATGATCATGGAATATTCTATGGAGGATGGGATATATGTTTTGGTTATAATTGAAAGAATGATTAAGGATTTATGACTTCATATTTTTAGACAATATTGATAATCTTCATAACACGAATATATGTTAATATATAAGAATTATGGTATGACATTACTTGTTAAGTTATGTTTATTTATGCATCTATTGTCACAGTCAAACATGAGTCATACATCATGGTATGATGATAAGTCTGTATGAGTTCATGCATTTTGAGACCACATGGTATGGAAATGAGCATGGAATTTATATATAGATGGTACAGAAATGAGCATAGAATTTACATATAGATGGTACGGATATGAGCATGGAATTTACATACAGGTGGTACGAACCTTAGAATTTATGTGGACTTAGGACCCTAGTACGAAATTGGTAATAATGAAATGTCATGGATATGGATGCACGTTCTAGATATCGATGTGCGATAATTCTGCAGTACGTACTAGATACAGTGATCGTTCTAATGTGAAAATAGAAATATGGTATAGATCTAATATGAATGGAATGAGTTTTGAGTATGAAAATGTCATGGAATGGTTATATGAACTGCATTATGTTTCTGCACTCTGATATTATTAATTATACATTACTGAAAATGCACATTATTTATATTGTTAATTATGTCTTGCATCCGCTGAGTAATTCTAATACTCAACCAAATTTTTACTGTTTGGTAGGTTCAGGGTTTGACATCTGTGCTTTAGAACTGTGGATTGAAGAAGAAATGAAGAATACGAAGAGGAGCCCGAAGGTGATTATCTTGAAGGGGAATGGAATCTAGATAGATGGCCCTACTGATGATTCAGTAGTTATTTTAATTTGAAAAGACTATTACTCAGACAATTTTAATGATGTTGCTTAGATTAAATTCAGTTTTAAATTTTTTGATCACATGGGATGATCAGATTTAATTATGGTTATGATTAGTCATTTAATTTGGATGATGAATTTTTAGGGATTATCAATTAAATTTTGTTTAATGCTGAAGAAATTTTGAGACTCGTATTTTTATATGCCTTATATGCTGATGAGTTAGATATGCAGGCAACGGTCCAAATTCTTATTTGACTAATATAGGATTTTGGGGCATTACAAAATGTTACCACTTTTCTTGAGTCAATGGTTCAAGCTCAGGCTTGTAATTCTCCTTCTCTTAATTTTAATTTTTCTTTTTCCGTGCATGCACGGATTCCATGCTACTGTAATTTTGCCTCAATTTATTATTAGGTAAAAGATAAAGTGACGCTTATTACAAAAAAATCAGAAAATTCAATCAACTATTCATCAATAGAAGAAGATATGCTTAACCAAAAAAAATCTAGAAGAAAGTATGAAGTATGAACCACTCAACACTCAACAGAACTCTAAGAAGCCAGAACACTCCAGCATCATAGCAAACTAGAGCGAAGATAAAGGAGAAAATATTAAAGAAAATGAACATGCACGATAAATAATTTTTTCTATCTCCTTTCCTCTTCACAATTTCTTTTTCAGGTATCTGCCATTGATTTTTGGGATACACAATTTAAAGGAGAAAAAAAAAAACAGAATTATCTGGGGCTTAAAGGGAGTCATATCTCAGATTATTCGGTCAAAACTTTTGAATTTGGTATATATTAATTTTCCTCATGGTTTTCATTTCACTTACCCTTGAAATCCATTGCTTGATAACTACGGCAGAGAATGAAAATAGAAACAATAATGCTATGTTTGGTTGTCGAGAAAATAGGTGAAAAATTGGAAAAGAAAAGAAAATTTTAGATTTCTAATACAATTGTTAGTTGTATTTTGTCTAATTTTCTTTTCTTTTCCATGTTTTTACTTATTTTCTCAACAACCAAACATAGGGTAAAAGTTTTCAAAAAAACGACAAAAATGCAAATCTAACAAAAAGAGAAGCAAAACGTGAATGTAAAATACAGTGAAAAATATTGAGAAAAAATAAATCAAGAAAAACATCATGGATGGTAATACTCCAATACCAAGTAATCGAAAAATACTCAATTTTTATTTGACTTGCTAATATTATCTGATATTAAGGAAATAATTCCAAAAACTTGACCAACCTATCATAGGTTTATGTATATGTATGCACACCTAATTAAGGTCTAGCAATGATAGAAATCGGGTGGCAGGAAAGGTAATTTATCAAAAATAAAAATAAAAATAAAAATTGTACAATGGCATATAGCTGTAATTGGTTTTATCCAAGTTTGAAACAGTAAAGCCTTTTGCTAACTGTAAGTGTTAGCACTATCACATGTATCTATGCCTAACAGAGAAGTTTGTACAGCTATGTCTAAACTCATGCTGGATCAAGTAAAAGATATCAGACAATTATATGCTCGCATGTATATATCCACATTTTAAACCGACATATGAATGGGGTCATCAATTAATCCAACTCTGATAAACAGTAGAGTAGTAGATACAATAAATCATGCCTTTGTATATCCAATAATATGCATGAAAGATTGATGACAAAAAAGGACAAACCTGAAGAGGAAGGCTAGCTCCAGACCACTGAGTAAGATTTGTCTGCACGAATCATTGAATGGTAGATGTTCATCAGAGTCCCAACCTGGAGACGGCTTAGAAAATTAAAATTACTAGAGCTGCTATGAGCAAGAGAATGAAGGTTACAGTCTTCACAAGGCAATTAATTGTGAGAAAAAAAATCAAGTAATTCAAATTCTAGAACGTTTTCCCTCGTACAATATCTGACTATATGGCATCAAAGTACAGCACAAACCTTGTATTTAACAGTAAACATGCGAGCATGGGGAAAATCAGATGAAAGCCATTCTCTTGGCCAACATGTTCCTTGTTTCCCTGCCTCTTGATCAATCTTCTCTACCAGGCCAGATTTACTGGTTGTTGAAAACTTGTCATCAGCTATGCGCCAAGTCTTGAAAGGCCCACCACGCATGCCATGAATAAAAACAATATCCAATGGAGGAACCTCTGATTGTGAGTAATTGTCAGAACTAGACAAGCTACCATCATCAGATTCCCTGGTTACATGTCTACACTCACTGTCAACAGAATCGTCATAACATTGAGACGAAGTATCTATAGAATATTGCTTTTTTGAAGGTAGACATCTCCGTTTAGTGATGTCTGCATCAGAGTTTTCAGGGCACTTCCAGTGTGGTAGTTCAGGATTTATTAAAAATACCATGTCATTATAGAGGGGGCACGCACTCTTTCGGTTCGCAATACCTGCATCAGGAACATTATCATTTATAGAATTTGCATCAAATTTCTCTGAGCAAAATATATTCAACAGTATTGCCCTAGCATAACTTTGCAGTTTCAGGTCATTGCAACCAGGTATCCTCCCACTGGCACAATCCTCAAGCCATTTGCACCAAATTTCATCTGCTATGACAGCCTTCTGGACCTTTGGAAGAAGAGAAAGGATAGTCAGTAGCCGAGCTGCATGCTTTCGAATGTGAGCCGTAGGAGGAACTCGGACACTGGAAGGATCGTTGGTATCTAAATCAGATGATTCACGAGGAACATTGGAAACCCGCTCTTGTGTTTCAGGGATTCTTGAAGCATCATATGTTTCAATTGCAGCCAGTTGCTCATAGTCATCCCGCAACAGAAAGCGCCTTAGCAAACACAGGATCCCACAATCAGCTATTTTGTTTAGGCATACAGTATCTTCAGCACAAACTTCTGTCAGTGCTTTAATCCCCTTAAGGGTAGCCAGCGCAGAATCTGCAGCATCAAACTTGGGTAAACTATCTTTGTTCAAATTTTTGAATGGTCCCGCAAATGGTTCCATAGAAAGAAGATCTGCAAGAGGGAATGCATCAATAGAATCGGTGGATGTTCCCAATTGATTTCCTGCTAGATTAACAACAGCACCCGCCAATTGATTGGCAATTAGTGCAGCGGAGAGAACGTTGGATTGATCAATTTGAGTCTGCAAAAATTAATCATCTTCATAAGTACCGGCAGAAAATATAAATTTGATACGATGTACTTCCAGAAATCAATAACTACTAAATTGTTCAAACAAGAAGCAGTAAAATCAATTTTATTTTATTTTAAATACAAAATAGTATTGAGAAAAGGAACATCTTTGTACCTTCACTTTGTCGCTTTTAGGCTGAGTGCTTCCTTTGAATGATGTTGTCTTACTAGAACCCAGAAATTCAGTGAGCAAAATAGTTAACCATCCTTGAGAAATTGGTATAGATGATGGACCATAGTATTCAAGAATGGACGATAGGATTTTAGTAGCTGAAAACCGTAGAGTGTCTGAGGAGAATTTCCCACAAACCCAAGTCAGAAGAATACTGGACCACTTTTGACTTTCTTCAAGAGACAAATGTATGTCCCCAGTGCAAAGCAATTCCAGGGCTCTTGCCAATGTTTCTTGCACAGGCTTATGCTTTGCAGTCCGTTTAGCAGTTTCTCTCATCAAATGAAGACCCTTATCCATTACTACCTTCTGCGCAGAAGGACTTCTCTCAACAGAAACCAGAAAGGCAGACAAAGCCACCCGAACCAAAGGAATGTCTTCGGTTTTACTAGCATGAGAAACAGTAGAAAGCAGACTCGAACTCCAATTGGAAACAGAATCACTTAAGGGCAAATTTTGATCCTCTAATAGCAGTTGAGCTACCAAACTCCCATGCCATTTTACTGTTCTCTCAGGCGCCATCAAAGCAGTCATGACAGCATGCCCATCTTGATCTAGTTCTTGAATATGAGATCGATTAAGATCTGACGACTTTGCCCAATTTGCTAGGGCCCATGCTGCAAAAGGTACAGCAACATGTTCACTCTGCAAATCATCCCAGAGGCCTGGAACAGAAATAGAAGACAAATTCTCTTGTGCTAGCGAACTACCATGACTTTTTTGCAATACAAGAGTTTTAGGTATATGTTTAACTGATTCTAAGTGATTGGCATCGGAATTCTCTAAGTTTAGTAGCCCATTAGTTCTTGAAAACCCTAATACGGTTGTGCCTCCAAGAATCTTTATTCCGATGCCCCGCATTCCTTTTCCACCATCCCCATCATTTTCATTTCCATGTGGCTCATCCAAATGCATGCCACCTTCCTCAATAACTTCAATGGCTGCTGCAATATCTCTCATATCGGCATTACCAGGCAGAGATGGCTGAAATGATACTCTGTCTAAGCTATCACAGTTGGATGTGACGATGTCCATAATGGCAGCAACAAGCATGCTCCTACCTTTCCAGTTATCAAAACCGTCGAAAGAACTTCGTCTAATATGCTGCTCCCACAGGAACACATTATATTAATGGCAAAATACAAGTTCATACATCAGCACAATTAGAAGCACTGAATATTCAAGTGATCTTGTTGTGACGATATCACCATTCTAAAACATCATATAGAAACCAATAAGAAACATTCGTATTACCAATCCATAAATCACTATGTTTTATCACTTTTATCTAACCTGTTAAAGCTACTTCATAAAATAGGTTCATCGAATTCAAATCCTAACTATCATGGGGCAAATACATTGCATATTCAACTAATTCCACATAAACGTCTATAATTGTTCAATATATAATCAAATACTGATACAGAAAACTATAAATTTATAAATTCAATAAGAGGAGATTCACATTTCCTCCAAAAACAAAACAAAGCCTTGCTTAAAAAACTCACCTTCTTCGAACCCTGAGGCTGAAACGAGAAAATGAACCTTAGAAGATTCGGAACAGCATGAGGCCTCCCAAGAACTGTCTCGCACACATTCGGATCCGCAATCAAATAGGCGAGAGCCCTTGCAGATTCCGCCTGGGTGCCGCAATTATCGCCCAACGACGCAACCGCCTCGAGGAGCCAATCAACGACGGCGCCACCACCGGCACTGACGATTGCTGACCTACGACTCTCATTCGCCGCAGCGATATCCGCGAGAAGCGCCGCAACCCTGAGCTCAAACCCCGATCGAACCTCCTGGTTCGCCGAAGACAAAACCGATCTCAAAGACTTCCAAAGAACAGCAGCAGCAACGCCGGTCTGCTTCATCCGGTTGACGATCTTCTTGACAGAATCATTCGATCGCTCGATCGAGTTTTCGATATCGGCGTAGAGATCATGGGGTTTCTGATTGAGCCGTTCGTCGTTGGAGTAGATTAGAGCTGCAGAAGCTATAATGGTGGAAATTAGGGTTGCAGAAATGGCGAGTAGGGATTTGCGGGAGAGTGAGGAAGAGAGAGGAGAGAGAGTGGAGGCTTGGTGGAGAATTGGAGGGAGAGGAGGGACATGGAGGGAATTTTTGGAATCGTTGGGGTATTCGATGGAAGTTTCGGGTTGGCGAGATGAAGGTAAAGAAGAAGAAGAGGAGGAGAAGGTGCGAAGAGGAGTGTAGAGACGATAACGACGGGCTCTGTTGCAGAGACGAAGCATGGTTTTTAGTTTCTCAATTTTGCATTCCTATTTTATTTGAGGATAATAAGAGAAGTTGTGTTTCTTCTTCTTCTTCTTCTTGGTGTTGCAGTTGCTATTTGCAGCGTATCTGGCGGCAAAATAACCTCTTGAGGGGTTAGAATTCGCGATTTGGATGGAAGACTCGTCTACTTATAGGACAGAAGCTTGGGTCAAGAGATGGAGTCGGTTTTGTGTGTGCAAATCGGCACGCAGATCGCGTGAGCCCCAACAATGAAATTGCGCCACGTATACTAATCGTGAGTATATCGGTAAATATATTCATATTTTGTAGGGCAATGAGCCGATTGCTCTCGCTATCACAAAAACAGTAGTCTTAAAATTAAAAAAAAATAAAAAAATAAAAAAATTTAACCCTGATGGTTAAATTTTTATTTTATTTTTTAAATATTATGATAGGTAATAGATGCTTTAACGCGAAAAAAAAAGGGTAATTCTCTCAAGTTGAACTTGAGAGAATCCTGTGCCAAAAAAAAAAACCACATCTATTTGCTCATCACCGAGGTCTTTTTTTTGGTAATCAGCTATATCATTAAACCAAGAAGCAAAATACAACGAATGGGTCAGGGAACATGGACAGTCCGAATGACCCTCGGATCAAAAGGATAGGAACAATTTGGACGAGAAAGGGGCCCTAGAATCCCCTTGATATGACAGGAGAGGGCCCACCTAGCCAGGAAATGGGCCTTAGAATTCGCGCTTCTACGATTGCTTGAGATTTGGCTAGAGGAAATTGCATCCAAAGGGTTTTGATGTCGTCCATGAGAGTCTGTACGTCCTAGTGTATGGAGTCTGAATGGCCTAGGAGGAAGGATATAAGTTCCTTTGCATCCTCTTGCCGGACAAAATGGGTCCAGTCATGTTGGCCCGCAATGCTAAGGCATAGAAACATTGCCTTTGCTTCTGCTACCAGAGCACTACCAACATCCACTGGGAAAGAATTTCCGAAGATGGTGCAACCCTTGTGGTCACGGATAGTAATACCAGCTCCTGCTTTGTTGGTGTTGACATCCCAAGAGCCGTCGAAATTCAGTTTGAGCCAGCCAGAGGAGGGAGGGGACCAGATGAAGGTTGAATAGTGGGAGCCGCCATGGGATTAGCAATAGATAGATCCTGAATAGCCTTGATCTCCTTGGAGAGGGAGTCAGCTGAGTGAAGAGTTCTAATGGGGCATGACTGAATTCCGTCAAAAACTCGAGCGTTTCGTGCCCGCCAGATTGCCCAAAGCAAGGCAATAACTTGTATGGAAATGACATAGTTATTTGATCCAAAGTCTGGTTGGGTAGTCCAAGCCGTCCACCAAACACGAAATGAGGAGGGGGAGGGATTGGGAAGGCGCCAAATCAAAGGTGAACCGAATCATATACTTTTAGCAAAAGCGCACTGGAAGAAGAGGTGGGTAATGGTTTCAGTTGGGGATCCGCAATGCAAACAGTGACGATCAATAGGAATATGTTTAGAGTAAAAGACTTCTGCCACCGCAAGGGACCCCTTGCAACAATGCCAAAGGAATGTTTGAATTTTTGGGGGAATGGGTATTTCCCATATTTTGTTCCAAATTGTATTAGGGCAGTAAGAGGACGAAGAGCTTGGTTTGTGGAGTTTGGGGGGGTGGGGAGGTAGAATTGTGGGCTAGGTGGCAAGCGGATCTGACTTGGAATTTTCCATTTGTGGTATAGTGCCAAATCAATTTGTCCACTTGATCCAACTTGCTTGGATCCAAATTGGTGATGACTTGGACTTCTACAGGTTGAAAGAGTTGGTTTAAAAGAGGAAGATTCCAGTTACCAGAAGGTGTCACCACTAATTGAGAGACTCGGGTAATATGGGGATGACCACCATGGTGCGAGACAGGTCTGAATTGGGGAAGGGATGGCACCCAACCATCTTCCCAGATATGAATGACCTTGCCTGAGCTAAGATTCCATCTTAGGCCTTGAACAAGAAGATCTCTAACATACAAAATGCTACGCCAGCCCAACGAGGGGCGGTTACCCACTTGCGCCTTCAACAAGGAAGATCGGGGAAAGTGAATTCCCTTAAGGACCCAAGTCCAGAGAGCTTTGGGCTCTTGCACCAACCTCCAGGATTGCTTGGCCAATAATGCTTGGTTGAAGAGGGAAATGTTCCGGAATCTCATTCCTCCTGTACCCTTGGAAGCGTAAAGGCTATCCCAGCTATGCCAATGGATCTTGCGTTCGTCGATTCTTTGGCCCCACTAGAAATTTGCGAGGGCTGAGTTGATAGCTCATGACCACCCGATGGAAAATTTGTAGTAGCTCATGGCGTAGGATGGGATCGCTTGAGCTACACTTTTGATTAGGATACCTTGCCCTGCTTGGGTAAGGAGAGAGCTTTTCCACCCCTGGAGTTTCTGCAACATGCAAGTCTTTAGGTAGTTGAAGGCTTGAACTTTTGATCCGGTGAGCTTGGAAGGGAGGCTGAGGTAATGCTCGGGGACTGAGAGGTGGCAAATGTGCATAGCCTTTGCGATGATTCTCCTAAATTTCCATGGAGTGTTGGCACTGAACGAGATCCTCGATTTTTGGAAATTGACCATTTGGCTAGACGCCTTACAAAATTTGTCTAGCAACCTCACCAAGCTATCAGTCTCATGGAGGTTGGCCTTGATGAAGATCAAGCTATCATCTTCAAAAAAGAGGTGCGAGATAGTCGAGGCCATTCGGGCCAACCTGATTCCGCTAATACACTGTGAAGAGGTAGCTTGATGGAGCATGAAAGATAATGCTTCAGAACACAACAAAAAAGGTAGGGGGATAAGGGATCACCCTGCTAGAGGCCTCTCGTGGGCTTGATGTGACCATGAGGTTCACAATTAATCAAAATCGAGTAGGCTTTACTCATGTCTAGCTTCACTGCCGCATTGAAGTGTTTGCTTCGTCTGGATTTTTTTAGGAAGTGGAACACCTCGTGCACAATAAAAATGTTATCAGTAATTTGTTGGCCTGGTACAAAGGCAGCTTGTTCTGGGGAGATGATTGACACCATGATGTTCTTGAGTCGGTTGGCCAAAGCTTTTACCATGATTTTGAAGATGACATTGTAGAGGCTAATGGGGCGAAATTGGGTGATGTTCTGAGGCTGTTGAGTTTTAGGTATAAGGGTGATGAAAGTGTGGTTGAATTTTTTCAAGAGGAAGCCACCATTGAGGAAGCTTAGGGCTGCTGAACAAACTTGGGGACCGACGATATCCTAGTTAGCTTGATAGAAATGGCCTGGAAGGCCGTCTGGTCCTAGGGCTTTAATAGCACCAAGTTGGAAAGCAGCTGTTTGGACCTCGAGGGGGGAGAATGGTCGATTAAGGGATTCGTTCATGGCTTCCGTGACACGGGAGGGCATGTTATGAAGGAGATCATCAGTTGGGATGGGATTAGAAGAGGTGAAGAGGTCTTGAAAATGTTGGATGATGTGGTTCTGGAGGTGGGTGTTCTCTTGGATCTGTTCTCCAGTTTGATCCTGAAGACGAGTGATACGGTTAGAACGACGATGTTGGAGGGTAGATTGATGGAAGAAGGTTGTATTCTTGTCACCCATCCAGAGCCATTTGATTCTAGCTTTCTGAGCCTAGAACTCTTCTTCTTGTACGCAGGCCAAATCCAACTCGGCTAGGATCTGATTTTCTTGAAAAAGGGTTGCTTGGCGGTCTGGGCAACTTTTTATAGCACGGATATCATGTTGAAGCTGTTTAATCTGGCTTTGAAGATTTCCAAAAATTTCACGGTTCCAAGATTTGAGGACCTTCTTACAATGGAGGATCCGGTGATGGAGGGAGAACATGGCAGAGCCATAGTGAGGGGTAGCCCACTCATTCGCAATAGTGGACTTGAAAGATTCGTGGGCAGCCCACATAGCTTCGTACCTGAAGGGCCTTCTTTTGGGGGCACTGATCATGTCGGTTGCCACGAGGTCAAAAGGGACTCTAAATGATGGCAAAATGTGGCTTTCTTATGTAGGAGTATACATGAAATAGGTTTTCAATGTAAATGTGGTTTCAATAAGTATAATTTTGGTTGTCATGAAGTTATCACTTGATCACTACAACAAAACTACCGATTAACAACAAATTTTTTTCGTCTCTAATAGGATTTTTCCATGTCTAATACTATTAGACATAGAATTAGTAGCCGTCTCTATACCGTGCCGGATGCTCGTCTCACTGATGCTATTAGACACAGAACAAATAGCTGTCTCTAATATGGCATTAGACACGAAAATTTTTCGTGTGTAAAACCTTTATTCGGAACAAATACATACATTTATGATGTCACTATTTCTGTCTCTAATGAAACATTAGACACAAAAATAGTTCCGTCTCTGATACGACGTTGGTGACGAAAATTTTTCTGTATCTAATATTAATATTAGACACATAAATATTTCAGTCTCTAATTAATAGTTAGTGACGGAAATAGTTCTGTTTCTAATATCTTAGTTGTGACGGAAGTATTTCCATCACTAACTTTTAATTAGAGACGGAAATATTTCCATTTCTAATATTGAAATTGCATTAGAGACAAAAATATTTTCGTCTTTGATGTCTGTTTTTTTTTTTCCAAAAACAATACTTGTAACCTGTAAAACATGTTTTCAAATAATAAAACTCACATACATTCATTCTACATTATATCCACATCCACATTATGAACTCACATAATTAATTGAGGTTACCCAACTAAATGAATGCTTTTAAACTCATGTTTTGCCTCAATTCTCCATAATTAATGGCCAACGGGAGATCTAAGCATGCACATGTACAATGAACTTGAAGGATGCAGGAATCTATTTAGGTCTTACAACCCAATGATCATAACTATATGGACAATTTGCCTACATGATAATGTACGTATCATTTTTTGTGAATCTCAAAAAATTAAAATTAAATTAGCCAAAAAAAAAATTAAGGAATACTACCATTTGAGTGAATTAAAATTAAGAAATACTACCCATTATCATTTTTTGTGAATCTCAAAGGCCTTGACTAGTAAGTTGTCCATGATCTTGCCAACAAATAACATGTTTAATACAGCTGAGGCAAACAAGAAAAAAGGCTGAAATAAAATTTACCAACAAATAAACTACAACTAACCCTAAAATCCCCATACTTTCTAAGAAGTAAATAAAAATAAAAAGAACTGCTCAATACAAATCCTAAAATAATCTAAAAACAATCCATGCTCAACCATAAAAATTATAATAAGAGAAATTAATCGAACTTAAATGATTACTTAGTATATATGATTTTAACCATGGATTGCCTTCTCAAATTAACACGCAACAAAAAAGCAATCAAATGATAGTCATAATAAATAAAACAATCCATCACTCTTTTCAGCTAAATCTATTGCAATCAGAACCAAAATACTCTCTTTTCAACTCAAACAAACCCACTTGTTCATTAGGGAAAAAAACAGCTCAAACAAACCGGAAACTTCAAATGGTAGTGCAGAGGTGTCTTGTATTCTCATCCATAACTCTCGAATTTTTTTGGGAATTTCTTATTGTATTGAGGATATTTTGGGTATTGGGCCATATATACATAATATTTTTTATTTAATTTGTGTCTTTATTTTCAATTCAACAATAACAAGCAAAAAAAAAAAAAATCATATTAATTAATACCGAGAACAATCACTAGAGAACAAACATTAAACAAAATAAATACAAAGAAACCACATTAAAACTGAAATCCATCAATCAAAAATTAAAATTACTACAGAGACAGATTACAATAAAGATTGGAATTGAAACAAGAAACTAGCTCAAGCACTTGGAATCAGTCCTGATCTATATTAAATTCCCACAAGAACACAATAAACAAAACATCCAAAGATGAAAACAAATCAAAATGCATATTAACACAAAAGAGGGGAAATCCATAGTTTTACAGCTAAATAAATCGTGTATATTCAATATATAACAAACACCAAACACTGCAAATCCCAAAACACAGAAAGATTTCACAACCATTTTAGCCAATAATCAAAACACAACAACATCTTAGCTAAAAAAAATAAGGTAAAAAACACGAAAATTCGGAACAAGAAATAAAAACTTTATAAGATTTATGTTGACATACCTTATAAAGGTCTGGGTGGTGTGGAGTTGGTGGCGTTGATGAACCTACAAAAAGCCCATAGTTAGAGAGCTTAGAGAGAGAAGGTGAGATAGAAATACAGAGAGAGAATACAGTAGAGAGAGAAAATAGAGCAGAGAGAGAGATAGAGACAGAGAGAGCTCGATAGAGAGAGAGAGCGAGAGAGACAGCGATAGAGACAGGAGAGGGATAGATAGAGAAGAAGAGCTCGGTAGAGAGCGAGAGCGAGAGAGACAGAGAGAGAGAGAGAGAGCGAGAGAGACAGAGACAAAGAGAAATAGGGACTTACAGTGCTCGAATATGGTCAGCGGTGGTGGTTGGAGCTAGTCAGCGCCGGTGGGGGTGTTTAGAGATAATCGGAGCTGAGAGAAGGAGAGAGAGAGAGAGAGGCACGGTACATGAGAAGAAATTTGGGGGCAAATACGAGTTTCACGGGTTAGGGATTATGTCATCCAAATATAAGATTATTAGAGACGGAAATATTTCCGTTTCTAATACTATTTAATGATTAGAAACAGAAATATTTCCGTGCCTAATACTATTTAATGATTAGAAACGGAAATATGTCCATCTCTACTACTGTATAGGTTCAGAAACAGAAATATTTTCGTTTCTAATGATCATTTAACTTAGACACGAATATTTTTCATCACTAACACCAACTTTCGTGTCTACATAAATTAGACACGGAAACTATTCCGTCACTAATATATGTTTTATTAAGAAAATATACATAAATGTTAGAATATATATTAGATACGAAATGTTAGTGACGAAATTTATTTCCGTGTCTATAAGTGAGGTATTAGAGATGAAACTATTTTCGTCTCTAGTATGCCATTGCTAGTCGGTAGTTTTGTTGTAGTGGATATTTAATCCTATTCGTGTATAAAATGGAGGATGTGAAACTATGTGGATGAAATTGGTAAAGTTTTGGGTTTTGAATGTGAATAATGAATGGAGGATGAGTTTTGCATGATGGTGGATGAGTATTTATGCATATAAATAAGGTGAATGGGCTTGATAAGGAGGATGAGTTGTGATTTTGCTTATGAATCATGTTGTTAAATCTTATATGTGTGATAAATTATATCGGTATGATCTTCATGGTAAATTATACGTATATAACTTGTATGGTGGTTGAAATTCTGATGGGCCTTGACTTAGAGGAAGGTCTTTCAGATCGGGAATTCTCCAACCGTGTTGATTGGGATGCTTTGGTGGAGTCCATGGTGGGAGACCGAAATCTAAGAGATAACCTAAATGGATGTTAATCACGACACTCAAGCACAAATACACATGCATGCATGGTAAGTTTATAGTCTCAACAGTACACACATCTCAAGAACACTAGCACATTACAAGTTTGCATACTACCTCATGGTTACTAGCATGTCACAAGTTTGGATACCATCCCATGGCTACTAGTACGCTACAAGTTTGAGTACTACCTCATGGTTATTAGCACGTTACAAGTTTAGATACTATCCCATAACTACTAGCACTTTACAAGTTCGCATACTACCTCATGGTTACTAGCACGTTACAATTTTGGATACTATCTCATAACTAGTAGCACATTAGAAGTTTGCATACGACCTCATAGTTACTAGCATGCACGTAAGTTACAAGTTTGGATACTATCCCATGACTACTAGCATGTTACAAGTTTGCATACTACCTCATGGTTACTAGTACGTTACAAGTTTGGATACTACCTCATGGATACAAGTATGCATGTAATTCACAATTACAAGTCCAAGAGTCTCACAAGTACACGAGTCAAGGTGATAATATGGTGTGCTCACATGTTTTCCGCACTCTGATCATGTAAATATGTTATGTATGATAATCATGATTATATACATGTGTTATTATATTGTTAGTTAGACTTTCTATCTATTGAGCTCTTTGTTGCTCAATCGAACTATTATTTTCAGTAGGTATAGAGCAGGAGCGAGCTGCCGAGCCTTGGTTGAGGATGTTTATCAGGAGGAAGAGGAAGAATTTGACCTCCTTGAGGAGGGAGAGAGGGATCTTGTCCATTTCCCTTATTATTAGACTCTTGTTTTATTGGAAGATTGTAATAGACACTAGAATATTTTATATTGATGTTGCTTAGGTTATAAACTTGATGTTATCCGTGACTCATGTACAGTCCTTATCCTTAAAACATACAAGACATGCTAAATATGAACATGAAAATTTCTCACAATAATGAATTCCAATAATGAAATATCATTAATAATCCAAAATTGTGAGACCAACTTTAACATAAATGAACTTGATCATCCAACGTGATCATAATGACTGAATTAAAACCTAAGCAACATAGTTTGAAATTCTCTTATTCCATTCCCTTAAAACTAAAATAAACAATTAAAGTTCTAGACTCAAGAATATGGATAGAGGTCTAGATTGATCTCCTCATCATGATAATCACCTTCCTGTTCTTCAGTATATTCTTTCTCTATCCAAGGTTCTGGAGCACAAATGTCAAATCGTGAATCTGCCGACATAAAAAGTACAACTGAGCAAATGAAAGTTCAGTATATACAAAGTCTAGCTAACAATATACACTAACATGTGTTTTCAGTCATATCAATATATATCTTTACTTACAATACATGTGTAGAAAACATGTAAGCATATCATCATACCATGGATGTGCAGACTTGCCAACTTATGTGGACTTGTGATACGTATGTAGATGCATGTTTCCAAGCTTGTTTTACCACTTTCATGTAAACATGTCAGGTCCTTACCATCACATGTTGCCATGCTTGTTTTACCAGGTCCTTACCACCACATGTTACCATGTTTGTTATACAATTCTTACCACCACATGTTGTCATACTTGTTATACCATTCTTACCACCACATGTTACTATGTTTGTTATGCCATTCTTGTCGGGGTCCTATCAGTCATGTGCAAACTTAACAACTGACCATGCTGTGATTGTGCTTGACTTTGTCGTGATCAACCTTCATTTAGGTTATCCCTTAGATTCCGATATCTCACCTTAGAAACTCCAGTAAAGCGTTCATTTAAACAATAGTTAGAGAATTTTAGGTTATTGATATCATTCTCCAAGTATTTTCCCATATGAAATTTAACCACCAATACATGTTTAAATACATATACTTAACATGTGAGATCATATCGTAATACTTAATCATGCAAAGGAACATTCATAATTGTAACAACATGCTCAACAAATCAACATGATCCATATTGCAATAACAATTATGACCATCTATTCCAATTTCCATCACAATCCGACATGAAACCCATCTTCCATATCCAACTTCACAATAACCTAGGAATACATCCCTTTCTCCATATTCATTTACATAAACATGAAATTCCAGAAAATTATAACACTATAATGCATTAATTCCATAATTATAATCCATTAGCAAGAAAAGAACCATCACCATGTCCAATTGAATCCTTTCAATTTCATTAACCCTAACAATAGTAAAATCATCAACATTTTCAATGCAATTCCATGTACCCATTCAAATCCTTGAATCCCTTACACTTGAGATCATACAAATCATACCATAGATCCAAATTCATGCACAATCATATTTTCATCAAGTACTCTTATCATATCCATTATTAGGTTAGACAATACATAGTACCTTTCACAATCGTCTCCTTACGATTAATCACTTGCGAATGGCCTTGAATCTTGATTTCCAAGCGATCTTTCTTCTCCAATTGAAAACCCTGTTCAAACCCTAGGTTTTCCCGTTGTTCACTCTGAAAAACTCTTATGATATTTCTCTAACCCTAGACCCAGGAAATAATGGATATTTATAGGGTTTGGAACCCTAAAACACTAAAAAGGTATAAAAAAAACACGTTTTTACGCATTCTTGTGTGCGACCACCACTCGAGCGGACCCCTCTGGCAGTCAAAATCTGATCCGCAGAGTGGGTTCTAGACGCGGCCGCTCGGGCGGTCCACCGACTAATTTGTTATTTTTTTTGTTAACTTTAATTTCATGAAATTAAATCATAAAAAAGGATATAATGAACGAAATATTTGGGTTTCTAAATACAACCGGTCCACTAGCCAAACCACTGATACTAGTTCCTTTGAAGTGGTCTATGGGGGGAATCCCATTAGCCCATTAGACTTGGCCTCGCTTCCCACAACTCATTATTTTAGTAGAGATGTTGAAGAACAAACCAAATACATTCAAAATTGCATGAGCAAGTACGTGCCCGCATCATCAAGCAAAATGAGAGGTACCGAAACAATGCCAACAAGCATAGAAAACCCACTGCATTCAAGAAAGGATACTTGGTATGGATTCACCTTTGCAAGGAGCACTTTCCACCTCGATGCAATAGTAAACTTAAGCCCCGAGATGATGGTCCTTTCAAAGTTCTCCAGGGACCATTTTTTAGAAATTAGAAGGAGGGTGAAAGTCACTATTTTTGGGGTTATTTTATAGTCAAATATGATTTTTCTCATATGCATTAAATCCAGTAAACCAAGCATGGTTGGAAAGTTCTATGAGTCTACTTTCCAACACATCAAATGGTGTGTTATTTTGAGCTCTCTAGAAGAAGTTGAGGACATTTTACTAAAGGGTGTCAGGGCTGGTTGCAATACCTGAAAATCAAGCATGTTAAATTTTTTTCATGTGATATTCCAGTACATCTCCGTGGAATTTAATTTACTTGCTATTTATTTAGCATCTTTCCATCTCCTATATCTCCTCATAATATTGTGTTAGTTGTCATTTAAGTTTTAGTCAATGTTTCTTTCCCATTGTTGCTTGAAACTTGTGTTGTCTCTTTTGGAGAGGTTGTTTTTGAATTTTCACTTATGGTTGGAGGGTTGCTCCATGCCTATTTAAGCTCTTAGCCTTGTAATGTGGGAATTCCAAAATTTTGAATGAAATTCAGTCTTTGAAGAAAGAGTTCTTCTTGGTATCCTTTGCTCTTATCCCTTGTGGATTCCAACGGGTGGCAAGCTTGTGTATTTGAGTTTTCACTTGTGTTTCATCCTTTCTTCTCCATTTACCGATGTCTTACACCTAGCCCTGTCAAGAGAAATCATCAATGACCGTGATGAAATATTTCTAACCACCTGAGGATGGTGTGGGAAAAGGTCAATATATATCAGTATGGATGATTTTTAATAGACCAAGACTTCCAGTAGCACCTTTCTTCCTATTCTTTGTGTGTTTACCCTTACAATCAATTCAAATCCCAAATGCTTGTGCCACAACATGAAAGAATTTTCATTCATTATTTTCCTTTTTGATCCAGAACTCCCACACATGTACATGGATAAAAGTGATGCCTTATTACTAAACAATGCTACTTTAGGATGCAAAATGCTAGGATGAATCAGATAGAGATCACCATATAGTCCTTGGAGTAAGATTTTCCTCGTTCGCAAATCCATAATACTAAAGCCCCAAAGGTAGAAGACAATAACACAATTATTATCTTGCGTAAAGTGAGAACCAAAAGGGAGATTTTTGCAATTTTTAGGAAAAAGAAGAGCATTACGAAGCTGAAAATTAGAGTGAGTATGCAAAAGAGAATTACAGACTTGAGTGATGAATGTAGTAGAGCTATTACCAACTTGAACAAAATCATTGCCATCGTAGGGGATGGATTAATGGAGATTGAACCAATCATTTGTCATATGTTTTAAAGCTTATGTTTTAGGATACCAATTGGTATTGTAGGGCTACTGAATGGACATGGAGGAGAGACTCCTCCTGAAAGGCTAATTGAATCGGTGATGACATTGCAAAGGAGAGTGATCGGGGTTGTCATAGATCTGGAATTGAGTAGGAGATGTAGTGATCGATGGAGGTTGCTGGGGGGCATTGTATTGCTGTGACTGCTGATTGGAACGACCACAAAAATAGCAGCCACCATTATTTTGGGACTATGAACTCCCATTATTGAAGCCACGTCCTCCATACCATGCTGATCATTTGGTCGTTGTGTTTTAAGGGATGTTGGCTGAGCATCGATTTAAGCAAAGGGAGGATGAAGATGAGCAAAATGTTGCTAATGGTGAAGTATTTGAGACCGCAACTCCTCGAAGGTGATGGGTTCAAAACGGTTGTGATGGCTGTAATAAAGGCTTCAAAATAAGATGTAAGACCATTTAAGGTGTGGAGGACAGGATGTCATTTAAAACTGGTTGCTGAATTGCAGCAAGGGCATCCGAAAGTCCTTTGATTTTTAACAAAAAATCAGAGATGGAGGTTGATCCTTTTTGGATAGATTGAAGCTGGCCATGAAGGTGGATCAATTTCACATGGGGTTGTTGTGCAAAGCTATTCTCAAGGGCCCTCCAAACTTTCTGAGATTTGAGTAAGCCGACCATGTGGGTGAGGACGCTCTCTGAGAGTGTTGTGTTTATTCAACTAAGGATATATAGTCTATGCGACACCATTGATGGAAATCTGTATTAGCTTTGTCTCCAACGAGAGGAGAAGGTTGAGCAATTGTTCCATCTACATAGCCAAACAAATCTTAAGAAATCAAGATAGGCATTAGTTGTCTATTTCATAGTAGGTAATTGGATTCATCAAGTTTGATGAAAACAAGGTGAGTGGTGTTGGAGGTATTGATGGAGGGTAGTACGGATGATGGAGGGGGTGTTGAGAGTCACCACCGACTCTCCTCTCTCCCCAAGTTTCTCTCCATCTGTCTAGAATCTTCTCCGTCTCTGGATTTCTCTCTTATCTCTATCTCTCTTCTAGGTCCCTCTCCATCTCTCTAAGACATCCCTCAACATTTAATGTACCCACCCACTCCACCGACTTACCCTACTATAAATAGAGGGTTGGGACCTCTTGTTTGCATTGAAGAAACACACAAGCTCTTAAGTGTGTGAAGTCCTATGTGTGTGTGAGCTCTAGTGTGAGTGTGAGTGTCCCGTGAGTCCCTTGAGTGTATTTGGCTATTGTACATTTTTGAGTTAGTGCATCAATAAGAGTTTCTTTATTCAGGTTCCGTTGCTACTATATTTAACAATTTGGTATCAGAGCCAAGTTGTCAAGGATTGGTGTTTGAGCGCAACGAAGGAGAAATCTTGTTCGTGCACAGTCCAGTTTTGTGAAGTTGATTGATCTGGGATCAAACTTACTTGGTGGAGTACATTAGGACATACCAAGTCATGATGGCGGATCTGACGAGTGCAACTGGTGGAATGAAGAAGCTTAACAACCAATATTATAGCAACTGGAAATTCTTTATAGAATCGTACCTATAGGGATAAGATCTATGGGAGGTCGTTAATGGTAACGATACTAATCCACCTCCTCAAGAGAATGCTGATGCACTGAGGTGCTGGAAAATTAAGACTGGAAAGGCTATGTTTGTGCTTAAAGCAACTATCAGAGAAGAGTTGTTTCAGCATATCAGAGATGCAGACACACCAAAAGCAACATGGCCCTCTTCTCAAGGAAGAATAATGCATGACTTCAATAACTAGAGAATGAGCTCATGTCAACCTCACAAGGAGAAATGACAATCAACAAATATTTTATGAAGGTAAAATCTCTTTGCCGTGAAATGTCACAGTTAGATTCGAAAGCTAATATTGATGAAGATTAGGATGAGAAGAATCATCACCTTGGCCTGAGACCCGAATATAGTAGGTTTATCATAGCGATTTGTGGTTGGCCAACTCAGCCAACCATCCTAAACTTACAAAATCTATTGGTTGATCAAGAAATTCTAACAAAACAAATGACCGGAGTTTCATTAAAAAATGAGGAGGCCCTCTTTAGTAGTAGAAGAAGAGGTGGCTAGGAAAAAAAGACACAAGGAAGAAGGTAGATCGAGGAGGCCACATGAGAGGAACTCTCAGACAGGGGGAGCTAGTATAGTCGAGATAGAGACGTACTATAGTCAAGATGGTGTAATGATGAATGCTACAATTGTGGCAAGAGAGGTCACTTTGAGCGAGATATTTATAAAAAAAAAGGTCAGTAGAAGGCAACTTGGTGACATCCAGCAATCACCAAGGTGAGAGTAGTAGAGAAGAAGAGTGGGATGCAGAAGTATCCTTCGCCATGAGTGAGCAGGTTGGAGAAATCTGCTCAAAAGATAAGATTGTCTTTGAGGACAAGAAGGTAGATAATCAATCTAGTACAGTCACAACTGAAATAGCAGTAAGTTCTATCGTGACAGAAGCATAAAACATGACACATGATGCAATACAAAATCATGGAGCAATCGACTATAACAAAGACTGGATTGTTGACTTAGGTGCTCAAACCACATGACTGGTGATAAGGATATACTACTCAGTACGTCTGAGTATAAAAGTGATCGAGTAGTGGTGATGGCCCACAACTTAAGGCTGCCAATCACTCACATTGGCAAGACGGTGATCGTGCCTCGCTTCAGTCCCCATCAAGTTCAACTATAGAATGTCTATCATGTGCATGAGTTGAAGAAAAATCTTTTGTCAGTATCACAGTTAACAGCCTCAGGCAACTACGTGGTGTTTGTGCCAGAAGACATCAATGTGTATCGAAGCTTGAAGCCATCATATATATACACCTATCATGGAGGGATGGAGGCTAGAATCTATCTACGTGATGTCAGCACAATCAATATATGTAAAAAAGAATCGAAGGTACGAGATTGAAGATATATGGCATGCGCGACTAGGGCATGTCAACTATCACAAGATGAAAGTAATTATGAAAAAGTTGATGCTGAAGGGTCTTCCTCAACTAGATGTTCGAGAAGATACCATTTGCATGTCTCGGGTGCCAACATGGTAAGGCTCATCAACTACCATATAAGGAGTCAAAGTTCAGAGCAAAAGAACCCTTAGAGCTTATCCACTTAGATGTGTCCGGGGTAGTAAATCAGACGTCAATCAGCAACATACGAGACATGGTAACCTTCATTGATGACTATTCAAGGTACGTGAATATTTTTTTTGAAAGAAAAGTCTGAAGTATTGGCCAAGTTTAAGGACTTTCAAGAAAAAAATTAAAGTGAAGTCGGTCAAAATGTTCATTGTCCACGCACTGATAATGGGGGAGAATACACGTCGGATGAATTCTCAGCCTACCTAAGAAAATGTAAAATCTAACATGACAATTGAATTGTGCTAGTAGCCCACAATAGAATGGTGTATCCGAGAGAAAGAATCGGCACCTTGGAGAAATTTGTCGAAGCATGCTACATGCTAATAATGTGCTTGGATGATTTTGGGCAGAGTGCATGAAGATGGCAGTTCACGTGATCAATCACTTACCATAAGCGAGATTAGGATTTGTCTTGCCCTTTCAAAAACTGTGGAATATCAAACCCATAATAAGTCACTTCTAAGTCTTTGGTTGTGTGTGTTACGTGTTCATGCCTGATCATTTACGGAGCAAGTTTGGAAAGAAGGCTCTTCGCTGCATCTTTGTTGGAAATACGAGCGAGATGAAAGGATGAGGAAGTTGAGATCCCCAAAACTGAGCACTATACATCACGAAATGTGGTACTTGACAAGGCTTCATCTTGGTGGTCATCAGAATATGTAATATTGCCAAATTTCAAAGATTTGGAGAACAAGCTACATGAGAAGCTGGTGGAGCCAACTTGAGAAGAAGAATGACAACCCAGTCAAGAAACCGAGCAACAAATTCACCCACTAGGTATTGAGGAATTAAGTAGAGAAGATCAATCTGTAGAAAAATAGCCTAACTCGCCAAAGCCACAAGACATTCCTGTAGATTCATGGAGTACCGGTGTACATCACACCAGAAAAAACTTTGGCCAAGTTAGCATGAAGACACTGAAGAAGAATCAAGGACACAACTACGCAGTTCTACAGATAAAGATAGCCAAATCCGAAGTATGCAAATGCTACTCTTGTTGAAGAAGAGTCAGTGTTGAGAGTCACCACCGACTCTCCTTCTCTCTCTCGCCAAGTTTCTCTCCATCTCTCGAGAATTCTCTCTTTTTTTTCTCTCTCTCTTCTAGATCCCTCTTATCACGCCCCAAAATCTCACCTAAGAGAATGTGAGATCTTGGCACGTGACTTACTTATCAAACCATCCTGTTAGCAGCATTTAAGGCATACTAAAATATGAACCTGAAATTTTTCCCTTAATTTACTAACATTTAATAACTCAACAAACTCCATTTAAAATTCATAATCAACTGAACATAAATAAAATTAATCATCCATCGAGATCTTTAACTATCAAACTAATCAAAACATAATTCTCATTAAAGTCAATTAAAGTCTCCCTGGAATTCAAATAACTAATAAATCAAATTCAATAGTAGAGCCATCGATCAAGATCCCATTCTTCTGCGGGATGGTCACCATTTGGTTCTTCTATGTATTCTTCCTCTTCCCATAGTTTGGGCTCGCAATTGTCGAATCCAATATTTGCCGATAACAAAGTTATCGGTTGAGTAACAAGTTAACCCACCTATATAACAAACCATAGTAAACAATATCATAAACATTAACAACATACATGTGATAGTTCAACTTCAATTTACATACATAAATCAGAGTGCAGAGAAACATGTAAGTACATTATGTCATTCACTTTCTTAGTTCCTTTCTTTTCTTTATTATTTTATAAAAACACATCAACATGCATTGGGTAATAACTTAATATACCGTTTTACCTATTATGGAAATGAATTACTATACTTTACTTACCGAGGTACCACCGTTCGTACATTATCCGGCACAGACGGCTTACTTAGTACATTATTCGATACAACAACTTATTTAATTTGACATAATTATCACTTTTTTGATGGTAGTCGGTTAGTGCAAAACTCATCATGCATCAATAAATTTGTATCTTTTTCAATCTTACTTACTTAGTTAGTTACTTACTTACTTCGCCTTTATCTTGCTTGTGTCCTTATTAGTGCCCTTAATTCCCTCTTTATACATGTGCATGTTTTACAATAGTGAGTGCACAGTGATACAAACTTGAGTAAATTATACCTAAGACTATTAGTCAAGGGTCATGAGAAATCTCATCATAGCGTGTCATTCCACTATGTTAACAAACCTAGGCAAGCAAGACCCTCGTCAAAGGCTCCTTTACTCAAGAATGAATCACGTATAATAATATAAAATAACACATAACAACATTTATAGTTTCAACTATTTAACATACTTAAATTACAGTTTATTTTCAATATGCATAATTCACAATTTAATTCAAATATCAATAACACCTTTTAATTGAGATCAATATCATGAATATGCCACATAATTTATCAATCATAATTCTCATAGAGCATATGTACAAACCATACTAGCATGTAACCTTAATATCACAAAGAGTCCACATCTATCATTCAAATATTTCATCCATTCCATTCAACTCCAGGAATTCATCACTTCCTCCTCATATATCCACATACATCCATCATAAATTCTCAATCCCCTTATTAAAGTATAAACCAAATATAAACATGGTTATTCACATCCTAATCATGTTATTCACATATTACTTTACCATTCATGAAACGATACATCAGGGATAATAGAAATTCTTAGATCTTACTTATTTTCACGTTCTTACTTAGATATATTCCTTTTAATTCTTCCTTTAGATTAACATTCAAGAAATTGAGGACTAGGGATCATTATTTACCTCACTTGATCGCTTCCCTATGATCTTATGCTTGCAAATAGGGCTCGATCTTGATCTTCAAGTCCTTCTCCTTCTTTTCTGATCGAATCCTTAAACTCCTTAGGTTTCTCCATTTTGATCTCTTAGAAAACTCTCTCTTTTAGGTTAAGAAGGCTTTGGAAACCCTAATTCACGAGTTAGAGGGGGTATTTATAGAGTCTAAGACCCAAGGGAACTTAAAAAAAAATCAGAAAATACAATTCCCGAGAAAAATCACCGCACGGGCGATCAATCGGCCATTGTGCACCGATCGATTGGCAATGGTATGCTGATCAATCGGCCATCGCTGATTTTAAAAAAGAAGTATTTTGATACTTTTTTGTTATCTTCGATTTTGTGCAATTTATTCATTGGAATGAGTTAAAATGAATGAAATAAATGAGTTTTTTACTTCGAGATATCAAACATTAATTTTCATCGGAATAATGCATTAAAATTAGACGCATTTCTCCAGAGATTCATAGAATTGGCACAAATGTCGAGAAATTTAATTGGGGTCTTTACACCTCTCCATCTCTCTAAGACTTCCCTCAACATTTAATGTACTCCACCCCACCCCACTCCACCGACTTACCCTACTATAAATAGAGGGTTGAGGTCTTGTTGTTTGCATAAAGAAACACACAAGCTCTTAAGTGTGTGAAGTCCTAAGTGTGTATGAGCTCTAGTGTGAGTATAAGTGAGTGTGAGTGTCCCGTGAGTCCATTGAGTGTATTCGGGTGTTTTACATTTGAAATATCCTTATTCAATGATTCCTTTGACTTAGAGGGGTAGGTCTTCCTAGCAATGTCTACAAATTTTAATTTTAACTAAGTGTTAATCAGAGTTGTGGCAAACAAAGCAATCAAGTACAAAAATAATAGAAGACACACAATTCACAACACACGAGATTTTTTTTACATTGAAAACCCTTCTAGGAAAAACCACGGGACCTAGTCTAGCACAAAATCAACTATGATAATTGTTATCGAGTACAAGTCTCGAATCTTACCTAACCGGACACCAAACACTATTCCTCAATACAGATTCTTCGTCTTAAATTCCACGAACTCCTCGTTTGATCCCTGCAATAGTAGCTCCGGTTCCTCACTGGCCAACGCTTCTCAAAGTATCCAACCACGATCTCCAAAGATGGATCTCCATTCTTGACGGTTTTCGTTCAAGCCAACCAAATACTCACACAGAGTATACACACTGATTTGAAGGATTTAACAGTTTTTTAGAGGGATCTCAAACATATCGGAGATCAACCGATGCAAGAACAAGATGAAATAATTCAATCTTGCATTCTCTAGAGAAGGAGAGAAGAGAACATATCAATTAACCGAACTTCAAGGAGTACTCCACAGGTCAACACGTATCTCTTTTACTATCCTTTAACTGTGGTTAAAATTCACTAATACTTTAAGTTTTTTGTTTTTGGGTAATCCAACTAACATATGATCCGGTTATCATTCTTATATGAAAAGGACCTGGCCTTTTGTAATGACTTGGTACCACCTCGTACTAATAAGTCAGCATGTGGGAGATTTTCCATGTCAAAACTCGATACCTTTGACTTGGCATAACCGGAGTAGGGAAATCCGGTTATAACTCCTGAGGTCGTCATGTGTCCATTTTTGACACCCCTTAACTGTGGTTAAGATGCACCCACCCCTAGGGTTCACCCACCCATCCTTGGTTTTTAGAAAAGAATATTAATTCTTTTTAAAAATATTTTACTATTAAAACACCCAAAAAAATCTTTTTAAATTATAAAAAAAGTATTAATATTTTTTCATAAAAACCAAGCATGGGTGGATGAAACCTAGGGGTGGGTGAATCTTAACTACAATTAAAAGGTATCAAAAGGGACATGTGATGACCTCAAAGGGTGATAAACTAATGGAGGAATGTTGAACTTGTACACCAATGCCAAGTTGGACCCTTGTACACTCATACGAAGTCAAAGTACCAATTCCAATATGGGATTAAGGGGACAGTAAACCCTAGACGTTAAGCATTTTTTTATTTTTATTAGTTTAAGGTGGTATGAAGAGTTTAATCACACCTACGTGTCAACACATGTCCTTTTTAATCCCTATTAACTATGGTTAAGATTCACTAATCCTTAGATTTCAACAAATTAAAAAATATTTAACCTTGGTATTAAAATATCTTAATCCTAAGGTTAAATATTTTAAATATTTTTTCAAAAACCAAGTTTAGATTATTGAACCTACGGATTAAGAAATCTTAACCACGGTTAATAGGGGGTTTAAAAGGACACAGTGTTGACCCGTGGGCACGATTGAACTCTCCCTGAGTTCAATCGTGATTGGCTATGATTCGAACTCAAGTATGATGGCGACATTGATGGCGACGAGCACACGTAAAGAAGTGGCAGCCTTAATTTTATGACTTGGCCCACCTAGAACCCAAAAGCAAAACGCCTGGATTGGCCTATCCATCCACTCAGTAGTCAAATAAAGAAAATGTCAACATTAGTTAGTCGGAGAAATGTTCACCAAGTTGCAGGGTTCAAAGTCTGATCCGGCTCCTCTACTTGAATTGCCACTGCTGGGATCGTGCTTGGTGTTAACTCTAGCATGCCGCCTCATCTACTAACGATCCAATGGTTCACAATTGATGCGATCTATTCAGTGAAAAAATGGGCGGCAAAATCCCTGATTCTCCCTCTCTTTCGAATTATAAGGTAAAGAGACCAAAGCTAACGAGGAAGAAAAAAAAAATCGAAACCAGAAAGGGGTTCTAGCGACTTTTGGGTATAGGTTGCTCCACTGCTCAACCGATGTCACGCTCCAAAATCTCACATCGGTTAAAGTTAGACCTTGGCACATGACTTAATCATCAAACCATCATAACATCCTGTCATAAAGTATTTAAGGCAATCTTAAATATCAACCTGAATTTTTTTTTTCAATTAATCATGATCAAATCTAATATCTCAAATTAAAACTAAAGCATATTAAATAATTCAATCATCATCATGATTCTCAACCATCAATCCAACCTAACCATAAATCCAAGATTAAATCTATTACAAAATTGTCTTGAAATCCAAATCTAAATAATGATAGTTTAATTTTCAGAAAATGGCCAACGATCCAGGTTCCATTTACCCTTGGGATGTCACCTGCTGAATTTTCTTCTTCCTTTTCGTACTCTTCCTCTTCCCAATGTCATTGGGTACAAATATCAAACCTAGAACCTGTCGACAACAAAGTCATCAGTTGAGTAACAAGTTACTCCGCGTATATAAACTCATAACTAACAATAAAACAATATTAATATAGATCACAAATTATAATTTAATAATACATGTAAGCATATAAATAATTCATAGTGCAGAAACATAATGTCGAATCAATTCTTATACGTGCTCACTCGTACTTATCTTTCTTGTTCGTGAGTGTATCCAACAACATACATTGTGCAATAACTTAGAATAACTCTACCCCATATATTGGATAGAGACTAACATATACCATACTTACCAAGGTACCACATGGTTTACACATTATACGGTGCATACGGCTTGTCTACACATTATCCGGTGTATACGGCTTGTCTACTCATTTATCTGGTGCATACGGCTTGTCTTGCTTTGATCTTAGGCTTGTTGGTACTCGGGCAGTGCAAAACTCAATCATACAGTCATGCTCGTGTGCTTGTATACTTGTATAATACTTATGATTTTGCTTTTTATCATGCTTGTACATATTTATTTTCATGAATGAGTGTGAGCGAAACAACGATAGTCCTTAATTAAATCACACCAAAAATCATTGGTCATGGGATCTCGAAGTCTCATCATAAAGACTAACGCCGCCATGATAATACCCCTAAGTCACACAACCATAATTCACGGTTTGATTTAACTAGCATCTATCATCATGCAATTTTTAAATCATATATCAATTTAAGCATATACAATTTCTCAAATTGATCAACACAAAGATATGTTCTATATGGTTTCGAACAATAAAATAATGAAACAATTCTATTTAATCATGTATCAATTTTTTGTATATAATTTTGATAAACATCAATTTCCTAACAACCCTAATTTTATCACACATCACAAATTCTAATCAAACTCATAATCATTCTATCAAATCAAACCATCATCCTTTCCTCCATTCTCCATCATACATATACCAGTAAATCATTCTCTTTCCCCTTGTTGATATACTTAATAAGAATCATAAGGAAACATCTCAAACAAATCATAAACATCTTTCATAAGGAATTTATATAACATAACATGCTTGATCTTGTTTTCTTACTTTTAATCCAACTCTTTCTCCTTGTTTATATTGGTAGGAATGAATCTATATTTATCTCTCCCGATTGCTTCCCTACGATCAAGCCCTTGCGAATGAGATCGCTCTGAGTCTTTACGCCATTCTCCTTGCAAAACCTTTGATTTTCCTCATAGATCCTTGAAAATAACATTCTCTCTCTTTTAGGTTTACCCTCAAGCACAAAGATTATTTATAGTGTTGGGGGCCCTAGGGACTCAAAAATTGAAAAATTTGGGCAATCCCGAGAAAAAGCTACATTTTGGGCGATCGGTCAATGCGCACATTAAAAGCCAACATTAGTTCGTCGGAGAAATGTTCACCAAGTTGTAGGGTTCAAAATCTAGATCCGGCTCCTCTGCTTGAATAGCCCATGCTGGGATCGTGGTTGGTGTTAACCCCAGCACGCCACCTCACCTAGTAACAATCCAACGATTCACAATTGATGTCATCTATTCAGTGAAAAATTGGGTGGCAAAATCCCTGATTCTCCCTCTCTTTCGAAATTACAAGGTGAAGGGACCAAAGCTATCGAAGAAAAAAAAATCGAAACCAAAAAGGGGTTCTGGCGACTTTTGGGTATAGGCTACTCCACTGCTCTCTCCAATCCTCCACTCTCATTTTCGAAATACGAGGGACCAAAGCTAACGAAGAAGAGACAACCATTCCAGCGAACCCATTCCAGCAAATTCATTCCAGCGTCCATCCTTCTTGGCAACCGATGCATCCAATAGGAGGAAGAGGACAACATTTTCTCTTGCGTAGATGGTGCATCCAAAGACAAAACTTCAACGACCAACCTTGGCTGTTCATATTTGGGGATGCTCTGTAGAATGCGGTGCAGCCTATGGTTGATGAGCCCACACCATCACAAAGTTTTATTTTCTTGTTTTCAGTTGAAAATAATGCTATGTTGAAGAATATGTTACTAATACTATGAAATACCTTGCATGGTTGGAAAACTCTATGAATCTACTTTCCAAAGCATCAAATGGTGTGTTATTTGGAGTTCCCTAGAAGAAGTTATGGACATTTTACTAAAGGGTGCTGGGGCTGGTTGCAATACCTGAAAATCAAACATGTTATGTTTTTTTCGTGTGATATTCTAGCACATCTTCGTGGAGTTTAATTTACTTGCTATTATTTAGTGTCTTTTCATCTCCCATATCCCCTCATAATGTTGTGTTAGTTGTCATTTAAGTTTTAGTCAAGGTTTCTTTTCCCAATGTTGCTTGAAACTTGTGTTGTCACTTTTTTAGAGGTTGATTTTGAATTTTCAATTATGGTTGGAGGGTTGTTCCATGCTCATTTAAGCTCTTATCCTTTTAATGTGGGAATTTTAAAAATTTGAATGAATCAGCCTTTGAAGAAGTTCTTCTTGGTATCCTTGCTCTTATCCCTTGTGGATTCCAACGGGTGGCAAGTGTGTGTATTTGAGTTTTCACTTGTATTTCATCTCTTTTCTCCATTTACCGGTGGCATACACCTAGCCATGTTGAGATAAATCATCAAGGAATGTGATGAAATATTTCTAACCACCGAGGAGGGTATGGGAAAAGGTCAATATATATCAGTATGAATGATTTTTAATAGACCAATACTTCCAGTAGAACCTTTCTTCCTATTCTTTGTGTATTTACCGTTACACTCAATTCAAATCCCAAATGCTTGTGCCACAACATGAAATAATTTTCATTAATTATTTTCTTTTTTGATCCAGAACTCACACATGTACATGGATAAAAGTGATGCGTTATTACTAAACAATGCTACTTTAGGATGCAAAATCATAGGATGAATCAGAAAGAAATCACCATCAACTAGTCATTGGAGTAAGATTTTCCCCGTTCGCAAATCCATAATACTAAAACCCCAATGGTAGAAGACAAAAATACAAATTTTATCTCGTGTGAAGTGAGCAACAGAGGGAGATTTATGCAATTTATAGGAAAGAGAAGAACATTACAAAGCTGAAAATTAGAGTGAGTATGCTGAAGGGAATTACTGACTTGATTGATGAAGGTAGTAGAGCTATTACCAACTTGAACAAAATCATTGCCATCGTAGGGGATGGATTGAGGGAGATTGGACCAATCATTTGTCATATGTTTTATAGCTTATGTTTCGGATACCAATTGGTATTTAGGGTTGTTGAATGGACATGGAGGAGAGACTCCTCCTGAAAGGCATAATTGAACCGGTGACGACATTGCAAAGCAGAGTGACTGGGGTTGTCATAGATCTGGAATTGAGCAGGAGATGCAGTGATCGGTGGAGGTTGCTGGGGGGCATTGTATTGCTATGAATGCTGATTGGAATGACCACAAAAATAATAGCCACCAATATTTTGGGGTTGTGAACTCCCATTGTTGAAGCCACGTCTTGCATGCCACGCAGATTTGGTCATTGTGCATTAATGGATGTTGGCTGAGCATTGGTTTAAGCTAAGGGAGGATGAGGATGAGCCAAACACTGCTAATGGTGAAGTATTTGAGATCGCTACTTCTCAAAGGAGATGGGTTCAAAATGGTTTGTTATGGCATTAATAAAGGCTTCATAATCGAATGTAAGACCCTTTAAGGTGTGGAGGACGAGATCGTTGTTTGAAATTGGTTGATAAATCACCTTAAGGGCATCTGAAAGTCCTTTGATTTTTAACAATAAATCAGAGATGGAGGTTGATCCTTTTTGGATTGATTGAAGTTAACCATGAAGGTACATCAATTTTGCACGGGAATTCTGTGCAAAGCTATTCTCAAGGGCCTCCAAATTGCCTGAGATGTGAGTAAGTCGACTGTGTGGGTGAGGATACTCTCCGTGAGAGTTGTGTTTATTCAACTAAGGATATATTAGTCTGTTCGACACAATTGATAGAAATCTGTATTAGTTTTGACTGCAACGAGAGAAGAAGGTTAAACAATTATTCCATCTACATAGACAAACAAATCTTGAGAAAGCAAGATAGACATTAGTTTTCTATTTCAATATTGTAGGTAATTGGATTCATCAAGTTTGATGAAAACAAGGTGAGTGGTGATGGAGATATTGATGGAGGGTAGTGCGGACGATGGAGGGGGTGTTGAGAGTCACCAGCGACTCTCCTTCTCTCTCCCCAAGTTTCTCTCCATCTCTCTAGAATCTTTTCCCTCTGTAGATTTCTCTCTCCTCTCTCTCTTCTAGATCCCTCTCCATCTCTCTAAGATTCTCTCAACATTTAATGTACCCACTCACTCCACCGACTTACCCTACTACAAATAGAGGGTTGGAGCCTCTTGTTTGCATAGAAGAAACACACGAGCTCTTAAGTGTGTGAAGTCCTACGCATGTGTGAGCTCTAATGTGAGTGTCCATGAATCCCTTGAGTGTATTTGGGTTTTATAGATTTTTGAGTTAGTGCAGCAATAAGAGCTTCTTTATCCGGGTTCCGCTGCTACTATATTCAACAATTTGGTATCAGAGCCAAGTTGTCAGGGGCTTGTGTTTGAGCACTATGAATTAGAAATCTTGCTCTTGCACAGTCTGGGAATATGAAGCTGATTGATCTGGGATCAAGCTTACTTGGTGGAGTACGTTAGGACTTACCAAGTAACGATGGCGGATCTGGCGAGCGCAACTGAATGAAGAAGCTTAACAACCAAAATTATAGCAATTTTAAATTCTTTATAGAATCGTACCTATAGGGACATGATTTGTGGAAGGTTATTAATGGTAACGATACTAATCCAGCTCCTAAAGAGAATGCTGATGCACTGAAGTGCTGGAAATTAAGACCATAAAGGCTATATTTATGCTTAAAACAACTATAAGAAGAGTTGTGTGAGCACGGGATTTGAGGTCCGCTCACAAAAAGCAAAGATTGACGTAAAGAGTCGCCACCTATTCATTCTTAGGGATAGGTCTCGGGTAAGCAAGTATTTGGATAAGGCACGTGGTCTAGCAAAGATTAGGGTAAGTGGTTCAATTAAGCCCTGGGGAAGGTATTAGGCATCCCAGGACCCCCATTTAAGAATGGGTTACCTACTTCCTATAGTGAAGCCAAGTTTAATCTCAAAATTAATTAAATGCCAAAGTATTTAATGAAATACTAATATAAGAAAATAAGTAAAACAAGCTAGATTAGGAAGCTAGGGTCGAATCCGAGTTGGATTGCCTACGTACTCACATAGTAAGATCAGACCGAGCGTAGTAGTTCTGGCACATGAGCCTGTGCCAAGGCTAGGGGTGTGTGTGTGCAAGGTGGTCAAGGGTCTTGGCCGGAGGCTAGGTTTGACTGACCGGGTTGGTCAAGTGCAAAGTCTAGGTCTAACCACAGTTAGAAAGGTGTTAATCACGGTTAGATGGCCTAACCATGGTAAGAAAGCAAGTAAGCAAGATTGATTTATTTTGGTCTTTGTATTTTTATGGATTTTTAGGGATTTTTTCATATTTTTTGTAGGGTTAAGTGGTGTTTAACCATGGTTAAAAATTAATCGGGGGCACTTTTAACCATGGTTAAGGGTCAAGGTCAGTCAAGGATGGGCCCAACGGGTATGGTAGGGCTAGAGTGGCCTCCTACTAGGTTTGGGCCCTTCACAAAGCCCAAAATCAAGAAATTACAAAATGGAGGTCATCGGATTACCTCCATTTCATTAATATTTTAACCAGAGTTTGTGGGTGATTAACTAGGATTAGGGATCACCCCTGGGTAAAACAAAACCAAGGTTAGAAAGCTGGGAGTGCCATCTTTCAAATGGTATAGGTCTCAGCCTCTGAATAGGCCAAGTGTGGGTCCCACAAGGGTCCAAAGTCAGGTAAAAATTAGTCTGTAATGTAGGCATTTGAACTGCCGACACTGTGGACATTGTTTTAACCCATGTTTAGGGGCCTGCTAACCATGGTTAGGCTTGGCCCCTAAACCTGAAATTTTGCAGGGAGTTAGGGGAGGTAAAGGCCTTTCCAACAAGCCTGGGGTGGACCTCATAGTACTTGGCATGTGGGCCCTACAGGCGCCCGAAGTCAGTGCAAAAATAAGCACAGCATGTCGGTAAACTGAATGGGAACAGAGGCTGTTTAGGCTAATTTTATAGGGTCGGTAATGTGATTACCGACCACTAGCAGATTTTCAAAAAAACCTTGTTTTCCTCACTGGTCTTGAACCAAACAGGGGTCTAAAGGTTCCCTCATGGACTGAAGGACCCCTAGACCCTACAGGGAGAGTTCCATGCATTGGTGATGGTGTTGCACCCGAGCCATACCTCGAGGGTACCTCCACACATCCATGGAGAAGATGAGGGGGCCCTGTCCTTGGTTTCAGGAGCTAATGGACATGAAAGGAAGCAAACATAGGACCCCTGGAGCAGGACCAGGGGTCCCTTACAACCAGAACAGAAAGAGATAAGGCAGGATGATGCTCCTACCCTGCTGTAGGCGTATCCGACTGTTGCGAGTGGGACTGAGGAACTGTGGCCGCGAGAGAGTGAGGTGGTGAAGGTCAGGGACAGTCTAGGGGTTCCTAGTAAGCTTCTGGTAGGGATATGGACGACTTGCTAGGATGCTATGGGCTGGTAACAGTTTGGTGAAGGTTGCACAGGGTGAAAAATGGCCTGAGTTTTGCATGGGGGGCCTTGGAATTTATAGGAGAAGGTGGAGGTCCCCCTAGGGGCATTATGGGTATTAAAGAAGGTCAAGGGGACCAATAGGGGAGGTCCCAAGCAACTAGGGTGGCTGCAGTGCAGCCTGCACACGCGATTTCTGCAAATCCAGGAATGTCGGTAATTGAATTACCTCAATTCCGAAAATAGGCCAAATTTGGAATGTAGGTAATTGGATTACCGACAATAAAATTTTAATGCTATTCTGGACCAGGCCTAAACTCATTTGAGCCAAAAGGGATAGTGGGCACCTATTTTAGGCATTTTTGGCGGCAAAGAGAGGACGATTGTTATCATCTGGAGCAGTTAACATGGCCGTCAATAGACCGCCCGTGCTAGTCCCGGCAATCACGTCGAAGTAGTCTGCAAGTCTTGCATCCTCACCATCCAGTTCCTACGTATACCAACATGCAACCTTCTGAATCTAGTAATTAATATCCTAATTAAATGGTATTTTTCATAAAGATGTATGAGAAATATACCTGAAGTTGTGATTCGAGGTAAGCAAGAATAGTTCCAGGGATAATCCCTCTGATTCCTCCTCCATCAATGCTTAGAATTGTGATTAGGTTTCCATAAGTTGGAGGTTGGATTTGAAGGACGCATGGACATGGTGGTGTACTCTCCATATATATGACTATGTGGGGTTGTTTCAAAAATGAGTAATGTAAGGTGTATATGAAGAGAGAATGCTTCAAGTGATCTCAATGAGTTCTATATATGCATGTATGTGTTGATGATGGAGCTATATATAATCTTAATCTTGGAAGGTATAACTGTATTTTGATTTGTAATTAGGAATTGTATTAATGGTACTCGGCGTTGAAGCGGTCGGAAGACATGGCTTGACCGAAGCTACGGAACGGAGTGTGGCTTGTCGGACGAAATGAGGTGGACCATAACATTAATGATATCTGTTGACTGTTGTTGTGGTTTAGTCCCATATTAATCGTTTTCGCTTAGTTTAATCTCCCTAACGTTAACAATGAGCTATAAAAAAAACATAAGATCATAAACACCTGGGCTCTTCAATCTCCCAGGTATTACTGAATATACGCAAGTTTTAGTTAAAAAATTGATGCCATACTGACTCGAAATTCTATCAATTAACTGAATTTCAAGGAATACTTTACAGGTCAACACGTTTCACTTTTTAGTATTCTTTAACTGTGGTTAAAATTCACTAATTCTTTAAGTTTTTTGTTTTTTTGGGTAATCCAACTAACCCTTATGCTATGTTTGGTTCTCGAGAACTTAAATGAAAACATGAAAAAGAAAAGAAAATTTTAGATTTCTAAAACAGTTTTTAGTTGTGTTTTGTCTAATTTTCTTTTCTTTTCTGTGTTTTCTCGACAACCAAACATAGGGTTATGACATGTTTTTCTAGAACAACAATATTAATTTTAAAGATTACACTTATTAACCAGTGTTAAAAGAAAAGTAAGAGAGGCTTGAGTAGGTTACAACTTGAGAGAATCACAGGTCATATGTTCGGTTATCTTTCTTAGATGAAAGGACATGGCCTTTTGTAATGACTTGGTACCACCCCATACTAATAAGTTAGCATGATGGAGATTTTCCTTGTCAAAACTCGGTACCATTGACTTGATCCACTCTTTAGGACAATGGGAGGAAATAGAAGCCAAATCATCTACGGTGACAACCGGCAAATCCGGTTATCACTCCTGAGGTCGCCATGTGTTCATTTTGCCGCCTCTTAATTGTGGTTGAGATTCACCCACCCTTAGGGTTCACCCGCCCATCCTTGGTTTTTAGAAAAAAATATTAATTCCTTTTTAAAATATTTTAATATCAAAGAAACCCAAAAAATCTAATTAAATTATAAAAATATAATAAATATTTAAAAAAAAAAACCAAGGATTGGTAGATGAACCCTAGGGGTGGGAGAATCTTAACTACAATTAAAAGGTTTCAAAAGGGACATGTGGTGACCTCAAAGGGTGATAACTGGATTTGCCAAATCCTGTTATCACCATAGAGGATTTGGCTTGAAATATCTAAGTGTTTTTTTTTTTTTTCTTGATTAAGGAGGTAAAAGTAATACTTAAACACATACAACCAGACCAAATCTTACCTAAGTTAACAGCTATGGTGCCATAAGGGTAAACCTAATCAATCACTCCAAAAGGCTTGACTAATGGAGGATTGTTGAACCTTGTACACCAATGCCAAGTTGGACCCTCGTACACTCATACGAAGTCTAAGTACCAATTCCAATATGGAACTAAGGGGACAGTAACACCTATCCGTTAAGCAATATTTTTATTTGTTTTTGGGCTTAAGGTGGTATGAAGAGTTTAAGCGCACCTACATGTCAACACGTGTCCTTTTTAACCTCTATTAACTATGGTTAATATTTATTAACCCTTAGATTTCAACAAATTAAAAAATATTTAACCCTAGTGTTAAAATTTCTTAATCCTAAGGTTAAATATTTTAAAATATTTTTTCGAAAACCAAGGTTAGATTGTTGAAGCTATGGATTAAAAAATCTAAACCACAGTCAATAAGGGTTTAAAAGGACACAATGTTGACCCGCAGGTACGATTGAACTCTCCCTAAGTTCAATTGTGATTGGCTATAATTCGAACTCAGGTTTGAAATATCTAAGCTGGATGCTCCAATTGATGGCGACATTGATGGGGTCGAGCACACGTAAAGAGATAGAGTTTAGGTTTTTAATCCTTGATAATCTATTCTTCTCTATGAGAGATATATTTATAAGAATACAAGAGTGTAGGGCAAACCACCTTTACATGAAACTAATTACAATGAGGAAACTACTAATTACAGTATAGGAAACTTCTAATCACAAAGTTATTAATTACAGAATTAGTATCCAGCTAGTAATAGCCTGTCTTAACACTCCCCCTCAAGTTGGTGCATAGATATCGCTCATGCCCAACTTGTCGAGATGGCTATGAAACGCTTGACTTAACACTGCCTTAGTGAGTACGTCCACAAGTTGATCTTCTGATCGAACATGAGGAACTTTAATAAGCTTTGCTTCCAACTTCTCCTTAATAAAGTGCCTATCCACCTCAACATGTTTAGTCCGATCATGTTGAACTGGATTGTGGGCAATATCGCATACTGCCTTGTTATCACAGTATAACCTCATTGGATCGGTCGGCTCAATTCGTAAATCTTGCATTAAATTTTTGATCCACAGTAATTTGCATACTCCCTTAGCCATTCCCCTATATTCAGCTTCAGCACTGGATCTAACTACTACTTCCTATTTTTTACTTTGTCAAGTAACTAGATTTCCTTCTACAAATGTGAAATACCCGGATGTAGAACGTCTATCATCTATTGACCTAGCCTAATCAGCATCAGTATAACCTTCAATATCCAAATTATCTCCTTTTGTAAAAATAATTCCCTTTCCAGGAGATGATTCAAGTAACGTAATATACGTACCACAACATTCATATGTTCCTCACTAGGGGAGTGCATGAACTGACTGACAACACTTAGCGTATAAGCCAAATCAGGTCTAGTATGAGCAAGATACATCAATCTTTCCACTAGTCTTTGGTAGTGTTCTTTGTTGGTAGGAACTTGATTTGGATGCCATCCCGATTTCAGATTTTCTTCCATAGGAGTGTTAATCGGGCTACAAATTGTCATACCAGTTTCCTTCAACAAATCTAAGGCATATTTTCGTTGAGACAGAAAAATACCTTTCTTTGACGTTGAAACTTCAATTCCTATGAAATACTTCAATGGACCAAGATCCTTCATTTCGAACTTACGGGCTATGTGATCTTGTAATGATTTCTTCTCTTCCGGATCATTCCCAGTCACTACCATATCATCAACGTACACAATAAAAGCAGTGATCTTTTCTTGATTATGCTTTAAGAAGAGAGTGTGATCCGAGTTACTTTGTCTGTATCTGAATGCCTTCATAGTATTCGTAAATCTTTCGAACCACGCTTTATGAGATTGCTTCAAGCCATACAGGGACTTCCTCAGCCTACACACTTTTTTTTTCAGTCCTCATATTACATCCAAGAGGCAACTCCATATATACTTCTTCTTTGAGATTTCCATGCAGGAATGCATTCTTCACGTCAAACTGGTGTAATGGCCAATCAAGATTCGCAGCCAGAGATAACAGGATATGCATTGTGTTAATTTTGGCCACTGGTGCAAATGTCTCTTCATAGTCAATTTTGTACGTTTGTGTGTATCCTTTGGCAACAAGTCTGGCTTTGAATCTTTCGATAGTTCCGTCAGCTTTATGTTTAATGGTGTAGACGCATCTTCATCCAACGGGTTTCTTCCCTTCAGGTAACTCAATAATTTCTCATGTTGAGTTCTTTTGGAGAGCCTTCATTTCTTCATTCATTGCTTCCTTCTACCTGGGATCACTTAAAGCATCCTGCACACTACTAGGAATAGATACAACAGATAATTGATTCACAAATGATTCACCTTCCTTTGACAGTCTATGGTAAGATACGAAGTTACTCAAGGGATATTTAGGTTTGGAACTAAGAACAGGTTCATAGTTTACTCTAGGTATTCCTCTAGTGACTCGATCAGGTAGCAATTTTATGTCGGGTTCAGGAGTGTATTCGGCTTCGGCTTCAGAGGGCAATTGATTAAGTGGTACAACTTGACAGGGGATCTCTTGCATGTGTGGTATAGCTTCAGAAACCGATTGATCGGCCACTCCTGGCCGATCGCTCGGTTCAGCGCAAAAATCTGGATTTTGCTTGAACAGTTTCGAATACTCTTCAACTTCACCACTGAGAGAATCAGAGGTTTCCAAGAGGTGATTCAGATTCTGAATTTCTTCATTGCTCACTTCATTGCTACTCTCCCCCTGAAGTGGAGACTTGGGGCCAGAGTAATACATTTCATCCTCATTAAAGGTGACATATATTTTTCGAGAAAGGGGGTGATAACACCGATAGCCTTTCTGATGCGGGGAGTAGCCAACAAATACACATCGGAGAGCTCGAGGTTCCAATTTACTTTACAAGGGTTTGTGAAGATGTATGAATGCTACACACCCAAAAACTTTAGGTGGAAAATTCGGCACTGTAGGGGCACTGACAGCTACATGTAAAGTGTTCAGGGGGGTCTGAAATTGTATTGAATTGGAAGGTACTCAGTTGATGAAATAGGCCGCAGTGGTGACCGCTTCACCACAATAACTTGTGGGCATTCGAGCCTCGAACAAGGAAGCACGAATAACTTCGAGAAGATAACAATTCTTGTGGTCTATAACCCCATTTTGTTGAGGGGTACTGTAGGGGCAAGTTGTCTAATGAGCAATACCATGCAGCTGCAGATACTGTTTCAAGTCCTGATTAGCAAATTCTCCACCATTATCAGTGCGAACAACCCATATATGAGATTGATCTTGAGTGGCTATTGCTTTGTGAAATTTCTGAAAGAGAGAGCTGACTTCACTTTTTGATTTCATTAAACAGATCCAAGTCATTTGAGTACAATCATCAATAAATGAAACAAACCAACGTGCACCACTCAGAGATGGAATCTTTGTTGGACCCCAGACATCAGAATGAATAACCATAAATGGTTCTAGACTTTTTGTTAACTCACAAATGTCACACTTGAAATCAGAAACATTTGATCGAACAAATAACTTTGGAAATAATTTTCTCAAATATCCAAAAGAGGCATGGTCTAAACGCCGATGCCATAACCAAATTTCAGAATTCTGTAGATGCGTTGATCTATCAACTAAGAATGCTTGAGCCAACTAATTCAAACTTGTCGGCGTCAGATCAAGATGATACAGCTTTTCCTTTCTAGTACCATAACCAATTGTCCTCCGAGTCTGGATGTCTTTAAAAACACAATGGTTAGGCTAAAAAATCACAATACAATGCAGAGTGCAGGTTATTTGAGCAATAGACAACAAGTTATAGTTGAGGAATGGAACAACCAAAACAGAGTCCAAATTCAAATTTTTATTCAGTGTCATTGAACCTTCTCCAATCACAGGAGATGGAGTACCATTAGGTGTGGACATTATAGGTTGTTTGGACAACTTCATAGACTGAATATGATTAATATCAAAGGTCATGTGATAGTAGCACCAGAATCAATAATCCATATACTATTCCTATTAGATGTAGAAACATTAAAAGCCTTACCAGAGTTACCTGAAGTAGCAATCAAGCTAGATGATTCAGCAACAACAACAGCAACAGAGGCACGTGGATTCGGCTTTGAATTTCATTTGCTCGGTGCTTTGACAGGATTCCACCAGTCTGGATATCCAATTAACTCATAGCAACATGATTTACTATGTCCATTTTCACCACAATGAGTATACAGACGAGCTAACATGGCTGGTGAGGATTCGGATTGGTGGTATGAACCTTCAGATTGAATATGAGCGAAATCAGAGATATGGGCGGCAGATTAGTGTGGACAGTTCTGGGTGGATTGGTATGGGCAGTAGTGATGGTTACGAGGATTACAGGTAATGGTATGGGTTACGGGTAATGATGCGGCAAATGATCTATTCGGTAAGTGGTATGGATGGTCAGGCTAAGGGATTTGGAGATGATACGGTAATGGAGGTGATATGGATGCTTTATTGGTATATGGATTTGGTGATATGGATTAATGGAGGTATCTGCTCATTTGGTGGTGATCTGGTGACAACACTGGTGGGCGGACAACAGTGGTGGACGGCAGCACCGTAACACTAGAATGCGGCAATGGCTAAGGGAGGTAAATGGTATTAGATTAACAGTATGGTAAAGGTATTAATGGTATTGCAGAGGTTCTGGTATTGGTATTGGTATTGGTAAAGGTATGGAAAAGGTTCTGGTATTGGTATTGGTAAAGGTATTGACGTGGTATTGGTGTTGGATTAATGGAGGCAAAGGCTGATGGAGATACCACACTAAAGGTCTGATCTGGGCGGTAAAGGGTTGGTATGAAAAAAAAGAAAAAAAAGTCTTGATCTGGCTGGGCGGCAGTGACCTGGTCGGCAATGGTTTTGGGTGGCAATGGTTTTGGGCGGTATGGGCGTGGCGGTGGCAGTGGTCTTGGCAGCAACAATGGTGCCATGGTGGTCCTCCCCTTCTATGGTGTAGGCTCTGATACCAAGATAAAGTTTAGGGTTTTAATCCTTGATAATCCATTCTTCTCTATGAGAGGTATATTTATAAGAATACAAGAGTATAGGGCAAGCCACTTTTACAAGAAACTAATTACAATGAGGAAACTACTAATTACAGTATAGGAAACTTCTAATCACAGAGTTACTAACTACAAAATTAGTATCCAGCTAATAATAGCCTGTCTTAACATAAAGAAGTGGTAGCCTTAATTTTATAGCTTGGCCCACCTAGAACCCAAATATCGAAACACCTGGATTTGACTAATTTGACTAACCATCCACTCAGTAGTCAAATGAAGAAAAAGACAACATTAGTTAGTCGGAGAAATGTTCGCTCTAAAATGTTCACCAAGTTGTAGGGTTCAAAGTCTGATCCGACTCCTCTGCTTGAATAGCCAGTGCTAGGATCGTGCTTGGTGTTAACTCCAGCACGCCATCTCATCTACTAATGATTCAATAGTTTACAACTGATGTGATCTAATCAATGAAAAAATGGGCGGCAAAATCCCTGATTCTCCCTCTCTTTCGAATTATAAGGTGAAGGGACCAAAGTTAACGAGGAAGAAAAAAAATCGAACCTAGAAAGTAGTTCCAACAACTTTTGGGTATAGGTTGCTCCATTGCTCCACCGATGTCGTGCCTCTATCAATTAACCGAACTTCAAGGAGTACTCCACAGGTCAACACGAATCTCTTTGAGTATCATTTAACTGTGGTTAAAATTCATTAATACTTTTTTTTTTTTTTTTTGGGTAATCCAATTAACATATGTTCCGGTTATCTTCTCATATGAAAAGGACATGGCCTTTTGTGATGACTTGGTACCACCTCGTACTAATAAGTCAGCATGTGGGAGATTTTCCATGTCAAAACTGGGTAGCATTGACGTGGTCTACTCTTGGGCAATGGGATGAAATAGAAGCCAAATCATCTACCGTGATAACGGAGTAGGGAAATCCGGTTATAACTCCTGAGGTCGCCATGTGTCTATTTGGAAACCCCTTAACTATGGTTAAGATTCACCCACCCGTCCTTGGTTTTTTTTTAGAAAATAGTATTATTTCTTTTTAAAAATATTTTACTATAAAAAACCAAAAAATCTTTTTTAAGTTATAAAACAAGCATTAATATTTTTTTATAAAAAGTAAGGATGGGTGGATGAACCCTAGGGGTGGGTGAATCTTAACTACAATTAAAAGGTGTCAAAAGGGCCATGTGGTGACCTCAAAGGGCGATAAACTAATGGAGGAATGTTGAACTTGTACACCAATGCCAAGTTGGACCCTTGTACACTCATACGAAGTCAAAGTACCAATTCCAATATGGGATTAAGGGGACAGTAAACCCTAGACGTTAAGCATTTTTTTATTTTTATTAGTTTAAGGTGGTATGAAGAGTTTAATCACACCTACGTGTCAACACATGTCCTTTTTAATCCCTATTAACTATGGTTAAGATTCACTAATCCTTAGATTTCAACAAATTAAAAAATATTTAACCTTGGTATTAAAATATCTTAATCCTAAGGTTAAATATTTTAAATATTTTTTCAAAAACCAAGTTTAGATTATTGAACCTACGGATTAAGAAATCTTAACCACGGTTAATAGGGGGTTTAAAAGGACACAATGTTGACCGTGGGCATGATTGAACTCTCCCTGAGTTCAATCGTGATTGGCTATGATTCGAACTCAAGTATGATGGCGACGTCGAGCACACGTAAAGAAGTGGCAGCCTTAATTTTATGACTTGGCCCACCTAGAACACAAAAGCAAAATGCCTGGTTTGGCCTACCAATCCACTCAGTAGTCAAAAAAGAAAAAGTCAACATTAGTTAGTGGGATAAATGTTCGCCAAGTTGCTGGGTTCAAAGTCTGATCCGGCTCCTCTACTTGAATTGCTACGGCTGGGATCGTGCTTGTGTTAAGTCCAACACGCCACCTCATCTACTAACGATCCAACGATTCACAATTGATGTGATCTATTGATGAAAAAATGGGCGGCAAAATCCCTGATTCTCCCTCTCTTTCAAATTATAAGGTGAAGGGACCAAAGCTAACGAGGAAGAAAAAAAAATTGAAACCAGAAAGGGGTTCCAGCGACATTTGGGTATAGGTTGCTCCACTGCTCCACCGATGTCACGCCCAAAATCTCACATCGGTTAAAGTGAGACCTTGACACGTGACTTAATCATCAAACCATCATAACATCCTGTCATAAAGTATTTAAGGCAATCTAAAATATGAATTGGAAATTTTTTTCAATTAATCATGATCAAATCTAATATCTCAAATTAAAGCTAAAACATATTAAATAATTCAATCATCATCATGATTCTCAACCATCAATCCAACCTAACTATAATCCAAGATTAAATTTATTACAAAATTATCTTGAAATCCAAATCTAAATAATGATAATTCAATTTCAGAAATGGCCAACGATCCAGGTTCCATTCACCCTTGGGATAATCACCATCTGAATCTTCTTCTTCCTTTTCGTACTCTTCCTCTTCCCAAGGTCCTAGGGCACAAATATCAAACTTAGAACCTGTTGACAACAAAGTCATCGGTTGAGTAACAAGTTACTCCGCCTATATAAAGTAGTAACTAACAATAAAACAATATTAATATAGAGCAGAAATTATAATTTAACAATACATGTAAGCATATAAACAATTTAGAGTGCAGAGAAACATAATTTCAAATCAATTCTTGTATGCTCACTCGTACTTGTCTTTTTTGTTCGTGAGTGTATCCAACAACATGCATTGTGCAATAACTTAGAATAACTCTACCCCACATTTTGGATAGAGACTAACATATACCCTACTTGCCAAGGTACCACATGGTTTACACATTATACGGTGCATACGGCTTGTCAACACATTATCCGGTGTATACGGCTTATCTACACATTGTCTGGTGCATATGGCTTGTCTTGTTTTGATCTTAGGCTTGTTGGTACTCGGGCAGTGCAAAACTCAATCATACAGTCATGCTTGTATGCTGTATACTTGTACAATACTTATGATTTTGCTTTTATCATGCTTATACATATTTATTTCATGAATGAGTGTGAGCGAAACAACGATAGTCCTTAATTAAATCACACCAAAAATCATTGGTCATGGGATCTCAAAGTCTCATCATAAAGACTAACGCCGCCATGATAATACCCCTAAGTCACACAACCATAATTCACGGTTTGATTTAACTAGCATCTATCATCATCATGCAATTTTCAATCATATATGAATTTAAATATAATTTCTCATAATTGATCAATACAAAGATATGTTGTATATGATTCGAACAATAAAATAATGAAAAAATTCTATTTAATTATGAATCAATTTTCTGTATATAATTTCGATAAACATCAATTCCTAACAACCCTAATTTTATCACACATCACAAATTCTAATCAAACTCATAATCATTCTATCAAATCCAACCATCATCCTTTCCTCCATTCTCCATCATACATATACCAGGAAATCATTCTCTTTTCCTTGTTGATATACTAAATAAGAATCATAAGGAAACATCTCAAACAAATCATAAACATCTTTCATAAGGAATTTATATAACATAACATGCTTGATCTTGTTTTCTTATTTTAATTCAACTCTTTCTTCTTGTTTCATATTGATAGGAATGAATCTATATATCTCTCCCGATTGCTTCCCTACGATCAAGCGCTTGCGAATGGGATCGATCTGAGTCTTTACGTCATTCTGCTTGCAAAACCTTTGATTTCTCCTCTTAGATCCTTGAAATAACATTCTCTCTCCTTTTTTAGGTTTACAAAGCCTTAGAAACCTCAACCCACGAGCACAAGGATTATTTATAGTGTTGGGGGCCCTAGGACTCAAAAATTGAAAAATTTGCGCAAACCCGAGAAAAAGCGACATTTTGGGCGATCGATCGGTTAATGCGCACATTAAAAGCCAACATTAGTTCGTCGGAGAAATGTTCGCCAAGTTGTAGGGTTCAAAGTCTGGATCCGGCTCCTCTGCTCGAATAGCCCATGCTAGGATCGTGCTTGGTGTTATCCCCAGCACGCCACCTCACTAGTAACAATCCAACGGTTCACAATTGATGTCATCTATTAAGTGAAAAATTGGGTGGAAAAATTGCTGATTCTCCCTCTCTTTCGAATTACAAGGTGAAGGGACCAAAGCTATCGAAGAAAAAAAAATCGAAACCAAAAAGGGGTCTGGCGACTTTTGGGTATAGGCTGCTCCACTGCTCTCTCCAATCCTCCACTCTCATTTTCGAAATACAAGGAACCAAAGCTAACGAAGAAGAGACAACCATTCTAGCGAACCCATTCCAGCAAATTCATTCCAGCGTCCATCCTTCTTGGCAGCCACTGCATCAATAGGAGGAAGAGGACGACATTTTCTCTTGCGTAGATGGTGCATCCAAAGACAAAACTTCAGTGACCAACCTTGGCTGTTCATATTTGGGGATGCTCTGTAGAATGCGGTGCAGCCTGTGGTTGATGAGCCCACACCATCACCAAGTTTTACATTCTTGTTTTCAGTTGAAACTAATGCTATGTTGAAGAATATGTTACTACTACTATGAAATACCTTGCATGGTTGGAAAACTCTATGAGTCTACTTTCCAAAGCATCAAATGGTGTGTTATTTGGAGTTCCTAGAAGAAGTTATGGACATTTTACTAAAGGGTGCTGGGGCTGGTTGCAATACCTGAAAATCAAACATGTTATGTTTTTTTCGTGTGATATTCTAGCACATCTTCGTGGAGTTTAATTTACTTGCTATTATTTAGTGTCTTTTCATCTCCCATATCCCCTCATAATGTTGTGTTAGTTGTCATTTAAGTTTTAGTCAAGGTTTCTTTTCCCAATGTTGCTTGAAACTTGTGTTGTCACTTTTTTAGAGGTTGATTTTGAATTTTCAATTATGGTTGGAGGGTTGTTCCATGCTCATTTAAGCTCTTATCCTTTTAATGTGGGAATTTTAAAAATTTGAATGAATCAGCCTTTGAAGAAGTTCTTCTTGGTATCCTTGCTCTTATCCCTTGTGGATTCCAACGGGTGGCAAGTGTGTGTATTTGAGTTTTCACTTGTATTTCATCTCTTTTCTCTATTTACCGGTGGCATACACCTAGCCATGTCAAGAGAAATCATCAATGAACATGATGAAATATTTCTAACCACCCGGGGAGGGTGTGGGAAAAGATCAATATATATCAGTATGGATGATTTTTAACAGACCAATACTTCCAGTAGCATCTTTCTTTCTATTCTTTATGTATTTACCGTTACATTCAATTCAAATCCCAAATGTTTGTACCACAACATGAAAGACTTTTCATTAATTATTTTCGATTTTGATCCAAAACTCTCACACATGTACATGGATAAAAGTACTGCCTTATTACTACACAATGCTACTTTAGGATGCAAAATCATAGGATGAATCAAATAGAAATTACCATATATCAACTAGTCCTTGGAGTAAGATTTTCCCCGTTCGCAAATCCATAATACTAAAACCCCAATGGTAGAAGATAAAAATACAATTTTTATCTCGTGTAAAGTAAGCAACAGAAGGGAGATTTTTGCAATTTTAGGAAAGAGATACGGTGCTGAAAATTTGAGTGAGTATGCTGACGTGAATTACTAACTTGAGTGATGAAGGTAGTAGAGCTATTACGAACTTGAATAGAATCATTGCCATCATAGGGGATGGATTGAAGGAGATTGGACCAATCATTTGTCATATGATTTATAGCTTCTGTTTCAGGATAACAATTGGTATTGTAGGGCTGCTAAATGGACATGGAGGAGAGACTCCTCCTGAAAGGCATAATTGAATTGGTGACGAAATTGCAAAGTAGAGTGGCTTGGGTTCTCACAGATCTGGAATTGAGTAGGAGATGTAGTGATCGGTGGAGGTTGCAAGGGGGCATTATATTACTGTGAATGCTGATTGGAACGACCACAAAAATAATAGCCACCATTATTTTGGGTGTGTGAACTCCCATTCTTGAAGCCACGTCTCCACGCCACGCTGATTTGGTCGTTGTGCAATAAGGGATGTTGGCTGAGCATTGATTTAAGCTAAGGGAGGATGAAGATGAGCCAAACGCTGCTAATGGTGAAGTATTTTAGAACGCAACTTCTCGAAGGAGATGGGTTCAAAACAGTTTGTGATGACTGTAATAAAGGCTTCATAATCGAATGTAAGACCCTTTAAGGTGTGGAGGACGGGATCGTTGTTTGAAATTGGTTGATAATTCGCCGTAAGGGCATCTGAAAGTTCTTTGATTTTTAACAAAAAATCAGATGTGGAGGTTGATCCTATTGGATAGATTGAAGTTGACCATGAAGGTACATCAATTTCGCACGAGATTGCTGTGCAAAGCTATTCTCAAGGGCCCTCCAAACTATCTGAGATGTGAGTAAGTCGACTGTGTGGGTGAGGATACTCTCCGTGAGAGTTGTGTTTATTCAACTAAGGATATATTAGTCTGTTCGACACAATTGATAGAAATCTGTATTAGTTTTGACTGCAACGAGAGAAGAAGGTTAAACAATTATTCCATCTACATAGACAAACAAATCTTGAGAAAGCAAGATAGACATTAGTTTTCTATTTCAATATTGTAGGTAATTGGATTCATCAAGTTTGATGAAAACAAGGTGAGTGGTGATGGAGATATTGATGGAGGGTAGTGCGGACGATGGAGGGGGTGTTGAGAGTCACCAGCGACTCTCCTTCTCTCTCCCCAAGTTTCTCTCCATCTCTCTAGAATCTTTTCCCTCTGTAGATTTCTCTCTCCTCTCTCTCTTCTAGATCCCTCTCCATCTCTCTAAGATTCTCTCAACATTTAATGTACCCACTCACTCCACCGACTTACCCTACTACAAATAGAGGGTTGGAGCCTCTTGTTTGCATAGAAGAAACACACGAGCTCTTAAGTGTGTGAAGTCCTACGCATGTGTGAGCTCTAATGTGAGTGTCCATGAATCCCTTGAGTGTATTTGGGTTTTATAGATTTTTGAGTTAGTGCAGCAATAAGAGCTTCTTTATCCGGGTTCCGCTGCTACTATATTCAACAATTTGGTATCAGAGCCAAGTTGTCAGGGGCTTGTGTTTGAGCACTATGAATTAGAAATCTTGCTCTTGCACAGTCTGGGAATATGAAGCTGATTGATCTGGGATCAAGCTTACTTGGTGGAGTACGTTAGGACTTACCAAGTAACGATGGCGGATCTGGCGAGCGCAACTGAATGAAGAAGCTTAACAACCAAAATTATAGCAATTTTAAATTCTTTATAGAATCGTACCTATAGGGACATGATTTGTGGAAGGTTATTAATGGTAACGATACTAATCCAGCTCCTAAAGAGAATGCTGATGCACTGAAGTGCTGGAAATTAAGACCATAAAGGCTATATTTATGCTTAAAACAACTATAAGAAGAGTTGTGTGAGCACGGGATTTGAGGTCCGCTCACAAAAAGCAAAGATTGACGTAAAGAGTCGCCACCTATTCATTCTTAGGGATAGGTCTCGGGTAAGCAAGTATTTGGATAAGGCACGTGGTCTAGCAAAGATTAGGGTAAGTGGTTCAATTAAGCCCTGGGGAAGGTATTAGGCATCCCAGGACCCCCATTTAAGAATGGGTTACCTACTTCCTATAGTGAAGCCAAGTTTAATCTCAAAATTAATTAAATGCCAAAGTATTTAATGAAATACTAATATAAGAAAATAAGTAAAACAAGCTAGATTAGGAAGCTAGGGTCGAATCCGAGTTGGATTGCCTACGTACTCACATAGTAAGATCAGACCGAGCGTAGTAGTTCTGGCACATGAGCCTGTGCCAAGGCTAGGGGTGTGTGTGTGCAAGGTGGTCAAGGGTCTTGGCCGGAGGCTAGGTTTGACTGACCGGGTTGGTCAAGTGCAAAGTAGGGTCTAACCACAGTTAGAAAGGTGTTAATCACGGTTAGATGGCCTAACCATGGTAAGAAAGCAAGTAAGCAAGATTGATTATTTTGGTCTTTGTATTTTTATGGATTTTTAGGGATTTTTTCATATTTTTTGTAGGGTTAAGTGGTGTTTAACCATGGTTAAAAATTAATCGGGGGCACTTTTAACCATGGTTAAGGGTCAAGGTCAGTCAAGGATGGGCCCAACGGGTATGGTAGGGCCTAGAGTGGCCTCCTACTAGGTTTGGGCCCTTCACAAAGCCCAAAATCAAGAAATTACAAAATGGAGGTCATCGGATTACCTCCATTTCATTAATATTTTAACCAGAGTTTGTGGGTGATTAACTAGGATTAGGGATCACCCCTGGGTAAAACAAAACCAAGGTTAGAAAGCTGGGAGTGCCATCTTTCAAATGGTATAGGTCTCAGCCTCTGAATAGGCCAAGTGTGGGTCCCACAAGGGTCCAAAGTCAGGTAAAAATTAGTCTGTAATGTAGGCATTTGAACTGCCGACACTGTGGACATTGTTTTAACCCATGTTTAGGGGCCTGCTAACCATGGTTAGGCTTGGCCCCTAAACCTGAAATTTTGCAGGGAGTTAGGGGAGGTAAAGGCCTTTCCAACAAGCCTGGGGTGGACCTCATAGTACTTGGCATGTGGGCCCTACAGGCGCCCGAAGTCAGTGCAAAAATAAGCACAGCATGTCGGTAAACTGAATGGGAACAGAGGCTGTTTAGGCTAATTTTATAGGGTCGGTAATGTGATTACCGACCACTAGCAGATTTTCAAAAAAACCTTGTTTTCCTCACTGGTCTTGAACCAAACAGGGGTCTAAAGGTTCCCTCATGGACTGAAGGACCCCTAGACCCTACAGGGAGAGTTCCATGCATTGGTGATGGTGTTGCACCCGAGCCATACCTCGAGGGTACCTCCACACATCCATGGAGAAGATGAGGGGGCCCTGTCCTTGGTTTCAGGAGCTAATGGACATGAAAGGAAGCAAACATAGGACCCCTGGAGCAGGACCAGGGGTCCCTTACAACCAGAACAGAAAGAGATAAGGCAGGATGATGCTCCTACCCTGCTGTAGGCGTATCCGACTGTTGCGAGTGGGACTGAGGAACTGTGGCCGCGAGAGAGTGAGGTGGTGAAGGTCAGGGACAGTCTAGGGGTTCCTAGTAAGCTTCTGGTAGGGATATGGACGACTTGCTAGGATGCTATGGGCTGGTAACAGTTTGGTGAAGGTTGCACAGGGTGAAAAATGGCCTGAGTTTTGCATGGGGGGCCTTGGAATTTATAGGAGAAGGTGGAGGTCCCCCTAGGGGCATTATGGGTATTAAAGAAGGTCAAGGGGACCAATGGGGAGGTCCCAAGCAACTAGGGTGGCTGCGGTGCAGCCTGCACACGCGATTTCTGCAAATCCAGGAATGTCGGTAATTGAATTACCTCAATTCCGAAAATAGGCCAAATTTGGAATGTAGGTAATTGGATTACCGACAATAAAATTTTAATGCTATTCTGGACCAGGCCTAAACTCATTTGAGCCAAAAGGGATAGTGGGCACCTATTTTAGGCATTTTTGGCGGCAAAGAGAGGACGATTGTTATCATCTGGAGCAGTTAACATGGCCGTCAATAGACCGCCCGTGCTAGTCCCGGCAATCACGTCGAAGTAGTCTGCAAGTCTTGCATCCTCACCATCCAGTTCCTACGTATACCAACATGCAACCTTCTGAATCTAGTAATTAATATCCTAATTAAATGGTATTTTTCATAAAGATGTATGAGAAATATACCTGAAGTTGTGATTCGAGGTAAGCAAGAATAGTTCCAGGGATAATCCCTCTGATTCCTCCTCCATCAATGCTTAGAATTGTGATTAGGTTTCCATAAGTTGGAGGTTGGATTTGAAGGACGCATGGACATGGTGGTGTACTCTCCATATATATGACTATGTGGGGTTGTTTCAAAAATGAGTAATGTAAGGTGTATATGAAGAGAGAATGCTTCAAGTGATCTCAATGAGTTCTATATATGCATGTATGTGTTGATGATGGAGCTATATATAATCTTAATCTTGGAAGGTATAACTGTATTTTGATTTGTAATTAGGAATTGTATTAATGGTACTCGGCGTTGAAGCGGTCGGAAGACATGGCTTGACCGAAGCTACGGAACGGAGTGTGGCTTGTCGGACGAAATGAGGTGGACCATAACATTAATGATATCTGTTGACTGTTGTTGTGGTTTAGTCCCATATTAATCGTTTTTGCTTAGTTTAATCTCCCTAACGTTAAAAATGAGCTATAAAAAAACATAAGATCATAGACAACTGGGCCCTTCAATCTGCCAGGTATTACTGAATATACGCAAGTTTTAGTTAAAAAATAAATGCCATTCTGACTCGAAATTTTATCAATTAACCGATGTTCAAGGAGTACCCTACATGTCAACAACACGTATCTCTTTTACTATCCTTTAACTGTGGTTAAAATTCACTAATACTTTAAGTTTTTTGTTTTTGGGTAATCCAACTAACACTTATGCTATGTTTGGTTCTCGAGAACTTAAATGAAAACATGAAAAAGAAAAGAAAATTTTAGATTTCTAAAACAGTTTTTAGTTGTGTTTTGTCTAATTTTCTTTTCTTTTCTGTGTTTTCTCGACAACCAAACATAGGGTTATGACATGTTTTTCTAGAACAACAATATTAATTTTAAAGATTACACTTATTAACCAGTGTTAAAAGAAAAGTAAGAGAGGCTTGAGTAGGTTACAACTTGAGAGAATCACAGGTCATATGTTCGGTTATCTTTCTTAGATGAAAGGACATGGCCTTTTGTAATGACTTGGTACCACCCCATACTAATAAGTTAGCATGATGGAGATTTTCCTTGTCAAAACTCGGTACCATTGACTTGATCCACTCTTTAGGACAATGGGAGGAAATAGAAGCCAAATCATCTACGGTGACAACCGGCAAATCCGGTTATCACTCCTGAGGTCGCCATGTGTTCATTTTGCCGCCTCTTAATTGTGGTTGAGATTCACCCACCCTTAGGGTTCACCCGCCCATCCTTGGTTTTTAGAAAAAAATATTAATTCCTTTTTAAAATATTTTAATATCAAAGAAACCCAAAAAATCTAATTAAATTATAAAAATATAATAAATATTTAAAAAAAAAAACCAAGGATTGGTAGATGAACCCTAGGGGTGGGAGAATCTTAACTACAATTAAAAGGTTTCAAAAGGGACATGTGGTGACCTCAAAGGGTGATAACTGGATTTGCCAAATCCTGTTATCACCATAGAGGATTTGGCTTGAAATATCTAAGTGTTTTTTTTTTTTTTCTTGATTAAGGAGGTAAAAGTAATACTTAAACACATACAACCAGACCAAATCTTACCTAAGTTAACAGCTATGGTGCCATAAGGGTAAACCTAATCAATCACTCCAAAAGGCTTGACTAATGGAGGATTGTTGAACCTTGTACACCAATGCCAAGTTGGACCCTCGTACACTCATACGAAGTCTAAGTACCAATTCCAATATGGAACTAAGGGGACAGTAACACCTATCCGTTAAGCAATATTTTTATTTGTTTTTGGGCTTAAGGTGGTATGAAGAGTTTAAGCGCACCTACATGTCAACACGTGTCCTTTTTAACCTCTATTAACTATGGTTAATATTTATTAACCCTTAGATTTCAACAAATTAAAAAATATTTAACCCTAGTGTTAAAATTTCTTAATCCTAAGGTTAAATATTTTAAAATATTTTTTCGAAAACCAAGGTTAGATTGTTGAAGCTATGGATTAAAAAATCTAAACCACAGTCAATAAGGGTTTAAAAGGACACAATGTTGACCCGCAGGTACGATTGAACTCTCCCTAAGTTCAATTGTGATTGGCTATAATTCGAACTCAGGTTTGAAATATCTAAGCTGGATGCTCCAATTGATGGCGACATTGATGGGGTCGAGCACACGTAAAGAGATAGAGTTTAGGTTTTTAATCCTTGATAATCTATTCTTCTCTATGAGAGATATATTTATAAGAATACAAGAGTGTAGGGCAAACCACCTTTACATGAAACTAATTACAATGAGGAAACTACTAATTACAGTATAGGAAACTTCTAATCACAAAGTTATTAATTACAGAATTAGTATCCAGCTAGTAATAGCCTGTCTTAACACTCCCCCTCAAGTTGGTGCATAGATATCGCTCATGCCCAACTTGTCGAGATGGCTATGAAACGCTTGACTTAACACTGCCTTAGTGAGTACGTCCACAAGTTGATCTTCTGATCGAACATGAGGAACTTTAATAAGCTTTGCTTCCAACTTCTCCTTAATAAAGTGCCTATCCACCTCAACATGTTTAGTCCGATCATGTTGAACTGGATTGTGGGCAATATCGCATACTGCCTTGTTATCACAGTATAACCTCATTGGATCGGTCGGCTCAATTCGTAAATCTTGCATTAAATTTTTGATCCACAGTAATTTGCATACTCCCTTAGCCATTCCCCTATATTCAGCTTCAGCACTGGATCTAACTACTACTTCCTATTTTTTACTTTGTCAAGTAACTAGATTTCCTTCTACAAATGTGAAATACCCGGATGTAGAACGTCTATCATCTATTGACCTAGCCTAATCAGCATCAGTATAACCTTCAATATCCAAATTATCTCCTTTTGTAAAAATAATTCCCTTTCCAGGAGATGATTCAAGTAACGTAATATACGTACCACAACATTCATATGTTCCTCACTAGGGGAGTGCATGAACTGACTGACAACACTTAGCGTATAAGCCAAATCAGGTCTAGTATGAGCAAGATACATCAATCTTTCCACTAGTCTTTGGTAGTGTTCTTTGTTGGTAGGAACTTGATTTGGATGCCATCCCGATTTCAGATTTTCTTCCATAGGAGTGTTAATCGGGCTACAAATTGTCATACCAGTTTCCTTCAACAAATCTAAGGCATATTTTCGTTGAGACAGAAAAATACCTTTCTTTGACGTTGAAACTTCAATTCCTATGAAATACTTCAATGGACCAAGATCCTTCATTTCGAACTTACGGGCTATGTGATCTTGTAATGATTTCTTCTCTTCCGGATCATTCCCAGTCACTACCATATCATCAACGTACACAATAAAAGCAGTGATCTTTTCTTGATTATGCTTTAAGAAGAGAGTGTGATCCGAGTTACTTTGTCTGTATCTGAATGCCTTCATAGTATTCGTAAATCTTTCGAACCACGCTTTATGAGATTGCTTCAAGCCATACAGGGACTTCCTCAGCCTACACACTTTTTTTTTCAGTCCTCATATTACATCCAAGAGGCAACTCCATATATACTTCTTCTTTGAGATTTCCATGCAGGAATGCATTCTTCACGTCAAACTGGTGTAATGGCCAATCAAGATTCGCAGCCAGAGATAACAGGATATGCATTGTGTTAATTTTGGCCACTGGTGCAAATGTCTCTTCATAGTCAATTTTGTACGTTTGTGTGTATCCTTTGGCAACAAGTCTGGCTTTGAATCTTTCGATAGTTCCGTCAGCTTTATGTTTAATGGTGTAGACGCATCTTCATCCAACGGGTTTCTTCCCTTCAGGTAACTCAATAATTTCTCATGTTGAGTTCTTTTGGAGAGCCTTCATTTCTTCATTCATTGCTTCATTCTACCTAGGATCACTTAAAGCATCCTGAACACTACTAGGAATAGATACAACAGATAATTGATTCACAAATGATTCACCTTCCTTTGACAGTCTATGGTAAGATACGAAGTTACTCAAGGGATATTTAGGTTTGGAACTAAGAACAGGTTCATAGTTTACTCTAGGTATTCCTCTAGTGACTCGATCAGGTAGCAATTTTATGTCGGGTTCAGGAGTGTATTCGGCTTCGGCTTCAGAGGGCAATTGATTAAGTGGTACAACTTGATAGGGGATCTCTGGCATGTGTGGTATAGCTTCAGAAACCGATTGATCGGCCACTCCTGGCCGATCGCTCGGTTCAGCGCAAAAATCTGGATTTTGCTTGAACAGTTTCGAATACTCTTCAACTTCACCACTGAGAGAATCAGAGGTTTCCAAGAGGTGATTCAGATTCTGAATTTCTTCATTGCTCACTTCATTGCTACTCTCCCCCTGAAGTGGAGACTTGGGGCCAGAGTAATACATTTCATCCTCATTAAAGGTGACATATATTTTTCGAGAAAGGGGGTGATAACACCGATAGCCTTTCTGATGCGGGGAGTAGCCAACAAATACACATCGGAGAGCTCGAGGTTCCAATTTACTTTACAAGGGTTTGTGAAGATGTATGAATGCTACACACCCAAAAACTTTAGGTGGAAAATTCGGCACTGTAGGGGCACTGACAGCTACATGTAAAGTGTTCAGGGGGGTCTGAAATTGTATTGAATTGGAAGGTACTCAGTTGATGAAATAGGCCGCAGTGGTGACCGCTTCACCACAATAACTTGTGGGCATTCGAGCCTCGAACAAGGAAGCACGAATAACTTCGAGAAGATAACAATTCTTGTGGTCTATAACCCCATTTTGTTGAGGGGTACTGTAGGGGCAAGTTGTCTAATGAGCAATACCATGCAGCTGCAGATACTGTTTCAAGTCCTGATTAGCAAATTCTCCACCATTATCAGTGCGAACAACCCATATATGAGATTGATCTTGAGTGGCTATTGCTTTGTGAAATTTCTGAAAGAGAGAGCTGACTTCACTTTTTGATTTCATTAAACAGATCCAAGTCATTTGAGTACAATCATCAATAAATGAAACAAACCAACGTGCACCACTCAGAGATGGAATCTTTGTTGGACCCCAGACATCAGAATGAATAACCATAAATGGTTCTAGACTTTTTGTTAACTCACAAATGTCACACTTGAAATCAGAAACATTTGATCGAACAAATAACTTTGGAAATAATTTTCTCAAATATCCAAAAGAGGCATGGTCTAAACGCCGATGCCATAACCAAATTTCAGAATTCTGTAGATGCGTTGATCTATCAACTAAGAATGCTTGAGCCAACTAATTCAAACTTGTCGGCGTCAGATCAAGATGATACAGCTTTTCCTTTCTAGTACCATAACCAATTGTCCTCCGAGTCTGGATGTCTTTAAAAACACAATGGTTAGGCTAAAAAATCACAATACAATGCAGAGTGCAGGTTATTTGAGCAATAGACAACAAGTTATAGTTGAGGGAAGGAACAACCAAAACAGAGTCCAAATTCAAATTTTTATTCAGTGTCATTGAACCTTCTCCAATCACAGGAGATGGAGTACCATTAGGTGTGGACATTATAGGTTGTTTGGACAACTTCATAGACTGAATATGATTAATATCAAAGGTCATGTGATAGTAGCACCAGAATCAATAATCCATATACTATTCCTATTAGATGTAGAAACATTAAAAGCCTTACCAGAGTTACCTGAAGTAGCAATCAAGCTAGATGATTCAGCAACAACAACAGCAACAGAGGCACGTGGATTCGGCTTTGAATTTCATTTGCTCGGTGCTTTGACAGGATTCCACCAGTCTGGATATCCAATTAACTCATAGCAACATGATTTACTATGTCCATTTTCACCACAATGAGTATACAGACGAGCTAACATGGCTGGTGAGGATTCGGATTGGTGGTATGAACCTTCAGATTGAATATGAGCGAAATCAGAGATATGGGCGGCAGATTAGTGTGGACAGTTCTGGGTGGATTGGTATGGGCAGTAGTGATGGTTACGAGGATTACAGGTAATGGTATGGGTTACGGGTAATGATGCGGCAAATGATCTATTCGGTAAGTGGTATGGATGGTCAGGCTAAGGGATTTGGAGATGATACGGTAATGGAGGTGATATGGATGCTTTATTGGTATATGGATTTGGTGATATGGATTTAATGGAGGTATCTGCTCATTTGGTGGTGATCTGGTGACAACACTGGTGGGCGGACAACAGTGGTGGACGGCAGCACCGTAACACTAGAATGCGGCAATGGCTAAGGGAGGTAAATGGTATTAGATTAACAGTATGGTAAAGGTATTAATGGTATTGCAGAGGTTCTGGTATTGGTATTGGTATTGGTAAAGGTATGGAAAAGGTTCTGGTATTGGTATTGGTAAAGGTATTGACGTGGTATTGGTGTTGGATTAATGGAGGCAAAGGCTGATGGAGATACCACACTAAAGGTCTGATCTGGGCGGTAAAGGGTTGGTATGAAAAAAAAGAAAAAAAAGTCTTGATCTGGCTGGGCGGCAGTGACCTGGTCGGCAATGGTTTTGGGTGGCAATGGTTTTGGGCGGTATGGGCGTGGCGGTGGCAGTGGTCTTGGCAGCAACAATGGTGCCATGGTGGTCCTCCCCTTCTATGGTGTAGGCTCTGATACCAAGATAAAGTTTAGGGTTTTAATCCTTGATAATCCATTCTTCTCTATGAGAGGTATATTTATAAGAATACAAGAGTATAGGGCAAGCCACTTTTACAAGAAACTAATTACAATGAGGAAACTACTAATTACAGTATAGGAAACTTCTAATCACAGAGTTACTAACTACAAAATTAGTATCCAGCTAATAATAGCCTGTCTTAACATAAAGAAGTGGTAGCCTTAATTTTATAGCTTGGCCCACCTAGAACCCAAATATCGAAACACCTGGATTTGACTAATTTGACTAACCATCCACTCAGTAGTCAAATGAAGAAAAAGACAACATTAGTTAGTCGGAGAAATGTTCGCTCTAAAATGTTCACCAAGTTGTAGGGTTCAAAGTCTGATCCGACTCCTCTGCTTGAATAGCCAGTGCTAGGATCGTGCTTGGTGTTAACTCCAGCACGCCATCTCATCTACTAATGATTCAATAGTTTACAACTGATGTGATCTAATCAATGAAAAAATGGGCGGCAAAATCCCTGATTCTCCCTCTCTTTCGAATTATAAGGTGAAGGGACCAAAGTTAACGAGGAAGAAAAAAAATCGAACCTAGAAAGTAGTTCCAACAACTTTTGGGTATAGGTTGCTCCATTGCTCCACCGATGTTGTTGTGGTTTAGTCCCATATAAATCGTTTTCGATTAGTTTAATCTCACTAAGGTGAAAAATCTTTTATCTTCTTTATCTTTACTATTATAATGCGGGAGACATGCGTGGATGATTTTTCAAAAATTCTCAAATTACCCATATTTAAAAGGGAAATGCTATTGAGATTGCAAAAGGGCCGAGACCTCCAAGACCGTGCATGGATGCACGGGATTGCATGGTAGGCCCCACTTGCAATCCCGTGCATGCATGCACGGTCTCGGAGGTCTCGGCCCTTTTGCGGTCTCAGTAGCAAAGTCCTATTTAAAAACAAAACATTGATTTAATGCTTTACTTTAATTCCCAAACCACCCTTACTTTTGATTTAATGTTTTACTTTAATTCCTAAACTATTCCTTGCAATCTATCAATTTAGAATCACAGCCAATCCCGATTGACCTCGGGAGAGTTCAATCACACCCATGGGTTAACACGTGCACCTTTTAATTCCTATTAACTGTGGTTAACTCATTTCCCTCGTTTTCACGTGCATTGCACGTGCCACTAGGGAATTCAATTGGATATCGTTAACTCCTTTCCCTTGCTCTCACTTGCATTGCACGTGCCACTGGCGAATTCAATCGGGTGTCATTAACTCCTTCCCCTCACTCTCACGTGCATCGCACGTGCCATCCGCTAGTGAGCTATAAAAAAACATAAGATCATCAACACCTAGGCTCTTCAATCTGCCGGGTATTACTGAATATACGCTAGTATTAGTTATAAAAATAGATGCCACGGACTCGAAGGGTAAGGGGTACTCCACAGGTCAACACATGTCACTTTTAATGCTCTCTGTGGTTAAAATTCACTATTCCTTTAAGTTTTTTCTTTTTTTTGGGTAATCCAACTAACCCTTACCCTATGTTTGGTTGCCGAGAAAATAAGTTAAAACATGGAAAAGAAAAAAAAATTGGGCAAAACACAACTAAAAATGGTATTACAAATTCAAAATTTTCTTTTCTTTTCCATGTTTTCACATATTTTCTCACAACCAAACATAGCATTAAGATTCAACCATGGTTTTTTAGAACAAAATATTAATTTTAAAGGTTACAATTATCAACTAGAGTTAAAAGAAAAGTAAAAGAGGCTTGAGTAGGTTACAACCTGAGAGAATCACGAGTCATATGTTCCAGTTGGCCTCAGATTATCTCTGGCGAAGCCAGAAAGGGCTCTCGAGGTTCCATACATTGTGTGACAGTTGGCATTAAAATGGGGAGAAGTCATTCCATTTTCTCCCCATAATTTTGACTTCTCCCCATTTGATATCTCTCACCCTTATTTTCACACACTTATCGCCACATGTCTTATAATGGGCAGAGAAGTCAAAATCATGGGCCCCATGATTTTGACTTCTCCACCACTTGTCACCTATTCTATGGAACCCCGAGATAAGCCCTTTCTCGCTTCGCTAGAGACAATCCAAAGCCGTTCGGCCTCAGTTTGTCTCTAGCGAAGCCAAAAACCCCTCTCGGGGTTCCATACATTGTGCGACACTTGGCGTTTAAATGGGGAGAAGTCATTCCATTTTCTCTCCATATTTTTGACTTCTCCCCATTTGATATCTCTCACCCTTATTCTCACACACTTATCGCCCCATGTCTTACAATGGGTAGAGAAGTCAAAATCATAGGCCCCATGATTTTGATTCTTCACCACTTGTCACCTATTCTATAGAACGCCGAGAAAAAGCCCTTTCTGGCTTTGCCAGAGACAATCGAAAGCCGTCAAAACTGGTTACCATTGACTTGGTCCACTCTTTAGGACAATGGGATGAAATAGAAGCCAAATCATCCACCGTGATAACCGGAGTAGGGAAATCCGGTTATAACTCCTGAGGTTGCCATGTGTCCATTTTTGGCACCCCTTAACTATGGTTAAGATTCACCCACCCCTAGGATTCACCCACCCCTAGGGTTTACCCACCCATCCTTGGTTCTTAGAAAAATAATATTAATTCTTTTTAAAAATATTTTACTATTAAAAAACCCAAAAAATCTTTTTTAAGTTATAAAAAAAGCATTAATATTTTTTAAAAAAAAACCAAGGATAGGTGGACCAACCCTAGGGGTCTTAACCAAAAAGAAAAAAAGAAAACCCTAAGGGTGGGTGAATCTTAATTACAATTAAAAGGTGTGAAAAGGGACATGTGGTGACCTCAAAGGTGATATCCGGATTTACCATAGAGGATTTGGCTTCGATGAAATATCTAAGTGTTTTTTTTCTTGATTAAGGAGGTAAACTAATACTTAAACACACACAATCAGACCTAACCTAACCTAAGTTAACAGCTGGTGCCATAAGGGTAGACCTAATCAATCATCAATCACTCTAAAAGACTTGACCAATGGAGGATTGTTGAACCTTGTACGCCAATGTGAAATTGGACCAATGCGAAATTGGACCCTTGTATACTCATACGAAGTCTCTACCAATTCCAATATGGGATTAAGGGGACATTAACACCTAGACGTTAAGCAATTTTTTATTTATTTTCAGCTTAAGGTGGTATGAAGAGTTTAATCACACCTACACGCCAACACGTGTCCTTTTCAATCTCTATTAATTTATTAATTATAGTTAAGATTCACTAATCCTTAGATTTTAACAAATTAAAAAATATTTAACCCTAGTATTAAAATTTCTTAATCCTAAGGTTAAAGATTTTAAAATATTTTTTTAAGAACCAAGGTTAGATTGTTGAACATACAGATTAAGAAATCTTAACCACAGTTAATAGGGGTTTAAAAGGAAATAGTGTTGACCGGTGGGTACGATTGAACTCTCCCCAAGTTCAATCGCAATTTGGCTAGATTTTAACAAATTAAAAAATATTTAACCCTAGTATTAAAATTTCTTAATCCTAAGGTTAAAGATTTTAAAATATATTTTTAAGAACCAAGGTTAGATTGTTGAACATACAGATTATGAAATCTTAACCACAGTTAATAGGGGTTTAAAAGGAAATAGTGTTGACCGGTGGGTACGATTGAACTCTCCCCAAGTTCAATCGCAATTGGCTATGATTCGAACTCAGGTATGATGGCGACAATGATGGCGTCGAGCACAAGTAAAGAAGTGGCAGCCTTAATTTTATGACTTGGCCCATCTAGAATTGAAAAATCAAAACGCCTGGACTAGCCTAACCATCCACTCAGTAATCTCCACTGCTCTCTGCATTGCTCCACTCTCTTTTTCGAATTACAAGGACCAAAGCTAACGAAGAAGAGAACCATTCCAGCGAACCCATTCCGGCGAACTCATTCCGGCGTCCATCCTCCTTGGCAGCTGTAACGGATAAAATTCGTAAATCAGCTCAGCGTTGGAGGACGAGCTCGTTTTTGTCGTTTTGTTCACGAAAGTGACACGTGGGCACGAGTTGGGGTCACGTGCTTAAAATATAAGGGTCACACGTTGTCTGATGTACAACGATCCCGTTGTGCGCATTACGACGTCTTTGTTCTCACGAAGAACAACGTTTCCGTTGTGGCTTCGACAACGTGCTCGTTGTCTAAAGCACAACGTGAACGTTGTGCTCTTGACAACGTCGCTATCGTTACGCGAACAACGAGTCCGTTGTCTCACCGACAACGATGTCGTGCTGTGTTTTAAGGCATCTACGCCGTAACCGAGCTTAAGTCAACAACGAGACCGGCTCGTAGGAGGAAGTGATCAGGAGGCGATCCATGATCCCGACAAGCGTGCCGAACGCGCCGTTTCGTGCCGAAAGCACTGTCTTGGCATTTAATGCTGGTCACTTCTGCGTACCGACCGATCCCGTCCGATTGGACTTTTTGGAGGCTCTCACGTGTGATGCAACCGGTGGCAAATATGACTAAGATATTTGGCAATGAGTGCTAAGACACGTGGTATGGACACCTATGGCCATCCATGGTCATCGATGGCCATACCGACCCTTGCCCTATAAAAACCCCGTGATTTTTAGTGCACAGGACACTGGTTCACTGACCCAGATCGGAGAATACGTGTGAGGAGCCTCCAGTGCCTTGTGTATTTTCCAGTGACTGTTCTAGCATTTTCTGCTCATCATCTTCTACCCTTACTGACTTTACCATCGGAGTACAGGTCAGGGTGCCATACCCTCCGCTCCAACCTTCTGCCGGGAAACCAGAGCGTGGAAGAAGCTGCTGCTGACGTGTGTCCGTCCGGTATTTTTCCCCTTCACAAAATTGGCGCCGTCTGTGGGAAGTAATAAACGGACCCCCCTTTTTTGCTCTCTGCGATTATGGCAGATCAGTCAGAAGTGTTCGGGCATGAGGATCAAACCCCTCACGCCACTTCTTTCATACCTTCTGTCGTGTACAATCCTGGAGTCAGTCCTTCGTCTGGGCAACCAGAGAGGACCGTGCCTCCCCTTGCTGAGCTCTCTGTCTCAGATCGCATCTTGGCAATGCTGCAAGTGCAGCAGTCTGCTCTGGACCAAATCACCAGGCAGCAACAGTTGATGCAGGCAAGGTTGGAGACGTTCGAGCATAGCAGGCTCGAGGTGGATGAAGTGCCACTGCAGAGACCTTCTTTGAGACGTCAGTTTGATTTCTCTTATTCTCCTTCCGCCCCAGAGAATCGTGAAACCAGGTTTGTGCTTCTTCCTACTGAAGGGGATGTAAGACAACCTCCGGTTCGGGCAGAGCAGAGTATCCCTTCGGATCGCGTAGATTTCCGGGAAGGGGCAGGAAGAGAAGACCTGAGAGCGGGTACTGGAGGCGCAGACACCCAGAAGACTTGGGTAACGGCCAAGGAGGTGGAGGCTTTAATCGGTGCTCGCGTTAAGAGCATGAAGGGAGGGATTCCTGACCACTTTGCTCAGTCAGCAAAGGACAACGTTGAGAACTCTCCCTTCACGGATGCCATCAACCAGTCCTATACTTCTTCCAAGTTCATAACTCCGATCTTCCCCATGTACACTGGAAAGACGGACCCGGAGGAGCATTTGTTTGACTTCAAGCACGCGATGGCTGTTCACAATCCAGATGATGACTTGTATTGCAAGGCTTTCCCCAACAGCCTGTCTGGGGCAGCATCGAAGTGGTTTCGGAACTTGCCTCCTGGTTCCATCAGTAACTTCTCAGAACTCCGGTCGGCCTTTATTGATCGCTTCATCATCAATAAGAAGAAGAAGGCGGGTGCAGATACTCTCTTCTCTTTGAGGATGAAGCCAGCCGAATCCTTGAAGGACTTCATTTCGCGTTTCACCGATGAAGTCCACAACATTGACAAGGTTGATGAAGCAAGCTGCATCGCCGCTTTCAAGAATGCTATCCCCAAGCATTCCGAGCTCTACAAGTCCTTAGCTCTTGACTATCCTGTCAAGATGGACGAGTTGATGGTACGTGCCACCAAGTACGGGAGGTACGAGGAGGACGTATCCGTTGTGTCAGCACCGAAGCCCAGAGCGAGAGTGGTGGATGTCGCGGAAAGGGCACACCGATCATCGAAGAGGAAGGAGAAAAAGCAGAGGTACGAGTCTTCATCATCTGAGGGCTCGCCACCAAGGAAGCAGAGGGAGAGGGTTGTGTATGTGACTCAACGGGATCAGCCGGATCGGCGCCCGTTTGAGAGGAACTTTAACCAGCATCAGAGCAGGACGGAGAGACGTCCTAATGACCAGCAGGCGAGGCAGCAGTATCAGCCACGCCAAATGCAGCCTCAAGTACAGCACGAGAGAGGCGCGCAGCCCAATGAGAGGCGATCTTTTGCAAATCAAACACCGCGCATCAATTTCACAGTCAGTCCGGCGACCATCATGAGGTCAATGGAGGATCAGCCATACTTTGAGTGGCCGGCGAGGGCGGTGCCGGATATTACATCGGGGCCACGGGTGCATGAGTACTGTCATTATCACAAGTGCCGTGGTCACCTCACCAACCGATGCCGTATTCTGAGAGAATACTTGGAGAGGCTTGTTCAGGAGGGGTATTTGGGAGAGTATCTTGCTTTTGACAACGGCGGTGGGGAGCGCGCCAGGGAGCCGGTGTCCCAATCTCGTGGAGGAGAACCCGCCAATAATCCCAGTTCCAGTGGAGGGGCTTCCTTGGGTACGATCAATGTCATTTGCCGCGTGCAAACGCCTGAAGCTGATGTGGAGAGGAACTTCAGGGCGAAGGCCAGGAAGCTGTCTCACGAGGCCGCAGTGTGCCAGGTGCAAGTGCCTAGCAGAAGCGTTGAGCAGGCACTCACCTTCACTGATCTTGATCTGGCAGGAGTGATCCGACCTCACTATGATGCTCTTGTTCTCACCATGAGAATAGGAGACTTCGACATCAAGAGGGTGCTCGTAGATTCTGGGAGCTTGTACCTTCATGCTTTCACTCAGATGAAGCTGGACCCTTCCGTCCTCATCCCTGCTCAGACTCCCTTGTATGGATTTGATGGCAGCTCGATGAAGCCTGTAGGCGACGTTGTCTTGCCCGTTGTGGCGGGGCCCGTTGTCCTTCGGACCAGGTTTTCCGTTCTGGATGCGCCATCACCGTACAATGCCATCTTAGGTCGCTGGTGGACCCATGAGATGAAGGCTGTTCCGTCCTCGTACTACCAGGTGTTGAAGTACCCAACACAGGACGGGCCTCGGGAGATCCGAGGCGATCAGTTGGCTTCGCAGAAGTGCGATTTTCCAGCTTCCGTTGTGCCTTCGTAGCAGTTACAGGTCGTTCCCGTTGTGGAAGAGAGCTCGGAGGCATCGTTGTGCAGACCTTCCGTTGAGCCCACGAAAGCTGTCAATTTGGGAACGGAAGAAGAGCCAAAGGTGTTGCAGATCGGGACGAGCTTGACAACGGAGGAGGAGCTCGAGTTGCTGAGTTTTCTTAGGGAGAATCTTGATGTCTTTGCATGGTCTCACAAAGATATGACTGGCATCGATCCGAATGTTATCTGCCATCACCTCAATGCTGATCCTGCCATCCCTCCAGTGAAGCAGAAACCTCGGAGGCTTGCTCCAGCTTATCATGATGCAGTGAATGAGGAGATTGACAAGCTGATCCAGTTTGGGTTCATTCAGGAGGTTCAGTACCCTGATTGGATAGCCAATGTTGTGGCCGTGCCTAAGAAGAACGGGAAGGTGAGAGTCTGCATTGACTTCACTGGTGTCAATAAGGCGTGCCCCAAGGACTTTTTTCCCATGCCAAGGATAGACAGGCTCATCAACGCCACTGCTGGCCACGAAATGTTATCCTTCATGGACGGTTATTCGGGCTATAACCAGATCCTCCTGGCGGAAGCAGATCGAGAGAAGACCACCTTCATAACGGAGCGAGGTTTGTTCTGTTATCGGGTGATGCTTTTTGGCTTGAAGAATGCAGGTGCCACCTACCAACGTCTGATGAATCTCATGTTCGGGTCACTCCTTGGCAAGACGGTTGAAGTGTACATCGACGATATCGTTGTGAAGAGTCGAGTACGAGGTACTCTGGTGGCGGACCTTGCTGAGCCTTTCGCTGTGCTGCAATCTTTCAATCTGAAGATTAACCCCGAGAAGTGCACCTTTGGGGTTACCTCAGGGAAATTTTTGGGTTACCTTGTGAGTCAGCGGGGGATTGAAGCTAATCCATCTCAGATCCGTGCTTTGCTGGACATGCCCGAACCCAAGTCAAAGAAGGAGATTCAGAAGCTGACAGGTCGGATCGCTGCGCTCAACCGGTTTTTCTCCAAGTCATCCGATCGTTGCAAACCTCTGTTCGAGCTGCTGAGGAAGGATTCCATTTTCGCGTGGACTCCGGAATGTTCCCGAGCTTTCCTTGCCTTGAAAGAGTATTTAGGATCAACTCCTATCCTCTCGGTGCCAGAGCCAGGTGAAATCTTATATCTCTATTTGTCTGTTTCAGAGCAAGCCCTTGGTTCCGTCTTGGTGAGAAGCTGTGATGGCATGGAGAAGCCTGTCTACTTCATCAGCAAGACCTTTCTCAAGGCAGAGTGCAATTATAGCAAGCTCGAGAAGGTGTGTCTGGCTCTTGTCTTTTCGGCAGAGAAGCTTCGACCGTACTTTCATGCTCATTCTATCGTCGTCATCACAACGTATCCTTTGAAAGTCGTGCTGGGACGACCCGAGCTGGCGGGGAGGATGTCAAAGTGGGCCGTAGCTCTGAGCGAGTTCAATATCCAATACCGGGCCAGGAGTTCAGAGAAGGGGCAAGCAATGGCGGGATTTCTTTCTGACTTTCCTGTGGAGGAGGAGGCAGAGGATATGATTGTTAATCTTCGGGAGCTCCCAATTGAAGTTGACAACGGAGACACCGTTGTGGAGGGGGTCGAATCGTCAGAATGGAGCGGTTGGCTGTTGTACGTAGACGGGTCTTCCAATTTCAGTGGTTCGGGACTGGGTATTGTGCTTATAAGTCCGGACAACATCAAAGTTCAGAAGATGTCACGTCTCGGGTTCACTGCCTCTAACAACGAAGCTGAGTACGAAGCCTTGCTCCTTGGGTTGGAGAGCGCACGAGAGTTACGGATCTCCACGTTGAGAGTGTTTTGTGATTCACAGCTCATGGTGAATCAGGTGAATGGTGTTTATGAATACAAGGACGACCGGATGAAGCAGTATGCTACTCTCGTTCGTTCGTTGTGTGAAACATTCACCGTTGTGGAGATCAGGCATACCCGGAGAGACGAGAACAGGCATGCTGACGCTTTGGCGTATTTGGCTTCCATGGTGCAAGCTGACGAGCCTAAGGCTATTCTGATGGAGTTCCAAGAGTATCCCTCGATAACTCTTCAGGCACAGCGAGAAGTGTTCTTTGTCAATCAAGTCCCGAGCTGGATGACAGGGTTGGTGGCTTATCTAAAGGACGGAGTTCTCCCTATCAGCGTGAAGGAGTCAAGGCGCATTCAGTCAAAGGCATCTCGTTATACCTTGGTGCAAGGAGAGTTGTACAGGAAATCTTTTGGCGGACCTCTGCTGAAGTGTGTTCACCCGTAGACGTGGAGAGAGTACTTGCTGAGCTGCATGAAGGTATATGTGGTATTCATTCGGGCGGGAGGACCATTGCCCATCGAGCTCTGGGGCAAGGCTACTTCTGGCCTTATATGCAAGCTGATGCTCAGAAGTATGTGAAGAGGTGCAGCCAGTGCCAGCGGTTTGCTCGCCTGATTCATGCTCCAGCTCAAGAGCTCAGCACTGTATCGCAGCCTTGGCCATTTGCGCGGTGGGGACTTGACATTGTGGGACCTTTCCCGAGGGCTCCAGGGAATCTGATCTTCCTTTTGGTGGCAACTGACTACTTCTCACGGTGGATTGAAGCTGTTCCCCTTGCACGTATCAGGGAGCAAGAAGTGAAGAGATTCTTGTGGGAGCATATCATCTGTAGGTTTGGCATACCGCAGTCCATCATATCTGACAACGGGAAGCAGTTCTCAGGACGTATAATTGCCGACTTTTGCAGCGAGATGAAGATCAAGTATGTCTTCTCTTCCCCATATTATCCTCAGGGGAATGGATTAGCCGAGGCAGCCAACAAGAATATTCTCAATGCCTTGAAGAGAAGATTGGAAGATTCGAAGGGGAAGTGGGCCACCGAGCTGCACAACGTTTTGTGGGGGTACAGAACGACTCCAAGAAGCCCTACCAATGAAACTCCCTTCTCTCTAGCGTATGGCATGGAGGCAGTCATTCCTACAGAGATCAGTTTGCCTACAGTGCGCTCTTGGCACAGCAAGAAGAAGGATGGAGAGAAAGATCAGAACGCAGAACTCATGGCTATTCATCTCGATCTGTTAGAAGAGAAGCGAGAAGATGCTAGTATTCAGATGAGGAGATATCAGCAGCGATTAAGGAAGGCCTACAACAAGAAAGTGCAACGGAGAGTGCTACAGGTCGGTGATCTCGTCATCCGAAGAGTGTTCCAGAACACAAGAGAGCTTAACAGTGGCAAGTTGGGACCAAACTGGGAAGGGCCTTATATCGTAGAACAATTGGGAAGCCCTGGAGTCTGCTACTTGAAAGACTTGCAAGGTAACCTCATCTCGAAATCTTGGAACATCATGAATCTGAGGCAATTCTTTCAATAGAATCTGTGAAATGCTATTTACATACATCGTCGTGCTTACAAGTTTTCAGTGATTTTACATAATCATAGTGTCCATATTTCAACATGTGATTTGTGCCTGCTCATTGTTTACACTATTCTCTATCTAGTTCATCAGTGTAATATTGTGAATGTTTTGCAAGTAATTCAAATAAAGTTTTTGACTGAACAACGTACTCACAACGAACACGAGTGGCTTATATAAGGATGTCATCTGAGCAAATCTAGTGGCTTATCCTAATGACATCCTCTGAGCATGTGTTTCAGAACTGAGTTACATTGCGTTCGCCTCATAAATTTTATTTGTCAGATTGCATTCACAATGAACTACGCGAATGATGTATCTGGATCAGTGCTCGCTCGTAGTGCTTGTTCATAAGTGATGGATCGTAGTGTTTGCTCATGGTGAAAGCTCATAGCGAACGATCATAGTGCTTGCTCGGGGTGTTAGATTATGGCGCTTTGGTCGTAGTGTTTGCTCATGGTGAAAGCTCATAGCGAACGATCATAGTGCTTGCTCGGGGTGTTAGATCATGGCGCCATAGCGAACGATCATAGTGCTTGCTCGGGGTGTTAGATCATGGCGCTTTGGTCGTAGTGTTTGCTCATGGTGAAAGCTCATAGCGAACGATCATAGTGCTTGCTCGGGGTGTTAGATCATGGCGCTTTGGTCGTAGTGCTTTGCTCGAAGTGCTTTGATCGTAGTGATTGCCCGTAGTGCTTTGCTCGCAGTGCTTTGCTCGTAGTGCTTTGATCATAGTGTTTGTTCGTAGTGCTTGCTCGTAGTGTTTTGTTCATTGTGCTTTGATCATAGCGTTCTATTCATAGCGTTTGCTCGTAGTGTTTTGGTTAAAATAGTTTATTTGGTATACAACGGTTATAATTTCGCGAATATCCAAACGTTCACATAGCGAAGTACCGCATTTAACATCGGTACAGTGGACTGTGAAAAATCATCCAACTACTCACATTCTGTTTTTTCTTATTCTGTGTGCATGCGTCGTACTACGCTACGAGGTGAAAAGAAGTGCAAACACAAATAAAAAAGAGAGGAGCGATCTATTCGTATCAAAAGCCTATTTCTGGGCAATAACAGTGATAACCTCCCATAGGAGAGAAAAAGGACAATTTACATCAACGAAAAAGAGAAGCAGAAACATAGGAAGGGGCAAGGGATCAGAAGAGCAGGAGATCGGAGGGACAGCAGGTCAGACGAGCTCAAGGTCAGCCTCTGTTGCCGTTGTAGCAGGGGCAGGAGTAGAGGCTTCAGCAGTAGGGGCTTCCACCGGAGTAACTTCATCGGCAGCAGGAGGAAGCTCTGGAGCAGCAGGCTCGGAGTACGGCTCGGCAGGGAGGGGTGCAGGACCTTCAAGAAAGTGAGGCAACTCGACGCCTTGCACCTCGGGCTCGTTGTCGAGCTCGATCAGTTCTTTGCTCTGAAGCTCGGAGAACGTGGTGGCGTCCTCTTCATTGTCTTCCTTCAGGCGGCCTTGCTGGCGAAGCGAGTCGAGAACCTCTTTCTCGGTCTCAGCACGATCTTCATCCAAGAGCGTGTCCAGCTGAGACTGATAATACTGCTGCAGTCTCAGGGTCACGGACCTCTCGGTGTCCTCCTGAGTTTTCTTGGTCTCCTCGAGCTCCTCTGCCAGTGCCGACCTGGCTGCCTCAGTTTCCTCCAACTGTCTACCCAAAAATTGGGAGACATGCTCCAGCTCGCTGATGCGTACAACAGCATTCTCTACCTCTTGCTTGGCCTTCTTTTCGGCCTCCTTTGCTGATCGTGCCTCAGCCTCAGCCTTTTCCCGTACCTTGGTGGCAGTGCCTAGCCTTACCTCAGCACGAGTCGTGTCAGCCTTGGCTTGAGACAGATCAAAGTCCGCCTTGAGTCTCTCTTCAACAAGAGTCTTCTCCAGCATCTCCGTCCTGTCTCTCCAGTAATTGATCCCGTCTCGCAGCTGAGTGTACTTATCCTGGCTGCGATCACAGAGCTCTTGCACGAGCGTGTTCATCTGCAAGGAAATGTCTGGGCGTTAGCACAACGAGAAGAAATATTTCAAACAATTAAGTAGGAGACGAGGGAGGGAGAAGCTTACTGTTGCCACGGACTGGCAGGCAGCGTAGGACAGGTCGGCCAAGTGGAGTTGGCCGACCTCAGCAATGTCCCGGGGCAGCCTCATCGCGTAAGTCAGAGCTCGGGCGGCCGTCCCAGAGCTCTTCGCCGATTCATTCACAGTCGGCACCCCAAACCGAGTAAAGTCGGGTGACCAATCCTTAGCGGAGGTCGGCAGCATAGAAGCCGGGAGGCTCGTCGTGCCAGCTTCCGTTGCAGCCAAGGCAACGACAGCGGAGCTCGTGCTGGCTGGGGCAGCGGCAGCTCGAGAAGGGGCGGGCGCCGAGCTAACCTCGGGCACTGCCGTTGTCGCCTCGGCTCCTGGGCTTGTTGGAGGAGCGGCAGGGGCGGAAGGGGGAGCAGCAATGGCTGCAATCTCTTTCTCCAGGCGTTTGTCCGCCTTGGCCTTCTTTCTGGCATCATGCTCGGCCTGGGTGGCCATCTTTCTCTTCGGGTCAGCAGGCGCTGTACCCTTGGAAGAATGGTTCTTCTTCCTCTTCGGCGGTGGTGGCAGTGGAAGCGGCTGAACCATAGGGCGAGCAGACCTCGGCTTCCTGCTTAGCGGTGGTGGGTTTGAGTCGGCCATGGCTTCTTCTTCTTCTTCGGTTAGATGAAGGAACGGTGAAGGTGCGGAGGTGGAGGCGCCCTGTTGCTGTTGTCGTGGTTGTTGTTGAGTAGTTGCTGGGTTGCTGGAGGAGGCCCGCGTGTCGAGCTCGAGTGATTTCCACCTGATGTATTCCCCACCTCGAGCACGGCGGATACCGGCAAGAAGTTCTTCTTCTTCTGAGGCCAACTTCTTGTATGGGAATTTCTTTGGGTCCACTGCACACAAGAAAAAGCAAAATGAGTACAACGAGAAAGTTAGCAGGACGAGAAGATACAGCGTACAACGAGAGCGTAGTCAGGACGATGGTGCATAACGGACAACGGATGACTAGTGATATACCTGCTTCCGCTCGGAAGACGTTGGGGACCGAGGAATTCTCTGCCTTCCAGCCGCCAGAGACAACGAAAGGAGTGGCTTTCCATTTCCTTTCTCTATCAAGAATGCCCGAGACGAGCTCTGGATAGTGGGGTTTCTTGTTCCACGAAAAGTAAGAATACAGACCGTCGTCATTGCCTCGGCATCTGACGGCATGGCAGAAGTGGAATAGATGCCTAGCCTCTATGGGGTACCCGTCCTTGATGAATTTGATCATCATGGACATGTATTTGTGGAAGCCCGGGTGCATTTGTCCCGGTGCGAGTTGCAGAGTGGACAGAACTTCATCCAAGACAGGATGAAGAGGGAAGCGAAGGTCAGCCTCAAGCTGGGAGAGATAGACAATGGTACAGGCAGAACGCCTATCTATGATGGCATCATCTCGCTTGAAGTGGAGATTGACATTGGAAGGGAAGTCGAAACGTTCCCTGTAACGGTTCAGATGCGCCAACTGGTATTGGCGCAGAACTGAGGATTTTTCAATGTAGGCACCGTGAGGTGCGCTACCTGTGCAACTGGCCTCATCATCGGAAGGGCCTCTAACTTCCTCTATCCTAGCAGGTTCTACGGGAACGTTGGCAGCCATGGTGATAAGAGGAAATCGAGAAGAGGGGCAAGAGCAAAAAAATAGGCGCAGAGCAAAACCACTCTGGGAACCAAAGAAGAGAGAAATGGAAAAACAGTAAGAGATAATAAGAGATAGGGGTGAAGGGCGTACCGAACCAAAGAACTCAGAGAGACTGTTGAAGAGCTTGAGGAAGATGAACTTTCGGGCAAGAAGAGGATTCAACAGAGTAACAGTGCTTGATGAAACAGGGTGAGAGAGAGGGAGGATTCGATGAGATTTTATAAGCATCTCTGGTTTGCGAAAATACACCACTACCCTTCATCTGAGGCGTACACCTGTATCAACGGAATTAAGAGCAGTGGCAAGATCGTCTTTTCACCAAGTCGAGTAACCGTCGGGGTCATTAAAGCATTCTCGAAATTTAAATCGGTGATGATGACAGCCTGTCCGCATTAAAGAGACGCGACGGTTCGCACGCTTGACCAGCTGGCGTGGACGGTCGACCTTCTCAATAAGCGTTCAAGGCACGCAACGTTTCGTCTTCCGGAGTGGTGCCAGGTATGATCTTTTTGTTCGTTTATGACGCTTCGAACTACGTTCCAAGCATCATAAAGGGGCAAATTGTAACGGATAAAATTCGTAAATCAGCTCAGCGTTGGAGGACGAGCTCGTTTTTGTCGTTTTGTTCACGAAAGTGACACGTGGGCACGAGTTGGGGTCACGTGCTTAAAATATAAGGGTCACACGTTGTCTGATGTACAACGATCCCGTTGTGCGCATTACGACGTCTTTGTTCTCACGAAGAACAACGTTTCCGTTGTGGCTTCGACAACGTGCTCGTTGTCTAAAGCACAACGTGAACGTTGTGCTCTTGACAACGTCGCTATCGTTACGCGAACAACGAGTCCGTTGTCTCACCGACAACGATGTCGTGCTGTGTTTTAAGGCATCTACGCCGTAACCGAGCTTAAGTCAACAACGAGACCGGCTCGTAGGAGGAAGTGATCAGGAGGCGATCCATGATCCCGACAAGCGTGCCGAACGCGCCGTTTCGTGCCGAAAGCACTGTCTTGGCATTTAATGCTGGTCACTTCTGCGTACCGACCGATCCCGTCCGATTGGACTTTTTGGAGGCTCTCACGTGTGATGCAACCGGTGGCAAATATGACTAAGATATTTGGCAATGAGTGCTAAGACACGTGGTATGGACACCTATGGCCATCCATGGTCATCGATGGCCATACCGACCCTTGCCCTATAAAAACCCCGTGATTTTTAGTGCACAGGACACTGGTTCACTGACCCAGACCGGAGAATACGTGTGAGGAGCCTCCAGTGCCTTGTGTATTTTCCAGTGACTGTTCTAGCATTTTCTGCTCATCATCTTCTACCCTTACTGACTTTACCATCGAAGTACAGGTCAGGGTGCCATACCCTCCGCTCCAACCTTCTGCCGGGAAACCAGAGCGTGGAAGAAGCTGCTGCTGACGTGTGTCCGTCCGGTATTTTTCCCCTTCACAGCAGCCACTGCATCTAATAGGAGGAAGAGGGCGAGGACGACATTTCCTCTTGTGCAGATGGTGCATCAAAAGACAAAGCTTCAGCGACCAACCCCAGCTGTTCATAGTGGGTGATTCTCAATCATAGTTCCTTGGAGAAATGATTGGAGGTCTCAAAAACCAGAATTTTCCTTCTCATTCTTGTTCCTTTTCTCTGGCTTAATTAGCACATTATAGCATTATGCATATCCAAAAAATCAAAATTATCTGTAGCTCTGCCTTGTGTAATCTCAGTACAAGCCTTTTCTCTGGCTTGTGTAATCTTCAAGTTTCTATAATGCTTGATATACAGCAAGTAATGTTGCTGCATTTCTTGTGTAGTATCTCCATGGCCAAGATGAGGAAGTGAGGACAATTTGAAGAATTTCAAGGGGTGAAGCAGTTTCGTCAAGACCAATTGCCTTCCTCGACAAGGCATGCTTTAGTTTCCCAGATTTTGAACTATGGCATACAATTAGATTTTGAACTACTGTATCCCAAGACCAATCTAGTTTGGTTGTTATAATAGGCTTGAGTAGGAAAGATTGGTCAAAAGACCAATTGCTGATTGCACCATATTGTTTAAGTTTGTGATATCCACTACTTTTTTTTTGGGTGTAGGCATCATTTATCTACGACGTTAGTACGGTCAGTATGTCAGGTTTAGCTTGGGCATTGGAAATCTTGCAACTCATACCCGTGGGAGATTGGATCCCCCGACCTCTCTCCATTGAAGGCCATACCTCTACCACTCACGCAAGAGCCGGGGTGTTTCCCTTGCTCATGCATTATTCAAAGTTACATTCCTTTCACTATCCGAAATTTAGCACACGTGATTTATTTGGATGCATGCCTCATTGCAAATTCAAGGTCCAGGCCCTAGGGAAGTTGGATGATGGTCTAGAACAATTGTATCCAGGTGAAGGACTTGAGCTTCTGGTAACCTTGTTTTCATGCAAAAGCTGGGCCGCCCTGAAACCCTCCTTGGTTTTAAAAAGACTTCTACTTCACCATGCTCAGAGACCACTACTTTTGTATTCTAATACGTTTAGAGCTCTGGAGTGAGGTGCAAGCTCCAACCAAAATAGGGATTGAGGGGCAGACTCCTTGAGCATTGAGCCAACCAAAATAAGGATGGACTAATTCTTATTTTTCCCATGTGAAAGGGTCAGACTCCAAACCATTCTATAAAGTAAGGCAAACAAAATTTAAGAGGATTGCTAGCCCAGATGCATAGTTCCAATGGGAGTGACATGTGTTAAAGCAATAGAACACGTGCCACTTTTTACCGATTATTTTTGTAACTAGTTAAAGCAACAATTTGAAGTTAATGTCAGATGTTAAGTTTTTATATCAATTTGGTTTAGGGGTAATGCTTTTATGTCCTCCTATTTTTTTTTGTATTATTTGTTTATTCATTTAATAAACTGGTAGGGTAGGTCTAACCCCATCCCCACTAGATGATTTAAAAAAAAACTGAAGATAATGAGAAATTTATTACTTTAACTGATTGTAAAAGTACCCAATTATAAAAATGTCATGTCTCACTTCTATAATGAGAAGTTGGATTTTATTTTTTTTTGACTTTTACGATTATCATTTCTAAAAAAATTAACACCATTTGAAATTTCAAAATTTACAACATTCAAAGATGTTTGTATTACAACCTTGATTTGTGTAATCTGGTTGTCTACCCTTTCATGCATGTCAACTTGTCAACCAAAACCTATTTTACAACCATTTGCATAACTTATTTGTAGAACCCTAAAAATTATAACTTTACAAAAATAGGGTTCTCCATGCCCATAAAGTTGGAAAAGGACTTCTAAGACCATGAAAATGGCTCTACACAATTAAATTTGGCCCAATGGTAGAAAATGGGCCTCCCATGGCTCGAATTTGAGCACAAAGTAGAAAGCCCAAAATCCAAGATCAAGTCCAAATGGGCCCTCGACAGCACGGATTTTAGGCACGAAGAAGAAAACCCACAAATCTGAAGTCAAAGCTAAATGGGCTTTACACCCACCAAATTGGGTCCTCTCATAAAAAAGCCATAAACCCACCACATGGGTCGGCCCACCAACATCAAAGCTTTTATAGGTTTAAAACCACTAAAATGAGTGGGACCCACAAGATCTCTATATCAAGAGTCTATAAATAAGACTCTCAAGCCAAGGAAAAGAGGATCATTGACAGACAATCAAGACCTCAAGAGAAAAATTAGAGAAAAGATAAGGATTCGAGAAGAAAAGAAAAGATTAAAGAAGAGACTCAAAGCTCTCCAAAGAAGAATCAAGTCAAAGCTAAAGTAAGTCTTCCAAAGAGAAAAACACATCCCTAGCCGGTAACGCGCTAAGCACGGAAGGAAGGATAAAACTACTATAATCTTCAAGGAAGATCAAACCAAAGCTAAAGCCCGGTTCTTACCAAAGAGAAGAGAGTCACACAACTTCTTCAAGAGCAAGGAACACGTCCATTGACCCCTTGTTCTTGTAATCAAAAAGTTATTGAGAGTGTACCATTTTTAATAATAAATTGTTATTTGATCCTCCATTATTTCGTTCGCGAAATTTTGTGTCGACAAATTTCTAGCACCCCCGGTGGGACACTCTCAAACTCTCATCTTTCAGTTGCAAATCGTCTTCGACAACACCAATGGCTTCCAAGAAAACTGCTGTTGTTGCAATCAACATTGTTCAAGGAAAGAGGAACACAACCTCTTCTGGATCTGCAAAAACTGTCGGTGATGATCGGTGAGCGACTCGTCATATGACATTTTTCGGTACCTCTCATCTGGTTGAGGCCCTTTCTCAGCACCTCAAAGCACGTGTTAACAAAACGGTGCAAAAGAATGAGTCTGTGCAGGCCAGGACGCCAGTGGCTATGTCCTCTGGTAGTCCTTCCGAAGCGTAATCTAGTACCGGATCGACGTCCAGATCTTATTCTGTGACCTCCCCATCTCAACAACAAGGCCCCGACGGGGCACGAAATCAAATCTATCCTAGTTTTTCAACACATACTTCTTTCCGACTGGCAATGATGACGGAAGCGACATCAGTCGATGAACAACTGGCCCAAATGGCCGACGCCATCGCAAGGTTGACAAAAGCGATCAAGGACAAAGATGTTCAAATCTTGAGCCTTATTAGTCGCTTGGAAATGAACAATCAAGTGGATGAATCTAGTCAAGGGCCAACAAATCCCCCTGGGTTCCATCTCCGAGGACCTCGCGATGCGGAGGAACAAAATATGGGATTCACTCTTCGAGGACCCCGTGACATGAAGGAACAAAACCGGAATACATCCAGCTCACCGGATCCAGGTCGAGATACTCATCAAACATCAGTTGTCTCGCTCCCTGTTCAACAACTGCAAGCAATGATCACTGACACCATCTGCTCCCAATATGGTGGTGTACCACACTCTTTATTGGCTTACACCAAGCCATACACACAACGCATTGAACAGATGCGCTTTCCGACAAGATATCAACCACCAAAGTTTCAACAGTTCGATGGAAAGGGCGACCCAAAGCAACATGTCGCTCACTTTGTTAAAACTTGCAATAACGCCGGCACATACGGTGATTTCATGATCAAGCAGTTTGTGTGTTATCTAAAAGAAAATGCATTCGACTGGTATACTGACCTTGAGTTCGGTTCCATCGACAGTTGGGATCAATTGGAGTGGGAGTTCCTTAACCGTTTATATAGCACTCGAAGGACGGTGAGCTTGGTGGAGCTTGCCGCTGTCAAGCAAAGGAAGGGCGAACCGATCGTTGACTACATTGATCAGTGGAGGAACCTTGCACTTAACTGTAGGGATTGGCTTTCTGAATCCTCCGCTATTGTGATGTGTATTCAAGGAATGCATTGGGGGCTTCTCTACATCCTCAAAGGAATTAAGCCTCGCTCCTTCAAAGAACTGGCTACGCGGGCCCACGACATGGAGCTCAGCATTGCTACACATGGGGATCCACGATCAAGTGATTCCCATAAGTACGAGAAAAGGTCATCGACTGTATTAAGACCCTCCAAAACTAAGGAGGTCATGGCCATCACCACTACCAACAAGCCGGCTAAACTTTTCGGCAAACAAAAGCAAATGTCGTCCAAGGTAGACACATCTCAAGAAAGAAGGAAAGCCAGATTGACCCTGAAGGAGCTCGAAGCGAAGGAATACCCATTTCTAGACTTTGAGGTCTCTGGCATGCTTGATCAACTATTAATTTTAAAGTTGATTGACTTGCCACCTTCCAAACGTCCAGAAGAAACAGGGCGTGATGAAGATCCAAGGTATTGTCGGTTCCACCAAGTGATTAGTCATCCGATTAAAAAATGCTTCGTTCTCAAAGAAAAGACAATGGACCAAGCTCATCAAAGAAAGATTGATCTTGACTCAGGCACCGACGTAGCTTCCTCAAACATGACGAGTGTTGTCTTTGGATCATTCGGTCCCATTTTGATGAAATGTCCACCATTTACGTCGCTGCTTCCGTTTCAAGCAACAAAGGCATCAGCGTCACCACAGAACCCGAGGTGAAATCAGGAACAAAGCTCTTTGCCTCAACCACATCACCAACAACGTTCTCCTACCGGGATTGAATCCGAGTAAGTTGAGAACTCTAACCTTGTTGATGACGATGGTTGGACGCTGGTTACACGTCGGCGGTGACGCGTGCAACAGCCACCTTCTCCACTTCCCCAAAGACCGAAGCGAACTAGAAGAAAGACTCGACTGGGAGTTGGGTTGAAGAAGAAGAAGAAGAAAGCAGTAAAGAAGAATGCATTTAAAGTGCCTCCTGCCGATCCCGAGGAGATCTTCTAATAACCTCCTCCTATGCCAATTACTCTTGGTGACTTCATACTAAGGTGGTTCCTCCGAGAGCAGCAACAAGAACTAGCTTACATTGTTGGATGCTACCAAGTCGAATCAGACTCGTCTGAAGAGCAAGTCAATGATGTACCTGAAAATCATTCATCTACAAGTCATGAAGAAGAGCATTCCAGCAGAGGAGAAGATGACATTTCTGATGTTGAAGAATCAACAGTTCATTTGAGCCTCCTTGAAGCCCTCCAGTTGCCGGAGAAAACTCGGCTAACTTTAGCTTCTGTTTTGACCAATCCTGGAAAATACAAGGGAAAGGCCATGACTCTAGAACAGTCGAGGGCATATGCCTCATGCATTTCAACCATCATCTTCACCGACGAAGACTTATAACTTGGCTCTCATGCTTACAACAGACCACTAAATGTCACGGGCTATGTGAATAAACAAAAAGTTCAGCAGATCCTCCTCGATTGCGGGTCTGCTGTTAACATCATGCCGATTAGAATAATGCATCAAATTGGCATCTCTACAGACCAACTACCTCGAAGCAAATTGGTGATCCAAGGCTTTAACCAAGGGGGGCAAAGGGCCATCGGTATGATCCGCTTGAAACTCACAATTGGAGACTTAGAGTCAACAATACTCTTTCATGTTATCGACTGCAAGACTTCATATCACTTACTCCTCGGATGCCCATGGCTGCACGAGATTGGAGTGGTATCATCCACGTTATACCAATGCTTCAAGTACTACCAGGACGGTGCACAAAAAGTGAGTTGTTGCCGAAGACCAGCCATTTACGAAAGCTGAAACATACTTTGCCGATGCAAAATTTTTACACGGAGTGTGATACTCTTCTGGAAGCATTTCCAATTTCGATGTCATATTCCAACAAGTCTCTCGCTGACAAAGGAAAAGAGGTCTTCACCTCCCAAGCAAAGCCCCCTTCATCTACCAAGTACCAAAAGAAGGAAGTGAATGTTAAATCGGTGTCAAAGCAAGCAGAGATGAGCAAGTCAATACCGGCTTCCGAAATTGTCCCCAAGCCAGTCCCAGTACTATGATACATTCCACAATCACATCGAAAATGTCGCGACCCGAAATACCTCCTATGAGTTAGGGATACTTTAGTTCGTGACCGCCGTATCATACATCCTGTATGACACATAAGGCACACATATCAACCTGTCAACATCCATCAATATGTACGCAGCTGAAATAAACAGAAACAAGATCTAATAATTACTCCTATCATTTGGTTCAAGCGTGAACCAACATAGCATATCCAAAAAGAAGGAGTGGACAAGTCCTACTCTCAACATACACTAATATCAGTATTATCCTTCTCACTCTCTCAATAGAAATCAAAATCAAGCCGCCTATCCAGCGATCCATCAGCCTGGTAATGGTCCATAGAGGGCTCCGGATTATAGTATTCTTCCTCTATCCAAGGCTCTGTGCCACAGACATCGAATGGAACACGTGCACCTACCGAAGTCAATAACCGGTTGAGCATGGAATACTCAGTGATATACAAACTACTAACTAACAGTGAATAATATCATGAACATGCATAAGCTTAGAGTATAGCGTACGTGAAAGTAGTTTCCCAAAAACCTTTTCTTAACAGTATTCGCGTGAAATCAAAACCAATAAATCTTGTGAGGTCATGTGATAATCATGTTCTTGTGAGTTCTTGTGAATTCTTGCGAGAGTTGGGATTCCTTGTGAGCATGCGAGGATCTGAGTCTGCATGATTTCTTGTGAACTTGTGAGCTTGTGAAACATGACTACTTGTGAGTCCATGTATAGTGGGATTCCTTGTGAGCTTTGAACAATCTTAGAACTTGTCACATACCAACCCAAAGTTTGGCCTTATCACTTGTGAGCTTGTGAGAATTCTTTTAAAAAAACCTTGCTTATGAACTTTTGGAAATACCATTTTCTTGTGAGAAATCATCGGATCATACGAGACTTATAAACATCATGCTAGACTTGTGAACATAAGGTGCATATAGTACTTGTGAATATCATGACGATCTTAGAAGAACTCATAAACATGGCATCATATTCATAGAATTTCCATAGTAGTGATAGCTTACATCTTGTACACCAATCATCATCCAACACAATCCAAAAACAACCTTAAACATAGTGTTTTGCCTTAAAAGGAATAGCACATGATAGGTAGTAGAGTGTATCTACCTTTTACAAGAACTCCTTTGAAGCTATAAAAGCTTTGAGAAAGCTTATGGAATCAATTCCAACTTGGAAAAGCTTGAGAAAGTGAAGATCGCACTTCAAGAAGCTAAACAAGCTTCACTCTAAGCCTTGACAACCACCTTTAGCAAAACCCCCTTCACAAACCCTAAATCCTCTCTCCTTTCTCTCAAAATCTACTCTAAGGGTTGTGTAAACCCTTACCCACGAGTGTGGGGCTTTATATAGGCAAAGGGGTTGTCAAAAACCCCATATACCCTTCAAAATATCTCCCCAAAGTCGGTTTAGGCACCAAAAGGCAAGGAGGGGTCGACCGGAGGCGTCCACCGGTCGACCGGTTCACTTAGGGGGTTCTGGAATAAACCCCCATACAAAAAAGTGCGAGACCAGTCGACCCCTGGTCTGACCGGTCGACCCTTAGTGAAGGGGTCGACCGCTCGTCTCCCGCTCATGCTGTTTGGTTTTGTCTGCCTTGATGTTTTGGCCATAACTTTTGACTCGGTGATCCAATTTTGAAAATTCAACTTGTGTTGGATTCTACATTCAAAAGGGAACAACTTTCATGTTTTGTACAAAGCCCAATTCTAAGTTTTAAAGGGTCGAAGTGAGCTCACAAGTGGAATGGTCCAAACTGTTCCAGAAATTCTCAGCAGACTAGGTTCCGGAAATCCCACGTTTGACTTAACTTCTAATCCAAATCTCAAAAAGTGATAAAAATGAACTTTAAAGAAGGGTTCAATATCTTTCTAATGGTTTAAGAATCACTCGATTTCCTATAAGCTATGACCCAACTAGAGCTCCCTCAAGTTGAGGTTATGGCAAGACAGCCACCCTCTTTGACACTTAGAGTATTTTATACTCTTGTGTTTGGTTCCCAAACACACATATAGCATACCTTATGTTTCACACGCCAAAATCAGTACCATAACACTCATTTAAAATGAAATACATCATTCCCATTTAACCAACACCAATTTCACGGAGACGACCTTGGCCTTACATATACTATCCACCGGCATTATTCACACACTATTCATAGCACTATTCACTTACAATCCTTTAAGCACTTAGGGTATTTTATACCATTGCTTTTACCCACTTAGAGTATTTATTTTACCCTTCCTTTGCACACTAACACCACTCAATTTCTTTTAGAGTCCTTTTAATCTTTGCTTCATCACCCACATACCTCGAGTCATGCATACTCTTTGTTTAAACTCTCAAGGACTTAGAGCATTTCATACTCTTGGTTTCAATGCACCGACATACACCACACATATTTCTATCCAACAACACTTCAGGTAAAAACCCTCCTTATCATTTTTCTATGACATCATAACAATACAAGAAGACTTTTGGCCTTCCATCCCAATGCCTTGACACTATTCACAGCATTGTGAAATTGATTCCCAGGGCTCTACATTCACACTTTGGTTATTTTATACCCTACATGTTTAGATACTTAGAGTATACTTATACTCTCTCTTTGAGACTCAACACATGCACATCTAACCATCATTTCACTGAGAAATATCCAAGAAGATACATAGAGGCCTTGACCTCTATATGCACTATTCACTTAATACTTAAGAGTATATTTTATACTCTTTGCTTGCTTTCCCACAGATACCTCACACCCCATGACTCATACACTAAACTCACACAACACATATCACATGTTTTACACAAAAATATATTCCCCTTAGCATTAACCAAATGCCAAGATCACACATAACACCTTGGCTTGAACACACCTAGTGCAAAGCACTATTCACTCACATGATCAGTGTTTGCAAAAATCCGGGGCTCTACAGAAAGCCAGGACAACCTCCTTTCGAAGCAATGCCAGAGGGGACAAAGCTTGCTCTCACCAAGCCTACTCTCTCAAAAGCAGACTTAGACACCTTGCGAGATGGATTGGTTCTTCCAGCGGTGCCGCTAATCAAGTCAAAAATCACAAATCCACCGATCGTCAGATTTTCTGCATCTTCCTCAACTCTTGGTGAAAGTGAAAATAATTCAACTCAAGCAAGTTTTGAAGGATGGTATTGACCAAAGATGGTAAAACTCTTCGAAAAATCTGGGTATAGGAAAGGCGAGTCTAAACGTTTGGGCGATGTTCTTCCTCTTGACCAAATTCACGGTCTAACAAAAACACAAGCTAAACTTGTTAGAGGTGGAGAGAAAGTTTCTGTCAGTCCTTCTGGAGTTGAATCAACACCAAATATGTCGATTAAGATCTCAGGAAAGAATACGGTATCTACTCAACACATTACAATCCAAGTTAATGATGAGTCTGAAGATACTACTTTACGTCGTGGTTCTGTCTTCGATCGCATTGGCCAACACAACACTTCAGTGTTAGAACGATTAGGAGCAAGAGATAACATGACTTTGAATCTGCAAGCTTCTCAACAATGTGAATTAGCACTTACTCGCATGGGTTCACAAGAACTAATCGATGAGTCTACTACTCAGAAGAAGACTCGAAAGCGACGTAAGCGAGGAAAGAAGGACGTTAGTCGTAAAGACGTCGATGGACCAAAAAGTATCATCCTGTCCCAAATGAAACGACGAACAATTCTTGAAGTGGCAGTTGAAGATATTTTCACAGTAAAGCAACGTACCATCATCTTCTCTAAACGGAGAAAAGAAGCATATGAAGTAAAAGATATTGTCACTGTCAACCACATCACTATTCAAGAACCTCCGGAAGAAGAGCCGTATTTCTTAGATGATGAAGTAGAAATCACTCCTCCTTCCTTCGAAGAAGAAGGACAAGCTACTGTGGATGAGCTCAAACAATTAAACTTTGGTAGAGAAGAAGATCCACGACCCATCTTTGTCAACACACTGCTAAGTTCAGAGGCAGAAGATGAATACTTCAAGTTACTGCAAAAGTACAAGGACGTGTTTGCCTGGACTTACAAGGAGATGCCTGGGCTCGACCCTAATGTGGCGATCCACCACCTCACTGTCAAACATGGTGTTCGCCCCATTAAGCAATTGCAATGCTGTTATTGACTTGAGTTGGTCCCACAAATCGAAGCTGAAGTTAACAAGCTAATCGAAGCAGACTTCATTTGAGAAGTAAAGTATCTAACTTGGATTGCCAACGTCGTCCTGGTCAAGAAGAAGAATGGGCAAATTCGAGTATGCATCGACTTTCTTGACCTGAACAATGCATGCCCTAAAGACGATTTTCCGTTGTCAATCACCGAACTCATGGTGGATGTGACAATTGGGCACGAAACCTTGTCCTTCATGGACAAGTCATCTGGCTACAATCAAATAAGGATGGCACAAACGAATGAAGAGTTCATAGCTTTTTGCACATCGAAGGGAATCAACTGTTACAGAGTAATGCCATTTGGACTCAAGAATGCTGGTGCCACCCTTAAACGTGCTATGCAGAAGATCTTCGATGACATGCTACACAAGAAGGTTGAATGTTAAGTCGATGATTTGGTAGTGAAATCAAAAAGTAGAACGGATCATCTCCAAGACCTTCGTGACGTCTTTGACAGGCTTTGGAGATACCAACTAAAAATGAACCCACTAAAATGTGCATTCTGAGTCACTTCAGGCAAGTTTCTTGGGTTCATTGTTCAACATCGCGACATTGAGATTGACCAAACCAAGATCGACGCCATCCAGAATATGCCGTAGCCGAAGAACATCCGTGAGCTCAAAGGTCTCCAAGGTCATCTCGCTTATATCCGGAGGTTCATCTCAAATCTATCAGGCCGGTTTCACCCCTTCAATAAGTTGATGAAGAAAGATGCAATGTTTCATTGGGATGATGCTTGCAAAAACGCTTTAAAGAGTATCAAAGAGTACATTCTCAAACCACTGGTTTTAGTAGCAGCTATCCCAGAGAAACCGCTGATCCTCTACATTAGCGCACACGAATAGTCATTGGGGGCATTGCTCGCACAAGAAAATCATGATGGTAAGAAAAATGCGCTCTACTACTTGAGTCGAACTTTAGTGGGGGCAGAGTTAAACTACTCACCCATCGAAAAGATGTGTCTAGCTCTCATCTTCACAACAAAGAAGCTGCGGCATTACATGTAGTCACATGCAATTCGACTCATCTCTCGAGATGATCCGATCAAATATATCATGAAGAGACCAGTTCCCTCGGGGATGCTTGCTAAATGGGCTCTTCTTTTATAAGAATTTGAAATTTTCTACATTCCTCAGAAAGCAGTAAAAGGACAAGCAGTAGCTGACTTTCTCGCAGATCACCCAATTCTGACAGAGTGAGAACTATTCGAAGATCTACCTGATGAAGAGGTATTTTATGTCGAGATCTTACCAGCTTGGAGAATGTTCTTTGATGGTGCTGCTAGAAGAAATGCAGAGGGAGCGGGAGTTGTCTTCATTACTCCACACAATAAAGTCTTGCCTTTTGCCTTTACATTTATAGAACTATGTTCAAACAATGTGACGGAGTACCAATCTCTCATTATTGGGTTGGAGCTAGCTCACGATATGCAACTTCATCAACTCGACGTGTATGGTGACTCGAAACTTGTTGTAAACCAACTCTTGATGGAGTATGAAGTTCACAAGTTAGATCTCATCCCCTATCACATGTATGCTACTCATCTCATGAACCAGATCGAGGACGTTACCATCAAACATGTACCTAGGAATGAGAACAAACAAGCCGACACTCTAGCCAACCTCGCTGCAACATTGACTTTACCTGAGGAAGAAGCAATAATGGTTCCTGTTTACCGACGGTGGGTAATACCAAACATCGACACCGAAATACAAGCAGCAAATGTCATCGAAGTGTTCGAGGTCGAAGTTGAAGACTGGAAACAGCCCCTCATAGACTATCTCCAGTTTGGAAAATTACCAGACGACCCGAAGCTCAGGATTGAAATATGGCGTCGTGCACCTCGATTCTTGTACTTCAACAACAAGTTTTACCGATGTTCTTTTAACGACGTCTTCATGAGATGTCTTGGAAATGATGAGACTAGAGAAGCCTTAGAAGAAGCTCACTCCGGTGTATGTGGTGCTCATTAGTCTGGACCAAAACTCCACGATCGCTTAAAGAGAATGAGGTACTACTGGCCAACTATGTTGAAGGATTCGCTAGAGCATGCCAAAAGATGTCAAGTATATGGAGACTTCATTCGCCAACTGCCTGAACCATTACATCCCACAGTTGCATCTTGGCCATTTGATAGTTGGGGACTTGATGTTGTCGGACCACTCCCGAAATCATTTAAGCAACATCTCTACATCTTGGCTGCAATAGACTATTTGTCTAAATGAGCAGAAGTAGTTCCTCTTAAGGAAGTTAAGAAAGAAATGGTCGAGGACTTCATCAAAAACAACATTGTTTTCCGCTACAGAGTCCCCCGTTACACGAATAATGAGAAGTCGTTCAAGAATGCTCTTATGGATCAATTTTGTGAAAAGTTTGACATCAAGCAGAGATACTCCACAATGTACAATGCACCGGCAGATGGACTCGCCGAGGCTTTCAACAAAACTCTTTGCAAGCTTCCCAAGAAGGTCATTTCTAAGTCAAAAAAGGATTGGCATGAACAAATCGCCGAAGCACTTTGGGCTTACTGAACGTCATATCGCACTCCTACACAAGCTACACCTTACTCATTGGTCTACGGAGTTGAAGTAATACTTCATTTGGAACGTCAAATTCCATCATTATGGATTGCAATTCAAGAAGGACTTACAGATGATGATAATGCTAAGTTACGTCTCGTTGAACTCAAAGCTTTGGACGAGAAAAGACTAGAAGCGCAACAACGTATCGAATGCTATCAAGCTCGCTTGTCTCGAGTCTTCAATAAGAAAGTCCGGCCTTGCTCTTTTCTTGTGGGAGATTTGGAACTTGCAGTTCAGTGACCTATTATCCTCACATGTCATTCCGGAGAGAAACTCGATCCTATGTGGGATGGACCGCACGTAGTAAGAGAAGTCTACACCAACGGTGCTTACCTCCTCTCAACACCCGACGGAGTGGGCCTCGGCCTTATCAACGGCAAGTTCTTCAAGCAATATTATCCATGACATTGTACGCTCCTTGACATGAACCTAAATTGTCCTTTAAAAAAAAAAACAATCGAACTACGTTAAGGCTTGATCCCACCATGGGTATGTAGGCAGCCTGTAAAGTTACATTAGGTTCAGCCACCATTTCAAAAAAAAATATGTGTTCATCCACAAGTTCAAAAAAAAATTCAAAAAAAAAAAAGGTTATAAAATAACATGAAAATTATACCTTTCATGGACAATGCGTTCATTACAAGATTGTTATACGATGTCATTGTCCTAACTTCTGGGTATTGAAAAAGTGTATGCATCCGCTCAACCTCCAAAGGTCATCTTCTAGGTCATTCGACGAAGCAACATTTGAAAGGCGAGAAAAACTCTTTTTCTCTACAAAAGTCTCAGTATCCACATGACCCATCAATGAGGTCAGGGTCCTGGAAATTACAAAAGTTCTTCTCAGACTTTGATAACGCTTCACTTGCAACATCTAGAAGACTCAAAGACTTGGAAGCATCCCTTTGCTGCCAACTATTGTTGTAACAGGAGAAGAAGTCAGACACTAGAAGGGACGTTGGCCTGGTACTAGACTACGCTTTGGAAGGATACCAGAGGACATGGTCATTAGAATCCTGGCCTGTGCAGACTTTGCTGGCAACCGTCATCATGACGGGAGAAGAACTCCGAAACTGGGAGATCTGGAAGTCGACCTGGTACCAGAATGCACTTCGAAAGGATACCAGAGGACATAGTCATTGATATCCTGGCCCGCACAGACTTTGCTGGAAACCGTTGTTGTGACAGGAGAAGAACTCAAAAACTGGGAGATCTGAAAGTCGACCTGGTATTAGACTGCGCTTCGGAAGGATACCAGAGGACATAGTCATTGGCATCCTGGCCCGCGCAGACTTTGCTAGAAACCGTCGTCGTGATAGGGGAAGAACTCAAAGACTAGGAGATCTGGACGCTGACCCGGTACTAGACTGCGCTTCGGAAGGATACCAATGAACATGGCATCCTAGCCCGCGCAAACTTTGCTGACAACTGTCGTCGTGACATGAGAAGAACTCAGAAACTAAGAAATCTGGAGGTCGACCTGGTACTGGACTGTGCTTCGGAAGGATACCAGAGGACATGGCCACTGGCATCCTGGCCCGCACAGACTCTGTTGGCAACCGTAGTCATGGTAGGAGAAGAATTCAGAGGCTAAAAAATAACTCTTTGTTGGAAACATATTTTCTCTCTTATTCTGATCACCAAACTATAATGTTGGGAAACCCTAAAAAAACAAAAAAAGAAAGAAAAATAGAAAGGAACAAATGTATCATCAAAGCGGTGAAGACAACTTACAAAAAAAAATTCCGGCACTCTTGTAAATGCCAAAGTTAAGAAAAATCTGGATTAAAGATATCACCAAGTCAATGCGATAAGAAATGGGCACGCTCTGAATCAGGCACATTGTGAATCAAGTCCAACTCTAAAGAATAAATCCGTGAAGCCAACCTGAGAAAAAAAGGAGGGAGAATTGTAAAGCATACGGAAGATGACCGTTATTTTGTTCTCCGGCAATTTCAATGGTGATTACTTTCTACACTATTTATGTCTATAAACATAATGTGAATAGGCTATGAACCTAATAAGAGTCAAGTAACAATGAAATTAGAGCAAAAGAAATTATCAAACCATCAAATAGCACAAGAAACTTAATGCTTTAATTATGACTCGTGGAGTCCTAAATGCACAACAAATTATCAAACCATCAACTATTTGATTTTTTTCAACTAGTAAATCGCCATTTCTAAGGCTAATTGAATGAAATGGTACCGAATCTCTTAATGCTTTATTTTGGGGTAATAAATTGCATTCGTTACAAGATAAATTACACTTTGATGGCCATTATGCACTATCTATCTTGTCTAACCCCAAACGGATCAATTAATCTTTTTTTTTTAAAATCATTTTATTTGTTGCTTCTGTCAAAGCAATATTGTACTCGACTTAGTTATGTTGATAACAAGAAAATAATTTTTTGCAGCTTTTTAATCTAACTAGAATATTTATTAAGTTGTAGACTTCCTAGTTTCGCTATATATAACCTTTTGGGTGGCACAGGGTTTGCCAAGCTATCCAATCCGTTTTTTTTCCTTCAATCTTTTGAACCCCACAAGTAGTTTCGAGTGCACTTGTTTATATGATTACATACCAATATGGTGTAATTAGGGAAGTGGATGCAACGACTTTTACTAGGACCGCCTGACTTGCTTTGGACATACGAGGTGTTTTTTCGATCCTGTAACTTTGGATTCCACTCTCTCCCTGAGATTTGCAAATAATTCTCTCTTAGCTTTCCCAAAGTTGATAGGCAACCCTAGGTACTAATTGGAGTTCTTAGAAAGGCCGACTTTCAAACCCTGAGCCAGGATCGTTGATATATAGTTCAGGTGCTAGCTCTTGCTAAACTGGATAGAGAACTTGTCAAAATTTAACTTGCTGCCCTAGCCTTACAATAAGATTGTATCACTTTCTTTAGATTATCAACATCAAAATATGATGCGTTGGTGAGAATGAAGCAGTCGTTAGCGAAAACAAAGTGGGTTATACTATTAGAAGTCCTTCAATCCAATCAGTAATCAATAGAAAGCTTCTTTACAAACACAAAATGGCGAAAGTGGGCCCTCTTGAAGGAACCCCCTTCTTGATCAGACATCCCTATAAGGAATACCATTAGTGATGACTAAATATGAAACCTTGGAGACGCATTGGAAAATAAGGTTCAGCCATCTATGACTAAACCCCCAATATTGCTTGCATTACACCCAAGAGGAAATTAAAGGTCATTCCACCCGATCACAAGCTTTGTTCATATCGAGTTTGAGACCCATGAAATTTTTGCGACCTTTCTTCTTCCTTCTCATGAAATGCAAAAGTTCATTGGCGATGAAGACAATCTCATGGATCTAACAACGGAATGAAAGCACTCTAATTTGGAGAGGAACGAAAGCACTCTGATTTGGAGAGATAAGATCTTCCTGAAACTCCCTAAGATTATGAGCCAGTACCTTTGCAATGATGACATTACAAAGGATAATCGGGCCATACAAGAAAATAAGCTCAGGGTGTGGAATCTTAGGGATGAGCAAAATAAATGTCTTGTTACAAGATTTTAACATGATGCACATTTTCCTGACATGTCCCAATATAGGTAGTAAATGTAGTTGGGAAACCATCAGGAGCTGATACATGAGTGAAAAACGAGCTAGAATGTGGCAGCATGCCATTCGGTCTTTGTGCTGCAATATCCACCAAGTCCTCCGTGATACAAAAGTTACCGGGAGTTTTTCCAGTACATTTTTTCTTCTTGGTTAGGCATATATATATGATCGAGCCAAATCATCTCCGGTGATAACCCAATTTGGCCTAGAGGTCGCCACGTCTCTCCTTTGACAGGCCTTAACCGTGGGCAAGGTTCACCCACCCCTAGGGTTCACCCACCCATTTTTGTTTTGTTTTTTTAAATATTAATTCTTTTTTTTTAAATTAAAAAACTGTTTTTAATATTAAAAACTCTAAAAGCAGTTTTTTAATTTTAAAAAAAGAATTAATATTTAAAAAAGAAAACAAAAATGGGTGGGTGAACCTTACCCACGGTTAAGGCGTGTTAAAGGAGACACATGGCGACCTCTAGGGGTGATAACCGGATTTTCCAAAATTAAAAAACTGTTTTTAATATTAAAAAAACTCTAAAAACAGTTTTTTAATTTTTTTTAAAAAAATAATATTTTTAAAAAAAACCAAAAATGGGTGAGTGAACCCTATGGAAGGGTGAACCTTACCCATGGTTAAGGGGTGTCAAAGGAGACACCTGGTGACCTCTAGGGGTGATAATCCGGTTATCACCGTAGAGGATTTGACTCCATATATGATTAGTAGTTACGCCTATATTCCCACCCTGGGACTCCATTCTAGGCCACCTCACAAGAGGGGCAAACCTTGCCATTTGAGCTATAAGCGGCATGTTGGTAATTTGACAACCACATTATTTACCATTAATTTATAGCTGAGGAATGGCTTCAAAAATTTTCATAGACTCTGTAGTCAAGTCGACAGTGTTGTTGCTTTAACATGTTTCCGTTTTTTCTTAATCGGTTACTTTGCAACTGAATGTGTTAAAGCAACAATATACCTAGAGTGGGATTAGCATTCCTCTATCTAAATAGAGCTATTAGTTTTGTTTTACTTTGTGGTAAGGATGGTTAACCGGTTATAAGATATATACTAGATCCGTCATACTAAATGAACCGCCCACCATGTTCTCAGTATATGTCATCCGATTAAATGCTGAAGCTAGGGCGATTAGTGCTAGGATGTGTATAGAGAAGGAACATGTAGCTCCACAAAATTTTACTCAAGACAGAGATCGAATCATGTGAGAAACAAACTTAATTATTTGAATTAACATCCTTGCAATCCACGATCAAGCATTTAGAGATGGGCATCTTAAATTGTTAACAGGCCACTAATCGTCATACATTGAATGAATGTTCGATTGTGGATTGTATGGTGTCGAAATTCTAGGATAATATATGTGTAGTAGCATGCCTTGCTGCAACGACTTCAGTTCTTAGTGAAGATAACTAAGCAAATTCTTTTTAAAATAACTTAACCATGAATAATGAATTGCTTAGGTACAATGAAGGCCATACATAATGTCAGAACAAACTAAATTGCACGTCGTTGGGATGAATTACACAATAATCCATGCTTTAGGTGATCATTCACTTGTAGGATCTAGCGGTAGCGCGAACTCGGTATCACTTCAAACCTTTGATGTTCGGTGATCTTATTTCTCGAAGTCTTCTTTCTTCCGAGAGTAGTTTGGCAAACCTGTTATGAAAATGATCAGTATTGTAAAGTAATGGAATCTATTGAGAAATAATATTCATGAGAATAACATATGATTGTTCATTACTTTTTGAGTGCCTCTTCATTTGTGCCACCATTTTGGACTGGTTCAGAGAGACCCGTGTCCAAATTCACCCTCGAAACCGGTTTCTTCAACAACCATTCTCCAACTTTCACAAGATTTTCCAAGTTTTCCTTGGTAGCTGTATCAACTGAAGATACGGTCCCGCTTAACGTGTCATCCTGGTTTTGCAATCAAGATCACAGTTAGTAATTCATAAAGATGAACACTAATTAGTTTCGAAATCTAGACTTGTGTGTACACTTACTTGAATTCGGAGGTAGTTATTTTCAGAATGAAGGGCTTGGAAAACCACAGAGATGTGAAGATCAACTATATCTTGACTTGCTTGAGTAAATACATCAATTAAGGGAGTAGAACCATCATTAAGAAGCCATCCCAAAACACCCCACTTGGCAGCCATTTTAGCATTGTATTTATGTTCTATCCTTGCCGAGCCGGTCCCGATCGAGATAACGAGAAACCGGCCAAAGTCCATTGGCTTAATCGGGAAGAAATCTGGATTCTGCTGGAAGAGCTGCTTAGTCACTTCACTGATGGCAACCAAAGCCTGGAATCATGGTGCAAGAAAATCAGTTAGTTTAGGTTTTGATCCTAATTTCATGAGTTTTGAGCATTGGACAATGCTTTTACCGGATTATTAGCAGCGACACCACCATCAGTGAGGTTGAATTCTCGAACGTTCCCTTCTTTATCTTGGTTTTTGAAATAATAGGCCGGAAGGTAAGTCGGTGCCGCAGAGGTGCCGATGCAGATGTCCGACAGTGGAACATCCAAGCTCGGGGTGGTCTTCATCTGCACCACCAAAATATCATATTGTTAGTTGCAATACTTTGAAATTTGATATTTGTGTAATCTTCTAAGTTCTATCTGAAAACCACACCTCTTTCTCTGTCTCTTCCCCCATTTTTTTGTAAAAAGCCAGTGCAGACAATATTTACTGAATCGTCCAATTACTATACTGTATATTCTCTAGTCTTTTTAAAGGACAAAAGAACGAACGATAGAAAGTTCAAAGGCTTCCGTCAAATGTCTTTTAAGACTCCAACAATCGTTTAAATTTAGTTGAGGGCATGACCTCATCTCATTGTAAAGCAAGGAACTTATTTCTTTGGACATTTGAAATAAAGAAAAGGGCCCTCCACCTAAAAGGCATGTTTTTGTACAAATTTACCTTTTTTTAGCTGTGCATATAAAAGTCAAACACCAATAAAGGTGATATTGAAATACATACCCTCAATGATAAGACCCGTGATTCGGGCTGTATTCGGGCCGGGTTTGGCCATGCCCGGCTCGGCTTGAATGGATTCGATCGAAACACGAAGTCTAGCTCGGCCCGAAATGGAGCTTGAAAGTGTGGCCCGAAGCTCAGCCCGAATTCAAAATCGTGGCTCGAAGCTCGGCACGGCCCGAATTGATTCAAGCTCAAGCCAAGCCAAGCTTGGCTCAAGCTCGGCTTGAATCTTTTTTTTTTAAATAATAATATTTTATATTATTTATATATATAATAATGATATATATAAATAATATTTTTATATATTTTTTTAATAATACTTGAGCCGAGCCAAGTTCGGGCCAAACCGAACCTCAATTGAGCCAGGCCGAGCCGCATAGGGGTTGGCCCGAGCTTGGCTTGATTGAGTTTTCAGGGTTTTTTTAGGTTTGGCTCGTTCGAGCCTAAAATTCGGGCCGAACCGGGCTAAGCCGAGCCACACCAACGGGCCGATCGGGCTTTGTGCAGCCCTACCCTCTAGCTCGGCAAAACCGAACCGGTCAACACATGTCCCAAAATCTGACAGGAGCTCCTAATGGCGATTTTCCTGCCCAGATTTTGGGACAATGTGTTGGAGTCACGTTTTAACCGGTTTTGCCAGGGCCGGTTCTCATGAGTCCTTTGATAAAATTATTCAAATCATGCCTTAAACCATTATATTTTTTTTTTTGTTTAGGAGGATGAAACAATACTTAAAAGTAAAATATCAATTGCACCTATTTCTTTTTCAGTTCAAATACGAAGTCGAGCTCTGCTTCACGGCGTTGAAGAAGCCCAGCTCTGCTTCACAGCATTGAAGAAGCCGAGTCCCCTTTTTAGTGTATAATGGTGGCAATCTTGTGGATTAATGGGATTCGGCTACATCCCCGTAGGGGCATCCATGACACTAGGGAGAGAATGGTCTAGCAAAATCCCCATACCCAACTCCCTAAGAGTGACACACCAGGGCTTTGTCCCAGTGGTAGTGTATCCCCTGCTATGAGGGGAGGTACGGGTTCCCGAGAGGGTGGGAGTTTGTATATACCCTCCCCCCCCCCCCCCAACATGCTAACACCTAACCGGCGTTGCGGCTTAAATGTATATCTCGAACCAAAAAATAAAAGCAACTCCCTAAAGAGTGGCTGCCAAAAACAAATACTTACTAGGAATAATTTATGTTAAATGTCTGTTTTTTTTTTGCCTAGAAGTAAAGAAACTCACACCCACACCCAACTTTAGAAGACGGGACCAGAGAGAGAGAGAGAGAGAGAGAGAACCTCATAAGACGAGAAGATGGTTGGCTGGAGTCGCTTGATGTCGAAAGTTGGAATAACAATGTTAGTCAAGGTCTGGTGCAACCTCTTCTCTCCTAGTTTCTCCTTTACAATGCCATGAAGATACTTGCCATCATACTTGGGTCCTGTTACTGCTTTGAATAGGTTTTGAGCTGAAGCAAACATCCCCCTGTGATTGAAAAAAGAACAAGAGAATTGTCACCACATGCAGCACGAATTCTCCATTACCATGGATGACCGAAATCTTTGGGTCACATGGACTAAACCCATCACGGCTAATGTCTTACAGTTTACCTCTTCTGTGGGAAAATTTTAGGACAGTTCTCCAGGTAGAAAGGTTTGATATCTTTGGCAGCAAAGAGAGGACGATTGTTATCATCTGGAGCAGTTAACATGGCCGTCACGAGACCTCCTGTGCTTGTCCCGGCAATCACGTCGAAGTAGTCTGCAAGTCTTGCATCCTCACCATCCAGCTCCTACACCAACATGAAATTTTCGTAGTTCAAGCAAATGAATAACCAAAGTAAGGTTAAGCTTGATCTATATATAAATGGGGGCACTAGGATTTTTCATAAAATGTGTATGTTTGTGAAATTATACCTGAAGTTGTGATTCCAGGTAAGCAAGAATAGTTGCAGGGATAATCCCTCTAATACCTCCTCCATCAATGCTTAGAATGGTGATTAGGTTTCCATAAGTTGGAGGCTGGATTTGAAGGAAGGATGGTGCTGTACTCTCCATATGATTATGAGGGGCTGATTCAAAAAAAGAGGAATTAATGTAATGAGTAAGGTAAGCGAAGCGAATTGAAGTAGTATGCGTGGGAAGCGAATATGAATGAGTAAGGTAAGCGAAGAGAGAATGCTTAAAAGTTTGAAGGAGTTGGATATATGTATCATGTATGTGTCGATGAAGAAGGAATTTATAGCCTTGGAAGGGAGCTTCTTCACGGGTATTGAGTCTATTGAGTCTACATACTTTGATTTCTCATGAATTGTAGCCGAGGTTCCATCATGGTGTTTTCATCCCACCCGGCGTTGAAGCAGTCCAAAGTCAAAACAAACCTACAGATGACCGAGTTTTCTGATCAGATGAAGATGGTAGGAAGGTCATTGCGTGATAAATGTTTTTTTTGTTGTGAAAATAGGGGTATGTGGAGCTTGGATTTACTTGTTAGGTGGGGAGGGGGGGAGCTTTTTTTTTTTAAGGTTTAAGTGGGGAGCATTGATTTTTTTTTTCTTTGTTATTGGGGTGGGGTGGGGTGGGGAGGGAGTTTTTTTTTTTTTGGTGGGTGGGGAAGGAGCATTTTTTATTTTTTTTTTGGGTTTTAAGGGGGGGAATTACTCACACGCACTATATACACCATACATCATACACCACACACTCACACCAGGACCATTGATTGTTAGTATTGATGGATTTATAAAGAATGATTAAGTGAATATGAAATATTTTGGTTGTGGAATTCGGGTTCACAGCAGTAGCTCCCAATTAATTTATTTTTTTGACGATCAACATAGTAGAAAAGTCATATTGTTTTTTCAAAAGTTCAACAGCAGTTCCTCCTTTGACCCATGACCGTATTGTATTAAATAAATAAATAATACAATATAATTTTTTCTAAAAGTTCAAGGACACTTGTTAAATTACAAAACAACAACGTAGAATAAAAGATTTTTTTACCAAAAATTCAAGGGAGGCAGCTGCTGCTGCCATGCTCCACAACCATGTCATATTAAGTATTATTTTTATTTCAAAAGTCTAGGGGACAATTGTTTCCTAAGAAAAAAGTTCAGCACATGTTCCTAACTTTGTCCTGCTCATGATTATGTCCTATAAACTAAAAAAGGAAATTGGGGTTTTTTCAAAAGTTGAGTGCGGCTCCGCCCCTAGTGATAATAGTTTAATTAGGAAATAAATGAACTTCCATGGTCATGGTTTCTACTCACAGCAACCTATAGTTAGGTTTTATATTTTAAGGGAAAATATATGGTTAGGACACCCTACTTGGGTAAATGAGGTGAACCATGGCGGGCTGCTGACCTTGGACCATGGCGAAAGTGATGTTAGGTTACATGAATGTCTATTGTGGTCCAGTCCCATGTAAATCGTTTTTTCTGAGTTTAATCTAACTTTCAAACGTGAAAAGTGAACAATACAAAATAAGATGATAAAACACGTGGGGTCTTCAATACTAGAAGTATACACGTACGTAAGTATCAGTAGTTTTTTTTTTTTTGTTTTTTTAACGCCCACCGTGGGGTCTTCAATACTAGACGTATACACGTACGTAAGTATCAGTTTAAGAAGAAAAGATGCCACATAAGTGTAATGACTTGGGAGTTGGGACCAACCCGTTGCAAGCCCTATCCAAACACCTGTATCCTAGTCATTTAAATTGGAATAGAGCATTCAAAATGCCATTGAATTACATACTAGTAGAGGAACTTATTCTGTCCAAGTATTCTTCATCTCCAAGTAAAGTCTTAACAGTACTTCCTGATTACAAATCAATCGTCCCCTCTCGCCCAAGCAAATTATTGATGACTTTCATGAACAAAAATTTATTTCCCATCAAATGGCGTCTTTAATCACAACTGGATTTCCTTCTCCTTGTTTAATTCTTACAGATTGTCATCTTAATTGTACCAATTTAAATAGTAATAGATAATCAAACAAAGACCTTATTGATATTCTAAAATGACTTATAATGACTTCAAATAGATAATCAAACTCTAAACATGGAAAGATAATTTTAAAGATAATCCTAATCTACTTTGAAAATGGCCTTAAAGGGCTGAAAAGTCTATGAATGAGATGATGATCATCTTATTCATTACTTACTTACTGTGAAACCCAAGCTAGTTGGGTGGACCCGTGGTGGCTCCAGACTATGGTGAGGACACATGGCAGTTTGAGAGAAATTTAAGATTTTTGGGTGGTTTTACTCGCACCTCATGAACTTGGCTTGGTTGTATAACCAAACCCATCAAGGAGGTGTAACAGGCACCTAATTACGAAGCAAATCATTGGAGAGAAGGATTTGCTTTGTTCAAAGTTGAAGGCGCAATACCTGATCTAACATGAAAGGAGCTCATCCTCCAAGGTTAATGGAAGATGGTCGAGTGGAACCTTTGGCCTCAAATCGATAAAGACATGAAGTCCGTTGATTACTTGATTCGATGAGCCGAATCCAGTACCTTGGTCCTCACCATTGATTCAAAAGTTGGAGAAATGGCTGGGGTGAAGTGGTGGTCTTGCATTAAAGCTCCTTTCTGCCTTCGCACTCGAGGGTCAATATTCTCGTCCGGCCCGAGGAAACCTTTGCACGCCTCCGTTACCTTTTTAGGAGGCCTACGCCCCATAGAAACTATTTAATTGAGATTGTCCCTTGAGCCGTAGGTCCCGTGACACAAGATTAGAATTCTAGCTCTTCTAGAGTGGGCTGAGGCCTAGTCTTTTGTCAAAAATAGAAGAAGATAACAAGGTTATTTTTGGCATTATGTTGGGTGTAATTTCAAAAATTATATTAAAAACAAAATAAGTTCATGCGTGTAATCAGCAAATAGTGGGGTGCGAGTAACCCCACCCCTGTTGTTATTGCTCTTTCTCTCTGTAACGTAGATGACAACTATGAAAGTTACGAAATGAAGGGGTACACTTATCTTGAGCTCTCCGAGGGAGTGCGCTTATCAAACGAAAACTCTTATTTTGTCTCCTCTATTCTCAAATTGCAAGTAACGGACCGACCATCCTCATTCCAGCTGAGTGAGGTGAGTGGACACATGATAATTCTAGAGTGATATTTCAATACTAGGCCAAGTGTCATAGGGAGGAGGTGTGAAGAGCAGTTACAAGGAGTGGGGGTGAGTGACTATCCATTTCTAAGTTTAAACCATTTGAAAGTGTAACCGTCCAACCAGGGGCGGAGCCATATGGGCCCCGGGGCTGAACCCCCCCCCCCCCCCCCCTCTTGAAATTTTGAAAAAAAAAATCTTATTGTACTTATAGCGGTGTAGCCCGGGAAATGGGTGGAACTGACGGCGAACAGGGGCTCTAGCCCCTCCTAAACTTACTTCTTAGAAAAAATATATTTCTTACAAACCGACACAAACAGACGTGAGCTCAATGAACTTGGCCCTCAAAAAAAAAAATCAGGGACTACGCCCCCGAACCACCATTGCTTGCCCCCCGCAAGAGAATCCTGGCTCTAGCCCTGCGTCCAACCCCACCTACTATTTCTATTAACTCATTTCATTAATGATTCACTTTCCAAGTATTTAGGATTCTTCCTCTTTAAATTGTTTGAGGAGTGCTATCCCCGGATGCACTAAGTCAATTTTTTTCCAATAGTGTGGGTGTAACACTTGGTGTTGCTATCCTGTTCGGTGACACTTGTTGCCACCACCTTACATCTGGAGAAGACTGCGATTGAGGCTAGCATTTCTAAAATAGTCATCTTCTATTTTCATATCTACCTTCAACTTTACCCCTTCCTCTCAATCTGTTGGGGCCACCACCTAATCCCCTTTAAATAGTTATCTTCCATTTTCGTATCTATCTTCAACATCACCCCTCCCTCTCAAGCTGTTGGGGCCACCACCTATTTTTCATATGTTTGGATTTCTTGACTAAATTCATGGAAATGAAATTTGGCGGAATCATGTAGTTGTCCTCAGAATTGGTACGAGATTGAGTGTAACGATTCTGGCTATGTGTGTCATTGTTCTTCAAGGATTGGGTTTAGTGGGAGATTAAAGTATTATACTTGGAAGGGACTGAAAAAGTTAAGGAACCTGAGCCTCCAAGGGATATCTATCCCTACCACTCACAAACTCGCTATTTCAATTTTTATTTTGGTACATTCTGCAAACAACAACAACATAGCTGTAATAAACCCTTAGCCATACACATTGATTCTACTCGTTTCATCCATCTTTCTAAAATAATTAAAAAGATGAGTTTCGTGAATTTTTGTTCAATTAGTTCTTATGGACATGAACCCTTCCTAATTTGAGAAAATTTTGTGTAATTTCAAATACTCATTTAGCCGAGATGCTAAGATTGTATAAAGGATGGAAATTTTTGGGACATTGACCATGCAGTTAATGGGTGGCCTAACATTTCAAGTATTCAAACCTACAAATCCTTGAGCCTCACATAAATATCACATCCCAAATTAAGAGCTGAGTTCCACCTATATACCCAAGTCACCATTTATGTTCCAGAAAGCCGAGGGCAAATCCTCTAGTTGGCACCTAATACCAAAATTGGTATTAGGGACCCACATGCTCAATAACATGTTTGACAACTCACTTAATTTCATTTATTGCACCAAAAAAAATATCAAAAAAAAAATTAATCTTAAGTTAATTACGCTTAAGCACAATTAATTGGGAACGAATAAGACACATGGCTGATTGAATCGTGGAGTCCAAAACGTCAAACAAAATTACTTAAAACAAAGACTAAATGTCATTTACTTAACTACACTTTGTTTGAACAAAGCCATTTGAAACGCTATTATGATGGTGATTTGGTGCAATAAATAAAGTTATGTGAGTTACCAACATGTCATTGAGCAGGTAAAAGTAGGTGCCCACTAGAGGATTTGCTTCCGAGTTCCACCTCTATACCCAAGTCAACATTTATGTTCCAGAAAGTGAGGGCAAATCCTCTAGTCGGTACCTAATACCAAAATTGGTATTAGAGACTTACATGCTCAATGACATGTTGACAACTCAAATAACTTCATTTATTACACCAAATCACCATCATAACAACGTTTCAAACGGCTTTATTCAAACAAAGGATAATTAAGTAATTGACATTTAATCTCTCTTTAAGTAATTTTGTTTGACGTTTGGACTCCACGATTCAACCAGCCATGTGTCTTATTCGTCCCCTATTAATTGTGGTTAAGTGTAATTAATCTAAGTTTAATATTTTTTTTAACACCACTAACTGTGGTTAAGATTCACTCATGCCTAGGATTCATCCATTTAAACTTGTTTTTTAGAATAAATAAATAAAAAATATTAACATTAGGTTGATTATGCTTAACCACAGTTAAATAGGTTTTACAAGCTGCCACGTATCCCTTTTAACACCCACTAACTATGGTTTAGATTCGCTCACCCGTAGAGTTCATCCATTGAACCTTATTTTTAGAAGAAAAAAATCAAAAAACATATTGACCTTAGGTTGATTATGCTTAACCACAGTTAAAGAGACCTTTACAAGCTGCCACATATCCCTTTTAACACCCACTAACTGTGGTTAAGATTCACTCACCCCTAGGGTTCATCCATCGGACCTTAGTTTTTAGAAGAAAAATCAAAAAAATATATTAACCTTAGGTTGATTATGCTTAACCATGGTTAAAGAGACCTTTACAAGCTACCATGTATCCCTTTTAACACCCACTAACTGTGGTTAAGATTCACTCACCCCTAGGATTCATCCATTTAACCTTATTTCTTAGAAAAAAAATATTAACATTAGGTTGATTATGCTTAACCACAGTTAGAGGGGCTTTACAAACTGCCACGTATCCCTTTTAACACCCACTAACTGTGGTTAAGATTCACTCACCCATAGGGTTCATCCATCAAATCTTAGTTTTTTTAAAAAATAAAAAAATATTAACCTTATGTTAATTATGCTTAACCAAAGTTAAGGGGCTTTAGAAGCTACCACGTGTCTTTGTTAACACCTACTAACTATGGTTAAGATTCACCCACCCCTAAGGTTCATCAATTTCCTTTAGTTTTAGAATAAAAAAATTTAAAAAAAAATTAACCTTAGGTTAATTACACTTAACCCCAATTAATTGGAAACAAATAAGACACATGGCTGGTTGAATCGTGGAGTCCAATCATCAAACAAAATTACTTAAACAGAGACTAAATGTCATTTACTTAACTACCTAAAGGGGAAATTTTCCTGACTCACCACATGTCAATAGCTGAAAGAAGGTAGCTAGAGAATAAGAACACTTGATCACCTGCTAAAGAAAAGAAAGGGGTCGGGTGTGCACCCTGAAAGAAGCTCCAATGACAAAGTTAGTACACGAAAGAGATGATAAATAGTAAAACACTGTAGCATTAAAACACTGAGAACAAGAGCTGTGCGTATCCAATTATATTTGATGCGCTCTGATCCTGATACACTGAGTCATTGGGTGTATTTATAGGTTTAGCTCAAGATGTCCACAGACGACCATCCATGGCTATGGATGACCATGTCACTAACTTTACTCATTACCAAATATGTACATATCTGGAACCCCACGTGTCACACACGGGAGCCTACAATCTCTAAGTCGGTTCCGGGTCGAAAACCCAGATGAAGTGACTAGCAATAAATGCTAGGACAGTGCTTTCCACCTAACGTCAGAGACAAATGATTGCCTCCTGATGATCGGGTCCTAATAGTCGGTCTCGTTGTTGACATAAAACATAAGTCTGTTGTTTGTAATGAGGACGATACCGTTATCTTGTTGACTACGAGTTCGTTGTCTTGAAGACAACGTTCTCGTTGTGAGGAGCACAACGGGCCTGTTATCATACGCATAACGAAGACGTACTCAAAAACACATATAAGCTCGTATCCAACGTTTAACACGAAAAATATGCTCTCAGTCACAACACACAGATTAATTACAAATTTTATCATTTACACTTAGCCCCTTTATAATACTCTGAACACAGTTCAAAGTATCATAACTCTCTCAGCATTTCAGAAGAAGAATACCGTAAGGCACAGAAGACAGTTGTACCCCGTTCTTCGTTCTCTGCTCTCTATCATTATATATGCTCCGTTGTGTATACTTCGTTGCCGTTGATCTCTTACTTGTACTATACGCGAAGATATATCATCATTCCAACTGTAGCACGTTCACAAATCTATCGCGCTTTATTATTGCAGAGCAAACTGTCATTATTACTTTACACGAAACCCTGGACATTGCATTCGCTCCAACGGTTACTTTGTCTTAAAAAAGAAAATCAAGTCCTCACTACTGTTGATATGTGCGCTTGAGATGAAGGTTAATTTCATCCTACAAAAAATTAATCTGACATGTTATATTTCAACTTTATGGAAATGATTATCTTACCCTTACGTTTGCCCATGTGTACAGTTACAATTGGGGTTATGCATGTCTTTACACTCTGAAATTGCCTATAAATAGAGAGATACGAAGAACTCCTGATCTTCATTCAAAGTTGCACTATTACTCTACTGGATTCTACATCTTCCGACGATTTGCAGCTCCTTGCTCTCTCTGCATTTTACCCTACCTCCTGCTTGGTAAGACTCATTTCTTTGTTAATTCGCCCTAATTTTCCATTCTTTCACAGTTGTTCTTTGTCCATATTTCTTCACTGATACCTAGATATATTGGGTACATCACTGATTTTCTTTTCTTTCATTCACCTGTATTCCTTCGTCCACTTTCCTTTGCATTATGTCTGTCGAAATAGTTAGGGTTGATAGCGATGATGAAGTTAGTTGCTTCAGTACCAGTCCCCATAATGTAACTTCCACTGCTCTTAAACTCAAACTGAAACCAGTATATAACTATGCTCTTGACCACTATATAACTCAATATGAAATCCCTTTTTATGTTTATCTTCATTTTTACAAAAAAGACGTCCACCCCGACTACCATTCCTCTTGCACAACTGTTTATCTTGCCTAGTTCGAAGCTGGATTACGACTCCCACTAGACCCCATTGTTGATTCCGTCCTTGCTACCCTCCAAGTAGCCCCTGGGCAGATGCATCCAAAATTTTACAAGTACATGTCTCTGATGACTAAGTTCAATAAAGACGGGTACAACATAGAAGCTAGACATGTATTTCACTTCCACCATGCTGTAAAGTGCTGAAGGACTCCCGAAGATGGAGATAAAACCTACTTTTCTTGGAACCAACAACCCAAAAATCCTGACATCGTTACACACCTCGCCGATATAAACAAAGATTGGAAAGAGTTGCCCTTCACTATCTCCGGTGCATGGAGAAATGAAATCACCCGTCCTATTCCCAATGAATTCTCCTCAGGTTTGCTGACTTTGTTCTTCTCCCGATACTACATTTATTCATTTCTACTGCCATTGATTATAACTTCCGATGTGCAGAAATTTCCAAACCACGATTCACAAAACTTAGCCTGCGGAGGAACAATCACTACGAAATATCCGCAATCAAAAAGGAGACGAATACATTACCTGGAGGCCTCTGTCAGCCCCTTGCTATAGATAACATTCTCCCAGCTACTCATTTTGCTGCTCCAGAACAACGGACCAGAGAAAGAATGGTTGAACGCCTGCCTCTACTGCATCGAGCACCATGAGCTCCACGATCGACCCGTCCTTCCCGTTTTACCACAACAGAAAAAATGGCGGAAAAGAGATAAATGGATGCAGCTCTCAAAACACTCAAGGCAAAAAGAGCTCGACGAGAAGCAGAATATGATCAAAGACTTCGAGAATAACAACAAGAGAAGCAGCTCTCATAGGGAAGTCAATTTATCACTTTGGCCAACAAGGAGAAGTTTGTCATACCGTCTACACCAGCCGAGATAGACAGTGATGAAGAAATTTTTGGGTCAGACGACTTACTGGAGGATGATCAACCTCTAATCACCAGAACGAACACCACCAGAACTGTTGTTCCTGCCCCTCCGCTCACTCCTGCTACTACTGCTGATCCCACCATTGCCTTGTCCTTGGCTTCACAACAAGAGAAAACTACAATGGAAAAAGCCGCTGAGGAATGGAACCCCGTCTTCCCACACGGATATACATACTCCACCGTTGCCCACATGGCGATGGACCACAATTTGATAGCCACTTCCATGCTCTTCGCAATGAGGCTACCCGAAGACATCGCTACAACGAGAAATATGCATTTCATGGAGAAATTTGGCGCTACCTCCCAAGCTACTGCTACGGTAAGAACAATACTTTCCTTTACACACCTTTGGAACCAACCCAAATATAAAGTATCTTTATACTGACAAAATCTTTGCTTCCAGATGAACAATATACTCGCAGGGATATACGAAGATTATAACAACATCAGAAACACGTCCGCTGGACTAAAAGAGAAAGTCTTCGATCTAGAGAAGAGAAAGGCAGAGGAAGCAAAGACAATAAACCACGAACTGGCGAAGCTGCGGACAAAACTAAAAAATGTTGAAGATAAACTTGCTTCGGCGATCGCACAACGAGACGCAGCTCAACAAGAGGCCCGCAAAGCTGGAGAGGGAGAGAAGAAAGCACTAGAATAGGTCGAAAGGGCTGTCTTCCAGAGCAGTGAACTAGATGAGATCTCCAATACACTGCGCAGACAACTTAAAATAGCCGAGGCAGAGAAAGAATCCCTGATGAAGCAACTCGAGGAAGCTAATTCGTTAAAAGGCAAGGAGATTGAGGTCGCTGAGAAAGCTATAACGGAAACTCTCTATATTCATTTTCAACAAGAGATGGATTGACTGCTCGATGAAGATTGGAGAGAGATAGAAGATATAACAATGAAACAGCTCTGAGAGTAAGGAAGACTCAACGATTCTCCTTCTGATATGACTGCCCAGGAAGATATCCAAAACGGTGAAACTGAAGTAGATGGAACTCAAAATGGTTGATATCGATGGTAATTCCGCTTCGTAGCCTTCGCCCGCTGTCATTTCCCTTTCTTTTTCGTTGTAAATTGTTTATGAATGAAATTTATTTCTAGCATGTATGCCGAGTTCACCGTACTGCATTTTTCTTTTGGAACACTTTGCACAAATCATATAATACACATATAAAAATGAAATGAGTACATTCGTATGTTCTTGAGAACGCATGATAATAAACACTTAGTATGAAATACCAAACAAAGCGAGGAGAACCCATGCACCCAAGAAATGACACTTATGAATATCTCACAGAGATAATTGAAGAGATAAGACACTGTGCCTGACACTACACAAACTATTCATCCCAAATCCTTAAAAGACTAGTTATGGGGCATTATGGTAACGGGCTCAAATAGCATTGCAGACCGCTTGTTTGCCTGAGACAATGGCTCTGAAGGATGCACAGATGCTCAATTAAGTATTTAAAGTTTTGGTGATTAGTCATTTGGTAGCACATTTACGATATTTATCCTTCGATCACTCATAGAGATGAGCTCATGCACCGAAGAATAATTCACTAAAGAATACTTCACTAACGAATAATTCATCAGCTCAATGTAAAGTTAAGCAAAGCACTTATCACTGACCTTAATATCTCTGAATCTTATCTCTGTTACGCTATACTTGTTTTATTGGAAATCACTCTTATTTGTCAATCACTACGTACGCTAAAGGGGCACTAATCACCAGGATAAAAATAGACAATGGAAACGTTATCTGAGATCGAGACAACGAGGACAATATTACGAGAGCGTGAACACACTTGCACTTGGCGCCTTAGTTTGCACATAACACCTCAGAGGATGATAGAATACTCAGACAAAGTCCTGAAAGCCTCTAAGGCTGATCAGACAGCCCCAACCAAACCATAGAAAAAACACACAAAAAGAATAACATCTGCCCTTGCAGATTATGGACTCTCCGATAATTCTCCATCAGGAAGCATATATTCATTTAAAAACCTTCTTGCGACAACCTCCCCAAATAGGTTTTCAGATCACTGCACCGGTTAGTTGTATGGACGTGAGCTCTATGATATTGGCAATATTCTCACCCTCGTGGTCCCCTGGTAATGTCACGACTCACACGAGTAGACCACTCGAAATTTGGATCATCTTTTATGGCTTGCATAATCACTGAAGGGCAGGCTATGAACATTACTAAAACGGCTCGCCTAGAGGAGAGACGTCGTTCAGTTACCTGAGGAACTCTGCCTTGGAGTAGAGTGTGATTTGAATCAGTTAGACCTTGTGCCCACGCATCGATATGTGCTTGCAGCAATTGTTGTTGACTGGTTAGCTGCATCAGGAGGGATTGCTGATACTGTAGCAGTATAATAATTTGCTCTGCTTACGACATCTCGGGTTCCGGGGTTTGTTCGTCCATCGGAGATGTAGGAGTCTGATCGGCCATAATGAAGGGAACGAGTGAATGGAGGGGTTGATCTCCTCTTCACGGATAGGGAATGGAAGAATAATGTCCCACTGGAGAGTCAACTTATCACTTTATATAATATAAGTTATTTTGGGTTCGGAGTTTCTCACAGACGACGCCAATTTGAAGGGGAAATTTCCCTAACTCGCCACGTGTCAATAGCTGAAAGAAGGTAGAGAATAAGAACACTTGATCACCTGCAAAAGAAAAGAAAGGGGTCGGGTGTGCACCTTGAAAGAAGCTCTGATGACAAAGTTAGTACACGAAAAAGATGATAAATAGTAAAACACTGTAGCACTAAAACACTGAGAACAAGAGCTGTGAGTCTCCAATTATATTTGATGCGCTCGGATCCTGATACACTGAGTCATTGGGGGGTATTTATAGGTTTAACTCAAGATGTCCACAGACGACCATCCATGGCTATGGATGACCATGCCACTAACTTTACTCATTACCAAATATGTTAGACATATCTGGAACCCATCGTGTCACACGCGAGAGCCTACAATATCTAAGTCGGTTTCGGGTCGAAAACCTAGATGAAGTGACTAGCAATAAATGATAGGACAATGATTTCCACCCAACGTCAGAGACAAATGATCGACTCCTGAGAATCGGGTCTGGATAGTCAGTCTCGTTGTTGACATAAAACATAAGTCTGTTGTTCGTAACGAGGACGATACCGTTGTCTTGATGACTACGAATTCGTTGTCTTGAAGACAACGTTCTCATTGTGAGGAGCACAATGGGCCCATTATCATATGCACAACGAATACGTTTTCAAAAACACATATAAGCTCGTATCCACCATTTAACACGAAAAATATGCTCTCAGTCACAACACACAAATTAATTATGAATTTTATCATTTACACTACCCTTTGTTTGAACAAAGCCGTTTGAAACACTGTTATGATAGTGATTTGGTGCAATAAATGAAGTTATGTGAGTTGTCAACATATCATTGAGCATGTGGCCCCTAATACCAATTTTGGTATTAGGTGCCGACCAGAGGATTTGCCTTCAAGAAAGCCCAAACCCCACCATAACACCCTTTTATGAAAATTATTGGTGTAAGGGGCAAGTTGATGTATGACAAACCGATTTCTTCAAACAAAAATTTGCTAGGATGGGGATTAGGCCGTATGGAATTAGTACATTGGTGTAATTGAGTCATGCATTATTTGGGTCGTGTACTTTGAGGTCTTTAATTTTTTTAATCAACCTAAACCTACTATCTCAATTGTTAATTTAGCAGTAATTATTATTTCTACATTAACCTAACCTCAGAATTCGAAACCAATATATAATTGCTAATTAATGTTCACTTATATATGTATTCAAATGCCTTATTCAGCACATTATTAACTAAAAATATAATTTAAATAATTATATATATATTTTGCTCTTTCTCTCTGTAACGTAGATGACAATTATGAAAGTTACGAAATGGAGGGGTGCACTTAATACAAAACACTACCTCTCCTCTTCATCTCTACCCTTTAATCACCACCTCTCTCTCTCATCTTGAGCTCTTAGGGAGTGCGCTTATCAAACGAACACACCTATTTTATTTCCTCCATTCTCAAATTGCATGTAATGGACATACCCTCCTCATTCGACCTGAGTGAGGTGAGTGGACACACGATAATTCTAGAGTGATTTTTTTAATACTAGGCCAAGTGTCTTAGAGAGGAGGTGTGAAGGGCAGTTACAAGGAGTGGGGGGTGAGTGATTATCCATTTCTAAGTCTATCCCTACCACTCACAAACTCGCTATTTCAATTTTTATTTTGGTACATTCTGCAAACAATAACAACATAGCTGTAATGAGCTCTGTAATTCTTTGTTTGGATTTTTTTTTTAATCCAGCAAGAACCCTCTGACTAAGTCTATTGAATTGGGTTCCTCTATCGGGGCACTCGCGTTCTCAACACCTTCATTCTCAACACCTTCAAGGTGGCACAATCCTTAGCCACACATTGATTCTACTCATTTCATCCATCTTTCTAAAATAATTAAAAAGATGAGTTTTGTGAATTTTTGTTCAATTAGTTCTTATGTACATGAATTCTTCCTAATTTGAGAAAATTGTATAATTTCAAAAAGAGTAGCGATAGGGGGATCCATGGATTTTATTTGCAAACCTAAAGCATCCACCTATTGGTAGATGTCCCCCTCTTAAATGCTTACCACAGTTGGTGAACATTTCAAAAACTCATTTAGCCGAGATGCTAAGATTGCTTAAAGGATGGAAATTTTTGGGACATGGACCACGCAATTAATGGATGGTCTAACATTTATTCAAACCCACAAATCCTTGAACCTCACATAAATATCACATCCCAAATTACGGGCTGAGTTCCACCTATAAACCCAAGTCAACATTTATGTTCACCCTTTTAAGAAAATGATTGGTTTAAGGGGTAAGTTGATGTATGACAAACTGATTTCTTCAAACAAAAATTTGCTAGGGGGTTGTAGGATGGGGATTAGGCCGTGTGGAATTAGTCCATTGGTGTAATTGAGTCATGCATTATTTGGGTCGTGTACTCTGAGGTCTTTAATTTTTTTAATCAACCTAAACCTACTATCTCAATTGTGAATTAGCAGTAATTATTATTCTACATTAACCTAACCTCAAAATTCAAAACCAATATATAATTGCTAATTAATGTTTACTTGTATATGCATTCAAATGCCTTATTCAGCACCTCATTAACTAAAAATATAACTAAATAATTATATATTTCCTTTTATTCCACATCCGGTCATTGCACTAGTTGACTTGAAAAGGGGCACTATGGGCCAAGGAAGTAGAGACCCATGAACAAGGAGTTGGGCCTTTATAGGCCGAGAAAAATGAGGTCTAGCTATGTGGGATGATTGAAAAGAAAGGCCATTCTATGATTTGACTTGTTATATTGGAAATAAGAAACGTGGGTGTGATGGTGGACTAAATGATGAAGTATAAAGATATGATCTGTGTATATGTGATACATAAATGATAAGTTTTTGTTTTTTGGAACTCGGGATGCCCCCAACCCTTCGGGTCTGGACTACTCCCCGAGGGTATGACGTGAGACCGCAACCCAATCCGCCACACCATGTAAGTCCGGGTAAACCCATGCAGAGCTGGCCCCAAAGGAGGAGTGAGGAATGGAGCCTAGGACCTCCCACTTGGCGAGAGACCCAGGAACCATTGGTCCACCCCTTCGGGATTTAGTCCTGCGGGGCAACAAATGACCCGTGGCAGAACTAGGATTTTCTTGTAGGAGACTAGCTATGGTTGAAAGAAAATGTAAGTAATTGTTGATGTAGTATTTTTGGAGAATGATTGGAGGAGAACGTAATATTTTGGGTCTATGGGGTTAGGGATTCGAGGGCGTAGGATCCAAAAAAAATTTGACAATCAAGTTCGTGGGTAATTTTATTCGTACATTTTGTGAATATCTTATGGGTACCATTTCTCATTGTTTACAGCGACTTTGTCCCCTTGTCCGATGGCTATTAGCCAAGGCAGGGCTGCACAAAGCTCGATCGGCCCGTTGGTGCGACTTGGCTCGGCCCGGTTTGGCCTGAATTTTAGGCTCGAACGGGCCAAGCCAAGCCCAAAAAAAGCCCGAAATCTCAATCAAGCCGAGCTCGAGCCAACCCTTGTGCGGCTCGGCCCGGCTCGAAGCTTTGCTCGATTGAGGTTCGGTTCGGCCCGAACTCGGCTCGGCTCGAATATTATTAAAAAATAAAAAATAAATAAAAATATTATTTAAATATATCATTATTATATATATATAAATAATATAAAATATAATTATTTAAAAATAATAATAATAAAGGGTTCAAGCCGAGCTCGAGCCAAGCCAAGCCAAGCCCGGTTCGAGTTTGAATCAATTCGGGCCAAGCCGAGCTTCGAGCCACGATTATGAATTCGGGCCTACCTTCGGGCCGCACTTTCATGCTCCATTTCGGGCAGAGCCGGACTTCGGGCCTTGATCAAATCCATTCAAGCGGAGCCGGGCTTGGCCAAGCCCGGCCCGAATACAGCCCTACTATGAACTAAATTCATGGAAATGAATAGCGGAATCAATAGGTTGTCCTCGGAGTTGGTATGAAATGAAGTGCAATGATTCTAGGTGTCTGCCATTGTTCTTCAAGGATTGGGTTTGGTTGGAGATTAAAGTTTTATTCTTGGAAGGGACTGAAAATGTTAAGGAACCTGAGCCTCTAAGGGATATCTATCCCTACCACTCACATAAACACTCGCTATTTCAAATTTTTTTTATTTTTGTATATTCTCCAAACAGCTACAACATAGCTGTAATGGGCTCTGTAATTTTTTGGTTGGATTTTTTTAAAAAATCCTACAAGAAATCTTTGGCCAAGTCTATTGGAGTGGGTTCCTCTATCGGGGCTCTCACGTTCTCAACACCTCAAGGCAGCACAACCCTTAGCCCCACACATTGATTCTACTCATTTCATTCGTCTTTCTAAAATAATTAAAAAGCTGAGTTTTATGTATTTTTGTTCAATTAGTTCTTATGTACATGAACTCTCCCTATTATAAGAAATTTTTGTGTAATTTCAAATACTGATCATTTTGCCAAGATGCTAGGATTGTATAAACGATGAAAATTTTTAGGACATTGACATCGGAGCATTCCTTGCTAAGGCACCAATGGGCATGGATGTAATAGTCAGCTCTAACACTTATCAGTAAAATGGTAATATCTTCTTCTACAAACTTCCGATTAGCGAGTTGTTTGTTCTGTTGGAAACTAGACTTCAAGAGCTTTCAAATTGTATATGACACCTGGGCTCAAACGAAGTGAATAGATTCAGTTTTATCCAAGAACAATACCCAATTTATGATTCTACAGCCCACTAGGCCCTGTTATTTTGAAAGCCCATTCTAGCAAATTTTGAGCTCTTTTTGCATGTTGGAATTTTCAAATTAGAGACCCTTTTAATCCTTTTTCAAGTTCCCTAAGCCTTTTTAATTTTGTTCAAATGACTCTTAGTTTTCTTACCTCATCTTGCTTGGAACTAGTATTGTCTACATAGAAAGTGTTAATGGCTTTGGAATTCTATTTATAGTGGCTTTGGAATTCTATCTATGGCTTGAGGATTGTTCCAGACGTATTTAAGCTTTGAACATTGTAATGAAAAGTATTCTAGAATTTTGAATGAACAGTTTCATCCTTGGGCTTTTGAGAAGGAATTCTTCTTTGTTTCTTAGCTCTTATCCTTTTGGTGGATTCCGAAGGGTGGCGAACTGAACTACCTTTGAGTTTTCACTTGTATTTTCTCTTGTTTCTCCATTTTCCGGCATCAGACATGGACATGCAATGGGTGGCCTAACATTTCAAGTATTGGAGCCTGAAAATCCTTGAGCCTTACATAGATATCACATCCAAAAGTAAGGGCTGGGTTTCACCTTATATACCCAAGTCCACATTTATGTTCAATAAAGTCCAAACTCCACCATAACACCCCTTTAAGAAAATATTGTTTTAAGAGGCAAGTTGATGTATGACAAACTGATTTCTTCAAACAAAAATTTGCTAGGGTTGTAGGACGGGGATTAGGCTGTATGGAATTAGTCCATTGGTGTAATTGAGTCAATGCATTATTGGATCGTGTACTCTCAAGTCTTTAATTTTTTTTATATAAAATTTTAATTATTTATAATTAACCTAAACCTATTATCTCATTAGTGAATTAGAGTAACTATTATTTCTACAACCTAACCTCAAAATTAAAAACTAATTTATAATTAATTGCTAAATAATGTTTACTTATATATTTATTCAAATGCCTTATTCAGCACATTGCATTAACTAAAAATATACCTAATTTAGTTAGTTCAATTATATATATATATACACACACACACACTATAATATAAAGAAATAAGACTTTCTTCTTTGATCTCCAAACTCCAATTCTTGGAATTCTAGAAGTGTTAATGTGATATCATTAAAAAGGAGAATAATTTTAGGGGATTTGATCCATTGGAGGGATTTCAGGGGATTATGATAAGAGGTATAGGGATAAGAGGGATAAAGAGAGGTAATGTTGAGACGTATTAATCCATGAGAGAGATTTTAGGAGATTACAATAAGAGGGATGGAGAGAAAAAGTGTACAGTTATTAATTATTTATTTAATCCCACCCGTTTATTGCACAGGGTCTTTGATAGCAAAGACCTCATGCGATGCATGGGTATATAAAAAAATAATAAATAAATCTCTACATTCTCTCTATATCCTTTTTATCTCTCTTTTTATCTATTTTATCACAATCCCTTAAAATATCTTTCTACATTCTCTATCTTTTCTTCTTATCTCTATCCCTTATCGCAATTTCTTAAAATCCCTCCAATAATTTTTTAATTGTGAGGGAGACGTGTGTAAGAGAGAGAGAGTTAATGGTTGAGATTAGAGAGAGATGTGAAGGAAACAATCTCTCAAATGGTTTTTGAATTGAGAGAGAGACAAGTGATCAAAGAGAGAAACTTAGGGGTTGAGATTAAAGAAGGGTGTCACGTGGCATCGTTAAAATAGAATTCCTATGATTACTAGAATTAAAGATTGGAGAACAAAAAGAGAGGGTTAGGTGACACTTATTTTTTTATATTATAGTATTAGTAGAGACCCCGTGCAATGCACGGATGTGAATAAAAAAATAAAATAAAAAATCTCTAAACTCTCTATCCGCTTATCACAATCCCTTAAAATCTCTTTCTATGTATAGTCTCTTTCTCTATCATTTTTATCTCTCTATTATCATTTTTATCACAATCCCCTTAAATCTCTCTCTACATCTTATCTCTACCCCTCTCCTAAAATCCCTCCAATAGTTTTTGAATTGTGAGGGAGACAAGTGTGAGAGAGATTTAACAGTTAAGATTAAAGATAGAATCGTGGAGGGAACAATCTCCTAAAATCGCTCCAATGATTTTGGAATTGAGAATGAGACGTGTGAGAGACACAGAGTTAAAGATTGAGATTGAAGAAATGTGCCACATGACATCCTCAAAATAAAACTCATAGGATTCTTGGAATTGAAGATTCGAGAGCAAAGAGAGCGGTTATGTGGCACTTATTTCTTTATATTATAGTACTAGTAGAGACCCCATGCAATGCACGGGTGTGAATAAAATAAAAATCTCTACATCTCTCTCTATCCCTCTTATCACAATCTAGCTCATAAATTTCTCCCTATATTCTCCCTCTATCCTTCTTATCTCTCTCTTTATCCCTTATCATAATCTCCTAAAATCACTCTCTACATTCTCTATCTCTCTTATCAAAATCTCCTAAAATATTTTCAATGATTTTTGAATTGTGAAAAAAACGTATGTATCGCCTAAATTCTCTCCAATAGTTTTTGAATTGAGAGGGAGATGTGTGTGAGAGAAAGAGTTAACGGTTGAGATTTTAAAAATTGGTGTCACGTGGCATCTTTAAAATAAAATTCATAGGATTCCTAAGATTAAAGATTTGAGAGCAAAGAGAGGGGATTAAGTGACTCTTATTTGTTGGGGTTAGGTGTCATTTATTTCTTTATATTATAGATTATAGATAGATGGATATATTAAATGTTTTTTTAATTCCACATCGGTGCATCCCACGAAATCTTCATTAGTTCACTTGAAAAGGGGCACTAGGGGCCAAGGAAGTGGAGACTTCGTAAACAAGGACTTTTGAACTTTATAGGCCAAGAAAAATGAGGTCTGTTTGAGACGATTGAAAAGAAAGGCAATATTGACCTTCTATATGGAACCTTGATTTGACTTGTTTTACTGAAAATAAGAAACGTGAGTACTATGGTGGACTAAATCATAAAAGTATAAAGACATGCTCTGTGTATGTGTGATACATCATACATAGTAGCAACACCCAAAACACTAAAATATAACTAGGTCTAAGTAAAACGTAACAAATAAATAAGAAGTTGGAAGAAGATTAACCCCAAAGAGGTGGACCAGTGGTTCCTGGGCCTTTCGTCAAGCCGAAGGTCTGGGTTCCATTTGCCACTCCCCCTTTGGGGCCAGTCCTGTCCGTATTTTCCGGACTTTCTTGGTGGGGCAGATTGCGGACCTTCGTCACATCCTCAGGAATCTAGTCCTGACCCGAAGGGTTGGGACACCCCTGGGTTACCGAAATTTATTTTTTTTAACGAAGATTGTTTTAAAAGGAAAAGTAGGATTTGGATGTTCCTGGCAACAACGATCAGGGCAGAGCTAGGATTTTCTTTTAGGGGACAAACAATGGTTTGTTGAAAATTTTAGTAATTATTGATGGATTTGTGGAGAATGATTAATGGGGAATAAAATATTTCGGGTCTGGGGATAGGGGGTTCGAGGGTGTAGTCCCCTAAAAAATTTTGACGACCAAGTTCCTGGGTCATCTCATTCGTGCATTTTGTTGATATCTTACTAGTATCGTTTCTCATTGTTTATGGCGATAAGTTGTCCCCGTGTCCGATAACTATGCCCTGTTAAATAATTAAATAACATAGTATAAAAGCTTTATTTGGTTTTCAAAAATATGTACAGAGGTAATTGCCCCTTGTGCCATGGCCATGCCCTATTAAACTATACTTTTTTTTCAAAAAGTTTAGGGGAGGCAGTTGCCCCCTTGCCCCATGCTATAACCATCCCTATTAAACTATATATATAGAGAGAGGATGATTGTTTGCCATATGTGTTCCGCCTAGCGGAACACACACACATCCACTGGATGCCATGTGTCCCTTTTAACTTTTATAAACTGTGTGTTAGGGTTCATCCATCTAACCTTGGTTTTTTAAAAAATAATTATCTCAAATTAGTTAACACTCATTAATTGTGGTTAAGATTTACTTATCCTTAAGGTTCATCCATCTAACCTTGGTTTTTAGAAAAATAACCTCAAATTAGTTAATACTCATTAATTGTGGTTAAGATTCACCCACCCTTAGGGTTCATCCATCTAACCTTGGTTTTTATTTAAATAATATATATTAACCTCATGCTAATAAACTTAATCATGATTAAAAGAGATTAGAAAATAGACAAGTGGCGGGCTGTGGGCGCGCACACGTTTCGCCCAACGGAACGCATCCATGCAAAGTATCAGTACCCTATATATATATATATATTTGTTTTCCAAAAGCTTAGGGGGGCAATGGCACCCTTGCACCTGGCTCAACCATGATAACAACAATGGAGAATGTGGTAAAAAAAAAAATTTCAAATGGATTAGATCAAACTTTTCCTTGATATGAGTTTTAGGTGGGGCTATTAATGGATCACATCAGGATCCGGATCCAATCCGATTAGCCGGACTTTGGACCCTATATGTGATCCATCGAATCGGATCCGGATATAGGGTGATCCGATCCAATTATAATAACTTTTTTTAATCATTTTAAATATATTACATAGATTTTCTATGTATAAAGTATTAATTTTTTTAAAAAATTAACATTAATTAAAGTTAATTAAAGTACTATTAGATTTTTATATTATTAAAATAGAGTTTTTTTTTTAAATTAACCTTAATTGGATCGGATTGGATCGAATTCGGATTTGGATCTTACAAATATAATCGGATTCGGATTCGAATTGATTAATTCATGATCTAACGGATCTTAGATCGGATTCGGACCTGTCGGATTCTTAATCGGATCGGATTCGAATCTAGGCAGATCCGGTCCGAATCTGAATCCGACCGTTCACAACCCTAGTTTTAAGGCTTTTCCTCACTTCATCTTCTCTCTATTGCTCTCCCTTGATGATTAGAGATAAAGACGAGTACGCCACAATGATTATGGCATTTCCTCACTTCCTCTCCTCTCCATTGCTCTCCCTTTATTAGAGACAAGAACGAGTATGCCACAACGATCAAGGTAGACACTGGTGTGGTTCTCACAGCAATAAAATTTGGCAAAGGGTGCATTGGGATGAATGCATAAGCTAGGGGTAGCAACTTTTTTTAAATGAGAGAAATCCAAAACATCGCAGAGACTACCAACAAACTAACTAGAGGGGGGCGTCCCATGCTGGGACAAAAATCTTCTACTGCCCCCTAGGATCAAGAGACACCAACTGAAAAAAAAAAAAAAATACTATCCCTGAGAGAAGAATCAAAAGCAGCAAGATGATGAACATAGGGACTCATTGACCGCGGAGTATGGAAAAATTGGAAGTTAGATCAGCCATCCACTTCAAATCGAATGTCATCCACAATAACCTGAATCTCTCAATACACCTCATAAAATCTTACACCAAGCGAGTCCAACACGATTTTAGAACATGAGAAAAACATCAACTTCCTCCAAACCTAAAGATTTTGCCATTTGAATGGCACAACGAACGACAACAGCTTTGGCGACAAGCGCCCCTGCAAATCTTGAGCAAAACCTCCCAAACGCCCGAAGAGGTCTTGTCTTATGTGCTCCACCGCATCCTAAGGGAAGGCTAGAGAAAGTCTAGGTATATTACATTCCTTGGAGTTATTCAAGATAAAATCAGCCTTTGCCACGAACAAGAATATGGTTTCCCGGAGTGAACTCAAAATCTTGGCATGGTTGAGATTCACGCATAGTTCCAAGGATCAATAGAGTTTTCATTGCTAACTTTCCATCTGAGACCCGCATGAAGAGATTTTCGACCCGCCCAGCCCACTAAGGGCAATAACGTCACACGGAGGAAAATAGATGCTTTTAACTAACTTAATCCAAAGAAAACACAGGTTCTTCATAATTAATCACTCTTGCTTGGCTAAGAGGGCTTCAGAACCCTCTGCCTCTCACCTCTTTACTATTTCAAAGGGTATCCCAACTTTCCAGTGTATCTTTTACTAGTCTTGGTATGCCTCCACCAAACAATTAGCGCAAGGGAGTGGATTCTCTCAAGTTGCAACTTTAGAGAATCTCTCAAGTTGGAACCCCTAGAGGTCGCCAAGTGTCTCCTTTGACAACCCTTAACCATGGGTAAGGTTCACCCACCCCAAGGGTTCACTCACCCATCCTTGGTTTTTTATTTATTTATTAATTATTATTTTTTTAATTAAAAAAACTGTTGTTAGAGTTTTTTAATATTAAAAACATTTTTTTAATTTAAAAAATAATAATTAAATATTTTTTTAAAAAAACCAAGGATGGGTGAGTGAACCCTAGGGGTGGGTGAACCTTACCCATGGTTAAGGGGTGTCAAAGGAGACACATGGTGACCTCTAGGGGTTTCAACTTGAGAGATTCTCTCAAGTTGCAACTTGAGAGAATCCTGGGCCTGCAATCTCCCTCAAAAAATCAGTGCAATCTCCCTGCAAACATATCTAGGAATCCTAAAGCATCCCATAAAATAAGAAGGCATGGATTGGATTACCACTTTCAAAAGCACTCGCCCGACTTTGTTAAGAAACTTTCCTTTCCAGGGATTGAAGTTTGGCCTTCACCCGACCTGATATGGCTGAAATTAAATGACTTGTGGGGTGCCCAAAATCTATGGGGAGACCCAAGTGAACCCCTGCATGATTCAAGATTCTCTTTTGAAGCATACAGACCCGTATATGCCTAAATTTAGTCGGACTATTAGGACTTGAAGCGCACGGCCGAGCCTTGGATTGTAGAAAAATACCAGGAAGAACCAGAAGGTGACCTCCATGAGGAGGGGAGAGATTTAGACTGTTATCCTTATTATTTGACTCATGGTTTTATTAAAGAATTGTAATAAATATTTTAATTTGGATGTTGCTTATGGTTTTGAACTTGATATTGGAGACCATGGATGGGTCGAATTTTGTTTAAGTTTAAGTTGGTCATATGGTATACAAGATGGTTAAATTGCTTATAGATGATCTTATTGTTGATTTTAAGAAGAAATTTTTAGATTCTCATTTGGTATGCCTTATATTCTATTAAGTCAAGTCTGTATAAGCAATGTCACGGGTCCAAAGTCTCATTTGACCAAGGTGATATTTTAGGGTGAGGGTGAAAAGGGGAGAAGACAAGGTTAGGAAGGAGAAAGAAAATGAGAGAGGTTAATTAATGGTTTCCAAGGGAGGAGACAACCAACACAAAAGGCGGAGATTTGTGAGAGTGGATGGCCTAGATAATGAAAATGGAAAACCGAGAAAGATAAGGTCTACACATTAGAAGATACAAGGATGGAGATGAAAGATAGAGAGTAACGGGGGAGGATAGGCAAGGCAGATGCTCAGAGAACATGAAAGAAGGATCAACCACCAAACTGGCTCAGTGAGATTAGGAAGACGCTCTTCCCTTTTAGGGTAGCAACTCAATATCTAATATACAACCGTGTGTATATATCAATATCATATATATATATATATATATATATATATATATATATATTATGTAATGTATAGTACTGTGGTAACACTATGATAGCAATGTTCTATAATACATTTTTTATTTTTGGAAACTCAGGGTTTCCCAACCCTTTGGGTCAGGACTAATCCCCGAGGGTGCGTCGAGAGCCCGCCAGGTAAATCCAGGAAAACCCGTGCGGGGCTAACACCAAAGGGGGAGTCAGAAGTTGAACCTAGGACCTTCTGCTTCATGAGGCATAAGTCTTGGGAACCACTGGTCCACCCCTTCAGGATTTAAAATTTGTTGGTATTTCTACCAGTTAAGCCAATTTTTTTTTCCAGAGGGTTGGTAACCTACTTGCCAAGTCCTACAAGCATGCATGCATCAGGGATCAACCTCAACACAAATAATGTAGTCATTTGGAGAAAATCGGTGAAGGTGGAACTTGAACCCAGGCCTAGGGTATGAACACTTCTAGGCTTTACCACTTGATCAAGGTAGCACATTCTTTGTTCGTATTTCTACCAAGTAAGCCTTTTTTTTTTTCAAAGGGTTGGTAACCTACTTTCTAAAGTCCTACAATCATGCATGCATCGGTGATCAACCTCACCACACATAATGTAGTTCTTTGAAAAAAATTGATGAGGGCAGGACTTGAACCCAGGCCTAGAGTATGAACACCTCTAGACTTTACCACTTAATCAAGGTGACACCTTCTATAATACATGATACTGGGCCGGGCTTTAATGAGCCAAGCCTTACCCCTCCCACTTTAATGCGAGGCCTAAGAAAATAAACTCATTCGTCCTACCCTTAAGCTATGTTTGGTTGCTAAGAAAATAGGAGAAAACATGGAAAAAAAAAAAGAGGAAATTTTGAATTTCTAATACAATTCTTATTTATGTTTTGTCTAATTTTCTTTTCTTTTCCATGTTTTTACTTTTTTCTCGGCAACCAAACATAGGGTTAGGGCCTAAAATATGGATAATGAGTGAGCTTTTTTAGGGTTAGGCCATCGAGCTAATCCCTCCAATTGACAACCCTACATAGGAATATATTCTCCTCAAAATGGAGAGAGAGATGATATAATATATTTTTTACATGGAGAAGATAAATCCAAACTAAGATTACTGTAGCTAAATAGTAGAGAGATAGATCTTAATATAATAAACCCCTTTGTTGTCAAATCTCACACGTCAGTGGATCGGCAATCATATATACTAAAATTCAAAACCGTTCTGGAGAAGACGTGATATTTTGGGCATCAAAAATTTTGCGATGCTCTAGAATCCCCGTTATTTGTTCATCTAGTAAAAGAGTTTCTTCATCAAGTAAAATAACTTGATTTAAGTAACATTAATTACTTAAATCAGTAGAATTGTATGGTTCAGTCAAGTAATTTTACTCAAGTATAATAACTTGAAAAAAATATACAGTTGAACAAGTAACGAAAATTCTAAGGCATCCCATAATTTTGTTCACTGTAAGATTGCGTCTTCTCGATTACGGTCTTGTCTTGCCCTGATATGAGTAGTATTTCTCTGCAACAAAACCCTGACCGTCAAAGATCACACCTGTTCGGTGGATGCTACAAGGAAAGGTCCAGCTATACGTGACAGAATTGAAGATCCCACGTGTTTTAAGACCTTATTTTGTTTTATGTGGAATGCTAGCCCTACACCAACCCTTGTCCAAAAGCAACCCGTTAAAGCACACATATAAGAGGAGAGAGATTCTACATTAATCGAAAGAAATGACAAGTGGTTAGTGGAGGTAAGAGTAAGAAAGCCCTTAGAGTCAACGTTTTTAATTTCGAAATTCTGGACAATTTCGGCTAGCCAACCCGAACCGAAATCCCGAAATATTGTGGGATTTCGGTGAAATTTCGAAATTCGAAATATTAATATTTTATTAATTATATATATATATATATATATATATATATATTTAAAAAATAATATTTTATTAAAATTTTATATATTTATATAAATATTATTATTTTATTTTCAAAATTTCACGAAATTTCAGTAAAAATTTCGAAATATTTCAGAATTTTAATAAAAAAACTATTTTAAAAAAAATTCAGATTTCGGCCGAAATTCCGAAATCTTCAAAATCCAAAATTTCACCCGAAATTTTTGAAATTTCGGCCGAAATCTGATTTTCGAAATAAACCCAGTTTCGATGTCGTTGGGTTGTCCGAAACAGAAATTTCAATTAAATTTTAAACCTTGCTTAGAGTAGGGCAAGCACCCCTATTAATTTCTTTTATAGCTCATATATTTCACGTTAGAAAGATTGAATTAATCCCGTCTATTAGCCAGTACCACGCGTCAGGAAGTGGAGGTGCGGGGAGTTTAAATCCCCTCCCTCTGTTGGCCATCCTTAGGGGAATACTCTGGTGCTCTAAGAGGCCTGGATACCCTCGTTTCCAAAAACAAAACCATAAAAAAGATTGAATTAAACAAAAACGATTTATATGGAACTAAACCGGCCAAGCAACAAATATGTAACGTAAATTCACTAATGTCACTGTCCAGGTCGGCAGGCCGCCATGGTTTACCTCATTTACCCCGTGCATGAACCAAATCTATATGAGCCAAAGATGTCCTCTTGCTTGAAAGCACCATATATTCTCTTAAAATATAAAACCTAATTTTAGGATAGGTCATCACACAACTTCACCAAAGACAATAGGTAAGTTCTCCTTCTCACTGCAAGTAGAAACCATGACCATGGAAATTTCATTTCCTTCCTAGCTACTTAAACGATTATCACTACTAAAAAAACAATTCTCATGCAAGGACTTTCCTATCATCTTCATCAGATCAGAAAACACGCTCATCAGTGGGTTTGTTTTGACTTTGGACTGCTTCAACGCCCATGATGAACCCTATGGCCATTACATGTTTCCAGAAACTGCAACTTCGGCAACAATTCCTCATGAAAAATCAAAGTACAGTCAATAGACTCAGTACTCTTGAAGAAACTCCCTTCCAAGGCTATAAATACCCTCTTTCATCAACACATACATATATCCAACTCCTTCAAACTTTAAGCATTCTCTCTTCATATTCGCTTCCTACGCATACTACTTCAATTCGATTAGCTTACCTTAGTCATTTATATTCCTCTATTTTTTTAATTTAATCCCTCATAGTCATATGGAGAGTACAGCACCATCCCTCCTTCAAATCCAGCCTCCAACTTATGGAAACCTAATCACCATTCTAAGCATTGATGGAGGAGGTATTAGAGGGATTATCCCTGGAACTATTCTTGCTTACCTCGAATCACAACTTCAGGTATAATTCAGAGATACATTTGTATATAAATCAAGCTTAACCTTACTTTAGTTAATTTTTCTTTAACTTGATAGGAGGTATTAATTATTAGGTTCTTCATTAATTTGCTTGAACTAAGAAGGTTTCATGTTGGTATAGGAGCTGGATGGTGAGGATGCAAGACTTGCAGACTACTTCGACTTGATTGCCGGGACTAGCACCGGAGGTCTCGTGACCGCCATGTTAACTGCTCCAGATGAAAACAATCGCCCTCTCTTTGCCGCCAAAGATATCAAACCTTTCTACCTGGAGAATTGCCCTAACATTTTCAAACAGAAGAGGTAAACTTTAAGACATGAGGCTTGATGGGTTTAGTCCAGGTGACCCAAAGATTCGGTCATCCAAGGAAGGCTGAAATATTGAGAATTCGTGCTGCATGTGTTGACATTTCTTCTCTTGTTCTTCTTTCAATCACAGGGGGATGTTTGCTTCAGCTCGAAAGTTATTCAAAGCAGTAACAGGACCCAAGTATGATGGGAAGTATCTTCATAGCATTGTAAGGGAGAAACTAGGAGAGAAGAGGTTGCACCAGACTTTGACTAACATTGTTATTCCAACTTTCGACATCAAGCGACTCCAGCCAACCATCTTCTCCTCTTATGAGGTTCGATCTTATCTCTCTCTCTCTCTCTCTCTCTCTCTCTCTCTCTCTCTCTCTCTCTCTCTCTCTCTCTCTCTCTCTCTCTCTCTCTCTCTGGTCCCGTCTTCTAAAGTTGTGTGTGTGTGGTTATTATGCTGTGTGTGAGGTTGTTTACTTCTACCCAAAAAAAAAAACAGACATTTAACATAAATGACTCCCAGTAAGTTTTAGTTTCTGGTAGCCCCACTCTTAGGAAGTTCGGTTGGGAGATTTTGCAAGACCGACTCTCTCCCTATTGTACATTTTTACTCTTCCCTTTTGGGGGCAAAAAGATCCTTTTGCACTCTCCCCATGTTTAGACAAGGATTTTGCGAGATTTCAGCTAATCAAAATGATTGTCATGCATGCCCTAAGGTGATGTAGCCTCAATCCCATTAATCCTGCACAAAGGAGAGAAGTCAAATAAATTTTAAGTGAGTCAAAAGATTGTTTGACTTTTTTGTGACGAATAGTGGTTGGGATACCACTCTCATATCCTTACGAAGCCAAAGGAGATTATACCCAGTCTAAAAAGAAAGAGACTAATTTTGAGATGGAACTCTCAGGCATTTTTATAAGTTTAGGGGAATATTTGTAAGTCACTTTTTTTTTGTAATTAAAAGATTGTCACGGTCATACCCTGAAAAGGAGACTCGGCTGCAACACCATAAGCAGAGCTCAACTTTATATTTAAACTAAAAATGAAATGAGTATAGTTGAAATTTTTCTTTAGAGTTAAGTACAGTTTCGTCACCCTAACCCAAAAATATCATGGTTTAGGATATGATTTGAAAAGTTTTAACAAAAGGGTATGTATTCCAGCAAAAGGTTTACTCTACTGCTCACCAGAGTATCCCTCTGGTGAGCAATGCCATCAGTGGATATGTGGTAAGAAAAAAGAAAAAAAATATTAAATGAAAAAACATTAAAAACAGGCAGGAAAAAAAATTGACTTCTAACTAGTTATCGGTTTTTTTCCTAGTGATGGCGTTGCTCACTAGAGGGATACTCTCGTGAGCAACAGAGTAAACCTTTTTGCCATGTATTCCATTATTACCCTTGTTGTTGTTCGGCTTTCATATGCAGAGCTAAATTGGTAAATATGTCAAAAGCATGCCCTATAATAAAAATGCAAAGCATGCCCTATTTGATAAATAGGTCCATAAGCATGCCAATTTTTGGTGGAGGGTCCTTTTCTTTATTTCAAATCTCCAAAGAAATATGTTCCTTGTTTTTCAATGAGATGAGATCATGTCCTCGATTAATTTAAGACAATTGTTGGAGTCTTAAAGACATTTGACTTTGAACTTTCTATTGTTCTTTCTTTCTTTGTTTCAAAGATTCTTTTGTCATTCAAAAAGACTACAGACTAGACGAACCATCAACTCTTTGGACCCGGTCAATATCGTCTGCACTGGATGGCTTTCTTGCACAAAATGGGGGAAGAGATAGAGAAAGAGGGGTGGTTTGGAGATAGAAAATTAAACAAATATCAAATTTTAATCAAATTTCAAGTATTGCAATTAAACTGGTAATTGTGCTGTTGGGCTTATGGATATCTAACCTTAACAATATGATATTTTGCTGGTGCAGGTGAAGACCACCCCGAGCTTGGATGCTCGACTGTCGGATATCTGCATCGGCACCTCTGCGGCACCGACTTACCTTCCGGCCTATTATTTCAAAAACCAAGATAAAGAAGGGAATGTTAGAGAATTCAACCTCACTGATGGTGGTGTCGCTGCTAATAATCCGGTAAAAGCATTGTCCAAAGCTGAACAACTCATGAAATTAGGAAGGGGAAATGATGAGTGATCAAAACCTAAATTAACTGATTTCTTGCACCATGATTCTAGGCTTTGGTTGCCATCAGTGAAGTGACTAAGCAGCTCTTCAAGCAGAATCCAGATTTCTTCCCAATTAAGCCCATGGACTTTGGCCGGTTTCTCGTTATCTCGATCGGGACCGGCTCGCCAAGGATAGAACAAAAATACAACGCTAAAATGGCTGCCAAATGGGGCGTTTTGGGATGGCTTCTTAATGGTGGTTCTACTCCCTTAATTGATGTATTTACTCAAGCAAGCCAAGATATGGTTGATCTTCACATCTCTGTGGTTTTCCAAGCCCTTCATTCAGAAAATAACTACCTCCGGATTCAAGTAAGTTTACATACTAGTCTAGATTTCGAAACTAATTATTGTTCACCTTTGTGAACTACTGAGTGTGATCTTTATTGCAAAAACAAGGATGACACGTTAAGCGGGACCGTTTCTTCAGTCGATACAGCAACTAAGGAAAACTTGGAAAATCTTGTGAAAGTTGGAGAAGGGTTGTTGAAGAAACCAGTTTCGAGGGTGAATTTGGACACCGGTCTCTCTGAAACAGTCGAAAATGGTGGCACTAATGAAGAGGCTCTCAAAAAGTAATGAACAATCATCTGCTACTCTCACTATTACTTCTCAGTATATAGATCCCATCTCTTTAAAATACCAATCATTTTTTCCACTACTCGTAACAGGTTTGCCAAACTACTCTCGGATGAAAGAAGACTTCGAGAAATAAGATCACCGGCATCAAAGGTTTGAAGTGATACCAAGTTCGCGCTACCACTAGATCCTACAAGTGAATGATCACCTAAAGCATGGATTATTGTGTAATTCATCCCAACAACATTGCAATTAATTAATTTGTTTAGTCATTATTTATGACCTTCATTGTACCTAAGTAATTCATTATTCATGGTTAAGTTATTTTAAAAAGAATCTGATTGGTTTTCTTCAATTAAAACTGAAGTTGACAAATGGGTATGACAAATGGATTAAGTTATTTTAGACATTTTTTTAGATTAACTCTGAACAGGGACTCCTGTTCCACAGATGAAGGGAAAAACAAAAAAAGAAGCCTTTGAGTAGTGACACTTCAATAATTACAAATAAAGGCAATTGGGGGACATAAAACCTTACCCCTACAAGGACACAAAGACATAGGCCTTAACTATGAAAAAAACTACTCCTTAAATCAAGTAGGTTTCCTAACCCCCCTTTGGTCTGCCTCGAGAAGAATCATTTATTGATGCTCTCTTCTTCTTCTTATTTCTTCTTGAAGTCACTTGTTGAAAACCATCTTCTTTTTCATATTCTTCAATAGGATTATCGTCACGAACTTGCTTCGGCTTATCTAATAAATTTATCTTGTTAATAAAAATCTTAACATAGTTCCACTCATTGATCGTAGCAGAAACCTAACTGCTTTGCCCACTTCTTAATAGGGGTGTCAATGAGTCGAGCCAGCTCGGCTCGAATCGAAAAAAAATGAGCTTGAGCTTTTACTTTGAGCTCGTTGAGCCGAGCCGTGCCTTAAAAGTGAGCTCGAAAAATAAATGAGCCGAACCTGAACAATAGGTGGCTCAGATCGGCTCAGCTCGATTAATTTTATAATAATACCATTTAAAAATTAAATTTATATGATATATTTAGTATACCTTTTTTTGGTAAAATTTATATAGTATACATTAACATAGTTATTTGTGTTTAAGTTTTAACTAGGGCTTTCACGTGAGTCACATGACATCCCAAAGAAAAAAATGTCCTTTTAATTTTTTTTAATTGAATTTAGTGCTTATCAATGTATTTTTAAAAAAAATTATCGAGCCGAGCTCGAGCAATGCCCAGCTCGACTCATTGACACCCCTACTTCTTAACCTATAGCTGGTTTAATAGTAGAACCCAAAGATTTAGGTGTTTGCAATTATTGAAAGTAAAGAGATCAATCGGGGTAGAATTTACCATCCTAAGAGTTGAAGTAAATAGGGGTCTTTTCTACGCTAACCTCTTAAGCAGCATTGATAACATCTGTAACTTAAAGTATAGCATGGAGGGAACCATTTTCTGGAAAATCCACAACCACATCATCAGCCACCATCTCCATGTTAGCAACTTCCTCTTCTTCTTCAGATATTTTTACCCAACTTTTAGTATTAGTAGTGCTTTTATCTGGGGCACTGACTGCCTTAGAAAAATGATTATGTTCTTTATTCATCTTCAAGATTTCTCCTCCTAGGTTAGGACTAGAATCATCAACAAAAAACTTGACATCCACTCGATGGGATTATCATTGCATTCCTTCTCACAATCAGTCAACTCATCCCCTTCAAAGATCTCCATGGACATATCTTTCTCCACTTCTTGTTTCTCTCAAGTTGAGTCATCCCCATTATTCTCTGAACATATCGATTGCAACCTCACATTGTTTTGATCAAGAACCAAATTGGAAAAAGTTGGATCATGCAATCCTTCCTGGTTTTTTTCTATGTTGACCCACCCTTAGAACGAATTAACTTCTGAACCTGGTAGATCCACAGCTGATCCTTCTCAACAAATCAGTGTTTGGAATCTCACGCTCTTCGACAGTATCTTCATTCCCTCTAATCTCCAATCTGGTCTTCAGCGTTGTATCTTCAATGACTGTTACCTTTGACCCATGTATCTCTTCCCTTATATGGTCATCTGGATTGGTATCCTTGATAAGATTTAAATTCTTATCCTATTGATTAGCATTTCGGGAATGCCCAAAATCCTTTTCAACCCATTTTCTAGTATTGCTTTGTAAGACTTTTGGATCTTTGGGTGCTTCAATCCTTAGTTTATCCGCATCTGACCTATGATCAATCTTCGAAGGTCCAATATCAGCATGTTTTTCATGATTTTTCCTCCCTTTGTTATTGTTTATATGCATATTGGCCTCACAAGATTCAGAAAAGTGCCCCAACTTTTGGCATTGAGAACAAAAAGATAGTTCTTTCTTGTACACAATCTTCTACCATCTCCCTTCCGAGCTTAACCCAAGCCAAAATCATGATGGCTTTACTTTGTGCAAATCTTTTCTGCACAAAATACGAGCTGGGATCGGCTAGAGAAGTTACGGGTAGGACCATGTACCATTATAAATTTGGACTTTGCTACCGAGACCTCTGAGACCGTGCATACATGCACGGGATTTTAGGTGGAGCCCACGTTCACATGGTAAGCCCCACCTACAATCCCGTTAGGAGCGGAGCCACATGGGGCCCAGGGGAGGCTGAAGCCCCCCCTCAACTTTTGGGAATTTTTTTTTTTTGTATAGTGTAATGTGGGTGTGGCCTACGAGCAAGGGCAAAGCCGGGTGGTGGTGGGGGATCTAAGCCCCCCCTGAAAATTTTGAGAAGAATTTTTTTTTTTTGTTTTATATTTATATTATTTAATTTAAGATGACATATGCATATGAAAATGCTTAAATTACCGGTGTTTTCCATCATGTAATGAAATGGCCAGTCCTCATTGATCCACGCCCCTCTTTAACACTCAACAATTGTGGTTAAGATTCACTCACCCATAGAGTTAAGCAATCCAACAGAAGAAAAAAACAATAAAATTCTTAAATTTAATTTTGATAAGCTTAACCAGGGTTAAAGGAGTGTTAAAAGGGACACGAGAACACGATGGTAAGTTAAGCAGCGGGTCCACTAATCATCACTACTCAAAACTATATTATTTACCAATGGATAAAGAGACGAGATGACCCACAAACTTGGCACTAATTTTTTTTTTCGGGGGCTACGCCCGAACCCCCACACCTCACCATTAGCCCCCCCTAGCCGAAAATCCTAGCTCCGCCCCTAAATCTCATGCATCCATGCACGGTCTTGGAGGTCTCAGCCCTTTTGCGGTCTCACTAGCATTTTCCTATAAATTTTCCCACTATGCTTCCTATAGCTGAAAGATCTTTCGGATCGAAGAAGTTTAGAGGCAGCCCCGGAAGGTTAATTCAAATCGGAAGGATGAATGGTTCCGCACCAGCTTTAAAATAGGGAGTCCGTTTCAAAAATCTCACTAGTTTATCTTTAACATAGTAGAAATCTTTCATGCAAACTGTTAGGTAATCCGATTCCGCCTCGAAACTGAGTAACATATGCCTAGCATCAAGAATACAGCCGAACATGAAGAGTTTTCTGAATAAAGACCTTTACCCTATGTTTGGTTGTGAGAAAATAAGTGAAAACATGGAAAAGAAAAGAAAATTGGACAAAACATAACTAAAAATTGTATTAGAAATCCAAAATTTTCTTTTCTTTTCCATGTTTGCACCTATTCTCTCAACAACCAAACATAGCATTAGTGCATCTACGAAAGGTCTCCCATATGCTGATTTAGCAATCAGGGCAAACTGGAGAGGGATGGAAGAGCGGTCTATTTCTTCCGAGGTGATAAATAAAGCTAGTTCTCCTTGAAACACAGATATTTTCTTCACGCCTGGGCTGCTATTTTCCATTAACACTTTTGAAGTTTTAGCCTTAGATCTTGACTCCCTCCCATTCCCAAGCGCTTTATCATATGTCAGCGTCAGATTCGGAGGCTTAGATGTAGAACTTCCTCCCAGATCAGAGGAGGCTAATGGGTTTTCCATAAAACCCTAGCACGAACATTCCAAATTGCTTAACATTGATCCTAAACCTCTGATGTGTTTTTCTTTAATTCTCAAGCATGAAAGAACACGAGATAAAGTAACTTAATCTTCTGGCGATCGAAAAGATAACCCCAAGAAATCAGATCAAGTTTGGGAGATCTGGAAATAACGCTCAACGAGAGTGAAGAAACAAATTTATATTGCTCCACTTTCACTTGTAAAGGCTTAATTTGGGTTTCTCTAATCAGAGCTCATGTTCATAGTTAATCATTTTTTTAGGTTAACTATTAATAGGAGCTCCTGTTGAAGAGATAACAGGAGCAATCCAAAATTTGTCTTAGGTAGGGGTAGTTTCAAAATTACAAATATAAGGGAGCAGTATTTTGTTCAAGTAGTAAAATGTATGGAATTCCCAAAATAGCTCATGAAAGATAAATTTTGAGTAGCTCCGATTATCTCTTCAACTGGAACTCCTGTTTATTGTTATTCTCTTTCAATTTTGTCTTTTAAAAAGTTGACTTCGATTAGGAGTTAGATATGAGTCTTTTTTTTCACAAACATATTAAGAATCATTTTCTTATGTAAAAACGACTACCAAAAAGACTTTTAAATATATAAACAAAAATTTAGAAAATAGAAAGACAAGCATAAAAGTCATGGAGAATTTGACATATGTGTTTTTTTAAATCATCCGGTGAGGGAGGAGGTTATGCAAGACCCCTACCTGCTGAGGCATCGTTCAAACGGTTGAGGCATCATTCGAACGGTCTGGGCTCGTTTGAACGGTTTTACCTATGGGACCTTCTGCAGGTTTGTTAATTTTACTTGTATCGTTGTATTAATGGTTGGGGTTTAGTTCGAACGGTTGAGCATTCGGGAACCTATTGTGATATTTTTACTGGCACCGTTCGAACGGCCTGGGGATTGTTAGAACAGATGTCCCTATTTCTCTTATTTTTCATATTTTTCCATTGGTCCTTCATTAAAACTATTTTAAACACCCCCAAAGACATTCATTAACATCCAAACATACTATTCAACATTTAATTAACAATTTTACCCAAGATAATCACATAAATGGCATGAAAGTAAATTTGGGTCTCTATAGAATGAAACTGGTATTACCACGACTATATGTGGATCTGCCTCTTCCAGTTCTTCTTCCACTACTATTGTTGAAATTCTACTGATTTTGTCCATGGCTTTAGAATTTCTTTGCCCTCTTCCTCTTCTGCGATTATCATGGTTTCCACCACCCTATTTTGAAATTCCATGACTGCTCTTTTGCTCTCTTCGAATTAATTCTTGTTCCAATACCATGGAACTAGAATTCTTTTGCAAGCATTGCTCATGAACTTGAAGTGATCCCATTAACTCCTCGATCGAGAGTGTTTCCAAATCTTTCGATTCTTCAATAGCCACAACCAAATGTTCAAACTTGGTTGTGAGGGATCATAGCACCTTCTCTATGACCCGGAGGACTTCAATCTTTTCACCATTTTTTTTTATTGATAAAAAATTACAAGCAATCGTGAAAAGTAAACAGAAATGCTCTCACCTTCCTTCATGTGGGTTGTCTCAAACTCAGCTCTTAGAGCTTGTAGACAAATTCGCTTCACACGATCAACTCCTTTGAAATAGTGCATAGAATCTCCTGGGCCTTTTTGCTTGTTGTCGCTTCAGCGCTCTTCTCGAAAGATGATTCATCCAATGCTTGGTAGAGTAAGAATAAGCCTGTTATGATTCTTTCTCTGATCTTTGAGGGTATTCTTCTACTCCATGGTGTACACAGCTTCTTGCTCAGCAGTGGGTTCTACATACCCATCATGGACAATTTCCCAAAGATCTTGCAACCCAAACAATGCCTTCATTTGTATACACCAATTATCAAAGTTTTTTTTTGGAATGTTGAACCAAGTTGGAGGCCATCTCCATGATCCAACAGATGGTTTGGGAAGTGAGAGTCATCAAATCCCATCGGCTAATGCATGTAGACCTCTTCTTAAAGGGTGTTGTGTGCATTTCAGGCGTCCAACTAACGAACAATCCAATTGTTGGTAACAACAAGAAATAGGATAATCCTAGACGTTGTTGGTTTAACAATTGGGCTAAAAGTGTCAGTGAAGTGAAGTCAATACCTGCTTGTGGATCAAAGCCATTTTCCACAATACATGCCTTGTAGTGCTTAATGGATCCACTGATTCGATACTTGATGCAATACACCCACTTGCAACTGACAACATTCATCTGAGGTTGAGAAAGAACAAGGGACCATGTTTGATTCTTAAGAACAACATTAAACTATTCTATCATTGTGTTTCACCATTGGGGTATCTTCACTACTCGACTGAAATAAGTGGGCGCAAGTGTCCAAGAGAAAGATGAGAGATTAGCGCCATAGGTATTAGATGGCGAGTCGTTGTCCACTCTCAACGCTTGAGAGTGCCATCTCGATCATAGCCGACTATTAGGGCTTTTGGTTGGAGATACAGAAGATACTATACAGACCAAATAAGACGATTTGGAAGGTCCTAAATTCGAATTAGAAGGGATGATAGTGACAAAGTGGCAACTGGTGGTGCATCAAATGGCAAGGGATGAACACCAGTCCTGACTTGAGATGGTGTGGAGTTGTTATTTGGCAGTTTAAGACCTATAAAGAAAATGACATGGAAAAGAATCTTCATTAAAGGTCACATATCGAGAAATATAAACGTGATCATTGGATAGGTCAAGGCATCGATATCCTCTATGTAACGGGATATAGGAGAGAAATATGTGATGTCGTTCAATAGTAGAACATAAAATGGACAAAACTTTTTATCTGAACATCCATTTAACTATTATAATATATGTTTTGGGTTATAATTTTGAAGAGCAATTTTGGTTTTTAAGGTATTTTCCTAATTTGAGCTCTATGGGTATTCTTGTAATACTTCTTTAGAGGTTTTTTTTTTTTATGTCTTGAGCTGTCAATCCTTATGATCTTGGATGCATGGTCCATCGTTTTCTTTTAAGGCTTTTTTTAAGCAGTTGTAAGCATTTTGTAATCATCCTAATATAATCTAATTATAAGAGTTCACATTTCTCTTTCCATCTTCTCATTGTTGTGATTTTGCCTACAGATGCAATGTTTGATTTTGCATTCAACTTATAATTGCAATTAGGAGCAAGAAGCGCTCACATCCAAAGGTGCATAAAGAATTGTAATCGAGTTGAATACCGAAGAGAGCTTCAAGAGGGGGTCGATTTTAAAGAGTAGGAGATGGCAAGCAATTGATGAGATATACGGCAGTGGAAATGCCTTAAACCAAACTTTGTGTGGCAGTCCACTGCGGCCAATTAGTATTGTATTGGCAAAAGATTTACTCTGTTGCTCACTAGAGTATCCCTTTGGTGCAACATCATCACCAGGAAAAAAACCAACACCTGGCGAGAAGTCAATTTTTTTCCCGCCTATTTCTTGACTTCTTTCCATTTAATATTTTTTTTCTTTTTTCTTAGCACATGTCCACTGATAGCGTTGCTCACTAGAGGGATACTTAGGTGAGTAACAAAGTAAATCTTTTGCCTATTGTATTTCCCATTCCAATAATGCGGCAGTACTTGTGCTTTGCGCCCCATTTTCTTTAGGAGTGTGAAGCACGAGCGGCAATGAATGATATCTAGTGATATCAATAGGCCTGTGAAGAAAGTACTAATGTATTCTCCTCCCCCATCAAATTGTATATATTTTAGGAAAGTGATTAAAACCCTCGAATAGTACCTACTATCGAGAGCTGAACCGTTGGATTCAACATCCAAAGGCGTCATGTCCACACATGCTTTAAATGATGGGCTTCACTAATTGCTTGACACCTTTGAATGTTCAATCCAATGGTCCAGCTCTCAATAATAGGTACTATCCAAGAGTTTATATCACTTCCCTATATTTTATCCTAGTAGAGAAAATAGAGATTATTGTAATGGAGACATCCATCTTTGGTTGCATCGATGTGTATATATATGTTTGAGAGCCCAATCACTGTTTGAATATTTTATAGCGTATACAATACAGACATTCCTTCTATATATATACTAGGATTCCTTATGAAGATCAGTAGCATTTTATAGTGTGCATGTTTAATAATTTGAAAAACTTTTATAGTATGAATAACTATATTTTTTGTGTGTTGCTCCGGTTGACTATTCAACCGGAGCTCCTGTTCATAGTCAAGCTCTTTGATTATAGCCCATTTTTCACGTTAGAAACCTTAAACTCAGCAAAAACAATTTACATGGGACTAAACCACAACATGACACCTTGAACTCAGAAAAAACATTTTACATGGGACTAAACAAACAACAAATATGTTATAGGTAACGTAACATCACTAATGTCATGGTCCAGGTCGGCAGGCCGGCATGGTTCACCTTGTTTACCCCGTGAATGATCCAAAGCTCTATGAGTCATGGCATCGCTTGCTGCGGTGGGGTCGGATTGATAATCAAGAGATTAGAACAATCGATGCATCAATTTTTTGGATAGGGATGGAGGATCTTGATCATGAGGCCTAGATTGATGGATATCAGTAACCCATTTTAGGATGTCTTCATACTTGAAAGCACCATTTATATTTTCTATTAAGAAACCATGGACCCAATGACCATTACATGTTCCCAGAAAATGCAACCTCGGCTACAATCCCTGAGAAATCAAATTACAGTCAATAGACTCAAATACCAGTGAAGAGTGTCCCTTCAAAGGCTATAAATACCTTCTTCATCAACATATATCAGACTCATTGAGCCTTGAAGAGTTCATATTTACAATTTATAACCACACATAGTCATATGGAGAGTACAGCACCATCCCTCCTTCAAATCCAGCCTCCAACTTATGGAGACCTAATCACCATTCTAAGCATTGATGGAGGAGGTATTAGAGGGATTATTCCTGGAACTATTCTTGCTTATCTCGAATCACAACTTCAGGTATAATTCTCAAACATACATATTTATGAAAACCCTAGTGTACCCATCTATATATAAATCAAGCTTAACTTATTTTGGCTATTCATTTGCTTGAACTAAGAAGATTTCATGTTGGTGTAGGAGTTGGATGGTGAGGATGCAAGACTTGCGGACTACTTTGACGTGATTGCCGGGACAAGCACCGGAGGTCTCGTGACGGCCATGTTAACTGCTCCAGATGAAAACAATCGCCCTCTCTTTGCTGCCAAAGATATCAAACCTTTCTACCTGGAGAACTGCCCAAAAATTTTCCCACAGAAGAGGTAAACTTTAAGACATGAGGCTTAATGGGTTTAGTCCATGTGACCCAAAGATTTGGCCATCCATGGTAACGGAGAACTAATCGTTCTTCATGTGGTGAAAATTCTCTTGTTCTCTTTTTCAATCACAGGGGGTTGTTGGCTTCAGCTCAAAAACTATTCAAAGCAGTAACAGGACCCAAGTATGATGGGAAGTATCTTCATAGCATTGTAAAGGAGAAACTAGGAGAGAAGAGGTTGAACCAGACCTTGACTAATATTGTTATTCCAACTTTCGACATCAAGCGACTCCAGCCAACCATCTTCTCCTCTTATGAGGTTCTTCTTCTTCTTCCTCTCTATCTCTCTCCGGTTTTTAACTCCTACATTTATAGAGAGTCAAAATCCCAGAATAGCTTCCTCTCTAGAAGGTGCATTGTGCTTAAGCTCATGCTGCATATAATGAAGATAATACATATGTCAAATTTCAAGTATTGCAATTAAAGTGGTAATGGTGCTGTTGCATTTAGGTGAGGGGTTATGGATAGCTAATCTTAACAATATGGTATTTTGCTCCTGCAGGTGAAGACCACCCCAAGCTTGGATGCTCCACTTTCAGACATCTGCATCGGCACCTCTGCGGCACCAACTTACCTTCCGGCCTATTTTTTCAAAAACCAAGATAAAGAAGGGAACGTTCGAGAATTCAACCTCACTGACGGTGGTGTTGCTGCTAATAATCCGGTAAAAGAATTGTCCAAAGCTTAGCAACTCATGAAATTAGGATCAAACCCCAAACTAATTGATTTTCTTGCACCATGATTGCAGGCTTTGGTTGCCATCAGTGAAGTGACTAAGCAGTTATTCAGGCAGAATCCAGATTTCTTCCCAATTAAGCCCATGGACTTTGGCCGGTTTCTCGTTATCTCGATCGGGACTGGCTCGCCAAGGATGGAACAGAAATACAATGCTAAAATGGCTGCCAAATGGGGCATTTTGGGATGGCTTCTTAATGATGGTTCTACTCCATTAATTGATGTATTTACTCAAGCAAGTCAAGATATGGTTGATGTTCACATCTCTGTGGTTTTCCAGGCCCTTCATTCTGAAAATAACTACCTCCGGATTCAAGTATGTGTGCATATTAGTCTAGATTTCAAAACTAATTAGTGTTCATGCCATAGTTGCAGGGAAGCTATATACAGGGTGGGAAGCTCACTTTCCAGGAAGCTCTTTTCTCAAACTCGCTTTCTCGGACAGACTCACTTCTTAGGAAACTTGCTTCCTCGAACAGACTCGCTTATTAGGAAGCTCGCTTCCTTGAACAGACTCGCTTTCATCACGTTTCATCTAATAGTTAAAGAGAGTTGTATGTGTGAAGTAATGTGGTAGACCATAGTCTATAGTACTCTAGGGTGTATAGACTCTAAGAAAGTATCGTCGGTTTGAAACCTAAGGCACCTACTTTTCCACAAAAATCTCATATAAGATAAAATCAAAAGTATAGCTACCCATAAATAACATAATGGAAATGAGGAGCCTATATCTCATTTCTCGCTTCCCATTTCCTAAGGTTTCTTGGAGTCTAGCTTCCCGCTTCTCGCTTTCGTTTTGCTTCTCGTTTTCACTTCTCGCTCTAATAACTATGGTTCATGCACCTTTATGAGCTATTGACTGAGATCTTGATTGCAAAACTAGGATGACACGTTAAGCGGGACCGTATCTTCAGTTGATACAGCTACTAAGGAAAACTTGGAAAATCTTGTGAAAGTTGGAGAAGGATTGTTGAAGAAATCGGTTTCGAGGGTGAATTTGGACACAGGTCTATCTGAACCAGTCGTAAATGGTGGCACTAATGAAGAGGCTCTCAAAAAGTAAAGAACAGTCATCTCTTATTCTGGCTATTACTTCTCAATATATCCCATCACTTTACAATACTGATCATTTTCATAACAGGTTTGCCAAACTACTCTCGGATGAAAGAAGACTTCGAGAAACAAGATCACCGTGCATCAAAGGTTTGAAGTAATACCGAGTTCTCTCTACCACCATTAGAGAATATAGTAAAGCATTGTAATAAGGTGAATGCCATACACTCCATCATTCAAGTGTATCTCATCACAATATCAGTTTAGCAATGGAATATATTTGATTAGGTATAATTAGATTATGTTGATTTACTTTCCAAAAAGTCTCTCTTGTTATCTCTATATAAACCTTAATTAGGGTCATTGTAAATCATCAAAATCTATCAATAAAAACCATTCTTCTACAACCGCTAGATCCTACAAGTGAATGGTCACCTAAAGAATGGATTATGTAATTCTTCCTAACAACATTGCAATTTGGTTTGTTTAGAGTCTTTAGACATTATGCATGTATTGCCTTCAGAGTACCTAAATAAGTCATTATTTATGGTTAAGTTATGAAAAGGAATCTGATTAGTTATCTTCAATTAAATTAACTAAAGTTGACAAATGGGGATTGAGAAATCTAGCGGTATGACAAATGGGTTAAGTTATTTTAGACATTTAAAAAAAAAATACTTCAATTATCAGCCAGATACAAGTTTTTTGGGGGCAGACATGTTAAGAATCATTTCTTATGTGAAAATGACTATCAAAAAGATTTTTAAATATATAAACAAAATTTAGAATTAGAAAGACAAGCAGAAAAGTCATAAAGAAATTGCCACATGTGTGTTCTTATATTCCACAAAAGATGGAATTTCAAAGTAACCAGCTTTTGAATTACAGCCAAAGAGATCTCATCAGTGTAACGGAGTCTCTTCCTAATTCATGAAGCAAGCATACAAAACACAGCAGATTTACGTAGTTGTGCCTACATCCACTGATGAGTCCTGTGAATTCACTATCCTCAAAAGAAAAGAATTACAACATGATACAATAGGTTTTCACCTTGCAGAATCTAATTCGCTTCCAACTGATATATATATATATATATATATTGAATATCATTTTTTTAAATATAAGGATATTTTGATTTATAAGATACAATTCATTAAATTAGGGAGATAAAAAGTATAAGAAATGTCAAATTGTACTTATTCTCTCCTACTTTGAATGACTGGTCCCTTTAGAAAGATTAAACTGGAGTTTGGATGGGCAACAACGCTAGCTGTTGCCCAATTGTGTCTACAAAAACATGGGGGGCCCATCTCTGTTGTTTGGGGCCTACCCTATTGAATGTATGCCCATGTTTTTGCAGACACAATCGGGCAACAACGCAATAGCTAGCTAGCGATGTTAACCATCCAAACTCATTAAACTGTCATAACTTTAGTGAGTTTGATAATTAATACATAGATAAAACTGTCTTGGTGAAGTTTAACAAGTTCACCCAATGAGTGAATGTTAGCTACACCCACATATATACAACCTATTTAGATGGGGTCATTGGGTTGGATCTACGGATTGGCTCCCCGGACCCTAAGTGGAGCTTTGTTTATTGTACTTCCCGCTCTACAGAATACTAGACACCTATCACAACAATTAATCAAGCTCACAACCTTCGATCTCACAAGTGGGATTGAAGAAAGGGAATACATGAATCCTCCCCTTGTCTCCAAAATCTCTACCTGATCTCCATCCCACCTGATATCAGAATAAAGCCATCCTCTATTTCTGAACAAATCCTCCTCCTCAATGCACACTAGCTAGCACTCTCTTGCATCCCAAGGCTGACGGGTTTAGTGCTCCAACTGCAACTCCATTGATGCGCACGTCATCACTATCCGCCGCAGATGGACACGCATAAAGCCATGTCTTTTTTGCCAATGCCTTCCGAATTCTTTTCCTCATAACCGATCCGTTCTTTGCCCCAAAAGTGAGGCTGGAATAGAACACCATGTTGTGAGTGATGTTCGCACCCGCATTATATCCGGCCAGGAACAATTTTCCAAAATTTGCATGGTCCCTTAACCAGGCCTTAGTGTCACAGTCAAAAGTTGTCAACTAATGCCATGACCGTGATACTAGGTCGGGATGGCCTAAGCATGGGCAAAGGATGCCAGTGCGGTGCCTAGGAGACAGGCGAGGCACTATGCAAGTGATAGCGTAGCGTGGTGTAAGGTTGGTGCCTTAGTGTTGGGTACCGAAGTGAAGGGACATGGAGGTGTCTTGATGTTGTGTACGAGGTACTATGATTTGGGTGAAGTGCACACGAAGAGTTATGGAGTGAAGTTTGAGTTTGGTGCTTGGTCGGACACATGTGGGCGAGCATTGTGGGGCCCACATGGTATTTTGGAAGTAGGGCCAATAGTACCTTCATTCGAAGAGAAAGTTAATACGAGTTTAATGGTACAGACGATTTGTGGATATTCAGTGTATTGTTCCGTAAAAGACCAGTATGACTACACTAGCAATGGTTATGTTTTCTTCGGGTAATCATCCACCTTGAGGAGAAGGGCGTAGCTCTACCTTCCCTTGTGGCACATCTGGGGCCACCTAATGAGCAACCCCAAAGGAGTTGGGGGCAGGCTCTAGGATCCTGAAGGGGATCTTGGAGTCTCCTTGGATGGTTGTTGGAGCATCCAAGGACGGTGCAAAGGAGACGGAGTTCCTAGCACTGCGCAAGAGCTTTCGGGCAAGAGGTTTCACCCTAGTATGGCATTTAAGCATGCGGTATGCATCATGGTCGTCTAGGAGGGATACGTGGTATGATTGGGATACTTGGTCAGAGGACCGAAGATTGCATTGTGGGCGTCATGCCCTCAATGCTCGGTAAACGGGGCAATGATGCTCCAAAGCTATCCGTGATGGGTGGGGGTGACCGATAGTCGTGTTCGAGAATATTGGGCCGTGTTGGATGTTCGGCTTGATTGGGGAACCTTAACATCATGAAGGATGCGCCAGACGGAACCTCGGTGACGCGGGAACCTTATGTGTTGGACGAGTGTCGGGTGCAACACGATGAAGTGATGTGTAAGCCAGTTGAGCGTAGCTTAGCGGATGGGACTCGGTAGTGGGTCGTACCTTGTCGTAGCATTGTAGCATAAGACGTTTGGTCAATTTAGTGGACGGATAGTGTAATGGTATAAGGCTGGCCAAGATCATGGGATGATCGAAGCACCGCACGGTTGTTCCGTAAAATCAAAAAGTTGACCGTGACATCAGGGCCATTCCCGTGTCAGTAGGAAGCCACCCACTGGAGCATGGCCCAAGAATCTTCATAGGCAATAGTTACAGGGTACTCGGGCTCGTCTGGACTCATGAATAAGAGATTTATTGAATAAATTTGGATGATTTACAATGACTCTAACTATAGAAAGTAAATGTAACGACCCCAAAATCCCACAAGGCTAAAATAGGACTTTGGAATCGTCACATTACTTAACCTGCTTAAAAACCATGCATTCAAGGCTTACTACACGAGTCTCCAAAAATGAGAGTAATAAAATTTCCGATATATCAACTGTAACCAACTAAATAGCACAAGTCTACGGTCAACATATACAGCTCACTATAAACCAAAAGGTATGAAATACACAACTATAAAAAGTCTACTGAACAACATCATCAGTCTAATACAAAACTCTCTAAACCAACGAAACATAAACTAAGAGGTGTAGCCACCCAAGACTCCGGCTCCTTCCTCGATGGGCTCACCTTCTCCTCCTTCCTCGATGTAAGTTTCTTCAACCCACGGCTCCGCCGTGTACTCCTGCTCTAAACCTGCCAAGACAAAAGTCCGGCTGAGTACAAAAGTACTCGGTGTATATAAAATCCAACCAACAATAATAATACACCTGCATTTAGTTAGAAATATATCCAATAGCATGATAACATAATCAGAGTACGGAAGAACGTGTGCACATATACATCATGTCATCACCTTGACCCGTGTACTTGTGAGAATCTTAAACATAGAAGACAATACACTTATGAACTGCTTATGCATATGAGACCACGTGCTTGTGAGATGCTTATGCTTATGCTTATGCACTTATTCAGATCATACAATGATGTGACATGCCGTTCTTGGCGGATACGGACCATGTCTAATAAATCATATGGTTGACATGCCGTTCTTGGCAGATACGGATCATGCCTAAGAATCAAATGTAATTGACATGTCGTTCTTGGCGGATACGGACCATGCCTAAGAATTAAATGTAATTGACATGCCGTTCTTGGCGGATACGGACTATGCCATGCTTATGCTTATTCAGAATGTCATACTTATGTCATGCTCATGCTTGTGGTCCACATGTGTGACTTGTGAGACTCTTATCTTAACATACACGTACATATGTGCTTAAGTGTCGAAATTAACCTTCGAGTTGGTAATTGCTTAGATTCCGATCTCCCACCATGGAAACTCCACTATACTGTCCCATACCAAATAGTTAGAGAATTCCCGGTTTGAGAAATTTTCCTCTAAGTCTTACCTTCCCGACTATCAATTTCCATGTAAGTAATTAGACATACTTAACAAACAATTCACATATGCATATCTTATCATAATTCATATCGCGATTCATAATCAATTTACCACCATTTCATAAGAGTATAATAGCATTTATCCTTTCAAGCATTTTCACAAACACCTTGAGTGCGCATAATATGAGTCCATTTCCCTTTTATATTTTCAAGCATTCATCAAACCATAATTCATCCATACAATCAATTCACCATTCACATCCACATATTAATCACATCCTCCATACATTTCCCATCCTCCATATATTTCTCATCCTCCATATATTCTATCCACATTTCCATCAATAATTAGCTTACATCATAGAAAATTTGGGGAAAATGTATTTAATCTCTATTATATCATTTCTATCATATTAATATTCACAAAACATTAAAATAGAGTTGATTAGGATAGCATATCGACCTTAGGAATCCTTCCCTTGGATTCAAAACGCTCCCGAGGAGATTTTGAGAAGCTTTGAGGACGATCTCCAAGCTTTCCTCTCAATCTTCTAGCAACCTCCTTCTTCTCCAAGCAACCCTCTCCCTCAAACCCTAGGTTTTCTCTCCCTTTTTGCCAAATTAGGTTAGAAATAGGTAGAGTATTTTAATATTTCGAGTAGGACCCTCTATTTATAGCCCCAAGGTCTGAGAACAAAAAGACCAAAAAGCCCATACTAACATTCTGTAAAAATCACGAAAGACCGAGCGATCAGTAGTTATGACCGATCGATCGGTTCTCAACCGAGCAATCGGTGCTCTTGACCGGTCGATCGGTCAAAAAAGCACTCTCTGGAAATTTTTCCCATACGAAATTCTGGACCAGTCGATAGATACCAATCGATCGGTTTTGGACCGATCGATCGCTACTTCTGACCGAGCGATCGGTGCTTTGCAGATTTTTGACCCGCTTTACTGTTTCGGCCATAACTTTTGACTCGTTTGTCGGATTTCGACGATTCAACTTGCGTTGGATTTTTCTTTCGAAAACGAACATTTCTGATGTTTTAGAATTTCTAAATTCCCCTTTATTTATGGACCAAATTGTCCCCAAAATTGACTGATCTGCAATTCCATCAGACAAAACCTCGGAAAACCCATTTTTTACTTAGCTTAGACTAAAAATATGGAACAACATTAAACATGAACCTCGAAGAGGGTTCCGATACCTTTCTAACGGTTCAAGAATCACTCAATTCCAACAAACGGTGCCAAAACTAGAGCTTCCTAAAGTTTAAGGTGTGTTATGACATCCTTCCGATTACGAGTTGAAATAAGCCTTAATCACCCTATACCAATTAGATATAAATTACATAAACATTAAAACATCATAAGGACTATAATACCCTTAATGCAATGCAATAAAATCATGAAAAAAAAGATTCGGGTCTCTACAGTAAATCAACCTCATCTCTTTTTTTTATAAACGTGGATATCCTGAGCCTTAAAGACTCAGACTAGTCCCACGTGTTGCATAAGGAATACCTCCACCCCATACCTCCAATATTGAGGGGAGCCCAGAAATTGACCTTGAGACCTTGGGTTTACAGTTCGTCCTTTCGGCTACTAGGCTTCACCCCGGGGTTAATCAACCTAATCTAATCATACCTAATCAAATTATATTCTTTATTGATGTTAATCTAAGTAGTGAGACTAGGGGTGTAAATGGCCCAGGTCGGGCCGGACCAAGCCCGACTTGGCCCGATTAGTAAGCTAGCAGGTCGGGCTGGCTAGTCTGCCTAAAAAATCATGTGTAAAACTTTGTAATCGGGCCGGGTTAGTCGAGCCAAGCCCAGTTAAAAGCCTAAAGAAATAGGCAACATGCTTTAGACTTCAAGCCCAACCCAACTAACAATCGGGCCGGGTTGGCTATCGCCCCCATTGACCACCTTAATTGTGACGAGATACACCTCACTCACCTTATGACAATACTCTTCCTGCATGTTGCTTCGGATATCAAACTAACAGCGGTAATGATTTGAGATAATAGTGGTAGGTGGGAGAGAAAGCGGTCTCAATCCAGAAGCCTCCACCATGAAGTAGAAGTGTCAGTCTTTTAGATATGGATCAGTAATCTGGTGGAGATAAAGCCTAGCAGATACGCCAGTTTCTGGCATGATGGAGTCTTGGAATCAAGCCATGAGGGTACCAATATCAGAGTCTAGGAGCCTATCTACCGCCCATCTTTGAATACTCGAAGTAATGTAGACAACCTCTGTTCCGTTTTATTTGGTGAGGTTAAGTTGGAAATCAGCATGATGTTTGTATTGCTCTACTACGCCCTATTTTCATGGTTAATTAGAGGTCCACCGTTTGTTAAATAATTTGGTTTTAGTCTCTAAATAAATGGCTAATAGAGTCATAGTGAAAAATTAGGCTACTACAATTGGAAACTTATGAAAATTTAATGGCAGCATTACAATATTTTCCTGGTACAACAAAATAAAACCTCGTCACAATATGGGAGGCTTGTCCCTATTAAAGAAGGAAGCCAAGCGTTTGATCAAGTCCTTAGCATTCTCACAAGTTGGGTTATAGAGATGGAAAACATGGTCCTCCCCTTCGGTCTCAGTAATCTCCACCACTCCTACCCACCCACTTCTCGCCAATGATTCATAGTACAGCCACCCTCTATCTCTCAACACATCTTTCTCCGCAACACAAACAAGCACTCGGAAGCACCCAAGACCCAACAGACTCGGTGCTCCGGCCGCCACCGGATTAATGTGTGGGTCATCATTGTCGGGCATCGACGGACACACGTAGGGCCAAAGGCGGTCGACGAATGCCTTCCTTTCAGGGTCCGTCGCCTCGGAGCCAATTGACTGTGACCCCCAAAAGTATGGATGGACAAGAGCAACCCCAAGAAGTCCAACACCAAGTCCAACTTCTGGGCGTCCAGCCAGCATTGCAATGTTATGAGCGATGTTGGCCCCAGCACTATCCCCCGCCAAGAAAACTCTGCTGAAGTCGGCATGACTGTTTAACCAAGACTCATGGCCCTCCCCATTAGAGTGTGAAACTACCCATTGAAGTGCAGCCCATGAATCTTCGTATGCAGTAGGGAGAGGGTGCTCAGGGGCTCGTCTATAGTCGACGGAGACGGCAACAATATTGGCCTCGGCGACTAGTGAATTGAGGTAGTGGTGGCACATGGAAGTAGAGGTAGATACGACGCAGAATCCACCACCATGAAAATAAACAAGGAGAGGGAGCTTCTGAGTGGCGCTGATGAGGTTTGGGAGGTAGAGGCGAGCGGAGATGGCTGATTCTTGTATGATCGGTACGTCTTTGGATGAAACGCCAGTTCGGGAATCCAGGGATGCAGGGATGGTGTCGGTGCCTAGAAGCCTCTCGACATGCCCGTCTTTGTATACGCGAACGTAAGGAAGAAATTCGTAGTCTAATTCAGGCTTGCTTGATTCCATTGATAACACGAGAGAAAGAGAGAGAGAGAGGTTCTTGTTTATGGATGAGTTGGGTGAGTAGGATAAGATTAGGAACGATTGGCTTTGGCCGGTTAGACCGGATGGTCGCAAGGCGCTCAACTCCCTAGCTGCTCATTATTGGTCCAAGGAAGATGATTGTGAGGTGAGACTGGCTGGTCAAAGAGTAAGATGATTGTTAGGTGAGACCGCCTGGTCATAGGGTAAGATGATTGTTAAGTGAGACCGCCTGGTCATAGGGTAAGATGATTGTTAAGTGAGACCGCCTGGTCATAGGGTAACCCGAGACCAGTCGCATGGTTGCGAGATTTTAGGGTATCTAATTTTTTGGGATACCTTAGTGTCCTGCTGAGACCAATTTTAGGGTATCTAATTTTTTGGGATACCTTAGTGTCCTGCTGAGACCACCGAGAGGGTGTTGTTGGGCATAGGATTTCAGGTTGGGCCCACCATGTGAAAGTCACCCCCCCGCGGTGCACGGTGTTCTTAAGACGGTCTCAGTAACAAAGTTCTAATTAATAATAGCAAATACAAATGGCCTTGTTTTTGCAAGTGATTTGTTAGATTTGTTATATATTATAAGAAACTATAGCTACCCATGAATCTCATTCTTGAGAATATAATAAGAGTATTAATACAGTAAGATACACTACATTATTCAAGTGTATCTAATTACAGTATTATATTAACATCAATCAAGGATAGAATAAATTTACTTAGGAATGATTAGATTAGGATTAGACTAATTTGATTTACTTCCTATAAAATCTTATCTTGTAATCTCTATATAAACCCAATTTAGGGTTATTGTAGTGCATCTCACCGACGTTATTATTCTACTCCATTCTCTATAAATTCCATCATAAGATTTCACCTCTTATTCTGAAACACACTTCCCTCGCCCATTCTACTACAGGGCCATTGGCATCAACCAGACAACTAAGCAGGCCACTGCCCAAGAAATTCCATCAAAATTCAAGCACCCAAATTGTTGAAAGCGTTCATTGTAGCGATGTTTTAAGGGAAAAAAAAGCAGCATATGGTACTTAAGAATCCACACCCCCCTTAATAATGAATCAATTATGTAAGATATACATGCATTATAAAAACTTTTGCATGTCTAACTGCTCAAAAATTCCATACAGCGAAGGGTCTCAGTGTTTACTAGACCACGACCACGTACCTCCACTTGGTGCGAGGATTGCTCGGTTGAGTTGCAGTAGAGCCCTCATGTGGGTGTTGTAATTTACATGACATGGTAGAATCTGTAGCTCTGGACACATCTTTGGATTAGCTGCCCTCTGTTTGGCAAAATCTAGTCATGCGATAACAAAACCAGAAATCCAGGGGACAATTAATGGCGTCGACGGGTGAGAGTTTCTGTATGCTTCAGAATACTTGTTTTTGAAGTTTAATCTGGGTTTTTCAGCCTGCAATTTGCAAATTATAAACAATAAATATTAATTTGGATGAATCAGGACAAAAATTTAAGGTTAAACTAATAATGTAATTTCTGAACCAATTTCAAGACCATGGATATTTAGAACAAGAGTGAAGAAAACTATTTACCGAAATATTATACAGGGAAATCAGTACAGTATCATATAGGATAACTACGGAGCATATAGGGGAGAAACAAGACAATGAAGCACACATGAGTTGGGACCCACAACCCTTTCACTGGACCCTATGTAGTTTGTTGTGCGAAAGCGTGCTAAGACAATGCATAGATTCCAAAAAAAACAGCAAAACAAACAAACGAAGCAAAGAACAAACCACAAGAGAAGACACGAGAATTTACGTGGTTCGGCAAGATGCCTACATTCACGATTAGTGATGATCAATCACTTAATCAACAAGAAGATTTTACAAAACCCTCACAAACCCTACCCCTTTACACCCAGTTTACGGCTCTCCCTTCTCTACTTTTGAATAAACCCTAAAATCTCTTATATACTTAGGGTTACAACATAAGAGACAAAACGGATCAAAATAGCCAAAACAGGTCGGGTCAAAATAATGTTTGAAACCCCCCATTAATCGGGTCGTCAACAGGTCATCGAGAATTTGGGTACAATTCATGACAACTTCCCAACATAGTTGACATCCTCAGCCAAGCTAAATCCAACTGACAATTGTAAAATTCTAGTATATTTCATTGATCTGCTCGGTCAACAAAGATCTGGAAAACAGTCCATATAAATGTCCATTGATCAGATAGGATCTACCAAATTGCGGGGGTCCTAACCCTTTGCACATACACCATGAGAAAATTCAGGTTCCTGATCATAAGAGCAGTGAACAATCTCAGGGAATCTAATAAGTTATCTTTCCAACTCCACCTCAAACTAGAACTCTTCCATATCCCAAGTCCTAACACCACCTCATAGATGTCCGCTACATGGACTTGGACTGGTATGCATCCACAATTATGGCATGATGAATTCATCCATACAGTATTTTTTTATCAAAGAAGGGGGAAAAAAAAAAAAAAATATATATATATATATATATATATATATAAATTTACATGTTTGGCTCACAATTCATCCATACAGTATTAAACATGTTAATATTCATAACAATAGTATAAGTGACCGAGTAATTTGCTTTATTTTTAAACACAGTTATGCGCATGCATAACTGTGTTAACAAATCTATTATATGAATTAAATTTTGTGATATGTTAAATGCATATGAAGATGTATAATAATGTGCATATAGTTTACAATTAGATGTTAAACCCATCAAGCAATAGAGCTTTCACCTTCCACCTTTCTTGGTTTCCATAACCTGCTAGCCTTTCATTTGTTGTTTTTTCCCTTTCTCTTGGGTTCATTCTCTTTGTGAACCATTTTGTAGCTACTGTCTTATCTTCTGCGCTTGCTATTTATAATATATCATTTACCAATAATAATAAAAAGTAGATGGTAAACCGAAATTATAGTATATATAATCCAAATAATATGCAATTATAATATGTAGGGATATGAAGAAATAAAACATATGTTAACATTTTCTTTATGGGTTTTAGGAAAAGAACTTAAGCCAGAAAAGTTCCATCCTCGGTTTCCTCTCAAGTTTTCTTAAGCCCAGACACTGATTAGAGATAACAACCAGACTCCTTTCAAAATAAGATACTACACTTTATGACCCCTCACGAAGAGGCTCCATACTTCCCTCTTGAGATTCCTAGTTAGCATTTTCCACGAAGAGGAGACAAAGGATCCTCGTCAAAAACCCCCCAGAGCAATCAAAGAATCCAGTCAGGAAACGTTCACTGGGACAGAAAAAGGATCCAGAGATCCACCTCAGATATACCTCCAGCAAGTACCAAATCCCATCCAACTGGGCAAATACTTCAAGAAGCCTGATCTAAAGTGTAATGAACTTTATCAATTTTCCCTTACATTGCAAAACTTTACCCAACCATGGGAATTAATAAATATCCACAAGACCAATTATTATTTTCGCATGCAATAGATCAAGTTTGACCTATTTAAGTTGTCATACCTAAAGAGGATAGACCAAGACTATGATTGTGCTAGCTTTAGAGACCAATCTCTGCTCTTGTTGTTTCTTTGTAGTCGCTCATTTAATTGACAAGTAAAATAATGAAAGCACCAACATAATAAATAAATAAAAAGAAGCAAGCCTTACGTATTTCAGCCAGCACTCTTGACGCTTGTGTTCATAAATATCTGGTGAATAGCAGCCTGTTTCAGAAGGGCAATAAACCCATATATTGCATTTCTTTTCATGTGCCTTTGCACGTTTAGCCTGATCCAAGCAAGCCTGACAACAGTCAGCAGCACTTTCTTTGTGGTGAGTAAGACCCCATCTGACAGCAACCCCGTCATAATCTGTATGAAGCTCAGCATGGCATTCAGGTGGAACTGGCCATATTATTTGATCATCTGAACAAAGAAGATATTGCACAATCAAAACATAAATGCTTTTGGAAATCGTAGCAGACAAGTACGGCGAAGATAATAAAAAAAATGACGACTTTAATGGTCAATTGATTGTTATAAATCCTCAAAACATGCTTTAGTTTCTTCACTTCTAGTGGAAACACAAAGTTGCATCCATGTTTTCCAGAAGAAGAAGAAGAGGAATTAAGAAAGGAAAAAAGAAAGAAGAGATTTTGATCAGCATGAAGAAATGATTCACTACCAAGCTCTTCTTCGCCTTCAGGTTTGTCATTGTGTTCATTGTTGATGATTTCAGCTGGCATCCAAAGGCCAATTTCTTCCAACAGCACGGACCAATAAGAATTCAAGGCTCTTACTAGCATCTCTGCAAACAAATTCGCTAAGTATACTAAGCAACAGAGACTCAGACAACAAACGATTCCATAAATGCAGCTCAGAGACGCAAGTGAAGGATCCTTTATTTTCGAGGACAGAATACACAGAAATGTCACAAAAATCCTTTCAAAGTGAAGAAGACTATACTAGCTTCTGTGGCCGGAATAGTTGAATTCAAGGCTTTTTTTTCAAGCGCCAACTGTTCGGCCTCCTCTAGTTTTTCATTGCGCCAGCCCTCCACTGCTTCTGTTCATCAAAAACAATATCTTCAAGATAACTGAGGATGTGGAACAAAAACAGGGATTAAAAAAATACAAGCATAAAACGAGCAACTTAAAAACAAAGCTTCCCCAAAGCTGGTTATATGTTTCAGACTAGTGGGTGATTCACACAATCACAGAACTGTTATGTGCTTTCAGAACAGGTCGAACGAGTTTGTATTTCCTACGAAGCTGCTCAAAGCATTGCATGTGAAGATCAACAAATGAGCAATATGAAAATTTCCCTCTCTATTCTAATTGAACAATTGTTCGCTCTCCTAAAGAAAGTAGAAACTATTTTAGATGGTTTTGAATGTCTGAGTATTGGGTACTGGTAAGCCTAGCTCTAGGACACACTGTCCATGTTGTACACAATCCAGAAAGGCAATTTTATTTTAATTTCTAAGAAATTTAATTGCTCATAATAAATATTGTGTCCAGCATTTGTTTATCTTCTGAATTTATTACTTCTTTTCCTGTTTAATAGATTCACTATTACATTTTAAGCATTCGAAAAAGATTGCCCAGGATACTATAATCATAGTTTACCAAACTGCACTCTTTGTTGGGTGAGTCTAGAACCAGTATTGGTAACACCCATACCCATACCTGTTGCCACATATTGTTGTTGAAATTCGACCCAAGTTCCCTGCTGCAAAGGAGTATCTACTGCACAAGTCAACAAGGGCCTGCACTTAGGCAGAAGTTTGAAGTTTTAAGCAAAGGGAAAATATATTGAGGACGTGTAGATGACCTAAAATGTTAACACATATTCATCCAATACGTAGTGGGTGATACCATGCCAGTGGATTGGTTAAATTAGTAAGTGAGAAGAATTAGGCAAAAAAATGAAAACAAAGTATAGAATAGTGAAAATATATGGAACAAAAGAAAAGGTTAATAAATGACTTAAGTTTTATTATTATTATTATTATTATTTGGGTTTTTCCCTAATGCTCCGTTTGTTTTGATGTAAAATAGGGGGAAACAAATGAATTTCACGGAAAATATCATTTTTCACACATAATTTCTTTAAGACAATTGATATTTTCCGTGAAATTAATTTGTTTTCCCCTATTTTACATTGAAACAAACGGAGCCTAAATAGTAAATACAACCAGAGTTTATTGAGGAGCCCTACATAAACCCCATTTTCAGAACTTTACTTATCTACACCCATCTTCTTTTCCTTGACACAAGTGCCCATTCCCTCTCAAAAAGAAACAGTTAGGATTCTCTGCCCCTCTTTCTCATTCTCTCCCTCACTCCCGACCTAAATATCCCACCGGCTCACCATCAGTGATCGGAACAAAATAAAGAAATGAAAGAACCGAGAGATAGAGAAAAAGAGAGGCAGGGAAGAAAGAAGACGTAAAAGGACAAACGAGGCCAGTGGAACCGGCCCTATGACTGGGTTCTTGAAATGACCGCGACCCCATGCACTCACTCTGCTAATCTCTATGGCCTTAGATATTAGAACACAAGTCATCCCATTTGTGAAATCATCATGACCTAATAACCAAATACAGCTACCATCCCTTACAATCTCTAGCTCTTAACTACCCCAAAAGGCAAAAACCTACCCTTACAATGCAAAACCCATATTATCCACCTACTCACCGTGCCCGTGTGCAAGGTTGTAAACCTCTATTTGTGAGGATTGTTCCGATTGTTGGCAGTGAGGCGATGAGATAGTGTTGGAAGTAAGGGAGAAAAGGGGTAAAAACGAGGTTTGGGTTTTTAAATTTTTTGTCTGGGAGTTTCTTTTGGCAGGGGTAGGGGCACTTTTGTCACCCAAAAATTGTTGGGTGTAGAAAAGTAAAGAAATGAGAATAGAGTTTAGTTTGTGACACTCATTATACTCTGGGTGTATTAAGGAAAATTATTGTTTTGATCGGTTAAATGACTTAAGTTGTATAGAATCGTATAATAGGGAAACTCCATTTTATGTAACCTGCCTATGTTAGACAATGGTCTAATACATAGTTACCAGAGCGAGAATCGAAAACGAAAACCAAATTGAAAGCGAGAAACGGAAAGCGATACTCAAAAAAACCTTAGGAAAGGGAAAGCGAGATATGAGATATAGGCTCCTCATTCCCATTAAGTTATTATGGGAATGAGGAGCTATACCTTTAATTTTATCTTACATGAGATTTTGTTGACAAAATAATTGTCTTAGGTTCCAAACCGACGATACTTTGCTTAGAGTCTACACTCTAGGCTATAGACTTTGATCTACCCCATCACTTCACATATATGGCTCCCTTTGACTACTAAATGGGGCGTGATGGAAGCGAGCTTCCTAGGAAGCAATTTTCCAAAGAAAGCGAGTCTGTCCGAGAAAGCAAGTCTGAGAAATGAGCTTCCTAGGAAGTGAGTTTCTCACCCTGTACATAGCTTCTCTACAACTATGGCCTACTATTTTGATACGTACCTATGTATCAATACTAGAATAAACCGATACATATAAATAGAGAATTAGGAAAATTATCTGGTATTGATTAGGTATCATGCGTGTGCATATTATACATGATCGACACCATACGAAACAATATCAACCAATATTGTTACGTGGCATCTTTTAAAGAGTCCCAAACCCATTTGGTGTTGGTGTCTGTCTAGTGGCACCACTATCTAACCCAAAGTTGTTAAATCGTAATCGAATCATAACATCGTTTTAGGACAGATTCAATTCAAATCGGGATTCAAATCGTAAATCGTAAGATTCAATCCATTTTTAAAATACAAAAAATACTTAATAAATCAAAAAAATGAAATAATTCATTATTCAAAAGATTTCATTCATATCTATTAATAAAAGAAAGTAATGAATATTTCATTGCATACACTATACAAAACGAGAATGAAACTCCATAAAACAAAACATAACCCCTAATATCATCAAAGATAAATTAACAAAAGTAAACTCATATAATCATGTTGTATGAGATCAAGTATCAAAAGACTTGTATAATTAAAACGACTAATAAAATATTAAGTTCTCCCAGAATTCAACTCTCCAACTCCATCATCTTCTTTTTTCTTCTTCCTTTCTTCTCTTTCTTTCTCTTTTTTCCCCCGTTTCACAGCGACAGAGAGAAAATCCAAATAGAGGTTTTGGCATGTCCGTAATAAGGGTTTTCCCATTTCTTCTCTCTTCTTAAAAAGCATCAAATACCTTTAGAAAATTGAAAAAATAAAAAACAATAAAAAAAACATTTTTAAGTATCGGTCCATAACATAGTTTCATGCTCGAATCGCATAAATCGTACGATCTGAATTGCAAATCAAAAGAGATTTACCCAATTAAGATTTTCACCTATGATTTAAATCGTTTTACCTGGAATTCGATTCAAATCGTACGATCTGGCCAGTGTCAATGTTATCTGTCTAGTGTCACTATTGTGTTACTATCTTTTCTTTCCTTTGTAAGGGTACTCTTATAATCTGGCTATACTAAGACTAATAATCTCAAAACCCCTCTCTCTCTCTCTCTCTCTCTCTCTCTCTCTCTTCTACAAATGTGTATTGTGTACATAATTCTTCTGCCACATAATTAAAATTCCATGATGGTTTCAATGACTTAAAAGTAATTTTATTGATGAAAAGGGGAGAACCCCATTCACAATACTATCTCATAAATAAAATAGACACAGAGAATGTACAAGACAAATCCTCGCTCAGAAGAAATGCTACCTAGCTGGAACAAAAATGGACTACCCTAATATCCTTGAAGTCATTTTTTGATCGATTCCTTTAAGTCCTTGAAAACAAAGGACCAAAGAAACATCAAAAGCACTATCTGATTAATCACTGAAAAGTCTCAAGTTTTCCCACAAATAGAAAAAGGAATGATCCTCCACAGAATTCTCCTGAAGGCCACCTAAAGATGAGATCAGCAAAAGAATGATGCATTGCCCATGCCATACCAATCAGTTCTAAGAAGGATAGCCAGACCGAAAACTTTAAAAGTGTACTAAGAATAATCAATGGGCAGTTTACCCTTATAAAAGAAATTTGTCATTGTGATATTCGGCTTTATTATTAGTTATAAAAAATTCAGTCACTCTACATTGCAACCAGCACTGTAGAACTTGACCTTGGCTATTGGGACAAAAAAATAGCTAGGATTAAACGAAGAGAGAAGAGAGAGTTTTGAGAGAATGTATTTTCCTTGATTTACATTGATGAAGCGTACAATATTTATAAGACTTTGTTAGAGTTCTTATACAAGGCAACATGCCTAAAGGCAGCAAGCCTATTACATGGAAACAATCCTTGTTGCTATTCTTTTTTTTTTTTGATCGATAAACACACAATTTATTAAATAAGAAAGCCTGGGTACAAGGACCACAAAACAAAAAACGCACCGAGAGTTTACAAAACCTTGTTGCTATTCTTATTACATGGGACAACTCATTTTGCTAATTTAGACTTAACAACTCATCTTGCTAATTTAGATTTGGTGTAGTAGCTGTAGGATATTCGGTGGGTACCATGTTTAGTAACTTCGGATCTTGAGAATCGTGAGTTACTAATTCTTGATTTGGTAACCGTGAGGGTATTGCTAATACTCCCCCACAACCGGATGAGGGCAAAGGATGAAGTAGGTTGTCCCGAAGCAAATGGAAACGAGGTTGTGGGAGTACTTTGGTGAGAATGTCCGCAAGCTGATTCTGAGTCGATACAAAACTGATTTGTAGAGTGCCCCGAAGAACGTGTTCACGAACAAAGTGATAGTCAATTTCAATGTGTTTGGTGCGAGCATGGAACACAGGATTGGCGGCCATGTAAGTGGCACTGACATTATCACAAAAAACTCGAGCCGAAGAGGACGGGAAGCCAAGTTCGCTAAGAATGTAGCGAATCCAAATAGCTTCAGCTGTAGAGGCGACAAGGGCTCTGTATTCGGCCTCAGCACTAAAGCGAGATACCGTGGATTGTTTCTTGCTCCCCCAGGAAACAAGGTAGGGGCCAATGTAGATGCAATAACCAGTAGTAGATTTTCAATCATCCGGATTACCAGCCCAATCAGCATCCGAAAATGCATGAAGGGCAAATGACGAACTGGCCAGGAAGGTAATACCAAGGGAAGTAGTACCTTTGAGGTAATGCAAAATGCGTTTGGCAGCCGCAAGGTGAGTGGTCGTCGGGTGATGCATGAACTGACAAGCTTGATTAACGGCGTAAGTCAAGTCTGGTCGAGTGAGAGTGAGGTATTGTACGGCTCCAACAAGACTTCGATATTCAGTGGGATCAGCCAATGGGTCACCATCGAAGGCAAAGAGCTTGGAGCGAGGGGCAAATGGGGTATTGCAAGGCTTGGCTCTAATCATCCGGAATTTGTTGAGGAGATTCAAGGCATACTTTGTTTGGCTAAGTTTGAGAGTGGAGGAAGTCCGATGCACTTCCATGCCGAGAAAATGATGTAAATCCCCCAAGTCCTTCATGTCAAATGTGGAAGATAGAACTTGAATGAAAGAAGTGACCAGAGAAGGGGACGAGCCAGTGAGCACAATGTCATCAACATATAGAAGGAGGATGAGAGTGCCAGAGGTACTGTGATGAACATTGAGGAGTCAGAGCGACTGCAGGTTAAGCCATTTTGAAGAAGAAAAGAGCTTAAGCGGTGAAACCAAGCACATGGTGCTTGTTTGAGGCCATATAGAGCTTTGTGAAGCTTGCAAATGTGGGAAGGATAATCCTTGTCAATAAACCAGGTGGCTGAACCATATAAATCTCTTCAGATAGAGAGCCATGCAAGAAGGCATTACGAACGTCAAGTTGGCGAAGAGGCCAACGATTTGATGTGGCAATAGAGAGGACGATTCGAATGGTAGTGGGTTTGACAACCAGGCTGAAAGTCTCATCATAGTCAAGGCCATGACGTTGATTGAATCCCTTTGCAACTAATTAGGCTTTGTAGCGCTCAAGGGAACCATCAGCTTTATATTTGAAGCGATAAACCCATTTACAGCCGAATATATTGTGATGAAAGGTAGGCGGAACAAGAGACCAAGTCTGGTTCTTCAAGAGAGCATTAAACTCCTCAACCATAGCTTCTCGCCAATGAGAATGTTTGGAGGCTTCAGTAAAGCAAGTGGGCTCGGGCAATACGGTTGTGAGCTGAGATATAAGAGCCTAAGAGAGGGGATGCTTGGTGGCAAAGAAGCTCCGCGGTTTGAGAGTACCATCTTGGAACCGAGTAAGGTAGCGAGGCGGTGTCGGGGCAACAGGCATAGCAAGGGGCAGCTCAACATAAAGATCAAGAGCAGGTGGTGTGGATGTAGCAATCGAGGGTGAAGATGGAAGTGAAGCAAGAGGGCTAGCTGGCTACGGCTCAGATGTGCTACGGGCAGTGGCAGGGGACGGTGATGGGGAGACCATGAAAGGTGGCTGGGCCGCAGGGGAGGCGACATAAGGGGGCAGCCGAGGTGGTGGTGGCAGGATTGCACTATCCGGAGTAGATGGCGGAGTGGTGGCCGCATGTGGCAATACACCCGAGAGGGGATGAGGAGGTGCAAGGCGCGGGAGCATAACAGCCGGTGGTTATGTTGGAGAAGTCATTGAAGCCGCACATTCTGAAAAAGGGAAGCAGTTCTCATGAAAAGTAACATGGCGAGAAATATAAACCCGATTGCCAACAGGGTCGAAGCATCGATAACCCTTATGAAGAGAACTATAACCCAAGAAGATGCAACGAAGTGACTTCAAGCTTAGTTTATCTTGCCGATAATTGCCAAGGGGTAACATACATAACCAAAAACCTTCAACTAAGAGTAAACCAGTTGCCTGCCAAAAAGTAGCTCATGAGAACAAAGATTGTTAGTAAGCAAAGAGGGCATCCAATTAATGAGGTAAATAGCAATCGAGAAGGCCTCAACCCAAAAAATTTTGGGAATGTGACTTTGACTGAGAAGAGTATTCCCGATGTCTACTAGGTGACGGTGTTTCCGTTCCACGACCCCATTTTGTTGGGGTGTATGAGGACAGGAAGGCCAATGAATGATACCATGAGTTCGAAGAATGGTCTGAAAAGAGGAGCCCGTGAATTCACCACCACCATCAGATTGGAAATACTTAATTTTAGTATCCAAAATGTTCTCAGTCATGCGTCTAAAATTATCAAAACAGGCAGCACTGTCTGATTTTCGATGCATGGGATAGAACCATGTGTGACGACTGTAGTCATCAATGAAAATAATATAGTATCGAAACTAGAGATAGAGGGCACTGGGGCAGGGCCCCATAGGCCCATACATCACAATGAATTAAATAAATAGGGGAAGGAGAATTGTGTAGACGGGAGAAAAAGGGAGACGAGAGTTTTTGCATAAATGACGATCATTGCAAAAAAAATCAGCTTTATTAATGGATTTGTCTAAACATTTATTTTGAGATAAAAATTGAAGAACAGAAAAAGACGGATGTCCAAGACGCCTATGCCATAGAGTGGTGGAGCTGGTAGAAGTGCTGAGAGCCTGGTGCAAAGAAGTTGAAGTGACTGGGATAGGGTAAAGATTATCCTTGACTTTCCCGGTGAAAAGAGGTTTCCCCATGCGAAGATCCTTGATACAAAAACCCCATGGAAAAAAGATAAATAAACAATTATTATCTTTAGTAAAAGAAGAAATAGAAAGAAGGTTTTTAGTAAGAGAGGGAACATGAAGGACAGAATTTAAATGGAATTTAGAAGGAGTGGAAAGAAAAGAGTTACCAATGTGAGAGATGGGAGCCCCATTACCATTACGAAAAATAACGCGATCATTGACCATGTGGGCAGTGCCATGCTGGATGAGCTGGATGAGAGAAGGATCTGGTGTCATGTGACTAGTAACCCTAGAGTCTAGATACCAGTTAGAATCAAAGGAATCCCGAAGTTGCATGGCAGCAAATGATTGGTGCATAGAATCAGTGCTTGAAGAATCAGGGATCCTTTGATAACAGTTTGCAGCGGAGTGTCCAGGCTTGTGACTGATTTGACAAATAATAGGAGTGTAGGGAGGTTGTCCTTGAGAGGGAGGAGCACCAAGAATGCCACGGGCCTGGTTATCATGAAAGCTACGGCCTTATTGATCATGACGGGGGTGGCCACGCCAATTGTTGTGCCGACCACTGCCACGGCCACGGTTGCGACCACGAAAGGGTTGAGGTGGTTGTTGCTGTCCGAAAAATGCCATGGATGGGTTATCGGCATTGGCTATTGGAACTAAAGTAGACACTGCTCGTGGGTTAGGAGGCGAGCACGAAGTTCAACAAAACTGACAGGTTCAATCTGATTGGTCACGGCAGTGATAAAGGATTCGTAATCCGAGGAGAGACTGCCGAGAGCATGCATCACCAAATCTTTGTCTGAAACCGGGTCTTGAATGGAAGCAAGGGAGTCAACAATGGTTTTGAATTGATTGAGAAAGTCGACCATGGTGGAGGAGCCTTTGCGGAGATGCTGAAGTTGCAATTTTAATTGCATTTTTCGGGCTTGAGATTGTTGAGTGAAGATAGTAGAGAGGTGATCCCAAATTTCTCGGTAAACCAGCAGTTTGAGCAAGCACGCTCTTGGTAAATGTGGCGTTGAGGCAACACATGACATGGCTATCTAGTCGTTCCCAAAGAAGGTAATCAGGGTTCGGTGAACCATCAGGAAGAGAAGTAGGGGGTGAAGGGTGAGTACCATTCACGAATTTGAAGCGGTCTTGAGAGACGAGAATGGGACGAATCTAAGATCGCCATGGGAGGAAGTTTAACCCATCGAGTTTAAGGGTAGAAAAGTGGGGCATGGGAGGGAGATGAAAGGGGGACGAAGGAGTCTTTGGCATCTCCTTGTTGGCTTCCTTTTCAACAGTAGAGGAGTCTAAAGACATGTTGTGAGAGAGCCTGTGCTCTGATGCCATAAACGAATAGAGAAGAGAGAGTTTTGAGAGAATGTATTTTCCTTGATTTACATTGATGGAGAGTACAATATTTATAAGACTCTGTTAGAGTTCCTATACAAGGCAACACACCTAAAGGCAGCAAGCCTATTACATGGAAACAATCCTTGTTGCTATTCTTATTATATGGGACAACTCATTTTGCTAATTTAGACTTAACAACTCATCTTGCTAATTTAGATTTGGTGTAGTAGCTGTAGGATATTCTTGGGGTACCATGTTTAGTAACTTAGGATCTTGAGAATCCTGAGTTACTAATTCTTGATTTGGTAACCGTGAGGGTATTGCTAATAAGGATCATATAAGTGTTGTCCGAAACGACGTGATCTTGGGATTTGAAGATAATATGACAAACATTTTGAAAAGATTCAAATATGCAACACAAGATATACATGGTTCACCCACCATAGGGCTACATCCACAAGCAAAAAAGGATCCAAAACTTTCACTAATAATGGAGAAATTTACTAAAGAAAGAGCAACCAAGAAGACAACCCAAAATGCTCTAATAAAACCCAAAAAGTTCTCACACACAAAACCTAAACCGAATAATGTTTAGGAAATCCTGAAATATTGTTTTCTCGCCTCAGCTCGCTCGAGCAGGTTCAATCCTGCTTGAGCGAGGTTTGTCAAAACCCGAAAATCCCTTCTCTATAAGAGGCACCAAAATAAGTCTTCTACTCAAACACCAGAACTACCAGGGCTTTCCAATAGAGCAAACCAGCTCTCCATGGAAACCCTAAACACCCAAATCTCACCAACTTATTGTCTAATAATAAGCCTACACCCTAGGCCTATTTATAAACACAAAATCAAATCCAACTAGGATTTCCCAAAATTCAGATCCTAACAAATAACTCCATAATAGAATTTTACCATTAATATAATTCTAGGCAAATTTCAATAATAAGAGGATACTTTAGGAAAATGTATACAATAACATTTTCCATTATATAGAATGCTCTCCTACAAAGAATTATTTATGATACTTTTAAGATCCGCAACAGAAAAACACAGTCAAAAGTTCCGTTTCAACTTTTTCCCTTCTTTTTGACAAAACATCAACCAGGCTTTCCCCCCGTATTACATACTCGATGAAAACCTATACACCCCTAGTCAGCTTAAGGTGAAGTACCGCCTCTCGTAAAGAAAATGAAAGGAAAAAAAAAACATTACTCCACAGAAGTTGCAGGTAAATGCATCCACAAGGTTCAAGGAAAACTTCATAGCTGCATCTTTGTAGTTAATCGCACTCAAACCAAATCAAAGTCATGAACCAAGTATGGTTTCAAATTAAATTTGATGATTAATTCTCAAGTAATTTCATCAATAATGTGAGGGCAGCACTATAGCAAATAAAAAATATCTTACTTTCCAAACATTAACATGTGTGTTTTAGAAATATCCTTCTTGCAAACAATAGAAGCACTCTAGTTTGAGAAATTATAGCTTTACATGTTTGCTTTGAAAAAATTCTTATTTTCCAAACATTAACATGTGAGTTTTAGAAATATCCTTCTGGTAAACAATAAAAGCACTCTAGTTTAGGAAATCAAAGCTTCACATGTTTTGCTTCCCAGTTCAAGCTGATATAAAATCTCAAGCCATTAATACTACATTACCACATGGAGAAGATTAATGGCACGTATTGGCAAATTTACTGGAATTCAAGCTATACCCACCTCGTTGTTCACTCACATTGGCGTTAGCCTTCAGCCCTTTCAATCTCTCCAAAATCTCGTTCGTTATCTTCTGCTTCACCGGCGGCGGCAATTTCACTGCACTTTCTTCCCTGGAAAATCCCTCCTTGATTTCATTCACCTTTTTTCCCAACAGACAACAAGTATCTCACTAGATCAAATCAGGAAGCAAAAACTCAAAGCACCCAAGTCCCCAGAAGTAAAAGTGAACAGATCTATAGAATGCCAAAGGAATCCAACTACTAGAAATATCAGAAAAATCCCCAGAACCGAAATACAGGTCTTACCAATCTAACAAGCTCTATTGGTTCTGAGGCCCTTCGAACCCGAATTGATTCTTCCATTCTCCTAATTTGATCTTGGGTGTACTTAACGGCTGAAAACAGAAAACCCCCTTCATCAAACAAGCATCAAACGGAGAAAACAACGAAAATTGCAAATGGGTTTTTGAATAAAAGCAAATCTCTCCCAGAAAAATCAGAACTGGAAAACGGGTTCTTCAAAAAAAAAATTAGGCCCAGAAAACACAAAAGAGAGATCAAAGGAACGCAAAACTCAACATGGGTATAGTCAGTTCAATCCAGTTTCAATAGACTTACTGTTTTGGGAGGTATTATTGGAATAGATGTAAAGAGAGATGAAGAGAGAATGGAGAACGTAAAGAGCTGCAACGATGTTGATAGAACAAATGATGATAGTGGTTCGCTTGTAAGAACACCAATTTTCTCTCCCTTGATAACCCCATTCTAGCCTCGCCATCTCTCTGTATTCTTGGTATTCGTCTTCATCCCACCATTTCCTCTCTGTTTCTATCAAAACAGAAGAATTTACAGAAAATCTCCAAATCTTTGATCTTGCAATGGAATAAGGACTCCGTAACACGCTTCTTTCGTACAAAAAGGTTTTGCTTAGCTTCCAAAGAGAACGGGGAGAAACTGAGGACAAGATCCTGGAAATAAACAGTGAAGTTGGTATTGGTGCTTTATGATTTTCTGTCATGGGGTTTCTTGCTAACTTGCGCTAAGATAGATTTTGGGAGATTTGGCTGGGTCAATTTTACTTTTGGGTGATTACCAAAAAAAAAAAAATTTAGTTTTGGGTGATGGTTGGTGCTAACTTGCTTCTAATAAACCAAAACAAGCGCTAGCTGGTAATATATTGAGAGATAATTTTATGTTTAATTAAAAGGTAAAATAATAATTTCACATTATAAATAGGGTCGGGGTAACTTAAATCCATCCCGGCCCGAACTCGAGTCGAGTTAAACCTTTTATTTTCCAAACCTGCCCTTACCTAGTTTAAGAACTCTCCAAACTCGTCCCAAGAAGGTCAAGGCGAGACAGGTTTATCCAATTAACTTGGCCCATTGTCATCCCTACTTACCTAAAACCAATCATTTAAAAGGTGTTGATTTTTAATTGAGAAGAATGCTTGAGAGTAGGGTTAGCACATCTCCTGATATTTATTATGCCCCATTTCGTGCTAACTTGCAGAATTGGTGGTACTTCAAAGAGTAGTAGTCAGAGGACCCGTAGGAAGGTAGGCCTGTCAAAACAGCCCTTGTCCTGTGGCCCAGATGACATCCGTCCGCACATTAATCTCCCTTGCTGCTCTATGTGGTTTGCCATTATATCATACTCGGCCCGACATGGCCCTTTAAAGCCCGCCCAAGCACTGCCCTTCCCCGGCCCTTGGGGCGGGCAGGGCTCGAAATCAACAAGCCCATCTCCTGTAGGGGCTGGCTAGGGCACCCCCCCCCCCCCCCGGCCCGGCCCGGCCCTTCTCATTAAACATGTTAATTATATTTTTAAAATTACAAATATAGTCCTTAATAACATATTAATATGGGGTTATTTGCATAATTTCTCTCTTTAGTCTTTATATCATTGAAAGGGAAAAATCTCATACATGCCACGCGTCTATAGCTGCTTTGCTGGTAGAGGAATGATAGCAAAACACCACCTGTGAATGAGTCTGAGGGGGGCGGGTGTGCACCCTGAAATAAGCTCCGATGATAAAGTCAGTATAAGGCACCAAACACATGATAAGGCACGAGCACATGATAAGGCACAAACACATCAGTATAAGGCACAAGCACATGATAAGGCACAAGCACATCAGTATAAGGCACAAGCACATGATAAGGCACAAGCACATCAGTATAAGGCACAATCACATGAACATATGAACATAATAGTATAAAGATACTTATCGTGAGGTCAGTGGGCATATGCACTTGAGGACAAGCTCTGGTGTTATGCTCTGGAGATTGTAGCTCAGGAGGCACAGAGAATATGGCTCAGACAACGTAGCTCAGATAAGGCACAGACAACGTAGCGCTGATAGGGCACAGACAACGTGGCTCTGATAGGGCACAGACAACGTGGCGCTGATAGGGCACAGACAACGCAGCTCTGATAGGGCACAGACAACGCAGCTCGGACAAGGCACAGACAATGTAGCGCTGATAGGGCACAGACAACGTGGCTCTGATAGGGCACTGACAACGTAGCTCTGATAGGGCACTGACAACGTGGCTCTGATAAGGCACTGACAACGTAGCTCAGATAAGGCACTGACAACGTAGCTCTAGCTCGGATGACATAGCTCTGATAACGTGGCTCTGATAAGACATTGACAACGTAGCTCAGATAACGTAGCTCTGATAAGGCACTGACAACGTAGCTCTGATAACGTAGCTCTGATAATGTAGCTCTGATAACACGGCTCTAGCAACGTATACGTTGTGCATCCGTTGTGCATCAAACAACGGGCATGTTGTACAGCTGACAACGTGTACGTTGTACAGCAGATAACGGATACGTTGTACAGCTCACGATGGGTACGTTGTACATCATACAACGGACAACGAGCTCAGCACTATGCACAACACAACATGACAACGGATTTGGCACCATTCACAGCACAACGTATTCGACATTATTTACAGCACAACGTATTCGGCACTATTCACAGCAGGCAACGCGACAACGGGTTTGGCACCATTCACAGCTCGGACAACGTGACAACGGGTTTGGCACCGTTTACAGCTCGGACAACGCTACAACGGATTTGGCACCATTCACAGCTCGGACAACGCCACAACGGATTGGGCACCATGCACAGCAGACAACGCCACAACGGGTTCAGCACCATTCACATCGTCAGACACAAGTTCAAGTGTGATTGTACTCAACAGCGAATCAATTGCAAAGCCGTGCGAGTGGCAGTGTGACCATTCATGGAGAGCATCAGGCGGACATGGCCTATTTGAGAGAATCTGGTGGCCATAAACGCTTGTGAGGCCATAAAGAGCATCAAGTAGCCGGATAACACCAAAGGAAGATGAGAGAATCAGGTGAGTGGCCGCCTGCACAGCACTCCGGGGTAGGGGTGTGAATGACTCAAGCTTCTTAGATCTCTCTCTTCCTCTTCCTCTTTCTCTTTCTCTTCTTCTTCTTCTCTTTCTTTCCTCTCTTGCCTTTCGCACCATCCATCCCTTCTCTCTGGTGATTCTTGCTTATTTATAGGCATTTTGAGTCATCATGACTTGTGCAGTCATGATAAAGTCACCTGTCAGACAACACTCAAGTGAGCCAGCACATAGCCCAAGTGGGCTTATGTCGGCTAAATTGTTAGAATTTGTGAGCATGAGAAATCCCTATTTTACCCCCTCTTTTTACTCATTTTTACGAATTTTATCCATTACATTTAGCCCCTTCTCGGTGCCTTGAACTCCGTTCGAGGTGCCGAGAATACTTCATGGGAAGGGGTAAAATAGGAACATGGATCTACCTGGTCCGCGGACACTGATTGTGTTCCGTTCTCCGCTCTCTTCCGTTGTAGATGCTTCGTTCTCACTGATACGTTGTGCTTTCGCCAGCGAAGACGAGCTTGTATCAGCCCCTAGTCAGGTCAGAGCAATTGTTTCTCGTGCTCTCGTGCATAGTGCCTCAGAGCATGTGTTAAAGAGCACGGGAATGTACATGTATCACAACACCAAGAAAAATGAAGTCATTAGGTACTTCGAGCACGAGAAGGTGCATGAACACGTGAAGATGCATGAGCACAGAGATTCACTTGATAAGCACAGAGATGAGTTTGTAGTAAAAACCATCATAAATATAGACAAATGCTATCTCACGCGAATGACTCGTAATGGGGCATCATGACACCATGCTCAGATGGCATTGCATAAAAATAAGTCAATTGGTCGCTTATTGGGCAATGCATCTGACTGAGTCACAGAGGTCCCGTAGTGAGCATCATGCTTAGATATGTGTTGAACCGTGTGGTAAGACACCTTGCTCGGATGACATATCATCAAGAAGCTACAAGTGTCCCATCACCGTATTCAGACATATTAGATAAGACATCATTTGACATTGCATTCACGATGTTTTTTACTTGATATGGCACTGGTCACTTCTCTTGATCTTTCACTTGATAAGGCACTTGATAGGCTGATAATTCACTCGATAATTCACTTGATATTGAAAATTCACTAGAGCATGCACTGAACAGTTCACTTGATATTAAAAATTCACTAGAGCATGCACTGGACAGTTCAATTGATAAATCACTTGAGAATGCACTCGATAATTCACTTGAGAAAGCACTCGATAATTCCCTCTTGATTGTTGTCATGCAGTGAAAGCCGCATTCAGACGTAGAAGATGCTCGTCATTTGTGATTGTCTAAGCCCCTTTGCCTCATTCTCAATTGTTCCCATAGACAACGTAGCTCATTCCCACAGACAACGTTACAACGGATTTAGCACTATTCACAGCACAATGCGACAACGGATTTCCCACAGACGGCGCCAATTTGAAAGGGAAAAATCCCGTACATGCCACACGTCTATAGCTGCTTTACTGGTAGAGGAATGATAGCAAAACACCACCTGTGAATAAGTTTGAGGGGGGCGGGTGTGCACCCTGAAATAAGCTCCGATGATAAAGTCAGTATAAGGCACCAAACACATGATAAGGCACGAGCACATGATAAGGCACAAACACATCAGTATAAGGCACAAGCACGTGATAAGGCACAAGCACATGATAAGGCACAAGCACATCAGTATAAGGCACAATCACATGAACATATGAACATAATAGTATAGAGATACTTATCGTGAGGTCACTGGGCATATGCACTTGAGGACGAGCTCTGGTGGTATGCTCTGGAGATTGTAGCTCAGGAGGCACAAAGAATATGGCTCAGACAACGTAGCTCAGATAAGGCACAGACAACGTAGCGCTGATAGGGCACAAACAACGTGGCTCTGATAGGGCACAGACAACGTAGCGCATGGCTCTGATAGGGCACAGACAACGTAGCGCTGATAGGGCACAGACAACGCAGCTCTGATAGGGCACAGACAACGCAGCTCGGACAAGGCACAGACAATGTAGCGCTGATAGGGCACTGACAACGTAGCGTTGATAGGGCACAGACAACGTGGCTCTGATAGGGGCACTGACAACGTGGCTCTGATAGGGCACTGACAACGTGGCTCTGATAACGTAGCTCAGATAAGGCACTGACAACGTAGCTCTAGCTCGGATGACATAGCTCTGATAACGTGGCTCTGATAAGGCACTGACAACGTAGCTCTGATAACGTAGATATTTGTTTTTCTTAATTTCTATATTTATTTTATTTTATTATGGCTAACAGTCACTGACAAGGGGAATTTTTTTGAACCCGAACCCTTTGACTGTTAGGGTAATATGTGGTAGTATGTATAGAAAAAAAAATCTCATACTTTAGATGACAAAAAAAATAGCACTTTTTCTTCCGGCTCTACCCGGCTCTACCCGGCTCGACCCTAGCCCTTGAATGGCTAGGGTCCTGCCCTTTTAGGGAAGGGTAGCTCTAACCAACCCTTTGACAGCCCTACCCGTAGGTCCTCTACTAAAGTAACTGCATCCTCGTGATCCTTTTAATTCAATTTAATCATGATTAAACTTAACTAAAATAAAGTTAAGATTTATGTGTTTTTTCTTTTTGCTAAAAAATAAGGTTAAGTTGCTTACCAATGCCCATAATCTCACCTCAATAAACGATGGTAGAGACCTTCTCCTTAAGTACTCCCACCGTTTGCCTATCTTTTTTGAGGGGTGTGGTTAAAGGTTGAGTTGAGATTGGAGGGCAATGTGTGCACGTGTGTTGTTGAGTGAGTCTTTAATTTGTGTTACCAAAAAAAAGGTTGGGTTGCTTAACCCTAGGAGTGAGTGCTTAACCCTAGGAGTGAGTGAATCTTAAACATTATTTGTGGGTGTTAAAAAGTGGGCGTGGACCAAAATTTTTTTAAAATCCCTTCATTTTTAGTATTAAATAGTAGGTCCCTCAAACATTTTTTATTTTTTTTTAGTATACTTGATCCCCCAAATTTTTTTGTCTTATATATGTAGAGGCCCCCCGCATTATTTTTTTTATCATATATCTCTACTATAATGAGAGAAGCCCCCCTTAATGATGGAAATTCCAAAACTATCCTGCTTAACAAACCGTACCTCATTTTTTTCTCAATTCTTAAACTACCCTTATATACAAACCTTACAAATCCTTCCTTTCATCTTTTACTTAATTCCCAAATTACCCCTTTTTCAAACCGTTGCCTATTTTTGATAAATTCCCAAACTACCTTTAAGACAATCTTGATTTAATGTTGTACTTAATTCCCAAACTACCCTTTTCTCATCTACATCTTTTGACACTTTTTAACTGTGGTTAAAATTCATCCACCTCAAACTACCCATTTCTCATCAATTGCACCTACAGGTTAACACGTGTCCCTTTTGACACTCCTTAACTATGGTTAAAATTCACTCACCTCTAAGGTTCACCCCAGTTGCTCTCCCCCACCCCTCTCTCACGTGCATCGGATTGTACACACATGTGCAACGCGCTTGCCTTCCGCTAGTATACATAATGGGACCTCCAATGGAGTTTGGTTGTCATTTAGGTCGCCACATGTCCCTATTGACATACCTTACACCCTTTAATATGGTTAAAATTCACCCATTCTTAGGGTTCACCTACTTATCATTGGCGTTTAATATATACATATATATATATATATATATATATAGATATATATATTAACTTTAGGAGTCAGTGAATTTTAACAAGGGTTTGAAATAAAAAATTGATATTTAAAAAAAAAACCAAGGATAGGTGGGGTGAATCTTAACCACAGTTAAGGGATATCAATAGGGACATGTGGCGACCTCAATGACATTATCAGGAAAAAAAATCTCAAAATAAAAAAATTAACGCAATTTTTTTTTCTCGGGTGCTACACCCCCGAAGTTCCATACCCTCAAATCCATTAGTTTTTTTATACATGTATTTGCCCCTCCCTCCAATGAAAAACTCCTGGCTCCGCCCCTACCAATGAGGACCGGCCATTTCGTTACATAAATGCAACAGCCCGTAAGTTAAGCATTTTCCTATTCGAATTAATGTTTTAAGAGTAGTAATAGGCATACACATGAAATTCATTTCCAAACCTAAGGCATCGCCAATGTGGTGGATGCTCTCCTCTTAAATACTCACCACAGTTTGTGAGTATTTCAAATAATTTTATCTCATTTATAACTGCGAGATCAGAGTCATCAGATCCCCGCCTCCACCTTGTAATTAATGTGCTGTAAAAATAAAGAAATAGAAAAAGTTTCGGAAAATGATAGTAATGCCATTTGGGCATAGGGTATATAATATATATTGTGAGCAATAGTTCGCTCCACTGTGGAGGAGTGAACTATTGCTCCTTGCTCTCACAAAGCCGACCCTTCCACCTGCCATCAACTCGGGTTAAGTTACCTTAAATCTGTGGTTAAATTTTTTTTTCTAAAGAAACAAAAGTAGAAGGATGAACCCTAGGAGTAAATGAATCTTAACCATGGTTAAAGACAATTAAAAGAGGAATATGTGGCAAGGAAAGGGGAGCTGAGACACACCTCCTCCCATCCCGAGGAGGTGATTATTTTCCATATATTGTACCCAAGGAGAAAAGAAAAAAAAAGCTGTAGGATATATCTATCTATTTTTTATTTATTTTTTTTGCTCGAGGTTGTAGAGTGTATCTCGTCTGGTCTAAAAATGATTATAAACCAATTTGGTATCAAACCAAGCTTTTATCGAGCATATAATATTTCATTTATAAATGAGACAAATTGAGCTCGCGCGAGCTCGAGCCCAACCGAGTTCACTTAAAATAAGATTATTTGAAAAATATATTTATAATATATGATTAGTTTAAAATAAACCTTTTAATGAGATAAAATTATATAAATTCACTACCTTAATCTACAACTCTTATTCCAATTAACCTAGCACAACAAGCCTAAAGGCTGAAAGTTTCCTTTTTTGCCATGTAAATATGTTATATGATGTAATAAACTTACGTATTTTAGTAATTTAAAAATATTTTAAATTTATATTTATATATAATCGAGCCGAACTTTTAACAAGTCGGATAGGGGTGTGTTCAGGCTTAGCCCGTTAAATGAATAAGCTCGAGCTTGGGTTGTTTACCAACTAAATGAACGAGCTCAAGCTGTTCGTGAGCACCTTGTTGGTTAACCACCTAGGTTATATCTCATAACCCATTTGAGTCATAAGGTATACATCTGGTCTGGCTTTAGGACTGATCCATGTTTAGCAAGGATACAAAACAAAGAGTACACTTGCTTGCTTGTGCTAGTGGTATTGTGTATCTCTAGGATCCATTCCCAAACTAAAACCGCCAGCGCACTCATAAAGCACCATTAACTGCTCTTTTAACTCTAGTTAACAAACTTTAAAGAGTTGATATTTTTTTTCTAAGAACCGAAGTTAGATGGTGGATCCTAAGGATCCTAAGGATTAATGAATCTTAACCACAGTTAAGAAGCGTTAAAAGGGACATATTTTGATCTATGGATGGGGCTAGACGAAATCCTATTTGTCCCATTAGTTATAGTGACAATTGATATGTTACCGTTTGGCCCAACTTCAAATGGCTATGTTTCATGAGCAGATACTAATAGATTGCGGCCCAACCAAATTTGTGATACCAAAAAAAAAAAGTGCTTTTTGTCTATATATAATCACTGCAATCAGAGCAAACCCACCTCTAGATAAGAGAAAAAGAATAAGATTAAAAAGGGTATGTTATGGATGTTGGAATTTAAATCATTAGTGGACATTTCCATAAATTATAAATTCAAATTAAAGAATCTTCTAAGTTCTAATGGCCCTTGCACATGCTGTTTATTAAGTCCATTATTTAATAAATTTAAAGAATCTTGTATGCAGTTTATTAAGTCTAGGTTAGTAAGACCATTGCCACCTGGCCTATTAAAGATAATATAACCATAATAATCAAAGACAATAGTAGCATGAAAACCCACTTCAGGGAATGCAACAGAAACATTCAGTGGTTAGAATGTTTTATTTTCGAGGACGAGGGTGTCTGCATATATAGTATTATATATACAAGAACATGAGCATGTGCGGTGCCCATGTCATCCTAGTAACGAAATTTCCAAATAAGGATTGCTAGTCCTACTCTAAGGTCTTTCTTACTCTCAGTTTGAGCCAATCACTTGTTCATTTTTATTATTTATAAATCATTGAAAACACTTAAAAGTATTTGATTTAAATAAAAATGGATAAGTGGTAGTTTGTAGATGAGAAAGGGGTAGATTGAGAATTAAGTAAAGCATGAAATGAAGAATTTGTAAGGTTTGTATATAAGGGTAGTTTGGGAATTGAAAAAAAAATACGGCTACGGTTTGTTAAGGGGGATAGTTTGGAAAAGTAGAGATTTATAGAATGAGAGTAGGCTAGGTCATAGAGGGTATTACTCAAGTCCAACCCTCATGTCAGTAGGCCTAGAATCCTTGTGCCCAACTAGGCTTGTGGGCTTTATATGTGAGAAAAAAGTCTTCAAATGTACAAGCCAGGCTGGGCCCTACCCTATTAGAGGGCCACATTGACAACCCGGGCCTTTTGGCCTCCTTCATTTGGCCCGATATAACTTAAAAGAGTACAAAACCGTCTCACTCGTGTGTTGCATTAATACATAGCATCTCTGATCAGCCTCGGGTTGCGTATTTCCCATTGTTTAATGGTTCCTTAAAGATACGCCGCACTGTATTCAGGCTGCCTCTGAATAGGCCAGAAAGAGGAGTCAGACCAACAGGGTGCTGAGACTGAGAGTATCATTACAATTACATGCCATTGATGACGCCACAATCACAACGATATGTCTGACACAACTGATATACGGATCACCCCTTCAAGTTATCCTTAATTATGATCTGATCCAACTACTTCTTATCAGTATTCATAAAGTTCAGTACGTGATCCGACAAATCATTAGGACCACTTAATTACTCGAAATAGAATCTGAGATTCTTGAGGAAGAAGATCAACTCCTAAAAAAAAAGGATCAACTTGATGCATTCTCTCTTCAATTCTTTCGTGCAAAATGCGGCAAAAGAAAATAAAAATATTCATGGTCTACTCCATCCCATGGTCTCTACCCTGTTGGAACTAGGAGATCACCCTAAAGACACCTTCGGCATTCAAGGTCACGGACCGACTATAAAACCCTATTCACTAATGGAAACATACATTGGTCATGTGTCTTGCATTGAGGAAGGTCTTTTGAGATCAAGTTCTGTATGATCCGTAACAATTCTCCCCGGCAATGTAGCTGTCCAGCTCAATCACCCCTAAAACTAGTGAAACTAACCGGGGCATGGATCACTTTATGGGCACATAATGTAAGAATGTACGTGGCTCGGAATGGACCACAACTAGTGTAGCACGATCACATTCATTGTGGTGGACACTACTAGGATCATTATAATAAGATCATTATAATAATTATAATAAAGTGGATGAGATACATTGTATGTGAGTGTTTGGCAACTCTGTAAATTAGAGTATAATTTCCTACAATAATAGTTTACTATGAAATAAGATTATTTGTTTTTTGTTTTTTTTTTAATTTTTGGTAGGAGACACACGGTTAGGCCGCAACCCCGGTTAGCAAGTCAGTATCAGTTCTAAGTTAAAGGCGGGTGGTTGTACAACCCACTTTCACCCTCTCAAAAATGGCACTCGGAACTTCCTTCCTAAGGAACCTTTAAATATTTAAATATTTTTAGAATAAGAAGTTTTATCTCTAAAATAATAAGTAACCTGAATGTTACGTTTTCTTTCGACGCTTATTGTGCTTCAATATGTAAAGATTTTTTTGCACATGTGTGCATATGATTCACTTAAAACAAATTTTTGTGTCAATTTTTTTTCTTAAAAAAAGTTGATTTTATTAAACAAATTATTAAAAAACAAGGCCTAAGATAAATAACTCTTAATTTTTAAATCTAATTTAAATAGCACTTATTAGGTCAGATAAGAGTTGTCAAACGGCTCCTTAAGAGTATTAAATTAGTACAATATATTTGCCTATGGTTTGATTAACCTAATGATAGAAACATAATCTAATTTAAATCAAACAATAGGCAAAACTAATTGTACCAATCTAATACTATTCTTCGAGTGTTGTGAGATTCAGTGTCATCCACCTTATAATAATGATCCTAAAAGGCTCATGATGGAGGTTTGTTTGAGTTGGCATAACAAAACAAAGAGGGGTGTCTTAACTTAATTATTTCCTTTTCTATCTAGTGTTCTATCTTCTATTTCTCTTTTCCTATTTTGAGCTACATGACTCTCGGGTCTCGATTACCGACGTCCTCTTGGAAGATTTGCTAATGGTACTCTATAGATGCGGACGCCTCGACCCCCCCAGCGAACACCAAACAAATAAAGAAAAGTGGAAGTCTTGATCCATCATCGGCCACTTGATGAAACATATTGGTTGTGTGCTGAACTTCTTTTGTATGCTTCAAAGGGAGCGAATAAAATTTATGGTTTTGATCTTGTTGATTTTTCTAACTTTCAATGTCGTTGTCATGATCCAATAGATTTTTGGCAACCCCAATACGCTAAAAAAAACGACATTTACCGTAATCTCTGAATAAGATTTGCATTGCTGATAGTCTGCTGAGTTTTGGATTGTAAAACAGTCCAATGGTTGATGATTACAAATGATGGGTGAGTGTTTAGGGCCATTGCCCATTGCAGAACTGGCCCCATGTTCATGCACGAATATGCGGGAAGAGATAGGAGTACGTCATCTTTAATCTCCAACGGTTGAAAACATACACAGATTGTGAAAAAGAAATTCGGGTGGGAAACAATTTTTCTTTCCAGATCTTGAAGATCTTAATCTTAAAGAAGGTTTAAGAACTACAAACCTTTATTTGCAAGCTATTCAAGCGTGCAACCTTCTATGTCAATTCATGTCATTCCTCTAATTGATTCTTTATACTCATCCACGGAAAACTAATGGCCTTCTTCATTCCTCAATGTGTGCATTCATCAATTTATGCATCTAGTCTTAGGGATCACATCCATTTTCCTTTGCTTCATAAGTAAAAGAGAAGACTATAAAAATAATGTAGAAAACCATTTTCCCGTTTTTATTTTTATTCTCGACTAAGATTTTGAACCTAAAAATGATTAAGAAGCAAGAGCAAAGCTAAGACTAGTACAAAGCCATGACTTTAGAAAAAAATTCTCAACAAAACTTGTAGATATCAAAGAGATAAATTACAGTCACAAACTTATGACTTATAATCTAAAACAGTGTCGATTCTCTTAATCAAACATAAAGCCAAAAATTTATGGGAAAATTAGGATTACTAGTCATTCTTATGAGATATTTATATTACACTTAAATTTTATAACAAGTCACACAGAGAGCAAGAAACTAATAGCATGGGATCTCAACCGTTGGATATGAGATTGGAATTACAATTGTAATTTAAACCTTATGAGATTTTCCTTTTATAGAAAATCCTCTTGGAGTTTCACATATTGCAATAATGTTCATTAACTCATTGCAATGAGAACTCCAATGGTAGAGACTAATTAGAATAAAATTCTTTCATTATAACTTGTTTGTAATTAGAGTTTTTCCACTTAAATTATCGCATTCCATATAAGCCACTAGGAATGGACAGATAATCATTGTCGATCACTAGAATTCATGTCTCATTTTACTCACAGAAGATATTTTAAAAATTCTTTTAATAAAATTATATATTTTAATTGATAATATATTATATAAAAATAATTTTGATAAACTATCAAAACCACTATGCATGGCTTTATTGAGTTTTATCTTGATTATAAAATTATCTGAATGCATTCCTCTTGAAGAACCATTTTTCTCATAGAATGAGTAGTGGATCCCTAATTTTGGGCATTCGCTCACACCATGTGCATGACCCAAGGTATCCATATATAGCCCATGATTAGACATCACCATTTGGTAACATTAAAGCATGCAGACAATGCAGAAAATTATGCAAATCTCTCAAGTATTTGGATAATATACATGTTGCAAACTTTTTTGTACAATGCAATAAGAATCACCCTTATTAAATATGATAGTGATTTTTTCATAGGATGTTCTCAAATATATCTATGAGTGTCATGTAACCCATTACATACACTTACATGTGTCTCAAGGAGTCTTTACTCTCTAATAAAGATGCATCATACTATCCTATAAAGACATCACATGTATAGGCCATAATAGGGTCTGATGCTCAATCAACACCCATAGATTAGACCGTTTTAGGATTACTATACTGTCTTACCTCATGTCCATGGTCTCAACCATGAAAAGGTTTTACTTCGTAATATTGTTTAAGGACATGTGTTCACATCATGATAGAACATTTACAATACTCATAATTAATAAGCAAGTAGGAGATATGAATGAAAATTTAAATGATTAACTACATTAATATTCGCGTGTACTTGATTGTCGAGGGCCTACTACCCTAACACCATCGACTTCTATAGCCCAAATTTTCTTCTATATTATGAACATTATGTTGGAATCATTGGTTGTAATACTCATTGGTTGTAATAATAGAGTACATGTATGGTAATGATATGCATGAGATGCACCATATCATTACCATCATCACAATTGAAAAGAATTGGATTTAGAATGAGATTGAGATTGAGATTGTTGGAAAGGTTTGGATTTAGAATAAGATTGAGATTGTTGGAAGGATTTGGATTTAGAATGAAATTGAAATTGAGATTAGATTAGGAATAGTTTGATTTAGTTTCTATATTTATCGTTATTGGTATCTATATAAACCCAACTTGGGTGTCTCTGTAATCACTTTGAGAATTCAATAATATTCAGTTAATTCTTCATGGTATCAGAGCGGGTCGGTCCGATCTTGCTGTAAATTTCTTTGTTTGTTATATTGTTCTTCCTTAATTGATCTAGCCCTTCCGACGGTCGGCCATCATTGCCGCCCGCCCGGCTTGATTTTTATTTTCCCTATTTTTCGATTATTTGCACACTTTAGCACATGAATTGCTTCAACGTCTTTAACTCCTCTTTCTTTCATAGCTAATGCCAATTCTTCCTGTGCATCCATGGGACATCCACTTTAGCATTGTCCTCTGAAATACGGCTATTGTTATGTGCTTGCATAGGTGTATCTAGATCCAGTCTGAAGAAGCAGCTTGGGTCGTTTGGCTACTACTTAAATTCTTGGCGATTTCAGCAACTTCCTCTTTGGTACCTTTATGAGGTCTAATATCACAAGAGATACTCCCAGATTCCTCTTTGGTACCTTTATGAGGTCTAATATCACAAGAGATACTCCCAGAAGCCTTTTCCAGAATTTGTACTACTTCCAAATGCGTCAGTAGAACCCTCCACATCAGACCATTCCTCTTCTTCTCTTTGGACAACTTGAACATCTACAAGACTCGAAGCCACCAGCAATGTTGTTTTAATTTCCTCACCACAACATGTCTTGGATGATGAGGGAACTTCAGAACTTTTATCATCTGCCTTCTTATGTTCAACACACTCTCTTGACCTATGCATGTCTTGAGGCCTACAGAAAGGATTGAGGCCCGAAATAGAAGATGTTAGAAAGGAAGTAACTTCTGAGACTAGATGCAGAAGACACCATTGCTCTCTTCATCCACCTCAGTAGAGTTTACATTATGATCCAAGAATAGTGTCGTTGCTACTGTCACTCACTCGCCGCTGCTAGTATTTGTTAGTTATAGAGGAATGGGAAGAAGACCAAGGGAATAGTGAAAGGCTCTCACAATGGGACACCACTTCATCGATCAAGGGAAGAGTGGTTATAGAAAATGCTTAACCACCACTTCCTCATCATTGCAAAATGTATTTAAAAAAAAAAAAAAGGAGAGAGAAAGAGTGAAAGGCTCACTTTTGTTTTTCATACCCAAAGAGGCCCTTTTGAAAACCCGTGACCCCTTTGGCAAGACCATAAGCACAATCACGGATGTCTTTTTGAATATGGCCCACAAGGCCCATTTTATTGCCCAAGAGGCTATTCGGCCCATTGAGGCCCTGACCCATTGAGGTCCAGACCCGTGACCCCTTTGGCAAGACCATAGGTACGATCACGGATGTCTTTTTGAATATGGCCCACGAGGCCAATTTCATTGCCCAAGAGGCTATTCGGCCCATTGCGGCCCTGACCCATTAAGGTCCACCCCCCTTTTCATTGACCCATAGAGGTCTAGCTCATTGATGCCACTATTATTCTCTTTTCATACAACACATCACCAACGGTAACGATTGACAACTATCAAGATCTGCAACGACATTGGAATGACTAGCAAGCTACTGTTGGACATATATGCCCTCGAAAGCCAATAAGAAACTTTTCTATGTTGATTAGACAAACATCATATTCACACAACCAACTATAAAGGGTATTTATATTAATTACTGTCTCATATGATGATGACATAAAGTTCCATAGGTAACATTGTAGGAAAATCATGCAAAGGTTGCGAGGAGATATGATTTTCCGGTTCCTTGTAAACCTAATATTGTTCGAAGCCTCTAGAGTACTGGTTGGGCGCCGTACTTCATCATGGCTTGCACATGTGTAGTTCTATGAGATAGTGTGATGAATCTCATTCACAGAGAGTGGTGACTCTTGACTAACATGTGAGTATATGTAGCAAGTATATAATACTGAACGGGGTCACTAGTGGATACCCTATGGAATACACTGTCAGATTGTATTAGGGTTATCCATTTGACAAATTGTCCTTAGACCTGAGAGGTTAACATTTTCTCAGACATTTGTCTATATGGCTTTGATGTGCCAATCGGCAATGTCCAATACACAGGACTAACTCCGGGTACGTTGGGTCATGTACACTATGTTTGGAGAAGTGTGTAAACACTCAATAAGGAATCCACAACTCCTTAATTGGAGATAATGATATCAAGGTGATACTTGTTGAACTGAACTGTTAAATCCAGTACTGGTGCTTTTCGGTAAAATGGTCTTTATCGAAGTTGATATTTTTAATATGGAAAAGTATATATAAATATATATTTCAGTTCTTTTCTAATGTTTTCTTCAAAAGTGTTTTAGAGGTTTAGTTCAATGAAAAGTAATCATGAGAAAGAGTTCTATTCATAACCTAAGGACTAAGACAGTGGAATAGTTCCAATCCCGGAAGCTTACAAGTGATATCGGAATGTGGAAGGATTTATTTGTAAATATATTGTGAGATGGTACTTACAAGCAATTCTCTAATTTCTGGAGGTTAATCACATTGTGTTAATGGACATTAATTGTGATTGGTGGAAGTTCAGGGACTTAGATAACATTCTATGATCCTAATGGAGTTTTAGGAAAGGTGTTTCCTAGTAACAATGCTTCAACCAAAAAGGTGAAGTACTTGGTCCCACAACCGGAAATAGGAGATCCCTTTAGATCTCACACACAAGGACCTTCTTAAAGTATTTAATTTAATTTATAATTAAATTAATTAATTTCTCTAAGTAATCACTATATGGTATAGTGAAGCTCTAAAAGGTGGAATCACAATAGATGTGAAAAACCAAATGGGTAGGACCCATTGGGAATTATTATAAAAGAATAATTCAAGTGACCAAGAGGGTTTTGGAAACCCTTTAGGCATGTAGGGTGGGACCCACCTAGGGTGGGACGCCCACTTTATGGAGGAAGTTTTATTTTAATTAGTTTCTAATTAATTAACACCTTATTGGATAAGGTTAGTTAGTTAGTTAGTTAATTAGTTACTAATTAAAGATTCCCTAATTGTTAGGGATTCCATTAGTTAGTTACTAATTCAAGATTCCTTATTGGATAAGGATAAGATTAGTTACTAATGGATAAGGTTGGTTTCTTTTAAGATTAATCCTAATTGGATTAGGTGAATAATCAATAAAGGAAACTATTGAGGAATCCTAATTGGATTAGGATAAGGTTAATGAATTATAATTGGATTACAATTCAAGCAACCAAGAGGGAACTTATATAAAGGATTGGATGCCCAGCCCTTTAAGATATACATAATTCTCCAGAATTTTTTCTTCTCTTCCTCTCCTAAAAACCTCACGCCCTCCCCTCTCTCTCCTTGAGGCGTACGGTCACACCCATCTCTCTCTTCTTTTGTCTTCTTGATTGGATCTTGAGGAAAAGCAAGAATTCATCTTGTTCATCAAGAAAGGTTCTTGATCAATAAAGATTGGATCTTTATTCAAGATTCCTAGAGCTGGAAATTTGGAAGGGCCATTAGCTTCCATTAGAGAAAGCTTTAAAGGAAAAAGAAGGTTCGTGTGAATCGACAGGAGACTTGACACTTGTGAAGTTTTGCGAGTACTATTCTAACGTGGATTTGACTTAACAATTTCAAAGTCGCAAAGGTGAATGTTATTCTAACCTTCATTGAATAAAATCAATTAGAATCTTAGTCAGATCTTGGGATTCGATGTATGCCCCCCAAGAACTGTGTTTCTAAAATTAAAAAGTGGCATACTTTCATTGGTATCAGAGCCAGGGCTATGCTTCTCTTTGATTTTTGAGTTTAATCAAGATTTATATCCAGATTGCTCCCCTATGAATTTTGGTAGCCCTAATGAATCAATCTTCTAGATTCTTGATTATTGGATAATCATTATTAGGCCTAAGGGATCCCCCTCTAGTTATTGAGGGAGTAATCAATCCCTTATAAATTAGTGTGATACTAATTTTGGTTTTGGATTTTTTCAAAACATCTTTTCATAAGGGATAGGTATTTAGAGATATCTAAATCTTGATTATAGCCTTCAAGGATTTGGAAATCCTTTTAGAATATTAAATTAAATTGTTTAATTTATTTTAGAGAGCCCAGGACAAGTTTTCCCTTTGATATATACCACTTAGATACCCATTGATATTTTGGCTAGCATAAATAGATGAGATTTTATTTATTAAATGTTAATTAATAAATCTCATGGTGTTAGACACCCTTGCTTAAGTGTTCTTGGAGATTAAAGCTTATTTCGATTAAAATTGATTCATGGATTTTCGGATTTGTATTTGATTAGAAGAATCGATACAGTTTCGGTATTTCGGCTATAACTTTGTGACCGTAAGTCCGATTTAGGTCCGTCAGTATATCGTTTCGAAGCCGTCGAAAAGATCTACAACTTTCATGAAGAAAGTTTTTCCAGAATCAATCGTTTTGAGGGTCAAAACTTGAGTCGAAAATCTAAAGCGGGAAAATGAGTTTTCTAAATTAATTTTCCAAGAGGCTTTCAAATTTTTCCTAAATTCCATTATTTGATTTGAGAGCATGGGATGCTATTAAATCGTTTAATGGGCTCTCAATTAATTAAATAGTTTAATTATTTGATTCGAGAGCACGGGCTGAGATTTAATTAAATTGTTTAATTATCTTCTTCGAGTCCACGGGTTATCATTTAATTAAATGTTAATTATGATATCTTTTATGGTTCCCTAAAAAGTTTATGGGAATAATACCATAATTATTGTAGTTGATTTGGATCAATTACATGTGCTCAAAATTTTCGGCTACATAGTATTTATAAGTTTTTATTTGATTAATAGTTAATCAAGTAATTACATAAATGCCATTGGTTGAGATACAGAGTTTTATCTCAAGTAAATTTTAATTGATAGAGATCAATTATTTTATGGACATTTAATACTAGTGTTTAGGGTATTATTTTATTTAATTGTTAAATCAAATAATCCCTAAAGCAGTTGGCCATTATGGAAAATTTTGAATTCACCTATTATTGATTTTGAATCAATATAAAGTGATATTAAAAATTAGCAATTTGCTGATTTTTATTTTGGTTTTTTAATAGTTATTAGATCAAAATAATATAGAAGGGATTAGATCCCTAGACTAGCCGAATTTAATATGGTGTTTTCTATTTGTTTATCAATTGAGGAATGTGAGGATGAATTTTAAGGTTAGATTAAATTTTAGAGAAATTGTTTCTCTTAATGATTTTCTAAGCATTAAAGGAAAATTGTTTTCTTTTAATGATGATCTAAAAATCCTAAGAATTCATTCTTGTCATGCTTGTTTTCTTTGCTCTAGGGTATTTCTATTAAATGTTAATAGAGACCTTAACCATATGGGAAAGAGTTTCCCTAAGTTTAACAAAACCCTTGTTGAGGTTATGGACTTTCTAAGTAATTTGTCATGCCATGTTATTATTCATAGTTGATGAATTGTTAATAAATATTCTTGTTGAATGGTGGATGGGTTCCATGATCATGCCTTCTTCTTCTCTCTCTATTCTCTTCTCTTTCTTCTTATGAGTTATACTCCCCTTGAGCACCCTATTTTGGGTGGTTTCTCAAGGTTTCTTATTTTGAATATGATGTAATCTTAGTATTAGGAGTTGCTGATTTTTCTATGGAGAAATCGAATTGAAGATAGAAGATAATGATAATCGCATGGAGAATAAATCTTAGAAGGTGTTCTACAAGAGTAGTTGTAGGATTTCTAAGATAGCATGATCATGTTGACCCATTGTGCGGCTATATTATGTATTTCATGTGATGATTTATTATAACTTTTAGTTGCTTAGAAAAGTCTATAATCCTTGTGATAATGTGATTATCGTTTTTATGTAAATTTTGGATAATTGGATCAAACCCCACAATATGTGTTTTGTTCAAACATAAAAAGTTTGTGTTTAAATAAAACACATTATTATAACCCTTTTTGGACATGATTCATGTAATCCATGTTGAAATTTTTACGTGAAATATGTTACTTGCATGATTATGAGATAATTATGCCTTAATTGGCATAGATGTAAGCTAACAATATTCACGATTATGGGAAGTGCTTGAGTGACACTTATAGACCCTAGTAGAGGTCTTAGAGAGTTGTTTAAAGACTTCCATAATTTCTTTTAGACTTAAGGTTGTTGAACCCTAATGTGCTAAGAATAATTCGTAGAGAATTAAAGGGTAATATAGTCCATTTTGACTTATGAGCTTTAGTGATGCACATGGACACTTTATAATTGTTATTCTGGGCCCATGGTGCTTGGTATGACCAATGGTCCATCATATGGATGTATGAACCATTTAAAGCCCACTGATGTTAAAAATGACCTTTGTACCCTTGGATTAGATCCATTAAGATTTTTGGGGCTAGTGGGAGTTCATTGGAATTAGTTTGATCTAATTAAATGAAATTTGATTTATTATCATGTGATGATATTTGTATATTGTTTTATACATGTGATACAATGATAAATATTGTGAATGCTTTTGATATATGCATTGGATGTATAATTTATTCATGATATTCTGTTTTCCCTCAAGAAAAATATTAAGTGAATTAAATGGGCTAATCTATCCTACGGGATAATGTTGCCCTATGACCTTCCATTATCAATAAGACTAGGAATTAATTAGCCTGAGTCTTGTCTCTCTGACAGGAATCGGACATAATTCAGTCTAAATTAAACTCCTAGTGTTTTATTTCTATAGTAGATAGGAATGTGTATGGCCTGATAGGGAGTGTCAACTAGCATGGGGGCATATTCCTACTTGATCATATGACAACCGAGAATAATGGGTTTCACTTAACCAAGGAACATGACGGCTGACACAGTGACAGTCATGTTGTCCTTGGAGGTCACAAGAAAATTGGGAATCACTGATTAACATAAGGAGTTATGCATGAGATGTTCAGTGATGGATAGTTACTATCCACCTTGTAGTGCATGTGTGATACTATCCTAGCATGGAAGATTGCATGTGTATTATAAGGCACCCAATGCTCATCAGAAATATGAAGTAGCATATTTCCTAATTTTATAGATTGAGGGGTCTATGAAATTTGACTGAATGATGAGCAATATCATCAAAGATCGAAAGCCCTGATCTAATGATATTATAATGTGTGAAATATTATGATGTATGTTTTATTTTCATGTCATTCTATAACCACCTTACTAAGACTTTAATGAGAATCTCTTGACCAATTCAAAGTGTTTGGAATGGAAAAGGAATCTCAAGTTTGTGCTTACTATCTAAAGAATTGCCCAAGTTCTCACTACTGATGTTAAATCTCATATGAGATGTTTACAGAATACAATAGGGCTGCTAGGCAGCTTACTATATAAAAGGACAAGTGGACACTAAGTTGACTAGGGAAACCCAGTCACAAAGAATATGATAGAGATCATTGGATTCATAAATCCTAATTCTTGGTGTTGAGATAAATTGAGATAAATTTATGGGATTAGAGGATATGATCTTCGACAAACTCCCGCAGTCCTTTAATATGGTTATGTTGAACAAGTAGGAAATCAGATTGTCTGAAATCTCACGTGTTGCATATGGCTAAGAACCTTTGAAGAGTTCAATGCTACTTGCAAAGATGTTCAAAAGAATTGGATTTTCAAAATCCCGAGCATTTATGCAAAGGAAAGAAATCCAACATTTTCCATTGGAAAGGTATTCTAGTAGTATGGACAAAGGCTCTTCTGGGAAGAAAGGAAAGTATAAGGATTGTGCTTCATAGTGAAGCAATTGGTCATTGGATACAAGACAAACCTTTGGAAGGATTGTCCAGCTTGTATACTCATCAAGTCCAACTTAATTGTTGGAACCTCCAGCTCCTAATGCTTGGTATGATCTTGCATAAGTGCAATAAGGAAAAGGAGAAATCCGAGTGGATAAAACTTCTACTTGGGAATGGGACAAAAGTTTGATGATCGTAACCATATGAATCTTCCATTAAGAGATAGCTAACTTTATTTCACATTCTTTGAAAAGTTTAAGGAATTCCGCATTGAAATAAATAAACAGCTAGGTAAGTCTTCCATGATTGAGAAGAGTACCTCTTAATAGAAATTTCATAATTTACTCTCATTACATCTGTCTCAGATAATTCTCATAACAAACCATAGCATGATGGTATTGTTAAATCGAATTATATTGGATATGATTTGATAGAAGATGAGCTTGGGATTCGCATTAGAGATACTTAATCTCTATTCCTGGATAACAAAAGATATTTGTAAACAGGAATACAAGTTTCCTAGTAGAGAAACTGAATCTAGAATTGTTCTAGAAGCGGAAGCCCAATAGACCAATAACTATGAGAATTGATAGAGATCAACTCTCTACTCTCACTATACCTAAATAGTACACTAGAACCCACAGGTCCCAGAATCTGTAGATGAACTAACTTTTATTTTGATGAAGTAATCAAACTGTTTGATTTTCATCTAAGAATGAAAGTATTATTTGTGTGCAAATTGGTTAGTGGGAGCATAATTACTTTCCTGGTTCTATGCAGAGATAATATTCTTTTCATTGTGAATGAAGTATGAATATTATTCTTCTCTTAGATTTGATCTAGCAATTATGCAATGAAGGACAAAAACTTTGACAACATGTTTTCTTAGTCCTAAATGGTTTAGAGACAAAAGGAAAATGATATTGTTATTGTCCCAATAACAATCATGTTTTTGTGCAAGTAAGATTCCAAGAAAAGAGTTTCTACCTTTATGGGATGGAATCTGTTTCTCCTAGATATATGATATCATGAGAAAATATACTTGTACTAGACCGGATATTCATCACATGTTGATGTGATAAGATATTGATCAGATTAGTCCGGAGCATTGCACAATGATAAAGCACAAGCAAGTTAACTTCTGAAAATGACTGTTGGACAGTATCATTTTTGTTTAGTCTTTTCAGACTATGGTTATTGATAATAAATTTGCAAGAGTTGCAAGTGTTATTGCATCACTACAATAGTTGTGGTAAAGCAGACATGACAGACCCATACATATTAAGTTATGTCTCAATTGGTGTTTGAGAAACATCACTGAGAAGATGGGCATTACATCTAATTGGCTTAGAGTGCAAGTGGGAGATTGTTGGACATATATGCCCTCGAAAGCCAATAAGAAACTTTTCTATGTTGATTAGACAAACATCATATTCACACAACCAACTATAAAGGGTATTTATATTAATTACTGTCTCATATGATGATGACATAAAGTTCCATAGGTAACATTGTAGGAAAATCATGCAAAGGTTGCGAGGAGATATGATTTTCCGGTTCCTTGTAAACCTAATATTGTTCGAAGCCTCTAGAGTACTGGTTGGGCGCCGTACTTCATCATGGCTTGCACATGTGTAGTTCTATGAGATAGTGTGATGAATCTCATTCACAGAGAGTGGTGACTCTTGACTAACATGTGAGTATATGTAGCAAGTATATAATACTGAACGGGGTCACTAGTGGATACCCTATGGAATACACTGTCAGATTGTATTAGGGTTATCCATTTGACAAATTGTCCTTAGACCTGAGAGGTTAACATTTTCTCAGACATTTGTCTATATGGCTTTGATGTGCCAATCGGCAATGTCCAATACACAGGACTAACTCCGGGTACGTTGGGTCATGTACACTATGTTTGGAGAAGTGTGTAAACACTCAATAAGGAATCCACAATTCCTTAATTGGAGATAATGATATCAAGGTGATACTTGTTGAACTGAACTGTTAAATCCAGTACTGGTGCTTTTCGGTAAAATGGTCTTTATCGAAGTTGAAATTTTTAATATGGAAAAGTATATATAAATATATATTTCAGTTCTTTTCTAATGTTTTCTTCAAAAGTGTTTTAGAGGTTTAGTTCAATGAAAAGTAATCATGAGAAAGAGTTCTATTCATAACCTAGGGACTAAGACAGTGGAATAGTTCCAATCCCGGAAGCTTACAAGTGATATCGGAATGTGGAAGGATTTATTTGTAAATATATTGTGAGATGGTACTTACAAGCAATTCTCTAATTTCTGGAGGTTAATCACATTGTGTTAATGGACATTAATTGTGATTGGTGGAAGTTCAGGGACTTAGATAACATTCTATGATCCTAATGGAGTTTTAGGAAAGGTGTTTCCTAGTAACAATGCTTCAACCAAAAAGGTGAAGTACTTGGTCCCACAACCGGAAATAGGAGATCCCTTTAGATCTCACACACAAGGACCTTCTTAAAGTATTTAATTTAATTTATAATTAAATTAATTAATTTCTCTAAGTAATCACTATATGGTATAGTGAAGCTCTAAAAGGTGGAATCACAATAGATGTGAAAAACCAAATGGGTAGGACCCATTGGGAATTATTATAAAAGAATAATTCAAGTGACCAAGAGGGTTTTGGAAACTCTTTAGGCATGTAGGGTGGGACCCACCTAGGGTGGGACGCCCACTTTATGGAGGAAGTTTTATTTTAATTAGTTTCTAATTAATTAACACCTTATTAGATAAGGTTAGTTAGTTAGTTAGTTAATTAGTTACTAATTAAAGATTCCCTAATTGTTAGGGATTCCATTAGTTAGTTACTAATTCAAGATTCCTTATTGGATAAGGATAAGATTAGTTACTAATGGATAAGGTTGGTTTCTTTTAAGATTAATCCTAATTGGATTAGGTGAATAATCAATAAAGGAAACTATTGAGGAATCCTAATTGGATTAGGATAAGGTTAATGAATTATAATTGGATTACAATTCAAGCAACCAAGAGGGAACTTATATAAAGGATTGGATGCCCAGCCCTTTAAGATATACATAATTCTCCAGAATTTTTTCTTCTCTTCCTCTCCTAAAAACCTCACGCCCTCCCCTCTCTCTCCTTGAGGTGTACGGTCACACCCATCTCTCTCTTCTTTTGTCTTCTTGATTGGATCTTGAGGAAAAGCAAGAATTCATCTTGTTCATCAAGAAAGGTTCTTGATCAATAAAGATTGGATCTTTATTCAAGATTCCTAGAGCTGGAAATTTGGAAGGGCCATTAGCTTCCATTAGAGAAAGCTTTAAAGGAAAAAAGAAGGTTCGTGTGAATCGACAGGAGACTTGACACTTGTGAAGTTTTGCGAGTACTATTCTAACGTGGATTTGACTTAACAATTTCAAAGTCGCAAAGGTGAATGTTATTCTAACCTTCATTGAATAAAATCAATTAGAATCTTAGTCAGATCTTGAGATTCGATGTATGCCCCCCAAGAACTGTGTTTCTAAAATTAAAAAGTGGCATACTTTCAGCTACCTTACTTGATTGAGTACCAAACTCACGCATATTTTCAAATCTACATGAGTTTGAGGGGGAGTAATAAAGTACATGTATGGTAATGATATGCATGAGATGCACCATATCATTACCATCATCACAATTGGAAAGAATTGGATTTAGAATGAGATTGAGATTATTGGAAAGGTTTGGAATTAGAATAAGATTGAGATTGCTGGAAAGATTTGGATTTAGAATGAAATTAAAATTGAGATTAGATTAGGAATAGTTTGATTTAGTTTCTATATTTATCGTTATTGGTATCTATATAAACCCAACTTGGGCATCTCTGTAATCACTTTGAGAATTCAATAATATTCAATTAATTCTTCATGTAATACCCATGTATAGTCAAAAGTTTGAGGAAGAAACTCACCCACCTATAGGCCACCAAGACTCGGTTCAAGGAACTCAACCGTACTCCATTGTTTTACAACTGCGGCTTTCCCTCTAGATGAATAGATTCATGATTTTCCTTCTTGCACATCAGAATACTCAAGTGGTAATTAATTAACAAAATGTCTCAAAGTTTATTACTTATTGATGTGACTAATTATTGAGAGATGCTACTGAGGCCACAAGGTCATAGGCAACCTGAGACCGTTGTCGAGAAGATGTCATCATAAGGTGTCAAAAATAATGAGATGCCCCTAAAACCCATTACTTGTTCTCGTAAAAGCTTTTTCAAGTCATTTTACTTTAGCACGTTACTTGACTAAACCAGATAATTCTAGATTCAAGTAATATTACTGGAATCAAATTATTTTATGTGAATAATGAAAAGTCATTTATTGGATGAATTATTTTAATTCTATTGATTCAAGTTATTTTACTTGACTAAGAAAGGTTTTTGACTAGATGAACAAGTAAAGGAGAATTTAGGAGGTCTCAAATATTTTGAAGCCCTAGGATTGCAATTCTTAGGAACGGTCTCTGGTTGCCCTATTACCGTACGATCTTAGTAGCATTTCTCCTAATTAATTTAAGAAAATCAAACTGTTTAAGGGTTCGTTTGGTTATCAAAAAAATGGGTCTGATAAAGAAACTGTGAGAAAAAAAAGGTGATTTTAATTTGCGAGAAAAGAAATTGAGAGAAAAGCAAAAAAAAATGTTTATTTTAAGGAAAAACTTCTGAGACTGCATGTGTCAAACCTACTCTAGACTGCATACCAAAACCTGGGATTTGGGGGTTTTAGTGAGTTAAGAAAATAACTAAGGCAAAAAATTTCATTAAAACCTTAAAATCCTGAGTTTTAAGTAAGTCTAAGATCACGCGGTCTCAGAAGCTTTTTCTTTTATTTTATTGTATCTATTTATCTGCCATTAAAATTTTCAAGGAAAAATAATTGTGTTGAAGGCTGATAAGAACAATAATCTATAATTTCTGCAAGAGAAAAAACAATTTCCTACCAACCTAAAAAAGAGTTTTTAATGAATTTTGCCAAAAAAAAAATACATTATTAACAAAGTGGTTTCTCGAGAAATCACCACTTTCTCGCATATCAAGCCACAAAAAGTGTGATTTTCCAAAAAAAAAAATTTCTAGAAGGAGTTTAACCAAATAATATTTTATGTGAATAAGAATGCCATAAAATTTAGCAAAGTTAATCCTCCTGGCCTCCTCCTTTAATTTGCTGAAGCTTGCAACTGGCAATAGAACTCTATCTGAGTTGGCAGATATATGTATAAACTAAATAATTTTTTTTTATAAAAACTTACATCATCACAGTTTTTTCTTTTCTTTTTGTGACACTAAAGATCAACACAGCTTTTAAACACTCATGTGTGGGATCCACAGTATGAGAACTTAATTAGATGAGTATCTTGTCATCTACCAAAGCCGACATTTTGCTATCTTCCTCACGAACTTTGTAGCACATTGGAGGGCTTCGTGGTTCTCGATCGCTCTCTTCTTCTCAAATTTGTTTATCTGAAATTATAGCCTTGGCTCGTAGGGACCTTGAAGGCCTTGGTCCTCGCTCTCTCTCTTTGCGCTTTTTGTATCTTGGTTACCAAAATTTTTTGAAAAAAAGATCGATACGTGAAGGCAGTCAAACATGAGAACTTTGATCAAATTAAGAAAAGAAGAAGCACCATGTTTGAAAAGTTGGTACCACTGTGACTGTGGCCACTACTACCCCAACATGAATCCCAATTTTCTTCTTGGATATCCGTGTCTCTTTTAATATGAAAAGACGTAAGCCGCAAAATCTCTCTTTTAACGTAAAAAAGAGAGAGAGGCTTTTCGTTAAAATTTAGAGTTATTATTCTCAAACATACTCTCAGCTATATTCGAATTTATTTAGTAAGATAATTATCCGGATACATTCCGGCAGAGCGAATTCGTTTAATAATTTTATTATCCATTTATTATTGAATAGTGGTATATCCGAACGATTATGTTATTATATAAACAATATATTTTAGATTTCTAAAACTAATATAACCTTTAAAATATATATTTTTAATTTTTTTTTATATTTTAATACTTTTTAAAAAGTAACCGAATAATTCGGATACTATCCGAATTCAAATATTTTAATCCAAGTCAAATATGGATATCATATTTTACTATCTGCCGAATATTTATTCGGATTCGGATATTCAATACATAGTCAATTACGAATTCGGATATACCACTATTTGCTTCAAATCTACTCCGTTTACAACCCTAATACTTTGAAATGGCAAAATTATGTCCACTTTTCTTCTCATCTATTTTTTAGAATATAAAAGGCAAAAAAGAAAAAAAATAGTGGTGGACATAAAAATATGTCATATTTTTTTATGTCTTATTGTGAAAAAAAAAAAAAAAAGTGGATGAGGAATGGAAGTAGACCTAGCATTGCTCACTCATGAATCTTCATTGTCCATTGCTAACTATTGAGGGTCAAATTTAATGTCAGGTGGCACACTTTTGACTTGCTTATTTTGTCATTTTTAATGTCTCATCAGTTTTAATTTCAATTTTATCATTAATGATTCCTGAGATGGGGATGATAAGGTCCCCTTCCTAGCCACCGCAATGTCGACGTGTCCCTTTCAACCTTTTTTAACTATAATTAAGCTCAATTAAATAAATATTTTAATATTTTTTTTTTCTAAAAACAAAGGTTTGATGGATGAACCTTTGGGATGGGTGAACTTAACCACAATTAGTAGGTAAGAAAAAGGGTGGACCAATGATTGACCGTGCGGTCCGTTTCTCATTTCTCATCATTAATTATTTGAATTAAAAGATTATGATTCAAGAATATGCTGAAGAAAGAATAGACTTGGGGTATTGAGTTCATTTTATGTGTGCAACTCTGCACACATATCTGTGTGCCCCCACCAAGGTTTGAAATTTCGTGAAAAATTTCATGAAATTTCGGTTTTGGACAACCCCAACGACATCGAAACTGGGTTTATTTCAAAAATCAGATTTCAGACGAAATCTTATTTTTTTATTTTTAAATAGTTTTTTTTATTGTTTTTTTAATTAAAATTCTGAAATATTTCCAAAAATTTTACTTAAATTTTGAAAATTTATATATTAATTTTAAAAATAAAATAATAATATTTATTTAAATATATAAAATATTATTTTTTAACATATATATTAATAAAAAATATATATAATTAATAAAATATTAATATTTTAGATTTTAAAATTTCGTCGAAATCCCGCAATTTTTCGGGATTTCGGTTCAGGTTGGCTGGCCGAAATCATCAAAAAATTTGAAATTAAAAACCTTGCCCCCCACTAAGAAATAGGCATGTTTGTGAATAGTAAAATTGTTTCAAGCATTTTTACTAATTTACCCCTAATTTGTATATGTTGCACTCTAATCAATTGATAGGGTGTGTTAGTAAAAATACAAGCTGTGAAGGGTAATCCGTTTCAAACATTTTTACCAATATACCCCGATTTGTGTACGTGACACTCTCTGAATCAATGGGTGGGGGTGGGACACAAGATTTGTGTGCATAGTTGCACACACAAAATGGAATCCTACTACCCATAGACTAACTCCAAATTTAGTGGGATGGTTGTAGTCGGGCCTAAAAAACTTATGCCATGATAAGTAGATTCAAGTAGATGTGCCAGTTTGAAATGTGTGAATATATTTTTCTTGATGTGTCAGCACCTTATGGATCATTTATAACTCTTGGCTACAAAGATAATTGTTACCAAGTTTCACCTACACAAGAGAAGATATGTATGGACATGAAATGATATCAAATGAGTTACTTTCCTTGATGTGTCTATATATTATTGGTCTACCTTAGTTACAGAAACAATTATTGTCTAATTTCACCTACATCCGAGAAGATACGAAGATATATTGGACATGAAATGAAATGAAAGGACCCCTTCTCGTCTTTTGAAAACTTCATGCCCTCTTCTCTCAAGTCTAATGTACTTTAGATTCCTTAGTTGCTTTTGCTTTTTCTCCACTCTTTCTATTGTATCTCCATCCTTTTTTTTTTTTTTTTCAACTGTTTAGTGTCACAAAGGGGAGAAAACTTAAGGTCTTGAATCCTCTGTAAAGCATAAACATCACGCCGCTGATTTCGCATGGTACTCTTGGATCCACCACCATTTTAATGCGTTTGACCTAAATGCTCTCCTCTACGATAATTGATTTTATTGGATTACAGTCACCATGCAAGCTATAGATTCTTTTACTGTGGATACCACTTGGATTTTTCCACCAAACTAAATGACTGATCAACAACCTGCATTCATGTACCCGATCTTATACCTAATGCACACAAACAATCCTACATGTCATTGTTGCAAAGATCTTGAGTTAGACAATTCCTCCTTTTGGGTTGCTAGTCTACAAGCCAGATGTAGACCTATCTTTCCCTATTATAAGTTGAGGAATGCTAGTCTTATTCTCAGCGTTTCTTTACTCTCAGCCTCAGTCAACCAAGTGTCTCAGAAGTAACTTGGAAAAAATATTTTTTAACATTAAAGCATGTACTTTTTTAAAAGTTAGGAAACTTGTTTGAATGAGGCTGAGAATAGAAAATGACTGAGAGTAGGGTAGCACTAAGCTTATAAGTTAAGCAAGAGTTTTGATAGAATAGCTAAACACACACACTCGATTCACATGAGTTTAAACTCAACCAATCTCACAAAAATGGCATATCTCTTGGTAAGAGGAAGGAACCTTATATGGACTCAAGTTTAGGACAGGCTCAGCGTGAGTTAGATCCAACTTTATTATGTATAGTCCTTTTAGAGACCTACCAAGGATTCAAATCCTCCTTTTTATAGACAAATTATTGTTTATCTACCATGTGTCGACTTTAATAAACCCTAGTGTTCACATGTTTTATCTGGACTCCATTTGACATGTTACAGTCCAAATAGTACTCCAAATATGAATGATTTTCTAAAAGATGTTTGATGGTATGTATCTTTAGGAAAAACAACAAAGCAACCAAACTTTTATGTGAAGTAAGACTAGTATTCTCTTGATTGGGAATATTTGGTGAGGTCCCCTTTAGTCACTCACCGTTTCCTTAGGGGTGTATTCAAGCCAGACTCTAGCTAAAAAAACTAGGCTTGAACCTCGGCTCCAGCAAAGCTCAAACTTGACTTATCAAAAAATATTTTATATTAACGATGATGATGATGATAATAATAATAATAATAATAATAATAATATTATTATTATTATTATTATTATTATTATTATTATTGTTATTATATAAGTGATATTTATTATTATTTTGTTTATATATTATAATAGTCAAATCATACCGAGCCTCAATTGAGCCGAGCTTCAAGTTGAACTGAATCAAATAGGCTTAGCTCTCACTCTTCTTAAACACAATTTCAATCTCGAAGAAAAGCTCAGCCAAGTTTGATCAAGTCAAAAACTTTAGTTTGAACTTAGCTTAATCCAATCGAATCGATGAGCGAGCTCGACTTGAATACACCCTTACTTTTAATAAAGGGGAGTGGACTTGTTTACCTTTGTCATTAGCCTAGTTCTTTTTGTATTTGCCTTTATTTTCTTAAATATTATATCCTTTAAACGAAAAAATAAAGAAAAATTAGTTGTCCTTGGAGGGGGTGGCCAGGTGGGGGTACTCCTCTTTTTGTGACTGTAGCACCCTTTCCCGAAACTAAAGCAAAATCTGGTCTATTTTTCCGTGCCCACTATCAAATGCTGTCCAAGTGTGATGTGCCCTTTAGGGGACTCCTCTCTTTTATTTTAAGGGTGCAAAGTACCTTTGATGTGTCATAAACTCAATGGCCATGACCATAAGCTTGATTATTATGTGTAGGAAAAATTGGCAAGAAGCATCTGCATCAGCCTTAACAGATTTTGGAACACAATACGGATTCTTAAAAAAGAAATGATTTTCTCAATCTTATATTGTTCTTCACAACTCAACTGGTCATGAAATCCATGTGAAGCAATGGTTGCCTGACCCCAAATTACCATTTCCATCATTTCCCATTCCTACATTGCTTAATTAGAAAATAATTGCTGAAATATGGGTAGATTTCTATATTATTATCAGAAAACAATGCTACCATGTTTCATTAAAAAAATGGGTGTTTCACATAACTTTTTCTGTATGGCAAGGATTACTTTTAGACTCAAAAATAAACTTTGCCTCCAAAAATTTTAAAATTATCCAAAAAAAAAAAACAATTGTTTGTCAACTTTTAAGGGCCATTTTTTTTCCAATTTTGCTTTTCCATTATTGCTCCGTTTGTTTTGATGTAAAACAGGGGAAAACAAAAGAATTTCATGGAAAATGTCATTTTTGGCTTTTATTTTCTTTAAGACAATTGACATTTTTCATGAATTTCATTTGTTTTCCCCTATTTTACATCAAAACAATCGGAGCATATGAGGCAATTTAAGACCATTTCGGAAATGCACATTTACAAAAAGCACGATTGTAGTGTAAATTTTTTTTGGGATGTCCTAGAATTTTTATTTCTTGTTTATCTGGTGGTGAAAGACTTTTTCTTTATCCAGTAAAATAGCTTAAAATCAATAGAATTATACAATTTAGTCAAAGAAACGTGTTAACTCTATTCATAGACATTCTTTACTCTCAACTAAAAACTAACACTAGTAAAAATAATTACAGGTGTTAAAAAAAAGTTTATTTGAAAACATATGTGTTAGTCTTTGGTTAAGAGTAAAAAATGCCTACGACTAATAACGACTCTTTAGCAACTAAGTTGACTAAAGTAACATGGTCCAAGAATGCCTAGGACTAATGCGCGGTCCTGATTGTCCAGGCCCCCATTTTTGTTAACACTTACTAACTATATATGATTAAAATTAATCACTCCTATTAGAGTTCATCCATCCAACTTTGGCTTTTAGAAAAAAAAAATTAATCTTAATTTAATTAAGCTTAATCATAGTTAAAAGGGATACGAAGATCAACTAGATAGGAGAATACGCCAATCACTGCTCTTTCAGATAAACAAAGAATCCGTCCTATCAATTTTAATGTCATGGGGATCATATCTTTTTGGAAAGGACATTGATTAGCCCACCACCTGATTATGTAGTCCAATGTTATGTCTACTTATCTTTTTAACACCCATTTTAACTATAATTAAACTTAAGCAAATTAAGGTTAATATTTTTTTTCAACAACTAAGGTTAAATTGCTTAACCCTAAGAGTGAGTGAATTTTAATCACAGTGGATGAATGTTAAATGAACAAAAGTTCACTCCACTGGCGAGGAGCGAACTATTTCTCCTCGGCCTTGGATTGTCTCTGGTGAAGCCAGAAAGGGCTCTCGAGGTTCCATACATTGTGCGACAAATGGCATTCAAATGGGGAGAAGTCATTCCATTTTCTCCCCATGATTTTGACTTCTCCCCATTTGATCTCTCCCCCTTATTCTCACACATGTATCGCCACATGTCTTATTATGTGTGGAGAAGTCAAAGTCATGGGCCCCATGATTTTGACTTCTCCACCACTTGTCCCCTATTCTATGGAACCCTGAGACAAGCCCTTTCCGACTTCACCAAAGACAATCCCAGGCCATTCTCCTCCCTCTCACAAAGCAACTCATCTTTCATAAAGTCTAGTTAATTTTTTTTAATTACAGTGGTTAAACATTATTTTATTTTATTTTTCTAAAAACCAAGAGTAGAGGATGAACATTAGGAGTGAGTGAATCTTAACCACCCTTAAGGGGTTAAAAGGATGACACGTGGCATTAAAAAGGGTCCGAGACGCACCTCCTCGCGTCACCGTCCGAGGAGGTGATTATTTTCCTTAAAAGGACGGCATGTACCAAAGAAGACCTGCACATTCCACTACACAGTGGAATGCGGCGGTAAGTTTGGGAAACAGGTTATTTATGACAAAACGGAGTCCGGACATAACTAACCGAACAGCGCACCATGGAGACAAACAGTAATCCGTTGTAAATTTCTAACTTACCATGACGGCCTTCCCTTAACAACCGGCTACCTGCTGTCAAGGTTTATTTTCACCGGCTATAAACAGTTACACTCAATGGCAGACAAATGCGTGGCAGCCATTCATTCGACAAACGAATTAGCCTAATCATCAGCTTCACGATCCCCATAACGGCGCCGTCAAGAAATTCGCTCAACTCACCGTCAACGTAGTCAGAGAAACACGGAACAATTCCTACCGTCCAACAAAATCCGTATCATCGAATCATCATCATCGTTCTATAAATCTCTTTTCTTCACTCTCTATTCTCTAACGTCAAAAAAAAAACATAGAAAAATTAAAAAGACCCTTTCTAATCTGGATCGAAGAATCCGAGAGAGAGAGAGAGAGAGAGATTTCTACAGAGATGCGGAAGTATATGAAGAAATACAGAGGAATCGTTGAAGTTCCAGTTATGGAGGTTGGTCAGGTCGGTGTGAGGACAAGAGCTCGAGCCCTAGCCATGGCGGAAGCGAACACAGACACAGTGAAGAGAAGGAAGATCGATTCAGGAGAGCTGGATTTATCTGCGTCATATGTACAGCTTCGAAGCCGTGGTCAGCTCGTAATTACACCGGAGAAGACAATTTCATCGGCGATGTCTGAGAATTCCGGCCGAGTGATAACGGATGATCGGTGCTCAAGCTCTACCTCGGAAAACGTTCCGGCGTCTGAATGCTCGAGCAACGGATCAAGCGAGTTCGTGAAGGATAGCATGAGATCCGCAGATCTGGAGGTGAAATTGAAATTTCGAATGGAGTTTTAACTCCGTTTCTTCTCTTTTGCATGGAATTTCCGTTTATTATGCTGTAATTGGTTTTTTTAACGTGCATTTGCAGGGCGATGATTTTGAAATTGAGAACCCTACGTCTTCCGACTGCAGAGAAAGGTTTTTTTGTTTTTTTTTTCTCATTACATCTCTTCAGTTATGCAAAATTAAAATGAAGATATCGGTAACGTTCTATTATTTATTTTACGTTTCTTCTTCTTCTCTCTGATTCTTATATATTTTATTTTATATTCATCTTCCTCCAAATTTTTGGCAGGAGAGAGATGACTCCATCAAGCGATGTTCGCGCTGAATCAGACCAACTGGAATCAATGGAGAGGCATTCGGAGGCAAATTCCGTCAGAACATCGACGGCGAAAGAGATGCCGTCAGCGGCGGAGATCGCCGAATTCTTTGAAGCAGCAGAAAAAGACGAGCAGAAACGTTTTGCAGAGAAGTAAGTTTACGGAAACCATTTTTGCAGGTACGTTGAGTACGCAGGTTTTCACAACAAGCTCACTTAGCTAGACTGAAACCCTAATTCTTTTGTAGGTATAATTACGATTTCGAGAAGAACGTTCCCTTGGCGGGACGTTACGAGTGGGTTCGATTAAAGCCATGACGAAACAACAAGCAAAACAAATAGAGAAAGGTTTTTTTAAAAATATTATTATTACTAGTATTTTTTTTATAGGTTTTTCTATTTTCTGTACATCTCTCTCTCTCTCTCTCTCTCTCTCTCTCTCTCGCTCTCTTTCTCTCTCCATCGCTGTTAGAAACTCTGTACTGTATACGAAGAAGCTTCTGCAAACCCATTTGGGGAAGAATGGTTAAATAAAAATTTAATGTCGGTTCTCTTCCCTTCCGTACTCTTAACAGCCAGAGAATTTTTAATTTTTTTGTTGGAAAACAAAATGCCATTAATTCTCTTTCTATAATTCTATCTCAAGTAAGATGAAAAAAAAATCTATCTCAAGAGGAATTTATAATCAGAGAAAAGGCACTTTTGTTTATTTCTTTTCTTATGAATTTCCCTTTACAATTAATCTGTCTTTATATGTCGCTTCTACATCTCTCTTTTTTTCTCTCTCTTTAATTTCTACTATCTTTCTTTTGTTTCCCAAATTTCTCGGGCTTTTTCGTGAACTCGAAATATCTGTGCGGAGGAAACGAAGTTGCCGAAGTGTGGGGTGAAGCTGATCTTATCCCAAGTAAGTATTTTGATTAAAGCTTGGGATACGTTATCGTTGATCTGAGGTAGTAAAAATGGAATTTGAAGCTCAGATCTCAAATCTCCAGTTGGAATATACTTCCAACAAGCCGAGACACGAGGTGCGTGTCCCATGTGAGAGTTGGAGTTTGGAAGTTTCAAGCATGGGTGCACCTGATTCTGCTTTTTGTTTGCTTCGGATCTGATGCCGTTTTTTCTGTTTTGTTTTTTTCCATACGCTCACCTCAAAATAATAATAAAACAAATGTTGACCTCTTCCGTTGTATATTTAAAAAAAAAAAAAAAAAAAAATTATTATCCGAGAGTATGAAAACTTAAAGAGTTGTGAAAATATGCTTAGCATTTTTATTTGGAATTTGGTTAAAAACTCTCTATTGTAGTATAGTAGGTACTATGGAGAGCTGGCCTTCAGATTGAAAAGGCATGGGATTGTCTCTAGCATATGCCAAAAAAAAATCTCAACCGGCATCCATACACCATCCGACATGTGACGATAAAAAAGAGAAGAGATATCAAGTGGGGAGAAGTAAAAATCATAGGAAGAAAATGAAATGAATTCTTCCTTTTTTATCGATCACCAAGTGCCTAATGATATTTGGATGCCCGATAGGCTTCTTTATGGCATCTGTCAGAGACAATCTCATGCCGATTGAAAATCCAACGACATCAAGTCTCATATGCATTAAATGGTGGATCCTACTTGCTATTTGGTGTCATTGGATTTTCAATATGATGGAGCAACTAGTACAATCGAATAGTTTTTAATCACTTTTGCTTTTGTTTTTATTTTTAAACCAACTTTTAAAGAGAGAAAAGAGTGGAGGGAACATTGCTTATAATTAGATGTTTGTTTAATTGGTCGTGAGTTTTGACGTTTTGTTACCTTTTTGGGCTCTATTTACGAAATTGACTATTAAATTAAAGGAAAATAAAGGCCATTTGTTTAAGAGAAATAATCCTCTCCTTAGGTGACTCTCACCCTCACAAAGCTCCATCTATTAGTAGGTTGTTACTATCTTTGATAGATTTTGATTATGTCATGGTTTAAATAAAATATTCGAATTACCCTTCTCGAAGACAGTTAACTTGATTATATGACGTCGTTTCCTCGAGTAAATAAATGAAAGTAAAATCGTAAAAGAGTGTCTTTCATTAACGACATCAAGTTGACAAGTCTGATAGGAGAGGACAATGTAATTTCAGAAATAAGAGGGAAGGAATTTGCAAGTTTTTCAAACCTCGAGGGAATGGCAGAGTAATTTCATAAACAAGACGAGAGGTTTATACAATTTTGCCAAATTTACCATTAGGAAATTACCTCAGGGTACCTCGTTTATAGTGGACGTTCGACTGCCTATAAATTAGGAAATTACCTTCAACTGCTATTTTCTTCATCATCACTCGCAAAAAAATGAGAAACTCCAAAACACCATCAGCAAAAACAAATCATGGTTAATCGTAAAAGAAAAGAGGGGGGAATGCTGGTCATTAACTGAGACCAAACTAATATAGAATTCGAGAATCAATGCATGCTCTTTGTTGTCGTCCATATGAGAAATGCTAGCTAGCCCAAGACACACACTTCCAAGCTCTCACTGTAGTAGCGACAAGTGTTTCTATTTTTCCATTATCTTGATAATCGGTGTAAATTATAAATTCTTTGTTTGAATTTTTTTTTTAAAGAGGTAGCAACATCAGTTGTTGCACCCAGTGAGAGTTTGGGAAAAAAATTGAATTATATGTCTAGGGATAGCACTCCTCAAGTGGATATTGTCCAGTGTAACTTTTCATATCTATTTGTTGACAAATCCTCTTCTATCACACATGAAACTCCTCAATTTAGTTGGCAAATGCTCTCCTCTCTCAAACTCTGTCAATATGTCCGGGCACCTTGTTCTTTCTGATTCTCTCTAAGCTACACCCTCTTTGAATTATGTGCATACCATCCCGAATTGCATCCTAAAAACCCTTTTTTTTTTAACAAATGCTTCCACTTGAACACATCTCCATTGCTGCGACTAGAAACTTAATTTTTTTTACAAAAAAATTGACCAACACCCATATCAAATGCTTGATGATCATGTCATAACAGGCGATACTGTTCCTGAGTAGGAAGGCTTGGTTAGGGTTAGTTTCAGGAGAGGGCAGGTGCAAACGATATAATGGTACTTTAAGGGCTTTTGGAGGTGTTAGACATTAACACTCTAATTGATGTCTAGAGAGAGAGAGAGAGAGAGCTAGGTCCCATTTTTTGGATTTTAGTGGAGAGATTCATTGGGGATAGGGGTGTGAGATGCAAAGAACCCAAATATTAGCTTTTGCTTAGTGAGAGGTATGGGTGCTAATGGACCAGACTGGCCCGACAAGATTAAATAATTGGGTGGGCTTGAGTTTAGAGTCTTAAGCCCAGGTTCGTTAGATTATACTAATAATCGGGTTTGGCCTGGCATGATAAGGTTTGTTTATTGAAATCCACCAAAACATCTAGCCCATCCTTAGGCGAGATTGGCCTGCGCATGACCCGGCCCATTGACACCTACTTAGATAACACTACTAAGTTTTCTTGTCCCTTTTTGTTGGTGTATAAGTTTTCTTATCAATTTACTACCCCAAGTTGTTAGTAAGGGGTGAAATCATCGTCGTAACAGTAAAAACTTAATCTTTCCCATGTCTCTGCTTTTTTTTGGGTTAAGTTTCCCATTTCTGTGTAATGTCCTTGAAAACAAGACAATTGGAGGTAATTTCATAAATTGTAGGCAGCCCCATTCATACCTTGCAAAATGCCGCTGCCCAAGGTAATCTCCCTTATTACCAAAAAAAAAGGTAATCTCCCTTAGTTTTTATTACTTAGGAGTGGGTGTTGAAATCTATGTAGTTGATCCGACGGTTACGATCATTTGATCCAGGTATATTTTTTTTTTCTTTTGCGATTCTCTTAAATTAAATTTACATGCATGTTAGATTAGACTTTAGAGTTGGGATTTTTGTAGAGACTTTTATGAGGATTTCTTGAAGTATTTAGGAGAGTGCGACACTTAATGACTTTTATAGGGCATTTTTGAAATAACACTAATAGAAAGGTGTTTCTCATCTTCTCTTTCAAAATAATCTTAACATTGATAGAAAATAGAGTAAGGTAATAAAATGTGTATATATCTCGTCACAAAGTGATTTGACTTTGAATGAAATTTGATTTGATTTGATTATAAAGTGTGTTTGAGATTGTTGAGACTTAAAAAGATATTGATCAAGGGCTAATGGTACCAACTAGGCTTGTGGAGGCCCACGTTAATTTGGTCATACTTGATGGAATGGAAGCAAGAAAAAAAATTAAGGGTGCCAATGAAAGACTGAAATAGAAAAATTATTAACAAATAAGAATTTGAAGATAATAGTTGTGGTAATTTAAGATATGTTTGAAAGGGTTGATATGTACCTACTGATGGCAATATTTATGCATATATCTAATTTTGTTAATAAATTAAAATACAATTAAATTTCAATTAAATATTAATTTTTATAATAATTGTATGCATGTAAAAAAATACAACTATTTCCAAATGATAAGACTTGAAAGCTTGACAATTTAAAGCCTTGAAGACTTTCAAAATACTGCTTTTTTCAAGTCTAAGCAGAAGAATGAATCCTAAGTGAAAACTGTCAACACCCCATTTTTACACCCCCTTTTAATCATGGTTAATCAATTTAACCACGATCAGCTCACCCTAACCTTAGGTAAGCCCTAAACCCTAGACCATATCCTAGGTAAACCCTAAACCCTAAGGAAAATCCTATACCCTAGGCAAAACCCCAAAAACCAAATCCATTCGGGCTCAAGGCCCATTTCAATTTAAAAGTCTAAACCCTAGACCAAACCCTAGACTAACCCTAGCTAAACCCTAGGTAAACCCTAAACCTAGCCCTAGCCCAAACCCTAGTCTAAACCCTAGACAAATCCCAAGCTAAAACCCCTTCGGGCTCAAGGCCCGTTTCTAGTCCAACACACTCCAAAAGGGGACAATTGCTTGTGGGCCGCATGTGAGAGGTTTAGGCCCAAAACGGAATTAAAAAAAAAAAACAATCAAGGGGGCACTATTCATCTTCCCCACTAGAACCGTATACAGCTGCCCCCTCCTGCTGCTCCAGATCTGTCCCAAGTGTCCCCCACGCCATGCTTAGTACCCGAAATATCCCTAAGGCCTCTATCCCTCCCTATAAACCCTCCATCACCCCCACGGTTTCAAAAAAAAAAGATTCTTTTGATACCCAAAACCCTGTCTGAGTTCTCCCCAGCTTGCCTGAGCCTTCTTCAGGCCACTCTCGTCCCTCCAACAGTCTCCTAGACCTCCCTTAAACCCCATACCAACTTCAATAGTGTAGGTCCCCCCCCCCCCCTCCCCCCTCCCCCCCTTCTTTGCTATCATCTGTTTTTAAAATTATAAGGGACCCCTACTCCCAATCCAGGGGTCCCTATTTCTTTTCTTTTTTTTACTGTTATTGTGGTGTTTTTTTCGTTTCAGCCAAGGATGGAGGCCTTCCCGCCTTAATCATAGCCGTAGGGGGGACCCTCTTGAGGCCATTCTCGGGACAACACCCCCACGTGCACCCCAACTCCCTTAGGGCCTAGGGGCCACAGACCATGAGGAACCCCCTGAACTCGTGTTGCTACAGCCCTCAAGAGAAAAACCAAAAAAATCAGTTTTATATATATTTTTTCTTTCTTACCTTTACTGTAACCACGGTTAGTGTGGGCCTAGTAAAAACCAAGGCCATGGTTAGGTTCCCCTCACTCCCAGCTACCTACCTAGGTCATCCTAACCCCTAACCCACCTCTTAACCGTGGTTAAATCGGATCCAAGCATGAGTGGACAGTTTATCAAATAGCCTACCAAGGTGTCTTTTGACCTCCGTGGGGCCCACACCCAACCTCCATTTGGGCCCACCAAAGGCCCAGGGTCTTCCCTAAAGTATAGACTATCCAACCATGGTCTTGGATCCCCCTGAGTTAGCCCCTAACCACGGTTAAATCACTGTAAACAGTGGTTAAAAACCATGATTAAAAAAGTTGGTTTTTTAAGAAAATCGTCATTTTATGTGGTGTTGAACAGGGCACCTTTGGGCCCCTGTGAGGCCCACAACCGATCTCCCCCCGGGCTTACCAAAGTCTCAGGATGTTTCCCACACTTCAGGTTTCACAACCATGGTCTCGGTTTCTCCTGGGTTAGCCCCTAACCACAGTTAACAGCGCACAAACCATGGTTAAAAGTGTGTTTGAGATTTTGAGTTTTTTTAATTTTTGGCCCTTGCACAGGGCTAGACCAGATAGGAGGCCAGTTTAAGCCTTGCTATGGTCCTTGTGCCCATTTTTAATCAAGCCGGATCCTTAACCATGGTTAAATCCACTTGTGGTTAACATTTAACCATGGTTAAATATCTCATAACCTAAAAAATTCTGGAAAATTAATCAAAAAATCATAAATATTCTGAAGATTCCAAAATGGTCTTTGGTGATCAATTTAACTATGGTTAGCATTTTTAACCATGGTCAACCTTATTTTGGACCGAACCGGACCCTTAACCAGGGTTAAGTAGCCCCTGATTAGGAAAAATAGCAGAAAAATCAGAAATATTCTAAGGAACCTCAAATGGTCTTCTGTGGTCATTTTCACCCTGTTCAGCCCCTTTAACGGGAGTTAACCTAACTCCGGTTAATTTTTAACCATGGTTAAGAAGCTTAACCATTTGGGAAAAATCCCAAAAAATCAAAAAAATACAAAAAGATCAAAAATAGACTTTCTGACTTTCTTAATTGTGGTTAGACCCCTAACCATGGTTAATTCCCTTCTAACTACGGTTAGACCTAAACCCTGCACTTGACCAACCCGGTCAACTAAACCCTAACCCCCGAGCTAGACCCTTGACTACCTTATGTACACATACACACACCCCTAGCCTTAGCACAGACTCATGTTCCAGAACTACGCTCGGTCTGATCTCACCCCGATATGAGTACGTAGACAACCTAACTCGGGTTCAACCTTAGCCATCTAGCTTTCTCTCTTTCTTAGATTGACACTTGATTAAACAAGTTTGACATTTTAACTAATTTTGAGATTAAATTGGCTTAAATTTAGGGAGTAGGTAACCATTTATAAAAAGGGGGTCCTGGGGTGCCTAACAGCTTCCCGAGACTTAATCGAACCGCTTACCCTATCTCTGATAGACCATTTGCTATATTCAAATCATTCGGGACTTATCCCTAAGAATGAATAGGAGGCAACTCTTTAATCAAACCCCAATGTGGGTAAGAGGGTAAAAACTCTGTGCTTACAAAAACCATTCAAAATACTATTTTTTTCAAGTCTAAGCAAAAGAACGAATCCTAAAGCTATGTTTGGTTGTCGAGAAAATAGATGAAAATATGGAAAAGAAAAGAAAATTTTGAATTTCTAATATAATTTTTAGTTGAGTTTTATCTCATTTTATTTTCTTTTTCATGTTTTTACTTATTTTCTTGGCAACCAAATATAGGGTAAGTGAAAACCATTAATCATAACAAGCAAATTATTGAAAAAGAAACACCTAATTTTGTTTGACTCGTGATTTTCTTGAGTTGCAACCAAATTCAAAGTCTCGTTATAACACAAAAGCCTCTTTAATTACTCTTGTAACTTTCTTTAACAGCCTTAACTGTATAGAGTTAATATTTTTTAAATATATATTTTTTAAAACCAAGGTTAGATGTTTGAATCATAAGGGCCAGTGAATCTTAACTATAATTAAGGGATATTAAAAAGGCACATGTTAACCTGTGGAGTCGTAACTGAACTCCTTAGACTGTGTGTGTTTAGAGAGTATGTTAGTTACATGATATTATTTCAACCCAAAAAACCAAAAAAACTCCTTAGACTTCAGTTTTCGAGTCAATTTAGTTTTGGATCAGTGCTTTTGCAACTCATTACTCATAGGATTAGATACCAAGACCTCTCACTTGAGAGAGGCCATACCCCCACCATTAAAGCAGGAGGCAGGGTGTGTTGCCAATTCAAAAGCAAAAAGAACAACCACCCCGTCACATGGGCTTCGGATTTTCTCTATTGGACGTCCAAGGTGGGGATCGGGCCTCCACAAATGAGTAGACATATGACAATAAAAAAAAGAGAAGTCATTTTATTTTCTCCGCATGAATTTGACTTCTCCTACTTGATATCTCCCCCTTTTTTTATCGCCACATGTCCATTGATTTGTGGATGCCCCAATCGCGCACCTCGGCGTCCGCAACAGAAAATCCGAAGCCCGTCACAAATTGGTGCATATATAAAATTTACAAAAATGTAATCCAATCTTATACCATGCGCGCTTGGTGCGTAACGTCTTAGCTTGCGCACTCTTAACCGTCTAATATTGAGATATATCATATATATATATCCACCAGCAAAACCAGCAGTATCGCGATTGGATTGAATTTCAGAGTTCAGACACGAGTGGCTAAAACAAAACGGGAGTTATCCGACGCCCGTCCCTCCGCATAAATACACACGCGTAAGTTAGCACTTCCCGATCCTGCAAATTAGTAGGCTTTTGGCATCTCCTTCCAGAGATCTATGAGGGATCGGTGAAGAGAATAGATTAGGGTTCCTGAGCTGAAGAAATTCCCCGATTTGATTTCTGGAAGGAGAAGAGGAGATGTGGGGTGATGGGGGTAGGTTTTACTGGGGGAGAAAGGAGAGTGGAAAAGTTGAAGGAATCGTCGTGGTTTTCGCTTGGATGTCTAGTCAAGAGAGGCACTTGAAAAACTATGTTCAGCTCTACTCTTCTCTCGGATGGAATTCCCTGGTCTGTCATGCCGAATTCCTCAACCTGTAAGTTGAATTCACTCAATTGGAGTTTTTTTTTTGATATTTAGTAAGGTCTTTCTTCGTCATATCTCCTCGATTTGATTGAGTTCGTTTGAGTTTGCAAAGATGGGGTTTTTTTTTTTTTTTTTTAATGAATTTTGGAATCTCTTGATTTTATCCTCGATTTAGCTTATCTGTTTGGGATTTGGGATTTGTGATTCGGTGGTGTTGCTTGTGAGTTTGAAAAGTTGGGGCTTTTGTGAGTTTTGAATCTCTTGAGTTTATCCTCGAACTAGCTTGTCTGTTGAGATGTGCGGAAATTTTTGATTTTGTGGTGTTTGTTTGCTTTGTGGTTGAGGAATCTAAGTCATGGTTCTCTTCTTGCCTGTGATTATACTGAGAGTTAGCTTTAGGTAGTGTAATCTGGAGCCTGGTAAGTGGATGTTTCTTTCTTCACAAATAATATCTTCCAAGGCTAACAGTGATGTAGGTGGGGTTGCTGAGATTCATGAATTGTGATAAGCTAACAAAAAGATTCCCAATGGAAGGGACACTCAAAAGGAATGAAAGTTGTTTTCCTTTCTTAGATGGCATAGGTGCTTTTGGACCCAAATGTATTTCTTGAAAGGGCAGTTAATTGGGACCCTCAATCGTGGTACAGGACTCAAGCGTGTTTTTGTTTTTTTCCTGGTAACCAGGGTTTCATTAAAATAAGAAATGAAGAACAAGAATGCACAAAGATTTACAATAGGTGAACCTATAAAGAACTGAAATAACATTTAATAGCAAAAACAACATAAAATCCCTAACCAAAACTCGAAATCTCAAACAGCATTATCAGGGATTCAAAAATGAGATCCTAGACCTCCAATTCCTCAAAGTCATCCCTAATCTTATGAGTAAATTTGTAGGAAAAAAAATGAGTACATTTGTAGGAATTTACTTCAAGTGCCAAGCTTTGGAAGCCATTATCAAAAGGGTTCAATGGAATTAAAACCCCATGTTAATGATGTATAAAGAGAGGGAGTGAGGCGGACATTAACTTCCGGGAAAGACGAAACAGACGATCGCTGGAATATTGTCACTGGTAGACAAAATAGTGTCTACTATCCTGCAGTCTAAACTGGGCCCACGCAATGTGCGATGTCACCAACTAGGATAAAATTGGAGGAGAGAAGAGAAGAGAGACGAGAGGAAGACATGGAGTTGAGGGGAACCCTGAGTCGATTTTATTGGGGTTTCTTCCTTAAAAAAATTCCTACATGCATGAGAATTGCAGTCCTTCCTTTTTGGATAGGAAATGAAACTTGCATTTCATGGGCTTTTAAATGATGCCAGAATTAAAATTCTAAGAATTTTTAACAACACATTGTAAGCACCCATTTTTGCACCCCTCTAGGGTCCTGCGGTGCAGTGTCACCTCCTTCCAATCCCTAGGACCCCTTTTAAACACCCTCCAAAATCATAGGACCACCCCCCTAAACTCATTTCTAAGCCTTAGGACCCCACCAAAAACCCTAGGATATACCATCTAAACCTTGAGACCCCCCTTCACCGATACCCTAGGAGAATTTTCAAACCCTAGGATCCTGTTCTAAACCCTAGGACCATCTCAAACCAATAATAGTACCCTCCTCTAAAGCCTTTAAAACCTAAGAACCTAACCTATATAGCCACAACCATTACCCTGACCCATGAGCTATCTACTAACAATCCATAATCCAACACTCAATCCCCTCTTTAACCCCCCATGTAAAAGAGAGATCCCTTCTCCTATCATTCTCTATAAATACTCAAGTCTCTCCCTCCTTAGAGGCCACTCCCCAAACCCCTTAGAGACACTCTTAGCCTTGGTTGAAAAACTTTTTTGGCAATCTATTTCCCTAGTGAAATCCCTTTCTCAATACCATTTCCCCTTAGCCGTAGTAAAAAATCCCTAAGCCATGTATTTATTCTTGTATTTTCCTCTGTACCCTACTCCCTCAAGCTTAGTCTAAACTGACCTTATTGGGAAGAGAGATCCCTAACATTTAGGCTCTCTTCCTACTTGGAGACTTTGAAAGAGGAGGCTTCAGAGGTTGATTTGGTACGGCATACCGTTGGGTGGTTCTATGTAAGTGTGACTCTACTCTTATAAACCTTTCATTTTGAACTCCATCTTTTCCTCTTTACAAAGCATGAATTATGGGTAGGTAGGTAGCATTTTGCCTTGAACTAAGGTAGGAGGCCCTAAACCATTGAGGACACTTCTCTTCCTCCTTTTTGGTCTGTTTACAGCCAAATGGTGAGCTCTTACTAACTGGTTAAGGCCTTTTCCCTTGGATTTTACCCGGTTCATGTATAGACTTTGTAAAATCCAATGGACCAGGTGAAACTTCATACCTAAGCTGATTTGGTCCCATCGAATCTGGTAAAAATAGACATATGCTTACATGAAATCAAAATCTATTACCTATTGTTCAAAATGGACTTGGGATTTGCTAGACAGTCATATTTTCCCTCATCAGAAAAATCTAAATTTAATATATGTTAAACTACACTGAATTTGAGAAATGTAGCAAGAAACCGGGACCAATTTAGGGGTGATTGAAGTATGCCCTCTGCAAGGTTGCTGTTTTCTGTATAGAAAATCTGCAATGCTGTTTTAGAATTAACCAACTCAATCTATGATTTAAACCCCAGTTTGTCTCGAATTTTGCGCATGAAATAGTGACTAACTGGGGTATTTTCGCTACCATCTTCACTTTTAGTTATGTTTGCATATGTTTCATGTTAGATTCAACTCATGATTAGTTTAAACTTGCCCATCCCTATGCCCCATACCTGCATGAGCTAAAACTGCTTAGGACATACTTCATACATGAGCCTAGACTACTAAAATAAAAGCAAAAAATACCAAAAACATTCATATAACTCAAAAATCAATGTTAGCATGCTCGAACTACGTTTGGCTTGATCCCATTGACTTGGGTACGTAGTTAGCCCTCTTGGGTTCAGCCCGACTAGATTAGGCTTTCCTTTCTTTGCTTTATCTCTCTCTCTATGCATGTCTCTTTGTTCAATGTGGTGTTTATCTTCATTAGCATGATGAATAGTACATTAAAATTGCTTTGTGATTTCTTCAAATTTGATTTGGACTTAGGGAATAGGTTACCACCATTGGGTGGGGGTTCAGGGGTGCTTAACACCTTCCCCTAAACTTAAAAGAATCTCTTCTCCTTGATCTCTATTTTCCCTAATAAATAGGTGGCGACTTCTGAAGGTATTTAGCGTCATTCCTCCTAATGACTTACCTTCGGATGGAAGGGCGGTAAATTCTCATGCTAACTAACATCAAAACAGTTAATTCTTGGGAATTATTGAATTCCCACCTCTAGTTCATGCGAAAAGAACATGGCCTTATTAGAAATTCAGGGTATCAATTTATGTACGCATTTTAGTTTGTCAAAGCTTTAATAAGACCAACAGGGGATTTTGGTGTCATTATGTGACAAGCATGAGTGCCAGTGTTTGAAGTGGACTTGAATCCTCCAATGTGGCTCCCAAAAGTTCAGGAGAAAATATGGGTATTTTAAGAACATACACGTTGGTCTAGTATTTTAAGTCATTTATAATGTAGAAAATATGATATTATGAAATGCTAGTAGGAATATGAAGACATTATTGAGCAACACTCCATTTGTTGGATGTTGAGAACTCTATGGTGTTCCCAGAAAATGAAGATGTCATACTGTCGGTAACATGAGTGAATAGGTCAATAATATAAATTTGATGGGCAATCAGGGATATTTTCGTTTGAAGTGTTCTAGAGAAGGAATGGTGGAATTTTCAGGTCTCATCATCATTATTGACTTATCCCAACTATTTGCAGTCAGCTGCATGAATCCCATTCCATCATTCCACTCTATCTTGAGCCATATAATCAGTCAGATCTTTTTTTTTTGATCAGTAAATAAAATTTATATAAAAAGGAGAAAGGAAGTACAAGTGTGAACATCAAAATTTACCGCCCTTCCTCCCCTCTCAACTCTAAGTGTCGAGATAAGGCCCGAGAGTAGAGGAATGACGCTAAATTTATTTTTAAGAGTCGCCACCTACTTAGGGGAAGTAGGATCCCGAGATAATCCAAATGAGGGGGTCTACGGTCCAGAATAGTCTAGGTAAGAGATCCTTTTAGGTCCTGGGGAAGGGGTTAGGCACCCCAGGACCTCCATCCGATGATGGTAACCTACTCATTAGGTCTAAATCAAACATAAAAAAAATCACTTAACATTTCCTAAAATTTATTAATTTTGCTAATCGAAATCAAAAGGGGGTGTAAAAAAAGTTTATTTTTGGTTGGGGTCGAACCCTGATTGGGCTGCCTACTTATCCGGTTAGTCGGAATCAGACCCTCATAGTAGTTCGGGGGTCCGTGACTGTTTTTATACTCGTTTCGGAGTGTGGTCACTTCCAACTCATGTTTGAGTTGGGGAGGGGAAGTGGAATGAGATTTATGAATCTCACTCCGGGAGATGGCAGCGCAGCTAGGTGCTCGTGGGGGAGCTCTAGGGGGCGTTCATTTATTAGGGTAAGTCTTTTTTGCATTTTGTGGGTTTTTAAATGTTTTTGTTATTTTGTATTTTATTTTTTTTTTGATTTTTTTTGTATTTTAATTTTGGCAAGTTTTAATTAGTCAAGGCTATCCTAAGTGCCCAAGGTAGGCAAAAAGAAAATAAAGTCTAAATGATTTTAATTATCTTAAAGGCAAAGAGCAGGGCGGATCGAGCGGCCTTAAACCAAAAGAGGCTATGGTTTAAATACGGACCCTGCTCTAGGTCCCAAGGGAGGATAGACCAGTACCTTTAATTTATTTTAATCTTTTTTATATTTTTTTGATTTTTTTTGTAAGGCTAACTAACGAGGGTAAACCAAATATTTAGGGTTAAAAAAAAAGAGAACCTACCTAAGTGCCCAATGTAGGCAAAATATATATAAAAAAAATATCGGCCTAAACTTATTGCGCACACCCATATACATGAAAAATAAAAATAAATAAATAAATAAAACAAATAAATAAGCATGGAAGACACGTACCTACGTGCGGTTGATGGGGGGATGTGCGATATTGGAGGCTGCTCCGTTGAGAAGAAAGTGAGGTTGGCGTGGTTGTTCTGTTGATCTAAAACTAATACTCACCTCTCTCACTCACTCAATCCCCAGAACAAGGGATTACAAAAATAAAATAAACAAAATAAAAAAATAAAAAAAATAAAAAAACCGATCCCGATCAGCTTGTTTCTGTACAAAAAGGAACAAGAAGATATGAATTGCAGAAATAATAATGTATATACATAAGAATAACAGAAGCTAGATCTATAGAATAACGATCGAAATTGATCAAGATCTATAGATCCGAATCTTAAAGAAAACGATGGGTAGATGCACGGTTGGACCAGATGAGAACCAGAAAACGAGTTGAATACCTGAGGAACTTGAAGAGCTATTGGCTCGAAGAGGATGATGCTGCTGGATCTCAACAGATCTGAGATAGGCGAACTAGGAGGTAAAAAAATAAAATAGAGAAGAATTAAATTCTAGATCTAGATCTGAGGAAGAACCGACTGAATCGCAGGTAAAAAAACTTGCAATATGGATCTGGAATTTCCAGATCTAAAGCAAAAAAATATATAAAATAAAATTAAAAAATTAAAAAAAAAAGAGGTGAAATGGGGGTTTGGCTCACCAAAGAAGATGACGGTAACTATGAGAAACAGGGAGCTCGCCGGAGATGAAAACGATGGTGGAGGTACTGGTAAATCTTGGCCTGAGAAGATGACCGGAGCAACTGCCAAATCTGTCCAAAACAAAGGGAGTTTCGGATGAAAAAAATAGAGATCTAGGTCTGGGAATTCTAGATCTAAATCTGGAATTTCCAGCTCTAAATCAAGAGAGGACTAAAATGGGAAGACGAAGCAATTACCTGAGAAGAGAAGGGATGCTAGACGCCAACAATGCTGCTGATTGAAGAGATTCGATGCTAACTTAGTTCGCCGGAGCTGCTGGTCTGGCCGAAATTGGATGGCATCTGATGAAGATGGAGATGCACGATGGTGGAGGCCCTCATCAAAGGTGGTGCCACTGGCAGTGAAGAGAATCAGAGGGAGAGAAGGTTGCTGTTGAGACGGTGGGTCGCCGTTGGACTGAGATCGGGAGAGAGAAGAGAAGGAGAGAGTGAGGGCTGTTGTTCTCAACCGAATGAGGTTTTTTTTTTTTTTTTTTTTTTTTTTGAACCCTTTCCTTTGCTTTATATAGGCAATAGTAGTGGGCTTTGGACCTTAGGGTTCAAACCCTTTGAGGATTTGGGCTTAGGTGCACTTGGGCTACTTTGGATCCGGGCTTGGGCTTTAAGGTTGGACTCTGGCTTTGGCTCATGGGTTTTAAACATGGGGTTTCTCTTTGAGGGCTTTGAACAATGGGTAAAGGGGATGATCTCTCTCTCTCTCTTTCTCGGATCTAGAACTTCGACACTCGAATAAAATAATAAAATTAAAATTAAAATTACAAATAAAATAAGGGGATTAAGGGGTGTAAAAATGGGGTGTTCACAACAAGTATATGCTAAGAAAAGACCATACCCTAGGAAAAGTTTACAAGTGCATAAACTCAACCAAGGACACTCCCTATCCCTTTTATACACTACCTCAACCTAACACCACTCTCAAAGCTTCGACATCAAAGTTTACACCCGCCCATTCCAGTACTACCATACGGATCCGATCACAAAGACGTTCCACTGACGAGGATAAATCTTCAAAAACCCTGAGATTCCTTTCCTTCCAAACCATCCATGAGATTGCCTTGGGGAGTACTGCCCAAATCGCCTCCTTGGCACCATCCACAGTCATCTTTGACCAACAGGATAAGAAGTTAAGAAAGGAAAATGGAAAGACTCAATCTTCCCCTACACGGAAAAGGAAGAAACTCCATACCCTAAACACTATAGGAGAGTGCAACAAGAGGTGGTCCACATACTCTTCCGCTTAAAGGCACAAGTAGCATCGGTTAGCCATTCGCCACCCTCTACTCTGCAAATGGTCACATGTTAGTATCTTATCCAGTGCTGCATTCCAAAGGAAGAAAGATACCTTTGAAGGAATGCTGGGATTCCACACAATCCTATGAGGAAACGACCCAGATGGGATGAGATACAAAGACTGAAAAAGGGATCTCACTGAGAACCGACCATAGTTGCCTTTTGACCAAATCTTGATGTCCCTAATATTTTCACAAGGGGATACTGAAGCAATCCTCTCCAGCAGCCGGGACATCCTCAATTTCCTAATCATATAGATCCGGCGCAGACTCGGACACCACACCACTCCCTCTCCTATCCTCACATACATATCCCCAACGAAAGCCTTCCTATCGGTTGCTAACATGAATAGGTTGCCAAAGTCATCCTTCAGCCTAGTATTCCTACACCACACATCCTACCAAAACCTGACCTCAGTCCCCCTCCCGACTCTATACCTATTGTACGGCAAAACTAGATTAGTATTGGCCATAATACCCTTTCAAAGACTCTGACCGTGAGTACCCCTCACTTCTCGTGGCTCCCAACACGTCGCTTCCCCATACTTGGCAATGATCACCTCTCTCCACAAACTATCTCTCTCCTCCCCAAAGCGCTAAATCCATTTTCCTAATAACGCCTTATTCACTTGCACTAGGGGCCTAATGTTTAAGCCCCCACTATTTGTGGACCTACACAATTGATTCCATGCCACTAGGTGATACTTGAATTTATCCCCCTGACCATTCCACAGGAACTCCCTTTGGAGTCTCTCAATATAACCAGCCACAGAGTGCGGGATCGTAAGAGTTGACATAAAATAAGTAGGCAGGCTACTTTAGGTACTACGAATTAGTGTCAACTTTCCTCCTTTAGATAAACAGGAAGATTTCCACCTGGAAAGACGATTTGCAACCCTATCCAATACAGGGGCCCAAACAGTAGTATCTTTGAAATTTGCATCTAGCAGCATTCCTAAATAGACCGACGGAAGGGATCCCGCCGCACAACCTAAGCAAGTTGCTAGCATTTCTAAGTTTGGAATTGCCCCAACTCTCACAATTTCTGACTTTCCCAGGTTAACTCGTAAACCGGATACTGCTTCAAAACACCTAAGAAGACATCTAAGGTAGAGAAGATCGTCACTCTTGGCCCGACAAAAGATAAGGGTATCATCTGCGAACTGAAGATGGGAAATACGAAGTCCATTGGAACCAATCGGAAACCCTTCAAAGACCATCCCCTCGGCCCGAGATAGCATTCTACTCAAGGCTTCCGAGACTATCACAAAAAGAAAGGGAGAAAGGGGATTTCCTTGCCTGAGGCCTCTAGAGCTAGGAAAATACCCCAGTAGACTCCCATTTAGGAGAATGGAGAAAGTCGCCGATGACACACAAACCCTCATCCACTTCCTCTACTTAGAACCAAAACTCATCCTCCCTAAGACATAATCGAGAAAGTCCCAGTTTACATGATCGTAAGCCTTTTCCATGTCCACCTTGCAGAGGAGCCCCGGAATCTTAGATCTGGTTGAGTGTCAAAGCATTTATTTGCTATCAAGATCCCATCGAAAATTTGACGCCCCCCTATGAACGCACCTTGATGAGGAGATATAATGGATGCCAACACTTCCTTTAATCGATTGGCCAACATCTTAGATAATATTTTGTACACACTACCAACCAAACTAATTGGTCGAAAATCTGTGAGATCCACCGCGCCATCCTTCTTTGAGATCAACACAAGGAAAGTGCTATTGATTACCCTATCAAAATGGTCCTGAACATAAAACTCCCGCATCACCTCCATAAAATCACTCCCCACTTTCTCCTAGCAAGACCTATAGAATTCGCTTGTGAATCCATCCGGGCCAGGCGCCTTGTCCCCTGCTAAATTCTTTGTAACTCCAAGAACCTCGCCTTCCTCAAAAGGAGCCTCAAGGGAGCCCATTTGGGCTGAAGACAGATCTGAAAATTTCATTTCTTTCCTTATAGACCTTCAGCCTATACTAAAGTACTTCTCAGGATTGATGCCACATTTCTTCGTTGCCAATGACCAAATTATCTCAATTGGCTCTCTATAGTCTCGTTAGTCAACACCACCACATCTGCAGACAACATACACCATAAAATCTCATCTTGCATTACGGGATTATCAGGTCTGATAAGCAAGAAAGATCTTCAGTGAACGAGCTGTTTTTTATATGTAACTGGAAACTAGTCCTTTTGAGTTTTAAGGAAGGAATTTGGTTTTCTGTTATCTTCCTATGATTTCCCTCAGGTTGAAATGTGACTTGGACTACATGGTTTGGTGGGGATGGGCTTGGATTTTTAGTTATCTTGTAATGAGCCTCCCAACTGTTAAAAGTGACTGGATTCACATGATTATGAGAAGCAGTCTAGGGCCATATCTCTGTCCAGGTTAAGCTTGAGTATGGCTTCAGACACTCGTATTCTTGAAGATTCCATAGAAGCGTCATGGAGGAGACAAACGACATTGCCAAATCGTTGGATAGAGATAGAGTGCTTCTACCTTATCTATTGGGTAGTCTTTTCACCTTAGAAAACTATGATCATGTTTTCTCAGAAGAAGTCATTTTTTCCCCAAAACAAGGGAAGATAAACAGATCAAATAGAAGTATAATTGCAGCATTGCCAAGATCTAATTATGGTGGCTAGTCTTAGTCTATTCGGAATTTTACTTTGTTGTATTCTTACTAGGCTAGGTCATTAACCATTCTTGACAGTCTTTATCTCAGTGGTGGCATGATCTCGCTTCAATAACTAATCCTCTATAGCTTGAAAGTCAAACAATCAACTTCAGGATACCATACTTCTTAGTTAAAGGGTCAAATTTTGCAAATTCTCAAATGACTGTTGGATTTTTTTTTGTTATGAATGTAGGAGTTCTTTGTTAGAATTGTATCAAATCCTCTAACATTTATACGTGCTTTTTTAATGTGCTGCAGCTTTTTGAACAAGAAAGTAGTTTGGAAACAATAAAAAGTTAATTCTATTTTTTTTTATAGACTATGAGTTTCAATATTTACAATCTGTGCAGATTCTTCCCTGAGAAGGCCACTACACTTGCATATGGCATGCTCAATGAACTTGTTGAGGTCAGTGTTATTATAGTTCACCAACTACAAATGAGTTTTTGTATTTATTAATTATTAATTCAGATCAACTTCTATAGGCTATTATTTGGTGCGGGCATCCTGGTGCTGAAACACTAGGAGACTTGGTAGTTGGATGGGAGCCAACACTGCTGGAAAATAAAAATACTAAAATTGAAATCTATTTACCATTTCAATTTTCATATGGTGTGGGGTCTTGCACGAAACAATTTTCCATGCTGTATCTCCTTTAGCTTAGGATCTCATTTATTTTGTAGATCTTACTTTTTAGTTCCTTTTCATAAATTTTAACCCTCCTTTAGCTTAGGATCTCATTGATTTTGTAGATCTTATTTGTTAGTTCCTTTACATTATGGAATTTGGATATGCAGGAGCTGAAGATTAGGCCATGCCCTGTCGTCTTTGTAGCTTTTTCTGGTGGTCCAAAAGCTTGCATGTACAAGGCTCTTCAGGTAAATTCTGTGAATTCTTGGATGCCCCATCTTCTCTTTTTATTTCCTTTTTTTTTTTTTCGAGGAAGGTGGGGAGAGGTGAGTGGCAGGCCCTACAATTTTATTCAATTTGACTCCCATTTTTCCGTTCATGTGCATCAACTTGAATATTAGTCCTTTTTTTTTCCCCCTTTTTACAGTTCATGCATTTCTAGATCAAGTAGAATCTAAATGGACCAGGGATTCTTTTGTTTAAGCTATAGGAATAGAAAATAACATATCTCCTTCTGTTGCAGATAATTGATGGAAAGTGTGAAGGACAACTCAGTTTGGTATGCTTTGTTTTTATACATGGTTTTTTGGCTAAAACTTCATGCACTACACATGGTCTCTAAAAGATATTAAAGGAGATATTGATATATGTTACTTAACAATGATCAGGTTACTTTAAGGTTGATGTATTTTAGGAGCTTCAACAAATCTTAGTCTCAATTTTTTAATTAATGTTTATTCAATATGAGAGCTTCATTTCAGTATTTTGTTTTATCTTATATGTTTCTTTTCTTGTGAAGGATGAGTATCGACTAGTTAAAGACTGTCTTTCTGGTCACATTTACGATTCTAGTCCAGTAGATTTTACCAGCGATTTGGGTACTCGATTTGTTCTTCACCCCACCATTCTCAAAATGCCTCGCCCACCAAGACTGGTTTCATGGATAGCAAACGGCATTGCTTCTGGTCTGGATGCTCTCTTCCTTAATAGGTTTGAATTGCAGCGAGCTGAGTATTGGCAGACTTTGTACTCCTCAGTTGTAAGCTTGTATCGAACTTGTAGCCATACAAAGTTTTCACTTTTCTTTTCCCATCAGTTTATTTACCATCATCTTTATGCAGAACATTGGTGGCCCATTCCTAATTTTATGCTCAGAAAATGACGATCTTGCTCCCTACCAAATTATTTGCAATTTTGCTCAACGTTTGCAAGATCTTGGGGGTGATGTTAAACTAGTGAAATGGAATGACTCCCCTCATGTAGGTCCGTTCTGAACTAACTTATTTTTTTGTTTGCTATTATACCACAGTAATAGGCCTTTGCATGCCTGTTCTCTTTGTTGTAGTGCTACCTTCTTTTGCATTTCTCTTACCTTTTGTATTTCTCTTTATTTCTTCTCTTAGTTTTTTTTCTCCACCTGTGTTCACTCTCTTGTGACCCCTAGCCCCCCTTTTGCATTTTCTCTTCATATTAATACATCATTCTCTATTACCAATCATTAAAAAAAAAAAAATAGGCCTTTGCTTACGATGCTTACTGCCAAATAAATTTGAGCTGTATATATTTTTTCATTTATGGAAAAACCAAGACATCACCAGGTCTTGTAAATATATACTATCCAATGCTTTGCTTGTGCTATGCTTGGTGTTCACGTGATTCAATGCTGTCACAGGTCATTACAGAAATTATCCAACTGATTACAAGGCTGCTGTGACCCAGCTGCTTGGAAAGGCAGCTTCGGTTTATTCCCAGAGGGTTCAGCAACTAGGAGAAAGAATGAGCATGGAAGGGACGGATGACGAGACATCCAAGTCGATCTGCAACCTCCGGAAAGCAGCAGTGAGCTCAAACCAGAGCCTACGCAGAGTTGCTGTAGAGCCGAGCGATCACTTCTTCTTGCCCAGCTCAGAGGAGTATCACGACGGTAGAGATGTCGGTTCTGTGCAGGACGAACGGAAGGAAGGGTTGATCCATCTGCCAAACCCACCAAGCATCAATGCACATGGTGTTCTCGGCCAAATCCTCTTTGACGTGTGTGTTCCCAAGAATATCGAGGGTTGGGATATAAAGCCATCCGGTTCCTTGAATGGGCTGCCATTTGCTTCTGGATGTAGGCTTGGACCCTTTAATCCAATCAAATACATACGCCGCTCTAGATTATAAGATCTTTCATGCACGAAAGTTGGCGGAAGCTTGCATATGAATTTGCTTGATCGATATGGTTCTCAGTGTTGGATTCAGAGGCCCCCACAAGTTTACAAGCAAAACTAAATCTTGCACACCACACCTTTGAGATGCATAAAACCAAAAATGGAGGTGTAAGAGTCAGAGTGAGGTTTATTTTCTGTTTATAGGGGAACAATGATATTGCCATGGCTTGTGCTTGTGGTCTCCCTTTTTGCACTAAATGTACAGCTAGTTGACTGGAGTAGCTTCAACTTAATAAAGGGCTGTGGAAATCACTATGAAGGAAATAAAAGGATGTCATTAACATTTTGTGGATAGCTATTCTATGAACTGAAATGAATCCCTGACCAAGTTGGCTCAACTAATATTTGTCTAACTTATACTAATGAGGACTTGGTTTCAAGTCTTGGAGTGGCGGTTGAGAGGCCTGCCATATGTACTAACCTAACTCTTAATATACACTTACTAACCTATATAAAAGATGACACTTGGGTTTTAATTTTAAAAAAAAGATACTGAATTTAGCTGTAAAGCTACCAAAATTAAAAAATGGGCTTGCATAGTTGCATACACCATGGATATTGGAATCTCCGGTGGGAGTGCAATCCCTCATGCGGGTGGGCTTAGTTTTGAGTCCCTTGCTAGTGAGGCACCAATTTATAATTACTACTACCTTAGATAAATGATACCTTCTTAAAAAAAAAAAGAGTTTTAATGAGCCTGTACACCGTGCAAGTGCATGCACATACAAATATGGTAAATCATACAACTCCTACCACTGGAGCAACCAAGGAGGTGTGAATAGAGAAAATTCAACGGTCAGTAAATCCAGGAAATTCAATGGTTGTTAAATCACACAGACACACACTTCCTACAACTGGAGCAACCAAGGAGGTGTGGATAGAGGGAATTCAACCTACTCTTCCCTTCTTTTAGTACCAGTGGAGCTCTTGACCTCTTGTTTTCTCTCTCCCAAACCAAACTGCTAAGCTTGAGAGAGCTTTGCTTGATTCTTCAGAAATGGTGGTTGCTAAGATAACATGGAAGGACCTTGACATAATTTCAGGAAATGGGCCATTGCTGATTAAACAATCTTTAGGTCCTTTTGTTTAAATGGGCTGTCGGTAACATTGAGGATCAAGTCCGGAAGCTCTTGTTGGAAATTCAAGTTGAAATGGTAGGTGAAAGGGAAAAATCCCGTCCACGCCATGCGTCTATAGCTGCTTAACTGGTAGAGGAATGATAGCAAAACTCCACCTGTGAATGAGTCTGAGGGGGCGGGTGTGCACACTGAAATAAGCTCTGATGAGAAAGTCAGTATAAAGCATAGGCATAAGAGCATGAGAGTATAGAGATACTTACCGTGAGCTCATTGAGCACAGAAGACATATCTCAGGGGGGCACAAAAAACTTAGCTCGGGAGGCACAAAGGACTCAGCTCACTTAGCTCGGATGGCACAAAGGACTCAGCTCACTCAGCTCGGATGGCACAAAGACTCAGCTCGCTCAGCTCGGATGGCACAAAGGACTCAGCTCGCTCAATTCTGATGGCACAAGAGACTCAGCTTGCTCAGTTTGGATGATACAAAGGACTCAGCTCGGGACAATGAGACAACGGAGGACATAGCTCAGACAACGAATATAGCTCGGATAACACAACGAATATAGCTCTCGGACAACGAGTACGTTGTGCACCAGGCAATGAGTACGTTGTGCACCCGACAACGAGTACGTTGTTCACCCGACAACCAGTACGTTGTCCATCAGACAACGAGTACGTTGTGCACCCGACAACGAGTACGTTGTTCATCAGACAACGAGCTCGGGTACTATTCACAGCAGACAATGTGACAACGGATTTGGCGCTATTCACAGCAGACAACGTGACAACGGATTTAGCACTATTCACAGCGTCAGACACAAGTTCAAGTATGATTGCACTCAACAGATAATCAATTGCAAGGTCGTGCAAGTGGCAGTGTGACCTGAACATTTCACCAAGTAGATAAACATAAAACATCAAATATTAACAAGGCATAGGGGTACCATTCATGGAGAACTTAAGGCGGACATGGCCGATTTGAGAGAGCATCCGGTGGTCATAATCGATTGTAAGGCCGTAGAGAGCATCAAGTGGCCGGAGAACACCAAAGGAAGATGAGAGAATCAGGTGGGTAACCGCTTGCATAGCCCTTCGGGATAGGGGTGTGAGCGACTCAAGCTTCTCAGTTCTCCTTCTTCTTCTTCTCCTTTTCTCTTTTCTTACTTCCTCTCTTGCTTTTAGAACCATCCTCCTTTCTTTGGAGATTTATGCTTATTTATAGGCATTTGGAGTCATCATGACTTGTGTGGTCATGATGAGGTCACTTGTCAGACAACACTCAAGAGAGCCAGCACATAGCCCAAGCGGGCTTATGTCGGCTAAATTGTTAGAATTTGTTTAGAATGAGAAATTCCTATTTTACCCTTCTTTTTACTCATTTTTACGAATTTTATCCCTTATAGTAGGTAATGAGCAGTCGTATGAATAGGGCTAGTAACAGTCTCGTGAACAAGCTGAATTTTATAGCTCACAAAATTTGGAACACACTTTTGTACAGATTTCTTAACCTTGGTTATATAATGGTCTATATTTATATTGTACTCATTCGTAATGTAAAAAGAATGACAATAGGTTTTTGTTGTTGATGATTATTGAAAAACCTGATTTATGGGATATAAATTTAAGAGTATTCTTCATGATCCAATAAAATAATGACAAGTGGCTCAACAGACATTCTAATATATTGCATTAAATACTGAAAATCCTCCTTTGAGATTTGGTTAATAAAATTCCTTAAAAAGCGGTTAGATAAAGCTGATAAGATAAAGTATGATACTTGAAAAGAGGATATATCTGATAAAAGATGATCTTAGTCATTAATGCTTACTGATAAGTAATATTTGATGTTTTCAGGCTCTTACGCCTTTGATTCTTATAAAATATTCTACTCCTTGATGATATTTTTGATCCCTACGCCATTCATGAGGAGTATAGCCTTTGCGCTTTTGATGATTAATTATGGCTCTTACGCTAATGGTTCTGATTATAGGCTTTAACGCCTTTGGATGCTGATTTAGGCTTTAATGCCTTTGGATACTGATTTGAGCTCTAATGTCTTTGGATAATGATTTGGGCTTTAACGCCTTTGATAATCAATATGACTTTAGTGCCCCTCTTTGGCTCTCAACGCCTTTCTGATGATAATGGGCATGGTATGGATTAGTACCTCCCTATATACCTTTCTGACGACCTATACCAGAAAGAGGATTTGCTTTGTCAAGGATGAATGATATGGATTGTTACCTCTCCGTGGGAATGGGTGTGGTTGTTTCCCCTCATTACCTATTCCAGTGAAGCATGGATTACTTCCTGGGCTGACAGTCAAGGAGAAAACATTGGGGATGGATTTTTCTTCAGTTTCTCTTAAAGCCTGACGGGATGAGTGTCTTCGTCCAATACCTCCGTTTTCCCTACTGGACTTGAGATGATTACTATAATTATTATTACTATTATTTAGAGGAGTGTTGTTGTCTAAACACTTATATATTATCTCAGAAAGACAGTACACCATGAAAGCGTATGACTCGCTTTCATGATGTAGTTATCAATTGCTTTGAAGGAGGATGATGAGTTGTGGTTTAGAGGGCTTAGATAGAAGTAGTTAACGGATGAGTATAACAAGTACCGCCTTTAACCTTTGAAAAATATATCTGAAAGCTTTGGTCATAAAAGCTTAAAGGAATAGTGAAAGACGTCTTCTCTTGACAAGATTCAATATTTTCTCTCTAAAAGTCGGTTACAAAAAAAAAAAACAAACAATTATGACAGCTGTACAAGTTAGTTATGATTTCTGCTGATCACCTATAAATAGAGGTGACCCTCTCCATGTTTGAATAATAAGATTTTTTGGAGAAAAGAGTTCCCCTTGCTTTTAACCAGAGAAACAAGTTTTGCAGAAAGAAAAGTAAGGGATTTGTCATGGAAAGTCATCCCTCACTACTATTCTTCACTGTTCTTTCTTCTCTCCCTCTAAATCACTTTTTTCTTTCTTCTCTTTCTTCCTTGTGATTTGATATTTTGTTCTACGAATCATTTCTCTCAAAATAATTCAATTTAGAACGGTTTGGATAACAGATTTAGGCTGAATTGAAGTTGTAGTGAATCTCATCCAAAACTCAAAATCAGAATCACACTTCTTCAGTTTTCATCACCTGTAATATTGATGGAAGAGATTGGTGGGTGCAGGAAACATAAACCTCACTCTAATATCATATTCTTCCGGTCAAGAATTAGTCAATCAATAAACTCTACTCAAGAGTTGCCAATATGTCTTGAGTTGCTAATATGTCATACCAGAAAAGAACAGTAACAATTCAATTTTCGCTTTTCCACCCTCATATACATAGCCTTTGTTAGGATATTTGTTACATTATCTGTCATAATAGCAAATTACTAGTATAAACATTAACTGCAATATCCAAACAAAATATGGAACATTAACAACTAAAAGAAGATTGATTGGTTTTAGAAGCAAAATATCAAAATTTTGATCTATTGATCTGAAGTTTTTGATCTATCATATTTCTAGGTTTTGTTTTAAATCAATTAATTTTCTTATATATTGTTTATACCATCTTCAACCATTTCAAAAAAGATAATGATAACAAAAATTCAAGTACACAACTACCGTTTGTGGGGAATCTTCATTTCTCTGCAATTATTTTTCACTAGGTTTCTTCCGTTCTCTACACAAATACTGTTTGTACAGAAATTAATACCATTCGATAAGTACTTATATATTCCTCATCTTCTATCTTCTTCTTCTCGTCAGGTTGTTCCACATTTCAAGGTTCTTCCTTCTTTCCCTTCTTTTTGCTTCTTTAGTGCATAGAGGGACATTTTCATCCAAGAATATCTTAAGTCTACCTATACATCACCATACACGTGCATAAGCCTAAAAAATAAATGGGATTACTCAAAGCCCATTCATAGTAATACGTGAATTTACAGGCCTATTTTGAAAATTTTCCCTTGTTTAAATGGGTTGATACTCGAGACACAACCATATTTTCTTCAATTGGGTGAGGTAAAATGACCCAATTAGTTTTCAATGCGAGTTATCGTTTATTACCAAAAAAAAAAAAAAAAAAAGGTAAAATGACCCAAATAAAATTTAATTCGCATGTGTGTAAGCCCTTTTAGAAAAAGGTTTTTAAAACTTGAGTATTTGCGGAACAACCCCTAACTACTGTAGAGGGAAAATTTTCTGATTTTAGGACTTAGGTTTAGAATAAACCTTAAACTAGCTTATTTTTCAGGCTTTTATTTTTGTAGGTTTTGGCACATGTGAGCCCTTTTAGAAGAAGGTTTTTAAAACTTGAGTATATGGGGAACAACCCCTAACTACTGCAGAGGGAAAATTTTCTGATTTTAGGAGTTAGGTATAGAATAAACCTTAAACTAGCTTATTTTTCAGGCTTTTATTTTTGTAGGTTTTGGCACATGTGAGCTACTTATATGCGTGGAAGAAGAAGGTGTAAAGTCAAAATTGCCCTTGTAGCCTTAAATGATCATTGTTGAGACCCCCACTGTTTCAGAGAAGAAGATGGGAGGAAGAGAAGAAGACGGGAGGAAGAAAAGATGAAGAAACCTCAAGAATACCCATCCTTGATATATCCGTAAAAACCATAAAGCCAATTTTTATATAAAAAAAGAAGAAGAAGGAAGATGAAGAAAATGAAAAGGAAGAGGAAGAAAAGAAAAAGGAAAATAATGAAGATGAAGAAAAGGAAAAAGAAGAAGAAAGAAGAATAAGAAAAACCCTAAACCGGAGAACCCGATGAGAAAATCGTCACTCTTCTTTTTCCTTGAAATGGTTAAAGTAGAGTGCACAATATCGATATATCAAGCTTTATTCTCAATATATCCATAAAATATCAAATTATTGACATAAAAACCATAAAGTCAATTCTTTTCAATATATCTTTAAAAAATTCGATATATCGAAAAAACGTTTCGATATATTGAATTTTTTTAGATATGTCAAACTTTTTTTTAGATATATCAAATTTTTTCTTTTTATATTGAAAGAAAAAAATTTGATATATCTAAAAAAAAAAATAGATATGTCTAAAAAAATTCGATATATCAAAAAAAAAAGTTTTGATATACCATTTTTTAGATATATAAAAAAAATAGATATATCAAACTTTTTTAGATATATCAAATTTTTGTCCCTTCAATAAAAAAAGAATTTTTTTTTGATATATCGTAAACAAAATTCGATATACCTAAATATAGTTCAATGTATCAAAAAAAAATTTTAGTATATCCAAAAATAATTGACTAAGTCAATAAGTCGAGCTTTTACGGATATATCGAGAATAAAGCTCGATATATCGATATTGTGTACAGTACTGCAGTTCACTCAACTTCAACTATTCCAAGTTAGTTGCTTTCCAAAAAAAAACTAATGATTAAATCGAGCAACCCACTTCCTCCTCCTCATCTTCATCTTCTTCCCTTCTGTGTATGAGGGTTGGAATAGTTCTTGGAGTGAATGAATGATGATCTTTATTAAGGGTTTAAGGATTTCAGGACTATGGCCTGGTTGCTTAATTATCTGGACTATGGTCTGGTTGCTATCAAGGATGAGTATTCTTGAGGTTTCTTCTTCTCTTTTTCTCTTCCTCTCTTCTTCTTCGAAACAATGGAGTTCTTAACGATGATCACTGGTAAGATTACAAGGGCATTTTGACTCTAAACCCGCATCTCCCACACACGTAAGTAGTTCACATGAGTCAAAACCTAATCCTAAAGTCTAAAATTTCCCCAACTAGAGGGGTAATCAGGAAAATTTCCTAAGGTCTATGGCAGACAAAAAATGGATTTCTAACAAACTTGCTTGAGAAGTGGATTTCACTGGGGTGTATAGGGGGCCATCAACCCTCCTTAAGACATGCCCTTTTGGATTGGTTGCTTGGACTTACCCTTATGGCACCTTAGCGGCTACCTTAGGTTTGGCTCTGTGATAGACTCAAATAATCTAACTCAAGTAATTCTCAAGATACACAATAAGAAAAACAAAAAGAGCAAGATAACTATTATTTAATTCTTAGAGTCTCCTACCATGGTAGTTCAACATCTTGAGTATTTTTTCTACTACCTATTATAGAAACCTCTAAAACAAGTTGTTACTAAAAGGAATAAAACACTTTAAGGAAATCTACTCCTACTAGGAAACACCAAAAAAGAAACCTACTCCTAATAGTAAACACAAGGTCTGGGTTTAGGTATTTCTAACAGCCTCCCTTAAACCGAGATCTTTGAACTTCATCATCCCCATCATATTCTTCAGTTTTACAAATGTATTGGTTGACAATAGCTTTGTAAAAATGTCAGCAACTTGATCTTCAGAGTGACAAAACTTGACCACAATCTCATTGTCTTTCACAAGATCATGAATATAGTGAAATCTGATGTCGATATGTTTGGTCCTTCCATGAAAAACTGGATTCTTCAATAATGCAATTGCCGATTTGTTGTCACACATGATCGTCATTGGAATTTCCTGCTTATGATTTAAATCATTAAGCATACGAAGCAACCACACCACTTGAGGAGTAGCACAATACGCAGCTGCAATGTACTCTGCTTCAGCTATAGAGAGTGCAACCACTTGTTGCTTATTAGACGATCAGGAAAAATTCTTGATCCAAGATGAAAGGCATAACCAGAAGTGCTCTTCCACTTCTCCACATCACCTGCCCAATCACTGTTTGTATACCCAACAAGCTCACATTTGTTAGTAGATGAGTAGAAAATACCATTATCTTGTGTACCTTTGATATATCGTAAAATTCGCTTTGCAGCCTGCGAGTGAGACTGATGTGGAAATTCCATGAACCTACTGATAATCCCAACTCCATAAACAATATCCGGCCTAGTAGAAGTCAAGTATCTAAGACTACCAACTAATCTTTTAAAATATGTAGGATCCACAAGCTCACCATTGTCTTCTTTAACCAACTGCAGCATTTCCATAACGGGTGTCCGAATTGGCTTACACAATTCCATCTTGAACCGTTTCAAAATATCTCTAGCATATTTCCGTTTTGAGATAAAAATACCATTATCTGTTTGGACCACCTCAATACCCAAAAAATAATACAACTGCCCCAGATCTGTCATCTCAAATTGACTAATCATAGCATCCCTGAATTCTGCAATCATCTTCAAGTTATTACCTGTAAAAATTAAGTCATCCACATATAAACACACAAATAAGAAAATCACCTTGCAAATTAGACTTTACATATAAAGTGTGTTCATATGGGCATTTTTGAAACTCATGCTCATGAAAATATGTATCAATCCATGTGTACCAAGCTCTAGGCGCTTGTTTAAGCCCATACAAGGCTTTTATCAGTTTGTATACCTTAGTTTCATATCATTTTTTGACATAACCTGCAGGTTGCTCAACATATACTTCCTCTTCAAGTACTGTAAGCACCCAATTTTTACACCTTGCTAAATCATGGTTAACTCCCATTAACCATGGTTATTCTTGCCCAAGCCCTAGCAGCCCTAGGTAGACCCTAATCCAATCCCTAAAGAAAATTTAAAATTCAAATGAGCTCAAGGCCCATTTTAAGTAAGATCCCTAAGCCCTAGGTAATGCCCTAGTCTAACCCTAGGCTAACCCTACCTAAACCCTAGGACTAACCCGAGGTAAACCCTATACCTAACCCTAGCCTAGCCCTAGTCCAAATCCTAGGCAAAGCCTTTTCGGGCTCAAGGCCCGTTTCAACCAAAAAAATAAAACCAAATCCAAAATTCTAGGCCCTAGATCAAACCCTAGGCTAACCCTAGCTATACCCTAAACCTTACCCTAGGAAGGCCCTAAACATTACCCTAGACCTAACCATTGCCTAGCCCTAGCCCTAGCCCTAGCCCAAGCCCTAGGCAAAAACACCACGGGCTCAAGGCCCATTTCCAAAGTCCAAAACATCAAAAAAAAAATCAGCATAAAAAACCAAGGCCAATGGCCTTTTAGGTTGGGACCCACCTAAAGAAGAAAATTAATAAATAAATAAATAAATAATTTTTGCATTCAAAGTTTGGGAGCCAACCCAATGTGGCAAAGCCGACATGGGTTGGCCCAAGCACATATGGGTAAGCCCATAACCGGAAAACAAACAAAAAAAAAAAAATTTCAAACAAAAGGGGTTGTTCATCGTCCCTGTTTGTGCATCGGGCATGCCAGCCCCCCTGATCCCACCTGCCCCGACTGCCCTTGCGTCCTCCCTTCTAGCCTGCTCCCCTGCCGCCCTACTACTGCACCCACTGTTGACCACCCAATCACACCTATTCCTCACCCTTATCCATCCTTCTTCCTCCCCTTTAAAACCCCAATAACAATCACGGTTTGGAGGGAGGGAACCAAAATTTCTTTTTTTACAACCACCTCCTTCTCTTCTAGACCATTTCTCACATTCCTTAAGGCCTTGGACCACCCCTCATACCTCCTAAGCCTGCCACAAACCTCTCAGGTGTCACCGCCGTAGCCATTGAAAAAAAACAGATTTAAAAAAAAAAAACCTGTCCAAGCTTACCCGAGCTCTTCCCAGGCCCCTCCCTCACTTCCAACGATAGTAGGCCAACCCTTGAAGCTCCATCAAGCCTCCTCGTTGCTGACTCTCAAGCCTCCACGACAGTCGCCACCGAAGCATTCCGCCAAGTTTGTCACTGTCGCAACCAAGCCGAGGGTATACATACCCCTCCCCTATTTTTGTTACTGTTCTACTCTTGTAAGGGACCCTTGGTCCCATTCTAGGGGTCCCCATTTTGTTTTTTTTTTTCCTTAATTTCAGTAGTTCTAAAAAAAAAAAAAAAAAAGTGGGCAGGGGGGGGCCTCCCTTTGATGCGTGGCCACAGGCACCACCACCCCCCCACCATGGCGGTCTTTCCCGGAGGTCTGAGGGGTCCTCAACTCATGAGGAAACCGCTTAGACTCTCAATGGTCAAGCCAAACAGCCCCAACAGAGTTCTTTTTCAAAAAAAATTTATGGAAAATAGTTTCAGCCAGCAGCATTTAACCTCGGTCTAACCATGGTTAAACCTGACCTTGGATGAACCGAGGCCATGGTTAGACTCCCCACATACCCGACTACCCCCTGTAAAATTTCAGCCTCTAACTTGCTCATTAACCGGGGTTAGACGATCCCCAAAGTTTGGTTGACAGAGCGCCAAACAGTGCGGCGGGGCAACTTTGAGCCTCTGTGGGACCCACATCTGACCTCCTCTTAGGCCCTACAAGGACTCAAATTGTTCCTCTCGTGGTATGCTTCGCAACTATGGTTTCAGATCCCCTGGGGGTTGATCCAATCAGCGGAAAAATCGCCACAAAATTTGCGAAAAATCTGTTTGGTTCCCATTTAAAAAATTGTCATTTTATGTGATGTGTAATGAGGCAACTTTGGGCTTCTGTGGGGCCCACACCCGATCTCCTCTTAGGCTTCACAAAGGCTCAAAATGATCACTGGACTTCAAGCTACCCACTGGTAGTCTCGGTTTTCCATGGTTCCTTCGTTAACCATGGTTAAACCCACCTTAATTGTGGTTAAAAGTAAAATATTTTTTGAGTTTTTTTACATTTGATGGATTTTGTGGGGGACCAGACGGGGTAGGAGGCTAGTCTAGGCCCTATCATGGATCCTGGGCCCACTCTTGATCCAACCGGACCCTTAACCATGGTTAAACCCACCTTTGGTTAACCCTTAACCATGGTTAAGCAGCCCATGGACCCAAAAAATTCTAAAAAAATGCCAAAAATTCAAAAATATTCTTTGGAATTCAGAAATGTCCTCTGTGACAATTTTTGTTTTGGTTAAAGCCCTTAACCATGGTTAAACACTATATTTGGTTAATTTTTAACTATGGTTAAGCAGCCCTTAACCAGAAAAAATCTAGAAAAATGCTCCAAATTTCCAAAATAATATGAAAAGCCCAAAAATGGTCTCACTTGACCATTTAACCCTGATTAAGACCCTTAACCATGGTGACCTCCCCCCTTTACCGCGGTTAAGCACCCTTAACTATTGGAAAAAATCTGAAAAAATCCCAAAAAAATCAAAAAAAATTCAAAAAGACTAAAAATATTTACTTTGGATTTTTTAACCAGGGTTAACATCCTTAACCATGGTTAATCACATTTTTAACCTCGGTTAGCAGCCCTAACCCTTGGTTAAGACACCTTGGGTCTACCGAGCCTCATCCCTTGGCCTACCGGGCCTAAATTAGGCCTACCGGGCTTCCCTCATGGCCTATCAGGCCCAACCCTAGTCTACCGGAATTACTCCAGGCCTACCGGGCCAAACTAGCCTACCGGGCTTCCCTCTTGGCCTACCGGGCTCAACCCTAATCTACCGGACTTACCTTACGCCTACCAGGCCCAATGAAAAGCACTTGACCAACCCGATCAACTACCCCTAACCTCCCGGCTAGACCCTAAGCCACCTTTGATGCACACACACATACCCTTAGCCTTGGCACAGGCTCATATGCCAGAACTACGCTCGGTCTAATCTCACCCCTATGTGAGTATGTAGGCAACCCAACCCGGGTTCAACCCTAGTCTAGGATTTTCTCCTTCTTAGATAAGTATTATCTTAAACACTTAAGACATTTGATTAAAATTGAGTTTAATTTGGCTTAACCCCAGCAAGTAGGGAACCACTGAAAAGTGGAAGTGTCGGGGTGCCTAACCCCTTCCCTTCCCTGAACTTAACCGAACCTCTTACCCTGACCTCGGACCGCAGACCAAGACCTTATCCAAATCCCGGGGACTTATCCCTTCTGAATGAATAAGTGGCGACTCTAGATTCACCCCGTGAGAATCAAACCAGGGTTTCCTCAAAACACGTGCCCACAAGCACATCATTCAAAAATGCAGACTTCACATACATTTGAAATATTTTTCAATGATTTTGTGCAAGAAGTGCAATAATCATGCGAACAGTATCAAATCTAGCAATAGGTGCAAAAACTTCAAAGTAGTCAATACCTGGTTTTTGCTTGTAGCCATTTGCTACCAATATTGCTTTGAGGCGATCCACTTCTCTATTCGGCTTGTATTTAGTTTTATACACCCACTTGACACCAATTGCTTTCTTACCACTTGGAAGAGTAGTAAGCTCTCAAGTATTATTTTTTTCAATTGCATGAATTTCCTCGTTCATAGCTTGGACCCACCTATCATCACAAATAGTATCCTCATATATATACACAGGAATACAATTAGAAAATAAAGCAAAATTCATAATTTCTTCATCAAAAGCATCATCATCATTAGTCACAGTATAGTCCTGTAAACGAGCGGGCATAAGACGATGACGTTGGGGACGATTAGATGGCTCTCCATGAGCCATTGATTCAACGGGTGGAGTTAAATTAGGCTGCACACTTTGGTCTTCAACCTATTTTCATCATTCATATCTACTCCCAACGACATTTTTTTCTTTTTGAGACAAATTCCAAATCTGGGTTGTACAATTTGTAACCCTTGTTCACATTACTGTACCCAATAAAAATACATTTTTCACCTTTATCATCAAATTTCTTTCTGATTTCATTAGGCACGTGTGCATATGCAATGCACCCAAACACCCTAAGGTGTCCCACTCTGGGCTTCTGGCCAATCCATGCTTCTTGTGGGGTTTTCTCGTGAACACTTTTGATCGAACACCTATTCAAAAAATATATAGAACATGCAACAACTTTTGCCCAAAAAAATTTTGGTAAATTTTTTGACTTCAACATGCATCTAACCATATCCATAATTGTTCTATTTTTTCTTTCGGCTACCCCATTTTGTTGAGGAGTGTATCTAGGAGTCAATTGGTGTTTAATACCATGTTTCTCATAGAAATTATCACAAGCAGAATATTCACCACCCCTATCAATCCTCAACACTTTAATATAAAACTCACTTTGCCTTTCCACATTTGCCTTGAAAATTTTAAAAGTATCATATGCTTCTGATTTTTGCTTCAAAAAATAAACTCAGACTTTTCTACTAAAATCATCAATAAAAGTCAATAAATACATGTTGCCATTATTTGAAGCCATCTCCAATGGTCCACATAAATCTGAATAAACTAATTCCAACGTGTTTGTAGCTCTACAAGACTTTCCTATAGGAAAGACATCTCGATGATTCTTTCCCAAAGCACAAGCTTCACATACTTTGTCAAGAAAATCAATCATAGGTAATCCGGAAACCATACTCTTTCGTGCAAGCAATTTTAAACTACCAAAATTCACTTGCCCGAAATGCATATGCCAAAACCAATCTTCACCATCAATCATAGAACTAAAGCAAGGTAAATTTTCACATTGAATATTTAATGAAAACAAATGATTTTGAGTCATCTTCACCTTTGCTATTAGGCCTCTCCGTTCATCACTGATGCTACAAACACCCTTGTTAATGCGCATATCATATCCTTTTTCTAAGAGTTGTCCCATGCTCAAGAGATTTTGGTGAAGGCTAGGAACATAATACACAATGGATGTATACTGACGAGATCCATCCTTTAACATGATGGAAATTTATGTATAGTTCCCGAACTTCACTTCTGAGTGGATAGACTCATCTAACTCATAAAACATCTCCTTTCTGCCACACATATGGTTACTATAACCTGTGTCCAAAAACCACTTATTCTTGTGGTCTTCCTCTACAATATTACATGCTAATAATAGGGTCTTAAAATTATCATCATTATTTTCAGCAATATTAGCATGCACATCACTATAGTTAGATTTTTTAAATCTACACTCGGACTTGTAGTGACTATATTTTTTGCAATTAAAACACTGAATGTGAGATTTATCGTACTTCTGATTTGAATTGTTATATTTCCCTCTCCATTGTCTAGATTTTTGTTTTCCTTTATAATTTTCATTGTCATCTCCTTGGAACTCTTCTTTCTACTCCACTCGAGTTTGTAGGGCTTCTTCAACAACCCTCTCAGACTTCTCGTTCATCCGAAGCTCATGGGATTGTAAGGAACCCATCAACTCGTGAACCGTCATAGTGGTGAGATCATTCGACTCGTCAATAGCTGTCACCACGTACTCGAATCGCATTGTTAGGGTTCGAAGGATTTTCTCCATAACTTGGAGATAACCATCTTCTCTCCATTAGCCTTCATATGATTCATTAGGGTCAATGTCCGACTAAAATAATCAGAAAAGACTTCTGATTTCTCCATCTGAAGAAGCTCAAACTGCCTTCGTAAGGTTTGTAACCTCACCTTCCTCACATTCTCAATGCCTTTGTATGAATTTCCTAAGATGTCCCAAGCTTGTTTTGCTGATGTTGCATTGGCAATTTCTAAAAAAACTTGTCCTTCCACCGATTGAAAAATAAAAATCGTGTTTTGTGATCTTTCTTCCCTTTCTCTCTCAACACATCTTTCTGTGCTTGGGTGAGATTTGCTTGATCCGTAGGTTCCACGTAGCCTTGATCAATAACATCTCAAATCTCCTGATATTCAAACAAGACTTGCATCTGGATCCTCCAGTGCTCAAAGTTATTCCCATCAAACTTTGAAAGTTGTGGTTAAAACGAGTCATTCCTTGTCGCCATAACTCTGATACCTCTGATACCAGATGATAGATTCAAATAATCTAACTCAAGTAATTCTCAAGATACGCAATAAGAAAAACAAAGAGCAAGATAACTATTTAATTCTTAAGAGTCTCCTACCATGGACCTTCAACATCTTGAGTATTTTTTCTACTACCTATTATAGAAACCTCTAAAACAAGTTGTTACTAAAAGGAATAAAATACTTGAAGGAAATCTACTCCTACTAAGAAACACCAAAAAAGAAACCTACTCCCAATAGGAAACACAAGGTCTTGGTTTAGGTATTTCTAACACTCCGTGTGTTAGTTACATAATAACATTTCTACCAAAAAAAAAACAAACAAACTTCTAGCCCCGCAAAACACTGGATCAAAGGAGGAGAAGGGAAGCCGGGAAGAGATAACCGGCGCCGGCATCTTGGGGGAGCCGTCGGCGTCGCTCAAGTGGAGGTCAAAAGCATTAGGTTTGGAAACTGCTTTAAGATGAGTGGGGCCCATGTACGAAGGGAGAAGCTTCCAACTACAAACCGATTATTATCATTTCCCCACTAGAGATTATATACTTGACTCCTTGCAACTAGATTCCATGTGGAGGAAGCCATTTGCAGAGGTGGGCCTAGTTCCCATAATGCGCCCACAAGCATAAGTTAGGTTTGTGGGACGTTGTATTTAAATTTTAAAGGGTTAGTCGCATATTGCTATCTTAAAATGATATTTAAGTATCACTTTGCAAAAAATAAAAAAATAAAAATTTCGAACCTAAATTTCAAATAGATTTGTACATTAGTATATGAAAGTTAATATATTGATTTGAAACAATAGTATTGTCCTTAAGTTAAATAAAATATCCACGAATAACAATAATAGCATTCTCAATATATTAAATTCAGCTTCTCCAAAAAAAAAAAAAACCCAAGTCATGCAACTTGAAAGATATATCAGTATATCACTCTACTAATTTTGGTCAATATCATGCAATTGACATGTTTGTGATATTAATTTCATATGAGGGAATCTAGACAAATTGTTTTTGAAAATTTTCAAGAAATTTTATTGAAATATAAAAATCATGAGTGTTATTGTTAATCTTGTTTTAAAATTTAGGTATAATTTTTCTTTTAAGGCACTCCGAATAATGCAAATTGTGATAGAGATCAGATCACAGCCAATTGCAATTGAATTTGGGAGAGTTCAACCGCATCCACAAGCAAACACGTGTCCCTTTTTATTTTATTACCTATGGTTAAGATTCACTAACCATTGGAATTCATCCATATAAAATTGGTTTATGGGAAAAAAAATATATTTAACTGTTATTGTGCCAGTGACTGTGTATCTTTAATGAGGGTGATTTGATATTCATTTCCCTGAGTTGTGAGGTTGATATTCTCACCCTTTGCCCAATTTGAAATGCCCTAACCCATTAATCATGGAACAGATACTAACACAGCTAACCGGAGTTGCATCCTAACCCTCTTTGTGATTCCCGAAAAAAAAAACTTGTATTAATAAGAATCAACTGGCCTGAGGCACAGGGTAAAATCCGGCTCAACGAGTCCAGATCCGGTCCAATTGCGATTGAACTCAGAAGATTTCAAACATAGAGCCCCTTTAATTGCCTTCTTAACTTTGGTTACAAAGTTTTACTTATTAGGGTTAACTTTTTAATATTTTCTTTCTAAAAATCAATGTTAGGTTATTGAATAACCATATGAGTTAGTGAATCTTAATCATAGTCCTGACTATAATTCTTTCTATCTCTCTGAATTCAATTCTCGGCTCTATCTTGGTTTCTAGAGTTGGATCCTATTCAATCATGATTGAATTTGAGATGAGTTCAATTACACCCACAAGTCAACCCGTCTCTCTTAACCTCCATTAATTGTAGTCAAGATTCCCTAAATTTTTAGATTCAATAATCAAACCTTAGTTTTTAGAAAAAAAAAAGATTTATCCCTAGAATTAAAATTTATTAGCGGGTTAAAAGGGACTCTAGAGATCGAATCACAGCCAATTATGATTGAAATTAGGGAGAGTTCAATCACACCCACAAGTCAACACATGTCCTTGTTAACCCCTATTAACTGTTGTTAAAGTTCAACAATCTAACCTTTATTTTCGAAAAAAAAAAATTAAAAAAACAATAATACTAAAGGTTAAAAGTTCTTAAACAAAGATAAATATTTTTTTGATATTTTTTTCTAAAATCTAAGGCTAGATTATTGTAATGGGTTAGTGAATCTTAAGCATAAGAGTTAACAAGGACACGTGTTGACCTGTGGGTGCAATTGAACTCTCCCCGAGTTCAATCGCGATTGGCTGTGATTTGATATCCAGACTCGGGTTTTTAACGCTTTGTTGGTGACATGTCAGGACATGAAAAATAAGGGGACGAACAGCTTCTATTGCGCCATTCTCTCTCTCTCTCTCTAGAATGGAATTTTTACAGGGCGCCGGGATCGGCGTCTCTCGATCCCTCCAACAAATCCGATTCTTCCTCTCTCATCTTCTTCGCAGCTAACCACCAATGCGACAAAACCTCTCCCGGTAAATTTTATTTTCAAATTTTGGTTATTATTCTCTGATTTTCCTCTTCTTTATCTTCTCGTTTTTCCGGAATTTCTTATTTTAATTGGAATTTTCTTAAATTTGTCGTTTTCTGGAATTTGTTCCTCCACAATACCCATTTTGAATAATTTTTGGCAGAATTTATTAATTTGGATTCCTGAATTGTTCAATCTCATGTTTCCAAATGGCTCTCTAATCCATTACCCACTAACCCATGAACATATACTAACACAGCTAACGGGGTTGCGGCCTAATCCTAATTGGGTTAGCAAAAAAGAAAAAAAAAAAATTTGCCCAAATGTTGGTGTTCATGTCTGTCCTTTTTTTTTCCTGTGAAGTTCTTGATAATTCTTGGCTAATTTTGGCTGTTTGAGCTGTTACCCCTTTTTTTCTTAGGGTCCAATCTTTTGTAGAGACTTATAAAGACAACTTTTGTCAATGGACAATATGCATTTTCTTTTGAGAACTAGCTGAATGGATGTTTTTCATCTCTTGGGTTGAATGCAGCAAAATGAATGATTTCAAATCTTATAAAAATGGTAAGACTTGAGATCTCATGATGGTAAGAATTAATCTTGTTAAAAACCTTGACAAAATGACTCAGATTTCCTACCAACTACCCTGACCAAGTGTAAAGTGCTAAGCTTTGTAAGTCTCAGCAAAAGAACCGACCCTTATATGATTTGGATGATCAGTCTATTGTATTTTTTTTTAGATGTGAGAATTCAATAAGAAAAGTGCTAAGAAGAGATTTCGCTTGAGTAAAATTTTGTTTCTTACTTGTTTCAGGCTTCCACAGGGTTACTTCGATCGAATCTCAACATATGGACGATTAGAGGTGGGAATCTTTCGCTAGTAAGGGGCTTTATTGGGATTTGAGGAGAGAACGATGTCCACGAAGAATGAACATCACATGGTCCCGCTGGCGGTGCTGCTCAAGCGTGAAGTAGTAAATGAGAAGATCAAGAAACCAGATATAATCTATGGTCAGGCCAGCCAGAGAAAGAAAGGGGAGGACTTCACATTTCTGAAGACAGAATGCCAGAGAGTTCCAGGAGATGGGGTTACTACATTTTCAGTTTTCGCGGTATGTGTGGTGTCTGCTTTTATTGATTGGGGAATTCTTTCTGTTTCTAGTTATAATTTGATGGAATTACATTGAATTCAAAATTTTGTTTTGCTGACTTGCATCTTGCCTTAGTTATCTGAGTGTTATTCTTTTTTTTTTTCTCCCTGTTTTACTCAATGCATTATTTGGGTGAAATCTTATAATTTCAAACTTTTTCTAATGGGGTGGGTGATATTTAGCGGTTTGCAGCTTAAAACAGGAACACCTTGGTTTAAAAGATTGAAGATTTATGTGCTTCAATGTAAGTGGTGGTGGACTCTGTAACTAGAGAGAGTACAATACTTTAATCCAGGAATGATTTAGGAACTTCTTTCCAGGAATTGGAATAGGTTGAAAATTTAAGAACAGTCACTCTTCCAAAGAAAAAATTGCCTGTCTTGAGTATACTGGAGTGTGGTTTTCACCTACCAGGGCGGAGCTAGGGGGCATGGGGGGACGTGCTCACCCCCCACTTTTGAAAAACAAGAGTTTATTTAGGGTATAGCCATTGGAATGGGGCAGGTGCCCCCTAAACTTTTGAAAATAAAAGTATTTTTATACTGTTATTTAATTATTTAATTAATATAATCATGGGACAAGGAAAAGTTGCCCCTTAAAAAAATTATATTGTATTATTTAATTATTTACTAGGGCAAAGGGGCAACTGTCCCCTGAACATTTGAAAATAAAATATATCTTTTATACCCTGTCATTTAATTACTTAATAAGGCATAGCCATGGGACAAGGGGACAACTACCTCGTAAACAAGGCGAAACAATACAAGATATGTACAAAGTGTAGGGACGAAATGGGCCAAGAACTTAGTCGTCAAAAAAAAAATCGGGGACTAAGCCCCCTAGACCCAAAATATTTTGTACCTGTCTAATCAATCTCTGCCCCTATTCCCCTATTTTGGTGAATGCTTCAATTAGTTATCACTAAATGCATTGCACGTATGCGTGGCTTTGAATGTATTTAGTAACTAGTTGTTAGACATGTTAGAGTAAAAGAATTATATGCACAAAGATGAGGGTCGGGGATGCCGCGATGTAGGGGACGTTCAAGATGGAATTCAAGAGTGTGGGGCATCTCAACTCTCAAGGACAAAGAGGCATTGAGGCACTTATAGATTCCTTGGTCATCTGTTAAATATTCCATGATTTGGTTCATGCAATTGATTTGATCCTTTATTATTTATTAAACTTAACAAGTCTTTCAGAGAGTGCTACCGACTAGATATTTCAACTGCTGCCAGTCTACTTTGTGAGGTCGGATATTAGTCTCTCTCTCTCTCTCTCCCTCTCTCTCTCTCTCTCTCTCTCTCTCTCTCTCACATACACACACACACACACACATGTATCTAAAGGGTTCATGTTTAGGTTTCCCCTTTTTTGTGTATATCGAGGGATATATCAGACTCAACCTTTACCATATGTAGTTTCAGCAAATCCACTCATCCTTCTTTGCCCCATATTGCTTACAATGAGTCCCCCTAATTTCTTTCGGAAGGTTTGGATGCAATGGAATTTGCTCAGGACATATAAGGGCTAAAATTTTAAAATTGATGCTCATATTCCTTGAATTAGTTGACTTCGAAGCAGGATGGTCGATCAAGTAGGTAGATGGGGTTAGTGCATGTTCATAGTGATTGCCCCGTGAAAGAAGAATAGATTGATACTTTTTCCTTGAGTGACGAATGTGTAAGGATGAAGTCAGCTGGACAGAAAGAAGATTTTTTTCATGGAGATTTTTCAAATGTTCAAGAAGCTCAAGGGAAGGATTTCCTGCTATATTTACTCAATTAATTATGCAGTTTTTATCCATTTCCTGGATTGTGACGAATGTGTTGCATGCATTATGAGAGAGATTTGGCTTCACATTTAAGTCTCAATCTCTGAATTTTGAAGTGACATTTTTAATTAATTTGTGAAATAAGATATTAATTTTTATTGAACAATTTCCAAACGTTTGTATGGAATAAAAGTAATTAGAATTCAGATAATAAAGTGATGTTTTGTTATTATTTGCCCTTAACCTGATTACTGGACTTTACTAACACTATGCATTGCTCGCATACCTAGATTAATGGATGCCTACCGTTGTCCTATTATTCAACAACATTCTGACATAGGTAGCTGGTCACACTCGATTTAGGACGTTACTTTTTAGCTGCCTATTTTTCCTTTAATGTCCATGTTTCTGTATGTCTATAGATTGCTCTAATTACTTCGCCATGTTTTGCAGCTATTTGACGGACACAATGGGTCTGCAGCTGCTATATACACTAAGGAGAATCTCTTGAACAATGTTTTGGGTGCTATTCCTTCATATCTTAGCAGAGATGAGTGGATAGCAGCACTTCCAAGGGCTTTGGTTTCAGGGTTTGTAAAAACAGATAAAGATTTTCAAGAGAAAGGTATGAGTAGTGCCTATGCTACATAGAAATATTTACATGCATACACATAGGCATACCCATGCACACACGCACCCTAACACAAACATATACATTCATATATATATATATATACACACATTATTTATTTACATACATAAATATTACATGCTTAGATTCATTTACTTTAGTTAGCATTGCTGGGGGTCACCAAAGGATTAGTTATTCTTCTGATGATATTGGCTCGTCTTTTTTTTTTAATTCTTCTGGAACCTTTTTGTTTTTTCAATTTTCATGTTAAACATATTGCAAGCATTAAATGTTATGGTCACTGCCTTGTGAAAGCCCTCTTGGATAGACAATGTTATTAATTTCCATGCTTTTGTAGAACTCTAATATTAGGGAGTTCAACCACCTTTATAGTAGCTTTATATTATGGTATAGCATTGGGTGCACGTCAAGCGCCATTTAGTAAATGGTATTGCGTTAGGACCATTAGATTTATGGCATACATTCCGAGAGAACATGGAGGCTGTAGGCTGTAACCTACATATTTTTACAGGACTTCTACAAAGTTGCAAACCTGGTAAATCTGGTAAGCGGTAATCTTTATTAACCTGACCAACTATAAATATGTCAATTACAAAATGGAAAATGATTTAATAATGCTATATTAACCCAGCCACTTCATCCAACCTATAAGATTAAAGATGTCACTAAGGAGAAAAAAATAGTATTTCTATAAAGAAAAGGGAAAGAAAAAGACAATGTAAGACAGGCGGTAGCCGGTATGCATAGTTCGTAATTTCTATTCCATTTAATTACTTTACTCCCAATCTGAATCAGAGGATGTGGGGGTGGACAATTCAAATACAAAAAAATGTAAAAGAGTAAAATAAACTTGCCCTTGATTAATTAACATCTCTCTTTTTCATTGACTTTAATTTTCTTAGTTGAAATGCTTCTTTGTAATTATTTTTGGGTGTTCTTGGACTGGGTTTTTTTCTTGTAGAGTTAATTAAGCTTTCTTGGGTGAAGTGTTTTTATTATTTTTCTTTTACTTCTTTTGTATTCTTAGGTCAATCGGTGGTAACCAGCTTCCCAACTCACATTCTAAGAGCCTGAGTAGAAGGTGTTTGCATGCTGAGCTAACTAGCTTGATGATACCAGTTAGAAAAAGTTATATGATAGGCATTGGATATGCATATTTACTTCCATGCTTTTTAATTGCACTAAAAGAAGGGCGAGCTGAGCCAGCTCGACAAGCTTTTAGGTTCTGCTCATTGAAATAAGTATAACTGAGCTTTAGGCTCGACTCACAACATTATATTGTTAGTATGAGCCTTGTATTTATGTCTAAGACTGGCATATGCCCATGTCTAAGTTACAATGTTTTGACCGTTGATATATTTTCAATTTCATGTACTTCATTCATTTTGGTCTATTGCTGCTACTACCTTGATATGTTCCTTATTGTCCTTGCATTTGAAATATTCTAGGAGTGGGCTTTTCTTTGTATTATAAATGATATACCTGCTTCTTGTAAACTGATCAATACGATTTTATTTCAGCACACACGTCAGGAACCACCGTCACTTTTGTGGTAATAGATGGATGGGTCATAACTGTAGGATCGGTTGGTGATTCCTGTTGCATACTTGAATCTGCTGAAGGCATTGTATATTATTTATCAGCAGATCATAGGCTGGAAAGCAATGAAGAGGAGTAAGTTGTATAACTATGGTGTTTGGTGCTTCACTTTGGCTTTTCTTTTCTTATTAGTGCTTTACTTTTCAATATTTTATCAGGAGGGAGCGTATTACAGCAAGTGGGGGTGAGGTGGGCCGGCTTAATGCTGGTGGTGGTACAGAGGTATGATATTCACATCTTAAGTATGCCTGTTTGTTGTCTCTAGGTAGCTGAAACTTTCCTCATTGAACTTTACTCATGTGAAAACGATTTTGTATGTTGGATTATTTTATTTCCCCAGTCACATGTAATTCTTGATTTTATATTACTTTTTCATTTGTCTATAAAAAAAATCGAGTTTAGTTTCTAATCTGTAAAGTGTTCATAATATTCTTTAGTTGCTGCAAAATTTTCCTTCTGTTAACTCAGAAAAAGCTTCAATAATTAACCATAACCCAAATTGTGTTTAAATAGATTACAAGATGTCAAAATTAGAAAGCAAATCTATTGTTGATCTAGTTCTCAAGCTCATGGAGAGTGAACAATCTTTATTAGCTTGTCACACAGTGTACCGTCATGAGAAGTTTGTGATTGATATAAAGTTGAAGACGTCCGTTGACTTGCCTCCTGATTTGGTTGAATGAACGAGAATTGCGATACATGGGCCTCATTGGGTCAAAGACACATGCCTCTGTGGGCCGAGGATATGAGCCTTGGTGCGCCAAAGTTATGGGCCTTCATGGGCCAAACACAGGTGGGCCTGCATAAGGACCTTAATAGGCCAACAAATGAGCTTCTTGGGACAAACATAAGTTGCCTCAATGGGCTAACAATAGAAGGCTTTCTTGGGCCAAACATAAGTGTCCTCAAATCAATGGGCCAATGAAACAAGGGCCTCTTAGGCCAAACAAAAGTGGGTGATAAAATTTGAATTTTTTTTCATTCCAAAGATAAATTTGAGGATGAACAGGGATGGTTCCGGTGACTAAAAAAAAACAGGGATTAATGGCGGTCTCATACCGCTTGATACGATTAGTCGATTACTATGACGTGGAAGAGCTTACCCCGACAATAGTGATAGGGGGAAGAAACAACAATGGATATGACAACCACCGACAATACTAATAGATAAAACTCAAGGAAATGAGAAACCAAACTTGAATATATATATTTTTTTTAAAAGGAGCGGAAGAAGCTTCTAGCATGGTAGGTACTAGGTAGCAGTGCATTGCTTGCCAGAAAGACAAAATTGATTAGGGTTTATACAAGAACTAAACCGTCAGCTCTAATACCATGTTAAATCAGAGCAAGCCTCAATCCATAACCCAAATTGAGTTTAGATATATTGAAATTAAGCCATATATAAAAAAAAAATGTAGTAATTTCATAAATGTTATTGTACATTAAGGAAGTTGGGTCAGGATAATTGCCAAATTTGGAAAATAAGATGAGGGAATGGGTCAACTTGAGTCATGGAAGAATTTACGGGCAAGTCTCAAAAAGGATTCTGGATAATTTAGTATCTCTCTCATAATTGAATTTGGTTTAGTTAGCCCAATCCATATCATTACGAAACAAAGATCACATTATTACGATGATTCTAACTGTTTCGTCGTGGCAAGACTAACCATTGAATTGCACAGTTAGGATCCAATCCATTATTTAGAAGATAACTCTTGTTTGCAGAGGTGAAGCCAGGAATTTTTCATTGGGGGGGCCAAAATACATCTATAAAAAAAAAATTGATTTGAGGGTATGGAATTTGGGGGTTCGGGGGCGTAGCTCCCGAGAAAAAAAATTTTGGGGTAGTTTTTTTATTTTGAGAATTTCTTTTTCCCGGTAATGCCTTTGAGGTCGCCATGTGTCCCTATTAATACCCCTTAATTGTCGTTAAGATTCACCCACATACCTATCTTCGTTTAAAAAAAATATATCAAATTTCTTTTTGAACCCTAATTTAAAATTCACTAAGTCCTAAGGTTAAAATTATTTAAATATTTAAAAAAAAAAACCAAGGATAAGTAGGTGAACCCTGAGATTGGGTGAATTTTAACCATAGTTAAGGGGTGTCCGTAGGGACATGTGGCAACCTCAAGGACATAAGGGGACTCCATTGGGAGGCCCACTATGTATATGACAAAAAAAATTGGGGGGGCCAAGTATACTAAATATATTTTTTTTTAATTGAGGGGCCCACTATTCATACTTAGTGCAAGTAGGATTTACAAAAAGTTTGGGGGGGCCATGGCCCCCCCCCCGAGGCTCCGCGTCTGCTTGTTTGGATGATTAGGAATGTCAAAATGATGTGAAGTTTGGCTTTTGGCCAATCCAATGGGTGGCCTAACATTTCAATAGACTTCAATAATCCATGTAGATTGTTAGGATCTGAACTTTATATCAGAATGGGGAATATGGAGTTAGAAGAAAAATAGAATGAACTTATGTGTTGTATAAATTCCTCGTGTTGGATGTCTGATAGAATGTTATATACATAACAATACAAGGAGAAAAGATTGAGGCATCCCTAAACAACGTTAGGAATGACTTGACGTGAAGATTTATGTGTCCTCTTTGCTACCCCCCTCAAGCCGAGTGCTTGATGACGATTGATGAAAGCTTGCCTTGCAGGAACTGAAATTGAGCACCAGTCAATTCTTTTGTGAAGATGTCGGCCATATGATTTGAGAAGCTGACATAAGTGGTGAAATTTCCTTTGCTTCAACATTTTCTAGAATCAAATGTAGATCCAGTTCAATATGTTTGGTGTGAGTGTGATAGACTGGGTTTTGGGTAATCTTGATTCTTGAGAGCACTTGGATTATCCGTGAAGAGAGAGTAGGGGTGCCTATGATAAACTTCACTCCAAAGAGTATATGCCAAAGCCATGAAAGATCAGCAGTGATAGTAGCCATGGCTTTATACTCCACTTTGGCAGTGGATGACTGTGAATACACTTACTTTAGTAGCCCCAATGAATTGGTACTATGTCCTCTTTTAGTTTCTGTGAAAGCTTTCTTCAGATGGTTAAGAACTTAGGATTTATCCAAAGACTCTAAATAGTGGGAACTCTGGTAGCTAATCCAAGGTCTGCCTCAACATCTGGACCATCCAGTTTGATGACTAATTGACCATATGTGCCGTCTGTTAGGAAGTCCCTGTAGGAGCAAAGATGACTGGATAGCCAGTCTAGGAAACCAGCCTTTAAGATTTATAAAATATATATACATCTCATATATCTATCATATGCTTCTTAGCCCAAACGTTGACAAATACAGTAACAAAACTAGCAATGCTTCAGGTTTTATATGCACGACTCATATAGTTCCACGCTGAGTTCACTTTTTTTAAAAATCTTTAGATGAGAAAATGAACATTGGGCTGACTTATGCTTCTTTATATGGACATTTGGTGATAAAATCTTCAGAAATTAGCGTGAGATTAAACCATGTGAAAGGCAAAGGAAGACTTCATATGCTGTATATACTATATACCAAATATATATGTATATATATATATATATATATATATATATATATGTCATTTCTATTGATCTGGGACAAAATAACTTAGTGAGGAATTTTGAAGCTTCGTTTAAAATTTTGTTTAAACTTCATTTTCTCGTATAGTTCCAGTGGTGATCTAGATGTTGAAGGACATAATGATAGCTTAGCAATAGAATTGTTTATAGTTCCAACTCAAATGATATTTCTGGTAAAGGAAATTGATCCCGATTATGTGTGGTTAAGGTTGAGGTGACGATATCAATGTGCCCCTAAATGATGATGGATCTTCACTGGAAATAAGTAAAGAAATCCATCTCAAAATTGTATGCCTCATGAATAACAGGGATCTTTAAAGTTTTCTTAGCCTTGCAAGTTTATGCTGTATTTTATTTATTGGATGTCTCCGAAGAGAATTTTTCATTTAGTTAGGTAAGTTTTAGTAAATTATTTTTTAAAGCATATTTATGATATTCTCCTTCTCTAGAATTCTCTATATCTTTTCAATGTCCCTGCTTATATATAAACAGCTGTGTTTAATTTGATAGTTATGGATCAAAGGACACTATTTAATTTGTGTACCAACTCCAATTTTTTAGATTGGTCCTTTGAGATGTTGGCCCGGTGGTTTGTGTCTTTCAAGATCTATTGGAGATATGGACGTTGGCGAGTTCATTGTTCCTGTCCCTTACGTAAAGCAAGTGAAGGTTTGCTAATAACATCATTACATGCACATCAAATTCATAATGTGTATTATTGTTTATCTCTACATGTTTTCCATTGTGGACTGGATTAATGTTGAATTGGTACTACAAATATCCATTATGTTTTTGTAATTTTGTCAATATCAGATTCAAAGGCTTGCAGATTAAAAGTCATCCCTATTGTGTGTCATTTGTAATGGTCAACTCTTATTTTTCAAGAAACATTGTAGACCTTTGAAAGCCAAAGATTATATCAAGAATCCATTATTCACCATATTCTCTTCTTACTTTTATCACTTGAATTTAAGTAGCTTCTGGGATTGGTAGTTTTCAGGTATTCATCAATATTCACTCTTTCAAGTTGTGCTTTTTGGATGACTTCTACCCTTTCCAAAACAATGAATATTTAAACTTGCTGTAGTGATAATCCTCACTCTCAAACATGTTCACCCCAAAGAGTCTTAAAATACATCTCACGGAACCAAAAGAGAGGTTACTTTAAAAAGGAAATTGCTTTGGGTGAAATCTATTGTTGCATAGATTTGGAAAGAGATTTTTCATGTGGATTAGGTTAAACATCCTCTCTACATCAAGCAAGCGAAAGATATTTGTCGGAGGCAACCCCAAAAGCACTTACCTTGGATTTTTGAGGCCCATGAACAAGGGTCTCTTATTCTATTTATAAGTTGAAACATAGCACATGATTTATATTGTAGACATCTAATTTTGCACGGCCAAAGGCCCTTCTTAGCTCCATGTATCAAGAGATGGACTTAGTGAAGAAGATCTGAACCCCGAAATAACTCGAGGTTAAGCCAAAGCCAAAGCTCAATCCAAGCCCGAGCTAGACCAAGCCCAAAAGAGGGGAGAAGTTCATTCTTTAAAAACTGTTTAAGTTTTTTGGAGAAAATTTAGTCCCACATCGCTTAGAAAAGAGAAACTCTCTCTTTTTCACTTTTATAAAAGGCCACACACCTCACTCTCTCATTTACACCAGAAAAACCCTAGTCTTGTAGACTCTTGAAAGCCATAAATTTTGCATCTACTTTGAAAACCCTTAGACTTGGGAAATCTCTACACTCTTGGGGAAAAATCCTAACCTCTTGAAGATCCAAAACCCTAATCCACCTTGAAGGAGCCATAGAGTTCGGATCTTCTTTGGTTGAAGCTATTTTATTTTAGGTACTTGGAGCGCAGGAATCCATTTGATAGCGATCATAAAGGTTTGCAACATTTATCTTGATCTTCATTATACATCTAATCTTCTTTTTCTTTTGCTATCCGGTAGAAGTCCAAGGTTCCCTCTAAACGGTCGTGAGGAAGTGGAAACTGGACGAAGGAAAGTGTGAGAAGAGTTTTCCAATTTCTTTTTTTTTCTTTATCACTCGTTTAGGATCCATTTTTGTCCTCCATAGGTAACTGGGGCTTTCCTTGAATCGGTTGAGGAAAGGGTTGCCCTCACTGAAATTGGAGAGGTTTTGGTCCCCCTGTAGAGAGAATCACCCAAATTCGGTCGAGAAGGGGTGCATTTAATCTCGAAATAAACATAAAAGAAAAAAGGGAAAAAGGCAAGCAGAAAAAATCACCCTGATTCGGTCGAGGAGGGGTGTATTCCAATCTCGAAAACATAAGTAGAGAAGGATTTTTCTTGATTCGGTCGAGGAGAGGCATTCTGATCTCGAAAAATAAAAGGAAAAAAAAGGTTATTTAGTTGATTTCTTTCATTCATTTAATTCATAAAAAATGTTAAAATAATGGAGAAAAATTAAAAAGCAACCGTCGTTTAGCGGATGGGTTGGGGTGCCTAACACCTTCCCCGACCCATAAAAGAATCCCCAAACCCGATTTTTGGTTCTTGGACTGAAAGCTTTATTTTTGGGTGACCAATCACACCCCTATCCTTTGGTTGGTGGCGACTCTAGGGGGTGAAAGCGTTAGTGTGGGGTTGAGATCACTCGAGCATGCTATCGCACACATATAAGAGAACTTTGAGTTTATTTGCTTCAGTGAAGTCTGAAAAGCAGATATCCAAATAGTGCTCAAATTCATGCACCAAATTTAATCTGTCAACAGGTATTAGTTAAGCTTGTGATCAATTAATTTGGCTTCATATAACAACGGATTAGTTAGGAATTCTATAAATTTCTAAATCTATTGGTTTCATAACTAAACTGAATTCCTTCTCCTCATCCAATGTAGGATCTTTGATATCCTAATTTAAGTTAAAATTTATTTTTATAGAATTCATGTATTAGGCAAGTTTTTGAGAGAATCGTCAACAAAAATATGAAATTAGTAAAAACAGGCCAGGAGATTAAATGAAACTCAGTTGAATACTTCGTAAGGTTTGAGCTTAATTTATCTCAAAACACACGGACATAGTTACCAAATCCGTGTATTATACGCATATAGTATAATACTCATATATAAAGGGGGTTGTCATTTAAAATGGTATTCTTTTACTATATTATGTATTATATGTGTATCGCTATATCATATGCATTCAATACGCGGATTTCGTATTAAACACGTATTTTTCCCGTACTTTTGTTGTGTTAAACGCATATTCTGTATTAAGTGATTTTTATTAGTTAGTATCATGATTCTTATTTATTTATAATTATTAATTATTTTAAAGATTTTCTCATACTTTTGCCGTATAACACGCATATTTCCCGAATGGATCATTGTCGTATTATACCCTTACTTTGTAACTATGGTCACACCTAGAGCTTACAATAGAATCATCAATAAAGATGGTGAAAGAATTATGGTGAGAGTGGGAGATCCAATAATATCCCACCTTTAGTTTGCAGATGATATTATGAGCATGTGCAATGCATCCCATCATTAGTTGAGATTTCTGTGTTGTATATTAAGATGCTTTGAAGCGGTTTTGGGCCTCAAGGTTAACTTGAATAAGACAGATTTTTGGTGTGGGCAAGGTGGTGAATATTGAAGATTTAGCTAGATGCCTTGAGTATAAGGTGTATTAGTTCCCTTAGGGATTTATTATCGTGTGAATACTTATTGGGATCTGAATAGTGAGAGGGTAGGAAAATGGCTTGCGGTATCAAAGGGAGGAAAGCTAACCTTGATGAAAAGTACTCTATCCAGCGTGCTGATGTGCTTTTTATTTTTTATTACTATTCTTGTCTCAGTGGCCGAGTCGGTCAAATTTATAGAGATACTTTCTATAAAAAGTATCATCTAGTTAACTGGAATTAGGTATGTCTTCTTAAAGGTGAAAAGGATCTGGAGATCAGGAGGACCTCTTGGGAAATGAAAAAAGATTTTTGGGTAAATGGTTGTGGCGATTTGGGGAAGAAAGGGACAATTTTTGGAGGAAGGTTTTTGCTCATAAATATGGGAATCATAGTTTCTAGGAGAGTAAAGATGTGGCTAACAGTAAGGGGATGGGTCTATGGAAAGGGATTCTAAACTCCAATCTCGAGTTCCTAAAGCACATTCATTATCATGTAGGAGACGAAAAGTAGGCTCATTTCTAGAAGGATGACTGGAGTGGGGAAGCCTCTTTGAAAAGAGAATTTGAACCTTTTATTCTTTAGCTAGGAACGAGAAATCTCTTGTCAAGCAATTTATAGAGAAAGTGCAGGATAATGTTGAGTGGAGGCTATCCTAAAGAGGGGGTGAACGATCGGGTATTGGGCCCTACTATTTTTCTTCTGGAATGGCTAAGTAGTGTTTATCTTAATATTTAGGAGAAAGACTAGAAGTTTTTGTCCATGGATTTCAAGGGTCATATCTGTGAAGTTGCTTCAGTTAGCTTTGGTTAATAGGGCTAACCACAGTCTGCCTAAGCGACTAATCTGGAAGTGGGTTATCCCTCCTAAGATATCCTATTTTTGTCCTTAGGACAACAAGGCTTAACAAGATTCTCACTATCGATTATCCGATGAGTATAGGTAGGAGGTTCGTTAACAGATGCTACTTGTATGGAAGATAGGAGGCCAGTTGATCACTTACTCTTTCACTGTGGCTTGACGAGGAAAATTTTATTTGCACTGCTTAATCTCTTTGTTGTAAGTTAGGTCTCTCCTCTTAGCCTCTATGATTGTTTATCATAGAGGGTAGAAACTTAATAGTTTGGCGCATGATTCCTAGTGCCATCTACTGTAGTATTTGGAAGAAGATGAACTGCTGGGTGTTCGAAGATTCAGTTTGGTCAGAAGTCAAAGACCTTTCGTCCACTAAGAACCTAGTTGTATTTTGGTGCTCTCACTTACAGAATTTAGAGATGTGAAACCAGTAAATTTCTGGTCTGACCAGTAACTGTATTGATTTAGCTTTTTGTTGTTTTTCTGTTTGAACTAACTTACTCTTAGTTAGACATTGTGCATTCTTCTTCTCTGTTAATTATATTTCACCACATATGAAAAACAATATAAGCATATCGAAAGAAAATAGAGAAGATGCAGTCAAATGAGTAGAACATGACTAGGAGAACCAACTGCAAGTCTGCAACCATGAGAATAATATCACATATCTCCATCACCACTAAGCATTGTTTTAAAAACATGTGAGGCTTACGCCTCAAGGCGAGGCTCAAGGAAAACACCTTGAAGCTCAACCGTGAGACTTAAATGCCATGAGGCTCAAGTCTCAAAGTGTGAGGCTCAAGCCTCAAAGTGTGAGGCACACGCCTTGAGGCTGACATTATGTCTGTGGTGTGCGCCTCATACCTAACTAAAATTATGGTTCTAGCCACATAACTGAGAATTAATGTTGATTTTTTTTCAAAAATTTGTTATTTGTTTCAACTAATAACAAATAACACTTAATTTAATTGGGGTAAGGCATTGAAAATGATGATGATAATGATATTTGTTTCTACTAACTCTTAATTTATTATGTTTAACGTATTTAGGCTTTTAAAACCCTTTGAGTCTAATTCATACTAATTTTCCTAATAGACATTGCAAAGATTTGGAGCCACTGTATTACAATGTAGTTCATTACTTATTTGCAGATTTTTGCTAAAATTCTAAATCAACCACATGAATTGATGATTGAGCATCCATCTTCAATATGTACGTGAACAAAAATTAAATCTAAATTTTAGCATTTACCTGCCCATCTTATATATCTTTCTTTTTTGATGGTTAAATAACATATATCATAGTTCCTATGTGGGTACACGTGCGCACATGCACACACACAACTACATATGTGCATGTATGAGTTGCATGTTTGAGAGGTTGGTTTTCTTGTATTGAGTAACTGAGCTTTAGTTCTCTCTTCTGATTCATAACCATATCAATTGCATTACTTGTGCTGCCCAAGCAATCCTGTTCATATTAAATGATGCATTGTTACTGCTGCAGCTACCCACCTCTGGTGGTAGGCTTATTATCTCAAGCGATGGTGTTTGGGATGCTTTGTCATCAGAAATGGCTTTTGATTGTTGTCGTGGGATGCCACCAGATGCTGCAGCTGGTCAAATTGTTAAGGTACGCTATACTTCAGGAGTTTTTCATTGTCGATAATTTTATTGCACTATTGATCTCTTTATTAATTTCACTCCTTTTCTGTATGCAGGAGGCTTTACAGGTTAAGGGGCTTCGAGATGATACAACCTGCATTGTGATTGATATAGTACCCCCCGAGAAGCTAACCCCTCTCGTGCCACCACCAAAGAAACAGGGAAAAGGAGTTTTTTTTAAGTTCATGTTCTGGCAAAAGTCATCCGAGTCATCTTCTCATGCAGATAAAGAATATTCTGAGCCGGATGTGGTGGAAGAAATATTCGAAGAAGGATCTGCTATGCTATCAGAAAGGTTAGTACTTCGTAGACTATATTATTAACCACAATCAAAGCTTTTTCCTCTGGTTAAGGCAAAACATGGCCTAGGTCTGCCTTGTTTCTTCATTTTGGTTGCTTCTTTTTTCTACTAACTTGTGTTCATTCTGGGTGACACAGCTACTTATGTTGAAAAAAGACATACGGCTTTATAGCCGTTTGACATGAGACGCATTTATGTGGTTTGCAGGTTAGATACGGAATATCCCCTGTGCAACCTGTTCAAGTTGTTCGTGTGTGCTGTCTGTCAGCTAGAGATGAGACCTGGAGAGGGCATTTCAGTACATGCTGGTGCATCTAATCCAAGGAAATTGCGTCCTTCGGATGGTCCTTTCCTCTGTTCAAGCTGCCAAGCTAAAAAAGAAGCCATGGAAGGGAAAAGACCATCAGGAGGTACCACAACTCTCTCTTTCCATGTTATAAACTCTTACATCACAGGCCTTGTTTCACACTTATTTCTTATTTTCAGATGGGGCATCTAGAAATAGTTATGGAAGTGACTAGCCAACCCTACTCGGCAGCATTGACGACTTTCCGATTCTTGGCCCTAACAATTGTTTCAGAGCTGACCATAAATGGGAAACCCAAAGCCTTCTAATGGTATTAATTTCTTCCAATTACTGATGACAGATTTGAATTTTTGGCTTCATTCTGACGTTCTACTTCTAGACCACCCATTCGGAGGATCTCTTTAGTTTTGCTGTGCTTCAAGTCATCAGATCAGAGTTTGAGCTTCTTCATATATTTAAAAATCTGTAATCCACGTGCACTGTGAGTAGAATTTGCGAATTGCATTGATGAACTTAACAGTGCCTTTGAGCCAGGTGTCTGAGATAATACACTTGTTTTCCTTCTGGGTTCACTTCCATTGTAAACAGGTCCATTTATAGAATTGATATTGAATGAAAGCAGCCTTCAATAAAGTAGTACATTTTGTGAGAGCCAGACTAATTTTTTAGTCTAACTTAGAAACTGTGCATGATCAAGTTGTTAAACAAATTTCTCTAGGGTGAAGCTTACATGGGCTGCATGTGTGTGGTGTGTGTGTGTGAGTTTGCATGTGGTGTGTGTGTGTGTTTGCTTGGGTGGTGTGAGTATTCCCTTGTCTTTGCTTTCAGTCATTGCCTTGTGGTATGATTGAGTTTACCAAAAAATTGACAAACTTTCTTTATGTTTTGTGGAAATCAGTTGAAATCTGAGCAAGCGAAGATAATAATGGATGAGACCTACCACTATCTACAAAAACTGTCACTGAAGGGTGCAGTGATAGCAGCCACCTCTCAGCTCAGATGGCAACGGTGTGCCCCTAACTGAAGGGAGGTCCTGGGTTCTAGTCCTGGAGTGAATCCCAATAGATTGGCAGCTGACTCTGTTGATGAATGTAGGCCATAGTGGCGTGCTAACCTAACTTGCCACAGCCAGAACTGCACCATCTAAGCATAAACAACCCTCCAATCAAGACCTACTTCTCACCCGGGGATTCCCTAGCTGCTGAAAAAAGTTGTTGACTTGACCGGAATCACAAGTTTTCAACCTATTTTAGGCGCTTAGTGATAAGAGGGCAACAGACCAAAATGGATGTGGCAAAATTAGTCTTTGGATGGCTGGTGTGTTCTTATGGTCAATTTTTTGGCTCTTTATGAAGAAAGTTAATTCATTAAATGATCATAAGCATTCCAGCTGTTCAGGACTCTAGGTTTTGAGTTCTGTGACTAACTTATCATTAGGGGTTGATAGAGCCATTTGCATCCATTGACCATGTTGTGTTTGAGATTTAGAACCTTAACTTCCAAATTTAGACTTCCTTTGCCTGTCTTCATGGCAGAATTTCTGTCTTACGAAGTGGGGCTCTCATCCTCAGTAACTTTTTTTTAATATTTTTTAGAGAGAGAGATAGAGTTTTGATTTCCAGGATAATTCTATCTTCTTTGGAGATAGAATAAGATTTTGAGTGGTTAGTGGCAAAAGGAGAGGAGGAGGAGGTTTCCAAGGATTTGTGGGGGTATGTGAGTGTGAAGTCTTGTTTCATGCCATGTTTGCTTGTTGGTCTTTGCCTTCTCTCTATCTGTATTCTTATCTTTGAATATATAGAAAACTTGATTTTGAGTGGTGAGTGGGCATCAGTGCTCAAGAGTACTCTGTCCACCAAATAATGGCTCCATGATTTAGATGTTGACCTTAAGTAAACAAACAAATCTCGACTATGCTGTATGTGAACTATGGACCATTTTGTGCACGTGTGTGTGGGCCTTCATCTCACCTAACAGTTTCTATCTAGTGTGAACACATACAATGCAATGTTCTCAAGTATTGCACATACAACATCGTCGATCAAGATCGGACGGTACTCAGATACTGGGCCCACACCCTTTTGTTTTTAAAGTTGATGGCCAAGTCAAGAAATGGACCCAATTGGCTCTAGAATCAAATCAGGGTGGGTGACCGTCTAGGCTTCTTCCCTTGAAATCTTATCTCTTGAGTGAAATCTCTACTTTTGGTCGGCACTTGGAATGGCCATTGTTGCTACTAAGTACCACCACCAGAGTTTGCGTGTAAATCCAGAACATGAAAACTGCAAGGGCATATTTGCCATATTCAAAGATTCCTCTACTAACCTGTATGTTTGAGCATGACTTCTCCATGGGCAAACCATTCAAAATACAAAGACGCATACCTAAATTTTGTGTGCTTTACCTATCTGTCTTTGCAGGCAAACTTGGATTTTCTACTCTCTCTCTAAAATTCAATCTTCCTCCTAAAAGTATGATAAGGACCTTCCCCAGTATCTTAATACAGCTAAATATTCCATTTCATGGCCACAATATCCCTTCACGCCTTCATAAGAAAATGCAACAAAAATATTAAAAAAAGAAATTTTGCACATTCTGTACAAGAAGACATTCCCAGCACAACTATAGATTGACACTCTCTCTCTCTCTCTCTCTCCCTCTCCACTGCTTTCTAATCTTCTTATCTCTCCCCAGAGGTTTGCTTATGCTTATAAACCAAAAACAGGAAAAGAAAAGGTAGAGGATTTCCAAATATTTAATCAAATCCTGTTAGTCTCCTTATAACACTTTGAGCTATGAACACCCAACAGCAACAGAAGGAGAGGCAGGAAGTTGCAGAGAAGTCAGCACGAGAAGAAAAATCAAAACAAGAGGTAAAAGAAGGCCAATCAACAAAGCAGCAATCACCCACCAACACTACTACTTCTCCACCGTCAGCTTCCTCATCTCCTTCTCATGAATTCTCCTTCACTATCTCTCTCCACCCTCCCTCAAAGGTACCTGATAAAACCAAGTCCCCGCCTTCTTTCGCAATCGATTTGTCTCCCGCTGACGAAATTTTCTTCCATGGACACCTACTCCCTCTCCACCTCCTCTCTCACCTTCCCATATCTCCTCGTTCCTCCACCAATTCCTTAAACAATTTTAGCCTTCCCACCAAAGATGTACTAGACGATCAAAAACCCAACAGCAACAGCAACAGCAGCAGCAGCAACAACAACAGCAACCACGGTAATAATACTAGTGAGACAAAGGCAAGAATCAAATCCAAGTCTTTCTCCTTGTTCGGGCTTACGAGATGGCGAAAAGGGGGTGAAATTAGAGAAAAGGAGGATGAAGAGGAGGAGAAAAACAAGAGAAGGAAGCTGAGAATAGATGTGACTCATATCTTGAAGAGATACGCAAGAATGGCTCGACCGCTCTGGTTTTTCAGTAGAGGGAAGAAGGGGAACCACCAATTCCGCAGGCAACCTTATTCGTTTTCAGGTAATTTAAGTTTAAGTGGTAAGCAAGAATGGAGAGGAAGAAGAGGAGGAGAATTCTCAGCACCAGCGTCTATGCGGACATCTCCGACAAACAGTGGCCTTCTTGTTGCGACTGCTACACTTCCTTCTTCTACGAGCGATAGCACCATGGAAGAGTTACAGACCGCAATCCAAGCTGCCATTGCACACTGCAAGAATTCCATTGCAGTGAAGGAGGAGAAACTCAAAAGCTGAGATTGAATTACTTTTAAATTTTCTTTGGTTACATCTTTCCTTCTCTTGTATAAAAGGTGTATTAAGATGTATGATATGAGTTTGGAAAATGGAGATGAGGTTTGAAGGAATATACTATTCATGAGAAACCATGTGTTTTCTTGTCTTTCATGGGAAATAATATAGGGTTTCCTTACATTAGTAGTAATTCATCGAATTGCTTAGATCTAAGCATTTCCTTTCAAATGATGTAGTTTGTTGGATATCCAAAGAATTCTAAATTGATTTGGAGAAATGTATTTGAGTTCAGTAAATTGAATTTTGATGCAGAATAGTGCATATCACAGATTGAAGTGAATTTACTATGGGGCCAAGCATATCACAGATTTAAGTGAATTTCAGCAAAAAAAATCACAATTACAGTTACACCATGGTTTTGGTCACCAGCAGTTTTAAGTCTTTAAGATCTAAGCGTATGGGGACCATTTACCTTATTCATGTAGCAGAAATCAGTTCAAGCCTGAGTATTGTGCCTTTAAGATGTACCAAAATGATCATTTATAGGAGCCACGCAGGGTCATCCCCATCCACAGCCAGTGGATTCAGTCAAGATCCAATCCTGGTTAGACAGACCAATCTCTTAAATGCCAGATTATAACTCTTTCTTGCTTCATTTATTTCATGGAATGTTAGGTGACACCAACCCCATTAACCCCAAGCGGCAACTGAGAGCACCGTCCGGTTGAGCAAGCAGACTCAGCCCCATCTCTTTCTAATCCCACACATGACCTTATTATTCACAAATAGAAATATTATCTTCATGAGCAGTTTTTTTTTTTTCAGGGAAAAAAAGAGAGGTAAAACTGCAACTAAATACACAACTAGAAAAATTTCCCTCATCATTCATTATATTTAACTGCAGTTATAAAGAAGTAACACTATAGGCCAAATATTTTATAGCAATTTACAGGAGAAAAATATAGCTAAAATAGAGTAAAATGATATTCAATCCCAAATTAAAAATGTAATAGAAAAGGACTGAAACTCTTGGTGGTTGTAAGGCAGAGTGGAAGAGATAATATCCTTGGATTCCAAGGTTGTAGGGGTCCCATTTTTTGATGGGTATGGAATTTATAAAGGTAAGTACTAAGTACAACTCCACTAATAACTGATAACAATAATGAAGGAAGTACTTGGTCTAGTTTGACATCTCAACAACAAAGTAATTGAGTGCTGAGTTACAAGAAGATGATGGAGAGGATGGGTTATAGTGATATGGGCAATTCAGGGTGCATATTTTTCTGTTTGAAGGCCATCTTTAGTGTTAATGTCATATCTCTTACCCCACCACACATGAAAGTGCTTTCATTCTTTTCAACCATCACTTTAAAGACTCAAGAACAGAGAAAGACACAATAATAATAACCTGAGAAGATGGATTATGGGAGTGTGTATGTGTGTGAGATAAATTATCCATCGATTGGACCTGCAAATACATGATTATATCGACCACATCACTATTGACAATTACATTGCCTTTCTGTTCCAACCACCAAGGAAGCCCCACAACTTATCTAAACATGAGTACATGACAACTCTAATTATCATGTTCACTTAATTCAGATATGGCCCCTCAGTTGAAATCCTTGCAATATAAGTAGATCTCTTTTAAGAAAAAAAATGAGGAGCACATTATGTGGAAAAGAGAGACTTGATGGAAACTCACACTATGCACAGCACCTGGGCTGCTACCAATGCCTTTTTCATATACCCTTAGAGCCAATGTGTGAAGCATCTGGCCATTAATCATTTATGTGGGGAATGGAGAGTACCATCATTTTGAGCGCAGAGGAATGGTCTTCTCTTGCTGTACAGATATTCAATTTTCCAATTGTTCACCGTTTAGTCTCCAAAATAACACAATGTATATATATATCAGGTCCAGCCAATTTTTAAGAAATAAAATTAGTTTTTTAATACATTTTTCATCAGACAAAACAAACCTTCTATTATTAATATAAAATATTATTACAATTAATCCATGACTAATAAAGTAATTTTTATTAATTAAATCTTAATAGATTTTACTATTAGTGAGATCCACTTCTTCGCTTTAACACCCATTAATTCTATGAACTGTAGTTAGGAAATAACTATAAATAATACTAACAAGTGAGACCTACTACTAATCTACAACACCCACTAAAACTATATGAATTTTACCTAACAAACAACTCTAATGAATATTACCCAATAGTATTTAATGTCTATGTGAATTTAAGATAAATAGGTTATTACGGAGATACTGATTTTGAGTTTAGAATTTTTGTTATAAGTAAACTACATAAAATAGAAACCTTAAATGAATTTTAACTTTAAATAATTATTTTAAACAAAAATACAACTCACAATTGACCTATATTCAATATTTCTACTAACTACCTAAACTAAATTTTCAAATATTTACTAATCAAATTAATTAAATTATTAAGTAAATGAATTTTTTTGGCAAAGTACTTAAAATAGTAAACATAAATATTTATTTTGAATCAAATTTAAATGACATCTTTAAAATATTATCTCTAATTATAAAGGAACTCGGATAAAAATAATGCAATATTATAATTTTATTAATTAACTACAGTTTTTTTTTTCAAGACAATTAGTATTAACTACAAATTAATTAAATATTACTTATTTTATTAATTATGTAAAGAACTTTAAAATTTATTTTACAAACCATGAATTAATCAAAACGCCAAATAGCTATTCTAAGTTACTTATGACATAAAATGAAATTTTATAAATAACTATGCTATATACATAGAATAAACTTCTTTAAATTCTTTTTATGAACTAACAAAAATCTGAAATAATTTTACCATTTTTAATTAAAATTAAATAATTATCTTAAGTAACTTTTTTTCAAAAAAAAAAACTACTAGGCCAAAATTAACTAAAACTCAACAAATTATTATGTGTAAACGCTCATGCAATTTTACTAGTGTGTATATATAAATATATATATGGGAAAATTAAAATATGAAAATTCCCAACTTCGCTTATTGAATGCTACTAAAAAGCATGGAGAGCTCTCTGTACTTTATAAACATTTTATTCTGTAGAGAAGCCAATGTAAACTGGAGAGCACCAGGTCCCTCTATTTACTAGCAGATAGTCTCACCCAACTTGTACCAAAGTACAAGTGCAAGTATGGCTACTGATAATTGGACAGACAGACCTCCTAAAACGAAAATCTCTAAAAGAAGAATTAGATGTGGAAAACTTAATAAGAGATTAGGTTATTTTAGTTCCCAAATTCAGGGAATGTGGTAGTGATTTCTTCACCATATTGAGAAAATAACATGTGCAAAGTAAGAAGTAAAGTGACATTTTAGAACCAAAACTTTATCATTCTCAATCAGAGACTGTACCAACAGTATGTAAAATTTACCCTACTCGCATAACATGTCCTTTGGGCTGGTGTCAAATCCAAATGGTTGTTAAGTCATCATTGTGTAGTAGCACAACACATGGTCAAAGAGAAAAGTTAAATAAAGGTGAAACAAGAATTTACTTCTGAAATATTCAACCCAGAAAAATGATAATCCTGAAATAAATATTTTTCAACTAGGAATGGTATAACAATGCCATTTACTTCTAGTTCTAGAATCCATACCTTCCACCTGTTTCGACAATCTAGACCAAGGATTAAAAATATGGTTTCGGGGGATGTATCAGTCTCAACCAAAACCTATACGTATCGGTTTCGGACAATAAATATAATTTTTTCTTTTAAAAAAATTTGAATAATTTTTTTTTTATAAAACAAATGAGTTATAAGAAACAAATTTACCAAATATAAAGTCATGGAAAGCGACTTAAAGACTAAGTAGCAAACAGAATTACAATTACAATTACAATTATACAATGAATTCAAACATTAATAACTAACAAAACAATATATATCTCTCGTTTCATATCACTTGAAGATGAAACCTACAAGAGAAGATGGAGAAAGAGAGAGAGGAAGAAGACGTGTTGGGGAAAAAACGTGATTAGAAAGATTTCTTTCTAATCTCTAATTATTTTATATTATAATAACCTTAATATGCCTATTACAAATATATCTTTAATGAGAGATCCAATGTATCACACCTACATAATTAATCATATCTCAACACTCCCCCTCAAGCTGAGCATAGATATTCAACATGCACAGCTTATTAAGAACACCTTCTAAGCTAGCTTTAGTAACCTCTTTTGTGAGTATATCAGCTAGTTGATTTCCCGTTGTAACAAACAGCAAGCAAAGGTTTCCTGAAGCAACTTGTTCTTTGATAAAGTGTGTCAATTTCAATATGCTTAGTCCGATCATGTTGAATGGGGTTCTGGGCAATATTGATGGCCGCCTTGTTATTATAGAACAACTTCATAGGAACATCCACCTCCATTCCTAAATCTTGTAGTAAAATCTTCAGTCATAATAATTCTGCTACCCCATAAGTCATTGCCCTATATTCGGCTTTAGCACTTGACTTAGCCACCACACTCTGCTTCTTGCTTCTCCAAGTAATGAGATTACCACCAAAGAAAGTACAATACTCTGTGGTAGACCTCCTAGCATCTATACTTCCAGCCCAATCAACATCAGTATAGGCTTCTAGTCGAATATGACCATGGTTAGCAAATAGAAAGCCCTTCCCTGGAATAGCCTTCAAATACCTCAAAATTCTCTCCACTACCTCATAGTGAGCGATCCGAGGTTCATGCATAAATTGACTGACTATACTGACTGCATATGCGATATCAGGTCTAGTGAGAGAAAGATAAATCAAACGACCTACCAATCTTTGGTACATCTCTTTATCTTCTAGTAATGGGCTTTCACTAAAGCTCAACTTATGATTTTGTTCAATAAGAGTATCTGTTGGCCAAGAACTCAATTTTCCAGTATCCTTGAATAAGTTTAAGGTATACTTCCGCTGCGATATGAAGATGTTTTTCTTTGATTAGGCTACCTCAATACCCAGAAAGTACTTCAAGCTACCCAAATCTTTGATCTCAAATTTTGTTGCTAGGAATTTCTTCAGGTGTTGAATCTTTGAGGAGTCATTTCTACTCACCACAATATCGTCAACATAGACAATCAAAGCTGTAATGAATTGTCTTTTTTCCCTGACAAAAAAAGTGATCAGCATTGTGACACCCCGAACCCACGCCTAAAGAATCAAGTTCCGAGACGCGTGCCCATTTGTCATAATCACGCATGCGGAAAACTTTATCCGCGAAAATGCGGGAACTTTCAACTTTTTTTTATGAGATTACATAAGCAATAACAACTGGTCATCACAATAACTCATCATAAGCAAATGCGTTACCTCACTGACTACCGTAGCCATTACTTTTGGCACCACAACTGTGCTGGTACACTTTCCAAACTCTATCAAGCGTAGCTCCTTGCCAATCGGCAACCGCTTCAGAATCTGAAGAGATAAAATAAGATGAGTGAGCTATAGAGCCCAGCAAAATCCACAATCCATCTAGGCTATTTTCCATCTAATAACAATCATCAATAACGATATAGTATTTCAATGCAATTATCATATTATAATAATATATAATATCGTAATCCATGACCCGAGGTCACTCAGGGCTATTTCACCCTAACTGAGGTTCCCCGCCTCTAATTTTCAAGTTCATCCGATCATTATCTACGACATCAGGTTATCGATCTAGATAACCACTCACACTTTATTCTCGAGTCCACAAACTCGATTGACTGGGCCTTCGCCTGTGTACAAACTTTACACCTGAGTCTATAGACTCACTTATTAACCAACCGAACCTACGCTCATTCAAACCATACCTTAAGTCTTTAGACTCAATATACATTTAGCATTCACCCGCAAAATCAACACAAATCATCTGATCTAAGCCACGGTGGGGAACTCGTTCTCACAGCATTTCTATCAGAGGTATCACATAGTCATTCGCTCCAGACTTAGCCAAAAAGGATCTATGGATAACACTCTACCCACTCCCAACGATCAATCACGGAGGCCTAACATAACCCACCACTCAAGACCTAGCCAAAGAGGATCTATGGATATCAAATCCACCCACTCCCGACTATCAGTCACGGAGGACTCACATAACACCACCACTCCAGACCTAGCCAAAGAGGATCTATGGATATCAAATTCATCCACTCCCGACTATCAATTACGAAGGACTAGCATAACCCACCACTGCAGACCTAGCTAAAGAGGATCTATGGATATCAAATCCATTTTTTTTTGGGCACTTGCGAGAAACTACTTTTCTTTTCAAATCCTTTCCATATCCGATCGTAACTATCTCGTCCATTCCGTAAACTTTCAGCTGAAGTCGATTACTGACTTCCCAAGAAAGTCATCCCGTGTCAGCTTTCCATGGAAGTCGATTTTTCAACTTCTCACTTCAGCAGAAAGTCAAAACCAAACAGCAAACCAAGGTCATTTTAACCAACTTCTGACTTCTACTAACCCAGAGGTCAAAACAGAACCTTAATGACCTTTCAAAATGCATTAAAGGAACAAAATTCATTCTTAATTGTATCTTACACGCATAAATTTTACATGTGGATAAAACTCCACCGCAGCTTCCTCCAGGACTTTGTCAAAATGTTTTGTGTAATTAGATCTGCAACAAACATCCGAATAAGTAGACCACTCTACTTGAGACAAGTTTCAGTAAGAAAATCCAGACATGGGGAGTCATCTAGATGATGAATAGATACATAATAAGACAAGTCTAGGCCACCTGATAGTAAATGCAACAACAACAGAGTGATCTTCATGGAGAAGTTGGACAAACTCACGCTCAGAGGTAAAGTGAATAACCCGTGAAGGCCCAAGATCCTTTGGATAACCAGTATAATACCTAAAATTCCAGGATAACATTGTTAAGAAGAAGAAAGTGGGGAAAGCAGAAGAGGTCCTTTTACATTCAACCACATGAAATTAGACTGTTAAGAGTACCACAACTCACAATAATATGCAAAGTACTGTAAACACTCAATTTTCTAAGAAATGGATCCATCACACTGGGACACTCATATATAACAAATAATTTTGAAAAAAAATCTTCATACACGTTTGACACTTCTTCTCGGTGCAGCAATTTTTTAAAAAATAAATAAATTGAGTATCTAGTAACAAATACATCAAGCCTTTTTGATCCCTCCATTTATTAAAAATTCCAAATGGATCAGACCACAAGTTTACATTAAAAACTTAATCAGCATCTAAAAATGAGCAAACATATTGGAATCCAAGCAAACATGGCAGAGTACTCAAAAAATCCCAAGATGGCGTAACATTGTTACAAGAGGTGAAAGAGGAAATCGACCAACATCCTTTGTAGAGGAACATACATGCATCTTATAAGGAAAAATGATACCTGCTAAGTACTAACACTGAACTGAAGCATGGGTGATGGAAAACTGTTTTTCCCATGTAGGGGATTAACCCGTAGTATAAGAAAACTATAAAATGAACAATAATGCTCCAAAACAGCTTTTTCTTTTATAGGGTATGAACCAGTAATATACAAAGACCATGAGAGGAACAATAATGCTAGTACTTGCTCGTTGCACGAAGGTGCGTGATCATTCTATCAAAAAATGAAGGCTCCCCCATAACTATACAGCAATGGCTCCAACGCCCTAACACCACCACTCCAAATCTATCCAAAGAGGATCTATGGATAACACTCCACCCACACCCAACGATCAGTCACGTACCTCGCCAAAGAGGATCCATAGACATTATTTCACCCACTCCCGACAATCAGTCACGTACCTCGCCAAAGAGGATCTATAAACATTATTTCACCCACTCCCGACTATTAGTCACGAAGGACTATACTACATCACCACTCTTGACCTAGTCAAAGAAAATCTATGGATAATAATCCACCCATTCCCGACACGGAGGACTATACTTTAATCATGGTTAGGTTTTCTAACCACCAAATAACCCCAGTTAACCCAAGCCTCGCTTGATTAACATAAGCAGTTGGGCCTCGCGCCCGTAGACCAAGTCCGAGGGTATACTGTCTCGATGTGGAACATCATCCGACCGATGAATCCTTTCATCGTCTTTCACACGTTCAAAGATCATCACATCATACATGTTCCGATAGGGAACATATCTGGGTCGATGGGTTCATCCATCGCCCTACAAACACTCAAACACCAGCACATCATACAAGGTTGTTCTGATAGAGAATGTATCCGGCCGATGGGTCCATCCATCACCCTACACGACACTCAAACAGACTTTTCGACACCCCAAGATGGACTCCCCTTTTCTTTCTCTCTTCTTTTTCTCTCCCTCTAGAATCTCTCTCTAGAAATTCTGGCTAGCACTCTCCCCTGTTTGCAAAAACTGTGAGAATGAGGGAGGACTTGGCCCCCCTTTTATAAGCCCAAGGGTCATGTGCTAGGCTCATGACCATGGTGATGTGACCCCTTTGAGCGAGTCAACGGGTTTGACCGGTTGACTTTTTTTCGACTTTTCTCACGCATACAGCTTCCGAAACCCTGCTAAATGAAGTCCGATTTTGATGAAACTTCAGGTGACCGAACTTGGGACAGTCCGACACTTACTGTAAAATTTCGAGGAAAAATACTAAGTTTTGACAGTCAAAAGTAAGTCCGAGAGAAAACTACAAAACCCACTAATTTCCTAATTTCGGACACAAAGCATGTTGTCGTTTCTTCATATAAGATGAAGAACTGGCAAAACAATAGACAGCCGACCACAGGGTCTACCGACATGCAGTAGTATGAGTCTCGGATTTCTATTAGAGTCTCCAATAGATATAGATTCCCAACTGAACTTCAGAAATCTGTAAATTTCCTATGTTCTCGATTTTTTTACGCACAAGACCTCCGCGGTCTCACGTATCGATACACGATGGAATTGATACGATAGGTGATCGTCCTGATAATCGCCCAATACACTGTGTGCGATTTTCGAAGAAAACATTGACTTTTATCAGTACAACCCAATCCCGAACCAAACCCACTTTCTACAAAATTATCAATTAAGTAACTAATTAATCACAGTTAAGGACCTAGAAACCCATAATTTTATTATATTAAAATTCCAGGTCATTACAAGCATGGCTCTGTGAGTAACTCATCATCTTCACGGCTTGACTGAACCTTTCAAACTAAGCTCTGGGGGACTGTTTCAGGCCATAGATAGATTTCTTTAACCTACAAACTCTTCATTCACTATTAGGAAGTTTGAATCCCGGAGGAGGAGACATACACGTCTTCTCATAGATCTCTATGAAGGAATACATTTTTCACATCTAACTGATATAGGGGCCACGTGGTTCGTAGCTAAAGACAAGAGAGCTCGTATAGAGTTCATTTTAGTAACCGGTGCAAATGTTGTTAGCATTTAGGTTTCCACCTAAGGTAACATTAATGATTTTGATGATAACACAATAATGTAATGTGATTTGTATTACTAATGTTTTTATTGAGTTTAAATGTAATTCAGTTTATGAAGAGCATTAGCAAACCATTTAAGGCAAAAGCATGGAAATGGCACCAAGTATGAAAGGATTCTTCCATCAAGCCATCAAGCCGATTGAAGATCCAAAGCTAAAAAACCAAGTCGTGATAAGAAGATGAAGAAGCCATCTTGGTCAAAAAAGCTTAAAGATGAAATCCAAAAAGATGACCCAATAGAAGACTCTTAAGAAAGGTTTAATGTTTTATATTTTAGTATGAGAGTGTTTAGGACTTTTGTAAAAAGTCCTCAAAGTTATGGTTGATTGAATGCTCAAAGCCTAGATTGACTTTAGGTTCTTTTAGACTATGTTTGGATATCTTTCTAAGGACCTAAAACATCATAAAGAATGACCAAAATCATGATAAAGATAAGATAGAAGACCAAAGAATTCAATCTCATCATTAAGGTCAAGAAAAATAGATTTTATGTTGAAAATGAATCATCTAGTCGACTAAATGAACCATCCAGTCGACTAGATGAAGGTCAAGACTTTGATTTGACCCCAAGACACCTCTCAACCATGAAGCCAACACCTTGAATATGATTATGTATACACTCATCAGACTTATGGGTCTAAATTCACTCAAATCCTAGGTCCTAGCCTTCTTAGGAATTACGACTACGAATGTATTATTTATGACCTTGTCAAAATGACTTGTATTGTAAAAATCCTGCATAATCTCTAAGAAGTTTGTGCCCCCGATGTCCCAACAAGCATGATAGAATTCAATGGAGAATCCATCAGGACCAGGAACCTTATCTCCTACCACATCGCGTATGGCTCTCAACACCTCTACCTCATCAAACAACTTTCCAAATTTTCTCTTTGCTCAGTTGAGAGGGTATCGAAAGGGAGGTCGTCCAGTTTTGGTCTTCAAAGATGTCTCCTTATACATATCCTTTAAAAGGCAATAATTCTAACCTTCATGTCCTTTTCTCTCCATACCCCTCCCACCTTAAGCTTGGAGATAAAGTTGATTTTTCTACGAAAATTGGTCAGTCTATGAAAGAACCTGGTGTTACGATCCCCTTCCTTGAGCAAACTGATATGAGATTTCTGCTTCCTTCTAGTCTCTTCCATCCTCAAGACCTTAGAGAATTCGTTTTTCAAGGATTCCTTGGACCAGAGTTCTTTGGGTGTCAAAGACCTAGATCCTTCTAACTTATTCAAGATCCTCAACGAACTTGAGAAGCTTTGACTTTCTAGCATGAATGTTTTCAAATGTCTCCATGTTCCATTCCTTGAATTTTACTTTGCACGCTTTTAATTTCAGCACAAATCTGGGGCTAGCAAATCCCCAACAAACCTTTTCTTTCCAGACATTAGCTAATATCTCCTTGAAGCCCTCGTATAGTCCATCAATCTATGGCTAAATATGAACTAATCAAAACTGTGCATCTTGTTGTCTATCTGGCAACCCTTTCCTTTTAGGAGATAAAAATGCAATTAAACCCCCCACCCCACCCCCAAGCTCCACGGGGCCTCCCATCTTACCTCTACATCTCTCAATTCCTGCCTAAACTCCCCATTTTTTGAGGCCTCAATAGGACCGTTGACTCCCAAAAAGACCTAGGTAAAACTATCAGTAATCGATCAACATAATATTGATATTAAATAAGCCCCCAATTCTGAATCCAGAACTTCTACCCTCTCCATATCCCAAATCATTAGAATACCCTCTGACGCCCCTAAAGATGGAAGAACTAGTCTTTTTGAGACCAGTCCTTCCCATATGTCCCTAATGTGGTGCTCTAGAATGTGTTTAGTCTTGGATCCTTGTATGCAAAGTACCAATGGTCTCTTCAAAATGAAAAAAATGTTTATTGTCAAAAGTTTTTCCACACTACCCATCCCTCTTATGTTCCAGGAAATTAAGCACAAACCCGACATTTACGGATTAAGCGACCCCTACTCTTCCTAGGGCTTCTAGAGACTCGTCAAACCCGCAATGTTAATTTCTAGACTTTGGAATAAAGCCCTCACCTCCTCCATGTGACCCTCGAAAGATTCCCAGGAAGCTTCCAAAAGACTTGATTTTATTCAAGATCTGCTCGGAAATCCCTTCGGGCTCCTTTGGTTGATGAAAGTCAAACTTACCCCTGAATACCCAAAGTGATCGCCTAAAGTAAAATCCAGAGGCACCGACTCGGGTTAAGTTTCAGTTTCAGCTCACCCCTTCGTATTGATTGATGTTTGGACCAATCCAACGGTGATGAGGTAAGGTTGCATCAAGAGCAAAATACCCCAGATGTATCTGATCTTTCACACCCTTTATGTTTACCAGCTGGGTTATACTACAAATCCGACCTTCTTCTGCTTCTGCCTCTCAGCCCTAATCGAGGTCTCCAGACGTCCCTACTCCTTCCGTCCTTCATGGGATAGCAGTCCCTCTCTTGAATGTCAAAATGAGGCAGGCAGGCAGCTTCAAACTGGGTTCCTCTTCGTATAGTTCAAATCTCCAATTTGTGCCAGGTGAGTACCTCTATGACCGATTTCTCTCCACCAATCGACTGTCGATACCCCTTTGTCGTATCGTCTTTCTTTCGACGAACAAGACTCATTTCAGCCTGATCCGAGTAAACTCGTTCTCCCGGGAGGACGGATATCACCATGTAGTAATGCTTTCTTCCATCACAGAGGATGATCACTCGCGGAACGTCTTCCAACCTAATTTGCTTAACTCGGATGCAAGCTTGACTAAGATCTAGCATGTCCCTAGAACATGTATCTATCTCCCAGAGACTGCCATAAAGATTTTTGATGTTTGAGAAGGTTTCTTCATTCTACAAACGCAATGGAAGACCATTAATGCCTAGCTAAAAACGGGAAGAAATTTCATCGGAAGAAATGCCATTTGCTTTCAGCCACTATTGATTGATTACAGCATATCCTCCAGACTATAACGGAATGGATTTGAAGCTACAAAACCACCACACAGTTTCAGGACTCTTCACCTCAATGAGGACCTTCCCCTTCTGCTATTGGTAAGAGAGGCCCCCGTTCATCTTCCGGGATATGTTGGTTGAGTTCCCATTCTAAATCTTTCCTTTTAATAGAATAATTTAGAAATCTGCATACTAAGGCCCTTTTCCATCTTTCAGAGATACTGATTGTTTCCAGAATTTTTATCTTTGGAGCTTGGAGTGATGGTTATCCCCTTAGTAAATTCAACATTGTGAAGGATTTGTTTACCCCATCTTCTAAACACTTCTTGTTGGAGTGCTAAAGGGCCTTGAGGAAAACAATGCCTTCCAACCCCATTTTCCTTTCCCTTGGGGAAAACAAACCCATCAATTTCTACCTCGTTGGATGAGGACGCTTACCGTTATGAATGCCCCTAAAAATTCTGTCTTCTCTCAGCAATTAGCCAATTACTACCGAAGATCTACAACGAATTTTGTCTACTTGGTATTCTAAATTTGACCACTACCATAATGCGGTCTCCTCTAGCTTGATCTCCGCAGCAAAACCCTTCCCACTTTCAATAATTTTCAGAATCTTCTGGTCATTCTAGACATCATCGATGAAATTGGATGATTTCACTTCAACGCAAAAGATTTTTCTTCTCATCTTGCCCTCATAGTTAGAACTAGAGAACTACAGTTTATTAGTCCTATAGACAACCAGAACTCCATTGAAACCTAAGATTCCAAAAACAAAGACATAGTTAAACCCAACAATTAAATTACAACAGATGATAAGTTAGACATTTCAGACTCTTACCGAACTCTAGCGCATGCAGTTAGTGCGGCAAATCAATTTAAGCGCGAACCTCGGATTGAAAGAAGGTATTACTTCGTTCAACTAGAAAATCATGAAAGGATTTGGAATTTACTCTTGAGCTACCAACTTGCCTTATACATTTTCACTAATCCATTTGATGGTGCTTGATATCATCAACTCACCCGCCACCTGACTTGTCAGTCCTTTTAAATGCATAAGAGAACCCAACTTGATCACCTTCTAGTGCATGAAATTACCGTCTGCCAACTTTTGATCCGAATCACCCACCTGCATGGAAAGAATTGAAAGTCATTATCTACTGAACATTAGCACAAGGGTGCTGGAATGTGTACATGTATCAAACTAATGCATGCTTAGATGAATTCCATCGACACAGGAGGAAATGCATGTAAAGCTTTCATTCAACAAGAAATACCTATCAATGGTGAGGACCAACTTACGAGATCAATGGATCCCTGAGAAACTTCCTTGAAAGCTCATAAACACACGATGGCATGTTGCTGAAAATAACATGCATATTTTCTTTGCAGGTAAATGACTTAAAAAACACTCACCATCCTCTTGGAAACCAATAGTCAACATCTGATCAGCTTCATCCAGCACAATAAAATTGACTTCGGAGAGATTGAAAGCAGCACTTTCAACCAGATCAATAATTCTGCCCGGTGTGCCAACAACAATGCCTTATACCGAACCCCAACAGACATACTTGATTGATGATTCATACCCCGCCATAGAGGCAAGCACTGCACAAATTTGGCGCGATTCTTTGAACTCTTATTGGCACCTGGTGGGCAAGCTCCAAAATTGGGGCCAAGATCAGAGCAGAGGGAACTCGCTTCTGCCTAAAGAACAGAAAGCAAGACAGATGAAAGGAACAAGGCATAAACTACAAGCCAATCACATCTACAAACATGGTTATTCTGTCTCACACTCTAATTACAAATAGCATGAAAAAGAAAGCATAATAAGCATGTTTTCAAGAAAATAAATGTAAATTATGACAACGTGTCATCCAACCCCGCAACTACGATTCATCCTTCATATTATTTATATGCATTTTTTCAATTTTAGTGCAATAGTAGTTTGCATAGTTAATGAGTTAATAGTAAGCTGAAAGGGTTTAAGTTAGCCGTAAACTCCAAAGTTATGCAGCTCAACCAACATCATGAATGAACAACTGGTGCAAATAAATGTTAGAGAGCACCAAAATAAAGAAACTAAAATATCTTTCCAAAATATGAGAAATATTGGAGTAATGCTAGGTTCACTTTCATCCCCAATCCACTTTCCCATTTTCTAGACAAGAAGACAAAAATATACGACATCTTTTTGTGGGGCCTCTTGTCTAGAAAATGGAAAAATGGATGAGGAGGAAAGTGGACCTAGCATTGCCCTAAATATTGATGAATTAAAAAAGGATGAAAAGGTAAATAGAAAACCTGCAAGGGCTGCAATGCAGTCAAAAAATGAGGAAACTGAATGGTCATTTGTTCTAAATAATGAAAATTGGGAATTAGCTCTAGAAGAAACTGGAATTGTATCTTCACTAAAGTTGAGTTATGATTGCTTGCCATCCTATATGGCAACGAAGGGGCTAAGGCTTGGGTGCACATAGAAAAGCGAAACTCTCTAGACAAAAGAATTTTATAAAAATTTTGGTGTATGGGAAGAAAATGTTGGGGGCTCATAGCAACAAGGTTTAAAATCCTGTTAGGATTTCGCAAAATCCCGGTTTCGTCCAACAACACCAACACCGATATGGTTAGGATTTCGGAAAACACGATTTCGGCTGGGATTTCGGAAATTTCGGGTCAAATTTTGGATTTCGGAATTTCGGCGGGATTTCGGAAATTTGTTTTTAAATAGGTTTTTTTTATTGTTTTTTTATTAAAATTCTGAAATATTTCGATATTTTTATCGAAATTTCACTAAATTTTATATTTATTTTAAAAACAAAATAATAATAATAATAATATAATTTTAATAAAATATTATTTTTTTAATATATATATATATTTAATAAATCCGAATCCCAAATCCTGCTGAGATACCGAAATTTTTTGAGATTCCGGTTCGGGTTGGCCGACCGAAAAATCACCCATAATATCGGGATTTCAAACCTTGAATAGCAGCACCCTAATTTTATACAGTATGGGGATACCAAAAGCAAGAGCTTTCCCAGGTCCGGTGATAGGGTTCCCGTTCATATCACGGCCTTTAATTGCCGGATCCAACACTGCTCTCTGCAAACAAAGATAGTATTGTCAAATTGTCTATTCGATTCTGCAGATTATTTCGCAGAAAGTTTATTAAATTATACTTCGAGCACTGGCTTAAATTAGTGAAAATACACAAGTGCAACCTATCTAGGTCTCCATTGAAGATTTCCTGTTCCACAAATAAATTTCAAGATTATTACATGAGTAAATTAGGCTAATCAGATCTTCAATGGAGTATAAATTATCAAATCTTATTCAGAAACAAAAGAAGAAGAAATCAATAACACAAATTGAAGAGAGAACCTGATTGGGAAAGAGTTCAGTAATTCCAAGATGCGAGCTTCGAAATATCTTCTTCTGGATGCATCAGAGTCATTCCTTCCAGGGGCGAAAGGGAATCCAACTGTTGCAGCGAGGATTAAGGTTATTATTCGAGAAGGAGATTGAAATCTGGGAGAAGTTGCAGAGAAAATGAGTAGAACTAGGGTTTTTATTGACAAATGCTGTTGAAGGAAGAGGAGAGAAGTAGTGTCGCCATTGCTGAACCAAAGATAAAATGTTTGTCCCGTTATCACTTCCGTTTTATGTCCTTTTTGTTTGGGTTTTAAAAATAAATGTTCAGTGACCAAAAAAAAATAAAAAATAAAAGTTTGAAATTTTTTTTTATCTAAAGCTTGTTTAAAAATTAGTAACAAAATATTTGAAATCAGTAGAAAACTTCAGTTACACACCATCGCCCAGTCCTGTCCCAGAGGTAGTGTATCTTTCCTTGGGGGAGGTGTGACTCGTAGATAAGTGACTAGGAGCAACTTTTTAATTACCTCTATTTTTTTAACAGTTTAAATATAAAGAGAGCTCTGCATCACAACATTGTGCGGAGCTCCTCGTTTTTACATTATTCGGTGGCAAAAGTGTAATTATTGTGTTTTGCAAAATTACCCTACCTGTATCAATAACGCCGTGATGTAGAGCTCCGGCTCAAAATTAATCTCTTTTTAAAAATAAAAATAGAAAATAATGATTGTCCCCAACCACCACCCACCACACTACCACCCACCACCACCACCTACCATCCACCAAGACAACTACCTGCTACTGCCACCTCCGGCGCTACCCACCACCACCCACCACCCATCCACTACCACCACCTACCCCCATCCCTACCACGACCACCACAACCACACCACCAGCCACCATCATCCCCTCCCCTCACTACCACAACCCATCACCATCACTAGGGGCGGAGCCAGGTGGGGGCCTGTGGGGGCATGTGCCACCACTCACCTTTTGAAAACCATTTTGTTGTTTCATTTTCTTAGGTCATGGGATTGGGGGGCAGGTGCCACTGAACTTTAGGAAAATATTTATTTTTTGATTTGGAATCATATTTGAGTTCTCACACGTTTCCCTTTTAACCCCATTAATTATTATTAATATCTACTAACGTTAGAATTCATCAATCTAACCTTTGTTTTTAGAAAAAAACGAAAAATTAATCTTAAAAATTAACCAGAGTTAACCCTAAATGTGAGTGAACGGTTTGAATTAAATCACAATTAAACAATATCCGAACTCATATTATTATACTAAATTGTTTAAGAATTTAATTGGGCATACTCATGAGACAAGGGACAGTTGTCCCCAAAAAATATTATATAATATTATTTAAGATAACATAGCTATAGTGCAAGGGGGTAACTGTCTTTAGACTTTTGAAAACAAAATATATATTTTATATCATTTAATTTATTTAACTCGGCATAATTATGAGGTAAAGAGATAGTTGTCCCAGATATAAGGAGAAACAATACTCATAAGATATATACAAAATGTATGGACGAAACAATCCGAGAACTTGGTTGCCAACAAAAATTTCGGGGGCTACAACCCCGAACCCCCTCGACCTATAAAGTTTCATACCCACCTAATTTTTCTCCACAAAATTCATCAACAATTCCCAATCAAGCATGGGTGCCCCACTACTAGAGAATCTTGGGCTCAACCCCTGACCATCACTCCCACCAACACCCGTCATGGATTGGAATGATTTATCTAAATTATTATATTCATCATATTTACACAAATGTATTTTTGTGTCTTTTAAAAAAAAAAAAAACAAGTGATAGTTTAGTAATGTCAAACGTATTTTCCACTTAAAAATTTTGAAAACAAAAGGTCATTTTTGTTTCTAAAAATAAAAAACAAAAAGTGAGTATATCCAAACAGCCCCCAAGCAATTTTTATTTTTTTGGGTAAAGGTAACACATAGACCAATGGCCTGTCAATCTGGCCCTCATGTGAGCAAAAGTGGCAAAATTGAGTGGCTTTTAGTTTTTTCCATCCATATATCTTACCGGCCCAAGTGGCATGAAGGCTGGGCTTGGGCAATACCCACGGCATATTTCAGCTGGCACCTTCCCCATTGAGATCCAAGTGATGATGGAGGCTCATTGGATAGCAACTTTCACCTTACGACTCACATCATCTGCATGGGACCTACTCCTCTGCTCAGGAGGAGATGGAGGCGATAAATAAAGCTAGATAAAGATTCTAGGGCAAGCTTGTATGAAACGGCTTATCTATTCACCATATGAAAGTACAGTATATATACAAGGTGTACAGACATTGAAAATGGAAACTATAATTACAAGATCCACAATTATAGGAAGCAAATATATGGTGATTATCAAGAGTTGATTGAGGATCCTCCAAGCTGTGCTCCAGGCTGTGAATCTGTCCTAATATGCCCCCACAAGAAGGCGCTTTCATCGGAAATGCCAATCTTGGACCGTAAAGAGGCAAATCGATGTTTAACCAAGGGCTTGGTAAGAAGATTAGCAAGTTGTTCATGGGTTGAAACAAGAGAAACTGTCAAAGAGCCATTAGCAACTTTATCACGAACAAAATGATAGTCAATCGTGATGTGTTTCATGCGCGAATGAAATACTGGGTTTGCACAGAGATAAGTGGCGCCGAGGTTGTCACAGAGCAAAGCGGAGCTGTAGGAAGTGTGATGCCAAGCTCGGAAAGAATGTTGGCAAGCCATGAGAGTTCGGCAGCAGTGGAAGCAACTAACCGGTACTCGGCTTCCGTGGACGAACGAGCGACGGTTCGTTGTTTCTTGGAACACCAGGAGATTGGGTTGCCTCCAAGGAAGATGATGTATGCGGAGATGGAAGTGGAGTCATCTCTGTCTCCAGCCCAGTCGGCATCCGAGTAGGCAACGAGTTTGAATGGTTGAGATCGACGAAGATAGAGTCCAAAGTGAAGGGAATGCTTGAGGTACCTGAAACTCATTTGGCGGCAGCCCAATGTGTCTGAGTTAGAGTATGCATGTATTGTGCTAGCTTATTGACCGGGTGGGCGACGTCGGGACGAGTAATGGAGAGGTATTGCATGGCTCCAATAAGACTGCGGTATTGGGTGGAGTCGGCGGAGGGAGTACCATCACTTTTCAAAAGCTTAACTGAAGTAGACATGGGTGTGAGAGATTCTTTAACACCGTCCAGCTTGAACCGTTCAAGTAAATCACGAACATACTTATGCTGTGAAAGAAAAAGCCCAGTGGGGGTGGAGATAACTTCAACGCCTAAGAAGTAATGAAGGAAGCCCAAGTCTTTGATGGAGAACCACTTGGAAAGAGATGTGATGAGATCACCAATGAACTTCTTTGAATTGCCTGTGACAAGTAGGTCACCGACATAGACCAAAAAATAGACAATAATAGAGGCCTGATTGTAAATAAATAAGCTAGTATTTGATTTACAATTAGTGAAGCCATAGGAGAGAAGAAAAGTTTTTAACTTAGTATACCACACCCGGGGCGCTTGTTTCAACCCATAAAGCGCCTTGTAGAGACGACAAACATGAGATGGATGCGATTGAGTGATGAACCCAGGAGGCTGAATCATAAAAACTTCTTCAGTGAGACGGCCATGAAGGAACGCATCATTGACGTCGAGTTGATGCATAGACCACCCACGAGCAAGGGCAATGGAGAGCACCAAGTAGATGGTGGTGGGTTTGACGACAGGGCTAAAAGTATCATGAGAATCAACCCCGGGTCGTTGATGGAACCCTTTGGCTACAAGGCGGGCTTTGTAGCGTGCTATACTGTCGTCGGGGTGTCGTTTAACACGGAAAACTCATTTGCACCCAACTATGTTTTGCTGATTGGAGCGGAGAATGAGCTCCCAAGTAGCATTTTTTAACAGGGCATTGAACTCATCATGCATCACCTCTCGCCATTGGGGGTCTTTTAGGGCTTGCGACACACTAGTAGGTTCAAGGGAGAAAGGGAGTGGATGTTTGGTAGTGTGAAGAGAGTTTTTGAATGGGTTTGAATATCTGGTGTTGAGCCCGAGTGGTCATGGTGTGTGTTCTATGAAGGTCATTAGAAGGAGGTGGAAGAGAAGTACCTGTCTCGGGTTGACCATCATCCGCAGGTGAAGTGGAAACTAAGTAAGAAGAGGAACCTGCCATGTTGAGGTCGACAGTCGATGGCAAAGTAGCGTGAGGGGACTCAGTCACATGATCGTGGGGCAAGATGGAGGGGGTGAAGGAGTCAATAGATTGGGAATGGGATAAGAGAGGATGGTTAGTTATTGGAGAAGATGAAAGAGACGTGGAAGAGTTGGAAGTAGGTGGAGAAAAATCAAGAGAGGAAAAAGGAATGGGATTGTTTCCATTTGGAGAGGTACTCGAATTAGGGAGGTGACTCAAACGGTTGGCATGATATGTGGAGGAATTGGGGGTAAGAGAGTTCAAAAATGGAATGTTGAAATGAGCATGTAGGGAACGAGATGCAGCTGACCATTTAACAGCCATGTGAGAGTCAACTGAATCTCGTGAAGAGGAAGAGGCTGAAGTCAAAAATTGATCCTCGACAAATCGAACGTGATGAGAAATGTAAATTCGATTTGTAGAGGAATCGAAACACTTATATGCATGATGAATATTAGAGTAACCAAGAAATAAACAAGGTTTGGAGCGAGGTTGGAGTTTGTGCTTATTGTATGGCCATAGCCACGGATAACACAAACAACCGAAAACACGAAGTGACGGATAATTAAGAATTTTTTGAAAGAGAGATTGAAAAGGAGATTTATTACTCAAAATTGGTGTGGACAAGCGATTGATGAGGTAAATCGCGGCTTGAAAAGCGTGTGACCAAAATGATAATGGGAGAGAGGCTTTATGGATAAGTGACAACCTGGTCTCAACAACATGACGATGACGCCTTTCGGCAGAGTGTCACGACCATTCGTCCAGCAATGTTTGCATGGCCTTGGTGGTGGCACTATTTTGTGTGTCTTTTGATCTATTGTAAAAGGGTAGTTTAGTCGCCAAAGTCTTAGTGGTATTTTTGTAATAAGGGAGTATGACTCCACCAGCACATAGGATGTTCCTTCTGCCAACTGGTAAAAGGTTTATTTTCCACCTTGTAGGGGAGGTGGTAGTTCACTTGAGTGGGTTATCTTTGCACCATCTTTGATCACCTGCTCCCCTAGTGTCTTTTATTTCTAGTACCTGTATAGTGTCTTGTAACCTTTCCCTGTATGCAATAATATTGATCTTTGCTTCTTTCTTGTGCATTATGGTGTGCTTTACTCTTGTTCTTAGGTAACTGTTTGAATAGGCTGACTTGATCAACGGATTGATCAAGTGCAGCACGGGATTTACCTGGCAACGTAAATTGCCCGTGACAGTTGGTATCAGAGCAAGGTCGTGACCGTGTATTCCAGGCTAGAAGACATGGCACAGGGGACAGGAGCGCGCACTAACAAGGATCGTTTGGATGATTTGGAAGCCCAGACAGCACAGATTGATGGGATGTTGCATAACTTGGTGCATATGGATGACCGAGTAAGCAACATGGAACAAGGACACCAGGAATTGGCCGGATCAGTAGAGACCTTGACCGAGGACGTGAAGGGGACAGTGGATGCTCTCCAGGCCAAGATTGAGGAGCTCTCAAACCGGTTGAATGTGCTTACCATGGCAGTTGGTTCGCACTCTCAGGGCCCTACCGAGACGTATAGTCGGGTGAAGGTCCCAGAGCCTCGCTCGTACAGTGGTGCGAGAGATGCAAAAGAGCTTGAGAATTTCTTGTTCGACATGGAACAGTACTTCCGAGCCGTGAGACAGGAATCAGAGGAAGCCAAGGTCTCAACAGCAACAATGTATCTATTGGGTGATGCCAAGTTATGGTGGCGTACACGATACGATGACATTCAAAATGGGAGATGCACCGTAGATACTTGGGCGGACTTGATGCGAGAGTTAAAAGCTCAATTCTTGCCCGAGAACGTGGAGTACATCACTAGGAGGAACTTGCGACAATTGCATCAAACAGGCGCGGTGCGTGAATATGTGAAGCGGTTCTCGGCCCTCATGTTAGACATCAAGGACATGTCCGAGAAAGACAAGATGTTCTATTTCATGGAGGCATTGAAACCTTGGGCACAGACCGAGTTGCAGAGGCAACGTGTTCAAGACTTAGCTTCAGCACAAGCAGCAGCAGAGCATCTGAATGACTACTCCACAAATGACCCTAACAAGAAGAAGGTGACCTTGACCCATACTAACCACAATAAATCTTCTCGACCATCAAATGGGAAGAAGCATAGCAATGGCAAGTCTGGGTCGAGCAAAGAAGCTTCAACATCAAAGGGTTCGGGTTCCAAGCCGATGCAGTGCTTCTTATGTGGTGGACCACACCGAGTAGCAGTTTGTCCGCAGAAACAAGCCCTCAATGCCCTACAGGCATCAGTGAGTAACTCGGCTATGCACGAGGAGCTGTCCGAGAGTGATGATGATGAGGAAGAGCAACCTAGGATGGGAGCTATCAGGTTGCTTAATGCTCTTAAGACTCAGGGTGATGAGAAAGTGCCATAGTTAAAGGGGCTCATGTTCGTTGATTTGAAGATCAATGGGAAGGCCACCCGTGCCATGGTGGATACGGGGGCGACACACAACTTTGTTGCGGAAGGAGAAGCTAAACGACTGAGATTGAAGCTGGAGAAAGATTCAAGTCGTATCAAAGTCGTGAACTCAGCAGCGAAGCCTATTCACGGGGTAGCCAAAGGGGTGCCTATTGAAGTGGAAGCTTGGTCAGGAAAGACCAACTTGACAGCGATTCCCATGGATGACTTCCAGGTCATTGTGGGGATAGAGTTCTTGCAGGAATCTAAGGCCGTACCAATGCCGTACCTGCGATCGCTGTGCATCTTCGGTGACTCTCCATGTATGATTCCAACAGTGGCAAGCAAAGGTGGAGAGAAGATGCTTTCAGCCCTACAGCTTAAGAAAGGGTTGAAGAAGGGAGAGATGACTTACTTGGCTACGTTGAGGGAAGAGTCTCAACTAAAGCAAGATCCAATTCCGAAGGAAGTGACTGAGGTGTTGGCAAAGTTTGCTAGTGTGATGCCCGACAAGTTGCCAAAGTCCCTTCCTCCTCGTCGAACAATTGATCATGATATAGAACTTGTTCCCGGGGCTAAGCCGCCTGCGAAAGCCCCTTATCATATGGCCCCTTCGGAGCTTGCAGAATTTCGGAAGCAACTTGATGATCTCTTGGAGTCAGGCTTCATTCGCCCCTCCAAGGCACCATTTGGGGCACCAATCCTCTTCCAGCGCAAGCATAACGGGAGTCTGAGGCTTTGTGTGGATTACCGAGCGCTAAACAAGTTGACCGTGCGGAACAAGTATCTAATCCCGTTGATTGCCGATTTGTTCGACCAACTTGGGACAGCCAAGTACTTCAGTAAGCTTGATTTGCGGTCAGGCTACTATCAGGTTTGCATCGCGGAGGGCGATGAACCTAAGACAACTTGCGTGACGAGATATGGCGCATTCGAATTCATGGTGATGCCTTTCGGTCTTAGCAACGCGCCAGCTACCTTCTCAACACTGATGAACCAGATATTCCATGAGTTCCTGGACTAGTTCGTCGTGGTCTATTTGGATGATATTGTGGTCTATAGCTTAACTCTCGAGAAGCATGTTGAGCATTTGCAAAAGGTGTTAGCCTTGCTGAAGGAGAACCAATTGTATGTTAAGAAGGAGAAATGCTCATTTGCGCATGAGCGCATTAGTTTCCTTGGCCATGTGTTAGGTGAAGGAAAAGTGAGAATGAAGGAGGACAAGATCCGATCTATTCAAGAGTAGGAGCCACCTACGACTACCACTGAACTGCGATCCTTCCTAGGCCTTGTGAATTACTATCGTAAGTTCATTAAAGGCTATTCAGCAGCTGCAGCACCATTGACTGACCTACTTAAGAAGGAGCATGCTTGGGTATGGTCAAGGGAGTGCCAGGAAGCTTTCGAGAGATTGAAGCTTACCGTGGCCCAACATCCTGTTCTTGCACTACCAGACTTGGTGAATCCTTTTGAAGTACAGACTGATGCGTCAGACTATGCTATTGGAGGAGTGTTGGTGCAAGAAAAACATCCGGTTGCTTATGCGAGCCGGAAATTATCTGAAGCGGAGCGTCGCTACACGGCTCAAGAGAAAGAGTTGCTTGTCGTGGTACATTGTCTTCGGGTGTGGAGGCATTACTTACTTGGATCAAAATTTGTGGTGAAGACCGACAATGTTGCCGTATCTCACTTCACGACGCAGAAGAAGCTCACGTCCAAGCAAGCGCGCTGGCAAGAGTTGCTAGCGGAATTTGACTTTGAATTATAGTACAAACCGGGTCGGTACAACAATGTTGCCGATGCCTTAAGTCGCAAAGCGGAACTTGCGGCCCTAAAGAAAGTGATGCACAGGAGTGTGCAACGGGTGCAGTCTACCATGCATGATAAGATCCGTGAAGGGTTGAAGATCGATCACCAGGCAAAGGTAATTTGGCCACTAGTTGAAAGTGGCAAGACTCGTCGCTTCTGGATCAAAGATGGACTTCTTTACACAAAAGGAAGCCGCATCTTTGTCCCAAGAATGAAGGACCTAAGGAAGGATCTTATAAAAGAGTGTCATGATACTCTTTGGGTAGGCCATCAGGGATGACGTCGCACATATGCCTTGCTAGAACGGGGTTACTACTGGCCTCGTATGCGAGATGACGTTGCAGAATACGTGAAGACTTGTGTTGTGTGCCAACAAGATAAGGTGGAAAGGAATAGGCCTCTTGGGCTCTTGGAGCCATTCTCTATCCTAGGAGACCATGGGAGAGTGTCTCCATGGACTTCATTTCGGCCTTACCAAAAGTGGAGGAGTTTGGGTCGATCCTGGTGGTGATCGACAGATTCTCAAAGTATGCTACTTTCATCCCTTCACCTTTGCACTGCTCAGCAGAGGAAGCAGCTTACTTGTTCATGAAGAATGTGGTGAAATACTGGGGTGTGCCTCAGAACATTGTGAGCGACAGAGACTCAAGATTCACGGGAAAGTTCTGGTCAGAATTGTTCAAACTTCTCGGGACCAAGCTCAACTTCTCAACAATTAGTCATCCTCAGACTGATGGCCAAACCGAGTGTTTTAACGCTCTCCTTGAAGAATACCTTCGGCACTTTGTCAGTGCCAATCAAAAGAATTGGGTGAACTTGCTCGATGTCGCTCAATTTTGCTTCAACTTACAATAAAGCTCTTCTTCCAACAAGAGCCCATTCGAGCTAGTAATCGGGCAACAACCACTAACGCCTCATACAGTCGTTATCGGTTATCAAAGAACCAGCCCTAGCGCATACAAGTTTGCCAAAGAGTGGAACAAGAATGCAGACATTGCCCGAGCTTACCTTGAGAAAGCCGCTAGAAGAATGAAGAAATTTGCGGATTCGAAGAGAAGGCAAGATAAGTTCAAGGTGGGAGACTTAGTGTTGATAAAGCTAAATCCAGTTAACTTGAAGTTCTTTCGTAAAGGCAACAAAAACTTAGTTCGCAAGTACGAAGGACCATTTCCCATCACTAAAAAGGTGGGAAAAGTCTCCTACAAGGTGAAACTGCCTGAGTCATTTTGCAGATATCACCCGGTCTTCCATGTCAGTGTGTTAAAGCCGTATAATGCAGACAAGGAAGACCCCACTCGCAACACTCCGAACCGGCCTGCAGCTACCGTAACGACCGTACCCCAAAGAAAAGTTGAACGTATTGTTGCGGATTGTCATGTCCAAGCATCACCAACCAGGCCCGCGCACATGGAGTATTTGGTAATATGAAAAGGGCTATCCGACGCCGAAGCTAGTTGGGAACTAGGCATCACCCTTCTCCCCTTCCGAGATAAGATTGAAGAATACTTAGCGAACAAGTCGACAATGGCGTCAACTTAACAAGTGGGGGAGTATGTCACGACCATTCGTCCAGCAATGTTTGCATGGCCTTGGTGGTGACACTATTTTGTGTGTCTTTTGATCTATTGTAAAATGGTAGTTTAGTCGCCAAAGTCTTAGTGACATTTTTGTAATAAGGGAGTATGACTCCACCAGCACATAAGATGTTTCCTTCTGCCAACTGGTAAAAGGTTTATTTTCTACCTTGTAGGGGAGGTGGTAGTTCACTTGAGTAGGTTGTCTTTGCACCATCTTTGATCACCTGCTCCCCTAGTATCTTTTATTTCCAGTACCTATATAGTGTCTTGTAACCTTTCCCTGTATGCAATAATATTGATCTTTGCTTCTTTCTTGTGCATTGTGGTGTGCTTTACTCTTGTTCTTAGGTAACTATTTGAATAGGCTGACTTGATCAACAGATTGATCAAGTGTCGCACGGGATTTACCTGGCAATGTAAATTGCCCGTGACAAGAGGCCACATGTTGAGGAGTATACGGAGGAGAAATAAGGTGTTGAATACCATGCGATTCAACAACTGATTTTAAACCACTATATTCACGTCCGCCATCCGTATAAATTGTAACAATAGGTGTCTTGAAAAATGTTTCGACCATAGCCTTGAATTTGGTGAAAATTGAATAAACATTCGATTTTTTTGCCATTGGAAAGAGCAGGAGTACTTGGTAAAGTAGTCAACAAAAATTATGTAATATGAAAAACCATCCATTGATTTCACCGGGGAGGGCCCCCATACATCAGAGTATATGAGATCTAAATGGCCTCGACTGTGAACAGTAGACATTCCAAAAGGTAGACGATGGCTTTTGTTACAGAAGCATGAATCACAAACAATAGAATGACTAGATTTGGACGAGTGGACTGGAAGATTATGATGAGAAATAAGATAATTGAGTATCTTTGACGACGGGTGACCAAGTCGGTGATGCCAATTGTCGATAGACGTCTTGACACCAACACACGCTAGTTTTGCTGTCGGTATAGCATCCTGCATTTTAGGCCACTTGTACACGTTGTTCCCATTCCAACCGCAGACGAGGGTTGCCCCCGTTGTTAAATCCTTCACAACAAAATGAGAGGGAAAAAATTCAACAGATGTTTGATTAGAGTTACAAAATTGGGAAACGGATATAAGATTTTGTTGCATAGAAGGAACACACAGCACATTGGATAATTTAAAAGATGTAGAGGGAGTAGAGATATTAGAGGAACCAGTGTGAGTAATGTGTAGCCCAGTACCATCCCCAATGACGATGTCGTCGGGTCCTTCATAGGTCTCCTTCAAGGAGAGATTGCTCAAGTCTGTGGTGACGTGGTGCGATGCGGCTGAGTCCATGAGCCAATTGTTGGTGAAAGTGGAGGCACCAATATTGGTGTGATTGGCTGTGGGACTTGCTGCTCTCAAAAGAATATTTTTAGCATGGTAGCACTGATATGCCGAATGACCTCTTTTTTCACAGAATTGACACACCACATTCGGATTTTTGGTGGCCGAATTGTTGGTGGTAGAGTTCTGTCCATGGTGCTGATTGGAGTTGCCATTGGTATTGCGCTGCTGATGATTTCCCTTCTTATTGTTGGGATTGCTATTTCTGTGGTTGGAGAAACGGGTGTTGTTAGCAGTGAAAGGAACAACCGAGACAAGCGATTCTTCCCTTTTGAGAAAGGCTTCATATTCGACGAGCTTATCATAAAGCTCTTCAAAGGATATCACAGAATCTCGAGCCCTAAGTGCTGCTGGAATTTCTTTGAATTCAGGCCCCAAACCATTGAGGACATGAAGGACAATAGTGTCGGCACCGAGAGGAGCACCGACAAGAGCCAAGTCATCGGTACTTTTAATAGTACCGAGATATTCAGAAACAGAAGAAGATCCACGAGTAATCTTCATCAAGCTCTCTTTTAGACCCATAATTCGGGTGCAAGAAGTATTGGCATATTGCTTTTCAAGTCGTGACCAAGCCTCCTGAGAAGTCTTTGATCGAGACACCATAGGAGCAATGGTGTCGGTAATAGAACCCAAGATTGCTAGGAAGAGCAACTTGTCTTGATGAATCCAAAAGAAGTATTCTGGGTTTGGTGACTTCTTGCCATTTTCTTCAATTGTTGGTGACGGGCACAGATAGGTTCCGTCGACAAAGCCAACCAGCCCATACCCAAGAAGCAGGGCATCAAGCTGTGCTTGCCATGACGAATAGTTGGAGGATGTGAGTTTCAGTGGAAGTGTATTTGAATTGATGGCTATTAGGTTGTTTGGAAGGGGCTGAGAAGAGGAGGTGGTTTGGATTATTGGAAGAGAGGAAGAGGCAAAACTTTCTGTGGCCATTTGATTTTTGAGGGACTCGTTGGAGCTCTGTGGCTCTGATACCATAAAGATTCTAGGGCAAGCTTGTATGAAACGACTTATCTATTCACCATATGAAGGTACAGTACATATACAAGATGTACAGAAATTGAAAATGGAAACTACAATTACAAGATCCACAATTATAGGAAGCAAATATATAGTGATTATCAAGAGTTGATTGAGGGTCCTCCAAGCTATGCTCCAGGCTGTGAATCTGTCCTAATACTAGAGACACCCCTCACCTTAGGCAAAGGGAATGGATTTCGTCTCGCGCTTGCAAATGAAAATCATCTGGCCCTCATCCCACGGGTCAACACGTATCTTTTAACATTTTTTTAACTATGGTTAAGATTCATTAACACTTAGGTTCAACCATGTAACCTTATTTTTTAGAAAACACTATTATAAAAAAAAAGTTAACCATAACAGTTAAAAATTTTAACCAGGATTTGAAAGGCAGTTTGGTCTGGCGAGGACCAGACCAAATCTAATCCCTAGGCAAATGTCCTCAGTATCCCAACGTGGTTTCTAATGTTGTACCCTAACATGGTGAAAGATAACAATAGACAGAAAAAAAAAACTTGGAAGTCACAGAATTTCAATCCCATCAATTTAGTGCCTTCACACACACGAAAAAAATGGAAAATGTAACAGCAATCATGTCAATCATGTCTCACCTAAAGGTTAAACTACTTTTTAGTTAGCTGATGCACATAAGAGATGGATGCACATGACCCATACATAAGCATGCCATCTACTCATATTAAGCAAGCATGTCATAAGCGGATTTAGAAATTCTCTCCATTTCTTAGAGAGATTGTACGCATTATCTCTGTTATATAATATGTTAAAAAATGAGCGAAAATCCAAATCCATTTATGAAACATGCTTGCTTAATATGAGTTGATGGCACGCTTCTGTGTTGGTCATGTGCACCGGTCCCTATAAAAAAAGTGGCATGTGTTAGGGTTTTTCTTATTAAATAAAAACCTATGTGGTCTGGCGCAATCCTTAGTTTTCAAAACTCGGATTGTATTGCTGTTAATAGAGAATGTTAAGGATAATGAGTCCCACTAAAGAGATGTAATCAAACTGGGACTCTTTAAGTGTTATTAAAGCTAACAACATGGTCAGGGTTGGCGACCGTTAGATCTTTGGTGTGATCCCTCTTAACCTTTGGATCTTATGATGGGTAGGGTTCCAAGGGTATATAAAGCAAAGAGGGGGTCCCTCTTTTCTCTTACGTCAATTGGAAGCCCCATTGAATCAGACCTAAGGAGAAAAGAGAAGACTCTCTCATCCCTCTCAAGCGCCGAGAAACACAGCATCACACCGTGAAGGGAATAGGGAAATTCTAGCGAAAGGTATGAGATTAACTGTTTCAATCCTTGTTTGCTTTTGATTATGAAATCTAGAAAAGTTGATTGCATGGTCTAGATTCAGGATTTGAATAATCTTGTTTTGTTTTAACATTATTATTCTTGAATCCCAACAATTGGTATCAGAGCCCAGGGTTGACCTTGTGATTAATTTTTCTTAATAATCAAATCTAAGTAGGGTTTTATTTTCGGATTTAAATAATCAATTTTTTAATTAATCTTGTGATTCGGATTAAAGGAAATTGAGAAATAGAAATTTAAAGGTAAATAAGATAAAGAAATTGATTTTCGGATTTGATAATCAATTTTTGTGTTTCCGAATTAAGTTGAATAAATCCGAGTGATTCCGTTTTAAAGAAGATCAGAAATAAATAAATAAATAAATAAATAAAAAGGTTTTCAACGTTTTCGGTTGGACGGCGATTCTGCCGCCGTCCGTCGCCGGTAGAGGATACCGGCAGTAGGGTTTTGATCGCCGGTGGGTGGCCATCAGTTTGGCACTGGCGACAGCCGGTAAGGTGACCGGTATGGCCCCCACCAAAGGGTTAACAGTATACGGCGTTAGGGTTTGGAAATTAAAAAAAAAAAAAAAATTGTTCGGGTTAGGAAGATAGCGTTCACGAGGGTCAACCCGACCTTGTGACCCGATCCAATACCAAACCCGAACCGGGTGGATCTGAACGGACCCGAATATAACTTGACCCGAACCATATAGCACCCGATTCGAATGGGTCATAACCCAATCCGAATATATCGAACCCGGTTCACTAGACCGGAACGGTTCAACTGGATCAAGGCCTGAACCGGAACGATGGCTGAACCAGACCGAACCGAGCGAAACGAGAACCGGACCGCGTAAGACCGTCGAACCGCGCGCGCGTGATACGCAGAACTCGCATGTGATTAATTTCGTGCGCGTGAAGCACAATCCCATGCGCGTGTAGCGCACAACCTGCGCGTGACACGCACTACCCGCGCATGATCCGCGCGTGTAACTGATAGAACGTGTCCCCTGCGCGTGACACGTCCCCAGGACACGTCCAGGACGAGTGTCCGACCTTTCCTGAGGTTTTTGGGTGTTCTGATTCCGTTTTGGGGTGCATTTAGACTTCTGAGCACTGTAAAGAGATGTTTTAGTGCATGAATATTATTTTCCTATGATTTTGACATTAAATAAAGGAAAAACTTGATGTTTTTACCCAAAATTAATATCAGGAATTAAAGTTAGATCATCCTATGGGGTTTAGGTTTGATCTGTAAGGCGTTCGTTCGAATGGTCATAACCAAAGTAGGTTAGATTGTCTTGCCCAAAGGTGACCGTCCTATGGAGATTATGGTTATTCGAATTTAGGGATTTTAGTCTCTTTAAGATCGCGAGTTTGCACTCACCTACATTGAATAACTAGTCTTGCCCAAAGGTGTCTTGGGACTTCTTGTAGACTGAGTGGGGCAGAATGATTTGTGTGTGGCGGTGAGAGAAGGATAACCCTCTTGCCCAAAGGTGTGGAAGTGTCCTAATCAATCTAAAACGTGATAGATCAGTTCTGTGCGCGACTGTTGTTGCCAATTGGGGGGTGAATTGCATGTCGAAATCTCTTGCCCAAAGGTGTGATTAGATGATGCACCCACCTGTCCCGGTAAAGTGGAAGTAAGCAATCTTAAAGTAAACCACTTTAGCTATCCGGCTTAACCCCAACACCGGATTAGAATCATAAAGCTTAAATAAAGTCATGCAAGGACAAGTATAAAGTAAATTATTATAATTTGTGCAATAATTTGTTAGACATACCATAACATAGTAAAACATTGACATTTTCAGATATGGATGAGTCTGTTGTTCAGAAACATTTGACTGGGATTGAACCTCTGAATGGTTTAAACTATAGTTCTTGGAAGATGCAGCTAGATATAGTTCTGGGTTGCCTTGATTACGACTTTGTCCTACTGGAGGAAAAGCCGGTTACTCCCATTGCTGAGTCTTCAGATTCAGATAAGTCTTTGTATTCGAAATGGGAGAAGGCCAATAGGATGGCCATGATGATCATTAGGGCTTCTGTTCAAGAAGCCATCAGAGGTGGTATTCCTGCTGCTGATACTGCTAAGGTTCTTCTTGAGACTATCAAGAAACAATTTATGGGATCTGTTAGGTCTCGTCAGTACAGTTGTTTGACTCAACTAATTTCATTGAAGTATGATGGTGCTGGAAATGTTCGGGAGCACATCTTGAAGATATCTAAGTTAATTATCTCTCTCAGAGAGCTTGGGTTGACAATTGAGGATGACCTCATGGTGCATTTGGCTGTAGCCTCACTTCCAGAATCATTTGATGCTTTTAAGGTTAATTACAGTGCACAGGATAGGAAGTGGGATCTGCATGAACTGATAGCTGTGTGTGTTAGTGAGGAAGAGCGCTTGAAGCGTGAGAAAGTTGAGTATGCGAACTTGGCTGTGAATTCTGGTAGTAAGAAGAATTTTAAGAATAAAGGGTTCAAGAAATCTAATTCACAGAATTTCTGGCAAGGACAAAATTCAGGACAGAGTTCATGTCATAATTTAGGACAGAGTTCGGGACATCAATTTCAGGGAAATGATAATACTGAGGAACTAGAGGAGATTGAGTGTTTCTTCTGCAAGGGGAAAGGTCACATGAAAAGAAACTGTTTCAAATATAAGGATTGGTGCAGGAAGAACAAAGGAGTTCATTCATCGGCGAAGCGCCAAGGCTGATGAACTGCTGATTTTTGAAGAACTCTACACCAACAGTATTAGAGGCTGTTGGAACTTGCTGATTAGTATTAGACTTTGTTTCTGGTTTTTACTATTAGATGTTATTTTCATTGTGCCGTTGTTTAGGCGAGATATTATTGGATTGGATACAGTTTAATTTTATCATTGAGGGGAGTACACTCTCCATCAGACATATTTTTCAGACAGTTGGTAGTAATATATTAGTAGATGATCTTTATTAGCTAAACTTGGACTCGTATTTTATATCATTCTTGTTGTATGTTTGTTAACATCAGACATATGTTAAGGTCAGTGGGAGCAGGTTTGTAAGTTATATTTTGGATATCAAGATTACCAGAGATCATATTTCTAGACGTTTGGAGTTATCTCATAGGATTTCAGTTTGGTTTACAAGAGATATATCGAACTAGAAATTTAAAAAAATTATTCAGACTCTGATTTTGCTTGATTTCAAGATAGTTTGAAATCCTCATCAGATTCTGTGTTGTTGCATGTTTGGATTGTGAACCCATTAAGTAAAGAACTCTCCACAAAATTTTTTTTAAAGAACTTGTCACTAGAACCTTTTAGAATCGTTTGATTCTTTTATTTAGTGAGAGTATTGTTCATTGTTTTATATTTCAGACATTTATATGATATACATGTCATTGTTTTACACTCTCAGATATTGATATGTTATGGTTATGCAAATTAAATAATTGATGCATCATTTGATTATGTTATGTTTTGACTGCACGTGCAAAAGGTAAAGACATTAAGTGATGGACTTCACATGACGGATGTCATTGATGTCAGGTTTGCCCGAGAGCCTCGCACAAAGCTCTCAAGTTGCTTGGGCTGAACATGGTTGGGCACCATGTTTGAGGCCTTCATTCTGGATACAAGGTGATGGACTTCACATGGCGGTTGCCGTAAAGTATCGGAATGACATGCATATGCTTAAATGCATGTAGCGTGGACAATTTTTGGACGTATACATTTTGATCACATAAGGTTGTGTATAGTCCATATCACACCATACCTTGCCACCATAAAGAACCGCTCTGAAACATTAGTATTACTAGCTGTTTGACCATGGAGTGGCTTGTATCATAGTAAATGAACACTAGTAGATGCTAAATGCTTCCATGATCACCGTTAGTGGTGCTTTTGAATCAAAGTGACAGTTAAAGAACACTTAATTCTCGACAGCAATATTTTTCAAAATTAAAAGAGTGGTCACTCATGTTTTTAAGGTTGTTCAATCCGAAAAGTCATTTTATTTTATTTAAGGATTGCTTGGACCAAGTGGGAGATTGTTAGGGTTTTTCTTATTAAATAAAAACCTATGTGGTCTGGCGCAATCCTTAGTTTTCAAAACTCGGATTGTATTGCTGTCAATAGAGAATGTTAAGGATAATGGGTCCCACTAAAGAGATGTGATCAAACAAGGACTCTTTAAGTGTTATTAAAGCTAACAACATGGTCAGGGTTGGCGACCGTTAGATATTTGGTGTGATCCCTCTTAACCTTTGGATCTTATGATGGGTAGGGTTCCAAGGGTATATAAAGCAAATAGGGGGTCCCTCTTTTCTCTTACTTCAATTGGAAGCCCCATTGAATCAGACCTAAGGAGAAAAGAGAAGACTCTCTCATCCCTCTCAAGCGCCGAGAAACACAGCATCACACCGTGAAGGGAATAGGGAAATTCCAGCGAAAGGTATGAGATTAACTGTTTCAATTCTTGTTTGCTTTTGATTATGAAATCTAGAAAAGTTGATTGCATGGTCTAGATTCAGGATTTGAATAATCTTGTTTTGTTTTAACATTATTATTCTTGAATCCCAACAGCATGATCTTCCTCTTAATGAGACGATGATTTGTACTAGCACTCCTGTGAGGAAGAAGGGAGTACAGTTTGGTGCTAATTTGAGTCCGATCCCATCAATTATTCTAATTTCTCACACGGTGTACTTAAGCTCCAATAATTCATCATCATAAACTGAACCTTATGGAACAAGAAACTGACGATAATATAAAAACCACCCAAAGAGTAAGCCGTAATAGCTCAGCTTTGTTATACAAATTAATCAAATATAAACTAGGACTTGGTACTTGCACACTTAGCTAAGAGAGATCGAGGTCACCATCTACTTTCATAAATTTTCATGTGCAAATGTTGCTGCGCATAGGTAATCAGCTTGTCAATTTCCTCGCGATCGATGCGACCATTCCCATTGGCATCGGCTTCTTTTATCCCCTGGCGGGCCTTCCACCACCCAAACCACACCTGCAGGTTATGGAGAGCCTGTTTTAGTTCTTCGCGGCTAATACGTCCATCCTTGTCCGTGTCAAACCGGTTGAGCCAAGCCTTGAACTCGTGCACCGACATGTCTTTGTTGGGCGTCACCGGGATACAAGACACAATTGCCATCTCTCCTTCCCTCTCTAGATCAATCAATCGCCTTCTTCCCCGCAATAGCAATAGCAATAGCAATAGCAGCAACACAATTCTAGTGGAGTTTGATGTCGTTTCAGCTCATACTTCAAGAGAGTCGTGGTGGAGACCCGAATATGCCTAGCTAAGGCCTTCATCTTCACGTTCCCTTTCTTTTAGCATCTTTTACCATTTTTAACTACTTGCTTTCTTTGTTCAAAGCAATCCAATTTTATTCTTTGTAATCGTACAAGCGAATTTTTTTTTAGCCGCCTAGGAGACGGGGAATTACCACCCAAAAAAAATAAAAATAAAACCCCTACCTGTTTATTAGATAAAATAATGAAAATTTTAAGAAAACAAAATGGGGACATAAAACCAAAACCCCTTAATCAAATAAGCAATTACATGATACAAACATTTCCAAGACCCAAAAATTCATCCAAGCAAAGATAAAAGCAATATTGGATCACCAAATGATGCATCATGAACATTCAATCAGCATGGAATTCTCTATATGGAGCATATGGTAGACTAGATCAGACGCATATAGTCGTAAGATGTATGGATATTTTCCGAACCATCGCCCCGTTGAACCGTCTGATCAGATCCGAGTGTCTTAAATTTTGTCGAAATGTATCATGAAAAAGATAAAAATGATTTAAAGTGTATTAAAATTCTCGAGAGTATAGATTTCTTCTAGATATTGTATGAACCTTTACACAACCATGTACTATATATGTATCCAGCTTTCTCCTATACATCAGAATATCTTTCTAGAAGTTCGTTGGGACTTTTCTTTCTTTTTGCCCATAAAATTTTTCGAATTTATACTTTCTTTTCAATCCACCAATTAAGAAAAGATCGAAAATTATGGACCTTTTAAGTTAGTGGTGTAGAATAGATTACGTAATCTAGCTATCCTCTCTCTTAAATATACCATATTAACGAGAGCTCCCACGTTTTCTTAACAAGCTTCGCGGGCTTTTTCCTTAATAAAATAGTAATACGCAGGTATTAGACCAGTTAGTGGTCTAATTCTTAATATAATTAAAAAGATTCAATCTTCATCTTTATTTGAACTTATCTCAACTTTTCTTCGAGTGCAACAGACTCGATTTTCATTTGGTTTTTATAGATGGAACTTCTTCTGCACTCGAAGATGGAATCCTTAGGGTGGCATCTATAAAAACTAAGGACCTCTTGGTTTATATTTGGTAAATTACAGCTTCTCCATCGTTGAACCTATGAACAGGTTACGCTATCAAGTAGCAGCGAGATTGGATGAAAGTCAATTGTGATAACTCTCCCAGAGTTCGATCACAGCCACAGGTCAACACGCGTTCCTTTTAATCCCTATTAATTGTGGATAGGATTTAATTTGGCTCGTCATACCAAAATCATCCTGCCTAAGTTCAGTGTCTGACATGTGGCGATAAAAGGGAGATACGTCATTTCATTTCCCCCTGTTTTTGACTTCTCTCCGTTTGATATCTTCTCCCATTTTTATCGCCACATGTCAGATGATTTTGGTTTGGCAAGAGCCAGATCAAATCCGATCCCTACTCTGAACTTAGGCTAGATGGTTTTTGTTTGGCGAGAGCCAAATCAAATCCGATCCCTATTAATTGTGGTTAAGATTCACTATCCCTTAAGGGTTCAATAATATACCCTTGATTTTTAGAAAAAATATATTAACCTTTAGGGTCAAAAATCTTAACTAGAGTTAAATATTTTTTTTGAAAACACCAAGGTTAAATATGTGGTTTGTGTAAGGATACCCTCAACATGACTAAATATCATATCACAGCCAATCGTGATTGTACTCCTGGAGAGTTAAATCACACCCATAGGTCAACATGTGTAGTACCTATTAACTATTGTTAAAATTCACTAACTTGGGTTCAACAATCTAACCTTAGTTTTTAGAAGAAAAAAAAAAATTTAACCCTAAACCTATGTTTGGTTGTTGAGAAAATAAGTAAAAACTTAAAAAAGAAGGAAAATTGGAGAAAACATGCCTAAAAATTGTATTAGAAATTAAAAAATATATATTATGTTCTATGTTTTTACCTATTTTCTCGGCAACCAAACATAGCATAAAGGTTAAAAGTTTTTAACTAGAGTTGAAAAAGTTTTTAAAATATTTTTTTCTAAAAACCAAGGTTAAATTATTGAACCTTAAGGGTTAATGAACCTTAACCATAGCTAATAGGGGTTAAACAAGGACACGTGTTGACCTGTGGGTGTGATTGAAGAGTTCAATCGCCATTGGCTGTGATCTGATCTCACAGACTCTATCCAGTTATAAAAGGTAACCAGAAATTGGGATGGCAAATGGTGGGTTGGATCAGGGAAAATACTTAGCCCATAGAGTTGTACCCAAATTCAGCCCCTCTCAAATGTTCTGAGTTCAGGCTGAGCCCGAGTTGGCATGAAGTTCTGCTCATATATGCATTCAATTAGTGTTCTATCACCCTATTAGAAATTTTAGATTTAGACTTTGTTACTTTTATTCTCTTAGATGTAGTTGTAAATAATGGATATGTTTAAACATGATAGGGTTGAAAATGATTATTGAGTTTAAATCTTACTCATAAGGTTAACAACCTTCAGTAGCATTGTAGGGTATCTTTTACTGGATTGGGTTCGGGTTTCTTTTTAACCCATTTATAAATGGGTCGATTGCAGGTTGAGGAATATTGAATCTTATTATGAAGACTCATCAAATCTTCTTCTTTATTATAATGGGAGAGGCAGGCGTAGCTTGAATTTTCCAAAATTCCTATATTACCCTTATATAAAACAAAACTTTAATTTAATGTTTTACTTTCATTCCCAAACTACCCTCATCTATCTATTTAAATAATAGAATCACAAGTAATCGTGATTGAACTGGGGGAGAGTTCAATCACACCCACGGGTTAACACGTGTCCCTTTTAACTCTTCTTAACTATGGTTAACTCCTTCTCCTCACTCTCACGTGCATCACACCTGCCAAATGCTAGTCAACATCTAAAAAAAAAGTTAAAAAAAAATATCTAAAAGATAAGAGGACGGTGGTCTTTGGGACTATGGGACCCATTAACACAAACTACGAAAGGGCTCATTTTGACAAAATAAGACACTATTTAAAAAAGCTATCTAAGAAGATAGGCGTACCAAAGAATTCCAATTGATGAGGTGGGGGCATCCACACCACCTCATCAATTGGAATTCTTGGTGAGCATTTAAGAGGGTCGGGGCATCCACACCACCTCATCAATTGGAATTCTTGGGTACGTTAACTGGTGAGCATTTAAGAGGGTGGGAGCATCCACACCACCTCATCAACAGGAATTCATGGGTACGTTAACTATTTCCCTATAAATTTATGTGCTTGAGCATGACCCAAGTAACCATATAAAAAACCTATCATTGTCAGTTGAACCTAAATTAGAGATTTGGTACATGAGAATTATGCATATCCATTGATAGTTGGGTCTTAGCCACAAGTCCTATGAAAGTCATGGGAAGTTTCTTTGATTATGACTGGCCATGGTGAATAAAAAGGGTTTGTAAATCTTGATGATTACATGAACTCATTCAGGGGATATAGCTTGTTAATTTTTTATGTGGGGGGTAAAAGTTTATTATTATGGGTTTTTATTAAAATTTGGGAAACTTATTAGCCAGGGAATTATTTGGGCTGCATTCAAGCCAGGCTGGTTCATCAGCCTAGCTCAACTCATTCAAGTCAAGCTCAATTTCGTATTTTAGACTTGAATGACCAAATCAAGCTTTTATTTGAGCTCTAATGATTAAACAAGCTAATCTTAAGCCAAATCTATTTGATTCAGCTTGGCTTGGCTCAGCTCGGCTCAAAGCTTTGGCTCAGTTTGGTTTGAGCTTGGCTAAAAGTATAAATATATATATTTTTGATTATGTTATTTATATTAATATGTAACAATACTTATTAACTTATGATAAATAAGTAGAGGTAATAATAATAAAAGAAAATTGGAAAGTTAAAAACAAAAACCGTAAAATTAACTCTCTACTTCTAAACTAAGTAATATTCTTAAATCTGATTATTGTATATGATTAGATTAATTTTATGTAGTTTATTGTATTCTAATTTAATAATAAATAAATCTATTAAAATTATATAAAAATTGATCAAAATAATCTTAATATTTGAATCAAGTTTGAGCTAACTCAAGCTCTGTTGGGCTTAAACCAATTAAATAGGTGAAAACATGAAAAAGAAAAGAAAATTTTAAAATTTTAATACATAGCATAAAGGAGCTTTCTTCTTTATTAGAAAGCCATTACAAACCTACAACATCTTCAAAACATTCACCCAAGAAATGTACTCATATCCACATGACAATGGAAAAACTGCACCACCAGAGGAACATCCAGCTCCAGGCCCTCCAAATAACAATCCCACACACCTTTACACTCCTCCTCGATATATATCCTCGACCATGTTCCCTCCAAATAACAATCCCACACACCTTTACACCCCTCCTCGATATATATCCTCGACCATGTTCGTTCAAGTTCCCAGTACTACAAGACAGTGGTCGACTGGTCTTTGCCATTGTTTCGATTATCCTGCGAATTGTGAGTACTTGAAAAGTCTGAACTGAACTAGCTTTAATGACTCATGTATGACTATTAATCGCGTTTTTTTTTTTTTTTTTTTTGAAGGTGTGATCACTTGCTTTTGCCCTTGCATCACATTCGGGCAGATTACGGAGATAGTGAATAGAGGTTCCTCATGTAAGCCACCTGAATTGACCATACCCATATGTTACTTAGCATGGTTTTAATGTTGGTTTTGTGGTGCAGCTTGTTTAGTGAACGGTAGGGCATATGGGGTCCTAGCTCTTACAGGCTTTGCATGCTTGTATTCGTGCTTTAATCGCTCCAAATTGAGGGGTCAGTATGACTTGGAAGAGGCACCTTGTGCTGACTGCCTAGTTCACTTCTGCTGTGAGCCTTGTGCACTGTGTCAAGAATACAGAGAGCTCAAGAATAGTGGATTTGATATAGGAATAGGTAAGAGTCAGTGAATCTGTACTTCTAAGTTCTTTCTCATTCCATCAAATATATAATACATCCCCAATTCATTTAAATGCTCTTTTGGATAAAATGTGAAGATTTATAATACTGTTCTTTCTATATATTACTGTGATGGATGTCTAATTCGATAAACTAGTGAGAATTCATGGTGTTTGGATGTAGGGGAATGCCTAGTTGGTTATACTTTACCCGGTAGAAAGTATTACTTATCGTTTCTTGGACCCGACTAAACTCACTCCATACGCTGTCTGCATGGTTTCTGCTGGTGCAACATCATATTCTATCAAGGATGGTTTGCTTTCAATGCTTGATATGGTTTTGGCACTGAAAAACTGCTTCCAAACATTCCCTAATTCTTCTCATAGGTTGAAATTTATAAGAGTGATGCTATCCTGTTGATATAAAACAATATCCAGGCGTGTAGAGGGTGTACTTTCTAAGGTAGTGTCACCTAATGCCTCCAAAAGGCATAAAATGGTAGGTCTTGCACATTTGCTGGCTGAATGGGCCCGTCTGAGATCATTCTAGCAGTGTTTGGTTATGGGCACAAGTTTATTCTGAATAGACTTGCACCTTGACGAGTCTATTCAATGTTTGCTACTACATTTTTTTTGGGGTGCAGAAAATATTCCTGACTCCCAATGGAATAAGTTCTCACCACCCAAATGATGTCTTTGTTGGATCTGACCAATATATGTCATTCCTCCCAAACCCTCTTTGATTATGAGATCAAAGGAAACACTGTTTTGTTAGATAGGAGTGATTATGTTGGATTCATTTATTTAGCTATTGGGTTTCTCCTACTGAATATGAAGGTTGGAGAGCAAACATGGACAGACAAAGCCGTGGAGTTACAGTAGCTCCAATTGTGGAAGGAGGCATGGCAAGATAAAAGGAAGATCTCAGGCACCATTGCTGCTACTTTTGTGCTTATGTTGTACATGTGTGTAGTCCAATTGTGGGAGGCATGACAAGATGAAAGGAAGATCTCAGGCGCCGTTGCTGCTACTTTTGTGCTTATGTTGTACATATGCTGTTCTGTAGTGCCTCTGTTGTACATATGTTGTTCCGTGTGTGCTTGTCTAGTCATGTAAGAAACATTCCCCATGTCATTCTCAAATCAGGCAAAAAACTGAAAGAGAAAATTAGGAGGGAATTACAGCGCTATGGCAAGATAAAGTTCCTAATTATAATTTTAAGTCCCACTTACTATAGCAACCGAAAGTTTCTTCCTTACGACACCAATTTGCAGGATCACAGTCAGGAATTCACCACCTGAATGTATAATCTGATCTTCACAGAAACAACACATATAAGTTTAAAATTTTGGATAATTTGATCTTAGTGAATGCTAAGTCAAAATAGTAAGATACTTATTTTTAGTTATATTTGTGTAGGTTTACGGCACGGCAATAAGCCCATGTAATCATATTCAAGTGACACTACCTTGGCATCTTTCAGCATAGTCTGAAGTTAAGATGTTCATGTTCAAGTAGCATTGAGCTTCAAACCAGGACATTCTAGTTCAGTGTAATAAGAACCAAACCACAAGTGGTGGTTTAATCTATTACAAAAGGATAGCTCTAGGACAACTTCATAGTGTGCGTCATCGTGTTCATTAATTCATTCATGTTAATCAATCCATCCCCAACAGTATCCACCCGCATGCCACCAAGCCGCATCTCTCCCCCAGCCTCCTCAGCACCCCCAACAGTTCCTCTGTTCTTATCCTCCCATTTCCATCTAAATCAAACATCATATCCACCGACTTTAACCCACCTCCCTTGTGCACATCCATAAACTCTTCGAAATCAATGAACCCAACTCCAATCTATCCTCCTCGGTCCAATGTCAAATTTATGAAAACATTGCTTCATGTCAGCCACATTTGGCTAGAAATCCCGTGAAAGGCCAGGTCCATGTCTGTACCTGGCCTTCATATATAAGGTGGGAAATAGCTCCTAACTTACTGTGTAAAAGACTAGAGATTCTCATTCTATATCAGGAGAAGAAAGCAAAATTGATTTTGATTTTTTTTATTCCTCAATCATTCCATACAACTAGAGAACAAGAGATTCTAAATTCATGAATACAATCCAAAAGAAGCGAAGGATGAGAGATGGGCAAGGGTGCAAACGAAACAGAAGAGAAAAATAAATTCTGAGTGTAAGACGTTAGATTACATTTTCTTGATTCTCTCCACCCTCCTTTTGATGAAATTTCTCTTCACCATCCTTTAAGTGAAAGATAACCTTTAGCAAAGGGGAAATTATCGTGTTTTCGATTATTCTCCCTCCCAGATTTTAGGGCGTGTTCTTTGCCTGATTGTGGATTGGAGTTCCATCAATCCGTGGGGTACGGAAGTAAGGGATTTGCTCCTATTATGAGGTGTCTGCCTCTATCAGTGGCCAGAGCCGTTTTTTAGTTGTTTCTTGTTGCTCTTTATGCTTTGTGTTTCTTCTTAGTTTGCATCTCTGTAAACTGTTGTAATTCTCGTTTTTTTAAATATATTCATTCTTTTTACCAATTTAAAAAAAAGGGGGGGAAGCAAGTTGTACAAAGAATTTTTTTTTTAAATGCATCGAGCAGTAAAAGAAGATGAGATTAAAAAGGAAAAAAGAAAAATAAAGGGAGAAATACTTGAGTCAGAAATATATTTGGGTCAAGGTGGTTTTCCATTATCCAAATCCTCCATCACTTCAATATCCTTCCGGGCTGTAATCTTCTGAACATAGCCTGCATAGTTGATAACTTCAAGTGTAAATTTTAGGTTCTAAGGATATTGTAGTTCCAAAATCCAAAGAGAGCTGAAGGAAACAATTAACTTGTATCAAATTATACGCAAATCTGCTCACTTTAGTTATTACGACTATTCCACATACCTATCGAGGAAAGAATCAATCTCATTCAATGAAACACATACACCAAGAGCAGACCAAGATTGGAAATACTAAGAGCTGGTTTGAGAACTTCTGTTATCTACAATTTCATAGAGTATCCACATTGTCATTATCCCAATAATATTACTTGAGAAGGAAGATTATTCGATTGGCAAACTACCTCAAACCTTAAAGGGAATGGACTAACCTAGATAAGAGATTCATAAGTATTAGGGAATATCTTATTGTAAGAAAGTGAATGAGATACAGTGTATCATTATTAGTGTATCTCTTCACAATTAGATAGTATCAATTGTGAAGATATACACTGATAATGAATTAATGATACAGTGTATCTCATTCACTTTATTACAATAAGATATTCCCTAATAATAAGCCCCACGAAGTTAACATGATTCTTGTTTCTATGTGAATGGAAGAGATTTTAAGATCCCTCTTTACCTCAATATTAATCAGATGTGCTTATTCTTACCTAATACAAGCAGATTACATTAAGATTGTAGTGGCCCACTGTAGAAATTTTTGAATCAATCAATAAATTTAATGATCAATAATACAGCAGTTGGTCTCTGCAATTAGTCATTTATCATTTCAATGTTTCACGAATTTTTAGCAACTCAAGCTACTTACTAAAGCTTCTGTGAGAAAAGATATTGCCAAAATTATCTTTCAGTTTTAGCAGCCAAAAGGAAGCAGCTCCCGGTAAAGGAAGAGTGTCATTATGTACTCTAGAAAGATATCTGAAGCGATCAAGTGGAGCGAACGAATGGTCTTCCGACAGCAAAATATGCACATGCAAATCGTGGTTGTGGTACTCACCACTCGGTATCACCATATAGGAGATATGAGAGCCAAAAGCTACTTGACCGGATAATTATTCACTGGGCCATCCTCGTCTCAGGTTTTGCAAGTCAGCATATCAATTGGATCCCTCCAAAGGATAATGATACTAATTCAACTTTGATGAGTGCTCGATGAGCATTCCCCCTTCCGCCATTGGAGACGTGTTTCAGGATAAGGAGGAGAGGATTATACAAGTGTTCTCAAGGCCTATTATGGAATGCTACTCTAATAAAACCGAGCTATTAGCTCTTCTCAATTGCTTAAAATCACAAAGAGATTATTCAGGGAGAGAGATTATTGACAGACTCAAGTAATGTAATTAGTTGGTTTTTTCTCAGGATATGTAATTATTTGGGTGTTCTTCTGATACGCAATTAGTTGTGCTTCAGGAAAGAAGCCAAGATCTTGGAGATTCTCTCACATTATCAACCAAGCTAGAGAGTTGATCTAGAACAAGAAATCTCATTTACCCTTGTTCTAAGGTCAAAGTAGTGACACCATGGATTTCCTTGCAAAAAGTGGTGCTTGCAAAAAGTGGTGACTCAAGGGAAAATCTTTGTACTGTCAAATTGTCATTATAATCTTTGTCTATTTTCAATTACTAAGGGTCTGTCCTTTTGTTGCGACTTATAAAGACCGGCACTTTGCAAGTTTTGACATCTGGCAATATGCATTTTCTTTTGAAAACTAGATGTAAGTGCTTTTCATCTCTTGGGTTGCAATTCCCATAAGACTTTAAAGTTTAAATACAACAAAATAAATGATTTCAAATCTCATAAAAAATAATAAGACTTGAAATCTCACAATGCTAAGAAATAATTTTGTTAGAAACCTTGACAAAGTAGCTCAAATTTTCTGACCACTAACATGACAAAGTGCAAAGAGCCATGCTTTATAAGTCTCAGCAAAAGAATGGACCCTTATCGCTCTTTCTTCTGTTTAATAAATTTTAGTGTTATTGACTAAAGATAGATTAGTTTCCTCCACCCAGCAATTTCAAGAGTTCAAACTAGCTCTTAGGAGTTAAGATTTCATCCTCAAGACTATATAAGGTTTTGACGATAAGCTTATCTCTTAGGAACAAGGATCTTATGGCAAGGTGGTGACTGTGCTTCAATCATGAATCCCTAGTTGCTTCAGAGCCTAATATTACTCCACCAACAATTGTCACTATAGAACTACAACAAATCCACCATTTTATGCAAACATATTTCTACCATTTTTTTTGTTCCTGTTGGATTCTACTCTTGTTGAAGAACCTAGAGCCCTTGGATTCTAATTTGTTAGTTGAAGCAACCATTTAGAAGCATCCATATGTTGAAAACAAAGTTTGTAATACATATGTTGATGTAGGGACTTAACCAATAGTCCCCAAAAGTCGCTACCTATGAAGCATGGATACTTTGAATAGGTCGTCGTACCCGTATCCGATACGTATCGGATACGGATATGCCTCCGATATGATGGGATACGTATTTGATACGGCTTAGAAGTATCCGATTAATTTAAAATAGTTTATTTATTTAGGACACAGCAAGGATACGATCAGGATATGTCACGGTTCCATTCAGATGATATATATATATATATATATATATATATCGTACCCAATGGTTATTTTGTAATTATAATACAAAATATAGTATTATTATTTTATTTTTTTTAAATACAGAAGTATCTTGGCCGTACCCGTATCTTGTTTTTTTAGGTTTCACGTATCGTCATACCCATATCGTATCATATCGTACCCGTATCCCGTATCCGTATCCGTGCTTCCTAGGTCGCTAATGATGGGAGGTTTGAGATCAAATCCCTTCTCTCATGAACCAGGCAACCCAGTCGACACATCAAGCTATTTGTTTTATAAATCCAACACTCCCTAAACTATGAGCGTTCCTTCTCCGATCCCCATGACTTTCCAACTCAGAAAAATAATAATTCTTAATTTCATTTCACAAAAACCTCAAACGTGTATCCGGACATAACAAAACTGTCAGAACATATAGAGAGCCCAAGAAATTGGATGGAACAACATAATCCTGAACTTAAATTATATTTAAGTGGTATATTTGCTCTAGTTTTTCTATCATGGTGGATAAAAATTGTCTGAGTCAAGTGATAAAAAGAAATGAAACTGAACACATTTGATAAAATTATGAAATGACAATGAATAGAAAGAAGAAGAATAAGAAGATTACCAATTCCAAGACAAGGTATGCATTTGCAGATAGTCTCCTCCCTCTTTTATTATAAGAACTGATGAACTCAGATCCTTGACAACTCCGGCACTCTCCAGTCCATTCATAAACCACTTCCTTACAGTCCTACAATTCCAAAATACAAATCATTAAGGGCCATTGTTTTGCGAAGACTTAAAAAGTCCAGCACTTTGCAAATTTTGTCATTTGACAATATGCATTTTCTTTTGATGAACTAGATGTATCTTGGGTTGCAATTCCCGTAAGACTTCAAATGTAGCAAAATGTATGATTTCAACTCTCATAAAAAATTATAAGACTTGAAATCTCATGATGGAAATAATTAATTTTGTTACGAACTTCACAAATGACTCAAATTTCCTACCTCTCGTGATGGTACGAATTAATTTTGTTAAACTTTTACCATGACAAAGTACAAAGTGCCAAGCTTTATAAGTCTCAGTAAAAGAAGGGACCCTAATTTTATTTTTTTATAAAAAAAAAACCCCAAAAAAAGGGGGGATTTGATCTTAATTCAATGTAATTCATGTTGTAAAAGGAGAAAGAAAAATCAGACCTGAACTTGGGGATCACAACGAAGGCGTTGATGGATCTCATCTGGTGGGACGGGAGAAGAATCGGGATAAGTCATGGGGAGAGGAAGAGCGTCGCCATTGTCAGCTAAGTAGCTCTCCCTGTCGCGAGACCCAGCGCTTCTCTTTCGAATTCAACCTGGTAGGATTAACCGTGCTCCGCTTCGATCCATCGACGCCATTGCCGTCCGAGTCTCGATCGAGACGGACGCCATTGGAGGCATCGACGGCTCCCGGAAATTGAAACCGGCGAGAAGGGGTGGGAACGGCCGGGAGGTCAGCTGCCCGGCAACGGAGAGTAGAAGTCCAGAGCTTGAGAGAGGAGGGAAATGGGGATTTGGAGTTAGTGTTTGTCAGCAACATTCGTTCGTTTTGAGATACAGTTATTGAACATCTCTCTTTCTCTCCTCTTCTGAGTCTGTTTTTCAGAGAAAGCTGCGAGGAATGAAGAAATAATAGACAGGACGGAAAACTTCTGTAAGCTGTAAACAGAACGGAGTATATCCGAATTCTTATCCGATTATATATTCGACTATCCGAATTCTTATCCGATTATATATTCGACTATCCGAATAAATATCTGCTTTTAGTGTACAAACTCATCGGTGGACGCGGACCACGCCCCCTTTTTTAACAGCCATTAATTATGGTTTAAGCCCTATGGTTCACCCAAGGGTGTCAATGGGTCGGGTTGGCCCGCGAGCCCACCTGGCCCGGCATGCTCTAGGCCCGCCCGGCCAAGCCCGATTATTAATTTATTAATTGGGTTGGGCTTAGACTTGGGCTTGGAGTCTAAAGCCTGTGACCCGTTTCAGTAGACTTCTAACTGGGCTTAGCACGTTTAACCCGGTCTGATTAGGCCCGTTTAAAAATTTATAGGCACAAAATTGCACATGATTTTTTAATGGGCCGGCCCGGCTCGGTTCGGCCCGATTAATAAGTTGTTGGCCTAGCCCGTTTATTAATTGAGCTTAGTCGAGCCTTAGTCGGGCTGGCCCATTGACACCCCTAGGTTCACCCATCCAACCTTGGTTTTTGAGAGACAAAAAAATATTAACATTAATATTAATTTAGTTAAGCTTAACCATAATTAAAAGGGATTAAGAAGGACACGATGGTGGACTAGATAATGAAATGCAGGTCGACTAATCACTGCTCTTAAATAAAATATATACATGTAACCATATACCATCACAATACTTGAGATTTGCTTACTTACTTCAACATATAAATAAATAATCATTTTTAAAAACTCATCAAAAGATGTTTTTTCATGAATAATTTGCGAACTCAAAAGAAAATTTTGTGGAATCAAAGTAAAAAAAAGGCCGAACCCAATGAAAAATTTTGTTGAACCCAAAGAGAAAATTCACGGAATCAGAGCAATTGAGTACGATAACATATTCACTAATTTTCACTAACTGTGTTGTATAATCATTCACGATTGGGCATAGTAGACAGCAAAGGGGTAACCCTATATAGACTATACGAGAGAAGCACCTCAAATCCTTTACACTAACTCCTCTACAGTAGCTGTGAATTAGGAGTGTCTTCAAGCCAAGCCTGATCAAAAACTTTAGAAAAGCTTCGTTTTTTTTAGCTCAAATTTTCAATCAAGTCGAACTTAAGCTAAGTCCAACTGGCTCTTTGTTTGTTGGCTCAATCATTTAAATAAAATAGATCGATCTTATAGAAAGAGTCAATAAAGAAATTTCATTATATTCCAACTAAAATCATTCTATTTCTTACGTTATGAGTTGCTCTAAGGCAAGATCTTTTTATGAATAGTACCTCGTTGGACAACCAATATATCTATGTTTCTCTTACGTATCTACCTAATACCAAAACGTCTTATTCTTTGATTCAGCTCGACTCGAAGCTCAGCTAAATTGAGGCTTGATTTGATTTGAACTCTACTTGGCTTAACATATTTTATAATATAATAATATATATTAATAATTCATAATATTTTTAAATATTATTAATAACATATTGATACTATATATAATAAAAAAAAAACATATATTTTTTACTCCGCTAGTCTTCAATGCACCTCTAGAACTATGGTTTCCGTCCTCTCAACATGAAAAGTCAACATGTGTCTAACTGTCTATTAATCCTACTCGTGGGTTTAGAAAAATGAAAAATCTCGCGGCCAGCACGTGTCGCATTTCTGAGTGTATTTTACGTAAATGACGCAATTCGATTTGTTGCAAACAAAAAGAATGCAAAACTTTCCGCACCTGATCGAGCTCGCTCTGGTATCTGATAAGGTGGCTTTGTGTCATCGACTAGCTCACGACTAATTTGCTCTCAGATTGTGGTCAAAAGTCAAAACACCTTTCCTGCTTCTCCTTCTCATAAATATACAATCTCTTCTCCAGAGTCTCTAGAGAGAGAGAGAAAGAGAGAGAAACTGAGATTGTACAGATGAGTCTGGTCTGTGACGAGAGGTACGTTCCTCACGTGTTCTTGCCCTATTTTTTTCCTTTTTTTTTTTAACATCTATTTTGTTTTCGCGTAGATTGAAATATTCTTTTAGGTGAATTTTCAGGGAAGGTTTAGATTCAAGAACGATTCGATTGGAATTTTCTATCTTGTTTCCAGTGAATCGGTGTAAGTTAGCTTCGTCTCTTCCCCCAACTGTTTTTTTCTATGTTTTTTGGTTCTAATATAGTGTTTATTATCATTAATTTTCATAATCTCTATGAAATTATGCAACTGATTCTATCATTGCAGTTGAAAATTTCAGCTTTTGGTAATTTTTTTTGTCAAGGCTTCTTGATTTTTGAAATGATCAGTGGAGTAGTGTTTTGATTTGAATTGTCGAGTTTTGATGGATGATCAGCTAATGGATGGACTCTCCACATATAATTGGGTTACTAGGGTTCCTTAATATCGCAGTTCTTTTTATTTTTGTCCACTTTTAAAGGTTTTTACAGATTCCATAAATGTCAATTGTTGATGATTTGTATCCATTAATTGTAATTTATCACAATATATACTTCCAATAATGGGCTGAATTAACGGAGAAGATTAATCTAATTTAACCTACCAGGAAATTCGTTGCTTTAAGAAATTAATCACTACATGATGAAAATCCTTTTGTGGCTGTGGCTGTGGTGTGGCTGTACGAGAAAGATCACCTCTCCGCAAAGACAACTCGAGCTTGGGTGTTGATGTCTACCTCGTGACAGGTTTGGGTCTGCTAAACAGCTCGACCTACTAAAAGACTAAACTAGGTCAACACTGTCTATAGTGAAATAAATAATTGATATGATGACAGTGTCCGTTATAACCGAGTTTTTGATCTTCGATTAATTGATTGGCAAACACTTTTTTGAATTCCTTATATTCTGAATTTATAGAAAAGTTGGAAAGCCTATTCATCTCATTAACAATATTTAATGTGGCATAAAAATAACTCACAAGTTGGGGATTTAAAAAAAAAAACATTTATGCTAAAATCAACTTAACAACCTCTACTTGCATCCACACCCCTCCGCTTGCTCCAATTGTGGGGTGTGGCCTCTCTTATGACTTATGAGAGAGGTCTGGGAATCCATTCCCATTTCCCACCGGGTGACAAGTAGCAAGAGATCCACTCCCCAATGCTAGCCACTAACCAATGCTACTAACCATAGGTAAATGATATCGACAGAAAAAGATTAAAAAAAACCCTCTGTTTGCATCCTTTTTGAAAACTTTTTACTCTTCATAAGTTCTAATTCCTGTCTATATGTAGTATGTACATGTGTATGTATGCTTATAGGCAGGGGGAACATGCAATGGCAGTGGATTCGAGAGAGTCTCTGTGACAAAAATAATGTTTTGGGTATTTGTATTCCAGGTTTTAGGTTTGTCAATTTGTACAAAGGAGGATTGGGAATTGGAGAAGAGGGCATACATATTTCCTAATAAATTCTAAGTGATGTAATTTTATCCGTCATAAAAGCTAATTTGTGTTTGGTTGGGTGTGATTTTAGCGGGTATTAACACTCGCAAAAATGCCCCTTTAGAAGGTGGATACTAGTTGCACCAAACACAACCCGTGAGATAGGGAGTACTGAGTAGTGTAGCACAAGAATGCATGTAGGAGCGACTCAGGATTTTTTGACTTAGTGATAGTTGGGCTTCTATATGAAATAGATACATTCATGATGAAGACCTAGATGTCCTTCTGTAGGATTTGTCAAGAAGAGATTCTCTTCATACGAAATAAAGAGAGGATTCTATGATACTTCCATCTTGTGTGCCATGGGTATCCTTCTCCAGCTCTGTTTCAGTCACAAAACTGAAGATCAGATGTGTATCTGTTTATGGACTGAAATGAATACACAACATATGCTCAGAAAAGAGCATTGAAGGTTCTCCATTATTACCCTATCATGAGATAAAAATTAACTAACTCATCACTCTTCCATTAACCCATTAATAATGTAACACATAAGACATGATGGTCTTCCTAATCCTTCATCCTATGTGAAAATCATGGTTGATAGGTGTTCATTTGGCACTCAGTCAGGATCTGTTTCTCTTCTCACATGATCACTAATCAGTACTTAGCCTTGTGGATATTATATCTCAAACCTTCTCGACCATGCTTTCTCTTTTTCCCTATATGTTTTCGGAAAGTAATCCTCTTCCTATCCTAAAAATGGCTTGATTTGTTTGGAACTTTGCATATTCCTTGTTCGCCATTCCGGCCATGGCCTCACTTGCTTTACTCTGTTTGGAATCCCCATCCTCCAATTTACATATCATTTTTCTTATACTTTTGACTGAAATTTGATTCCTTTCCATCCCTCTTAAGTGATTAAACCAATAATAGGGTGAAATGAGTAAACTAGAGAAAATAAAACACAATGAATGATTAATTATCACACACAAAATTATCTTTTAAGAAATGCAGTGAGTGTCACCTGAATTTTTCTGCGGTCACTCATTCACTCATCTTACTTAATTTAATGTACACAACTGCTTAAGCTTGCGATAGTTCTAATTCTACCAACTAAGCTGAATAATTTTAACAGGTTTGATACTGATCAATCTCCTGTCTGTGTGACAGCTCATTTCCCCCTTTTTTTCTTTGTTCTTCCCGTTTGTCATCAGGTTGGAGACTTGATGGTCCTATTTCGTTTATATCTCATTATTCTTTATTTAATCATGAAATGCATAAGCTGCTGCAACTCTCTTCTCGATTAAATGAATTTGACTTCCCATTCTATATTTTTTTTCCTTGGATGGACATGAGTTACATAATTAAGTCGTGAAGAACTAATTGCTCATTATGTTTATTTTGGTGCTGTATATTAGTTTTTACATCCCAGTATTTTTTACACTTGCAGGAAATGGGAGAAATGAAAAAAACTGAAGAAGATTCTCCTCCTGAATCCTCTCTGCCTCCTTCATTATATTCCCAAGATAATGGTCATACTGATACTGAAGCTCCAACTACTCCATTTAGTAATGGAAAAGCAGATCCTGGTCATGAGAGGACAGTGATAGAAGTTTCTGAAATAGCAGCTGTACAAGATGCCTCTGATGGCTTAGGCCAGGACCAGAATGCACTTCTTCTAACAGATAATCCAGTTCCAGCTACATCAATTACCGTTGAGAAATTAGAGCCTGACCATCCGAGAGCAATGATAGAAGACTCTGAAATAGCAGCTGTACAAGATGCTTCTGATGCCCCGACTAAGGCAAGTCCAGTAACATCAGAGCCCAAAATTGAGGAAATTGTTACAGGGCCATCAGAAGCTACCCCGTCAGCTCATTCAGCAGATACCTCAAAAGCCCAACTAAGTGATACTCCACAGCAACCTCAGGACCGTGGTTCTGTTGGCATTTCCAATGTACAGGGTAATGATGTATTATTACTTTCTACGGCGTCCCTTGAAGTGAAAGAATCCATACAGGGTAATGATGTATTATTAGTTTCTACTCCCTCCCTTGAAGTTAGAGAATCTGAAAAAGAACACCAAGTTGCGGAGTCTGATGAGCCCGGTCAATCTGAAGTGGAGGTTGCAGGTGTTGTCAATATAACATCAGAACTTGTTGATCCTTCTCAACGTGTAAAACAGGTCGATGTAAACAGAGGCCTTATTGATACTGCAGCACCTTTTGAATCTGTTAAAGACGCTGTTTCGAAGTTTGGAGGAATTGTCGATTGGAAAGCCCATAGAATGCAGATTGTGGAGGTATAGATGCTTCTCTAAGAATATTATATTAATATCTAACCTTGCCACTATCTAACCATAATCCTGATGGCTTGGCTAATTCCAGAAAATTATTAACCTATTCTTCATTAAGTTACGTTGACTTCTAACAAGATGATACCTATAAAATTATCTCAGATTTTCAAAATTATTCTAAAAGTTTAATTGAACAAATAAAGCATATAAGATTTTCAAATTTTATATAGAGGTTCTATTTTCTGAGTATGGCCATCTTTTACCTCTCTTTTTTGGAGCCAAACCGCATGTAGTTGCATTTGAAATACAATTCCCATGCAATTTCTCGCAGCTACATTTCTAAGAGGACATTTATTTATTGAACAAAGATAAGGACAAGGGATATATATTTTTTAAGCAATTGGCTACCAAACATTTTTATCAAATTACGACATGCCCCCCCCCATCTTTTGATAAACATGTTTCTGTCAGACTGCCTGTGGATTTCTGCCATCTTTACATATCTACCAGAAATAGTTTTAAAATTCTTTTTTGGCTGTGCAGAGGCGCAAGCATATAGAACAAGAACTTGAGAAGGTACAGGAAGAGATTCCCGAGTATAAGGAACAGTCGGAGGCCGCTGAAGATGCAAAGACCCAAGTACTAAAGGAGCTGGACATCACAAAGAGACTCATAGAAGAACTTAAGCTAAACCTGGAGAGAGCACAAACTGAAGAACACCAGGCAAAACAGGACTCTGAACTTGCCAAGCTCAGGGTGGAAGAGATGGAACAAGGGATTGCTGATGAGGCGAGCGTTGCAGCTAAGGCACAGCTTGAGGTTGCCAAAGCCAGGCATGCGGCTGCAGTCTCAGAGCTGAAATCTGTGAAAGATGAGTTGGAAGCACTACATGAGGAGTATACTTCTTTAGTTATTGAGAAGGACATGGCTGTGAAGAGGGCCGTGGAGGTTGTTTCTGCATCCAAGGAAGTTGAGAAGACAGTGGAGGAACTGACTCTAGAGCTGATTGCGACAAAGGAATCCTTAGAGTCTGCACAGGCTGCACATTTGGAGGCAGAGGAGCAAAGAATCGGAGCAGCTATGGCCATAGAACAAGATTCTCACAATTGGAAGAGGGAACTGAAGCAGGCAGAAGTGGAGCAACAGAAGCTAAGCCAGCAACTTCTGTCAGCCAAGGATCTCAAAACAAAACTAGATACTGCATCAGCCTTGCTACTCGATTTGAAAGCTGAATTAGCAGTTTATATGGAAGCCAAACTGAAGCAGAAAACTGGTGAGGAAGAAGAAAATTTGAAAGGCGAGCTTGAAGAACCAAAAAAGAAAACCCATGCGGATATACAAGAAGCAGTTGCTTCAGCCAAGAAGGAGCTTGAAGAAGTGATGCTCAATATTGAGAAAGTAACGGCAGAAGTAAATTGCTTGAAGGCTGCAGCCGTGTCATTAAAATCAGGACTCGAGAAGGAAAAATCGGAATTAGCCACTGTTAGACAGAGAGAAGGAATGGCATCAGTAGCAGTTGCATCTCTTGAGGCTGAGCTGAATAAGACTATATCAGAAATATCTCTAATTCAGATGAAGGAGAATGAAGCCAGAGAACAGATGGTGGAGCTGCCCAAGCAACTACAGCAAGCAGCTCAAGACGCAGACCAGGCCAAATCACTTGCTCAAGTGGCCCGTGATGAGCTTCGGAAGGCAAAGGAAGAAGCTGAGCAATCCAAGGCCGGTGCAAATACTATGATGAGTCGATTACGTGCTACTCAAAAGGAGATAGAGGCCGCCAAGGCTTCGGAGAATTTGGCAGTAGCAGCAGTCAAAGCATTGCAGGGGAGTGAATCAGCTCGAAGCACCAAGGATGATGATGCACCTGCGGGCGTGATGCTTTCTGTAGAGGAATACTCTGAGCTCAGCAAGCGGGCCCACGAGGCAGAGGAGCATGCTAACATGAGGGTGGCAGCTGCCATATCCCAAATCGAAGTGGCCAGGGAGTCTGAGTTGACAATTTTGGAGAAATTGGAAGAAGTGAACAGGGAGATGGCTGCAAGGAAAGAAGCACTGTTAATTGCAACAGAGAAGGCTGAGAAGGCAAAGGAAGGGAAGCTGGGAGCAGAACGCGAGTTGAGGAAGTGGAGGGCTGAACATGAGCAGCGAAGAAAAGCCAATGACACTGGTCAACAGGTGGTAAACCCTAGTAGAAGTCCACATAAAAGCTCTGAGGAGACGAAAGAATCAAAGAACTTCGTTCAGGAACCAGGTACTACCATTCCTGTCCATTCCATGCCGAGTCCAAAGGTATTTGTGCCTGGAAGTAACACACAACTTAGTTCTTCTTCAGAGGTGAAGGTGGTGAAGATGAAAAAGAAGTCACTGTTTCCACAGATTTTCATGTTCTTGTCAAGAAAGAAGGCGTAGGCATTGAAGGAAGTGTAACTCTACAGTGGTATCCATATGCCACCACCATGTTGTAATTTTACTTATTGATTCGTCAGTTTCAAGCCCAAAGAACGACCTGAATTGCTGGAGTTGAACTTCCGGAATCGTATTGTATTGTATATGTTGTTAATAATCCTGGTATGATATCATTTTCTCAGGATTTTGCTACACAGAAATTATAAGGTTGGTGGTTGGGGTGGGGGAGGTAATAAGTTTGTTGTTAGTTCTTGGTGGGTGGGGGGAAGAAGTAATTAGTTAGTATGTATTGTATGGGCTAGCAATTTGAAAAACCTCTTCCTACATATAATGTTTGAGTTTGTTATGGGTTTTCGCATAATGGAAGAATATGGGTTCTCTGTGAGAGAATTGATTTTTAGTTGCTTGGCATTGTTGTTGAAAATTTGAAGTAATCTTCCCCTCGTTCTGAATGATACAGAGTATGTGGATATTATATATATATGACTCTCTCTCCCTCTCTCTCTCTCTCTCTCTATATATATATATATATAATATCATATTTAACTTCTTACAACAATTTTTATTCTTATTTTTTTGGGTACAATACATCCTTAGGTTATTATGTTATTACATTAGTAAATTGGTGGGCATTTCAACTGCCTACCTGGAAATTTTGTTGAAATGTTTTGAAATTTCTTCGTAAAATATAGCAATTGTATTTTGTGATATTTATCTTCTATCAGCCATGAATGTTCCATGATTTTTCTTGAGTATTTATTTGTTTGACCAAAAAAGTCACAAATTATTTGGTGTTTTTTGGGGAAAAAATCAGATAACTATGTACGCCTTACCATAAAATCTTAAGCAGACAGCAAGGGAGATGCAACATACATTGTTGGCCAAGCAAAGAAACACCCGTTCAAAATTTTGCAACTAAGCCAAAAGCCTACTGAGATATATGACAATGAACAGAGGTAAATTGCCCTCAAGATCTATCCACCACGTTCTTGAAGTAGGATCTCCCTCCTCGGGGGTTAAGCACAGCCAACACCCAATGGTGATCATAGTTGAAAGTGAGGTATACCCTTTCACATGCCCACATGACCGCGCTTCCATCTATACCAGCTGCAACGGTTGTTAAGTTCTGGCAGGCATTAACCATGACAGACTCGTACTGTCGTTGTTAGCCAAATAAGCCCGAAACATGTCCCCGTCTCGTTGCAAGAAGTCCTGTCAATTAGATTAAGGTGGCGTTTGGTAACACTGGTCTAAAAAGAAGTGATTATTTGAAAATTATGCTTAGTTGGACTTTAGAACAGGCAAGCCTAGGAACTTCTACCCAGAAAGGGCAATTGGTTGGGCTTGGGGCCCATGCGAATTTTTGTTGGGCTGAAGTGAGGCCTAGAAATTGCTGCCAAGTTTCACTCCCCATTCCCCAATTGGTATTTTGAAATACTACCTAGTGGGGGTATGTTTGAAGCTATATACTAACAACCAAAAAGAAAAGAGATGCAAAGTTTAAGCCCAAGCCCATCCAAAACTATAGGCCAATATTGCGACAAATTCCCACAACCTTGGGCCATGGGCTCTATGTATGCCTAGGCACGGCTGGTAAGCCCATACCAAAAGGTCTCTGTTTTAGCTCCTGGGTACTACTGAGTGGCCGACTGATAAGAGGCCAAATGGACCCACATGCATTCCCAGAAGAGGGCTGCGTGAAAATCAAGTCCGTTATGTGGGGATTACTTGCCAACACATACGCGTTCTGTCCTTGTGCTTAAGAAATTACAAGGAAAGGGTGCTAATGTGGTTGACCAATGACCATATCTGAAACTCAGCTGACTTGCTATTCCAGGTGTTTATCCTCAGAGATCCACATGTAAAAATAGGTCTCATGAGACATGATTACAAATAATTTTTTTTTTAAGAAAATCAAAGAATTCCCATCCTACAAGGAAAATAAATTTTTAAAAAAATCAAAGAATTCCCATCCTAAAAGGCTGCTATATATCTGTTGATGATTCTACTGCAGTAATGAGGGACTAGTTAAGGGGGGAAATTGAGCTTGGCTCGAGCTCCACGGAATTCAATGGCTGCCTTGTCGTAAGCCCGAGCAGCGTCTTCTGCTGTATCGAACGTACCAAGCCAGACCCGAACAGCTCTTCGAGGGTCCCTTATCTCTGCAGCCCATTTGCCCCACGGCCTTTGTCGTACTCCCCTGTAGTTGTTACTCTTCCTCTTCCTCTTCTTCTTCGTCTTCTCTTCTGTAGCTGTAGCTGTAGCGAATAGATCACAACCGAGACAACCCTCGATTTCGCATAGCCGACATTTTTCAATCTCAGAGTCAGGAAAAACTACGTAATCTTGGTCAGAAGTACTGGACGAACTTATTGTAGGGGAGGAATGAGATGCTGTAGCAATTTCCATGGCCGGAGATAGCCGGAGCTCTTTGCCGCCGGAGACGACCTGCTTGAGAGCGGAGACCATAATCGAAGTCTCCTGTTCGGGAGTGAGACGTAGTGAGAGAAAGAATTGCTGGGTTCGATCATCTCCTTCTTCTCGTACTGTACCCATTTGGTTTCTCAGGATATTATCTTATCGGTTTGACTGTTTTCTCTCTGGATTTATAGACTTGTTTTCAGTGGTTGTGTACACCCTTTACACACGGCTTTGAGGAAGGAAGCGGTTGTGGTTTTGGTATATAGATTTTAGACACATGGGGTGATGGGATATGGGTCCCATAGGTGATGATCGGTACTGATAAGTGATAATCAACAGGGACCAATTCAATTATACGTCATCAACGCTGTCAAGATAACTATCAAATTCAACGCTGTTTTACTGACTGACCGTACTCCAGCGCTGAGGAGCTGATTTAATCGCTTACGTCAGGGGAAAGAGGCGCGCTTTATATCATATCATATCATAAAGCCCCACGTCAGAAGAGGCCACACGTGGCTGGCATTTAGCCATACGCCATAGATTTTCCCCTACACTCTCGCTTACGATGGTCGGTTTCCAGGGGAACAAACCATACGGTACTCAAAACCATCTAATAGAGCAGTGGATTTCCCTTTTGTATCGCCACATGTCGGACGCTCATCCTAGGCAAGTCAGTATTTGGTCTTGCGAGAGACCCTCCCCATATCCTGTTGTCCCTTTTAAAAAACATTTAACTTTGATTAAGCTTAATTAAATAAAAGTTTGGATTTTGATTTTTTTTTTACAATCAAGGTTAAATTGCTTAACCCTAGGGTGAGTGAATTTTACCCATAATTGATGAATATTTAAAAGTAGGGTGTGGACTAATGAGGACCACGCCTCATAAGCGAAGGTCTGGTCTTGAGTTCGACTCTTACCATATCCTTGGCGGCAACAGTATAAGGTTTCATGGTTCTCATGGGCTTTGGGCTTATCGGTTCATGTGAGTTGCAAGGCATTGCATGTACTCAAGTTTACCTGGTTTACTCGAAGGATGGGCTTGGGATTCCTCTTTATAAAAAAATATTTATATAAATGGGTTGCTGGAGCAAGTTTGGGCTTCGGGCCCTTTGCTCAATATTTATAAACAGTCGTCTTCGAACTAAAAGAGAGAAGAAGAAGAAAAACTTTTGTTCTGTAGCAAATAAAAGAAAATCTTCTGTTTTGTATGTGAGCACAGGATTTCACTCCTTGAAAAATGTTTCATGGGATTTAGAGTCGCCACTTATTAATTCAGAAGGGATAAGTCCCTGGAAATGTTGGATAAGGCTTGGTCCGCCATCAGGGATCGGGGTAAGAGGTTCGGTTAAGTTCAGGGAAGAGGTTAGGCACCCCGACACTTCCACACATGGTGGTTCCCTACTTACTAGGTTTAAGCCAAAATTAGTTTTAATATTAATCGAATGTCATTTAATGTTTAAGTTAATACTAACCGGAAAAAAGTAAAAGCTAATTAGAGTCGGGCCCGTGCTGGGCTGCCTACGTACTCACAAACGGGGTGAGATCAGACCGAGCGTAGTTCTAGCACTTGAGTCTGTACTAAGGCGAGGGGGTGTGTGTGTGTGCACCAAAAGGCGGTTAATGGACCTAATCTGGTAGATTGGGGTTTTGCTTGACCGAGGTTCGTCAATGTGCAAAGGGGTAGTTCGGTAGACTAGGGTGAGGCCCGGTAGGCCAAGGGTGAGGCCCGGTAGGCTTAGGGAGGTGTTAACCGAGAGGTAGGGTTGCTAACTGGGATTAAGAGGATGTTAACCGTGGTTAGGGTTGCTAACCAGGGTTAAAAAAAGTCCAATAGTTGATTTTTTTGGTCCTTAGTATTTTTATGGATTTTTAGGGATTTTTCCATATTTTTTTGTGGAGTTAAGTGGTGCTTAATCATGATTAAAAGTTAACCGGGGTCATTTTAACTAAAGTTAAGGGTCATGGTCAGTCAAGAGTGGGCCCAAAGGGTATGGCAGGGCCTAAAGTGGTAACCTACCAGGTTTGGGCCCTCCACAAAGCCCGAAATTGAAAAATTACAGAATGGAGGTAATCGGATTTCCTCCATTTCAGTAAAGTTTTAACCAGTGTTTGTGAGGCTGTAACTGGGGTTAGGGACCTCCCCTAGGTAAAGTAAAAGCATGCATAGATAGCCTGATGTGCCATCTTTCCAATGGGCCAGGTGGTAGCCTCTGAATAGGCCAGATGTGGCCCCCACAGGGGCCCAAAGTTTGTAAAAACAGGTCCTATAATGTCGGCAGTTGGACTGCCGACACCCTGAACAGGGTTTTAACTCAAGTTTAGGGTTATGCTAACCCTAGTTAAGCTTCAAGTCAGATTCTGAAAATTTGCAGGGAGCTAGAGGGGATCAAGGACTTTCCAACAAGCCTGGGGTGGACCCCATAGCTCAAGGCATGTGGGCCCCACAGGGGCCCAAAGTTGCTGTGAAAACAAGCCTATATGGTCGGTAAAGGAAGTGCCGACAAGGATTTTTTAGGGTTTTTCAGTAATGTCGGTACTGCTACTACCGACCACTAGCAGTTTCCTCAAAAATGAATTTTTTTCACTGTGGGCTACACAAGCAAGGGTCCAAGTGTTCCCTCATGACCTGGGGGACCCCTAGACCCTAAAAGGGATAGCCAAGCATGGTAAGGAGGGTGTTGCACCCGTATGAGCCTCGAGGTACCCTCCCACACCTAGGACGAATGTGGGGAGGTCCTGTCCTTGGCCGTGAAGGCTAAATGAGCAAACAACAAGATAAATGGGACCCCTGGATCTGGACCAGGGGTCCCTTACAACTGAAAAAGAGAGGGATGAGGGGTTGCCCTACCCTCAGTGAGTGGTCACAGCAGTGCACAGGCAGAGATGGAGGGGTGGTGACAGCCCTGGGGTGGCCTGGAACAGTCCCTGGAGGAGTCTAGGACCTAAGGGAGTGGAGCTGGAGGTTGGTGATGAACTGGTTTTATTTCAACAGGGTTTGGACGTAAAAACTGAATAAATTTGCATGGGGGTGTGGCCTTGAATTTATAGAGGAGATGAGAGGGTGGCCTGGGGTATTTCGGGTATTAAGGAAGTCGGAGGTGAGTCATGGTGGAGGTCCCAAGTGATTGGGGTGGCTGCAGGGGAGCTTGCATATGCAAAACCTGTAAATCTAGGAATGGCGGTAATCGAATTACCGTCATTCTCAAATCAGGCTAATTTGGAATGCAGGTAATTCGATTACCGACATTATGGTTTTATTGCCATTTTGGGCCAAACCCAATCTCACTTGGGCCAAAAGGGAAGTGGACACCTATTTCGGGCATTTTCCGCCCATTTCGGTTTTGGGGGTTGTGGGTCCCACCCATGTGATCCTCATGGGTTGAGGTGAGCCCAAGTGTGGGCCCTAAAGGTTATTGGCTTTAGGATTTTGGGCTTTTGGGGACTTTTGGGTTGTGTATTGGGCCTTGAGCCCATAGGGCTTTTCCTAGGGCTTGGGTTTAGCTAGGGGTTTGGTCTAGGGCTAGTTCTAGGGCTTTCCTCGGGTTTGTCTTAGGTTTTGGGTTTTGAAATACTAATGGGCCTTGAGCCCAAAAGAGTTTACCTAGGGTTTTTAGGATCTAGGGCTCACCTAAGGCTTTTGTCTAGGGTAATGGGCTTTGAGCCCAAGGGTTAGGTCCTAGTGGTTCTAAGGTTTGGGTCCTATGGTTTTGAAATTTAGGTTCGGACGGGGTGTAAAAATTGGGTGCTTACACTGTAGATTACAGTTACTTAACTCTAGGGAAGAGTGAATCTTCTGTTCTCTAAATGGTTTTTAGAAAAAATATTAAAAAGAATTTAACCTATTTACTCATGTGGTTATTTCTTTAAAATATTTTTTTTTCTCAAAATTAAGGTTCTATTATTTAACCATAGGGATGAGTGAATCTTAATCACAGTTAATGAGTGTCAAATAATACATGTGCTGATTTGGGAGGTGTGCATGTACCGCATAGGCGATACATGTGCATACATAGTATCACCTCTTTAGTTAAGTGTTTTCAAAGAAAGTAATTTTCGAACATCTGCCAGAGGTAATCTGTTACCCAAACCAAACTGAGATCAAATCACATCCAATTGGAATTGAATTCTCCTAAAATTCAATCACACCCACAGGTCAACATGTGTCCCTTTTAACCCCTATTAACTATGGTTAAGATTTACTAACCCATAGATTCAACCATTTAACCCTGATTTTTTTTTGGGGGGGTAGGGGGTGGGGAATTAACCTTAATGCTATGTTTGGTTGCCGAGAAAATTGTAGAAAACATGGAAAAGAAAAGAAAATTTTAGATTTTTAATACAAATTTTAGTTGTGTTTTGTCTAATTTTCTTTTCTTTTCCATGTTTTTACTTATTTTCTCGACAACCAAACATAGGGTAAGTGTTAAGAATTTTTACCCTTAAAGCTAATATTGTTTTAATGTTTTTTTCCCTAAAAACAAAAGTTACTCAAGGGTTGATGAATCTTAACCATTAATAGGAATTAAAAGGGACACGAGTTGACTTGTAGGTGCGATTGAACTATGGCGTTGACACCCCTAGTTCAACAGAACTGACAATCAAATAAAGTAGGTACCCGTACCATCATTGTTGCTGCACGAAGCCATTACTCAGGAAACAGGTCCCAGCAAGGTGGGGTCGGATTTGGTCTTACTAATCTGTGCTGGAAAGTGGAAACAAAGTTATATCTTTGGAATGTAATGTCCTCCCCACCTAAAAAAAAAGGAGAAGTTCCCAGAGTGGACAGTGGAAGCTGCATACAAAATCACTTCAAGGTTGATTGCCTGATTCATTTTTCATAGAAAGACTAATCCCAAAACATTATTTGTCCAGGAAAAAAATTCAATTATACAGGAAAACCTATTATACATCAAAAGATGATCAAGCACAAATATGCCTGATCGCCGGTCCCAGCTCTTATCTACTGGAAATTAAAATATTGAAACGAACAAGACCAAGTAATACGTTGAAAGGACTTGTACCTCCACCGTAGAAAAGCTTCAACCTATTCTCCATCCTCCGAATCTGTATTTGTAATGAATGACATAAATAACTGTTCAGAAAATGTGCTAAGCAGATTCTTGACAGAAAAAAAAATTTAATATATAATGTTCCGTATTTTTCTTTCTATTATCTGAAGCAGCAGGATTAAGGCTATGGCCATGCAAAATTCTTACAGGTTTGGGATTTTGATTCACAAATACTACATTTAACTCTTCAGTTTAATAGAAATTCCTATGAACATAGCTGATTTTTTGAAGAGGAAGGAAAGGTGGAAAATGAGGATGAGAGAGTTTTTCATATCTAGTAAAATTGACGCCATCCCATATACCCTTAAGAACCGAGAACATTTCAGTTGCTCTGGGAATATAATCAGTGATAGTTTTTGCCTCAGAGGGAAAAATCACTTTTAAATTTGGCAGAGCTTGCTATATCTTACCTGATCGGATATCTTCTCCCACTTGTCCTCTATTTTTCAGCTGTCTCGTGATCATTGAGCATATGAGGATCCACCAGTATATGTGAAATACAAGTAGTGTCAATAGCATCGTATTGAAAACATAGTACAACAGCGTGGGATAATCTTCTGAGAGATTCAAGAACTCCTGGAAATCATAGCTGGAAAATGGCAACCATCAAAATGGATAAGTAAAGGAGGAACAGTAAACTACAATGTAATGAGATCAGCACACCTCTGATGTGGACAAACCTTGTGGTCTTAATCACCCAACATGGAAAGAATATTAGTCGTAATATGAGCCATGAGATAGCGAAGAGTCCAAAGCCCACACTAGCTGCGAGCTCCTTCTCAGAATATTTGAAAACTTTAGCAGCTTCCAAAAATACATCACTGGCATCATGCAGGGCAAGAATAATTGCACCGATCCGGAAAAACCTGTAAGAGAGGTGATTCATTACTTTTTTCACTCACTGGAAATTTGATTCATTACTTTTTTTTGTTCACAGGAAATTTCCACATATAATAAATATTTATATGTGCATTTGATTGATCTCTGCATAAATGACTACGATCTAAATATTAAAACATCCACATTGGGATGATAAGGTCATCGATCCAATATTAGCTTACCAAAGAAAGAATAGAATCAAGCATCACAGTATCATTTCCACACTATAACTCCAATAGAAACAACAAAAATCTAACGGGAATGGAAATTCTTCAGCATTCAACCACAGCAACACTAAAAGTGCAACGCAGTGTAGTGTGGCTCATGCTACAGACTGTTCACCAAAGAAGATAGCTTAGGGCAAATATTTTTGACTTTGTGCCCATTACCACACAAAGGGAATGCTATAAGCAATCAGAAGTATGAGTATGAATGTATGTATTAGTGCTTTAATAACCGAACATGGGGTCGAACCGATTGGCTGGCCAGTTCCAGTTTGCCAGTTCAGTCCGGTTCGACCGCAGCCTGCATCAATGTTCAAAATATCTGTTATACCTGCAGAAAATATGTTAGAAACATAGTTGCAGAGAAGTTATGTATAGGGTGGGATGCTTCTTTCCTAGGAAATTCGCTTCCTAGGAAGTCAATCACTTTCATCACATCCCATTTAGTGGTCAAAGAAGGCTATATACGTGGGACATGATGGAATAGACCCAAATCTACAACCTAAGGTGTAGAACCTGAGCAAGTATCGTTAGACTGGAACCCAAGGCACCTACTTCTCCATACATATCTCATATAAGAAAATCTAATATGATGGGAGTGACACATGTATATCTCATCATTTTTAGCCACACTTCCCGCTTCTCACTTTGGCTTCTCGCACTGGTAACTATGGTTAGAAAACAGTGTTTAGTCAACAAACCCTAGGTTTTTTCCCCAATCTCCTCTTTAAAAACCTAAATCAAGTTTTTTTTCTCATTTTATACATAAAGGAGATATTAACAATATTTAAATGTTTGTTTTTTAGTTTTCCTGCTGTTTGGCCGGCCATTATGGCCTCGATCTTCAGGAAATTCTGAATCGATGACTCAATCGTATGAATATATAAAATTCAGGATTTCCAATCCTAGAAAGGGAAATGAGGGAAACAAATACTCAATTTGAAGTGAGTAACTAGAATTCCATACTCAATTTCATAGATACATATAGAATTATGTGGAAAGTCATATTCATTGATAGTCTTATGTACGGTTTGGAGGGAGATCTTTCATATCTTTGGAGATCCACCCTACAATATGGTCAAAAAGCCAAAATAAGTGATTAATGTTAGCGCTTATAAAAAGAAAACAAATTCTTGAACCTCTCATGTCACGTTTAGGGATTCAACTGGCCAATTTCGACTTTTTTTAATTAAAAAATACGGGTTTTTAAATTGCCCGGTTATTTAGCAGTTAAAAACTGTAAACCAGACCGGTTCCCAGTTCAACCAGCCGGTCCAGTCCAATTATTAAAATACTGGATTGTATAGAGCCATATCTGCATTCTTGTTTTGCCCATCAGTTTGTTTCCAGCATATACCTTTGGCTGACTCCAAATCCTTTCTAACACATGGGTTCATGTAAGTTGCAATCTCAATTTGTTTATTAAATTTAAGATGTTGTGATATTATCTTGTATGAATTAGTACTAACACGTGTTCATCCAAAGATCAAGAATTGGAATTGTTAACATTTCTCAGCATAGCAGTACAAACTATAAACTGAAAATGCTAATTGTTAATACAATATGTTCCCAAGATAAATTTAAAACGGATAATACTAGGCAGATTAGCTATGAATAGAGTTGACACTGTCTACTCCAACAAACTGGGGCTAATTAATCCTATTAAAAATGGCAACAAATGCCACTAAAACAAGATGGTCCTAGGCAGATTAGCTATGAATAGAGTTGACAAACTTTCTACTCCAACAAACTGGGGCTAATTATTCCTATTAAAAATGGCGCACAAATGCCACTAAATCAAGATGGTCCATACTAATTTGCAGACTACTAACCCAACATTTGGCACAAGTTTGTGAGAACACGCACAGTGCAACTGTGAGATAAGTAGAAAAAGATGATACATAGCACATTTGATATTAATAACCAAACCCCATACAAGTTAACAAGTTAGGAAATTGATGAGACTATCATAACCACAGTACACCTGTTAGCAAGTAGATCTATTTTACCATCACTAGAGCAAATACTGGATACTGCATAGCCACTGTACACTCTTCAAATGTCATCACCCAACAGCTAGCTCTTGCAGATCAGGGAACCTATCTCACTTTTATTTATAGATCACCACCAACTCCACCTGAAAGGGTGAACCTGGTGTAGGTGAAACTTCTTGGACATGACCCCATTGACCAGAAGAAGCCAATGTCACGGTCCTAGATCTTCCCCAAGACTTAGATCATGTGACACTCATACCTACGACCCTTCATAAACAAGTCAACCTAGCTCCAGATAGCTCCCAAGTCATTTGAGAACAAGACAAGATAAAACATCAGAGAAGATATAGGAAGAGAACTTATGTTGCAAATGAGGAGAAAACTTGTAACTTATGAGGAGCCTTGCAAATGAGATCACCCCCTTTTATAGGCAAAACCAAGTGGAATGGATGGCCAGGATCCATCCATGTGCCTTCAGTCACAGTGCTGTGAGTCAGTGCTGTAACCAAACAGTCTGTTATCAGAAATCTGGTTAGCCAGAATCATACAGATCCAATTATGGAACTGATTCAAGTGGGGGCCTACTCTGTTTATTCTGTGTAAATCCAGCACGGATGGTTTCATGTGGGTCTTTACGGGGAGTGTATGGGCAGGCCCTAAACTCTAAATCCCTAGACTTTTGGCAGGAACTGGAAGACGTGAGCCCTAATTTTCAGATCACTACTGTTAAACTAAATGGGAAAAATTGTCTTGGGCGGTCTCAATTGATAAATATGTCTATTGGAGGCCAGAAAAATTGGGATATGCAGAGCTTAAAGAAAAAAATGCTTCCTTGGTTATTGAGAATGCTTTCTTGAATGCTGAGAATGTAAGATTGGAACCCTTTGAGTCAGGGAATGTTGTAATCCAATTGTGGTTGGACATAAATCCCTGCAAGAGACGGCCAAAAAGCCGTATCGTGCAAGGTATAAACGTTTTTTGGCTTGTCAAAAATGACCCTCATTTAAAGACAAAATAGAGGATGGAGTTTGGCTAACCGCTGTTTCTTATGCCTCCAAGCGGAAGAGACGATGGATCATTTGCTGCTGCATTGCCCTATTGTGGGTGAGATCTGGGGTTTCTTCCTTTTCCGAGTCAGGGTGTATTGGGTCTTCCCTTCTTTCTTTATGAAATTCTTATCCTGTTGGTCTTTAGTAAGTGCAGATATAGTGCGGGAAGCTATCTGGTCGGTTCTCTCTGGTGCCATCTCTTGGTCGATTTGGAGAGTGTAATAGGATGGTCTTCAATGATTCTCCCTGTTCTCTGCCTCGCATTTGTCTTCATATCCGCAGGCTAGTGGAAGAATGAATTTCCATCCGCTGAGATAGGGTGGATCTGGGTACTATGTTGGTTTAAATTTGTCTATGGCGTGCTTTGTGCCTTGGTTCTGGGGGAGGCCTTTTTCCTTTGGCTTTGAGTTTATTCTCTTGTAAACTCTTCTTCGTAGTTGTATTTTCCTTTGATTAATGCAATTTTTGGTATATTGATAAAAAAAAAAAAACAATCATAACCATGTTCAAAGGTAGGACTATTGTCGTGTAGGACCACGCGTGGGACATAGATAAAGCAACCAATCCTTAGTAGCAGGCCTTTCTTTAGTTATCAATTGTTCCCGCCCCACGATCAAACTACAGATCATATTTAGTGCTGCTAATTTGCGTTGACATACGTCTGGCTAACCAGGTCTTCTATAGACATTCTTTAGATAGATCAAAATGAAAGGCAGTAAGGAAAGGAAGGGGCCAAATGTGTGTTTGGCACTACTTCAGGAAAGCTACTCATAAGTAAAAGAGGCATCGAGATCGACCCATCAAAAGCAAAAGCCATCATAGAGAAGCCCGCTCCACAAACCGAGAAGGGTCCAAGGGTAGAGGAACATTCTTAGCTATTCTAGAAGTCTTCTCACTTCTCCAAGATTCTTAGAAAATTCCTTGGATACTCCTATATAATATTAGATAGGATTTAGCAACTCTGAAGTCTTAAGTGCAATAATGTTGCTTCAGACCGTGGTTATGGTCTAGCAACTTCACCCTACTATATATAATGTAAACAAGATATTTGGAAATGCCTAAGTTAGGTGATTCGTGATAGTTTTCCTCAGCTAACATGACGACATCCTCATTGTGTCTTCTTCATGGAACCTCCTTTTTTCTCAAAATTTTTTGCTACTTTTAGCTCGCTTGGAGATCCCTTTATGTGGATCGTCTGGGTCTTTACCATAATGTTTAAGATACCTCACATAAAAGGCCATACTTAGTTGAGAGGGTGGCTTCAACTGATACAAGTTCTTCCAAACTCTCTTGGTGATAGGCTAGGGGCCTCCATACTTCCATGACAACTCCTTGTGTTCCTTCCTTACATTTCTCAAAATGTAAGGACAGGAGCTTCACCCTCACTAAGCCTCCATACTTCTGTGACAACTCCTTGTGTGTGGGGGAAATAATGGAACCGACAGAAAAGATAACCAAACACACACACAAAGGAAAACATGAGATATACCGTATACGTGGTTCAGCAATAACATGCCCACGTCCACGGGTCAAGATCTGATTACTTCTTACTTATTCAAAGAAACCTTGAAGAACCAGTACAATAGCACTCAACTCACCTTCTCAATGAAACCCAAAGAAGGATTCCTATCTATCCTACCTTCAACCTTTTCCCTAAGCCCTAGTATGCTTAACCTTTTCTATTATCTCCCACTCCCAATACCTTGTATTGCTTAACAAACCCAAGACCCATAACTACGTATTTATAGGCCTACACAAGAGTCCTAGACAAAATAGAAAGACTCCTCTCGAAATTAGGAGTTACCAAAGCAAATACGGATTTCAAACCATGTTGCACTGCTCGAGCGGCGCCTAGTGCCACCCGAGCGGATTGCTCCAGAGCCTTCAGCCTCATCTTGTTGCGAAACTGCGGTTGCCTCTAGAAATATGAAATCGGGCCACACTTCATCATTGTGTTCCTTCCTGAGTTTCTTGAAATGTAAGGACATGAGCTTCATCCTCACTAAGTCTCCTTCCTTATACTCAATTAGTCGTTTTCTCTACTTGGCCTACTTTTTCCTGCAATTCGTTCTCTCGTCAAGGTAAGTACGTGCCACCTCTGACTTCTCTTGCCTACCTTTGGTGAGATGTAAAGCAGATAACATCTTCTGGCTTACCTTGGTCCATTGCCTCACTGGGACCATGCATGGAGATCCCTCCTTCCTACCATACATTATGGTACACAAGGAGCCCACAAATTGCATAGGCATCGCCTTACACTGGAACTCCATCCTTATAAATGACTGGGTAGCCATCAATTGGGAAATGTCCCTGATTTCAAAGTGGTGTTGAGAAGTTGTATGATACTATGATCCCATCCTCAAGTATTTTGTTATTTTCATTCTCATCCAACTTGGCAATAAGGGCGTTCAAAGCTCTTTGGGCATTACCTAGCTTGATGGCTACCATTACAGATAAAAGAACTGAACTCACACATCCCTTTATTGCCATTCTTTGCTTCCCAATCATCCTTGTGGTACAGACCACATAACTTGGGAATTTTCCCAAACATCTTGTGTACAGTATGCATTATATAATTGAGTTCCTAGACTCTAACCACAGTCCCGAGTAGCTTTATTATTGTGCATAAAAAATGCTAAATCCTATCTAAAATTGTGTAGGAATATTCGACTTGGGTCATAAACCCTTATATTAAAGACACAGTTCTATCCTAACCATTCAACATTTAATTTTGCCTATAAAAAGGGTTATCACCTCATTTGCAATGCAACTCTAATCTCTCAAGTTAAAGTTTCATTCTCATTTGCAATAAAAGTGTTTTTCAAATAGTTACCAAAGCAAAAGGAGAAATCAAAAAGCGAAACGAAAGCAAGAAGCTGGAAATGAGGCACCTAAAATCCTTGGAAAAAGAGAAGTGAGAAACGATTAAAAAGCGACCGAGGAAGCATAGAAGAAATGATCGAGGAAGCGAACAAGAAGCGTTTGGGGAAGCGAGAAAAAATGCATTTGAAAAAACGAGCAAGAAGTGACCCAGAAACTAAGTTAGAAACGATTTCAAAACTATTGGACAAAAATTGACTAAGAAATGAAATGAGAATCATAGGTTAATAAGTCATTATTAATATGAAATAAATATTAATAAGAGAGTTTTTGAGGACTCTCCCTCTTCACCATCACACATATGTTTGCGTATTTGTTTGCTTGTTTTAGAATGGGTTTCCATTCGACATGAAGGGGAGGATCTAGGAATTGTGTTGGGTTGAGTTTGTTTACTCGAGCATGTAGGTAGTCTGTTTCTCAATCTAGAGGGTTCTCTGTATGCTTTTTGTTTATTTCTTTCCTAAGTTTACGTGCTTGCAAATTCTTTATCTGTTGTACTAGTTTTCTAATAATGTTTTGTTTAATACAATCAACCAATTAATATATATATATGTATGAAGTAATTAACTCCAAGTTTATACTTATTACCCTATAGGTACATCTAAAATATAACAAAATACCCTAAAAATAATACTATGCAAGTAACCAAGAATCCTAACTTATAAATTGTCTCCAGGTCGTTTCCCAGGCATTTCCCGAAAAATGGGGACACAGAATCAAGTGAGCTTCTTAGGAAGTGAGCTTCTTACCTTGGACAAGGTTTTCCTGTTGCATCTACGTTTTTTCCTACATCTTCTCTTGTGCTCTTTTCTCGTTTTCAAGTGCATTAAGAAAGTCTTGAGAATTAGGCTGATTGCCTATGAAACATTTAAAAAATAGAGTGTCACGCGGTCTTAGAATTGGCGAATATCCGACTATGAAATCAACCTATGAATTGAATTTTCACCATCACGGGATCAAATTAAGAAAAGTAATTCCATTCATTGCCCATCTAGCTTGTCTCACAAGCCTTTCTACATAGTATTATATTAATAGTTAATCAGTATGCATAAAATCCTCCAAGAATATCACCAATTCCGCACAATGTTAAAATGCAATAGGTACAAGGATGTGTGAAGCGTACACCTATAGGCCAATAGGCTAATGGAGAACACTTAACCTCACATTTTGCCTTTCCCAACATATAAGCATTAGCTTAGTTTTTGTAGCTTTACAAAATGGTGAACACCAAAATCTTTATGAAGTCATATGGAGCAAAGCATAAACCTATGCCTAATTGAAATATCAAACCTTGGTACACTCTACACCAAGCATACATGGGCTTTTGAACCAGTATTACAAATCTCGTTCTCGGGTTTTTATCAGCCAAAGTTTCTAGGGAGATATTCAAATCTGAATTTTTATCGAGTATTTCTCGCCTAATCTCGGCAATGATTAAAAAATATATTAAAATTACAAAAAAGGGTAATAAATATATACAAATAATAAGTTCATAAAACCAAAAACATTGTGTATTTCTCACGATATTTTTAAAATATCAGCTAAATCTCGTGATATTTATGGGGTAATAAGAGAAAATTATATTTTTAACGGGATTTCTACAAAATCGCGATAGAAACAGAGTTTTAGATGTTTTTCTCGGGAGAAATTGGGTATTTCTCGTAAGGTTTAAAAAAAGGGTTTCGGATACTGTAACGGGCACGGCCGAAACTATTACATAACGGTTTCGGCCGTTATTTATTTGTTTTGTTTTGTTGCTTTAAAAAATCCAAAAAATACCAATAAATAGAAAAAATTAAAAAAACATACAATAAATGAGTAACAAGATACTTCTAAAGTCAATATGAAACTCAAAATTTAGAAATAATAAAATTAGATGGGTCGAGGGTTGAAAGTTGAAACATACACAGAATCCCGTCCAGACTCCATATAAGCAGATAGCCAGATACATACACACCTGCTAAGTGCTGAAGCCACAGAATTACAGGCTTACTCATCATATTGTAGCTGTGTGTCGGACTGATAGGTCTGCAAGAGAGATTCAACCTGTTCTTCACGAGTTAACTGTTCTGGGTTTTTTTTTTTTTAAACCCAAATCGCGGACGAGTCCTACGCCCGATACCATTATGTAACGGGCCCATAACGCCTGTTATGTAACAGTTTCGGGCGTTACGCATTTGTTTCGGAATAAACGGGTAAAGGTACGATATTAGGTATAGGAGGCCACCGAAACCATTACGTAACAGTTTCGCCGAGTTTTTTAACCATGATTTCTCGGGAGAGTTGTAACAAAGATTTGAACCAACTCAATGGCCTTAAAGGAAACAATTGTCAAAACACATTCATCTCTAGCTGAGAGATAATTAATATCCTACTGTCATAGTCACCAAGTCATGTTCGTCGATGAGGCTAGGGAAAAAATAAAATATTTGGAGAAAAATCTAGAAACTGTTTGATAAGATGTAGAAATAAATAAAATATAAGATTATTGATTATGTAAAACTATGAACAAATTTATTTCATAATTTAAATATTGATTCGAGACTTTTGCAAAAAGTCCTGAATAATACATGTTAAATTAGCAACTTTCTGAAAAAATCATGATCTTTCAAAAATCCGTGAATCAATCATTAGACAAAAAAAGTAGCAAAATATTTGCGGCTTTTAAGAAAATTGGAGAACTTTGTTACTACGCCTCATAATTACCGGAGCGAGAAGCGGGAAGCAAGGCTACTAAAAACCTTGGGAAACGGGAAGCGAGACTACTAAAGGTTAATGAATCTTAACCACAGTTAAATGGAGTTACAAGGTGACAAGTTTAATTTTTAAAAAAATCAAAGTTAGATGCTTTAACCTCAAAGGTTAGTGAATCTTAACCACTGTTATAGGGAGTTAAAAGGGGACATGTTCATTTTAAAAAATCTAAAAACCAAGGTTAGATGCTCTAACCCTAAAGGTGTCCCTTTTTAACTCGCTTTAACTATGCTTAAGATTAATTAACCCTTAGGATTAAAGCATCTAACCTTGGTTTGTTTTTAAAAAAAATTAAACCTATATTTTAACTCCCTTTAATTGTGCTTAGGGTTCACTAACCCTTAGGGTTAAGAATCTAACCCTTTTTAGGGTATGGAAGTATATTTAGTAGACTTTTTGGAGTGGCATTAGCATTACCCTTTTAAGGATTTAAAAGAGTGACATTAGCATTATCCTTTAAGAGTTTGTAATAAGAGTGACTTTAGCAATACCCTTTTAAAGGTTTAAAACACAAACCATTCGATCATTTCTCAAGGCCAGAGCAACCCCAAACAAAAGGAAGACTGGAGAGGGAGAACGAGAGGGAGAAGTGGGGAACCTGGTTTTTGCGGTCAGCGACGGCAACGGCAACAGCAACGGCAAAGGCTGGTGACGCCGAGAGCATGCGAGAGCAGTGTACCTGAAGGCTGGAGATGGAGCATGCGAGAGCAGCGTACCCAGGTAAGTCCTTCTTCTTCGTCCGCCTTCTTCTTCAAACCCTTTTTTTTTTCTTTCTTCAGTAATAGCAACATGCAGGAGAATTTTTTTCTTCAATTCCATTTTTTGATTGGTCTCTTTTCTTGGAGAATATGAACAACCCTTTCTACAAAAGCCCTAAAAAAACTATACAACCCAGCCCTAAAAAAAAATAGTCAGTTTTTTTTTTTGAAATCGTTTCCCGTCTTTCTAGTCGTTTCCTACTCGCTTTCTCATAGTTTCCCCCTCGCTTTCTTGGCGCTTTGCAATCGCTTCCCAAACGTTTCCCCAATCGCCTTGGAGGCGTTTTCCCAAACGTTTAGAGGCGTTTCCCGAAAATAGGGAAACTGCATCGCTTTCGCTTCCTGAACGCGTTTCCTGGGAAGCGCGCTTCTCACCCTAGGTAACGTTTCCTTGCAACTATGCTACGCCTAGTGCAAGACAAAATCTTCACTACTTAAACTAATGACCTGAAACCATTATGTTGGCATTAGCCCAAGGTTGTTAAATCGTAATCGAATCGTAAAATCGTTTTAGGACCGATTCGATTCAAATCGGGATTCAAATCGTAAATCGTAAAATTCAATCCATTTTTTTAAAAAATACAAAAAATTATTTAATAAATCAAAAAAATAGAATAATCTGTTATCCAAAAGATTTCATTTATATCTATTGATAAAAGTAAGTAATAAATATTTCATTGCATACTCTATAAAAAACGTAAACGATCTCCATAAAATGAAAAAAAACTCCAATATTATTAAAGATAAATCAACAAAAGTAAACTCAGATAATCATGTCGTATGAGATCAAGCACCAAAAAAAAAAAACAGACTTGTACAATTGAAAAGACTAATAAAGTAAACTATCATTTTTTACCAAAATCCAACTCCATCATTCTCCTTCCTCCTTTCTTCTATTTTCTTTCTATTTTTTTCCCCGTTTGACAGCAACAGAGAGACAACCTAAATAGGAGTTTTGGCATGTCCGTAACAAGGGTTTTCTTGTTTCTTCTCTCTTTTTAAAGGACATAAAGTACCTTTAGAAAATCAAAAGAATAAAAAAAAAATCTTATAAGTATTGGTCCGTAAAAGGGGTTCATGCTCGAATCGTTTGAATTGCATGAATTGTACGATTTGAATCGCAAATCCTAATCTGAATCGCAAATCAAATGAGATTTACCCAATTAACATTTTCAGCCCTGATTTGAATCGTTTTGTTTGGGATTCGAATCGAATCGTATGATTTGAATCGCAAATCGCAAGGATTTAACAACCATGGTTGGACTCTTGACCAGAGCAAAATTTTCAAGAAATTGTAGTAAATGTGACCATAACGACAAAAATTAAATAAGATGTCTCTAACTACCAGTAAGCATCAAGAAACAAATTGGGTCCTCAAGGCTCATAGTTGAAAAGGCATAAATTCATTGAGGGTAAAAATCATATTTTGGGTAAAAATAGCTTAGCCATCTAACTGTGAACTCATCGTAAACATTGAATTGCCTGATGGCCTTGCAAGTTTGGTTGTCAAGAATAACTATAGGTGTGCCAATTTATCCATGAAAGTTGAAATGCTACAACTTGAATATTTCATGCACAGTTGCTAAAAAAATGTGAAATGCAATTATTCCTACACTCAAGGAGAAAACGTTATCTGGTTATTGAGCCATCTGAATATAGTCAGTGGTGGAACATATTATTGATTAGACCACTACATTTTATGGAATGCAAAGATTTACTAGCTACAAGCATATTTGGATATGAGTGAAGTCAAAGAACACTAAAAAAACCTTTAAAAAATTACAGGTATGGAGGGAACTTTCAATTTTAGGTTTAAAATTACAGGTATGAGAGAAGTCAAAGTTAAACATTTATCCTACTGATAATTAATAGATATGTTCAGTAGGCCTCCTCATAATTAATATTTTATAACTTAATAACCCTAAATTATTAATAATTTTCTGAGGAATCAACTTGGTTCCCTGGTTTATAATTAATATTCTTTTATATTTATTAATTAATATTTTCTTAAGAATATTTTTATGTATTATTAAATATAAGAATATATTTTTACACTACAAATATATATATATATATTACATACACTAGTTTTTTAACAATATTTCTTCGTATTGTTACATATAAAGATTTGCATGCAAAGGCAGACAAAAAGGATATTGATGAAGAAGGTAGGATGAGAATATGCAACAAGATGTAACACTAAAAGAGATATTAGCTGCACCCCATACATTCATAAGAAAATCAAAAGATGATACACTTCCTAATCATGATATCCTTGCTCATTTAAAGAAACTACAAAACACAATGGTGCAAGAGAAAGCCCAACCAGATCAAGCATCATTGATTCAAAAGGGCATCAGGTGTTTCTTTATTCCTTAACTGACACATAGTTTTTTTTTTCGATTGTATTTTTTTATTAGCCTAATATGTATTCTTTTTGGTTGGTCAAGTTGACATATACTTATTCAGTATGCTAGCTAAATTTATTATTTTATTTTATTTTATTTTTCAGATCTAGCTTAATAAATTTGCACCTACAATAAGTTTTTATAGGGAAATCTAAGGCTCCATAAGAAAGTTAAGCAAAGAAATGTTTTTAATGAATGAATATAGTGATTACTTATAAATAATATTTTCTAATGATTAATAAAATCTCTTTCCACTGTGGTTATTAATTACAAGGGGGCCTCCTGAATATCTACCAAAGGATACACGAAAAGAACAAACTATCGATGCTTAGGTGTCTTTTTTTTAATTGATACAAGAGATCAATTCATAGGTAAAAAGGCACATATAGAAAGAAGAGAATCACCTATAGGTGACCTCCAAAAGAAGACAAAGAAAACAAGAAACAAGAAACTAAAGAGGGATAAGAAAGCAACCAAAAAGTATAGAAAGATGAGAGACATAGGGCAGCTGATAAGAAATACAAGCAAATACACAAGAATACAAGAAGAGCCCATCTCCTAAGAAGATTGGAAGAAAGGAGACGAAACCAAACCATCCGGGTTCAATTCCACAGAACACTAGTTGAACACCAACCTGAATATGATAGTGGCCCGCTCCTTAGTCGCCACACAATTCTCAAATGCTTAGGTGTCTTAGTCAAGCAATAGGCATAAAATTTTGTATCAATCAGATTCGAAGTGTTTAAGAATTAAGACTATAAGCCCTCAACGCACAATCCAGATGAAACAAGAAAAACAGTAAATATAAGAGAGTTAACTGGATGGAACCCTAAATGTGAATATGCCTTCTCAGGCACAGGTTAGACTTTAGGCTTCATCAAGATTAACTGAAAGGAAGACAACTGTAGGCTTGAAATTAACCATGGAGATTCAGAAAAAAGCAACTGAATGGAATCCTTGAAAATCCCATCCAGATAAACAGAATTGAAGACAACAGTAGGCTATAGTTGAAAGTATAATATTAATATTAACCATGGAGATACAGCAAAGGCTACTGCATGAATACGTTAAGAGTCAAATATAAAAAGGTGAGAACAACAATATAGCTGCGTACGTATAAATAAAAAATACAAAAAAGAATATTATATATATATATATATATATATATATATTTGAAAGTTCTGTGCCCATGTAATTATTGGTCTGCTCAAAGATTGACTGTTCACACTCACAAAAATAATACCTTGTAATGTAGGAGTACCCAATCAGAATAACGGTCACTACATGATGAGACATCATTATAGTGAAATCCTTCCTTCGAGTCTCCCATGTAAGGAGGGCCACAATGCTGTAGATGTAGAACCCACATTCGCACATGTAGTAGAGCTTCAGTGAAAACCTAGGAAGAGAAACGAGTCAGATCAACTAAGACAATCTTAGAAGGTTTTTTTTTTTTTGGATCGATAAGACAATCTTAGAAATTAGAACACTATCAACTTAAGATAAATGAATATACTTGATAAATTTGGAAGCATCGTCAATATTGACATTACATTGTTTTAAGGATATGCATCTTCAAACTTGCTCACCAATAGAACAAACTCAAGAGAGTAATTTCATTCCAGGAATTTCAAGAAAGTAACAATCATCTAAGAAAGTAATGTATGTTTCTCGGTAAAGTCAACCAAAGTATATGGAACTAATCCACGTGCAAACTTTATTTAATAAGAAACTTCATATTGAAGATAGCCAATATGCGAAAGATGCAGCAAAACTAGTTCCCAAGTCCCAAATATACAAATCATTAAGAAGAAAGCATATCAAATTGCCAACAACATATTTAAATCCTGGGTCAAGCCAATAGCCAATTAGATTGCATTCATAATTGCGGGTTTTCCCTAACTATATATTTGCAGCTGAGAAGAGAAAATCATAAATCCTCAATGGAAATGCAAAGAATAGAAGAAAAAAACTGATGAAGAACAATGTTTGCAATTAATTAATGACGTGCATCTGTAAGTAGCATTAACCATCATCAGAAGCAAAGAAAAATAAGTGGCATTGCCGTCATCAGAAGGAAAAGTAATGCCAGCCCGACCTGCATCTCCTTATTACCATGTCAATAGTAAGCCTCATTGAGCTTGGGGTGAGAATTCTATGGGGTTTCTTTGGTTCTCGCTTTGGCATAATTATCAAGATTTCAGAGACAATTGAAACTCCGCTTCTCTGGTTATTTGGTAGGCATTCTACTCATACTTAGATGCACTATTTTAAACCTCTTTCTGATCTTATACTGGGAGGTTTTGTTAGAGACATATATGAGGGTAATTTGTCAAAATTGGTTCAATGTCGAGGAGTCGTTAATCGGCTGATCTCTTGTTCTTCTCAAACTAAGGTTCATCGTAGAAATGTCCACTTTGATAATGAAACCCTTCATCATCTTGACCTTGTATTAACAAAAAGCCGATCACTACCATGTGGTGGAAAACTCCTTTGGGTTTTATTAATGAAATTCAGATGGAGTGTCTAAAAGAAATCTAGGAGAAGCAGGTGTGGAGGTATTTTATGACTGCTATGGAAATATAGTTGGTTCTTACCTCAAATATAAAGCCACAATGCCATTATTTGATGCTATTTGTGATAACATTGAGCTTTGTCGGAAGCTGAATATTTATAATCAAGTAGTTGAAAGAGATTCTAGAATCCTTATGGATGCTCTCAACTCTCAAGTCTCAATGATTTAAGTTTAAAAAGCCTTCCAGGGGTTGTTTAGTATTGGTAGAATAGGATAAAGTCTCTCTTGTGGCTTTCAAATTATTTTTCCCATATTTAGAAAGAAAGAGCAATCATGTTGCACATGCTCTTCTAAGTTCTAACCACGCTTGCAAGGTTAGAAATGATGAGAAAATCACATGAAAATATGAACTTCGTCTCAAAGCCTGTGAATACAACGTATTGGACATAGTTGCCCTTTTTTATCTTATGAATTGTAATTTACAAAAATCCATCATTTTCCTAGTTTTGCCACGTTTGCTATTAGTTAGGGGTAAAGCTTTATGCCTCCCTCCCTCTCTCTTGCCTAAGCCCACCCCTACTGGGTAGCATTTGCTAAAAAGGAGAAAATTGCAACAATTTTTTGGTGACATTGGAAAGGGAAAAACTCTAGATTGAGAACTACCAAGTGGTCTAAGGAGTCAAGTCACTCCTCAGTTGCACTTGTTTCTTATAACGGGAGACAGAGTCCAGGCGGTCTAAGGAGTCAAGTTACTCCTCAGTTGCACTTCGTTCCGTATCAATGAGAGATAAAGCTTATTCTCTTCTCCTCTTCGATTGGGAGCATTTCCCAAATTAATTTAGAAGCAAATGTCCAAGCTGAGTAACTCACAAACTTTGAAGCAAGGCATAATTCTTCACTAATATGTCCAATGCCTAACATGTAGCAAGTTTTTCAGGCCTTGTCCTTTTCTAGGACTTCAGTCCTCTCTTTCAGTCCAATTTGTTTTGCTTGCAATTGAGCACTAAAACAAGAGGCATTTACACTCCAGAAGTTCATCACAAAGCCCAACAACTGCAAATTATGTGGAATGATAGATAGCATCTTGACAAGCTAAGAGAATACACACACACATGCAGACACATTCACAAAGTCATATATGTATGAATATATCTAAGCAACTGACATAAACTTTCTACAGGCTGAAGCATCACAATTCACACCAATCACAAAGTTACATTCTTTTGATGGCTGATTGTCCAAGAAAATATAGTTTAGCACATTTGGAATCAGTGAGTGGCAGATAGACAATGCTTTTCCTTCATGTTTAAAACATTGAACATAAAGACAATTATACAGGAGCATACATGGAACTTGATCTCCAAATTGCATAAACTTGAATGTGATGCATTCATCCAGCAGTAAAACAAACAGAGTACTCACTTCAGCTCTTGATTTGGCCAGCCTCTTAAATAATCTTTCGTAACTCTGAACCATGGCTCATTGTAGATAATTGAAAGAACACATACTTCAATGGCGGCATAGTACGTAAACTTCCACATTGACTCCGAGCATTTTATAATCTTACCCTGTTTAGACTCGCTAAACTTTACTGGAACAGCCCCACTACTCAACAACCATGCGGCCAGCCTCTGAAAAAAAAAAGAATTATGTAAAAGACATCAGATCAGTTGTTGAAGCAAAGAGACAAAAGTCAACAGCAGCGATTTATTACAGATAGATAAACATAGTCTTAGCTTTGTGCAGCGGTAAGTGTTAACAGAAAAAAATTTATTAAATCATTAAAAGGAGAAAAACATTTCATTAGTTAGAAAAGGGTGGAAAACTTTCAAGTTAACTTGACGAGTAATATAATCCAAATGAACTTCATATAGATGAAAACATGTACCACATGTCCACAAGACCAGAAATATTGTTCTGCGTGGATGACATAAACAAAAATTATATCCATGAGATGGCTTTCAACTTATTCTCTGGAGCTGGCTTAATTGGTCCAGGTAAGGCCATCCACACATATACAAACAAATATCAAGTCTACAGAATTAAAGAGCAAAAAAAAGCAAAGAAGACTAAGATAGCATCAACACAACAAAATATCATTGACTAATAGCAGATAAATTGCAATGCAACACTTCCCAGAACCAGACAAAGCAAGCATCAACTATTTCCCAAAACATATAAGTTTGATCTTTAATCAAGATATTTGGCGTTTGACGAACACTAAAATATTTCATATCAGCAGTAAGACAGGCATTACTAAAAAGAAAGAAAAGCATAGCAAGCTTTTGATAGCAGTTGTCAATGAATCACAAAAATGCAAGGAAATGGGATTAGTTTAAGCTGTAATTTCTTGCTTAGTGACGTTATTTATTTATTTATTTTATAGGCAAACGATGGTTAATGAGTTAGTAGGTAAAGACGGGTTCAAACCCAGGTCGACACACCCAATGACTTTACTAGCTTAGTGACATAATGTGTTGGGAAATTGCATTCCATCTATTTAAATGAAGGAGTGAAACAGGGACAGAATATGAAGGTACTTATACACTTCTAGCAACCACATTCATCTAGTCTCCTAGTCCTTGTGGTGTCTTCAGATATAGTTTAAACGATCTCTGGCCATCTAATACACATTAAATAGGGTTGTTGCACCCCAATGACAGGTTTTATCACTACAATTGTGTGGCCATTTTAGAATTGTCTTGGTCAGAGTCATCAAACCCCTTACCCTCTGCTACACAAATTTCCTACCTGCCCCTCCAAACATTGAAGTCCAGAGCCTCCTTCGCCTTCTTTCTTTCATCAAAGGATTTAATAGGAAAAAAACAAAAAGAGGGATAAGGAAAGAGTGTTCAATATAGATATACTCAGTCAATCCTTGTTCTATTCCACCTACCCTAGCTACACAAAGCTCCTATGTGCCCCTCCAGAATTTAAAGTCCACGGCCTATGCTAGGTTCTTGCTTTTGCATTCAGGACATTTGATAAAGAAAGAGAAAAGAGAAATTAGGTCAGTATATAAAGAGATACTTCATCAAATCAAAGCATCCTGGTGACTAGGCAATAAGGAGGCGATGCTTTGCCTACGCAATCATAATTTTTTTATTAAGATTATACAAAATTAAGATATTCATATACTATTAAAGATAAAGATTAGAAAATTAGAAATAAAAAAGCATACACAAGAACAAAATGTCATTACAAAAAAATAAAGAGCATAGTTTGGAGAAAGGATAAAGAGCCAAATGCAGGGACCTAGAAAAAAATAGAGTGAAAAATGTTCTATTTTATATATGTGTGTGTGTGTAGAGAAAAAGTAGGAAAAATAAGAAAAGTAGATTAAATACTTGAATTGGGGTTATGAATGTGTAGAAGAAGGAGATTAGGGATTTGATCTGGAATAAAAGAATAAAAATTAAGAAGAAGATAAAGCAAATGAGTAGAAGATCAAGAAAGGCAAATGAACTCACCAAAAAAAAACGTGGTTAGTGGAAGAAACACCATGAAAGTAGTACAAACTACCATGAAAGTGGGACAAACCACCATAAGAATTCTCAAAGAAAAATATTATTCTTCCATTTCATAAACTCTTACAAGTATGAGACTACATTTTTTTAAAATCAGTAACGCAATATAATATAAAAGGATAACAAACTACAGACGAACAGCTACAAGGGTTTCAAAAAGAAAATGAACCAACAGAGCACTTAAAAAAACAGGCTAACAGCATGGAGAAAACAAAACACCATGTAAAGTAACAGCTATATCATAACACGGAAAACAGCCATTCCTCAAAATTCTGCCTAATAGAGCACCAAGATAGGAGGAAATAACAAAACTACATGTATTTATAGAGCACTAACATGTCTAATAGAAGGTATGAAACTGCATGTATTTAGAAATTGGAAAAGAATTTCCCTGCTGTAGTTCGGACTTAGGACTATAATTAGAAACAAACTACTCTTAAACATCTCATCCTTTAATAATATAAAATAGAGGGAGAGAGAGAAAGTTTCTTATCTTTATTTTTTTGTATACATGAAATACTATATAAATTATTTAACTATTAAAAAAATAAAGATAAGAAATGAAAGCAAATGTTGAAATATAAAGTTATTTTTGATTCATATACATATTGAAGATGATGTTCAATCATCAATTCATGTGATGGATTTAGAATTTTAGTAAAAAATTGCAAATAAGTCATGAACTACATTGTTGCCAAGTGGCTTCAAATTTTTGTAACGTCTACTAGGGAAATAGTGTGAATTAGACTCAAATGGTTTTAAAAGCCCAAATACGTTAAACATAATATAATAAATTAAGTATTAGTTGAAGCTAATATCACCATCATCATTTTCAATGTCTTATCTGAAATTAAAAAAAAAAAATTGTTAGTTGAAACAAATAACAAATTTTAAAAAAATGACATTAAAGTCTCAGTTGTGGCTAGAACACTAATTTTAGTTAATGTATAAGGCATGTCTCATGTGAGCTTCACACTTTGAGGTGTGAGTCCCATTGGGTTTAAGCCTCATGGTTGAGCCTCAAGGCATTTTCCTTAAGCCTTGCCCTGAGGCGAGCCTCAAGGCGTAAGCCACGCACCCCTTTTAAAACACTAACTTTAACTAAATCTCTTATTAAATGGTTCTAAGCAATTAATTATTAAATCCTAAAACTCTTAACCCAAGTGAGGTCTACATTGAGAGTTGAAACTGATATGATCAATTAGTAGAAATGAATCCACTTTGCATCATTCTCCCTGGCTTGAAAGAACTCAACTCCATTGAGTAAGAGCATTGCTTACCCTTTTGCATGATTTCCTTCATCTTTGTTACCACTAAAATCTCTCTCTCTCTCTCTCTCTCTCTCTCTCTCTCTCTCTCTCTCTCATACAGGTCCTTAATTATATCAAAATATTTTTGGAACTACAACTACGACATTGACGAGATAGAATTTGCTCAATTTTTCATCAAGTTTACACAAAGTATGACACTTTTTTAGTGTTGCTTTTCTTCGTAGGGATGAAGAACTCGAATCCAAGGAGACAACCCATGGAGGCTCCCAAAACAAAAACTGTCTAGAACAGAAGGGGTATTAGTGGGAAGGAACATTTGTTGGTTCAGAGCTGGTTGGAGTTTATTTCTTAGTGTGTCTAACGCTCGCAATGTTAATCTGCTGGGATTTGGTGTGGTGGTATTGTTGTTCCGGACTTCTGTATTCTTGTAGCATACCTTCTCTTTTCTATTTTGAGGGGGTGATTTTGTTTCTTATGGATTACCATATCAACCTCCTCTTCCTTTAACTGAGGTCCAGTGTGACTTCTTATCTATGAAATGGAGGTTTTTCTTTTGCTAATTTTTTTTAAAAAATGATACTTATTTCTTCCACTAGGGGAATCTATCACATGTTTCCTCTAAGTCAATGAATATCACACGAATATTTTCATCTTTGCCCTAAACTTCTCCATAAAATCTTAAGTAAAAGATAGCCTCATAGTCTACCTCCTCAGCATGAATCCAAATTGGTTTCTGAAATCCTAGTTTTCTCCATCTTTGTTCCATTATTCTCTCCCATAACTTGATAGTAACTCATAAGTTTAGTCATGCGATAATTGGTACAACTTTAGACATCTCCTTTATTCTTATAGATAGGTACTACAATGCTTCTCCTCCAAGCTTTGGCATTATTCTAATCTACAAAATATTATTAAACATTGTACGGCAGAAATAGAATATGTCTGCTTCCATATATTTTCACGCTTCAATTGGAATACCATGGCCCGACAGCCTTTCATATCTTCATCATAATAAGAGCTTCTTTTATTTCGATTACCATAATTTTATGAAAATAAGAATGCTCTTTGGGCTCCACCGAGCTAGTGCCTCCACCTAGCCTAAAGCCCGCACAGTCTTCATTTATTAAAATTTGAAAATATCCTGCCCCGCCATCAAATATGCTCTTAAATTGATTCAGTTGAACAACACAGATTAATTGAATATCCGTGCATCCGTCTTCTCTAGTCCTCCATTTCAAGCATTTGAAAGCAGTTCAAAGATAGGGAAAGGCGAACTATTTCTTCTTAATCAAAAAGGTTATCCAGTAATTACCAACTCCAAGCAAGGCTGTCTCCCTCAACCATCAAAGACTACTCCTGCCATAGGTTCCCAGTGAAGCGATTTTCAGACAAGAATGATAAATGAATCACTGGATGAACATCTTGCCTTGCTCTTCTTTTTGATTTTCTAACTTGCTGCCATAGAAGAATAAGGGGATTTTAAATGCTTCACTCAATTCAGTAACTTTAGAAAATATCCTCTCCCGCCATAACATATTGAAGATATTTAACCACATTAGCAATACTTCAAGGACATGTTGCTCGAACGAGAACCTATGCTACAAGGATCCAACTATCCCTAAAAGTTCTCCTACACCTTTGGAGTCGTGGTTATCCAAAGAGAAACAATCAAAATTAAGCTTTAACTAATAAACCTCGCAATAGACTCTTCCACACTATGTTGTAAGGATTCTTTAGGACAGCAGCAGGTGTGTCAAATGTCAAAATGTGTGGACATAGACACTCCTCATACATATCTGTTATGACCCATATCAACAAGAATTCATGCATTATGGACACGGACACGCATGATACCCATAAACTATTAATCGACTCTTTCACACTAATGATGTGTGGATTCTTTAGAACAACAGGTGTCTCACATGTCATAATGTGTGGAAACAGACATTCCTTATAGGCTTATACATATCCGATATCAACAAGAATCCATACATTATGGACACGGACACGACTAATACCCATAAACTATTAGTGTTTATCATATAAAAAGAAACATACATATATAATTAGCATAAATTCGTCAAATTCTTTCTCATTCACATCATCAGAAAAGATAAGCCGGTAGGAAAAGAGGAGAAGAACTATGATCCATTTGTTTTCAATAGAAAACAATAGAGAAAGAATATGAGGAATTACTGATCTCTGTGACAAACAAAAGAAGGGGAGGGAAAGAGAAAGTAATAAGGGTATCAACGCCATTCAACGGGATCAATTTGGGATAACAAAACATCTTTTAAATTAACCATCTTTGAGATTAGCAAGGTCCTATTTATATTGTTTGATGAACTGTAGTTTATGATACATTACTTAGTGTTGTTTGCAATAATTTTTCTTTCATATTTAATTTGATTTCTTTTTTAATCCTATGTAGAATTATTCATATAAAATTTAAAGTATAATGATTTTTAAATTTAAAATGTCCTCTTGTGCCCCTATATCTTATTTTTTGGGATTCGTCGTGTCTTACACCGACACACGAGTGAAGGTCATTACATAACTTTGAACTTGATACTTCCAACATACTACATTGGAGATCTATACGAATCGTAAAATATCTAGAAATTTGGCTCCATCATGATCCAACAAAAGGTCAACAAGAGTAGCGATGTCAACGGATCGGATTCGGACCTGATTTGCCTAGATCCAAATCCGATCCGATTAAAAATTCGACACATCCGAATCTGATCCGAGATCCACCAGATTCTGAATTATCCTATTCGAATCCGATTAATATTAAAATGTAACATTAATATTTTAATTAAAAATATTTATAAAATTATATTATTATTATTATTATTATTATTATTATTATTATTATTATTTTATTACTATTATATATTGTATAAACGAATCTGGATTTTAATTGGATTGAATCGCTATAGATCCAAATCTAATCCAATCATAATCATTCAAGATTTCAGATCCGTATACAATCAGACGAATCTATAATAGGATTAGGATCCCGTCTAATGGAATCGGACCCAGATCTTGATCCAATCCATTGACAACCCTAAACAAGAGTCTTCTCCAATGAGTAATGTCTCAAGGACTAGACTCCCAACCAACAAACCTTGAATACGATCATTCATGCATCTGAAAGCAACTAGTTAATCCAAAGTGAGTGAAGAAAGAACATCAAATATCTTGAAAGTTAAAAACATAAGATGCGACTAGAGCAAGAAAGATAAAGAGTAAATTAGTACCCAATTTGTTAGCTTAGTATTACTATAATGAGATAAATCCTTGTGTTTTTTTCATTCAAACTCGTAGGGAACATCTCTCTTTATGAAATAATATCATGGGTATGCCAATTATCAAGCTTTTCTCTTTTGGTTTGGTTAGTGCATCTTTTATATATCTAGGAAAAGTAATATTTGGAATGTGTGATGCCAATCAAGCCATCATATGGCGTGGAGGATTCTCTTCAGTTGTATAAATGGGCATCTGGAGCAAGAACAATTCCAGACTTCAATGACCACTATTCTGGAAGTTTTTAAGCAAGCACTTAGATCAGATTTACCATAACTTGACTCGATACCTAAACATCGTGCACCACTATATATCAAACCATGAGCCATCTTACTTGCACATGCTCAATCTTGGCTGAAATTTACACAAGTGGAAGCAGCAAGAGCAAGCACTTTGATAAGATTTACCATAACTTGAGTCGAAACCTAAACAGCGTGCACCACGATATATCAAACTATGAGTCATCTTACTTGCACATGCTCAATCTTGGCTGAAAATTATACTAGTGAAAGTAGCAAGAGCAAATGGCCAGAGGAGAAGCTGGTTTAGGCACTTGCACCAATAAAAATGGCAGAACCAAATGGATAATGACTGAGCGATTGAAGCCACAGTTATCCACTTTGTGGAATTTTATCAAGCTCCATGTAGCAGTTGCACTTTCTAGAATTGGATTTTACTTAAATTTATTTATTTATTTTCAATTCACTACACATTCATAAAGGAAATTCAGAGATCACATAAGAAATCTAACAATAAAAAACAAAACCAAGAAAAAGAGAAGGAAATTAAAACTAAAAAAAAACAGAGCTAACTATACTCCAATTCAAATTCATAGCCCCAATTTTTCTTTAACAAAAACCTATTAAACCCAGATCTCATTTCTTCAAGAAACAAACCATAATAGAACACAATCAACCAAAGCTAATTTCCTCTAACAGACACTTCTAAAAGCAGAAAACAGAGTAAAATCCTTACACGGTAGATGAATCTGTCCAAGAAGAACCTCACGCCAACAAAACCAAAGGCGAAATAAATGGTGATGAAGAAATCCCGAACATCAGGCCCACCAGTGCGACTCCAGATCGAGTCCATGAGAAAAATTGAGAAAGAAATGTAACGATGGATCAATCGCGGATGAGAGCGATCTCTGATATCGACATTTGTAGGGAACAGAGAGTCAGAGACGGCGAAAGAGATCCTTTTGATGATATTCAGTTGGAAGATCTGAGCGCAGAAGAAGATCTCGTTTGCCCTAATTTCAAGGAGAGACAATGGGAAGGTTGCTGGTTGAAGAAGGAACGAAAGAGGAAGACGGAAGCAATGGAAATGAGAAAAAGGGAGGTTGACGACCTCAGGGTCTTCTTCTTCAACTTCCGGTTTAAGCACCTATTGAGCCGATTTTGTACTTGATATGTACTGCCTTGGACTTGGACTTGGACTTGGGCTTTGTTATACATCATTTTTAGTTTAAGGCCGAGCCCGTGCCAGAACCAAAATGCTGGATTTTTTTTAAGCGCTTATTTGGTACATAATCGTTTATCTCCAGATTATGTCTTATATTAGTGTTTGGTTCGACTAGTCATAAGCGCTTATGTAATAAACCGATTATGAAAATAACCGGTGATTCCATAATCTTGACAAAGGGTGATTATTGTGGAGCGTTACCGCTTATGGCATTTAATATTATGTGAAAATTATTATGAGCGCCCAAATTTGTACTCGGTAAGGCCTAGAAGATCCATTAAACTTAAAAGATGAATTTTTTAATATAGTTGTTTCTTTTTTTTAAAATGACTAAAATACTCTTTTTTTAAATGACTAGATTAGGACCACGCCTCAGGAAGTGGAGGTCTTGAGTTCGAATCCCCTCCCTCTGTTAGCCACCCTTAGGGAGTAATCCCGACCTGGTGTGTGTGGCTTGAGGGGTGTTGCACGTGCCCGAGGGAATAGTCAGGTGCTTTAAGAGGTCTGGATACCCTCGTTTCCAAAAAAAAAAAAGCAAAGTACCAGCCAAACAGGATTAGAGAATCAATGCTTATTGACAACAACGCTTGTTCATAATAGTGCTTAATAACATAATCACTTATAACTGTAATAATCTAAACCAAATGGGCACTCAGTGGCAGGACCCATGTGGATCATTGAAGTTCATATTAATGATCCTAGCCGTTCATCTTCTACCATTTTGCGCTATAAGCCTATAACCATGCCAAGAATGTGAAAGATCTAATGGTTACAACATTAACCCTATATCTGATGCCGAGAAAATAGGTGAAAACATAGAAAAGAAAAAAAAAATCTAATTCAATTCTTAGTTGTGTTTTCTTTAATTTTCTTTACTCTCTTTTCACTTATTTTCTCGACAACCAAACATAAAAGGTCTTGTAATCACATCAATATGATGTACCTCCATCTCATGTTGGAAAAGTTGGGTTTTAAATAATATAAAATGCTAGCAGAGGATTTAAGGTCCTTATACCATCATCAGTCTCTTGCCCTAATTATTTAGGGTCAGAAACACAAATCATGTTCCTATGATCATTGCCCACGTAATGCTAACACTAAGTATGATCAACCAGCAGTAGGGTTTCATACTTTTGTTGAGACTTATAAAGTTTGACACATTATACTCGGTAGTTAGCAAATTACTTTGCCAAGGTTTCTAACAAAATTAATTTTTAACATCATGAGATTTCAACAAAAAATTATGAGAGAAGTCTTATGGGAATTACAGCTCAATGGACAAGAAAAAATGACTAGTTCTCAAAAGATGATGCATATTGTCAAATTAAAAAAAATTGTATAGTGTTGGCCTCAGCATAAGAACAAACCCTTAGTACTTAGGCAAGGGTAATAACTACAAGGACTTTGCTACGGAGACCCTCTTAGGGTCGAGACCACCAAGACCATGCTCTAAGAGAGCATGATTTCAGGTGGAGCCCATTTCACCTGATGGGCTAGCTCCACCTGAAATCCTGCTATCTTAGAGCATGGTCTCGGTGGTCTCAACCCTACGAGGGTCTCAAAAGCTTTATCCTAACTACAATGGGTGGCCTCGTAGAAGTCACCGTGTTGCACCCTTCTTTAATACATTCCGAAGGAAATGTCAACCATATGAGCCCAAAGGTGAAGTTGATGATTCAAACAAGCCTCGTGAATAAAGGTGAAAGAAAGGGAGACCGATGAGACCATGAGTGGACGAATCAGAGGAGCTCTAGAAAGGGTTCATTGGACATCTATCTATCTATTCTATCTACCATTATTAGTATCCACGTGTCTACCTTTAAAATGTCTTATTTTTGTTTCAAATTATTGTCATTTCTCATAAATTCATTAGTGTGGACCCCACTCAATCTATATTGCCAAGTCACTTCTCCTTTCTTTTTATTTTCTCAAGCAACTCTCTTTACCATTCTTCTCCCCAACTAACTCACCTATTAACTCCAGCGTCAAGTTACTCTAAGCTTTTCATAATCTATGAATCTACGTCAGCACCTCTTTAATTCATCCCCTCTCATTCATCTCACCTGACTCTTCATCTCAGTTTTTCAAAAGCGACTCTTCATCTCACCTCATCTATTTGTCTTTCCTGTTTAAAGCTTATTAAACGCAAGTCTCACCTCATCTATTTGGCTTTCCTGTTTAAAGCTTATTAAACGCTTGAAGATGCTTCTAAAATTGAAACTTCCCCATTCATCTCCCCCTCTCCCAGTTGCTCTCTGGGCGACATCTTCAGTCGTTCATTCTGTTACTGTTACGACTATAAACAACTTATCTCTATGTTCTTCATCTGAAAAGAATCTCTTCTTCTTCTTCATCTTCTTTATGTTTTTTTGGCGTTTTGTCCGTTCACCATCTTCTTTGTGATTTTGGGTGTTTGGCCGTTATGGTGAAATCTCAATTCTTTGTCTGTCTCTCTTTCTTATGATTGCTTTATTTTATTTAATCTCTCTTTGTATTTCATCCGAAAGGAAAGAGGAGAAGGTTGCGTAAAGGATGCCACCAACTGTGGGCCTGGTCTGTACTGAGGCAACTACCTTGAGTACTACCGATTTGCACTAGAGGCCAAGCAACCATATACCCACATCATTTGTAAGCTGTTTTTTTCCCCCCTATTTACTTTTTATTGACTTTTATGTTCTAGATCCAAATTGCTTTCTTTGCATTTCGATTTTATGGTTATTAACTTTTTATTAGCTTTCTGTTTCATAACCAAATTCCTCTCTTTGCATTACACTCCCTTAATTGATACTGTAATGCATTTGTTTTTTGAGTTTTTTGATGCTTATTGTTAAAGTGTCAATTGGTTAGAGCCTGAAGCTTGGCTGGGCATAGCACCCAGTATACAATTTCTTGGGATCGGATTTGGACTAGCCCTCGCCAGACCAAAGGCCAAGGATGGTCTCTGGCGAAGCCAGAAAAGGCTTGTCTCGGGGTTCCATAAAATAGGGGACAAGTGATGGAGAAGTCAAAATCCCATGATTTTGACTTCTCCACTCATAATAAGGGTGAGAGATATCAAATGGGGAGAAGTCAAAATTATGGGGAGAAAATAAAATGACTTCTCCCTATTTTGATGCCAACTGTCGCACAATGTATGGAACCCCGAGAGGGGTTTCTGGCTTCGCCAGAGACAATCCGAGGCCCAGACGAAAACCGTGTGACACTCACAGAGCCCGCAGGTTTCCACTTTGTCTACTGCAACCTATCTTTTCTTTTGGGTCTTGTACAATATTACACCCATCCCTTGGAATCTGTGAATGCTCTATGAAATCGCCACCAAAGGCTCTCTCTCTCCTTTTTAATTAACTTTGTTATTGATGTTCTCTTGAATCATGCAAGGACCTATTTGAGAGAAACAACAATTCAGACCTATAGAAGAAGGAAAATAGTCACCTCCTCGGTAGGTGACGCGAGGAGGGCCATCTCGGTTCCCATTTTCTTGCCATGTGTCCCCCGTCTAATCCTATTTAATTGTGGTTAAGATTCATTCACCCTTAGGGTTTACCCATCTACCCATGGTTTTTAGAAAAATATAATAAAAAAATTTAACTAAAGTGTTAAAATAAACAAACCCGAGTTAAAAGAGAGTTAAAGGGTCGGCTATGTGAGACCGAGGAGGAATAGTCCCTCCTCAGCCGACAATAGCTCATAGAAGAAAGTGAAGTAAAACCACTTTTGGTTTTATCGTCTCCTTCTAAACTCTCTCTCTCTCTCTCTCTCTCTGCCTAAACACACGAAGCCACACACATATAAAGAGCCATGCTCATGCTACTAAAGAAGACTCACGTGGAGGCTGCCTTAGCCATACAGAACCAGCTCAATCACAAGAGAAAATCAAGGGGGCAATAATGAGTAAGGAGGAAATCAAGGATACAATAAGGCTGAAGATTTCAGCCCATTCAATTGTCCAATAATTAAGCAATCCCTTTCACACTTTCTCTCTTATGTTTCCCAACTTTAGAAGGACTCTTGTAAATCTTGGAAAGCTTCCCTTCTTGGTTTCATGACCGTTTGTAACAATTCTATAAAAGAGAATGTGAACGTGAGACTCTCTAGGTTGAGAGGGTGAAAAATACTAAATCACTTTATGGTATCAGAGCCCTGTATTTTTTTTTTTTCACCATGGCCAATCAAACAATGAAATTCCCATACCCTTCAACCTCGAACGTGGGTAACTTTGTCTCTTTCAAGCTTACCCAAACAAACTACTTACTATGGAGAACCCAAATGCTGGGATTAATTGAAAGCCAAGAGCTCATTGGATTTATCAATGGAGAGATAACGCCTTCATCTAAATTGATCGTCGCCCCAGATAGCTTGTCAACTACTGGTGAGAAGATGATCACCAATCCGGACTTTATTTCATGGAGACGTTCGGATCGCTTGCTACGAGGGTGGATAACCGGCACCTTGAATGAAGATGTCTTGAGTCTTGTCGTTGGACTCGAATCCTCCGAAGAGGTATGAAATGCCTCACATGATGCTTATGCCCAAGAATCTCAAGAACGAGAATTTCATCTTACACAGAAGCTACAAATGCTTCGAAAGGGTATGTCTTCCCTATCTAATTACATTAGAGATTTTAAAAATACGTTTGATGAATTGGCCGCAATAGGAAAGCCTATTGAGGATAAAAAGAAAGTCTTCTGGCTACTCAATGGTTTGGGGGTGGAACACAAATCGTTTGTTACTACCATGCTTAAACCTCCAACACCTTCCTACAAAGAAATCATACCATTGCTCCAAAGTCATGAGACATGGATCTTGACCCATGAAGTCCAGCAACCCAACAATCAACCTGTTGCATTCATGACACAAAGGGGCCGTGCCTCTTCAAATAGAGGACGCTATAATAATTTTTCTTCAAAGGGTCGAGGTTTCACTCAAATGAGCTACACCAACAGAAGTAACCTTGCACCAAATCAGCCAATGTCTGGTAACAACCATGAACAAAAATCTGCATCAAATACTTCCAGAGACTATGGAAATTTTTTTTCTACACCTCTTCCTACATGTCAAATATGCGGTAAGAGAGGACATTCTGCACTTAAATGTTGGCATAGATTTAACCAATCCTTTGCTCCAGAAGATATTCCACAGGCACTTGCTGCTATGACCATCATTGACAACCAAGACAGCACTTGACACTGGAGCTTCAACTCATATGACAGGGGATCCAGGTAAGTTGTTTAATTTAAGAGCATATGATGGTTATGATTCTGTGATGGTTGGTAATGGTCATATGCTAAAAATTTCTCATATTAGAGATACTTTTATTGACACTAGACACCGACAGATGGCCATTAAAAATGTACTTTTAGTACCAGATTTAAAGAAAAACCTTCTGTCCGTGAGCCAGTTTACTAGTGATAATACATGTAATTTTGAATTCTCAAATGGTGGTTTTGTCATAAAGGACAGGAACACCAAAAACATCATGATGGAGGGCAATAGACAAGGAAATCTTTATGTACTTGAGGAGGCTCATCCAAAGGCTCTCTTCTCCAATAGAAATCAAGTGGCAAGCGAACAAGTTTGGCATTGGAGGCTCGGCCATCCACAATCAAAAGTAGTCAGATTTTTAAATAAAAGTGATTTTATTAGGGTGAATAATTGGGACAATCAATCTATTTGTGATAGTTGCCAAATTGGGAAATCTTGTAGGTTGCCTTTTATTTCATCTAGAAAGTTTTCTGAAAACCCAATCTCATTCATTCATTCAGATTTATGGGGGGCAGCCCCAATTACGTCTCATGATGGGTATCACTATTATGTGATCTTTATTGATGAGTGCACACGTTTTACTTGGCTCTATCCTCTTAAACGGAAATCAGATTTTTTTCAATGTTTTCTTATTTTTCAAGCTATGGTTGAGCATCAATTTAATAAAAAAAATTCTAGTTTTTCAATCAGATGGTGGAGGTGAGTATTCAGATGGAAAATTTATACGTCATCTTGCTCAATCTGGAATTATGCATCATGTATCTTGCCCCAAAACACCACAACAAAATGGTTTTGCTAAACGAAAACATCGTAATATCACTGAGCTTGGTCTCACCATGATGGTACATTCCAAAGTTCCAAAAAAATTCTGGGTTGATGCCTTTTGCACTGCGGTTTTTCTCATTAACCGCATGCCCTCATCCGTTCTTGATATGGACTCACCCTTCAAGCGGCTATTCGGTAAACATCCTAACTTTACCTCTTTTCGGGTGTTTGGAAGTAAGTGCTTTCCTTATCTTCGTGACTATGTTTCTAATAAATTTGAACCAAAGTCTTTACCATGTGTATTTTTGGGCTATAGCACCAAGCACAAAGGATATCGGTGCTTGTACCCTCCTACGGGTCGTATATATATCTCCAGACATGTTATATTTGATGAAAATATTTTTCCCTTCGCTAATCCATCTATGCTACATACAACACAGGAAAACCAAGTCATTTCAACATTTCAGGAATGGGTGAACTGTGCCGCTCAAGTTTCAGATCCATCACCACCAATACAGGACCAGGACATGCGCTAGAGCCCAAGCCCGTCTTCGGAACCCATCTTTGAGCCCAACACCAGCACTACTGGACTCTTGCCTACTACTGGATTAGTGCCTGAGCCTAGCAATAGTAATACTGGACTTCAAAATTCCATCAGCACGGATAAATCAATGCAGACACTAGACCAACACATGTTCCAGAGTCTAAGCCCATCGCCATCCACTTAGCCTGCTAATGGCTCCATGCCTGAGCCCAACATTTACTCGCTCCTTGATACTCAACAACCATCTGCGCCCCCTTCCACCGTCAGTCCAAGCCCTGCACCTTCATTACAGCCTGTTGGTCATCATATGCTAACACGATCCAAAACAGGTATCATAAAACCTAATCCACGATATGCCTTTTTAACATCTACTACTATTCCCATAGAACCCAAGTCAGTTAAATCCGCTCTTGTACATCCTGGTTGGACTCTTGCCATGGAAGAGGAAATTGATGCCTTGCATAAAATTGCTACGTTGGAACTTGTTCCACGATCTTCACATATGAATGTTGTTGGTAGTAAATGGGTGTTCAAAACAAAACTTAAAGCTGATGGATCCTTAGAGCGTCTCAAAGCTCGTCTTGTTGCTAAGGGCTTCACTCAAATCGAAGGCCTTGATTTTTCCGAAACTTTCTCACCTGTGATTAAACCCGGTAGCATACGCACTATTCTATCGGTTGCTATTATGAAAGGTTGGGACATTCGCCAACTTGATGTTAAAAATGCCTTCCTCCATGGGCATTTGTCTGAATCTGTCTTTATGGAGCAACCTCCTGGCTTTGAAGATCCAACTCATCCAGATTATGTATGTTCTCTCAAGAAAGCTCTTTATGGCCTTCGTCAAGCACCTCGTGCGTGGTTCGACAGATTTAGTGGCTTTCTTCTCACCCTTGGGTTCTACTGCAGTGTTGCTGATCCATCCCTATTTGTATGCCGAAATCAGCATGGTGTCATCATTCTACTCTTGTATGTTGATGATATATTGGTCACTGGAGACAATCATGATATGTTACATCAATTTATCTCCCTTCTTGGACGCGAATTTGCTATGAAGGATCTTGGTTTTCTTCACTATTTTCTTGGCATCGAGGTCACTCGCTTGTCTGATGGTTTACATTTATCTAAAACGAAGTACGCCATGGATCTCCTTACTCGTGCTAACATGTCCACTTGTCATCCTGTACCTACACCAATGGTTCAAAAGAGGTCCCGCGAATCCTCTACTCCATTACTCTCTGATCCAACTCACTATCGCAGCTTAGTTGGTGGCTTACAATACCTGACAATGACCCGACCAGATATTTCATTCAGTGTTAATTTTGTCTCCCAGTGTCTCGCCTCTCCCACTGACGAGCATTATCAGGTTGCCAAGAGAATTCTGCGATATATTCAAGGCACTCTCACCTATGGCCTTCAACTACACTCTCATGGGTCGCTTGAACTTTATGCCTATTCTGACGCCGACTGGGCCGGTTGTCCAGAAACTAGTCGGTCTACCACTGGTCTTTGTACCTTCTTGGGTCCTAATTGCATCTCTTGGAGTGCTAAGAAACAACCAACAGTTGCCAAGTCTAGCACTGAAGCTTAATACAAATCCATGGCTTCTACTGCAGCAGAGCTTACTTGGATCACCTTTCTTCTATGAGATATAGGGATTCCCTTGTTCAAGGCACCAACTTTATATTGTGATAACTTAAGTGCATTATACCTCACGGTCAATCCGGTTCTTCATGCGCGGTCTAAACACATTGAGGTTGATTGCCACTATGTAAGAGAAAAGGTTGCTCTCGGTTCACTACTTACCGGGTTTGTGCAATCCTCTTCTCAGTTAGCAGATATCTTCACTAAAGCACTTCCGCGTGATGTATTTGAATCCATCTGCATCAAACTAGGCCTTGTCCCTCAGCCTAGTTTGAGGGGAGGTACAAAGAGCCATGCTCATGCTACTAAAGAAGACTCACGTGGAGGCTGCCTTAGCCATACAGAACCAGCTCAATCACAAGAGAAAATCAAGGGGGCAATAATGAGTGAGGAGGAAATCAAGGATACAATAAGGCTGAAGATTTCAGCCCATTCAATTGTCCAATAATTAAGCAATCCCTTTCACACTTTCTCTCTTATGTTTCCCAACTTTAGAAGGACTCTTGTAAATCTTGGAAAGCTTCCCTTCTTGGTTTTATGACCGTTTGTAACAATTCTATAAAAGAGAATGTGAACGTGAGACTCTCTAGGTTGAGAGGGTGAAAAATACTAGGTCACTTTTACACACACACATTGAGGAATTCATGCATTTGTAAATGAAATGAAATCAATTGAAGTTTAATTCGAAAAGTTTCAGTGTTATGTTCATTGCAATGACATCATGTAGGGTACATGGATCATATTCGTTTATGGGAATCACTTCTCTCCTCCAACTACTTCTTTCTTTCCACTCATGAGGGTTCTTGGGTTTTCTTAATATCTTGCACATTTAGTATTTTACATAATGCAACACAGTCATGTCATTAAATTTCTATTCGGAAATAGTAAGAATATAAATCATTGGTGTAAAATAATTTTTAATAAACTAAATACTTCATAAACATGGGTTATCCATTCTGTAGTTTCAGTATAATGACCTAAATGAGATATATCAGTGTGAAATGTAGAGAATAAACGGGGTTTAGATTACAGCCAAATCATGTTAAGCACTCTGTAGTGTAAAGTTAATGACGCCAATGAAATATATCAAAGAGAAATGTAGATGAAAAAAAACATAATCCAGCTCGAGCATGATTATCACAGAAATGTTGGTACTGATCATCTAGGTTGCTTATACCAACACTTTTTTCTTTACAAGTATTGCATATTATATTACTTAGTAATGTGATTCATCTCTTGAGGCATTTTCTGCTCTATGAGAATATTTTTTTGTGCCCTCCAATGCTATGAATACCAAAATTCAACACGCCTGGATTTTTCCCAGTGGTAGTGTATCTCCATTTGAGGAGTGGCAACTCGTGTTAGAGTCCTGGTGTGGTAGTTGAGCGCCCACCCTTGAGTTCTAACCCCCTAACCCTCTAACCCCCCGGCATAGATAGGATAATGATTTAGGACTACCAAAAAAAAATTACTACCACTATAATGCTATTATGAACAGAGGAGTTGAGAGTCATGCAACCTCTCATATTTGGCCAATGTCGTTCATTGGAAGATGGAAAGGATATCATCCAAGTCCTTTTAAATAACTGAGACTCTTATTAACTACTCTTTGTACTAAAGCAAATAAACTAAATTTAATTTGGTTGAGAGTTGTTAAGGAACATATCCTGCGATTTTTGCTTATACATTATATGTTGAGGTTTTCTTCATGGATTGATCCCTTGGTGTGTGACTATTACATAGATTCCGAAAAGTGTTTTGCATCATAAGTTTGAATTTAATGCATTACATGTATCAACAACATACTTGTCAAGTATCAAGTTAACTACCTCAGACAAATCTCTTTTTATGTTGGATTTCTGATGGATGCATTTTATATATACCTACATTGAATGCCTATGTGGTGGCAAAAGTTCCATCCCATTCCTGTATACGATACACCTATAATTATTCTTTCCATTTCAAACACAAAATTTGCTTGGGATTGCAATTTTTATTAGAAGTAGAATCTTTGTCTGGAGGGCTCATATATTATCGAGAAATATCAACAAAAGGAACAACCAATGAAATTTATAATTTGTAGAACAGATTGAACATGCATATGTAATCCACCTCTGCAAAAATATGGTTGTTCCTGATGTGGATGCTTGACATGACGTAATTTTTTTTTTGTTCCTGATGTAACTAACACACTCTCTAAACACACACACACACAACCAGACCTAAAGGTAACCGCTAAGGTGTCATGAGGGTAAGTCCAATCAACCACTCCATAAGGCAAAGCACGATTAATTTTAAAAACATTACACTTAATATTTCAAAATTTCTCTGACAAATATAGCATTATGTTGGTCTTTCGTAATAGATTCTTCCATGCATCTAAATTAAACAAAAGGTTAAGATACCTTATACTTTTGCTGATAAATAAACCAAAGGATGACAAGGATTATTTACAAATTCAACTCATAGCTAGCTGAATAGCAATGAAGAGTTTCAATCATAATTAGTCTGAAACTCCATAGCTTGCTAAAATAATCATTGATGCCAACTCTCTCTTATGTCTACACAAAGATGTACCTTCCATTTGATGTCATCTTCCTTTTCTTCTTTTCTTGGGCTCCCGATATAGGTGATGTTTTCCAATTCCTTACACCTTGCATCTCTCACTGATGCTGATCCCATACCCACTTCTGTATTTTGCATCTATGCATCCAACATTCCCTTCTTAAACTTGTCTTTGGAATGTATGAAGTATGGACTATCCTGTCTAAAATTTTAGCTTCTCTTTTTTAAGCAGTTGGTTCCCTTGGAATCAAAGCAACTTAAAGATTTGGAGAAGGATCCCCTCAACTTCCTGCAATGCAGGTTTGCAGTTATACTAAATTGTTTTTTCGATATTGCTCTCTCTCTCTCTCTCTCTCTCTCTCTCTCTCTCTTAATAGTCTGGGTGCGACATTTTTTTTCATATTTTTCTATTCCATTGATTTTGTTTTTAATTCCTATGGTTATTGATACATATATTTTTCTTATTATGCAATTAATAAGTCTTTACATGTTTTTTTAAACTGAGATTCTAGATTGAGGAATCCAAGGACAATAGAAAAGTCGAATATTAAACACGATGAGAGGGTCTTGCAGAAGGCCGAAACTATGGGAATTTAAGATATTTGAGGATCCAATTCCAAGAATTCTAAGGAGAGGGTCCTGAAGAAGGTCAGACTTCTCAGTTTTTTGTTTTTTTTTTCCTATCAAAAACTTTCAAAAGAATAACCATCACTGGAATAGAGCTTCTTGACCAGATCATCATGATATAGATGTCCTATTCTCTTCTACTGAACCTTGTCAACTCCTACAAGGGCCAAAAACTTGAATAATTCCTGAAGATCGGGTCATTTCAAATTTTTGTCTTTTCTGTTTGGTTGGTTCTCTCGAGGATTTTATTGTTTAATGCTTTTGTGGTGGATTACTACTGAAGCAGTTTTTGAGAATTGATATATGTCATCAGGTGGTCCAACATCTCTGTAAAAAAAATTCTTCAGGTCATTTGGGGTATAAGCGAGAGGCGTAGGTGGAGGTGGATGATTATTTAGTTTTTCCTTTTTAATTCTTTGAAAACTTAAAGTTATAAGATGACAGTAGTTTTATTTGTTACCTTTTTTTTTTCAAGGATTGTGTAAATTACTTAGCTCACTCTATTCCCATCACCTCCCCTTATCATGGAACAAATGCATTCTTAATTCTCATATCACTTTTCTTTTTTCTTAATTTTATTCATTTCCCGTGCAAGACATGGGGTATTTGTTAGTATGAACTAAGACTTGTGAAGCATTAACTGGGATCCAACATGTACCCCTTTCATTTGCGCAAGCTAAGCTACTTTACAGCTTTGTTTGGCGGGAAACGCACAGGGAAGGTAGTAGTTTCCGAGTTAATGCTGGCAGGCTCCCCACCAGTTAGCACCAGAGGTGATCCCAAGTCATGAAATAAAGGTATACCTTAGGTTAGGCTAGACTAGGTTCAAATAAGTGTAAAGATGAGAAAATTTGGAGTATAGCAAGTGATACAACTTCAATTCATCGTTCACATGAACTCCATAAAGGGACCCCCATACATAGAGGCTAGAGCAAGTCCTTTCACTCACAAAGCTTGTGCGCATAATCGCACTGGTAGTTTATCCAAAGACGCTGCGTAGCTCAAATGAAAATTTTCTCACCCAAAGTTACACATTACGCAAAACCAAGGTTAACCAGTGTGAATAAATTATGTATCAATTTGATTTTTAGGGAGAGGGAAATGTCGGTGTCCTAAGTACAAAGTCCTTCGGCTACATTGTCAGTGTTTGGGGTGGTGTCAAGGACAATCCAACTGTGTGGACCTCGCTCAGGATGGCGCCATTGAAGCTCCTTGATTTGGCTCTGTATCAAGAGAATAAATGCAAGAGATGAAGGAGATTTGGAGCTTTACTCATTGGTTTCTTCCGAACCACCTCATTGTTCCTGAATCCACCCTTTGATCTCATGAAAAGAAGACAGGAATATTGTGCGGAAAGGGGAAAGAAGGAAGCTGTTTATCGAACTAAGCCTTTGAAAATTGGCACAGAAACTTCTGGTGTTCAAGTCATCCAAAATGGAGATGCCACAATCACATTGACCATACCACAATCAGTCTTATTCGTGCAAAATGGCTGCAACCCAAGTTTACTGAGGTTAACCATTACCACTACATCTGTGCAGTTCAAACGACCCTTTTGGCTTAATTCAATGAATGGAATGTTGAATCAGTCCCCATACCCCAAACAATCAAACAGCAAAAAAGCAAAGGAGATTCAGTAGACATTATAATTTCTCCTTCCTGGCATGATTTTTTTTACAACTATTCATCTTTCTCATAAGCCAGCACAAATACCTCTAAGAAATGAAACATCAAAGAGAAGTTTCCATTAGCATCATGCATCTGTATTTTTCTCTTGTGGTCTCTGTATAATCATTCATCTCTTCAAATCACAAATATAAAAATGAGCCAGATACCTAATTCCAGCAGAGGTGGTTTACTCTCAACTAGTAGGAGGATCGCACTGTTGTTAACCTGTCCATGGTTAATTATCCAAACTAGGTTGTACAAAAGTTGAACAGCTTTGTAATGAGCCAACCTTGCGGAAAATCTCGATTGTTCCATGGAGAAAATAAATCTTCCAGTGACCTACCTAGATCCCTCAAACAAGGAAGAAATGAATTATCGGCAGTAAATGAGCCTCTTAGAAAACATTCATCTTTCCAGATCATCGGAGTAATCTCATTATTTCTGAAGGTTGGTAGGATATTGATCATTGCTTTCACTTAATATTCAGTAATTTCTGTCTTAGAACTCTATTTTTGCACACAAGGATGATCAGGAATCTGATTCTCCACAACCACCCCTTTTGCGGAAATCCTTTTTTCCATGTACCATTGATCATATCCATGCAATTGTACTTCCCCCTTTTTTGGGTGAATAACAACAATTGTATTAAGAAAAAGAATGTAGAAGTAAAAATTAAATGAGACAATTCCTCTAAGGGTCCATTCTTTTGTTGAGACTTAAATTTGGCACTTTTCACTTCATAATGGTAGTTATGAAATTTGAGTCACTCTGTCAAGGTTTCTATCAAAATTATTTCTTACCATCATGAGATTTCAGTTCTTATAATTTTTTTTGAGATTTGAAATTATTCATTTTGACCCATTTGAAGTCTTACGGGAATTGCAACCCAAGAGATGAAAAGCAATCTAGTTCTCAAAAGAAAATGCATATTGTTGAATGACAAAACTTGCAAAGGGTCAGACTTTACAGTCTCAGGAAAAGAATGGACCCTAACCCTATGTTTGGTTGTCGAGAAAATAAGTAAAAACATGGAAAATAAAAGAAAATTAGATAAAACAAAACTAAAAATTGTATTAAAAATCCAAAATTTTCTTTTCTTTTCCATGTTTTCATCAATTTTCTCGGCAACGAAACATAGCATAAAGGTAAATACAAAAAGACTCAGGAGTAATCAAAAACTATTCGACTCCTAGACAAAAAATCAAAAAATTGTACTGTCCCTAAACTGCCTGAACAGCCGTCCAAGCTCAAAAATCCTAGCTGAGGCACATAACTTAGGGATGGTGGAGTCTACAGACTATAGACCACTAAAAACCCTTTTGTTCCTCTTTCTCCAAAGACCCTAGATTATGGCGAAAGGCAGCATACCCCAAAGGATATGCCCAAACTTCTATCATTCCCAATTGGCCGCCCAAGTTAAACCATACCAAGATCAGATCCTCAAGAAAGAGAGCTAAGTAAAACTGTTAAACCATAAGAGAATAAAATATTTCTAAGAGCTCTGAAATGTTGTGTCTCCTTTAGTCCATAAAAGCAAATAAAGCTGCCAAACATTCATTTGAAAACATTCCAAAATTAACTCCGCAATAAAAAGACAAACTCTCGACTGTAGATAATTCTTTTATTTGGTAGATAGTTCTTTCTACCATTTTTTTGATTTTCTATATGAGGCTGTCCCTGATGTTTCTTGTCTAATACTAACATTTATAACTGAACAAACAGAGGTATGTTTTCAAGCTTGTCTTCATAAAGAAGTAGTGGCCATTGAATATTTTTCCCAACTTGCTAACTCCCCATGCTACATTCTTTAGCTCCCTAAAGAAGTACAAGAAAATAAAATAAGAATAAGATCCATTAGAAATATTATTGTATACTATTTCTTTAACTTACCCAGGAACAGAGTTCAAGTATTGGACCGGGCTATCTCTCCACAAGTAAGGATCATAACCCAAAAAGCAGAATAAAAGGAAAAAAAAATCCTCGAAATTCTAATATCAGGGCTGAGCAATCCCTTGCTAATGAAAACCAAGAAGAACATGTATTTATGCACAGGTGTGAGCTACCTGAGATTAGCAACTCATCTTCTCCGCCTGATAAAGCTCTAACTGCAGCATCTATTAATTAGAGGCTTGCAGCATTATGCAACAAATTCAACAAAAACAAAGAGGTTTTGTCTGAAGAAACAAGCACACATTCAAAGAGATCATTAACAACAAGGATCACCCAAATTTATATTTCAATTTCCTTCAGGACTAATTAACAGCCTTCTATCTATAACCATACTACATAAGTATCATCTGACTGTGATACTGAAAGGTGACTTTAGAGTTTAGACCACTTGCCAATTTCTAATACAAATGTGAAATTTCATTCTAAAAGTACTGTTTCAAAGATACAAAAGAAGACAGGCTTAAAATAACCCTCTAATGAGTTTGCTCACATCTTTGAAGGCTTTGGGAAAATGTCAGGAGTGAACTTCTGCGCCGCGGACAGACTACCCTTAATCTTCATTGCACCCCTGCATCCATTGAAAGTCACCCCAAAAAAAAAAAAATCTAAAACAACTGGAAATTATCAAAAACCAAAAAAACTTATGGAACTGTAGACAAGGGCACACCTCATGAAAGCAATCTGTGGGTTCATCTTCCCAGTGGCAACCTTAACAAAATCACCGTCCGTGAAGGAAAACATTGCATCAGGCTTTCCCCCTTCATATGGCCCTGAATTACAAAACTCAGAAAGACATAAAAAAAACAGTCTTTGAAAGTTTTTTTCGCTGGATTCAACTAAATGATGAGAGAAATACAATCATATGTGCTGAAAAAACACATTTTTATTTGTAATTTCCTTTGATCTTCTCAATTGAATTACTAGAGATAGTACCAGATTCATTAAAAGAACAATTCTTAAGTAATTTCCTTCGATTTGTTCAATTGAATTACGGAAAACGAAACATTGCACATATCAGGAACCCTAACCTTTGGTAACCTGTCCTTTCTTGAGATCAACGACATAAATTTCCTCATTGAATCCGATTTTCTGGAGAGAGAGAGAGAGATAGAGAAAAAACTAAGATAAGGATCAGGGTTTTAGGGTTTCAATAGGAGAGAAGGAAGAAAAGTAGGGACCTTGGGAGCGATATTGAACTGATAAACGAGGTTGATCTTCTTGGTGAGCTCCTTACCGACGTCGGTAGCGAGATGGAGCTTCATCTGGTCCAGCAGAGCGGCGGATTTTAGCTGAGACGAGCTTGCCATTGATTTTTTGCTAGAATGCGCTGGGGCGTAGAAGAAGATATCATAATCATACCATTTGTTGTTACTTATTAGAGCTTTTAATGTAATGGAGAGAAGGAGTGTAGGAATGGGGCTTCGGTAACTAACTGCCTTTGCAGAGATGATCACGCAAACCAACATTTTCCGGCATTTAGTGGGTAAGAGTGACGTCGTTTTAACAAATGGGTCTAGGGCTGACATATTCGGGTCAAAACCCGATCCTCTTATTGCAATTCAACTTGGCCCAAACTCTTTTGACTAGTTCGGCTGGTTAGAACTTATTAGAAGTTTGTTTAATGAGCTGAGAACTTGAACTTGAACTTGAACACGCATGTACTTGTTTAATGAGCTGAACAGCCTGAACTTGACTGATTAAATACTTAACTCGTTTTTAATATTACATTATTATATAAATAGAAAACTTAATTATATAACTTTCTTTTTCATTCTTAAATTTAATTCCTAATTCTTTTTAGGGTTCTGATTCTTGACCACCAGCACCAACGGAGTTGGTGTTGGTCGTGTTGGTGGCCAAGACCATGCCTTAAGAAGCTTTGATTTGATTATAATCCCTTTGTTGGCCACCCTCATAGATTTAGTGATTTGATCTATTATCCGGGAGCGAATCCTGAAAAACCAGACAGATCATTCTTTTTCCCGGTATACAAAATCTCTTCTTTCCTAGTTCGTGTGAATTTGAGGGTTTTGCACTTGTCCGGGGGATTTAATCATATACTCTAAAAAGGTCCAGACACCTTAATTATAATAAATATATATATATATATATATATCAACCAATATTAGATGGATTAAACATTAGGGATGAGTGAATCTTAACCACAATTAGTAGGTGTTAAAAGGGACACATGAGACTCATAGGGCCCCCTTTAACCGTGGTTAAGCATAATCTACCTAATGTTAATATTTTTTTATTTTTTCTAAAAACCAAGATTAGATGGATGAACCCTAAGGGTGAGAAAATCTTAACCACAATTAGTGGGTGTTAAAAGAGACATGGTGGCTTGTAGAGTACCCTTTAACTATGGTTAAGCTTAATCAATCTAAGGTTAATTTTTTTTATTTTCTAAAAATCAAAATTAGATGTATGAATCCTAATGATGAGTGAATCTTAACCTCAATTAGTTGGTGTTACAATACGACATATAGTAGGTTATAGAGGCGCATGCGTTCCATTGGGCGGAAAGAATCAATTTCCATCTCTGTAAAGACAAAATGGTTTCATTCTATTTTTAAAAAATGAGAATCTCATTGTATTTCTGTTGAGGTCCATTGTTTTGTTGAGACGTGTAAAGCTTGTCACCCGTACACTTTGTCACGGTAATTAGGAAATTTAAATCACTTTATCAAAGTTTCTAACAAAATAAATCTTTACCATCATGAGATTAAGTCTCATCTTTATTTTTAATGAGGTTTGAAATCATACATTTTATTACATTTAAAGTCTTATTGGAATTGCAACCCAATTGACAAAAAACACAATACTTTAGTTCTTATTCTTAAAAGAAAATGTATATTGTCAAATGACAAAACTTGCAAAATGCCTAGCTTGACTCTAATAAAAAAGAGAAAACACATTAGAAGAAAATGAGAAATTTATGAAAATGTGAAATTTATGAAAATGTGTTGCAATAAATAAAACATACAGAGTATACTAGTTGCTTTTCATAGAAGAGGAAAAAAACTTTAGAAGTGTTTCAACAAATAGAACAAAAGAAGAACAAGACTAGTTACTTTTCTTTGAAATTATTATGTATAGTCACGTAATATGCCTAGCCTAATCCAGTCCAGTCAACCAAGACAAGCTCTTTGAATTTTTTTTTCACGCGTCGAGCTTGTACAAGAATCCTCATGTGGGTGCAACACTTGTTGTTGACAACCTTCTACAGATTGAAAAAAACAATTTCTTTTAAAGAAAGAAGTTATGGTCACAACCGATTCTAAAGGGAACAAAAAAAAATAAGTGAAGCTAAATTTGCTTGGTCTAGCATTTCTATAAAAAACAAACTTATGGTAAAGCATCAACGTAGCTTCTAGATCATGTTGATTTTGATTTATTAAAACAATTTTCAAATTGATTTTAATAAAATAAAAGTTGGATTTTAATGATTTGGAAGAAAACCATTTGGTTGGATTTAAAATAGTGTTTTTATATTAGTGGTTTGAAGAGAAAAACCAAGTTTTCAAAAAAAAATTGTTGTGGCTTTTATTAGTCCCACATTAAAAATTAATAAGAGTTGAAACCAATTAATAAGTAATCTCATCTCCTTAGAGATTATTCTCTTGTGTGTGCTCACGCATTAAGTGTGGGTGCACTAGCGAGGTACATCGCACCGAGCGCAACATGCGCACGTGCAAGAGTAGTGAGTGCTATGAGGCGCATTTTGTACTTCGTGAGTCGCCTATTCTTTTTAAGAATAGAAGTCAATAAGTCAAATCACGTATTCAACCAGTCCGCTTGGACCAGTTGATCCTCTGTCACCAAACAGAGAAGTGAACTGACTGTTGCCTGGAAAATTAAGATCGCTCTATAACCAAATAGGGCACTGTCTGGATTTATCAAGAACCGAAGGAGAACTCCGCCAGTATAGTAATATACTGACCTCTAGGCACTATTACCAAACAGAGCTTGCAGACAATCTATTTCCAAACAGTGTGTCTATTTCAGAACCGATTCCAGAATTCTTAGAATCTGATTTACAGAATCCATATAGATTCAATTCTGCAACTGTTTCAGAATCGTTCGTAGAGAGTAATTCTGTTTGGCAATCACTTGTAATAGCATGATCTGGTTTATACAATCTGTGTAACCAGGATAACTCTGACATTAACTGGAATAAGATTTGTGGGCATCCTAAAAGGAAGTTTAAGTACAATTCCTACCTGATAGTGCAGATATGTAAAGGAATGGATCGATTCCTGGTTAGGTTGAATCCCAGGGATAGAGTTGTCTTAATCCCTTGCACAAACGGGAAGCTCCAACTATCTTCAAGAAGCATTTATCGCGCCTCTTAGCTAAAATTGGCAAAGAAGTTTTGTAGTCATCGTGTGCAAGCTATTTGAGCTAATTAACCAACATATCATACTAAACGTTCCAATCTACTACAAATCCGGAAGCTAGCATGTCTTCAAATTCCCGATTAAGAACAGGTAAATATAAAAAAATAAAAATTATAAGGGATAACTACTGGAGAATGCTTTGAATTGAATTTAAACACTAAAACGGATGTAAAGTTCTCATATTTACCATGCAGGGTTCGAATGGTAGAAGCGCAAATAAATCGTAATATGAAAAGTCATGATAGCCCTGGAATGGCCTTATAATTATAAAACCTTATACCTAACTCTGAGAAATCATCAATTTTCTTATAAGACTAGAACCCTTCAAAGGGTAACTGGGTGCCCCACGATCAATCTAAAGGCCTTCCTTTCTGCAGCAGAAGCTTAGCTCCTCTTTCTCCATAACTAAAAATCTATATAATTTTATTTATTAATCTGATAGTTCGACAATTAAATCCTGGGAATTAAGCCCTTAAATAAGGCTCATTATAAGGGTGGGATGGATCTCAAATCCCTTGCCATGTGCTCATATGCTCAACTGCTATTAGGATTGGATGGTCGTCCTTTGAATGATCTGATTTGCTCTATCAAAGTGGTGGCCTGATAAATTGAATGGTCCAAAATGATGAGTTGGCGGGCCACCTGGACCTCGACAGTACAAGATCATCCTAAAAGATCTGGCTTTCAAATATTTTCTTCATGTACTCAACTGTTAAAACACTGGTTATGTTATATCCAAAAGAAAGTATAACATTACAAATGAGAACTAGCACAAAGGTTTCTCATCAAGAGGCCATAAATATGTGTCATTTTTCTTCTCTAATTGTTCACTAATCATTTTGAAAGCGTAGATTACATACAGGGAGGCAGAGGTATAAGACTAGGCAATTAGAAAAATTAGGTCATAATTGCTTGAAGACTGGTAATGAGAGCTTTCACTAGACAAATATGACTTCGAACATAGCACACGGGTTTTTTTGCAAGTGATTCTTAAGTTCCGCATCCCCGTTGAATCTGAAGGTGTATAAAGCTTGCCGTTGGGTTATGCCGACAGGATATATTCTGTAAACTTTTAGTTCATCATCTCCCCGGATGCTTTCAGGTCTTTCCTTTTTCCAAATGGGTACGTGATTCAGAGACTTGAACTTCGCAAGCACCGCAGACTCCAAGCCCTTCAAAGTCAAATTGTCAGACCTGCCCACCAATGTCAACTATGAGAAATGGCCCGCCAATGAAAATGAAAAATATTATCATTCCGAGACTATATGCTTGAAATGGAACTTGAGCTGGAAACAAGATCTGAGTTTGAGTTGACCAAGTTAATGCAAACTTGCTTATCAGATAGAAAACCGACCCAGTATATCTTGGTGTGGCCAACTTTCAACAGCATTGGAGTTTCAACTCCTCCGAGCCGACCAAACCAAGTCATTTAATTGTGTCAACATGTTCTTGAGCTTCGAAAGACAACCACGACTATGACTCACATTTCAATAGTAGATTACTCAAAGATTATATGTATCCATATCCCATACCATTCTGAAAAATCAAGATTCTTCAATTGCCTTCCATCTAAAGGTTATAGTCAATACTCAGAAGAAATAATAATATTAATGATAATAATAATTTTTTTAAAAAATTATAACACAAGTTACACAACTATTGGTGCCATCCTCCTTTAGCGGGCCTTAGTGCCTATCTTATATATTCGAGCAAAAGGAAGATTAGTGTAGTTGTGTAGGGATATTTTGTGTTTAAACATGAACCGGAGCTCTGGATTTCCGGAGCTCCCAAAACACGCTTGTTTCATGGGTTTTTGGTAAATATTTAAGTAACGTCAGGACATTCCTGTCCATAAATTTTTATATTTACCAAGGTTTTGGGAGCTCCGGTTCATATCTGAACTCTATTTTTTGTTTCTAATGTTCTCACAAATGTTAAAGAGGTTGCTTACTCATAAACAAAAACCAGTGTACATAAGCAGTTTTTGGAAGTAGGAGACATGCTCCCCTGGAACACCAGTCTATAAAGGGGGGGAAAAACAAAATAGATTTTTTTTAGAAATTTTCTAAATCCCTCTGGAACACCAGTGTATAAAGTCCAAAGAAAACATTAACCACAGATGATCATGAAATTACCTCAAGAAAATTGAGTCCATCTCGAACCTCCCTCTTTCTCTTACATATATATGATAAACGGTTTCTAAGCCTCTGGTGCACTTGCAGGGGCGCTTCCGGAATCCGGGGCTCTTCTCTTCTCTTTCCCGGATCTTCGTTGCTAGGTGAATGCAAAGACGGCAGGACGAGTGAACTGCTGCCATATCCACAAGGGCCTTGAAAGAATCAGATGGACCCTCGAACTTCCACCTACTCAATAAATACGCATTGTTAGCCAGAGGCCTAATAAGAGAAACCAAATAAAAGAGAAGACTCTTACAACATGTAATGCAATTGGTATCTCCCTGAAAATTCTGTATTTGGGATCGACCAAAAACTGGCTATATGATATTGGTTGTTTTACCTAGAAGGTACAAATTACCTTAATGATTGATTATATGCATTGGGATTTTCTGCAAGGTATTTCATGGTCTTGGCAACTGAAGCAACATCTTCCAACTCCTTAATATGTAAAACCGAACCAGCAGAAGGGGCAAACTCTTGGATATTTGGAGCACCAACAACCACAGGGATAGATCCTACATGGTTTATTTATCAAACCAACATTATGAGAAAAACTGAAATAAATTTATTATATAAGATGTAATTTAAGTCCAACAAATCTAAACTAGGTACCAAGCAACATAAACCCAACACCAAAATCTGTTAATAACTCCCGATACATACAAATGAAGCACTGAGGCCATTCCGAGATCTCCAAAATAGACCAGAAATAGATTGTGGGATAAAGAGCAGTGTAATTTTCATACCAGCAACCAGAGACTGGAAGAATTTCTCTGTGACGTAATCCTCCTCATTGGAATTTTCAAAAGCCAAGCTAAATTTGTAGCGCTTCAGAGCCTCCACTTTGTCCACTGTAAAGATTATCAAAAATAAAATTAAAAAACTTATTCTATGCATCTATTAAATAGAAAGTGATAAAACTCTAATAATCTACAATTCTACAGCTAAATAATAATTCTTTCTGTTTAAAATGTTCAAAGGCAAAATCATGTTACAGGAAACACAGATTTGTATGTGAACTATGAAATTAATATAAAACAAATATTGAAAAGATTAAGTATAATAATGCTGAGTTAATAATAAAAGAAACTACCATTAATATCTTATGATTATATGAACATAAATACTACATAGATACGCAAACTCCAAATAGGTTGCCAGCCTCCGAGACTTATATTCCCACTTCTAGTACACCCTTGATTCAAGTGCCCAAGATCATACGGCACGAGAACTGGTACGAAATTGAGGGATCATGCAAATGGCTACAAAAGCTATGTTAAAAAAAGTAAAGGAAATATTACCAAAAAAGTTCTAGACATAAGCTCTATCGATGATTTGAGTCCAAGCACTCAAAGAATTGGAGAATCCCAGGAGCACCTCCCATTTTTTGTGAAAACCCAAGCAAAGCCTACCTCCCCTAGTTATAACTTATAAAGCAAAGCCTACTTCCCCTAGTTATAACTCCCCAATTAATCGTAAGTTCCTCATCACTGGATATATGGTGAATACTCCAAAATATGTCACACAGACATTTCATATAGGTATCACACCCATATTCAGGTCTTCAATTTTAAGTTCCAAACTTCCAATAATGTGAATTTATGGCATACCCAAGTTCTGTCATTGGCGTGCCCAGTAAAAAAAGACTCCAAAATTCTAGTAGCTCAAACAATGGAGCTGGGAAAATGAATCTTCTTGAGTACACCAGCAAAGAAGGATCATGACTGTTAAGCTAATATGGATGAACAAGGAAAAAAGATTTGACCAAGCAACCTCACCTCATCTAATCTTTCAGCGAAGGTCCCAAAACTCATTTGCAATATGTGATGCCACAAATGAAATCATATTCACTGGTTAGATGTGAGTCATGTGACTTGGATGAACCACAATAAGCATTTTAAAAAAATATTATTATCTATAGACCTATTATTTTTTGAGACAAAAAAGAAAAGAAAAATAATGAGTAATAGCAAGGGGCCACTGGCAACTAGCCTATTATGTTTAAGAATTGGTTGGGTCAGTATGTACTTATCGGACTCAAAAGTGCTCCGGAAAACATATCTGTTTTATTATTGTACTATACCAAGGGCTCGGCCCCCAACAAAATTGAGATGAGTTGGCCAACTCTGGAGTGATTTAACCAAAAGTTTAGACCTTGCTTATGGTCGATTATTTTACTTAGGTTTAGTGAACATCGCCTAGCAAACTGATACTAGACAAAATTCACCTTAAGAACTTTTTTACCTTACCTCTTTTGATAAGTACTACCTATAGAGAATGACACTATATGTATTCAGGAATGAGGAAGTTAAAAACTGCTTCCAATATACAAAGATTGCACCATCATCATCAGGCCCCCCAAATTTTTTGAAAGCCTTTCATGTTCTGGTATAAAATAGTGGACCCCTCAACATTTTTTAATTTTTTTAGTATCCTTGCCCCCCCTCTCCCCCCCCAAAAAAAAATTTTGTTTTATATATATTGTCATATATATAGTAGGCCCTCCAATGGAGTTCGGTTATGCCCTTTAGGTCGCCACATGTCCCTATTGACATCCCTTACACCCTTTAACTATGGTTAAAATTCACCTACACTGAGGGTTCACCTACTTATCCTTTAGTTTCTAGGAAAAAATATTAATTTTTTTAACCTTAGGAATTAGTGAATTTTAACTAGGGTTTGAAAAAAAATTTGATATTTAAAAAAAAAAACCAAGGATAGGTGGGGTGAATCTTAACCACAGTTAAGGGGTATCAATAGGGACACATGGCGACCTCAATGACATTACCAGGAAAAAAAATCTCAAAATTAAATATTACCCCAAAAAAAATTTCCCAGGGACTACGCCCCGAACCCCCAAGTTCCATACCCTCAAATCCATTTTTTTTATACATATATTCCCCCCCCCCAATGAAAAATTTCTGGCTCCGCCCCTGATCATCATCATCACCATCAATGTCTTATCCCAAATATTTGGAGTCGGCAATACGAATATTGTTCCATCATTCCATTATATTAAAAATCATACTTCGGTTAAGTCATGTTTTCAAATCTTTTCATGCTAACTCCATCCGCGTTATTTTTGGCCTTCCCCTCTCTTTTAAAGCCTTCGCCTTGCACTAATTCATTTCTTCTTACTGAAGCCATTAGTGGTCTTCGTTGAATGCGTCCAAACCATCTCAATCAAATCTCCATAATTTATCACATATTGGAGCTACTCCCAAATCCTCTCAAATACGTTCATTTCTGATCTTATCTTTCGATGCATCCATCTTAATATCCTCGTATTGACTACACAAATTCTATTAATATTTGCTTCTTAGAAGCCCAACATCCTCATCATCACATTTATTCAATGAATTGGCAAATTCGTTTCAACTTCTTTGAGTAAGAACACACAAAGTATCAAGGTCTATACAAAATTCCTAGTATTATATTACCATATTGCAAGCTTGTCACGAACCTCCAAAACACCTGTTGCCTAAAATGCCTTTTTAGAGTCTCCATCCTTATCAAACGGAGAAACAACAAAGCAAGAGCAAAAGATTTTGAGGCCTTGAAAGACCTTATCCTTAGCTTTGTTAGTCCTTGATACCAATTGATAGAAGAAAACTCAAGTGTGGTACCGTACACAATTTAATCATTCCCCCCATGTTGGCCGGCCAAGCATTATGCAAGGACTGCAGTCACAAATCACATTTCAGTTGGCATCTAAAAAGTTAAAATCCGTCAACACCTTCAACATGGTATCCCACCACATGATATCAAGCTTGATATGATGATATCAACGAAGCCATCATTTGATACTTAGCTACCTTGGACATTACTTTTTATTCTCTTTGGAAATGTTGAAAATTAAATGCACGCAAAGGATAATGTAAATTATACTATTAAGTATAGTTTGCAATAAATCTTCTTAGTTTCTCACTGACAATGACAAAAAAGAAGATGCACAAATTTCAACCAGCATAAAATCCAAAAACAGTGTCGCCATTGGGCTGTCAATGGAACAGAGCGACTCAGTATCTGCTTGATTTGATAAACTAAGGTCTGGACCTACTGTTAGTCCAATGGATCAGTTCAAGGACTGTGTATCACAATCCGATTCTTAAACGGATTGGTCTAGATCCTACTTCCTGCTCCATGATATGGAACCAATCTATATAACTTTTTTGTGACACTTCTACCCTTGTGATCTTCCAGACCCACTCCCTTCTTTTCTTATGTAACTTATATTTTTATTGACACCAAGATGGATGAGTGGCAAGACTAGGAAGGAAAAAATAAGAAATAAGCTGATCAGAGGGAACTTAGTAGTAGTCCTAATATGTGATTAAAAAAAAGGAGAATTGACCGAGATGGTTTGATCATCTTCAACAAAGAATATGACAGCATCATTGAGAATGATTTCTTTTGTGCACATTGATGTCTTCAAATTACAAGGGATGACAGAAAAGGATATGGATATAGAGAAGATTTGGAGTCTAATGACTTAGTACTTGATATGTCCCGTGTAGGTTGGTAGGAGTAGAACTGCAGAATATTTTTTTTTTTTCAGCAGCCCTAACTAGTTGAGGTAAGGTTTAGATGACGATGATAATACTTGTCGTGGGCACTCCTTCAACATTATTGCAGTCATCTTCCAAGAGGCATAACTTTTCCCTCATATGTCTGCTTTGGGTGACCCTTGGGTCATTGTAAAGATCTCTTCCAGAATCACAACGGTGATTTCTACCTCTTTTGTTTAGATTGTCATTTGGGCCCTCAAAGTGGTCTAAAAATCAGTGACAAAAAAGTGATGGGAAAATAGGACTAGTCAGGTAACTCAGGTCATTACTATGTTAGCAAATAAATTTATCATGTAACAAAAATAGTGAAGGTAATAGTGCATTTGAGATTCTCATAGAAGCTCTACTACATCCTCAACCTCTGCAGCCACTGACTCTTAGCAAACAAATTTATCATGTGCACATCTATATCTATAAAGTAAACAGAACAAGAACACATTTAATTCTATTGAGTATGGAAGAAGTTCTTTGAGAAAGGATCCCCATTGTAATCCAAGGAATCTTGGCATTCATGAGATGTAATTATCCACCTAAATCAAAATGGAGAATTGTTATTGTTCTCCTAAGCTGAATGTCAACTATTTTTTTTACAGAAGTGGTCCACATGGATTCAAGTCTGGGTTACATCTCCAACCAGATTTTTTCGAGTCTGGATTGAGTCCCCGATCATCCCTGATCCCAAATCAAACCCAATTCAGCTTAATGCTGCACAAGTAGAACAACCAACAATATGAAACAGGAACTTCAAAATCCCACTAGGCTTATTTACAATATCTGTATGAAAAAAACGAGGGAAAATAAGATGACTAGATAATCAAAACTAACAAAAGAACTCTGAGAACATATATGACAAAAAATCACCTAATCCATCTCCAACCTCTTCTTCAAAGCAGTAGGTCACAAGCATAAGTTTGCTAGTCCTAAACTCAGATAGCAGGAGAAAAACAAAAGCAGGAACAAGAACAAGACCACCAACATAGGAGGGCCAAAAAAGGTAGAGCTCCACATTTGTTAGATACAGGATCAAGGTAAAGACAAACAAAGAACTCCAACCATGACCAAGAAGCCAAGTAAAACTTGTTTTGCATATGGCTCTTGAATCAGGTTGGGCAAAGCTGGTTGTTATTGGTAAAATGTGCTTTTTTTATTAGTAAAACCAGTATATTATAGAAGGCAAAAAAAAATTTGATTAGTAAGTGCGTGTATATATATAAGAAAACAGAGGAGAAATTACAATGAAACTAAGGAAGAAAAAGGTTCACAGAATATGAACCAAGAAAGCAACAAACTAGAAACGAAAACAAGTGCAACAGATGCATAAAGTGTGAAGTGTGAAAATGCACACTACTATAGCCTATCAAGCAACCCCGCCCTCAAAATTCCTTCTTATTGCACACCATGCTAGAAGGAACTGGCGAGATCTTTGATACACTCTCCTCAGAAGATGAAGTGCCATAAAAAACCCGCAGATTTTTTCTTTCCAGAGGGAACTACCTATTGCTCCAGGGAGCATCGTCCTAACCACCGCCGCGGAGCCCTCCAAAATAGTCAAAAACCAACCTAATAAGGAACTCATAAGGGAGCAAGGAAAGAAAAATAGGATTCTCAATCGGCAAAGGAATTGATCCCAAATAGCAAAGAAAAGGACAATGCAACAGAAGATGGTCTACCGACTCCTCCGCCTCGAGGCACATGAAACCGCGGTTGGCCATCCTCCACCCTCTGTTTTTCAAGTGGTCGCACGTGAGTATCTTATTCAGTGAGGCCAACCAGAGGAAGAAGGCTACCTTAGATGGAATGCTAGGATTCCATACATCTTGATACAAAAAAGTTGAGCTAGGAAACACTCATACAGACTGAAGGAAAGATCTCACTATGAACTGCCCTTTGTTGTTCTTTAACCATATTCTGGTCACTAGATTGAGACCGCAAAATGATAGAGGACACACGAGTGGACAATTTAAGTTCTTCATCTTCCTAATCATTTAGATCACGTCTAAACCTAGGAGACCAAGTTGCATGCTCATTGATCCCTTGGAAACAGGAATTCACAGATAGGTTTTTATCCAAGGCTCGGGAGCAAAGATTTACAAAATCAACTTGAAGGGACCTCTGCCCACACCAGATATCTTCCCAGAATTTGATACCGACTCTAAAACGAATATGTTTGGAGAATTTCACAAGAACATTAAGGAGGACTTTCCACAAGCCAACCCTATGTGGGCCTTTTACCGCCTTAGGCTCCCAAACCAACTTTGCCCCACGGTGCACAATTAGAACATTTCTCCAAAGACTATCCCTTTCTTCTCCAAACCTCCATAACCACTTGCCCAACAAAGCCTAGTTTACCTTCACCAAAGAACAAAGGTTCAGTCCCCCCACCTTTTCTGGTGCAATTACAGACTTCCAGCACACTAAATGTTACCTATGAGACTCATCTCTATCATTCAAGAGAAACCCTCTTTGTAACCTTTCCAACTAGATAGATACTGAGGCAAGAATGGTTAAGATGGACATGAAGTAAGTGGGAAAGCTACTCAGGGTTCTCTTTAGAAGGGTGAGTGGACCTCCTTTTGAAAGATATAAAAGGATTTTCACCCCTCTAGTTTCTTAGAGAATCACATAAGGACAGGATCCCAGGCCTCTGTGGATTTGAAACTAGCCCTGAGGGGCATCCCCAAATAGGAAGAGGGAAGGGGAAGTGAACCTACTCTACAACCCAAGACCACCCAAAAATGATGCTCTTACCCAGATTGATCTGCAGTCTGGAGACCGCCTCAAAACATCTGAATAGACATCTAAAATAGGCCAATTGTTGACATGATGCATTGCGGAATACCAAAGTATAATTTGCAAACTGAAGATGAAAAATCACAAGTGAATCAATACCTATAGAGAAGCCTTCTAAGACTGATCCCTCCATTCTCGTAAACATCCTACTTAAGGCTTCCATAACAAAGACAAATATGAAGGCGAAAGAATTCGCCCTCATGCAAACCCCTAGAACTCCTAAAGTAGCCAGCAGGACAACCATTGATTAAGATGGAGAAAGAAACAGAGAAGATACATAACCCGATCTACCTTCGTCATCTAATACCAAAGCCCATTTTGCCCAAAATGAATTCAAGGAAGTCCCAATTGACGTGGTCAAATAATTTTTTCCATATCTATCTTACATATGAGGCTAAGGGATTTCCTTCCAATTTTCCCATCCAGACATTCATTAGCTATTAATATGTCATCCAATATCTACCTACCTCTTATGAACGCCCCTTGATACTTAGAGATGAGGGAAGCTATGACAAGAAGCAATCGAGATGCCAAAAGTTTGGCGAGATTTTGTAGACACTTCCAACTAGGCTGATGGGGCAAAAGTTTTTCAGGACATTGGCTCTATCTGTTTTAACCTTTTAGTAATGAGCACGATAAAAGTGTTGTTAAGAATTTTATCAAATGCCCTTCAGAGTGGAATTCCTTAATCACATTCACCATATCTTGGCCCACGATGTCCCAACACCGTCTATAGAATTCAATAGAAAAACTGTGGCCTTGGACTCCTCTATACCCCTAATCACCTCAAGAATTACTATCAAGGATAAAGGGAAGGAAACTCGATGAAAAAAGGAAAGCAAAAATAGAGACAAATAACATAGATTACAGATATTCTCCTCGCCCTACCAATCCAGAATAACCAAAGACCTCACCAACCGTGCAAACCTCAACTTAGAAGATCCCCCCCACACTTTCTCCTCCTGGTATGACTTAACATCAATAAAAAATAATCTATCTAATCTTTATAAAAAAGATTAGCCATAGGGGTGGAAGTACCCTCAAAGACCTCAAATTACACTCTTTCCAAATCATCCGTGAGATAGCTGCAGGGAGGAGCGACCAAAAAACCTCCTGATCCATCCCAGAGCTCACCAAGGACTAGAAAGATAAGAAGTCTCAAAAGATATAGGAAAGACCCAAACTACCCCTATAGGTAAAATGTGTTGGGTTCGTGATTGGGTTGATTAACCCTTTTTATTTTGTGTCTTTGTACTCATGATGATGTGATCCCCAAGAGAGCTGCTATGGCATTCTTAAGCTATTATTTATTTTACTTTTCTTTAATGAATATAAGTCAGATGGTAATTTTGTAATTTTTGGTTAGTGAGATTTATATAATTGTATGAATAGAGTGGTACTTTTGTTTAAAAGAATCTTTTTATTTTATTTTACTTGAATTGGTTTGTTGCGGAGAGCTTCTTCTCTTTTAGAGAGAAATAGGAGAATTTGATGAGATAACTGAAGTGTCAATTTTTCGAAATCTATCTCGTTATTCATCTCAATAATGGACCTCTGTGAAATGTCATCATTTTGGAGCGAGTGTGATCATAACAAATGAAAGACATTGGGTAGTCCTTAGTGAATTGGCTTGGACTCAAGTTGTGTTTGGTGCTTTTGTATAGATCCTAAGAATGCTTTCATTCATACTTGTGGGAGAAACAGACTCTTATAAGTAATGTAAAATATTCATCTCTTACCAGTGTGAGCCTATAAGGTTTCGATTACTTTCTTCAGGAAAATCTTTGCAAAGATTTTACAAATTTATTCCTTGACTCAATGGTTAAAAAAATTTTCATACAAGCACCAAACCTCGTTTTGAAACTGGCCACGGAATTTGATTCAGTCCTAGTCCTAGTCCTAGTCCATTTGACTAACATGCCAAACATAGGCCTAGACCGGACCCATTAGCATGTTGCTAACGTTAAGCCCAACATATGCTTATAGGCTCTTGAATCAATAATCTAGGACAAAACTGGAGCACCTAAGCACGTATGAAAAGAAAGGCTGAGATGCTTGGCTGACTCGAGGGAGCTTTGGTCACAAAGTGTAAGAACCTAAAATAAGCTAAAAGACTAACTTTTGTCCTCAACTCATCCTCAAGAACCCTAAATACCTCACTCAAGGTTGATGAGGCATGATATTGTGATTTCCAGGGATAACTTGAGCAACATTGTCAGTAGCAGTCTTTATACGAGCAGTGGCAGGCAGTCCACCATGTATGTACCAGTGTGTCTTCTCAGTGTGATTGTGACCGCGATAACTGCTTGAAATTCTCATAGAAGCTCTACCACATCATCAACCTTTGCAACCGCCGACTCTTGGCAAACAAATTTATAATGTGCACGTCTATAAAGTAAATAGAACAAGAACACCATATTTAATCATGCCAACGAGTACAGAAGTTCTTTGAGAATGGATTTATGTTGTATTCTAAGGAATCTTGAAATTCATGAGACGTAATTCTCCCCCCGTAAGAAAATGGAGAAGTTTTATTGCTCTTAAGCCAAATGTCAACCATTTTGGACAGTAGTGTAGTCAACTGATAAAAGCTTGAAAAACTTACAAGGATCAAATAAAAACATATACATCTAGAAAAATCAGCAAAAAAGGCTAATACAACACTAAGAAGAAACTTTAGATGCAATAGAAGTCAAACTCCACCTGTAAAAATTGCACACGACATAAGGATATGGAAATCTAAATTTGAGAATAGACACTATACAAGCTTAGACCTCTCAGGGAAAAAAAAAAAATAAAAGTAATTTTGTTAGATGGAGACCTAAGGTAAAGAACTAATAAATAACATTAACACTAAAGTGCAGTAAAGGAAATTCTAAATGTAATTCTCAAGATCAACATTGTCAAAACCAACTTGAATAGTAAAATTGTAAGGGTAGATCCAAAATGAATCGTAAATAATAGGATTTGTTGCCTTCCAAAAGTGTCAATAACCCAAACCTCCCAAACTACTACTAGCTCCCATGGTTTGAGAGTAAAATCACCGTGGGAGCGCAATTTCAACTTTTGTAGAGTGAGGTTTATAGTTCATAGAGAGCGTGGTTTTTGTGTAGAGTTTCATTTGTCTTGTTAAGTCAGATGTATTTTGTCATTTTCTTTTGTAGGGTACAAGATTCTTGTAAGATTTGTTAATTATTGGTGATCTTGTCATTGAATTTGGAAGGATACATTTAATATATCAATAGTCATCTTGTTTACTGGGACTACAAATTTGAATGATGAATGATTTATCAATTCTTTCTTATAATTTAGAAAGTGAAAATGATATATTTACATCTACATGCAATTTTCAATAACCATCAAGTATACATATATATATATACCGACTCTCCGGACGTGCTCTCGACCCTATCCTAAATTGAAATGTGATGCACTTGTGCTCTCGCTCATGCTCCTACTCTCACTCTCACTCCAACTCTGTGCTCTGGTTACTTAGATTATAACACCATATTTTTCCATTTCTCCATCAAATAATAATAAATCATTGTCATAGAGTTAGTTAATTTTCTATGCAAACTAAACATCTAATTTGAGAAAATATTATCATCAACAAATTAAAAAGCTTCTCAGCCGAGTGGATATACAATATTGTCATCAACTTTATGATTTAAACAACATCTCAAAAGGTATTGAAAACATAATCACTTAAAAGTTCTGAATTCGGGCTCGTTTGGCATCTATTCTGGTAATTCTCCAATTCTATAAATGGCTCAATTCGTAAATTCTGATAATCCATTAGTGTTGTGAATCCGTTTGGAAACGTTCAATTAGAACTTTTTTGAAAGACCGTAAACAATAGAATCGTGTTTGGATGGAGAAAAACCAAGATCATTATAGAATAGTGAGAATGGGTATGGGGAGTAGATGTAGGAGTGGTTGGTGGCCGTAGGGAGCAGGGGTGGAGTGGTGCAGAGGGTGGCGGGAGGTAAGGATGGAGGTGGCAGTGAGGGGGTGAAGGTAAAGGTGGTTGTGGAAGCAATGTTAGTGGTGGTGGGCTGGTGGCAATGGAATGGTGGCAATGGTAGTGGTGGTGGAGGTCGAGGTCAAGGTGGCGGTGGGTGGTGGAGGGGATGTGGAGGTGGCAATGTAGTCAAGGCGTTGCCTAGGCGGCCGCCTAGGCACCTCTCTAGGCGGGCAGTAATCACCTTGACCCTTTAACAATTAGTCTGTTTTACAGTTTTATAGCTTAATTACATATAAATACCATTTAAGTAAATGACTTTACACTTTACTTTCATTTACTTGTAAATAAGGTTACACCTCCATTTGAATTCAATAAAAATTATCTTAGATCCAAATTTCTAAAGAATAAAAAGTCAACTTTTCAGTTCAAGAACAAAATCCATTTTTTAGGGCCTTTGTCAAAATTTCGACTTGCAAATGCCAAGATATTTCTCAAATTTTCAATTTTCATAAATTAGACTATAACAAAATATTACTATAACCCAAAAATCTGGTATAAAAAAATCATATTTTAGTCTTTAAAAACATTTCATCTACAGGGTCAAAAAAGTCAACTAATAGTTTAACATAAAAAGATTTACATCAAGCATTACAACATTAAATGTTAATTTGCCTAGATTATTGTCAACCCTAGGAGGTTTGAATTATTATGTGTATATATTAATATTATATATATGTATATTTAATATGTTTAAATAAATATAATTTAATTATTTTTATTGCTCAGGCATCGCATGGGCGTCGTCTAGGCAGCGCCTTGCCTAGGCATCGCCTAGACGCCTTGACTACACTGGGAGGTGGTGGTGGTGGAGGGGATGTGGAGAGGGGGCAGTGGTGGCAATGAGGGTGGAGGTGGGGCCATGGGGGTGGCAGCAATGATGTGGCAGTAGGGGGGAGTGGTCGTGTTGGGGGTGGTGGTGTGGGGTGGTGCCGTGTGGTGGTGCCGTGGTGGTAATGAGGGTGGTGGTGGAGAGTCATGGAATTATTGCTTCTGAGAATTAATTCTCATAAGTTACTTTTTGTTGTTTCCAAAATTCTATTCCAATAGCATAAATTTTGTTGGATTACAATTTAATCCACCCCAAAACGCAGTCAAACGACAGTATCAATATTCCATTCCCCAGGAATAGAAAATCAATCCCTAGGAGTGATGCCAAACAGCCCCTTCTTAAGGGAACAAAACAAATTTTCAAATTCATTAATCAATGATGTTAAACAATAATCAATTTTATCGATTTGATTGTCTTAATTGCTTTCATTTTCTCTTTATCCTTGTACACAAGTTCTTACTTATTTTGTACTTCTTCCATGTCATTCCCTAAATATTTCTACATATCACATTGTGCAAACATATGTGAAATGCAAACCATTTTGAATTGCTTATTGAGGTGAATTTCCAAGCAAAAAGCATCATTGATATACATCCCTACAATAACAGCTTTGAAGAACCCCTTGCCATTGAGATATATGTAGGTGCAATATTTCCAACCATTCTCCACTTTATGATAGCAATATTTGTCAAGAAACTGCATATATACACGAATTAGAATAAATTGTTTCACTTGTAAGCAGAAACTTATTTTCTAGGATTTAGGATTCAGATGGTGAATTGTAAGATTTAAGAACATAGGACACTTCTCAAAAGTATTCAGATCATTTGTGTTAAGATTTGTTTTGATTCGTAGGATTCAAGTTGCAAATTGTTAAGATTTTGAAACAATGTTAAAGAGTCACAAAGATTTAAGTACATATATACATGAAATAGAATAAATTGTTTCACTTGTAAGCAGTGACCTATTTTCAAGGATTTAGGATTCAGATGGTGAATTGTAAGATTTGAATGAAAACATAGGACACTTCTCAAAAGGGTTCAGATCAACCCCATGAATTATAAATCCACAATATATATGTCCATATTATATCAATTAACAACAGAACAACATAAATGTATCAATATTTGCCATGCGCACCTCTTCCATCACGGTTCCGATGACAGCCACCATAAGAATCTATCTTGATACTCGACTTTTCTAGCCCTTCAAGGGCTTGCAAGCGGAAGTTGCGAGCCCCACAATTGGAAATGAAGGCAGCTGCAAGGGCACTCTCCGTCTTCGGTTGCAAAGGTGCCATGATATCATACTCAGCCCATGAAAAATATCCAACAGGAACATCGGATGAAAGACTAGTTGTCATTACAACATCATACCCTCTCCTAAAACACAAGAAACAAAATATGACAATATCAGTTATGTTGAGTTTCTTGTGCAAAGAAATCTACACCTGAGGACAATCCACAAGAAAAGCAAGAGTGGTGGCTGTGAAAGATGATAAAACGGTTTTCTCTAATTGCGGGCATAAATACTGATAGTTTAAAATGTGTTGCATTGTGTATGAACTATTTACAATATATTTTAGAGGAGCTCTTTTAAATCCTTTAGTGGTACATGCGGACTCCTTCAATGCTATCAGTGGGCATCAAGTTTACAGTATATTTTAGAGGAGCTCTTTCAATTCCCTTAATGGTAGATGCAGACTCCTCCAATGCTATCAGTGGGCATCAAGTTACAGTATATTTTAGAGGAGCTCTTTTACATAATCCTCTTCTTTATTTTGAAGACATCATCACCAATCCTAGAAGAAAGGTTCCATTATTAGGCTCTCAACAAGGATGCTTAGGGGAACGGAGCAGACTGTAGGTTTGGCATAATTCTTATTTATTTATTTCTCAACAGAAAGATTTTATTAGACCGTGAAGATTATTTCATTTCTTTCAGAAAGAAAAATAAGAGAACTTGTAAATTCAAATCATCGTCGATTCTTCACCTCTTTTGGGTCAAATGAGGACCAATTTTTTTAGCATATTACATTGTACGCGTCAAATTTTGGTGTCAAATATCTCTCGTTGATTTGGAGAAGAGTTCATTCTTCTTTTTTAATTTTTAATTTTTTTAATGTTATTTTCTTCAATTTTTATAAGGTATTCCCTCTTTTCTTCTTTCGATGATTTTTTTGGGGAGGACTATTCTTCCGGCTAGATGAAATTTGGTCCATTAATTATGCTCATTAGAAAGCAACTTCAAATTAAGAAGACAATGAAGGAAAGAAAACTTAAATGAAAACGTATCGATTTTCCGCTAATGTTGGGGTGCCAGTACATGGGTTTACAAGATGCCTCATGAAAGGGGACTTCTTTACATGTAGAATAGAGAGAGAGAGAGAGAGACTGGCTGGGCTTACTTTGTGTTCCTATAGTTCCTTCCCAAAGTAAATATCTTCTTATCTTCTGCAGTCTTCTCTTGATTCTCGTTTTTTTAGTCAATCTCTATTTGCTCGTACCTTTTGTATGAGTATGAGTCCACCTCTTGAGTGACTCCCCTCTTCTATAATAAGAGGTATCTTCCCTCAACTATTTCCCTATGTAGGGGAACCATTACCTTGGTTCTCTCCTCTTGGAGAAGACATTTCCCAAAGAATACTTGCATGTCCTTAATGGGCAGATTGTCCCTATTCTCTTCTATATAAAGAGAGCATGCATGAGAGGAGAGTGGGTAGTTCCCCTCTCAAGATATCCTCTCATTGCGTATAATGGGTGCTATGCCCTTTGATAGGGTGTCATCATGCCATGTGGCACCCTTTTGTGGGGGATCCTTCCAAGGGATCCCATACACATTACAAGGGAACCCTCTTTTAAATTCCTGAATAAGTGGTAGTCTGTGGGCTGCCTTTACTTTTAATAGAATAAGTGGGGTACAACATGTACCCATACAACAGCCACTTGGCAGTCACTCATTGGATGAGAACCCTATAGTTACACGGTTCTTATAAAGGGATCGCCTTTTGGAGATCCTAAGGACAGGTAGCCGCCATTTGGGTTGCCTCCTAAATGTTGATGGGAGTACAAGGTTACTCTCTCCCTCCTCCCCTTTTGTTTGTCTGCAAAATAGTAGGTACCCATAGCAGAAGGGATTTCTTTTGAGAAATCCTAGGGACATGTGGCAGACCCTAGTTGGTTTCCACTACGAAGGGGTATATACATCATTTGCTGCGAGGTAGGAACCATGTGCTGGCTCCAAATTGGTCAAGGAGGCAGCAGGGGTTTTCCACTTTTCTGCGAGGCAGGGTCAGGTGGTTGCCTCTGATTGGTCAAGGAGGCAGCAGAAGATTTCCCCTTTGCTGCGAGATGGGCCACGAAGTTCCCCTGATACATCAACGAGGCACCAAGGCCTTTCTCCTTTGCTGTGAGGCAGGGGCCACGTCCCTAATTGGTCAACGAGCTAGCATGGGATTTCCCTTTTGTTGGGAGGCAGAAGCCACAGTTGATGGAGGCACAGGGGTTTTCCCCTTCGCTAAAAGACAAGGACCATATGGTGAGGTCAAAGGAGTAACAGGGTTTCCATTTGTTGCGAGACAGGGGCCGCATGTGGCACTTGATTAGACAATGAGGCAGCAGGGGTTTTCCCCTTTGCTGCGAGACAAAGGCCATGGATGGCCCCTGATTGGTTGTTAGATGTGGCAACCCACTACTTGAGGGCTATTAGGTCACACGTGCCATATTGTGGCCCCTTTCGGAGCCTCGATCTGGTGTTTGTGTGTGCGTGTGTGAGTTGCATCACATCTGATGCACCTGCAAGTGTGGGCAGTGAGACTTCATTGCCTACATAGTCACATATATGTATCAAAGAGAAAACTATAACTGCAAAAATGTTTGAATGAAGATAATCTTCATTTCATAGAAGCAGAAACAGAAACTGCAGTAAGAAGCCAACAAGGTACAACCATCATTTTGACAATTGCCATGTTTAGATATTTTTAAAAAAAGCCACTTCAGATTGTGCTTACCCACCGTCTTGCCTGAGCAATGTTGTTCTCTGCATAATATTGAGAGGATTCCATTGATCGAAGGACACTAGCTGTTACTGCATCTCGAGGTAAACCAAATGAAGCATCAGGCTTCTTATCGGGATTATATCCAAACTTACATCCCACGGCACAAGAACTCCACTCCTGGATAGAAGTACATTCTAACAGTTAATTAGATATATGAACAAGACAATTATTCGTTACAAAGGGTCAACCAATTTCAGCTCCAAAAAAATTCAACTTACACTTCAATAAGAATTACAATATGCATAAGTCAAGGGAACTGGAAATCAAGTTATACTTCCGAAGGACAGGAAAAAAACAAACAAATAGCATAAGATGTGTTTCACAGTATCTAGGCAGAAAATATGTTGGATTTGCTCCGAGGAGAATGGAAGAGCTTTATAACGATTTAAATGCATTATGAGCTATGTTGCACAGACATGGACACGAGTGTCAGTGTCAGACTCGGATACGGAGTGTCGGACATGGCGAACCCCAAAAAACAAGATTTGATAACACAAGAGGATATTTTTAAATTTATTTTAAAATGATTAAACTTTATATGTTATAAGAATAATACTATACGAGTAAAAACAAAAAGTGAATTAAATATGGAAGGAGATTAAACGATTTTTTTGGGGAGGAAAACGCTACAACTTTATCAGCATTGAGGCCTTTGAAGATTCAAGTCGTTGCATGCTTCTAGTTCCTTTACAAAAATTCAGGCAGTGGAGTCACCTTCAGAAACCCCAAATGGAGAATGGCCAAAAGTTGGAGCTCCTTTCCAACAGAGTAAATCCACAATAGTATTAAACTGATTAAACATATCAGTAGAATTCTCAACAGAATCACCTACTTCCGCACCCCCAAGGTGTATAAGACACTCTAGGTGAAACCATCTGGGATGTTCAAATGAGTAACTTGCAGTTCAAATCTTTTGCATGAGTTTGCCTGGGCATCATCAGTAAAACTTTTGTTATTGTTTGAAAGCTTATTTTTTCATTGGGAGGGTTGCACAAAGTCTCAATTATTTCTTTACACTCCATCGCCGATTTGGCTTGCATTGCAATAACCTTCTTTGCTTTGGCATTCAGCTGTATTGATTGTCTTAGGCCACCTGCTATGCTCTATAAAGATGACACTACAATTTGGATGTAACGAACCAACAATTCCATTACTCAAGACATGCAGTGACATCAAAAGCTACTCAAATTTCAAACTGGTATTGTGTGGGTTCAAGTTGTCCTGCATCAATGGCTTCAATAATTACTAACTAAACTGCTAAAATAGATAGCTAACCTTTTCAGTCATAAATTCAAACCTAACTCCATAATGCCAACTTAAATTTCGAAACTTTAATGATTGAAATAATGGGAATTAATCAAATAAAAGAAAATATACAATCTAATCAATCAAGTAATAGAAAAAATGACATATACTATGGAAATTAAAAAATTATACTACAGAATATTTTTTACTAAAATAAATTTAAAATTGAAACAACCTGCTCAGCACCAGAAACGCAGATGGGTTCCTTCCGAAAATCTCTTGAGTAAGCCACGGCGTCTTCTCTCTCTAACCACTCTTCACAATCATCGATTCCCCTATTATTATCAAAATCTAAGATGTCGAATGACTCTTCCTGTGCCATCGCCGTAGCCTTACGCGAAGATGATAACGAATCGGGAGGCAATTTCGAGGGAGAGAAGGATTTCGTCCATGTCTGGACAATCGTAGCATTCTTCGCCATGTCGAGGCGACCCAATAAGAAGATCTCGGCGACGACGACGAAGGCGACGAAGAGGGCCATCAAATTCGCCCAACTCTTCTTGTTTGTTGGTGAAACCCCATTAACAACACTTGCAGCTTCTTCTTGGGGTGCTCCTGTTCTTGTTCTTCTCTGCCATGTTACAGCACCCATCAAGGATTCTTCTGCTTTCTGGGGTTTTTTCTTCTACCCTTATTTCTCTATATGTACAGAAAGAGGGTTTGAGATGAGGAGATGAAGATAGCTCGAGAAAAACCCATCTGAATTTGCTGTTCTGTAGACCTAATTCACCCTTTAATGTCGAGAGAGAAACGGATCTTTAAGCTTCGGTGTTTCTTTGTTAGACGGCTTTGCTTCTGCTGAGGTTTACGAATCTGGTCTGGTTGGCGACTTTGAGTCTTTACACAGTTGTGCTTGACCTTTGTTAAAGCGTAGAACATATTCGGTATTGGAGCCAAATAATCTCCGGTGACAACCGGATTTGGCAAATCCGGTTATCCCCTAGAGGTCACCACGTGTCTCCTTTGAAATCCCTTAACTGTGGGTAAGGTTCACCCACCCCTAGGGTTCACCCAGCCATTTTTAGGGTTTTTTTTTTAATATTAATTCTTTGTTAAAAATTAAAAAACTGTTTTTAATATTAAAAAAAATCTAAAAACAATTTTTTAATTTTAAAAAAAGAATTAATATTTTTTAAAAAAACCAAAAATGGGTGGGTGAACCCTAGGGCTGCATGAACCTTACCCACGGTTAAGGGGTGTCAAAGGAGACACGTGGCAACCTCTAGGGGATCGATTTGACTCCATTCGTATATGTAGAGGCATGCAAGTACTCCTCTCAAGCATTCCCTACTCCTAACCAATGTTACCTGCTTCGTCGGTTTCTCAGTTCGAATTCAAGCTCGCAATTCTTCACTCTAGAGTGGACTTGGTTCTCTAGAGGTAAGATGAGATAGTTTGTTTCTCGTTTCGCTTAGTTCTTTAGTTTAGTTCGCTAGCTTGATTCGCTTATATAAGATTAATATATTATATATATTTATATTCATATATAAGGCGTGCTAGCCCTACTCTCGATTAAACTCTACTCTCAGCCTCCACCAACCACCTATCTATTATCAAATCAGTTATGGTGGTTAAAGCACTATCTCTCATCAATAATGGACACGTGGTTGGTGGAGATTGGGAGTAGAGTTTGATTGAGAGAAGGGCTAGCATTCGTCTTCATATATATATAAATCGTGTAAATATGTTATAAATATTTAATTAAAAAAAATACTATTTTAAAAATATTAAAAATATGTTTTATGGCCGGTTCGTGAACCAATAAAACAAATTCGACAAACTCGAAGTATAAGTTCGTCGAACTTAAAGAACAAATTCATCGAACCCAAACAAAAAATTCATCGATCTCAAGCAAAAAATTCACCGAACCAAAGTTATTGGGTTCGGGTGGCTGGTTCGCTCAATTTCACGAACCCTTCGCACTAATAGGCAGCTAACTAGGTAACCTACTCCTAAGCAAAAAACAACACCTATTAAAACAACGAAATGTATTTCTTTTTGGCTAAAAATGGCAGGTGTTGGTTTTTGACTGGCTCCATTTGTTTGCATCTAAATGATGAATATCCTACTTATTTTTTGTTATTTGGTTGCATTCTTAAAAATAAGGTGAAAATTTTATCTCTTACCTACTTGTGTTTAGAGTAAATAAACATTATAAATCATATGTAAAATAAAAAAAATAAAAAAAAAAAATATATATATATATATATATAAATGAAAAGGATACTTTTGTAATTTGGAAAATATATTTACCGAGATGAGAATTGTATGAAAAAAATGACTTACGAAAATTTTGAAATGTAAGACAAAAAATTTTACTTACGAAAGATTTTACATGCAAACAAGGATAAAAAAAATTGAAATTTTTCGAGGATTTAGTTTTATTTTTCTCCTATTTTAAACAAATGAAGCATGGAAGTATGGAATACTTGAAGGTAAGGCTAGCATGGCTCTCAGTCTCAGCTCTCTCTCTCTATATACAACAAATAATCTACTAACATATACAGATTTCAAAATACTCTTAACAATGGTTTCTATTAACATTTTATTCCGCTTTAAGTTTATTTTTTATATTTTCAAATTACCCTTAAAGAATGGTATCTATTAACATTTTATTCTAATTTTGATTTATTAATTTAATTAATTTCAAATATGGCCAATTCAAAAAATTAACTTTTTTTACTCTTAACTTTTTTCATATTCTCGAAATATCAAATAATAATTTCTAAGATCCACGTTTTAACCTTCACTTTTTTAATTTCCAATATTTCCTTATATAATGGTTACTATTAACATTTTATTCTAATTTTAACATTATATTTAGTTAATTTCAAATATGGCCCTATTCCAACGTCTACCTTCCCCTTTGAAGAAATTTACACATCATGTGAATGCTACATTTAATTTTATTCCACGTGTAGACTCTTCACAGAGTTGAAGGGCATTTTCTTCCAACAAACATATAGACTCTGTTTGATTGTAAAAAAAAAATACATGAAAAGACAGAAAAGACAAGGAAAGGGAAAAAATGGTAATAGAAAAAGAATCGGATACAACCTTGCTTGATTGTTAAGAAAGAAACGAAAAAGAGGCTTTGAGGGGAATTTAGTTGTGGTGGTGTAGGTGACAATAGTAGCAATGATGGCGATAGTGAGATGGGGGAGTTGGTGGTGGCGGTGACAGTGGTAGATGTTGTGGTGATGGTGGTGGCGATGGGTAGTGGTGGGGATGGGGTGGAGGTGATGGCGGCAACAACAATAAAAGCGGTAGTAGTTGGGTTTTGGAACGAGACATGAAGTTGGAGATTTTGTTTTTATTTTCTCTCCAAATCTAAATTCTTCAGAAGAAAAAAAAAAATGAAACCTCATTTTAAAAGAAAATTAAGGACAGTTATTTTTGGCAAATATTTTCTTTGTAACGAAATACTAAAAAATTAGATTTTTTTTCATTTTTCTTTTCCATACCTTATTTCTAGAGAACTAAATAACGAGATATATCAAGCAAAGAATGGCAATTGTCCTAGATCCACTTTTTTTACATTCAACCTTTTCAATATTCCTAGTTTTGACTTATTTTATTTAATTAATTTCAAATGTGTTCCTATATCAACTTTCACCTGACCTTTGATGGCTTGGGTCGGGCCCTTACAACTTTACAAGTGAGGGCTGAGCTTAGACAAACCCGACCCGACCCATTAACAGCTCTATTTGTCAGCATCCTCTTTTATGCAGGGCTGCATTCAACCCAAGCTGACTTGTGAGCTCTGCTCAACTTGACTTGTTTGAGCCAAGCTCAAGTTGGCCTTTCAGGCATGAACAATCAAGCCAAGCTTTATTTGATCTCGAATATTATTTAAACAAGCTGAGCTTAAGCCTCACCTTGTTTGATTCGGCTCTAAGCTTGGCTCAGCTCAAAATATAATATAGAAATATATATATGTGGGTGTGTGTATACATATTATTTTGTGGTAACATTGTTTCTATTAAATTTAAATAATATTTTTATTTGCAATTAATTTCATGAATTAATAGTAATAGAAGGAAGTTGAGAAGTTAAAAAAGCAAAAACCTAAACCCTAATTCTCTAGATTGAGGATTATCCTCAAATCTTATTTTTATGTAAGATTAGATTAATTTTGTTTTGGAACATATAAATTTGATCAAAATATCCTTAAAATTAAATTAAGCTTGAGCCAACCTAAGCATGACTTAAATCAAGTTTAAACTTGAGCCAAGCTAAAGCTAGAGCTCGACCAAGCTTGTTCAAGCTTGAACATTGAGATTAAATCATACTCAATCCAAGCAAAACAAGTCTTGTTTTATCATCTGCAAGGTGATAGTTAGGAATTGGCGTCCATGGATCATCCATTGCCAGTTAGCCGCTCAATATTCTAAGATGTATAAAACTTACCTGCAATACCTCAATATAGCACTTTTTTTTTTTTAATCACAATATAGCACTTGGTCGACACTATATATATATATATAAATTTTTTTTTTTGAGGGGAACAGAGGGTGTCTCAATCCTGATAAGGAAGGACTAGTCCATTTGCATGCACGCTGTGGGTAGTGAAATCTCACTACCCGTAAGGACCTGTATGGTGAACCTGCCCGCACCAGATCACCGCCCAAGTAATGGGCGGTTGGGCTTCGCACGGGCCAAAGGCACACGGGCCAATTGGCCAAGGGCTGGCGGTAAGCCAGTCCGTCAGCATTAAATGATGACAGTATGACAATAATGCCTCGTGAACACCCTCTCTGCCAGTCTGTGTGGGACTGACACATGTTTAGGGTTTGTCTTTTGCGGACAAACCCAAATTTGTACCTGCGGACAGACTCCATGAGTCTATCCACGGGCTAGCCAAACGCTAGTATGGTCCGTGGCCATGAATGGCCAGGGACCTAACCTAGGCCACGAGCAAGACCCATGGTCCCACCTCTATGGTCCACGACACAAATAGGCATTGGACCTGGGTCAACCACATTTCCCAGCTGGCAGTCAGTACCTGACTGTCATGTGGTAGAGAATCCCTGACCAAAAAGAACTCTCTGCTAGTTTTAGGGGATCCCAAGATAGAGATCCCCTTTCATTTCCAATTAAAGAGTGTCATATGACAACCAATCAAAATAGGAGAATAAGCCTCTCCCTTTTAGAAGATAAGATTATTCCCTATTTTTAGGGGAAATGTCTTATCCTCACAGGTTCCCCAAAAAGAAAAACCAATTTAGAATCCTTCAAGAAAGAAGACTTCTAAACGTCCTACGTCTCTGTAGATAAGGGAAACCAATTGTCTTGGACATGAGCCGAGTAGTGAGGTATTTAGGTACAGCTCGGCTCGGCTCGTTTAACAACCCAGGTTCAAAAAAACAAGCCCTAAAGTTAACTTGTGGAGCAGCTTGAGCTGGTTTGGAACTTCTCCATCTTCCCTTGTTTTAAAGTCAACTCTCCTCTAAATGGTTTTGTATCCAAACGATGTGGGACTACATTTCCCACACTCAAAAGTCATAACTCACAACCCTCATTACACACTTCACAGTGAAAAAAAAGAAACACTTCAAAGTTTAATCCCACATTGGTTATGTACAAAAAATGATGAGATAGTTTACCCTATAAAAAGATAGTAAGAGCCTTTCACAAATTTAACTTTTATAAGTAATAAATAAGTACTTATTTTTATATTATTTACCACTCATGCCACTAAAGAGTTAACATGTATTTCATTCATAACGAACCGAGCTTTTACTGAGCCAAATACGGGTGTACTCAAGCTTGGCTTGTTAACTAAATGAGCTTGAAAATGGTGTTAAGCTCGGCTTGTTTACTAAATAAGTGAACGAGCCGAATATCGAGTAGTTCACGAACATTTTGTTCAATAACCACACCTATTCATGTCATGCCAAAATGGATGAAGTCCAAGCCTGTCATCATTAGACCCTCCAATCTAACTATTTTCTACCCAATCCAAGTAAAAACACTCACGTAAAGCAACATGCATGATTAAGCCCAACAAGATTGAGCCCTTGGTAAAATAGCAGACAAGGTGTGTATTTCTCATCGAACACATTCTTATAGTTGGCATTTCGTTTGTTACGTGTGTATCGATTGCATCAATTGTTTATTTGGGTTCTCAGTCATTCTAGAACTTGAGGGAACCTGTGAGGGGAAAAATACCGGAAGGACACGCGTCAGCAGCAGCTTCCTCCACGTCCTGGTTTACTGGTAGAAGGTTGGAGCGGAGGGTGTGGCACCCTGACCTGTACTCCGATGGTAAAGTCAGTAGGGATAGAAGATGATGAACAGTAAACACAAGAACAATCACTGAAAAATACGCAAGGCACTGGAAGCACTGAACACTTAATCTCGGATCTGGGTTTTCTTAACAAGTGTCCTGTGCACTAAAAATCACGGGGTTTTTATAGGGCAAGGATTGGTATGGCCATCGATGACCATGGATGGCCATAGGCGTCCATGCCACGTGTCTTTGCACTCATTGCCAAATATCTTACACATATCTGCCGCCGGTTGCATTACACGTGAGAGCCTCCTATAAGTCCAATCGGACGGGATCAGACGGTACGCAGAAGTGACCATCATTAAATGCCAAGACAGTGCTTTCGGCACGAAACGGCGCGTTCGGCACGCCTGTCGGAATTATGGATCGCCTCCTGATCACTTCCTCCTACGAGTCGGTCTCGTTGTTGACTCAAGCTCGGTTACGGCGTAGATGCCTTAAAATACAGCACGACATCGTTGTCGGTGAGACAACGGACTCGTTGTTCGTGTAACGACAACGACGTTGTCAAGAGCACAACGTTCACGTTGTGCTTTAGACAACGAGCACGTTGTCAAAGCCACAACGGAAACGTTGTTCTGCATGAGAACAAAGACGTCGTAATGCGCACAACGGGATCGTTGTGCATCAGACAACGTGTGACCCCTCTATTTTAAGCACGTGACCCCAACTTGTGTCCACGTGTCACTTTCGTGAACAAAACGACAAAAACGAGCTCGTCCCTCAACGCTGAGTTGGTTTTACGAATTTTACCCGTTACAATTTGCCCCTTTATGATGCTTGGAACGCAGTTCGAAGCGTCATAAACGGACAAAAAGATCATACCTAGCACCGCTCCGGAAGACGAAACGTTGCGTGCTTTAAACGCTTGTTGAGAAGGTCGACCGTTCACGCCAGCTGGTTACGCGTGCGAACCGTCACGTCTATTTAATGCGGACAGGCTGTCATCATCGCCGATTTGAATTTCAAACGCTTTAATGACCCTGACGGTTACTCTATTCGGTGAAAAGACGATCTTGCCACTGCTCATATTTCCGTTGATACAGGTGTACGGCTCAGATGAAGGGCAGTGGTGTACTTTCACAAACCTGAGATGCTTATAAAATCTTACCGAATCCTCCTTCTCTTTCACCCTGTTTCTTCAAGCACTGTTATTCTGCCGAATTCTCTTCTCAACTGAAAGTTCATCTTCCTCAAGCTCTTCAACAATCTCTCTGAGTTCTTTGGTTCGGTACGCCCTTCACCCCTATCTCTTATTATTTCTTACTGTTTCTCCCTTTCTCTCTTCCCTGGTTCTCAGAGTGATTCTGCTCTGTGCATACTCTGTTGCTCTGTTTACTGTTCTTGTCCCTCTTCTCTGTTTCTTCCAATCACCATGGCTGTCATCGTTCCCGTAGAACCTGCTAGGTTAGAGGAAGTTAGAGGCCCTTCCGATGATGAGGCCAGTTGCACAGGTAGCGCACCTCATGGTGCCTACATTGAAAAATCCTCAGCTCTGCGCCAACACCAGTTGGCACATCTGAACCGTTACAGGGAACGTTTCGACTTCCCTTCAAACGTCAATCTCCATTTCATGCGAGATGATGCTATCATAGACAGGCGCTCTGCCTGTACCGTTGTCTATCTCTCCCAGCTTGAGGTTGGCCTCCGCTTCCCCCTTCATCCTGTCTTGGATGAAGTTCTGTCCACCCTGCAACTCGCACCGGGACAAATGCACCTGGGCTTCCACAAATACATGTCCATGATGATCAAATTCATCAAGGACGGATACCCAATAGAGGCTAGGCACCTATTCCACTTCTGCCATGCCGTCAGATGCCGAGGCAATGACGATGGTTTGTACTCCTATTATTCGTAGAACAAGAAACCCCTATATCCAGAGCTCGTCTCAGGCATTCTCGATAGAGAAAGAAAATGGAAAGCCACTCCTTTCGTTGTCTCTGGCGGCTGGAAGGCAGAGAGTTCCACAGTCCCCAACGTCTTCCGAGTGGAAGTAGGTATATCACTATAGTCACCCGTTGTCCCGTTGTGCACCATTGTCCTGACTCGTTCTCGTTGTGCGTTGTATGCTTTCGTCCTACTAACTCTCGTTGTACTCATTTTGCTTTCCTGTGTGCAGTTGACCCAAAGAAGTTCCCGTACAAGAAGTTGGCCCCTGAAGAAGAAGGCCTCCTTACTGGTATCCGCCGTGCTCGAGGTGGGGAATACATCAGGTGGAAACCACTCTAGCCTGACACGCGGGTCTCCTCCAGCACTCTAGCAACTACTCAACAACAGCAACAGCGACAGCAACAAGGCGCTTCCACTTCCGCACCTTCACCAGCTCTTAAACTAGCCGAACGAGAAAAAGAAGAAAAAGAAGAAGAAGAAGATATGACTGACACAAATCCACCCCCATTAAGCAGGAAGCCGAGGTCTGCTCGCCCTGTGGTTCAGTCGCCACCACTGCCACCACCGAAGAAGAAGAGGAGCCACTCTTCCAAGGGTACAGCGGCTGCTGACCCGAAGAGAAAGATGCCCACCCAGGCCGAGTACGAGGCCAGAAAGAAGGCTAAGGCGGACAAACGCCTGGAGAAAGAGAGCGCAGTCGTTGCTGCTCCCCCCTCCACCTCTGCCGCTCCTCCAACAAGCCCAGGAGCAGAGGTGACAACGGCAGTGCCCGAGGCCAGCTCAGCGCCTGGCCCCTCTCGAGCTGCGACTGCCCCAGCCAGCACGAGCTCCGCTGTCGTTGCCTTGGCCGCAACGAAAGCTGGCACAACGAGTCTCCCGGCTCGTATGCTGTCGTCCTTCGTTCAGCACTGGTCACCCGACTTTTCTCAGTTCGGTGCTCCGACCGTGAACGAGTCGGTGAAGAGCTCGGAGAAGGCTGCCCGAGCTCTAACTCACGCGATGAGGTTGCCTCGGGACATCGCTGAGGTCGGCAAACTCCAACTGTCCGAGTTGTCCTACGCCGCCTGCCAGTCGGTGGCGACAGTAAGCTTCTCCCTCTCTCGTCCTCTTCCTCAACTGTTTGAAATATTACTTTTCGTTGTGCTAACGCCTAGACACTTCCTTGCAGATGAACACGCTCGTGCAAGAGCTCTGCGATCGCAACCAAAATAAGTACACCCAACTGCGAGATGGGATTAATTACTGGAAGGATAGGACGGAGACGTTGGAGCAGACTCTCGTTGAAGAGAGACTCAAGGCAGACTTTGATCTGTCTCAAGCCAAGGCTGACACTGTTCGTGCTGAGGTAAGGCTAAACACTGCCACCAAGGTACGGGAGAAGGCTGAGGCTGAGGCACGATCAGCAAAGGAGGCCGAAAAGAAGGCTAAGAAGGAGGTAGAGAACGCTGTTGTACACATCAGCGAGCTGGAGCATGTCTCCCAAGTCTTGGGCAGACAGCTGGAGGAGACTGAGGCAGCCAGGACAGCACTGGCGGAGGAGCTCGAGGAGGCCAAGAAAGCTCAAGAGGACACCGAGAGGTCCGTGACCCTGAGACTGCAACAACACTATCAGTCTCAGCTGGACACGCTCTTGGATGAAGATCGTGCTGAGACCGAGAAAGAGGTTCTGGACTCGCTCCGCCAACAAGGACGCCTGAAAGAAGACAATGAAGAGGACGCCACCACGTTCTCCGAGCTTCAGAGCAAAGAACTGATCGAGCTCGACAACGAGCCCGAGGTGCAAGGCGTCGAGCTGCCTCACTTTCTTGAAGGTCCTGTACCCCTCCCTGCCGAGCCATCCTCCGAGCCAGCTGCTACAGAACTCCCTGCTGCTGCCGATGAAGTCACTCCGGTGGAAGCCCCAACTGCTGAAGCCTCTACTTCTGCCTCTGCTGCAACGATGATAGATGCTGATCTTGAGCTCGTCTGAACTGCTGCCCCTCTGATCCCCTGCTCTTCTTTATGTTTCTGCTTCTCTTTTTGACGATGTAAATTCTTCTTTTTCCCTCTTATGGGAGGTTATCACTGTAATCGCCCAGAAATGGGCTTTTGATATGAATGGATCGCTCGTTTTTCTTATGTTTGCACTTCTTTTCACCTCGTAGCATAGTACAACGCATGCACACAGAATAAGAAAGAACACAACATGAGTAGTTGAATGATTTTTCACAGTCCACTGTACTGATGTTAATGCGGTACTTCGCTATGTGAATGTTTGAATGTTCATGAAATTATAACTGTTTGTACACTAAATAAATTATTTTGATCAAAACACTACGAGCAGAACACTACGAGTAGAACGCTATAATCAAAGCACAACGAACAAGCACTACAAGTAGATTACTACGAATAGAGCACTACGATCAAAGAACTACGATCAAAGCACTACGAGCTAACACTACGAGCAAGCACCACGATCAAACACCACGAGCAAACACTACGTGCAAAGCACTGCGAGCGTTCGCTATGAGCGTTCACCATGAGCAAAGCACTACGATCAAAGCACTACGAGCTAACACTCCGAGCAAGCACCACAAGCAATCACTTATGAACAAGCACTACGAGCAAGCACTGATCCGGATACATCATTCGCGTAGTTCACTGTGAATGCAATCTGACAAATAAAATTCATAGGACGAACGCAATGTAACTCAGTTCCGAAGCACATGCTCAGAGGATGTCATTAGGATAAGCCACTAGATTTGCTCAGATGACATCCTTATATAAGCCACTCGTGTTCGTTATGAGTACGTTGTTCAGTCAAAACTTTATTTGAATTACTTGCAAAACATTCACAATATTACACTGGTGAACCAGACAGAGAATAGCGTAGACAACGAGCAGGGCACATAATATTGCAAATCACATGTTGAAATATGAACACTATGATTATGTAAAATCACCGAAAACTTGTAAGCACAACGATGCACGTAAATAGCATATCACAGATTCTATTGAAAGAATTGCCTCAGATTCATGATGTTCCAAGATTTCGAGATGAGGTTACCTTGCAAGTCTTTCAAGTAGCAGACTCCAGGACTTCCCAATCGCTCTACGATATAAGGCCCTTCCCAGTTTGGTCCCAACTTGCCACTGTTAAGCTCTCTTGTGTTCTGGAACACTCTTCGGAGGACGAGATCACCAACCTGCAGCACTCTCCGTTGTACTTTCTTGTTGTAGGCTTTCCTCAATCGCTGCTGATACCTCCTCATCTGAATGCTGGCATCTTCTCGCTTCTCTTCTAGCAGATCAAGATGAATAGCCATGAGCTCTGCGTTCTGATCTTTCTCTCCACCCTTCTTCCTGCTGTGCCAAGAACGCACTGTAGGCAAACTGATCTCTGTTGGAATGACAGCCTCCATGCCATACGCTAGAGAGAAAGGAGTTTCATTGGTAGGGCTCCTTGGAGTCGTTCTGTACCCCCACAAAACGTTGTGCAACTCGGCGGTCCACTTCCCCTTCGAATCTTCCAGTCTTCTCTTCAAGGCATTGAGAATATTCTTATTGGCTGCCTCGGCCAATCCATTCCCCTGAGGATAATATGGGGAAGAGAAGACATGCTTGATCTTCAGCTCGCTACAAAAGTCGGCAATCAATCGTCCTGAGAACTGCTTCCCGTTGTCAGTAATGATGGACTGCGGTATGCCAAATCTATAGATGATATGCTCCCACAAGAACTTCTTCACCTCTTGTTCTCTGATACGTGGAAGGGGAACAGCTTCAATCCACCGAGAGAAGTAGTCAGTTGCCACTAGAAGGAAGATCAGATTCCCTGGAGCCCTCGGGAAAGGTCCCACAATATCAAGTCCCCACCGCGCAAATGGCCAAGGCTGAGATACAGTGCTGAGCTCCTGAGTTGGAGCATGAATCAAGCGAGCAAACCGCTAGCACTGGCTGCACCTCTTCACATACTTCTGAGCATCGGCCTGTATGTAAGGCCAGAAGTAACCTTGCCCCAGAGCTCGATGGGCAATGGTTCTCCCGCCTGAATGAATGCCACAAATACCTTCATGCAGCTCAGCAAGTATTCTCTCCACGTCCACAGGATGAACACACTTCAGCAAAGGCCCACCAAAAGATTTCCTGAACAATTCTCCTTACACCAAGGTATAACGAGATGCCTTGAACTGAATGCGCCTCGACTCCTTCACACTAATAGGGAGAACTCCGTCCTTTAGATAAGCCACCAACCCTGTCATCCAGCTCGGGACTGGATTGACAAAGAACACTTCTCGCTGTGCCTGAAGAGTTATTGAAGGATACTCTTGGAACTCCATTAGGATAGCCTTAGGCTCGTCAGCCTGCACCATGGAAGCTAGATATGTCAAAGCATCAGCATGCCTGTTCTCATCCCTCCGGGTGTGCCTAATCTCCACAACGGTGAATGTTTCACACAACGAACGAACGAGAGTAGCATACTGCTTCATCCGGTCGTCCTTGCAATCATAAACACCATTCACCTGATTCACCACGAGCTGTGAATCACAAAACACCCTCAACGTGGAGATCTGCAGCTCTCGTGCACTCTCCAACCCGAGGAGTAAGGCTTCATACTCGGCTTCGTTGTTGGAGGCAGTGAACCTAAGACGCGACATCTTCTGCACTTTGATGTTGTCCGGACTTATGAGCACAACGCCTAGTCCCGAACCACTGAAATTGGAAGATCCGTCCACGTATAACAGCCAACCGCTCCATTCTGACGACTCGGCCCCCTCCACAACGGCATCTCCGTTGTCAACTTCAATTGGGAACTCCCGAAGATCAACAACCATGTCCTCTGCCTCCTCCTCCACAGGGAAATCAGAAAGAAAACCTGCCATTGCTTGCCCCTTCTCTGAACTCCTGGCCCGGTATTGGATATCGAACTCACTCAGAGCCACAGCCCACTTTGACATCCTCCCCGCCAGCTCGGGTCGTCTCAGCACGACTTTCAAAGGATACGTTGTGATGAAAACGATAGAATGAGCATGAAAGTACGGACGAAGCTTCTCCGCAGAAAAGACAAGAGCCAGACACACCTTCTCGAGCTTACTATAATTGCACTCCGCCTTGAGAAAGGTTTTGCTGATGAAGTAGACAGGCTTCTCCACGCCATCACAGCTCCTCACCAGGACGGATCCAAGGGCTTGCTCTGAAACAGACAAATAGAGATATAAGATTTCACCTGGCTCTGGCACCGAAAGGATAGGAGCTGAGCCTAAATATTCCTTCAAGGCAAGGAAAGCTCGGGAACACTCCGGAGTCCACGCAAAAATGGAGTCCTTCCTCAGCAGCTCGAACAGAGGTTTGCAACGATCGGATGACTTAGAGATAAACCGGTTGAACACAGCAATCCGGCCTGTCAGCTTCTGGATCTCCTTCTTCGACTTGGGCTCTGGCATGTCCAGCAAAGCACAGATCTGAGCTGGATTAGCCTCAATCCCCCGCTGGCTCACAAGATAACCCAAAAATTTTCCTGAGGTAACTCCGAAAGTGCACTTCTCTGGGTTGATCTTCAGATTGAAAGATCGCAGCACAGAGAAAGGTTCAGCAAGGTCCGCCACCAGAGTACCTCGTGCTCGATTCTTCACAACGATGTCGTCGATGTACACTTCAACCGTCTTGCCAAGGAGTGACCCGAACATGAGATTCATCAGACGTTGATAGGTGGCACCTGCATTCTTCAAGCCAAAGGGCATCACCCGATAACAGAACAAACCTCGCTCTGTTATGAAGCTGATCTTCTCTCGATCTGCTTCCGCCAGGAGGATCTGGTTATAGCCTGAATAACCATCCATGAAGGATAACATCTCGTGGCCAGCAGTGGCGTTGATGAGCCTGTCTATCCTTGGCATGAGAAAAAAGTCCTTGGGGCACGCCTTGTTAACACCAGTGAAGTCAATGCAGACTCTCACCTTCCCGTTCTTCTTAGGCACAGCCACAACATTGGCAATCCAATCAGGGTACTGCACCTCCTGAATGAACCCGAACTGGATCAGCTTGTCGATCTCCTCATTCACTGCATCATGATAAGCTGGAGCAAGCCTCCGAGGTTTCTGCTTCACTGGAGGGAAAGCAGGATCAGCATTGAGGTGATGAAAGATAACACTCGGATCGATGCCAGTCATGTCTTTGTGAGACCATGCAAAGACATCAAGATTCTGCCTAAGAAAACTCAGCAACTCGAGCTCCTCCTCCGTTGTCAAGCTCGTCCCGACCTGCAACACCTTTGGCTCTTCTTCCGTTCCCAAATTGACAGCTTTCGTGGGCTCAACGGAAGGTCTGCACAACGATGTCTCCGAGCTCTCCTCCACAACGGGAGCGACCTGTAACTGCTACGAAGGCACAACGGAAGCAGGAAAATCGTACTTCTGCGATGCCAACTGATCACCTCAGATCTCCTGAGTCCCGTCCTGCGTTGGATACTTCAACACTTGGTAGTACGAGGACGGAACAGCCTTCATCTCATAGGTCCACCAACGACCCAAGATGGCATTGTACGGTGATGACGCGTCCAGGACGGAAAACCTGGTCTGGAGGACAACGGGTCCAGCCACAACGGGCAAGACAACGTCGCCTACAGGCTTCATCGAGCTGCCATCAAATCCGAACAGGGGAGTCTGAGCGGGGATGAGGACGGAAGGGTCCAGCTTCATCTGAGTGAAAGCATGAAGATATAAGATGTCTGCTCCGCTCCCTGAATCCACGAGCACTCTCTTGATGTTGAAGTCTCCTATTCTCATGGTGAGAACAAGAGCATCATAGTGAGGTCGGATCACTCCTGCCAGATCACGATCAGTGAAGGTGAGCGTCTGCTCAACGCTTCTGCTGGGCACTTGCACCTGGCACACTGCAGCCTCATGAGACAGCTTCCTGGCCTTCGCCCTGAAGTTCCTCTCCACGTCAGTTTCTGCCGTTTGCACGCGGCAAATGACATTGATCGTGCCCAAGGAAGCCCTTCCACTGGTACTGGGATTATTGGCGGGTTCTCCTCCACGAGATTGGGACACCGGCTCCCTGATGCGCTCCCCACCGCCGTTGTTAGAAACAAGAAACTCTCCCAAGTACCCCTCTTGAACAAGCCTCTCCAAGTATTCCCTCAGAATACGACATCGGTTGGTGAGATGACCACGGCACTTGTGATAGTGACAATACTCATGCACCCGTGGTCCCGATGTAATATCCTGCACCGTCCTCGCCGGCCACTCAAAGTATGGCTGATCCTCCATTGACCTCATGATGGTCGCCGGGCTGACTGTGAAATTGATGCGCGGTGTTTGATCTGTAAAAGACCGCCTCTTATTAGGCTGCACGCCTCTCTCGTACTGTACTTGAGGCTGCACTTGACGTGGCTGATACTGCTGCCTCGCCTGCTGGTCATTAGGACGCCTCTCCGTCCTACTCTGATGCTGATTAAAATATCTTTCCAGCGGGCGCCGATCCGGCTGATCCCGCTGGGTCACATACACAACTCTCTCCCTCTGCTTCCTTGGTGGCGAGCCCTCAGATGATGAAGACTCGTACCTCTGCTTCTTCTCCTTCCTCTTCGATGATCGGTGTGTCCTCTCCACGACATCCACCACTCTCGCTCTGGGCTTCGGCACTGACACGACGGATACGTCCTCCTCGTACCTCCCGTACTTGGTGGCACGTACCATCAACTCGTCCATCTTGACAGGATAGTCAAGAGCTAAGGACTTGTAGAGCTCGGAATGCTTGGGGATAGCATTCTTGAAAGCAGCGATGCAGCTCGCTTCGTCAACCTTGTCAATGTTATGAACTTCATCGGTGAAACGCGAAATGAAGTCCTTCAAGGATTCGGCCGGCTTCATCCTCAAAGAGAAAATAGTATCTGCTCCTGCCTTCTTCTTCTTGTTGATGATGAAGCGATCAATAAAGGCCGACCTGAGCTCCGAGAAGTTGCTGATGGAACCAGGAGGCAAGTTCCGAAACCACTTCGATGCTGCCCCAGACAGGCTGTTGGGGAAAGCCTTGCAATACAGATCATCATCTGGGTTGCGAACAGCCATCGCGTGCTTGAAGTCAAACAAATGCTCCTCTGGGTCCGTCTTTCCAGTGTACATGGGGAAGATCGGAGTTATGAACTTGGAAGAAGTATAGGACTGGTTGATGGCATCCGTGAAAGGAGAGTTCTCAACGTTGTCCTTTGCTGACTAAGCAAAGTGGTCAGGAATCCCTCCCTTCATGCTCTTAACACGAGCACCGATTAAAGCCTCCACCTCCTTGGCTGTTACCCAAGTCTTCTGGGTGTCTGCGCCTCCAGTAGCCACTCTCAGGTCTTCTCTTCCTGCCCCTTCTCTGAAATCCACACGATCAGAAGGAATACTCTGCTCTGCCCGAACCGGAGGTTGCCTTACATCCCCTTCCGTAGGAAGAAGCACAAACCTGGTTTCACGGTTCTCTGGGGCAGAAGGAGAAGAAGAGAAGTCAAACTGACGTCTCAAGGAAGGCCTCTGCAGTGGCGCTTCATCCACCTCGAGCCTGCTATGCTCGAATGCCTCCAGCCTCGCTTGCATCAACTGCTGCTGCCTGGTGATTTGATCCAGAGCAGACTGCTGCACTTGCAGCATCGCCAAGATGCGATCTGAAACAGAGAGCTCAGTAGGAGGAGGCACGGTCCTCTCTGGTTGCCCAGACGAAGGACTGACTTCAGGAATATGCACGACAGAAGGTATGAAAGAACTGGCGTGAGGGGTTTGATCCTCATGCCCAAACACTACTGACTGATCAGCCATGATCTCAGAGAGCAAAAGGGGGGTCCGTTTATTATTTTCCCACAAACGGCGCCAATTTTGTGAGGGGAAAAATACCGGAAGGACACGCGTCAGCAGCAGCTTCCTCCATGTCCTGGTTTACTGGTAGAAGGTTGGAGCGGAGGGTGTGGCACCCTGACCTGTACTCCGATGGTAAAGTCAGTAGGGGTAGAAGATGATGAACAGTAAACACAAGAACAATCACTGAAAAATACGCAAGGCACTGGAAGCACTGAACACTTAATCTCGGATCTGGGTTTTTTTAACAAGTGTCCTGTGCACTAAAAATCACGGGGTTTTTATAGGGCAAGGATTGGTATGGCCATCGATGACCATGGATGGCCATAGGCGTCCATGCCACGTGTCTTTGCACTCATTGCCAAATATCTTACACATATCTGCTGCCGGTTGCATTACACGTGAGAGCCTCCTATAAGTCCAATCGGACGGGATCGGACGGTACGCAGAAGTGACCATCATTAAATGCCAAGACAGTGCTTTCGGCACGAAACGGCGCGTTCGGCACGCCTGTCGGAATTATGGATCGCCTCCTGATCACTTCCTCCTACGAGTCGGTCTCGTTGTTGACTCAAGCTCGGTTACGGCGTAGATGCCTTAAAATACAGCACGACATCGTTGTCGGTGAGACAACGGACTCGTTGTTCGCGTAACGACAACGACGTTGTCAAGAGCACAACGTTCACGTTGTGCTTTAGACAACGAGCACGCTGTCAAAGCCACAACGGAAACGTTGTTCTGCATGAGAACAAAGATGTCGTAATGCGCACAACGGGATCGTTGTGCATCAGACAACGTGTGACCCCTCTATTTTAAGCACGTGACCCCAACTTGTGTCCACGTGTCACTTTCGTGAACAAAACGACAAAAACGAGCTCGTCCCTCAACGCTGAGTTGGTTTTACGAATTTTACCCGTTACAGAACCTATGCACACCATTATAAGGGTTATATAATATCTAGACATGATATGAGTGGCATGAGAGATTTTGGTGCCAGATGTTCGACAACTTGATATAAGTGGCATGAGAGATTTTGGTGTCTGATGTTCAACAAAGGTCCTTGCAAGTATATGCGAAAGAGCAAGATAATTAATTTGAGGAGTACTAGCCCAGACCCACTAAGTCAAATTTCTTCCAAAGACGCAGAATGGGTGTAACACGTAATGGTATTGCCTTATATGTAATAACCCAATTTTATTTTAGATCTTTTGAGATTTTCTGTTTGTTGGGCCTACTAATTCTTGGGGCCCAAAGATGGAAAATCCGTAGTAGGGGCTTAGTTGGGCCAAACTCATACCCCCTTAGACCTTAAGTAGTAGTTTGAATTTTAAAAGGATATAGAGACGTTTGAATTTCAAAAGAATAGGGAAGTGGGGAGAGATTAAAGGAGATTGAGAGAATTAAGGAAAGAGAGAATTTTATACGTAGGATTTCTCTTTTGTTCTCATATTTTCTCGAAGTCCTGAACCTAAGAAATATTTTATGTTGATGATTTACTAGCTCGAGGAGACAATCAAGAAGAAGAAAAAGAAGATCAATGAAGTCTCAAGATCAAAGGTTTTGAGTTATGAAAGCGATGTAGGAATCTAACCTAAATCTTAGATCATGATTGTGTCATGATTAAAATAAATAGATAAAGATTATTATGTTAACATTAATTAGTTTGAAATTTATGTCATTATTAGAATTCATCATAATGTTCTTCTTGAATTTTTTAAATGACTTGTAAATCATGTTGTGGAAATTATTGATTTCTATATAATTTGTCAAAAACTGTATGTGATTGAGAGAAATATGTGTAACTTATTGTATATATAAAATATAATATTTTAACCAATTGAAAAATAATCTTAATTGATTAATACCACTTCTATAATTTTTTTTAGAATTTTTTCTTGATCATTTAATATATTATTTGATTGCATATTTTTGGTGGTTTGTGCAGTAAATTGCATACTCAGATTCCGGTGATGGTGTTTTAACGAAATTTTTTATATATTTATTCTTTTGATAAAATCGTGATATTTTTATTGTAGATGTTTTATTCTGTCTTCTTTAAAACCCAACTTGTTTCATCTAATTCCGATTTATATTGAATTTAATATGTATTTATTAGTGAGACGTGGTCAAATCTGGATTTCAGAACTTGCAATACTATAACCCTATTAATTAAATATTTTAGGTATAAAAGACTATCCCATAAATCCTCAAAATTTTTCCTGTAATGTATATGTGTGTTAGTTTTAAAACTATGTGATTTGACTGCAATTGGATTTATACTTAATTTATAATATTTCTTTAACCCATAACTATTTCACTTTTTCAATATCATTATTTAGGTCAGAAATTATTTTATTTTATGTGAAACATCATGAAATTTGAAATGTTTAATATTTTTATAGTAAACTTCATTGAGTTAATTTCTAAAGAAATAATGGTTAATTCAATTAGAGTGTTTATACTTGAAATTGAAAAAGAATAATGAGAATGAACAATAGTGAATTTTGTTTTGTTTGAATATGTGTAAATGAGCATTTCCTTGAGACCTTTGAGAAAATCTCCTAAAGTAAGCAAGAAGAGATCGGTGCACAAGGGTGAAAGGCCCCAAACATCCTCGAGAAGACCCTGGTGTGGGTATTATGAGAGTTAGGCCGAGTTTGTGAAAAAATCGAGTCACATTAATACATGAATTCAGATGAAAGAAAGTCTTTGGTATAAGTGTAAGTGTATTGTTAAATTTATTTGGGTTATTGTTATAGAAAATTTTGTATTGTATTATTTTGAAAGAAACGATTTTCTTTAATTAGTATTTGTCATCACTATTATGATATTTGATTTGAGTTGATTTCCTATTGAGTTTGTGAAACTCACTGTTGATTTATGTTTTAGATTGAGCTACTAGACGTGATGAGAAGGTGGACTAAGGAATGAAAACTTCTTTTTTATTTTTTTTAATATTTATGTTGAATAAGATTGATTATTGTAAGACTTAATTAGACCTTATGAGTTTTTCACTTTGGTAGTACTATTTTATCTAATTGTCTATGACGATAATCTAATTATGATTGTTATTGTTACACATCATAGTGTAGATTGATTAATACGGTTTGAGACTTGTGTGAACAAACTGTGTAGTTTTGATTAATGAACAAGTAGAAAATATTAATTTTAATATAGAATATAATTCATTTTCATCTTAATTCTTCGAGTTATCAAAAAATGGGTGATCCAGAGATCATGAGTTGAGTCACCAGCCTTTTTCCAAAATTCAGGGCATTACACTATAATTGAGATCGAGATGGTTTGATTCTTGTTGCCACCACCTTGAGTCTTTGGAAGACTGACTAGGGCTAGCATTTCCAGGAGAATTATCCTATTATTTATTAAGTGAACTAAATTCATATAATTATAAAAATAAATAAATAGGTTATACATTAATTTATATATATCTTTTTTTTATAATCCATTTAGATAGTGGTGTACATGCATCGATAAATATTGATGGACACATACACATAGGCCTGTCAAAATAGCCCGTCTCGAAGGGTAGCCGGTCTGTCCAAACACACCCAAGCCTTACCCTTCCCTGCCCTTGGGCAGAGCAGGGCCCAAAATCGAAGAGCCCTTCCTTTGTAAGGTCGGGCCTAGTCTGTTCAAGCCCATCACAGGCTTGGGCCAAAGTGAGGGCTGAGCTTGGATAGACATTAACAATTTTAAGTATTGAATATCAATATATTAAATATAAAAGTAGGTTGATAACATCATAAAAGACAATTCATTGAATATGAGAGACACTAAGTACAAAAAAGTTAAATTATACTTCTTTTTAATCATTTAATGACATGGAAAAGACTAAATTAACTTTAATTTTAGTGAGTGATAATTATATAAGGATAAAAATGTCTTTGTGAAAACACTTGACTCTTTTGATCCATGCTTTTTTTTATTTATCTAATGATATCTTTGGTAATTTATGAGAAATTAGTATTTTACCTCTTTAATTTCTTATGTTCTCTCTTGTTTGTTAGAATAAGAGAAAAACTTTGACACATCATTTTCTCTTCCATACCTTTTCTTTTGTTTCTTTTTTTTATATGAATGCCAAAAGTGTTTTGCCTTTACCCAAGGGGACAATTTATTGATACAATTGGTGCTAACACTCTAATATATTTATATGATTAATGCTATGTCTATTTTCCGGTTATCTAGTCTCCTCTATTTTTGTACAAGAAGACAAAATAGTATTACACCTTCTTGTGGGGCTCATCATTTTTGATTTGTCCTTTTGTTTTAAAATAAAAAAAATTGTTAGAGAATGGACAACTGGAAAGTGGATGTAGCATTTATTTATTTATTTATATATAAGGTAAGTGATTGAATGCTATCCATAGATGGGCCATCCAATCTAGAATTCAACGGCACCATGGCATACATGCATTAAAGTATTAAACGGTGAGCCCAAAACATACCATGGCAGGTTGGATTCTGGATTGGCCAGCCCAGCCCAGCTATTCCATTACATTCAATCACTTTCCTGTGATGATGAGCCCAAAACATATCATGTCACTGTTGGATTCTGGATTGGTCGGCCTAGCTATCCATAGCATTCAATCACTTTCCTTTGTATAATACACTTGCAAATATGAATGTCCTTAATATTAATATTATGTACTATATCTACATATTTTAAAGATGATAATTAAAATTTTGGAGGAAAAAGCCATAATTACAAAAAAAATAAAACCTAATAGCCTATTGGTCAATGCTAGCATCACTTTATTTCAAACTTAATTTCTTTATGGACCAAACATGTGTTATTGTCTTCCATTAAGAGAAGGGTACGTGTTTTCTCCGATCAGATTTTTCCTGTGAGCGGGAAATTGGGAACGCAACAAAAAACAAGGTTCCTTGTTTTCCACTAACACTATCCAATCAAAAAGAGAGTGAGTTTTAAAAGAAGGTAATGCTAGCATTACCCTAGGCTATTTCATCTCAAAGTCAAATCCTAAATATCTCTCTTCATTTTTGTAGCGATTAGGCTTGGACTCAGTATGACCATTTTTCATAAATGGCCTAACATTATAGTGGAATTAGATGCTAAGGAAGTGATGGACATCATTTAGGGAAAATCTTCTTAACACGGGGATCTGGATCTGGTCACTCTAATGACTGATATCCGTCACTTGAGTTCATCCTACGCCCATCGTCAATTTTGGTTCATAAACTAGATGGCAAATTCGGTTCATAAACTAGATGGCAAATTCTCTGGCTCACAATGGTGCTCAACATGCACTTTCTCCGAGCCTAACTCGGTTACATGGTGTTTTGCCTTCCTCAAGTTATCCCGATCAAGGATTTGGATTTACCCGACCCTGGGGTTTATGTAATTTATCCTTGATAAATAGAGTACCTCGTTACCAAAAAAAAAAAAAACAAAAACGGCTTGGCTCAAGCTCCGTTCAAGTTCGGATGGGCAACAGCAACAACGCTGATTGTTGCCCGTCTGTCTAGAAAACACGTATATGACCCACTCTTCTCTTCGGCCCATCAGCATATCCATTATGGATGAATACCCTGGGGTAAGGTCAGCTTCTTTTGTCCTAAGAATCCCTGTAACTACTCCAAACAAAAACCAACGTTCATGGACAAATCTTGCTTGTCAATTAAATCAAATACGAATATACCACTAATCCACTTAAGATTTGATCATAACAGACAAAGTATAAGCACTAATAAGTTAATAACTTATACATAACAATAGATAACAAAATAAAATAACAAAAGAAAAGAAAAAACGTTAAGAGGGTTTTCCCTCACATTGATTTCCTTAAAAACTAAACACTTCCCTTTGCTGTATGAAGGAGAGAAGACCCATTTGCCTTTGATCTCCTACTCACCCCACCCAGACTATATATATATATATATTATATTATTAATCTCCAAGGTGCGTACGGCCTTAACATACGCACCCCCTTTTCTTCTTCCCCAGAGCATCAGTTGCAGATCTTGCTGCTCTCGCCTGGGGAAGAAGAGATCTTCAACCACGGCACTTGAAAGTTCATCCCTCCAATCCCTCTCTCATCACGGACTCTTTTCTTCCCTTTCAACCAGACTCCGAACAGCTTCAAGCGCTCCTCTTCTCCTCCTTTTTCGTCATCGTCACTACCATCGCAGATCTTCATCAATCGATCATGGCTGGGTCCATTTCCTCCTTGCATCATGATGCGATTGATCTGATCAGGTTCCACTTTCACGCTCTTGGATAGGAAAGCCATCAGCTCTTCGCATTGCTTCTTCGTCTGCGCCAGCTCTGAACTCAATATTTGATTGTTTTTTCTCAGTTTCTTGTTCTCGTCCGCTAAATCTAAGACTTGCGTCGTCATGGTCGTCTCGTCTGATCCCTGGTTTTTGGAGATCGGAGACGATGTGGAGGTCGATCCTAGATCTTCTCCTGAATTTGACGGAGTCGATTGTACGCCGCCGTTGGATTTTCCGCCGGCGGGGATCTGGCTCGTCGATGCTGTTACAGCTTTTCTACGGCGGATTTCGGAGAGGAGATCTTTTTCTCCTCGCCTGAAAAACTCGTTCACGAATTCCCATCTGTCCGGCACGATCTTCCGGAAACCCTGCTTACAATACAATACGCATTAGTGCGTATTCTGACAAAAGAAAATCCAAAATCAAGGAATATTTCCTCGGTCGGGGTCAAAATTGGAAAAAACGTGAACCCAGTCGGGGCCAAGATTGGAAAAAAGTGAACCCATATGGAATTTCTAAAATGCTTGCGTGGGTATAGGTAATAATCAGGCGCTGCCACGGAGAATGCTCGTCTGTGTGATCTCCAGCATATTTTCTGCATGATAATTTTCTAATTCGGATCTTGCCCGTTGTGAATTGCGATGGAACTCAGCAACCCCTTAAAACTGCCCTTTTAACTCTGATTAAAAAATCTAACCCAAGTCTTAACCTCCACCAAACTTCTGTCCGTTTCACATGATAGTGATGTGATTTAACCCTTACAAATTAGAAAATAATCATCTCCTCAATCGGTGATGCGAGGAGGTGCGTTTCAGTCCCTTTTTAATGTCATGTGTCCCTATTTTAACTCTAATTAACTGTGGTTAACTCATCCGTATCCTATATTTGGTAACTTTGGTTGTCAAGAAAATGCTTGGTAAAAGGGAGGAACAATAGTTCACTCCTCACTATTGGACAGGTGATTGGTGGAGGAGGGTAGCATTCCTCTATAAAATTAAATATTTTTGTTCTTAAAATTATGGTTAAATTATTATTTTTGTTTATTCTGTATTTAAAAAAAAAATTAAAGGTTGAAAGAGACACGTGTTGAACGGTGAGTGAGCACTATCCTCGATTGAATACGATTCTAACTCGTAAATTTCTTATGTGGGACCCACTCGGCACCATACCCATCCTACCACGTAAACAGGAAGACGGGTTCTTCCCGTCTAGCCATCCCTACGCTAGCATTATTCAAGGAAAACCAACAACTTCATTAGACTCGACGTCACCGGAATCATCCGGAGCCCGAACCTAACTCCGGCCGTACAAAGTAGGCTCCGGTTATCCTATCGAAACAAAAAAATAACAAAAAAGAAAAGAAAGAAAGATTAAGGGAGGAGTGGCTAACGTACATAGGTGTTAAGTTGGCGCACGAAGCTTGAGAAGTTGTTGTGTTTGAAATAACTAGGAAGCAGATCCTTGGCAAAGTCCGCAGTTTTCCAGACCACGAAGGTTGTGCCGTTATCGTTCCAGGAGATCACGTCGTCAGTTCTTGGATCCTCCACCAACTGGTACGTCTTCGTCAGAAACGGTGCCGGTACGCTTCTATTTGCCATTTCTTCCCCCAAATCAATCAAGAACAGCAACAATACCCCCAAAAGAGAAATATAAAATAAAATCTAAAAATGAAAATTTCTTTCCTTTTTTTTTTTTTTTGGATTTTTTTTCCCCTAAATTAGGCTAAAGAACTGAAAAGAAGAAGAGCAGTCAAGAAATCCCAACCCCAACAATAAAACCCAGAAAGCAAGAAGCATGAGTTCGATAGCAGAATCCAGCGAGATGGAGAGTAAAGAAAACCATTACAAGGCCTCTCAACTCCTTCCATTCCTCCTCACGAAGACGAATTCCTCGATTCGATTTCGAACCAGCAAGGCCACGACCATAACTACTCTAGATAGAAAGAAAGAAAGAAAGAATTCGTTCGGGTTTCTTGTATGAAACTCACCGATAGAAAAATGGGTTTCAAGAAATTTCAAGAAACCCTAAAATATCTGAAAAGAAAGCCTACTTTGATCGGTTTTGACGGGAGAATATAAGATGACAAGGGAGAGAGAGAGAGAGAACGCGCTTTTCTCTCTCATTAAAAATGAAAGATTTTGAGTTTTTCTACCTTTTATTTTGAATAGTCTTTGTAGTTTATTTCTTGAGAAGCTTCTCAGACATTGAGGGATAATTACGGCGTCCTTTGATAGATATGAACAGGTGGCATGCATTCAGTGCCTTCTTTATTAATTTTCTTTCTAGAGTCTTCCTAATTAAAAGAAATACATTACGAATACTCCCTACTTCTGATATTTATTTATGCACCTTCCATTCCGTCCTCGTGGTAATACACGTGGTTTCAAACATGGCGAAATTTCGGTATTACCAACAGGAAAATGGTTAACGGAATGGAATCCGTTTGACCCTCGTCTGAGTCGTCTCTCATGTTCTCATGTGCATTTTTTTTCACCTATTAACCGTGGTTAAGATTTACTATAGGGGATTTTTTTTTGAACGTTCACGCATCATCTGCTCCTTAAATTTTGATCCATTGATAGAAGAAAGAAGGTATGAATGGAGATCTCCGGTTGTTGATGGGACAGAAGCAAAGGGTATGCACCCTGTAACACACTCTGATGCCAAAGTTAAGATATGAAGAAGATAAAGTGCAGAAACAGTAATAAAATTGTGAATTGGCCTCGTTGTCGATGGCACGGTTTAACTCCTCGGCAAGTTTTTCCTCGATGACTTTTCTCGGTCTCCAAGTAATGTAAGTTGTTTCTCTCTTCTTGCCAATTGCTTTCAAACGACATTCCTCATCTCAAGAAATGCCTCTGAAGTGTGTCTTCGATGACTCTACATAAAAGAGAAAATCATTAGCAACAATGAAAAATAGACAGCGAAAAAAAAAAGATTGAGAACGAGTTGAATACAACGAACCTCCGTAAAATAAGTTGGGGACGAGACGGGAAGACTCCGATTTCCAGGCACTAGAGATAATGAAGGACGAGCTCTTCCATTTTATGTCCATGTCAACTAAGCCCAAGACGAAGTCAGAGACTTTGGCACATGTACTCCAAGTGTTGTACGGTCCGTCTTCCTCACCACTCCCTCAGTACTTAACAATATGATGGAAATGGATGTTTCCTCATGTTTTCAATAAAATCTTCTCATAGAAGTATTTGAATGCCTAGCTTCTCATAAAATCTCCTCATTGTTTAGTGTTGTAGCTGCCACCGCTCAATTCGGAACATCTTCTTCCCGTGCTGCGTTTCCCGAAAAAGTAGAAGAGATGACGGAAGGCACCCCTCTCCTGCTATCAAAAGTTCCTTGGGCTCCCAAACAATCACCCGTTCTTGCTTCGGCTTCGAGACAGTCAGAGAGGGTACACACCTTTGTCCGGTCTTCCATAACGGAAGCAAATGCTCCTATCGATAATCCCTCCAAGAAGAGAGTAGCAACCTTGGCCGAGCTAATGGCCAAGAAGAAAAGAAAGGAGGAAGAGCACTACAGAATCCGCTAAGAGGCAAGGCGGTCGTGGCTTCAACTCTGGCTCGGCAAAAAGTCCGAGAGCCGGCTTCGTTTGCGGAACTTGTGGTTGTAAGTTAACCAATGGTCAATGTAACTGCTTCTTTTGCTGCTCCCTTGACACAGGAAGTAGCAATGACGGAGAGTCCCATTGTCTAGGCTCCCATCTTCAAAGTTGGGTCCTGTCTTCTGACAACGGCGGACTCATCCATAAATAGTGGCGTAACAGCTGTAGCTGTAAGTTGAGGAGTGAGGCTCTCATTTGACGTGGCCGCATCAAAGAAGCTGACGAAGACAACACTAAACAACATCAACACTATGACACTCGCAACGGTAAACTTTTCTCTTTGTCTTGCATATTTTATTTATAATCAATGTGCATTGTATTGAACTTGCTGTTTTCTTCCTTGCTAGCTAGACAATGCGTTCGCGGAGATATTCAAACGTTATGACAGTATTAGTCAAGCGACAGAATACTAGAAACAGCAAGCCATCACAACGGTTGAGAAGGCAACGGTGGAAAAGACAACGATTGCCAACGAGTTGCAAGAAGCTCATTCTCAACTGGAGAAGGCCAAGGCCGAAGCTGAAATATACCGGGAACAACGGAACACATCCCGTGAAGCTGCTTAGAAATCAGTCGAGGACGAAAAGAAGGCTTCTGAAGCGGCCACCGTAGCCAACTTCCGAGTTAGGGAGTTGGAAAAGTTATTTGAAACCCTGACCAAGCAACTTGAAGAGGCGGAGCTTGCAAAGGAAGCCTAGAAGACCGAACTTTACGACTTCTATTAGAAGGAAGTTGATCGGATGGTGCTTGAGGATCGGGCAGAGACAGAGAGAGAGCTCCTGAAACAACTCCAAGAGGTTGGACGATTGATAGATACTCCTCAACAATCAAAGGACGAATGAATTGAGTTGCCTGACACTTTTTTCAAGTCATAGTTAAACTACTTTACCCAAAGCTCTATTTGATTTCGTAGATTAGAGTCTTATTTAGTAAAAGTAAAATTATTTTCTTGGTGACCAATCGCACATAATTAGCTCCTTGGTTGGTGGCAACTTCATATTCGTTGTGTGAGCTTGCTTCTTGCGCGCTAATATGAAGAATATCATCATATGTGCATCTTAATTTTTCATCATATTTATCTCCAAAGGTTGCTATGCCACAACGTGCATGGTGATGATATTTATTGGCAAAGTTTATAAACAAAATATAAGTTCTAAATACTTCATTTATTTTTTCTATTTATTTATATTTTTAGTTATATACATTTAATTTGTATTAATATTGTTTGTATATATCTGTACACAGGAAGGAAAGATTGAACAAGTGACATTGTGTGATGGTTGTAATTTTGTAACATTTTTTGTAATTTTTAAATATAATTTGTGTTTCATTTTATCAATAAAATATTTACTTGCAGATTTTTTCATGTCACATCTTAATATTTGTAAATGTTTAATGTATTAGTTATTTCTTGATATAATATGAAACAATGTATTATACTTATTTTAATATAATAATTATATATTATACTTTTTTTTTTTGGAAGTTAAGTTGGGGTTAGGCAGACCCCGACCAGATAAATTAAGAACCCAAACTATCTTACAATCTCGTATACAATTTCCCATCCCGATCTTCACAAAGGATAGATTGGAGCACAAGAGGAAGGCAGAGGGGAGGAAAATCTGCACGAGATGTATCTACAGGTAGTCTTGCAAGAGAATCGGTAGCGGTAGGAAGACGGGGGTGCGGTAATTGAATGGTCCACCATCGAACTAACTAGCTAAATATATATAACCTATAAACTATATATATTAGAAACTATACTTATTTGGAATATTTGATAGAATAAAATAATAATAAAATTATTTTTTTAATTTCTTCGGGATATTCAATAAAATTTATTTCATGTTTACATTCTAAAATTTTAGACATTTCAAACCTCGGGAATACTCTCCGACATTAGTAATCAACCACAGCTTTCCAAAATATTTATTAAACAAAGCTTGTATAGAGTACCTTGCCTATTGAGTCAACTCGTAGCCACACAAAAACATGACACGAGTCTAATATATTCAATATTTTGGTTACTCTTTTAAAAAATTAATTGAGTCACCGTAAAGATTGAAAATTAATATTGACTCAATGATATTTTTTGCAACTATCATCAGTGTACCATATAAACATTTGTGATGTATAAATCTTTATTAAAATAGTGAAAAATCATTATACTTCTCACTAAATGATATGATTGACTATGAAATTATTGATGGAAGCTCATAAGTCCTCAAAGGGGTTTAGAATCTAGGGTTTAAAATCTAGAGAAAAGATGATTACTAGCTAACCTTAGGAACGGGACCTTAGAGGTTCAATTCTTGGCAAAACAAGAATTGCTTATGTTTAGTTGTCGAGAAAATAAGTAAAAACATGGAAAAGAAAATAAAATTAAACAAAACATAACTAAAAATTGTATTAAAAATCTAAAATTTTCTTTTATTTTCCATGTTTTCATCAATTTTCTCGGCAACCAAACATAACATAAGGATAGCAAAATTCTTGAAGAAAAAAAATGTATAACGATCTAGGAAGCACGGATACGGGTACGATACGATACGGAAACGGCGGTACGGCAAAAACTAAAAAACTAGGATACGGGTACGGCCAAGATACGTCTGTAATTTTTTTTATAAATAATAATAATACTATATTTTGTATTATAATTACAAAATAACCATTGGTTCAGTTCTGTTTATGTATAAAAAAGACCATGTTCATGCAAAAGCAAAAGAAATAGGGTCATCTCATCATCCACTAAGCAAAAAAGAAAGTCATCCTATCATCCACTAAACAAAATATAAAGAAGACCATGTCCATGTAAAAACAAAAGAGATAGGGTCACACCACGGGTCTCCAAAAAAAAATTAAATAAAAATAAAAAAATAAAAAATTTTAAAAATTTTAAAAAAATATATAAACGGCCGTATCCCGGCCGTATCCCGACGTATCTCGGACGTATCCTGGCGTATCCATGCCGTATCGGAGCCATATCCGAAATTAAAAATTTATTTTTAATTAACAGGATACGTTTCAGCTGTATCCCGTACGTATCTTGCCGTATCGGAGGCATATCCGTATCCGATATGTATTGGATACGGGTACGAACCCCTATTTGAAGTATCCATGCTTCCTAGATAACGATGTAATGAGATGCATGACACTAATAAAGAGTGGATGAATTTTAACCACAATTAAATGGGGTTAAAAGGGGGACACATGCTACGAAAATGGGAGCCGAGACACCCCTCCTCGCGTCACCAACCTACGAGGTGATTATTTTCCTTTTCATAAATTAACTTTCCAAAACAATGTATTTGCAATATATGGAAATTGAGCATGGGGTTGCTAAATCCCAATAGTCAGGGGCGGAGCCACATGGGGCCTAGGGGGGCTTCAGGCCCCCTTGAAATTTTTGAAAAAAAAAAACCCTTTTGTAATACTAAATATTATGGGTGCAGCCTGGGAAAGGGGCGGGGCCGGGGCCGGGGCGACGGGGACTCTAGCCCCCCCTAAATTTAGGAAAAAAAAATTATTTACAAACGGACACAAACAAAAACAAATGTGATGCCCGAATCGCATTGTTAGGGGCCGTTTGGGATCATTCTCGCGGAATGATTCCGCGTTCCGGAACAACCCGAGAGATGAGAAACGGGTTTGGGAAGGTTGATAAGTTCAACCCAAGTGAGAAACGGGTTCTAGCAGCACGAGTTTTCCGGACCAAAAAAAAATAACTCCTCGGAACGGCACAACTCGCATTCTATAGTTGTTCCCGAAAAAAAAAAAAAGGAAACTTCATCAGTGGCTCTGGTGAAGGGAGTAACAGGAAGAAGAAGACATCTCCAACCATTGATCGCCGGGATAGAGTTTGGCAGGGAAGACGAAGTGAAGATTATCATCTCCAACCACCGATCATCGCCGGTAACAACTCCTAACGGTACTCTCTCTCTCTGAAAATGGATGTTCGGTGAATATCATTCTCTCTCCCTCTCTATCTCTCTAAAGTGGCAAATCTGCGAACGAACTTCATGAAATGGCAGATCTGGTGGTTCTTTCTCCCTCTCTCTCTCTAAAATGGCAGATCTGCCGATGATCTTCATGAAATGACAGATCTGCCGGCGATCTTCATATTCTACCAGATCTACCATTTTTTTTTTTGTCTGGTTCTATTTTTTTTGTTTACAGATCTTGATTTTATGTATTTGGGTTCTCTAGTAAGATCTAACATGACCTGTGAACATGACTAGCTGCAAGATCTTCCTCGTCTTGATCTATGAATAATTTTGGTAGAACTTCCTCTTCTTGATCTGTAAATCATTTTTTTTTTCATTTCCTTAACTTGATCTGTATTTTTGATTTCCCGTTTTTGTTATCCTCTCACTTCAATTGAAATCTGATTTTGGAAATGAGATCTGAAGAAGGGAAGAGATTTGATATGATTTTTGATCTATGCACTGTATTTTTGATTTCCCCTTTTTGTATTTTTGATCTCTTTTGTCTTCTGCTGGTATTTGATTTTGGAAAAGTCCTTAAAAGGTATTTGATTTGTAGTGTTACAGTGCACACCACGTATAACACACCACGTGTTCGATATATTGGTTACATGAAATTTGATTCCCATTCAACTGAATAATTTTGTGTTTTGCACTGTGTTCATATGAACTTCCATATCTCAATAGCTTTAGTGATAGGCTTGTAGCTTTCCATTGTACTCTAGTGTTAGAATTTAGAAATATGATGAAGGGATGAAGGGGTGTTCTCTCTGTTATGGGTTCACAACACAATAGATCTCATAGAAAAAACAAAAGTAGGAAGAAAAGGGATACAACAGGTTAGCATTGCTCAGAATATTTAATGAAGCAATTTTTTTTTTTGTTCATTGGACTACAAGGATCTGGAGTAGTCTTAATATGCTTGCTTGTGTGCTCACCGTAATGTACTGCAATGATCATGGTATGGTGTAATGTACTGTAATGGGGAACAACATAGATGAAGCTATTGGTTTTATATAGATGTATTAGAGGGATCAATTATCAATATGTAAAATGCATTTTCAAATGTTCCTAGATGGACATGAACTTCATATGCATTTTAAAATGCATTATGGTTCATTTTCAGAATTGTTGATTTTGAATTGGTTGAACATGATGTTATGAAATGGCTGAACATATATGGTTTTATTTCAGAATATTGTGAAGATACAGATCTGAGATATTTTTAAATTTTTTTAAAAGAAGTAATGGCTGACGAGGTTGCAAGGTGGAGCACTAGGGATGAGAAATTGTTTATAGAGCTAATGGCTGACGAGGTTCGCAAGGGAAACCGACCAACTACGACGTTCTCAAAAAAAGCATGGAATGATATAACTGATAAGTTCTTTAAGGAAACGGGTCATAAGTATTCTCATCAACAATTCAAAAACAAGTTCAACAAGTTGAGGCTATACTATCGAGAGTTTAAATCGCTTCGCGACGTGCCTACAGGTTTTGGTTGGAACCCCGTCTCCAAAACTGTCACGGCTCCCGATGACGTATGGGAGTCGTATTTACGGGTATGTGCAATTACTATTTTTTTGTTATCAACAAGATCAATAAAAAATATACTTCATTACGTAATAATACTCATCTTCCTCATCATTTTTAAAACAGCAACACCCTGGGGCAAAAATATTTCGTCATAAAGGGTGCCCAATGTGGGATGAGCTTGTGACAATATATGGCGACACTACCGCAACGGGTGATATTGCGGGTTCCTCAGCACAAGGTGCAGGTGATACAGATGATGATGAGAATGTTGATGGGATTCCCGAAACTCAAGTAGAGCAATTGGAAGAAGACTTTGATGTGGATATGGGAGATTTGACTCGAACCAGTCAGGGTACTTCTAGGACTCATACTCCTCGTCGAAAGAAGGTGAATAGTACTTCAGTTTTGATGGATGCGTGTAAGGCCTATACTACGAGACAACATCAAAGGACAAATAGTTCTGGGTCCGAAGCAAGTGAGGACCCTTTCTCTATTACCCGGTGTTGTGAGGTGTTGGCAACATTAGATGAAGAACTAAGCGATGAGGCCTACTTGAAGGCAACGAAGATTATCACGCGCGATCGTAACTGGAGGGAACTGTTCATGAATGTGCCCACAAGCCGGAAACTCCTCTTACTAAGGAGTTTAGAATGAAGAATCTGATCTTAGAAAGCTTATAACTTTTTCGTTGGGATGTCAAACTTTGGGATGTTTAAGACTTTGTTACTTTAAAACTTTGTTTGCTACTTGTTTGTTACTTTAAAACTTTGTTTGCTACTTATTTGCTACGTTAAAACTTTGTTTGCTACATATTATGTTAGTTGCTACTTTACAACTTTGTAGTTGTTATGGATTTATTAAGATGTAGTTTTTATTTTGTAATGATGTGACTTTACTCTTCATGTTGATATATTATGCTTATATATTATGTTCAGGTAATATGGATCCAGATACATTGGAGTCAGATTCAGACCGTGACCAAGAGTCAAATTCAGATAGTGAAGAATCTGATGATGACTTTTTGTTTCTACTTATATTTAATGAATTGAATAACCGCATCATCAGAAAACCAATTAGAAACCGTGGTGAGACAGGACCGGACTTTGTTCATAAGGTACTTACCGGACATCCAGATAGATGTTACGATTTGTTTCGGATGGAAAAACATGTATTCCAAAATTTATGTCAAACTTTGAGAATTAGAAACCTTTTGAAAGATTCAAAATTTGTTGCGGTCGAGGAACAGGTGGCTATGTTTTTAATGACAATTGGTCACAATGAATGTAATCGAATGATAGCAGATAGATTTCAACATTCAGGAGAAACTATTAGCCGTCATTTCAAAAGAGTTTTGAAGGCTGTTGCGAATTTGGGAAAAGAGCTTATATGTCCCCCAGATTTTAATGTAACTCCACCTGAAATTCTTAACAGTTCAAAATATCATCCTTGGTTTAAGGTAATAAATTATTTACAAATTAAATTTCCGTCATAAAGTGTTTCTTTAAATGATTACAATTTATTTTTTTCGTTTTCAAGGATTGTATAGGGGCAATAGACGGCACACATGTAAGTGCATCTGTCCCTACTAAGAATCAGATTCCTTATCGAGGGAGGAAGACAACCGTGACTCAAAATGTCTTATGTGCATGTTCTTTCGACATGCGTTTCACATTTGTGTACGCCGGTTGGGAAGGAACTGCAAATGATTCACGTGTTTTTGCGGAAGCCATAACAAGAGCAGAATTGGAATTTCCTCACCCCCCTGCAGGTAACATTATTTAAAATATATATAGGTATCATCGATATCAGTGATTTTCTTAAATGTTTTTTTATTTCAGGTAAATATTATGTGGTCGACTCAGGCTACACCAGTATGCCAGGTTATCTGATGCCTTATCGTGGAGAGCGATATCACCTACAAGAGTATAGGGGGCGTACTCGACAACCACGAGGAAAGAAGGAATTTTTTAATTATCATCACTCGTCATTGAGAAATGTTATTGAGAGATGTTTTGGCGTTTTGAAATCCCGATTCCCTATCTTGAAACAAATGCCAGCTTACTCCCTTCGGGCACAAAAACGTATTGTTCTTGCTGCATGTACTATTCACAATTTCATCAAATCGCAAACGCAACAAGATAGAGATTTTCTTGCTTATGGTGATGAGGAGATGATTGTCAACAATGACGATACAACTAGCAATGACGTAGGTCCCTCAACAGTTGTAGAGATAGGCACAACACAAGGTCGACAAGAAATTGCACGCGTTAGGGATGAAATTACAGATGCTCTAGCAGCACATTACGGTGTTACGAGAGATTGAGATGGACATCGTTAGCTTAGTATGATGATGTTGTTTATATGTTTTGTAATTTTGTGTGACAAGGGGATACATTGGTAGACATTGTTATACGTTTGCAAACTTTAATTTTCATATCCTTATCTATGAATATGTTGTTGTTTTGACATGCACTCAGAATACTTATAGTTTTAGAAATATTTGTAGATATTACTGAAAGTATGACAGGAGTCCGCAAAAGCCCTACATGTTCTTGTGGGCGGGGCGTTATGAAATTGTTCATGGCGAAAACAAATAAAAATTATGGACGTTGGTTTTTTCGATGCCCACGTCGTCAGGTTTATATGCTTTGATTTTATTTTGATATTGATTTCAATAACAACTTATTATGTCGATTAATCATTAGCTAATTGGATTTTATTTTGTTTAGGATCACGAAAACTCATTCATATGGGTAGATGAATATAATGTGGAAGAGCGTGAAAGTGAAAATGATATGGATGAAGCATCTCAACAATTACTCGTTCAACGCAAACGGCACCACATTTTTGTTTGTGCAGCCTGTGGTTGTAGTATGATATGTTTTTTTATGGGACTTTTAATGTTTTTTTGGGCAATAGTGATTGTGATCTTCGTAAAGTAAACACATAACATGTTTTATTGTAAATATAACTTTGGTGGGTAAATGGGGACTCTAAACAGCCTTGCAGGTGGGTTAATATATTTTTTTTGAGCTTTATATATATATTTTTTTGGAACCTTTTTGGTTTTGTGGGATTTGTGTACCAGTATTTGGTGGTAGAAACAAGAAGAGGTCAGGAGATCCCTGTAAATTATGCTTATTTTTCAGGTGAGTATGGTAAATATAGGAAGGTAAAAATTAGTAGGCCCAGATTACTAAAATCCAGGTTGGATCATTTCCCAAATTCAAGTGCATACACTGTTCTTACTTTGCTAGATCTATAACCTTAGGACATAAATTGATCATGCATGCATTTCTAGGTGATTGATCTGGTACAGTAGGAGCTAATTGAAGGTTTAAATGGTGGCAGAGATGAAGAAATGGGGACGTGTTCGGTGATTGATCTCGTTCACATTATTGGGGTGGATTTGTACATTTTGAGAAGCAAGCCTAATGCACACGTCGCTCAAAAGGAAAGTGCAGATTTTGTCTTCTCTCAGGTTTGAAACCTTACTTTCTAATGTGCTTGTAATATTGTTAATTTTTGGGTAGTAAAGAGTTGATCAGAAGAGTCAGAATGCACACACCCATCTCTATGTTTTAGAGCACATCTAATGCATCAATACCAAAAGATGTCCTGTGTGAAACTTCTCTTTTAAGTACAAAAATGTCATGTGTGAAACTTCTCTTTTAGGTACAAAAATGGGGCATAACCCAAAAATAGGCCAAGTAGACACTTGTTTTCAACTGTTAAAGCTATTCTTTTTATGCTGTCCAAGTTTTACTCTACACAAAATGATTAACATCTCTCTGTCAGAGGAACTTTATGCCAATAATTTCCATGAGGGGGGTTGCCACCTATTGAAAGTCCAGATAAATGAGTTGGTGGGTTGTGTGTAAGGTTTGTAAAGGTCGATGAACCTTAGGGATCTCATCTGCTATTGGGACTTGGTTTCAATTTATTAGGCAGGAGGTTTTTTTGCAAATGTTATGAATATTTTTCAAAAGAGTTGATTCCCAAGTTCATAAGTTATATTGTCTTTTGTCTAATTTGTTTATCTTGGTCCAGATCAAGAAACGGAATACCTGATAAGTGACCAACAAGCGAATCATCGTTATCAATTCCTGGCAAATACGTGATTGCTATTCTTCTCTTGGTCTTTTATTAAAACACAAGGAGGGTGGTTGCTTCTTCTAAGACCTCCAAGATCAAGGAGGGTTTTCTCAGGATCAAGGAAGAGACAACCGTTTACAAAATCTGGAAGGGTCTGTTTGCTTAAGGAACCTCTACTGTTTTATATATATTTTTGGATGTTAGCTTTTGTTTCATACTGCTTCTATAATTGATAGTTTTTGGTACAGATGAGACCATTTAATGATTGTGAGAGACAGATTGAACTCTTAAACTCGGTCTGCAAATGCTTTACTCTGTTCCTCAAGTGATTCTAAATATTTATCTGAGTTATTATTGATCGTTTAATCTGAATTTATGATATTGATTTTGGATTGTTTAGGGTGATTTGATTTGATTTGCAGAACTAAAGACTTGATTATTTATCACAAATTAGTAGATTGGTATTACTAAATGTGCTAAGGAGTTCATGAGTTCCGGATCTTCTCTTTTCTCGGTTTGCTGTTGAAACAGGGATGTGGAGATGGGGATATGGCAAGTAGAGACTATTTATGCGCTCAGAATTTCAGCTTTGGATGGTCACAACCCGAAGCTTTATGCTTTTTTTTAAAAAGAAGGATTTAAGGAATTGGAGAAGAGGGTATGTGGATGGTAACATCTCTTTGAAGCGTCGGTGGGGGATAAGAGGGTGTGTGCTACGTAACCCCTCTTTGAATAGTCCTATGCAAACATGTATTTTTATTGGAAACGCTATTATTATTAATACTCAAGTAGAGCGTTAGTTCTAGACAGACTATTCTTCACTTGATTTGAAGACCAACGATTCACAATCACCCGTTCTTATCCAACAGACACCTTTTCAAGATCTATATTCACATCCGAAATCATTACCAAGGGGTTAGAAACTTCAGATCTGGTAAATTACTTGCAAGCCGCTATATTAAGTTATTTACCCCGTTCCAGTACAGTGTATCCTGCAAATTTTGAGGCATTTTGATCGATGACAAGGTTCATGATAAACCTTTTGGCACCACTATGGATTGCAGGACCCATTACCAGGGAACTTAAATAGTGTTTGAGGAGCTTTGGGATGTCTTCCTTTTTTGAATTAACCTCAAACTTCCTCTTATTTCCGCACATCGATTACAGATGATTGAAACCCATTGGATCAGTTTCTGATGAATGTTCTGATTAGGATGAAACCCATGATCATTCTTGGATTTTGATCATTCTTCCTTCTGCCTCTTGGAGTTTGGTTGGCGATAGGAAAACATATCTCCTCACCTTAAATTCTTTATAAATCCATTTCCATTTCAATTACACAACCGAAGACCAACGGAAAAAGAAAATCTATTAAACAACCTTTTGCAGCTTCCCTTGCATGCAAAGAAAATGTAACAACAAAGCCCCCCTTCAAAAAGTAACCTGATTTACATTCAATTATGAATCTTCAGCTGGAGGGATATCACTCAAATCTAGACCCTCAGCGGGCAAATCTGCCGTAAGCGGGCCTAAGATCCCGTCAGAGCTGAGAGTCAATCCACTCTGCAGAAATATCACGAGTCATCAATAATTCAATTAGATACTTTGTCGAGTTGCTAAAATATCATGAGCCATAAGTAATAAAATTATATACTAGAACGAATTGTTATTCCACTCAAACAATATATTGAATTTTAGAGATCACATTGTCATTCTCAAGCACAATCTATCTGTTATGATGTCACTGAGAAATGTGAAGTTGACCCAACACCATTTCTATTTTATTTCGCTAAAAAAAAAAGAGAAAAATGCTAATCTCAAATGCAGGCTTCCAAACTCACTATAGTAGGGACATGTACATTTAGAACCGATTGTAAAGTACAATTTCCTCATTTTGGAAAAAATTGTTATTCCTAACCTGATGAAGAGATAGCAATGACAAGTGTCACTACCAGAGTGAGTTTAGAAGTCAGCATCTAGTGCTAACACTCCTCAACCACGATATGGCAGTTGTCAAACACTTTTTTAAGTGCAAGACCATTTAAGGTTAATGAGACATATGGCATAAAAATGTAAGTGTAGGAAGAAAATATTCTAATTCCGCTGTGTATGGGTGGCAATCGGCTTAGACCGGGTCGAATTGAGGTAGCTCGAGCTCGACCTAAAGTTAACACTCCCAACCCAAACTGAGCCCATCAGCCCAAGCTCAACTCACAAAAAAAGAAAAAAAAGAAAAGGCCAAGTTGGGGTTTGCCTCAGTTAAACAACCCATGGTCTAGCTAGGGCTAGGCCCCAGTTAAACTTCTGCTATCAGTTTATTGATTGTTAATTATATACTTGAATAATATTATTACATTTTTAAAACATTAAAACCTTTGCTTCGGTTATATAGTTTATTTATAGAGTTAGTACCGTTCTGTCGCCTTAAACCAAAAATATCACCATTTAGGGCATGATTTGAAAAGTTTTACCAATTAGTAAATGTATGGTTTCCTAGTAACCTTGGTATATCTATGGTTCCCTATTAATCTTACCATACTCAAACTTGACACACTTGCAGGTGGTTGTCAAATAGATTGGGCATTGCTTAAAATTTCACCACTTGGAAGATCCTACTTGTCCATTTCAGTCTATGTCCCATGTGAAATGGCCTAAGTTTCAGTCTATGTCCTGAACCCAATGAGGTAACTCATTTGAATCTGGTCTAGCCCAAGAGAGAATTGTCTCTTATGGACATGCTTGACCCTGACAGCCTCCTCATTTGGTGACTGCAATGGCTTTGGCTTCAGCTTCGGCTTCGTTCACTTGGCATGAATAAGTAGCTCTATTAATTGATATGTTATCTAAAAATGGTGGAAGTAGAAATTGTGAGAGTATGATGATTATTTGCCTATTATTTGATCAATTTATAGTATATATAAGTGATTCTGTTTTTTTTTTTTTTTTTGTCATCCAAACGCGATTCTGTTGTTTCTGTTCCCCGTGATAGAGTTTGGTTTACTGCATCCAAACGAGTTCTGAGAACAGAAACGTTCCAAAAAAATCAGACTGTTCCAGGGAATAGAATTGTTTCTGATCCAGAATGATGCCAAACGGCCCCTTAGTCCCCTGCAAGAGATTCCCGGCTCCGCCCTGCCAATAGTTACCTAGAAATGGAAATATCCTGTGGAATTGGGTAAAAGACGAACAAGTTAAGGTCCCTTTCTCACATAATGCTTTTCTGTTCTTTCATTCACGTATAAACAAAATAATAATAATTTTTTTTTTAAAGGAATGTGATTAAAATTAAAAGGTGAAAAAGCCGATTCTCTTTTTCATTATTTATTTATTTCTCTCTCTTTATTTTGGCGGGAGCGAGAACGAACTCAACGAAGCTTCTTCAAGAACGTTGAAATTTTGTACGCCTTTAAATTGATTTCTGAGCTGCCTGTCGCTCTCGATGTGTTTGCTTGTGTTGCCGATCGTATTTTTTTTTTGGACTTTGCTACTGAGATCGCAAAAGGCTGAGACCACCGAGACCCTTGATGGATGCACGGGATTTCAGGAGGCCCCACCTGAAATCCTGTACATCCATGTACGGTCTCGATGGTCTCAGCCCTGTGCGGTCTCAAAATCATTTCCCATTTTTTTGAAGGAAAAAAATTACTTGTCTAGAATAGAACTTTCGGTTAGAGGAAAATATACGGATTTTGCTAACCGCCCCCTCCTCAATTACACTCTATTTTTAGGGACGAGAAAACAAAGATTTTGTGATAGCCCCCAACTGTCTCATATAAAATCTTGTCTTTTTGAGTTAAAATGAGAGAATAAAATAATGAAAAAGAAATTACCAAAAAATAGAAATAACAAAAAAAGAAAAAAAAAACAACACTCTTTCTAATTCCAAAGAGGAGTAATAAGCACCTCGCAGTCCACTACTTAACTTATTGTCGTATGCTCGTGTCCTTTCTAATACCTCTTTAATCTTAATTAAGCTTAACAAAGGTACAGTTAAAGATTTTTTTTCTTCTTCTAAAAACCAAGGTTGGATTGCTTAACATTTGGATGAGTGAATCTTAACTATAGTTGATGAGTGTTAAAAAGTGGGACGTGGATTAATGAGGTCGGGCCATTTTGTTACATAATGGAAACTAACGGTAAGTTAAGAATTTCCCAGTTCCAAATGGTATGGCTTTGTATTCTATTTTAAGAAGACTTGAAATTATCTATGGATATAATTGGACCTTTGGAGTCTGGTTACATCTCACAAGTCAATGAGTGTAAAATTTACTAACCCTTACACTATGTTTGATTGCTGAGAAAATAAGTAAAAACATGATAAAGAAAAGAAAATATGACAAAACACAAATAAAAATTTTAATAGAAATCTAAAATTTTCTTTTATTTTTCATGTTTTTATCTATTTTCTCAGTAACCAAACATAGCATTAGGGTTCAACCATTTAACTTTGATTTTTTTTAATAATAAAAATTAACTCTAAAAGTTAAAGTTGTTAGAGTTAAAAGAACACTTCAAAAGCTTTTTTTTGTTGTATCCAGACTCCTTAGAGTCTGGTTATAACCGTCTCTTGAGAAATACGAGCCTTTGCGACAAATTTTCAGGCTCTCACTATAGTAATGACAAGTGTCTCTACTTTGTATCTCTTCCCCGAGAACCAATATAACCCTTAACTTCTTTTTTGGGAGATTTCCAAGTTCTCATGTAGTAGCGAAAGTGTATTACCCCTGACAATTGGTATAATCATTGAAAAACCCATTTAATTGCAATTCAACTATGGTTAATTGGTTTTAACTCTTGTGGTTAATTTTTTTTTTTTTTAAATCAAGGTTAGATGCTTTAACATTAGGGTTAGTGAATCTTAACTATAGTTAAAGGGAGTTAAAAGGTGACACCCCTTCAACTGACATTGAACTATGGTTAACAAGTTTTAACCCTTATGGTTAATTTTATTTATTTTTCTTCTGAAACCCAAGGTTAGATGCTTTAACCTTAAGGGTTAGTAAATCTTAACCACAATTAAAGGGCGTTAAAAGGGGAACTCCTTTAATTGTCCTTGAATTATGGTTAATAAATTTTAAGCCTCATGGTTTAGTTTTTTTTTTCTTCTTAAAAGCAAGGTCTTTAACCATGAGGGTTAGTGAATCTTGACCTAGTGCATTTTTTAGGAAAGTTAACTGAGCACTGGATCAAATGAACAACGATATGAGTTCAGACTGAGATCAATGGAAAAATACAAGGCGATGTGTAAGGTGTCAACGGAAATAGGGCGGAGTGATGGAAGCTTTCTATCAATTCTGAGCTTTCATGTGCTCCACAACCCTTAGCAATTGGGTCATTAGTACAGCCAGTCTTTGTGAAAGCACTGATTGCAATCCTCAATTCGAAGGAAATGAACTATACTGGAGGGAGCCAAATCATCTACAGTGATAACCAGATTTGGCAAATCCAGTTATCACCCCTAGAGGTCACCACGTGTCTCCTTTGACACCCCTTAACCGTGGGTAAGGTTCACCCACCCCTAGGGTTCACCCACTCATCCTTGGTTTTTTTAAGGTGTGTCAAAGGAGATACGTGGTGACCTCTAGAGGTGATAACCGGATTTGCCAAATCCGATTATGACCGTAGAGGATTTGACTCTATACTGGAGAGATAACAACATTTTGATTCCAGGTTGGTAGAAAAGAATAGCCGTCATGCCCCAGTCGGGTGAATGTTATGTAGTAGTCTTTGCTGGAGAAAGGGAGCAAATACCGGCCGAAATTGGACGACTACTCACTAAAAGGTATGATTGGTCGGCTGTTTCTTTTGAAGATCTTGTTGAATTAGCAAGGAAGGCAGATTATTAAACTTTATCTACTGAACATTCGGCTAAAGGAAAGTTGATCTCTTGTGCGAAAGAAAACGTCACCAAAAGTACCTTTATTACGCACCCGGTTCACCAGGTTTGATAAGTGATCCCTGTACTGTACCTCTATGGGATAGACCTCAACAGAAAATTGAAAAGTAACGACAACAAGTGATTGAGTTCAGTAGTTCCTCAGGGAGAACATCGGTTTGCTTTTAATGACTAACACAATTATTGCCATCAGAAGACTTTTGTTAGCTAAGGAGAAAACGTGTTGGTATACCATTTCTGGACGTGGTGGAAGAGTCCATAGAATGCTATGCCTTAATAGCAAACAAAGCCAACTAGTAGAGCTGATGTGAGGATCGGTGGGATGCCGTAGCCCTTACTCTCGACATCGAGGTGCCAAACGACTCCGTCGATAAGAGCTCTTGGGAGTCATCAGCCTGTTATCCCCGACGTACCTTTGACAGCAATTATGGACCCAGTAGACGCAAGATCAGAGTTTCCATGAGTAGTAAAATAATTAGCTGTTTCTTCTGAAGATCTTGTTGAATCAGCAAGGAAGACATATTATTAAACTTTATCTGCTGAACGTTCGACTAAAGGAAAATTGATGTCTTGTGTGAAAGAAGACGTCGCCTGTGTTGATTATTTTTCTAAAAATCAAGGTTAAATGTTTTAACACTAATGATTAGTGAATCTTAACCATAGTTAAAAAAAGTTAAAAGATGACATGTATCATAAGGGTCTTATAGTCTACTAAATAACATAAGGGTATTATAGTTACTTTTTAAGTATTTTTTAGTGGAATTGTTTGTTTAACTATTGTATTATGATGCGTTAATTTACAAAACTGTTATTTAGAAAAATCAATCTACAAATGAGGATAAATCCAGCATATGCGAGAACCCTTTAACACCACGTGTTGCACCCCAACCCCATGTGGCAAAAAAAAAATTTTGTTTGAGAGATGATGCGACCCATAAGAGCATTCCTAGCAGCCTCACCAAATTTCACTCACCAAAATAGCCAAAACCCACAAAAAGTGGTTTTGGTGAGCCACTTTTTTAAAACACTCTCAAGAGCCTCACCATTTTAACCAAAAAAAAGAGGAGAGAGAAATAATATTTTATCATTTGTGTGGGAAAATGAAAAAGGAAGAGAGAAAAAAATATTATTTTATTATTTGTGTGGGACCAAAAAAAGAAAGGGAGAGAGAGAAACCTTATTTTATTTTTTGTGTGAGCTCAAGGGTGAGAAGATTTAACTTTGGTGAGTCTACAGTACTCACCAAACTTGGTGAGTACTGTAGACTCACCAAATGGATTTCTTCATTCTGTTGAGGCTGCTGGAGTCATTTTAACACATTTTTAGTCTTTTGGCTCATCAAAATAACTAAAAAGTTATTTTGGTGAGGCTACTAGGAATGCTCTAAGGACATGGCTTAATAATACAACTTAGAAGGAGTTGGTGTATTTACGCTTGTTCATAAATTGCCGACACAATGCAGTTAATATACGTACAATGGATGACGGCTTAATAGATAAGGGTACGATGCTAGCATGAAGAAGTGGTGAATGGAAGGTCGAGAAAGAACTTTCTGTAGCTAGCTAGTTCTGGATAGGAGTCAAATCCTCTACGGTGATAACCAGATTTGGCAAATCAGGTTATCACTTTGAGTGGCCACGTGTCTTCCTTGATACTTCTTAATATTAAAATATTAAAAAATGAAATTAATATTTTTTTCAAAAAACTAAGGATGGGTGGGTGAATCCTATGGGTGGGTGAATCCGAAGGACACGTGACCACCTCAAAGTTGATAACCGGATTTGAGGAATCCAGCTTCCATTTGTCCCACGTTAAAGAAGAGGATTGCAGGCTTGCAGCTACACTGTCGGCGCATCAATGTATGACCCTCCCTAGAAAGAAAGATGGAGAGTCTCACCTACTCCTCCACCTCTTTTTAGAATCATCCTTTTCCCATATAGAGTGTCTTGTCTGGGACGGGAACTGGGGCCTTTTACAAATATTAATTTATCACATGAGTTCTTGATAAACCCAGGTAGGTAGAACGTCGAGAACTAACTCCCTTATTTTATTTTCTAAAAACAAATGATTTTATTTTCTAAAAAGGTGAGTGAATCTTAACCACAAGCTAGAGTGTGTTAAAATGAACACTTGAGGCTTGTTGAGTCCCCTTTAACCGTAGTTAAACTTAATGAACATAAAGTTTATATATATATATATATGTAACCTTTTTTTCCCCTAAAATCAAGGTTAGATCTAAGGATAAGTGAATCTTAACTACAGTTAATAAATGTTAAAAGGATACATGGTAACCTGTTTTTGGGTATTATTATTATTTTAACTATCAGGTGGCATGTGCAATGCACGTGAGAGCGAGGGGAAGGAGTTAACCACAATTAATAGGGACACGTGTTAACCCACGGGTGCGATTGAACTCTCCCCGAGTTCAATAGCAGGTGGCACGTGCGACGCACGTGAGAGCGAGGGGAAGAAGTTAACCACAATTAATAGGAGTTAGAAGAGACACGTGTTAACCCGCTGGTGCGATTGAATTCTCCCCAAGTTCAATCGTGATCGGCTATAATTCTATTATTTAAATAGATAGATGAGCAAGGGGTAATTCGGAAATTAAAGCAAAACATTAAATCATACGAGTAGTTTGAGAATTCGGAAAAATCACGCTATGCCTGCCTCTCTCATAATAATAACTAGTGGAAGACATGTGCGATGCATATGAGTATACAGTCCAAACGATTATAAGATATTAAATTAAATGATAAATACATTTTTATATGAATCGGAAGTAATCGCAAACAATGAATTGAACTATTGTGGGATTTAATAGATTATTATTGTAGGAAAAAATTTAGGAGAGGATAATGATAAAACCGTTGGAACAAGATCCTTATTAAGAGAAGAGAAGATCTAGGAGAGTTAACCTACATGTTCAATATACTCATGTTTTCTTATCCCAATCTCCTAAAATAGCTCCTAATTAGTGAAGATGTGGTTTGTTATTTTTAAATTAATATATTACCGTAAAGTACTTATCTAATCTAGAAATATAATTTTAGGGATATATGTTTAGGTAATGCTATCCACCCTTTTTGCATTATAATAGTAGAGATAATAATAATAATAATAATAACTAATCAACCGTGTATTGAACAAAGTGGTTAGATAAGGAGACCATGTGGCAGGCATAGAGAACGTTTCTGCCTAAGTTTGTGCATAAGGTCAGGACTTCAGAACATCTGGATTCTGGACTTAGGATTTCTGTTGGATATCATATGACCGAGAAGACTTTGACAATCTGATTGTTTATGATCATTTAATCAAACAAGCTAAACTTCATTACGTTTTTTTTTTGACTTTTACCATTTGAAAGGATGACATTCTCATCAGGCGGTCACTGAAACAAACGTGATATACTTATAGAGATCGGATCACACCCAATCATCATTGAACTCGGGGAGAGTTCAATCACACCCACATGTCAACACGTGTTTTTTTTAACTCCTATTAACTATATTTAAAATTCACTCATCCTTAAGGTTCAACAAATTTACCTTGGTTTATAGAAAAAAATATTTTAAAAACTTTTTAACTTTGGTTAACCACTAGGATTATTTTTTATTGTTTTTTTCTTATAAAACCAATGTTAGATTGTTGAACCCTAAAGGTTAGTAAATCTTAACCACAAAAGGGACACGTGTTGACCTATGGGTGCGATTGAACTCTCCCCGAGTTCAATTGCGATTAAATGTGATCTATATATATGGGGAATGCAATCCTATACTCACCTTTATTAGTCTTTTTTATCCTTATGTATTGAATTTTATTCTATTAAATACAATGGTATTTTGATATTTTCATATGAGATAATTAAAGAAAATATATGAGGGAAAATAATTTCTTTTAAATAAGGAAGTTTTGACAGTTCTAAAAGTAATAAGGAAAAGTAGTGACACATGTTGCAACCATAGTGAGCAACTACATTCACTGGGGTCAAATAGGAAATGAAGTGCAAAAAAAAAACAAAAGACACATGTTTTGAATCAATACTATTGATATTTGTTTAAAAGTGCTTATTTTCACTATTATTCTTTAAAGCATTATCGAACTCTTCTATGCAAAACCTTTATTTTTATAAATTTTTCTACGTCAAAGTTTACTTCATTGTATATAACACACTTTTCAGGTTAAAATGATATATTAATATGAATTAAACACATTTCTGAAAATCTAAATACAAAACTATTTCGATGAACTCTCATTATGTCTTTTAACTGTCTTAGGAATCTTGACTAGATGATTCTCAAGAACTGAGGTCGTAGTTACACACTAAAGCCCATTACCAAAGACTAAAGAACTAACATGTTATACCAATTAGATGCGGGCCAAGTATAAGATAAGACTGAAGATCATAGAGTCAGAACGAAGACCAGGAGAGCAGAAGAGTCAATCTCTGAAAAGAGAGACCAAAGTATTAAAAGTCACAGTTGAAGACACAAGCTGTCTAGCTCAGTTGGTGCAAGGGGTGTCAACGAGTTGAGCTGGCTCGACTCGACTCTAAATAAACTGAGCTTGAGCTTTTACTTTGGGCTTGTTGAGTCGAGCTAAGCCAAGCCAAGCCGAGCCTTAAAAGTGAGCTCGAAAAATAAACGAGCCGAGCTTGAACAATAGGAGGCTCAGCTCGGCTTGGCTCGATTAATTTTATAATAATACCCTTTAAAAATTAAATTTATATTATATATTTAATATACCTGTTTTTGCTAAGATATATTTAATACACATTAACATAATTACTTATGTTTAAGTTTTAACTCAAGCTTTCACGTGAGTCACATGATATCCAAAAAAAAAATCCTTTTAATTTTTATTAATTGAATTTAGTGTTTATCAATGTATTTAAAAAAAAAAAAATGTATCGAGCCGAGCCGAGCTCGAGCTCAACAATTTGTGGACGAGCCAAGCTTGAACTGACTGTTTAGAGCTCGAACTGAGCTCGAGCATCTGTAAAAGTCCAACGAACTAAGAATGAGCAATGCCCAGTTCGGCTCGTTGACACCTCTAGTTGGTGTAGTGTATGAAGAATAATACCAGAGACCAGAGTTCAAAACCCTCTACCATCATTTTCTCTTTTTTAGTTATTAAAACCCTAATCTTTTTCTCTACAAAACCCTAACCATCAATCTCTTATTTATCACCAAACCCTAATCCTAACAACACATCACTTTCTCAAACCCTAACCCTAGCTACTTATTTCTCTCACATAATCCTAACAATTCATCTCTATCAAAACTCTAATCCTTATTTCTCCAAACCCTAATATTCTTAAAACTCTAATATCTTTCTAAGCTAATCCTATCTGTCCATGACCTTAACCTCTATTTTCAAAACCCTAACCTGTCACTATTTATTCCCATTACCCAAACCCTAGCCACATGTTTCCCTCCCCCTACCTTCTCTTCTCACCTCTCTCAAGTCCTACGCCTAGAGCTCTCACGTTCTCATCCCTACGCCTAGGGAGAGAACTTCAGAATCTCTCACCACCTACCTGTTTACACATCTCTCTCTCATTTCTCAACCTCTTATTTTCTCAACCCCTTTTCTGTCTAAGTCTCTTAACCTCTTCTTTTCTCAACCATTTCTTAAAAATATCAATCAGAATACTTGCAACTACGCTTAGTTTGAGTTTTGGGTTTGCTGATTTTTTCTTGGATATAATGCGATTCAATTTAATTTTGTAAGTGACTTTTTTTTTTTATGAAAAATGTTTTTTTTTTTGTTTATTCATTAATCGTAGGATATTTTATTTCATGCTATTTTATTAGTAGGTCTTAATAATATCTCTCCCAAAATTATTTTAAAAAGAAAACCAATTTTTCATCATTCTCATCCCTCTACCGTTTTACAATTTTTATTTATTTTTGATTTCTTTATTGTGCTAATGTCATAGTTCACGAGCGAGGATTCGACATCCGACATGATCTCTATGTCATTCTCATGTATTTATAGGTTTCAGATTAACTAAAGTGTTGATTGTAAGGTGATTTTCTAAACGACGGAAAATAACAACAATCAAAACTATGTCTACTCAAAAAAGGGTGTTGAATCTGAAAAGATAGTTTTTTTTTTTGGGTGGTGAATTTGAAAAGAGAGTTATTTTTTTTGTTGGCATATCACTACTCTGGGTTAGCTGGTGTTAGTATCTGTTCAGGGGTTAGCATTATCCTTTGGCCTAAATGGTGGACTTAGCATTACTATAATGCCACCCAGCTGCATGCCGGCTGTCCCAAAATCTTTTCCTTTGGGCAGCTAATCCCATTCCCTTAATTAATTATCATAAACAAATTAAAGTCATTATAAACATTTATTATAAACAACTAGCGGATGGCACGTGCGATGCACGTGAGTGTAGAAATGAGTTGATTAACCAAAGATACATTAAAAGGATTCAACTTATAATTCTATACACTAAGTAGTTAGGATGGTCAAGAGAGTACAGATCATGTGTAAAAGTTGGGCCATATATTTTGTAACATATATGTGCCGAATTACATGTCAATGCACCCCTTGTGAATGTGACATTTATATTGATAAAAAAAATAATTTTCATAAGGCAAGATTACCAATCTTAGAGAAAAAGAAAGCATATATACCTGTTATTCTCATCAGATGCCCTGTGCGTATGATGCATGGGAAGTAATTCTAACAATAACCAGAGAAGCCCTGGGTTTGTGAAACTTGAAATTGTTTTTAAAAAAAAAAGTAAGTTAGAATATGAAGTTATAAATCAAAGAAAGTAAGATAGAATCCAAAGAAGATAAGAGGGTGAAATTAAAGACTATTTCAATGGCAGCAAACAAAATAATACCATTTATGGCTGGCTTGGGATACAGCATTATGGATAAATATGAAGATAATCTGGAAAAACAGAAGGCAAATTAATAACCCATCTTTCAGTGTAAGCATTTACATACAACTATTTGTCCTTGGTTCTTCAAGAGCATCACCACATGTAAGAAGCTATCCAAGACCAAGGTTGTTTTCCATGAAGGAGAAAAAAGAATAGAAGAGAATAACAAAAACAAAAGACTTGTCTGTTGAGAAGAGGATAACAAAAATTAAAAGGCAACGACAGTTCGAGGGTGGGAGAGGAACCGATGTAACTCGTTAAGAAGATGTGGATCGAATTACCGGGTGTGAATTGAAGAAGATGAAGAGGGAAAGAATGAAGGTTATAACTGATCTACACCCCTCCGTAAATTTTGAGTGAAAGCACGTATCCACAAACTGAGAGACGTGTGCAATTGGTGGAGTGATTTTAGGATGAAATGCAAATTGTTAGTTCAATCAATGAGGTGTGGTCGTTAGAGAGAGAGAAAAGGGAGGAGTTAGGGTGGTTAAAGATTGAGTTTGGAGGGAGAGACGTGCGTTAAGTGGTTAAAGAGAACCTGTGATAACATGAATTCTTTTTGTTTTAGTTTTACTTAAAGTATTTCAATACCCCTAACTAATTAAATTTATGTCGTAATATGATAAAATAATTTTAGGGTGTTTTGGTAAGAAAAATTAGTCAACACTATCCCTCATTCTCCCATTATAATAGTAAAGTTTTTAAAAATAAAAATTCAATCAACCCCTCAACCCTCCAATTCTCATTATAGTAGTAGAGATGTCATTATAAACATCGACTGCTACGACTTTCGTAAAGCACGACAGCTGTTGATCTGTTCATGAATGCTACAGCTGCTTATTTTTCAAATGATATTTTTTATATTCATCCAATCCGATGCAATGCATGTTGGACTAATGCATAATCTCATTTTCTCTACATGAATATGCCAAGAACAGTCCATTTCAGTCATTTTGGTTCCAGCTTAAATACAAAGAGGAGCTCTACTTCACGGAGTTGAGCGGAGCTCCCCTTTTACACTATCAGGGTGACAATCTTATAATTATAGTGTGTTAAAAAATTGTCCCAACCGTTTTTAGTAATTATAAATGTGCCACCTCTATAGTATAAAAAAAAGAACTCCAATTCAAAGTCGTGAAACAAAGCTCTAACTCAAAATTAATCTTGTTTGGTTCTATCTAGGAATAACTTTTTTTTAAAAAAAATCTATCAATGACCAAAACTTCATAAAGGCATCACTGTTTAGTTAATTTACCTCATTCTTCTCACAATTAATCGACCTATTGAGATATTTTTAAACTGCATCAATGAATAGAAGTCATTTTCCACTACCATACATGGCGTAGAGATTTTGTCGAGTGTGTGGCTCGGTTGAGCGGTGCTATGCACAATCACACCTCACGGGTCATCAGCTCCACTCTATCTCACCTAACAAATAAATAAAGAATTTATTTAAAAAAAGCTAATTGGATGACCATTTCTAGAAGATAAGTCTGAATCCTAATAAAGTACAAAATTAAGAGAGTAAAGCGAACGCTATTTACACCTATCACTTTCTTTTGTTAAGACATCACTCAAAGAGTTGAAAATAAGAAACTCTTCCACCGGAGTATTGTTTTTTCTCGACAATTTATCCTGTAGGTTAAATGAAAGTGAAAGGGAGGTTCATAAATAATGTTGAAAATAAGAAAATCTTACACATGTATTTGTTTTTCTCCTAATCTTTTATGTGTAGGTTAAATAAAAAAAAAGTGAGGGGAGATGTTCATAAAAAGGAAGTGACTTAAAACTTTAATAGTACTTATTATCAAGAGTGAGCCGTCAGATTAAGAAAACCAAAGACGCCAAGATCAAGTACCTCAGCACCTCTCGATTTTCAATTGGGTGGCTCAGCTCCTGATATTCAAATCACTTTCCTTTTTTTAAATAAAGTTAAAATTGTTATTTTAAAGGATTACAAAAATAACCACCAAAAAGCAAAACCCGTGTAAAAGAGCTACCTGCGTCTTAGGCTAGACATTCCAACCTCATATGTGAACACAAAATGATAAAAAAGGCATATCAAGTCTCCAATTTTTTCAGTACATTTTGAATCTTAGAAAGGTAATTCTTCCATTTCTAGTCCAGTCAAGAAGCTATAAGCAAACGGTATTGAAATTTGGTATCTAATGGATGGTCAAGATCTGCACTTATTTTCAATTTTGTCTTGGATTATTTTGTGGCAAGTGGAAGGTACTTCGAAGGGTCCCACTAAATACATTATTAAATTTTGGTCAAACAATTTAGTTGTTTTAATGGTGTAAATGGGTTTCTGAGATGAGTTTAAATATGAGACTGCCGGAGCTCGGATTGGTGGTGGTGGTGGAAGAGGTATTAGTGACAGGTGGAGGTGCCAGTGGTGGTTGTGGCAAGTGGAGGTGGTGGTGGCAATAATGGTGGCGGGTGGATCAAGATGGTAGTGGTGATGGTAGTGTGGCAATGGTGACAGTAGTTGTGGCGGCAACAGTGGCGGGTAGTAGTGATGGTGTTGGTGGCAGCAACAGTGGTGGAGGAGGAGCAGCGATGAAAGTAGTGGTGGCAGCAACAGTGGTGGAGGAGGGAGCAGCGATGAAAGTGGTGGTGATAGTTGCAATTTGGAATAAAGACTTGGAAGTTAGATATTTTTGATTCTTTATATTCTCCTAAGTTCATGGTTTTTTTTTTTGGAAGAAAAATGAAATCTCCATTTTTATAAGAATAAGAAAATTAGAGACTTTTTTTATTCTCCCCTTTTTCCTCTACAAAAATTTTCTTTCTAACTAGGCATTGAAAAATTAAAGGTGAAAATATATTTACACTCATGAGGTTCGACGAAAATACGCAGGCCCCCTCAATTTTTAGAAAATACATTAAGTATCATTGCTTTTTTAAAATAACAACACTTACACCCCTTCGATTAGTTGACCGTTGGTTTGTTGACAGAATTACTTTTTAAAGTGTATAAACTTCCAAAATTGTACTCTCTACTAGAAATCAAATTTTCAATTTTTTAAAACATAATTAATATTAAAAAAAACAAAGATGGGTGGGTGAACCCTAGGGGTGGGTGAATCTTAACCACGGTTAAGGGTGTCAAAAGGGACATGTGGCGACCTCTCGGTGAAATTTTGGATTTTTCGCCAACATTTCGGAGTTTTAATTTTTCTAATATTTTATTAAATTAAATATATTTATGATATTTCAGAATATTATGGCTGAAAATTTTATTTCGTTAGATATAATATTTTATTATAATTTAATATACGTATATACTATTGTTATTTTATTTTAAAAATAATTTAATATATGTATATACCATTGGCAAATCTGGTTATCACCTCTTGAGGTCGCCACATGTTCCTTTTGACACCCCTTAACCGTGGTTAAGATTCACCCACGTCCCACCCCTAGGGTTCACCCACCCAACTTTAAAAAAAAAAAATATTAATTCTGTTTTTAAAAATTAAAAAACTGTTTTTAGTTTTTTTTTTAATATTAAAATATTTTAAAAAATAATTAATATGTTTTTCTAAAAACCAAAGATGAGGCCCATTTCACATGGTATGCCCCACCTGAAATGTTGTGCTCTTATAACACGGTCTCGGTGGTCTCAGTCTTAAAGGGGTCTTAGAAGCTTTATCCAATTCAATAAGATTTAGCCCTATCCTAGCCCTGCCTTTTGACAATCCTACTCTTGGTAAACTATCATCATTATTTAGGTAACACCGATTACCTTGTTGACTTATTCTTTAGGGTGTGTTCGGTTGAGGGGAATGTGAAGGAAAGTGGGTGAAAGTGGCAGTTTCTCTCATTTTCACCCTATTCGGTTTGAGGGATTTTGAGGTAAAGTAAAACTTAAACTTTCTCAATAGTATACAACTTTCTCTCACTTTCACCCATACCTTATTTCACCAAAAAGCTGGAATTGTGAAAGAAAGTAAAGTAAAAACTTTCAATTCCAAATCTACCCTTTTGTTGAATACTATTTCTAAAGAGAGCAAAGGGTAATTTTGAAAAAATTTATACTTTCTCCTAAACTTTTCTCTCAAACCAAACACAGAAGAGAATTTATACAATTCTTTCCTTCACTTTACTTTACTTCACTTTACTTTCTTCCACCCATTTACCCCTCAACCGAACACACCCTTAGAGGAGTATGGTAGCAAAATTATTACCATACCCACAATACTAATACGTTACGGAGAATATATTATATATATATATATACTAGCAAGTGGCAAGTGCGATGCACGTGAGAGCGAGGGAAAGGAGTTAACGACAACCGATTGAACTCGCTAGTGGCACCTACAATGCACGTGAGAGCGAGGGGAAGGAGTTAACCACAGTTAATTGGAATTAAAAGGGGCATGTGTTAACCCACAGGTGTGATTGAACTCTCCCCAAGCTGTGATTCTAAATAGATAGATGGCAAGGGGTAGTTTAGAAATTAAATTAAAACATTAAATCAAAGGCAAGGTAGTTTGGAAATTAAAGTAAAACATTAAATCAATGTTTTGTTTTTATACAAGGGTAATTTGGGAATTTTGAAAAAATATCTACGCATACCTCTCGCATTATAATAGTAAAGATATATTATTATAATATGAGAGGCATGCATAGATGATTTTTTCAAAATTCCCAAACTACCCCTACCTTTGATTTAATATTTTACTTTAATTCCCAAACTAACCCTTGCTCATCTATCTATTTAGAATTACAGCCAATCGCGATTGAACTTGGGTAGAGTTCAATTGCATCCGCGGGTTAACATGTGTCTCTTGTAACTCCTATTAACTGCGGTTAAATCCTTTCCCTCACCCTCACGTGCATTGCACGTGCCACTAGTGAGTTCAATCTCACCCGTGGGTTAACACATGTCTCTTTTAACTCTTATTTATTGTAGTTAACTCCTTCCCCTCACTCTCACGTGCATTGTACGTGCCACTAGCGAGTTCAATCGCACCCATGGGTTAACACGTGTCCCTTTTAACTCTTATTAACTGTGGTTAACTCCTTCCCCTCGCTCTCCCGTGCATCGCACGTGCCACCCGCTAGTATATATAGTGTGTGTATGGAAGAGAGAGATCTTATAAATCTTAAGCTAATGGGTAGTGTAGGCGGGATCTCCAGGGTGTTGCCTACGACTGACCCTCATGTCAGCGAGATTATATTTTTCGGTCCAACCAAGCCCTCAATTTTTTAGAGAGGTGAATAAAACCTTCAATTTTGTGGGTCAAGGAGGGCCGGATTGACAGATCTATGCATGCACCCCCCTTGGATTGGAGCCAGTCGCTCTCGCACGCCATTCGTTTCTTAAACTCAACATAGGCCCATCAACCACAGGCCTAACCCAGAAAAATCTGCCCATTATCCATATTTTAGCTCATAGGGGTTGGACCAAGCCCAATTCTTTAGCCCCATATTAATGTGGGTTGTGCTAGAGCTTGGCTCCTTAAGTCCCAATTTGGCCCGATATATTTTCTTAATATTTAATATATGTACATGTATCATATAATATATGTACATGTATGACTTTTATATTGTGTTATATATGTACACTAGTGTGCGGCAGGTGCGATACAAGTGAGAGAGAGGGGAGAGACTATGAAGAGGGACTCTAGTAAGGGAATTCTAAATTAAAATGATGGAGTAGTGGGTTGAAACCACCTCATAGCACATGTCCCTATTTTTTCTCTTGAAAAATAGTTACAACTTAGAGGGGGTGCACCTTTTCATTGAGAGAGACCAAGGAGGGAGCATGAGAGAAGATAAGGATAAGGATTTGAGAGAATCGTGGAGATATAGAGATATTATTGTTAGTTGTAGTTGATATTACTTCAATATCATTATTAACTTTTCTCATGTAAAATAAGATAACATAATATTTTAATTTTTTTATATGAAGTTATAGACAAAATAGGAAAAATATAAAAATTTACCCTTACTAACTATGTTCACAGTAAGATACCATAAAATTGAGACTTATTAGCAATATTAGAAAAAAAATCAACCAACTTTTTAACCATGCTTATCTCATTATAATAGTAGAGATGTATTATAGAATATAAATATATTATTAACAATATAAAAAATGTATAATGTATGTTTTAAAATATATAACAAAGTTAGATATGATATAATAAAGTCATATCTCTACTATTATAACGAGAGAATGAGGGTTAGGTGACGTTGATTGACTTTTTACTGTAACAAAAAAATTTAATATTATATTATCATATTACTATTTAGTGAATAGATATTTGATGGTATTAAAATAATTTTAAATCTATTACCTTTAATCCCCTTAGATATGGCTAATTCTGTCATCTATTTATTCTTATTTTTTCTGTCTCACTCTTTCTCTATGTATATATTTGTAACGGCCACACAACTCACTATTTCTAACACATTTTCTCTCTCCCACATCTCTCCTTTATTACACATGCATCACGTGGGTTTCCTAGGATCCATCTTTCTACACTCTCTTCCCCTTTCATATCGAATGTGCAGCCACTAGTATGCATAATTTTAGAACATAATATATTTATTGACTAGAGATGTGCTTGCCCGGCTTGAGTAAAAAAATGGATAGGACTTGAGCCTATATCAGGGCCATAGAACCGGGGCTCACCAAGCTCGCTCGGCCCATTGACATCCCACGGAAGGTTTTAGGAAATTTTAAAAAAAATGTAAAAAAAAGATATTTGGTAAGGATTTCATCTTCTACCGGAATGGAAAGAAGAGTCAGCAATCTACCCAAGATCAGCAAGACCTGTAAGGATTTTAATCTCACCGTGCCTCTTTAATGGCAAAAAAAAAACAATTTGTTATGATTTCCCGGGCCTAGGGTTTGTTAATATCTTCTGTTTCCCTTGCTCTATTTTTCATTTTTTAATTTTCTGGTATTTTTCATTCTTTCTATTTGAAGTACAAAGATACAGACCCAGACTTTGGGAATAGCCCATGGTAGGTGTATCCCTTCCTTAGGAAGGAGGTTCCGGGTTCCGTTCCCGAGAGGGTGAGAGTGGGTTGTACTCTCCACCCGCTTTTAACTTAGAACAGATATGACTTGCTAACCAGGGTTGCCGCCTAACCATGTGTCTCATACCAAAAAAAAGAAGAAAAAAGCACAAAGATTAGCTAGCTATACCAATAATCTCTGTGAAAAACGATGAGATACAGTCCTTTGTATGATTGAAGGTGCTGATGATTGGTTGGCTTGTCTTAATGGGAAATATAAAGCTCGAGCAACCGAGACACGTGTTGAACACGTTGTCCTTAAGGTGATTAATGCCACCACTTTGATGCTCACAGGTCTTTAGCGGACACACCCATGATTCAACGGTCTGCATCCGTCAACAATGAACAAGTACAAACCGGCGGTCACAACGAACTCAACAGTAGCAAAAATAAAACTCCAAAAACAAAGAAGAGACGGGGAATATGAATTTTTCTTAGAACTTCCTATGTTTATTCTAAGGAAGAAAATGATCTCTTTATATAGAAAGAATCTCATGGTCTATAAGGAACAAAGGGATAGAAATTATTTAATACAAATAATTCTCCATAAAAGTCTCCAAAACGGTTGGATTAACAGAAAGGTTGAATTTAAATAGGCTTTGAGAGGAAACAAATAAAATCAATAATTTTTTTTTTAAAATAACAAAATCTGCAACAAGTATAAGGTGTGGAAAGCTCTCCAATGATGCCTTGATCCTTGTGGGGTATTCATTTTGAAGATTTGGCATTTGGAGTGTGTTCTTCTATGTTACAAGTCGCTTAGCATTTTTAGTGACTGGGAGTGAGGTAGAAGGTTTAGAAAGTGACACATTGGCCAATATTTTTAGGTCAAATTATCGGTAAAGTCCTTGTAAAATACCTCGGTCGCCTTTTTAAATACCTTGATCTCCTTTTAGACGTTGGTCCTTTGAAGAAATCTACTTGGAATTTTGTTATCGTGGTATGGGGGGGGTAAAACTACAACTATATCTTGTTTGATGGAGGGCCAACACAAATTGTCTAGTTGAAGGTACGGTTTGGAATTTGTGGCTTACTAAAATCCATTGTGTGCAAATACACAAGTGAAGAAACACATTGAAGATAAAGATATATGAAGACATGAAGATTAGAATGTACGGGCTGACATATTTGGATATCAAGTTTTTGGGAATCTGTTTTATATTGGACTTATTGGATGTAATAGCATTTAGTTTAGTCATCAAGAAAGGATCCAAAACCCTTGACCATATAAGTGTAATAACAGTCATAAAGGTGACAATTATAGGCAACTATAAAGGTGTCGGTTACAGGTAATTCTCTTTATAAAAGAGAGACAAGAGCATATAAAAATATATTTTCTCGTGGAAAACATAAGCTTGTATCACTTGAATCTGACTTAAGGGGGTCGACCACAAACCGTTGGTTTACATCCACGCCCCACGGTTATCTCATCTCGAAGATCTAGATCGATGATCTTACAATTTTCTTGCAATTGGTATCAGAGCTTAGTTGAAGAGACGGGGTAAAATTGTTTTCTAGCTTTTGTGACTGTTGATTATTGCACAGATGCACAAATCTAGTTGTGATACACAAAGCCATGGATTCAATGGTGCTACTGCTACCTATCCTTTGGTCACCTGTCCCTTGCCTTTGCATTGAAGAAGAGAAAACGCCAAGCTCGATGATCTGATGAAATCGCACGCCAGAAATAAGGGACCCAGTTTGGACACCAAAGAGAGTGATCTCCACACCAACGAAGATCCTGATAATGAGGGGTGTGAGGGTTCAATTTTTTTCAATCGCTGTACGTACAAACAACTCAACCAACTGCAGCAGTAATTGTGGCTTCATGTCTTTCATTACATTCAAGTCCTTTCGATTTCTTTGTTGCATAGCTTTTGGAGGAAGGTGAGCCGATCTTGTATATCGCCGTATCATTCTTCTAAGTTATATCCATGTGTGGTGTGGTCTACCACGCTCTGTAAGAGATCACGACAATGTTACTGTGGGCATGGTCCCTTCGTCTTTGGGGTTTCTCCACAGTCTCAAAGGGGTCCAGCTCTTCAGCAACAACTTTTTCCGGTAGATCCTTGGCTTTGATAATACAAAGAGGTATTGAATAGATCAATGAACTTTTGACTACACAATATATTAAAAAGGATAGAAAGAAGGACTTTTTCTTCCTCTTCATCGTAGCTCTGATACCAATTGTAAGAAAATTGTAGGATCGTCGATCTAGATTTTCGAGAAGAGGTGACCATGGATGTAAACCAATGGTTTGTGGTCGACCCTTTTAAGCCAAATTCAAGTGATACAAACTTTTGTTTACCATGAGAGAGTATTTTTACATACTTTTGTCTCTCTTTTATAGAGAACCACCCATAATCGACACCTTTATGACTACATGTAACTACGCCCTTATGATTGCCGTTACATTTATCTGGTCAAGAGTTTTGAATCCATTCTTAATGACTAGACTAAATGGCTATTACAACCAATAATTCTAATATTTTATTGGTTAGTGGGGGTGGATATGATTAGATATTGGGAGGATCATTAGGCTTTGTTTCCTACATAAGGCTCAGTGGGTTTGGAAGTAGGGGGGGAACACATTGAAGAGTGTCTTTAAAGAGTTAATTATCAATTGACATGAGCCTTAATTAGTGAGAGGAGATGAGCCATTCAAAATCTCTCCAAAAGTTCATTGAAGGGAGTCCCTTAAGGAGGTTGATGGGTTCAATAGAAGACCTCGATTAGGCAAAATTTGGAAGGCTTTAATGCCCCCCTTTTTTTCTGGATGGCGGCATAGGATGAAATCCTTAACGTGGATCATCGTAGAAACAAGGGAATGCCTATTATGATAGGTGCTGCTTGTGTGGAAGACGCGAGGGAATGCCTATTATGATAGGTGCTGCTTGTGTGGAAGACGTTGAGGGCTGAGGCATCTTCTTATTCATTGCGTGATGCCATGGTTTGTCTGGAACTTCCCTCTCCCAACATGGGGTCTCATGGACCCTTTATAAGGAGGTGGGAGATACATTTCTTGGTGGTCAGAAGGTGTGTACAATACAAAGGGTAATCACATGCATAGTCACCAAATACACATTTTTGTACGCGTTTAAAAGACTTAGTAGTAAGAGAGGTTCTCTATGGCTGCATCGCCATGTTTCCATGTGTCCCATAACTTCCATGCTGTTAGAATACAGAAATAGTGGAGTGAAGGAAAGAGGGAAAAAGGGTAATGACTAATAAAAATGATTGGCTATTTTAACACGTGGCAACATTGCGATGCAGCCATATTGAACTTCTCTGGCTATAGCGAGAGACGATCCTAAACTCCTTTTAAAAGCGTATAAAAAGTATAGAAGGGGTTGATGTATGAAACGGTAGTTTAATACGTGCTTCTTGTATTATATGGGAATACGCATTAAAACACTTACTAGGTTGTTTTTAATGAAGGGGTAAGTATAAACCTCCATTTAGTCGAATCATCTCTCATGTTAGAACAAACCGAAGCTCGTCTCTCTCCAATGGAAGCTTCTCTCCGGCAAAGGATCATCTTGGAAATGGTAAGTCTATCTATCTTCATTCTCTCACTCTCTCTTCCCTCACACTCATGGATTCAGGAGAAACCCATCTTCTCTAAGGATCCTTTCTTCGGGTCCTTCATAATCAACACAGACGAAGTTATCACAATAAGCACCTCACCTCACCTAGTATTGTTATTTTATATTTTTTTCATTTCTTACCCGACATTTTCTCGATTTATTTTCGAAAATTTCAAATTTTGGCGATATTTTTTGAACTTTTTCTTAGACGAATTATTTCCGAACCCCGACTTGGTTACTATGGAGTTGAGAAATGCCAATCCGGATCATGCAATGAAAAAAAACCTTAACAACCAACATGACCATCTAACCCATTAATTATATTCTTAATTTTTTTTACTTTTTGTGGCTGGAAGATCTCTTTACATAGTTCCATCTTTTGTTGTGTTCCACAATAAAATCACTATTAATTAGATTTTTTATACCATCAGCTAGAAGGATGCCTCATAATCTGGACAGTTCTGATCATATGTAATAAGAGGAAATTGAGGCGTCTGTTGTGGTTGTGAAGATGAAAGAGAGAATGATATGAAAATGGGGTTGTGGCGGTGAAGATGAATGAGACAAATAATATGAAAATGGGGAATTATTGGGATAGAAAACCCTAGTTCTACACTATTGTCTTTTGAAATATTTGAAGAATTAAAATATTGTCTACTAATCATTACTTGAGCTAAAAATAGTTAGTTTAATTTGTGTGTGTGTGTAAACATCTCTGGTGTACGATGAATTTATCTTCATGGATTCTGAGTGGCGTTTTTAGTGTATATTGTGTATCTTTGTTATATATTACAGGATACCATGGAAATGAAAGCTTGTGTGTATGGATTGACAGGTGCATCTTTTGATCATTTGGTTTCACCTATCCATTACCGGCAACTTAAATGTCGAGTAAATGCTTATCTTTTTCTCAAGCAGATTTGATGGTCGTGCTGCTCTTGATTTTATTCGAGATTCTGATTCCTAACATGTTCAGGTCCAAGAAAAGACACAGGAAGAAGAACTAGAAGAGTTTGTTAATTTTGAGCGTTATCGGTTTTCAATTAAGCATCACAGCAGAGGATTTCGGTACTTCTGATTGTTTTTTTTTTTAAATCTTGTGTTAACATTCAAGAATATTTTCATAAGCATTTCCTTTGCTATTCATATCATTTTTTTCTTTACCGTGATGAGAAGTAACCCATCATCAGGGCCATGCATCTTTAATTGGAGTTGATGCTATGGTACAAAGTATGTTTTAGTCTCAGTTTTCACTTGCCTTGTCTATTAACAGTTACCGATGAAGAGGGTCTTACAACATCCTAATCAAGGTCGAAAATGGGCTGAAATTTCCAGGTCCTATTCAGAAACCAGATATTTATATTGATCAGTAAAAACAGCATAAGTTGCATTTAACTTACTTATCAGGTGAAATGAGCTGAAGTTTAGGATAGAGCACTTGTTAGTTTATTCAACGATGAGCAATTTAGCATTTTTCATGTCCAAGATCGAAAATAGATGTGCTTTGGATTAGATGTTTTTACGTCGCATATATATATATATATATATATATATATATATATACTAATATTATATGCTAGTTGGTTCCATGTGGCACCTCGCATAGCACACTATTTGCTCTTCAACTTAACGCCATGTGGCTGCTTACATGTCAATCTCCTCCAATGAAAATACACCACATCATCTACTTCTTATTTATTTAATACTCATAAAAATAGATACTTAATACTTATTAAAAAGGGTATTAATGTCCTTCCTTTAAAAAAAAGGGAAATGCTATTGAGACCGTGTTAGGGCCGAGACCTCCGAGACCTCGCGCCCCAACACGGGATCTCAGGTAACGTCATAACCCTTCGTCTTTCCAAGGTGCAACTCTCCATCTTCCATCCATCTCTATCTGTATCTCTCTCTTTCTTTCTCGCCACTCGTCTCCCACTCTCCTCCCAAAATTAGAAACCTCGTCCATTGACGCTATATCTCTCCATTCGTCTTCCCTTAAAATCAGAAAACTCTATCCATTTGTAATGGAGAAGCCTCTCCCTCGAACAGGGAGAGTGATGGCAGTGATGGACAAAAGCCCATCGTCGTAGCTTCGTGATTGTTGATATAGGTAAGTATCCATTTCTCCTAACACCCTGAACCTGTATAGACTGATTCCTATATTTTTCTTCCCTTTATTTTTTCTATTTTCACTTTTCATCTGTAACTTTTTTTTGGTAGCTTCGTGATTGTTGGTATTGGTAAGTATCCATTGCTCCCAACACCCTGAACCTGTATGTATCAGACTAATTCCCAGTTTTTTTTTTCACTTTTCATTTGTAAGTTTTTTTTTTCTTTATATTAGTTTTGGGTGTCTAGGGCTTCAGATCGACGAAGACGAGAAGTAAAAATCTTTTTTAAGAGGTGATCGTTGATGTATTTATATGTTGATTATTTTATAAGAATTTATGTATGCAATGGGAGATCATTTTTGTAGTGGGTTGCTTGGGAATTAGGAAAAAGAACGTTCTCTGAGCATGTCAACTCAAATAAAGTCTCTGTGTTTTTAAACTTAACCACAGACCTCCAAAGAAGCCTTGTGGATGAATGCATGTCTTCTAAATCAAGATGTTTCAGAAAGATTAAAGGAATTATCTAAAGAAATTCTCTTGAAATGTAGATTTACTTTTCAGTCATTCTATTTTCTTAGTTCCATGTGGCATACCTTATTGACCTCGATTCTCTCTTTCGGTTGATGTCGTGTGTCATCTAACACGGCAACATCTCATTGGTGTTCTATCTACTAATCTTTTGGTTGATGTGACGTGTGGTTTGACATGGCAACATCTCATAGGTGTTCCTACAATTGTTTATTGATTTACCTCTTAGGTATTTATCATCCCATTTATATTCATTTAAGCGTCTCCTGAATGTGTTGTGTACGACTCTCAAGCTAAAACTATCTACTAATTTATTCCATATTTGTTTGGCATCTTACTCACCCTCTCGCCCTCTTTCTATAATTATGAAAAAAAATTCTTGATTCCGTAAGATGTAATATACTTTTTTATAATGCCTTTGACGTTTTGTCTCTTTTCTTCAAATCAAAATTTAATTGATAAAATTATTTTAAGAAAAGCAATCCAGTGCCTAAGCATGAGGAGACTAAAGGTAGGAAGAACTTATTTCTTCATGACCAAGGGATTGTGGAAACAGTAGGGGCCTACCCCTCGATCTCTTATACATGACTTTATTCAAATTTTATTTTATTTAGGTATGTATGCAAATGATTTTTTCTTTTAAAAAACTCGAGTTCTTTGATGAATAGATTTTTTCTGTTTTCACTTTTCATTTGTAAGTTTTTTTTTCTTTATATTAGTTTTGGGTGTCTAGGGCTTCAGATCGAGGAAGATGAGAAGTAAAAATCTTTTTTAAGAGGTGATCGTTGATGTATTTATATGTTGATTCTTCTATATATGTTGATTCTTTTATAAGAATTTAGGTAATCTGTGGCAAACGTACATTAAAAAACTCAACCACCCAAGTATGCTCTAGCACAGTTTTCTATTGACAATGTGCTGCCCCGTATCAAAGAGAAGAAGATAACAACTGTAAAACCTTTTGTTGATCGGCTTGGGTAAGTCATGGATGTTATAAATTTGACTTAGTACCAGCTCACCATAAATCTCGCTTTCAGTTGTGGAAATCAATTTTAGTATTGATGTTTATCTGTTCTGTTCAGGTATAACAATGTTCCACTAGAAATCAACAAGCTATGCAGGATGAACTATCATGCTCTAAAATTCATTCTTGAAATTTGAGCAAATGGTTGATCAATTGGCATCAAGGATGAGAAAACCCGCACTGGCAGTTCAAATTCTTACATGTAAGTTTCATGTTTGTTATTTTCAGCAATTTATTCCACTAGTTGTTTGGATTTATAATCATTAACCTAAGACTGTCTAACAGTAGGCACAGTGCCAAAGCATCCCTTTTGTCCTTGTGGATTAAGAGAGCTATTTAATGGGGTTGTTACCAATTAGGGTATTATCCTGTATGATCCTACCAGGAACTAAATACTCTTTAATAAGGATTGTTGTTAGGTAGGAGGGGTTTAAGACGGGTCACTAAAATCTAATAGATTATTTTATAGGAGTTATTACAAAGACTAATAGGTATGCAATGTGAGATCATTTCTGTAGTGGGTTGCTTGGGAATTAGGACAAAGAATGTTCTCAGAGCATGTCCTTTAACTCAAATAAAGTCTCTGTGTTTTCAAACTTAACCACAGACCTCCAAAGAAGCCTTGTGGATGAATGCATGTCTTATAAATCAAGATGTTTTAGAAAGATTAAAGGAATTATCTAATGAAATTCTCTTGAAATGTAGATTTACTTTTCAGTCATTCTATTTTCTTAGTTCCATGTGGCATACCTTATTGACCTCCATTCTCTCTTTCGGTTGATGTCATGTGTCATCTAACACGGCAACATCTCATTGGTGTTCTATACTACTATTCTTTTGGTTGATGTCACGTGTCATTTGACATGGCAACATCTCATAGGTGTTCATGTAATTGTTTATTGATTTACCTCTGAGGTATTTATCATTCCATTTATATTCATTTAAGTGTCTCTTGAATGTGTTGTGTACGACTCCCAAGCTAAAACTATCTACTAATTTATTCCATATTTGTTTGGCATCTTACTCACCCTCCACCCTCTTTCTATAATTATGAAAAAAAATTCTTGATTCCGTAAAGATGTAATATACTTTTTTATAATGCCTTTGATGTTTTGTCTCTTTTCTTCAAATCAAAATTTAATTGATATAATTATTTTAAGAAAAGCAATCCAGTGCCTAAGCATGAGGAGACTAAAGGTAGGAAGAACTTATTTCTTCATGACCAAGGGATTGTGGAAACAGTAGGGGCCTACCCCTCGATCTCTTATATATACACGACTTTATTCAAATTTTATTTTATTTAGGTATGTATGGAAATGATTTTTTCTTTTAAGAAACTTGAGTTCTTTGATGAATAGACTTTTTTCCCAACCAATACCGGTAAGTTGGATTTCTTCTGGGAGTACAAGTGGATTCGACACCACATGCAACTGCTTGGTAAGATCTTTCCCCCTGTTATACCTACCATCGTTAGAGATTTCGTATAATTTTTGGCCATTGTAGTAGTCGAGAAGGATATGGAGGCTGAGAGTGTTGGTGATGACCGAGAGGGGATGCTTGGCAGCGAGAGTGGACCTGTTTCATCTACATATTATACCTCTTAGTAAAGTGGGACCTACTTTTTTCTCTATCATTCCCTTCCTCTTCGCCCAAAGCATTTTCCCCCCATATGTTAGGTTTTTTTAGACCCTCCCATCTCTTCTTTCTTCTTCTTTCTATCATTCTCCCCTTCCCTTTCTATCATTCTCCCCTTCTTTCTTTTCCCGCTTCCAATGACATTTCATATTATCTATTACGAAATTTATACATGCATAAATAAATTTTCATCAAATTTTATAAATATTTCTAATAATCTGTTATTACTTCAAATTTTGTTGAAAATTAATTATTTTTTTTCATCTTTTCCTTTGTTCATGTTTATGTTACTGCCCGTGCATTGCACGGGGCTTTCGCTAGTATATATATATAAAGTAGAAGCAGGAGCCCACAAATAAGTATTGTACTATTTTCATGTCTTACATAAAAATAGGGGAGACTGGACAACCGGAAAGTGGATTCCCAGTGAACAATGATGTGGATATCCAGCCGCATCCACAAAAAAAGTAGGTGAAAATGAGAAATCCGTCGGAAGTTAAGACCATGTTACTGATGTAGGGGAGGATGTTCTTCATTGGGCTGCCATAGACTCATGGGATGGCTTGATGTTGGGGGTGAGTGATGGTGCTGGCTAGCAGCAATTGGTGCGGGCCTTCAATATGTAGCAGAACATACCCTTACTAGCGAGCCGACCTGAAAACAGTTGGATTGAACCTGGTTGGGGCGAACCAAGTTGCCAAATGTCAATATGATGGGGCGGAGCTCTGCTTGCTTGATCGGAGCTCCTTTTTAATGCATGAAATTTCTCTCCATAATTACAAGATTGTTACTGATTTGATTTTTAAACATAACTCCCATTCATATTTACACACTTTCTATTTCTAAGCACGCTTTTCATAAGAGAGCATGTTCCCTTTATTTTTTGGAGTGCAGGTGCGTGGCCGACTCTCTGAAACAAACACCCTATCTCTACCTTATTTATTCACTAGCGCCACGTAGGGAAATATTTCAGGTGTACGGTAAATGATTTTTTAGAACCGGCTTAACACTCCCCAATATAATATTTCCCTAAGCACTTGATTTCCTTAAGGAAAGAGTAGTGCTTACTGGCCTGCATTTATTCCAAATTTTTCCTAGACGCAAGATGAGGCTAACTCGTGGAGATGTTCTATTATTTTAACAGTTTTAAAAATAAAAGTTAGAGAACGTGTGACATTTGTAACGCCCTTGATGCAAGTCAAATTAGCAAAATAGGGATTACCTAGGAAAAGTACAATTATCAGAACATGTGTAGAAAATGCGAGAACTTGGAAGATAAAAGGACATCCAGAAGAGTTTTTAGGTAAATGAAGAGTATAAATCTAGATGGTTTTATCTAGAGTTGTCTAAAGGATTCCATGAGGTTTTTAAATAGTCGTGTAACCAAGCCTCTGGACAAGTAATGAAGTTAGCGCAGGGTTTTTTTTTTTTAATTCCTTTCTCTTTACCGCCTAGAATTTGAATCAGCTCTAGTTGCATCTTTGGAAGATTTGCGACTAATGCTCCATTTGTTTCGAAATAAAATAGAGAAAAACAAATGAATTTTACGGAAAATGTCAAGCTGTCCTAAAGAAAGTACACTTAGAAAATGACATTTTCCAGAAAATTCATTTGTTTTCCCTTATTTTACTTCAAAACAAACGGAGCATAAGGTTAACAAAATCCTTAAAAGGAAAATAGTTAAGGTACCCTTGAGTTTCCATTTTGTAATGGGTGGTCCTCATTGGTCCACGCCCCGATTTTAAATACTCACCTACTCTAATTAAGATTCACTCAACCATATGGTTAAGCAATCCAATCATCCTTTTTATCAAATAAACAAAAATCTTAATTTTTATTTTGTTAAGCATAACCAGAATTAAGGGAGTGTTGAAAGGGACACCGATAAGATATGAAACGGACCCATGGTTCCGCTATTCACTCTTTTATTTTTAACCTGCACAGAACTTTAATTATATCAAATCGAAAGCTTCGACCACCACACGAGGGGCGCTCAGCTACCCTTCAATTCTTACTTTACCATGCAGTGCCGCCTATTGCTCTATTTGTCCATAAGATACTACCCCTGTTCTGGTCTTAACTATTAATCGTCTCTTGCAAAGAGTTATAATTACTTTTTAGTGATGCTAACGTCCAAAGTTTTTTGCAGCATTCCCCATTTCTCAACGAGTGCAATTGTTTTCATAATAGGCATGGTTGCAACACATGGTGTTATAAATGTGCTGACACTTAGTTGTCACCACTTTACGTCTAAGGAAGATTGTGACTCGGGCTAGTATTTTTATTTCTCAATAGAAAAGTAAAAGTCTCTTGGAGGTGATTTATCATCTCGCCTCATTTTTTTGCCACATGTCTCCTATTTTACTCCGTTTAATTGTCGAGAAAATTGATGAAAAGATGAAACAATAAATAAAATTTTAGATTTCTAATATAATTTTTAGTTATGTTTTATCCAATTTTCTTTTTTTTTTTCCATGTTTTTACATATTTTCTTGGCAATCAAACATAAGGTTAGGGTTAAAGCATCTAATTTAGGTTTATAGATTAAAAAAAAAAAAAAGACCAATAGGGGTTAATAATGAAGCAATGATACCCCTCTCTTCCAAAACCACTAACCGGGGTTTGAGCTTAGTGAACCAAAAATGTTTAATCTTTTAATTAATTGACTAAACAATTATTTATTTATTATAAATAATGAAGCAATGATACCCCTCTTCCCCAAACCACTTTTAGGTTTTAGCGACCTCGTATGCCCTTTAGACATGAACCCTAACAACCCCTAGCAGAAGAAACCCTCCTTTTGGTAAAGAAAAATAAAAATAAAATGTTTCAAGAAGATCGTAGAAGCACATCACATGGGTGGTGCATCCCTCTTGGAATAATAAAATATGTAACTATATGCATGCTTTAGTTTACAAGTGTATAAAATATATTATATGTAGGTTAGATCTCTACTAAGCGATTATATTCCCTCTACTAAGCATGCGTTCCCAGCACTATTCTCGATATTCAAAAAAATTCGGCACCTTCTAATAATAATAAAAATATGTTCAAATATGGCATCCTAGCAGTTACCTGCGTTTAGATTACCTCTCTAACCAAAAAATAATCTCGGGTACAGGTGTTACTCTCCTACTTATAGTCTCACATTGGTTGAGTACTACCTTCTAGAGGTGTATAAGGGACCACCAGGGCAGAGCCATATGGGGCCAGGGGCTGAAGCCCCCCTAGAATTTTGTCTATTTTTTTTACCTATAGTACTAAGAGGGAAGTTTGGGAGAAGGGCAGAACCGGGGGGATGGGCGGCTCTAGCCCTCCCCCCCCCAAAACTTCTGAGAAAAAAATATTTCTTAAAAACGGACACAAACAGACGTGATGACCAATGAACTTAACCCTAAAAAAAAAATTTCGAAGACTATACCTCCGAAACCCCAATGTTAGTCCCCCTGCAAGAGAATCTTGGCTCCGTCCCTAGGACCATAAACCCTTCTCAAGTCAAGCCCTTTTGGAGTAGTTGTGTGGGTTAACCCTTATGGTATCCTAGTGCGCGGTTACCTTAGGCTTGATGTTTGTGTGTGTGTTAATATATATATATATATGAACAACTCTGGACCTCCCAAAACATGAGAAAATGTAAGTATTTAAGGATAGAAATGTTCTTTAAATATTTACCAAAAATCTACGAGTTTTGGGGGCACTGAAAATCCGGTGCTCCATTTTGTATTGAGAAGTTCTAGACCCAGTCGCGATAACTCTAAATTTTTCCACAAACCGAAGAGTAGGTGCAACACATGGAGATGTTTGACATTTGTAGCCACCACATTGCATCTTTGGAAGATTGTGACTGGGCTAGTATTACTGGTCTGTATTTAATCTAAAAAACAGTGACACCTATTGGCTACTTTTTTTAGTCAAAAGTTGTTTTTTTTTTTTTTAGTTAAAAGATAACACACCCTCTAAAAACATACACAACCAGGCCTAAGGTCATAAGGGTAAGTCCAAGCAACCCGGGATACACCCTAGAAAGTTGTAGAATTACGATTTTTTTTAAATATGGAAAGTAGGGCTAGCATTCCTCTGGTTCGAAATGTGCCCACCCTGCCTACAGGGCTCCACCATTATACAGCCTCTGTTAAGCTTTTCTAGGCTTCTGTAGCTCCTAATGGAGTAAGTACCCATGTTTATGGCCCATGGACTCCTCAAAGTCTTACAAATCTTATCTCAAAGATACTTCTCTCCGGGTTGTTGTTGGTGGCGAAATTCCTTCTGTTGTGGCCAAGTTCCTTCTTGGCAAAGATGTCGGTGATTTGATTGCTTTAAAGGTGTTTAACTAGCATATAAATGATTTAAACCCTATTAAACCCCCTTATATGGAACCGTTTTCTTATTGGCTCCGTTTGTTTGAAAGTAAATGGGTTGTAAACGGAAATCATTTACAGTATAAAATCTTTTATGGTAAAAGATAAAATTTTCACTTATTTTATTACTTTGGTTGTATTATTGATAATAAGGTCAGAATTTTTTATTATGTTATTTACTTGTGATCGGAATAAATGAATATTAAAAATCACATGTAAAAGTCGTGTTATTGTCATTCGAATAAAAACAATATCTTTGTAAAATTTTCAATTGAACAATTATCGTAATTTAGGATACATGTGAAGAGTGGTATTTTAATCTTTTTAGAAAATTCATGTAAATGAGTATTTTTATCATCTAAGAAATACTTGTAAAATGTTTTTGTTATTTTAGAAAATACGTATAAAGGGCTATATTTATCATTTTGTAAAATACAAGTAGAGAGAAGTGTTTTTATCATTTTCTGTTATAATGAGAGAATGAGGGGTATGTGACGTTGATTGATTATTTTTTACTATGATAAAAAAATATTATATTATTTTATTACTATTCAATGAATAGATTTTAAGTGCATTAAAGTCATTTCAAATCTATTAACTTCAATTCACTTAGATAAGACCGATTACCTCAACTATCTACACCGATTTTTCTCTCCCACTCTCCGACCGTGCATCGAACGTGTGGTTAGGGGTATCATTTTCATTGTAAAAATATGTTTAAAGAGTGATATTTTTTCATTTTAAAACATTTATGTGGAGGGATATTTTTATCATTTTTAGAAATATATATGAAAGATAAGTATTTTTGATATTTTAAAAAACATTCAACGAGAGGTAGAGGGGTAATCTTGTTATGAGACTAGTGAATTTTTTGTCATTTTGATAAATATATGTGAAGATGAGGGATATTTTTTGTAATTTCAAAGTATGTTTAAAGAGACAGATTTTACAGGAAAATGACATGTATTTTTAAAATGAAGTCATTTTCTGCAAATTTGATTTATTTTCTCATGAAGCAATTAAACAAAACATTTAATATAGATGACTACATCAAAATTGTTTATGCAGGTATTTATAGAAATCCAAAAGTGTGCAATTTAGGTAAACAATTGCATTTTCTCTTCATGCATTAAAGAGAAGAGAATCGCTAGCCTCAGACGTGGATTTCCAAACTCTCATAGCGGTAGCAACACTTGTTGCTACCCCATACAACAAAGTTTCTTTGGGTAGGAAGTGACAGATGACGCTACTATGTGAGAGTTTAGAATTCTGCATCAGTGGCGAGCATTTCTTAATAAAATAGGGTTTATATTTAAACCTCTTTTGTACAAGTGTTTTACGGATTGAATAATTTCAACAAAGGTGACAAGATGGTCTCTTGAAATAGGATTCAAGAGACCTTCGATGAAAGGAGGTCGGGGTATCCATCCCTAAGGGTATGAGTTGCAAGAGCTCCAATGCCCAAGCTAACATATGATGTACTAAGTCTATTAACGTAGATAAATGATGCCTACACCAAAAAAAAAAAAAAAAATTGGATTCTCTCTACTGGAGGACCTAGCCAATCACAAAAATGCAACACTTATCCCATTAGTTTTCTAATTAGATCAATATTAATTCTTAAAATTAGTATTAATTCAACTAAAGACTTTTAAAAAAAATTCAAATCCTCAACGGTTATTAAGAAATTCGACACATGTCGTCTCCTTTGTACAAATAAGTAAAAAAAAAGCCTAACAAAAATAACATGAACCTAAGATTAATGTTTGATAACCGTAAATAATGAAACACGTGTCATTTAGTCCTGCATTGGCTAGTATGTCTAGCTGACTATTTAAGACTCCTCGCTCTCCACTTAAGTAAAGACCTTTTGATGTGATGTATTGGGCAGAGTTTTCTGTATATGTTGGCATGTGTGTTATGTCTTAGAATAAAGCTTCTGAAATAGCCTCACTTGAAATCTCGTGCTCTTAAAGCACAGTTTCGGCCTAAGGGTCTCAGTAGCAAAGTCTTATCTCTTATTACCACTTGCCCAAAAATACATGTCAATCAACCGAGAAAGAAAGAAAAAAAAATGGAATATGTGTTTCTTTTTTGTGATTGATTGGGAGATCCTAGGTAGAGAATCTGTCAAATTGTTAGAAAATTTAGAACTTATTGACCCAATGATTATAACTATAACCTAGAAATCATATTGTCTCTAATGATGAGCGAAATTCAAGGATCCTGCACATGCTAAGTCAAGTCGGACCTTAGTGTATGATCATGTGAATGTCATTTTTAAGGTATCCGTTAATGCTAACGGCTAACTTCAGGAGGAGGAATGATGTAGTGTTGCTCAAGCATAAGCTGTCTTGATTGGGTGCCCAAATCCAATGATGAGCAGTACTGCAATGGAGGACCCCACCTGTTCCTTCCATCAGATGATGAATAAAACCCTTGTGGGGTCGCCACTAGTCCATCCAATCATCACAGCGTATTCCATTGACTTGACTATCAGATAGAGGCCTCCATAAACTTAGGTGAAACATGAAATTTACCGATCACCAAACGAGGGAAGTGCTATCCCAATCTCCCCCTATTGCACTCTTCCTTTCTTTTTGGTATAGGTGGGTATCCTGGACTAGACTCGGACTTGTTCCACACAATGTTACCTGGTTCATGGGTTCGCTCGGTTTGAATCTGGGTTCACGGTTTGTAGTTAACCACTCTAGAGTGAACCCGGTTCGTTAAGGGTAGGATGAGATAATTCGTTTTTCGATTTACTTAGGTTTTTTAGTTTGGTGTGATAGCTTGGTTTCGCTACTTAAACATGTAAAACAAAATATGTTTTTATATTATATTGCAAAAATCTATATCTATTATATATGTGAACAATATATTACAAATACTTATTTGATAAATAATTTTAAAAAATGTATTTTTATGAACGGTTTGTAAACTCAAAATATAAATTTATCGAACCTAAAGAAAAATATCATTGAATTTAAATAAAAAAATTTGACAAAGTAAGATTGTTTTGAAAACACTATGTGGTTCGCTCAATTTCATGAACCAAACTGAACCACAAACCAGTTCGTGCTCGCTCGGTTCACGGTTTGCTATAGCATGTAGCGAACTTGGTAACCCTGGTTCCACGTGATGCATAGCTAAACCCCCAATCCATACATCCGATATTAACGATTGTCCGAATTCGAACTTGAGACCTCTGGGTTTACAGTTCATCTTTAGACCACTAGGCTACACCTCCAAAGGTTTTTCTTTTTGGTAGCTTGTGAGGCCTCATGCATCTCTTATCCTTTTGTCCTCTAAAAGGAGAGTATAATAGATGCCCATTTCGTTATTGGAAGTGATTTAAAACTCTCCATACTGTAAGATTGAAAATCCAAAGGTGCAAATACTATTGTGGAGCCCATCCTTTAAAGAATATACAAATTGTAACGGTTTGATTTTCAAACATGTGGCTGTGCTCTCGATAGTACCTAGAGTTTTCCATCATTTTCCTTCATTATTTTTGTGACTTTTATTGCAGGTGCAACACCTATTTAGTGCTACCATTCTAGTCTTGCTTAAAAGAAGCTAAGTTGCTAAATAGACCGATATGCACAAAAGAATCCGTCTAAATCTAAAGAAACATACACTCGCCTCTTGTGTCAGTTGTAGTGGTGTGATCTTCGATGAAGGGAGATCGAGGGATCCAATCACCCCAAAAGTATGAGTTGCAAGAGGGATGAGATTTGATCTGGCTCTCGCCGGATCAAAATCATTTGGCTTCCCCTTTGTGAGTGACATGTGATGATAAAAAGGAGAGAAGATATCAAATGGAGAGAAGTCAAAAAATAGGGGGAAATGAAATGACTTCTCCTCCTTTTTATTGCAACATGTCAGACAAAGGCCTTAGGCCAGATGATTTTGATCCGACGAGAGCCCGATCAAATCTCATCCCGTTGCAAGAGCTCCAATACCTAAGCTAACATCTGACGTATTAATGGAGATAAATGATGCCTACAAAAGAAAAAAAAAAAAAAAAATCTAAAGGAAAGTGCAGGCCATCCACTGTTTTTGACTTATCTACCCCTCAAATCCCTCGGGATTTAATCCCAACTTTAATTCTCCTCCTCCTCTATTTCTACCTCTGAGTATATCTTCCAAACATTGCTTTTCACTTTCACTTTTCACATATAAGGTCTCATTTTTTGGTAATCCATATGAGGTCCGCTTACCAATACCAATTAAAGGTACATGGTCTCAACTTCTAATCGTAGAAATGTTATTCTAGCGTATATATGGTACATCATTATTTTTTAAGCCTTCTGCCATCTTAACCGTCGAATCCATATTGGGTAAGCAAATCACAGAAAATGCTGAATGGTCCTCAAAGATGTTGATATCGTCTACCAAAAAATATGTCCTCAAGGATGTATCATGATGGTGAGGAGAAGCACAATATCAAAGAAGAACTTCTCTTTCAAAACTCAAAAGAGATTCCCGCTAAAGCGATCACCTCTCAGACTTCTTTTTTATTTTGGGTACATACCTCCTAGTCCTAGGGCTTTTACGACCCTGAACTGTGAAGTACTGTTGGACTGCCACGGCCAAGGGTACTTAATATACAAAAGATATCCCCACATTCACGATAGTGCCATTACAAAGTTACCCAGGGGTACTTCGGGAAACTAAACTCCACTACAAACAAGTAAGCAAAAATGTCAAGTGGGTCCAGTCTTAACAGCTATATAACTAACCAGTCTTTCTTCAGAAACTTTAAAAGCAAACACACACTCACTCACTCACACACACACACTCACTCTCTCTCTCTCTCTCTCTCTCTAAAGAAACAGAGATAACTAAAAGAATAGAAATTTCCTTCGGATTTCCAGCAACGGTACAAGCTTTTACGGAAATCCGGCCGCCATGGTCGACGTTGATCGGAGAATGACCGGTTTGAATCCGGCTCACGTTGCCGGCTTACGTCGTCTATCGGCCCGAGCTGCCGTAGTCTCTTTTGCCACCACATCTGCACCTATCCAGAACGGTCTTCTTTCATTTTCTTCTCTGGCTGATAAGGTCATCTCTCACCTCCATAGCTCCGGTATAACAGTCCAGAATGGCCTCTCCGACGCAGAGTTCGCTCGCGCAGAAGCCGAGTTTGGGTTCGCCTTTCCTCCGGACCTACGAGCCGTTCTCTACGCCGGTCTGCCGGTCGGTCCCGGTTTCCCCGACTGGCGAGCCGCTTCCGGCGCTCGGCTCCACCTCCACGCTTCGTTTTACCTTCCCATTGCTGCGATTTCGTTGCAAGTCGCTCGAAAAGCTTTCTGGCCGAAATCTTGGGGACCACGACCGTCCGACCCGGAAAAGGCGTTACGGATTGCTCGAAATGCCCTAAAAAGGGCACCCCTTTTGATCCCCGTCTACAATCATTGCTACATTCCTTGCAATCCCCATTTGGCTGGAAACCCTGTTTTCTTCGTCGACGAAAATCGGATCTTTTGTTGCGGATTGGATCTCTCTAATTTCTTTGAACGAGAATCGCTGTTCCAAATCGATGATCCTTATCTTCTTAGAAGACAACGATCCTTTGGTTCAAAACCCACCGGAACTTCGTCGAATTTCTCCCGCAGAAGCTTGGATTCCGGTAGTACTGGAGGGAAAAGACCCAGGTGGGTCGAATTCTGGAGCGACGCAGCCGTTGATCGGCGCAGGCGAAGCTCGTCTTCGTCATCACCGGAGCAGTACTTCGAGTTATCACGGCCGATATGTGGGACAGAATTGCCGACATGGATAGAAGGGTACGTAGAGCGGATAGGATCGGTTTTGAGAGAAGGTGGGTGGGATGAATCGGACGTTGCAGAAATCGTACAGGTATCGGCTTCTTGTTTTTTCGATGGAGAGGTGGTTTTGTTAGACAGTCAAGCGGTTTTAGACTTGCTGTTATTGAAGGCAGACCGGTTTTCCGATTTACTCCGAAAAGCTGGTTGGAGTTCTGAGGAAGTTACAGAGGCTCTGGGTTTCGATTTCCGGCTAGAAAAGGAACTTAAACCGGCGAAGAAACTGTCGCCGGAACTCATCGAACGGATTGGGAAATTGGCCGAGCCTTTCTCTTGATCATGAAGAGCGGTATCCCGATCAACCGAGAAACGGAAACCGCTAACAAGTTCCATTCTTTTCTTGTTTAGTATTTCGAAACCTCGTTTTTGCTTTTCCCTCTTCTGGTTAAAACCAAAAAATCAAGAAACGCCGTTGTACTAAAAACAAAAAAATGCATATAACCAGTTTTATCAAAGAACTGATTAATATAAAACATGTTATTTCTTTCTCTTTGCTTGCTAGTAGCGAGATATTAAAAAAGAGACGTTAGAAGGAGGTCCCACTGAACTTGATAGATAACAGATGCTGCAAAGATACGATTGTTGGGCAGATTGCGCGTGTCGTTTCATTGGAATTGGGAAAATGATTTCCCAGAGAATGAAATGATTTCCCGGAGAATGCCTGTCAAAGAAATCTTTTTCGTCTCACTTTTGAGAGACAGAACAACGAGTGAACGAGGTGTTGGTAAGGCCATGGAGTGAAGTTCTGGAATTCACTGAGTTCCAGAACTGAAATCTGGGTATTAGCGTAATATTCAGGGATAAAAGAGAGTTTAATCATGAAATTTATGTGCTTTCTCTATTTTCGAAAATACCCTCCGTTTTGGTGTGCTTGAATCTGGGATATTACAACTTTTTTTTTCTCTCACTTTACTGGATAGTTGGTGTTTGTATGAGAACTTTATGAACCATAAATTATTCACCATGATTAGTTCTTGAGGATGATTAGCGGACCTGGGTCCCCTGCTTATCTTATTTTGTGTCCTCATGTCCTTTTTAATGCCCTTTAATCATGGTTAAACTTAAATTAAATTAAAGTTAAGATTTTAGTTTTTTTTTCCTTCTAAAAATGAAGGTTGGACTGTTTAACCCTTGCACCAAAAAAAAAAAAAAAGATTGCTTAACCCTAAGGGTGAGTAAATCTTAACCACAATACATGAGTGTTTAAAAGGGAAGGTGTAGACCAAGGAGGAGCCGCAATTTCATTACATAGTGTAAATTGTAAATTGTGGATATGTTAAGCAATTCCTTAATTTCTTCGTTTAAAATTTGGGAAGCGATTTAAAACTTTTGATAGTACTTATTGCGGAGAGCTGGTCAATTGGATTGGAAATCCAATGATGTTAATCATCAAGGTGGAGTCCACCATTTAAAGCAAGTGAGCCTTGTGGATTTTATAGTAGGTACTATTGACATTGGCGGCCTCCTCTCTAGTTGCAACTGGAGAAGAATCTCAATCTAATCTGATTTCTCAAGGTAAAGCTTCTGTGACCCCCTTAGGGCCGAGACCATGCTCTATAAGCATGATATTTTAGGTGGGGCCATGTGAAATGGGCTCCACTTGAAATCCCATGCTCTTAGAGCATGGAATACTAAATAAATCCAACCTGTCCATAAAGATGGCTACCTTGATATCCTGGAGGAGATCACTACTTTGATGAAAAGTGGAGTTAGTCGGTAAGTCACAAGCCAAATTGTCTCGATGGTCTCAACTCTTAAGGGGTCTCAATAGCAAAGTCCTAAATGTAATACATGTTATGTTAATTTTAAGAGATTAAGAGTCCCGATTGAATAGTCAACCTTAGCAACCCAAACAATGCCTTAGAAAGTGGTATTACAAATACAACGAATGGTATTTTATAACATTATTTTTTCCCATAAAAATACCCCCTTCCAAAAGTATGTTTTTTGGTTGCTCAAGCAACCGAAGCTCCTATTCATAGCTAATCTCTATTTTTAATTGAGTTATTCATAGCTAATCTCTATTTTTAATTGAGTCAGCATTAATTTTTAGGCTCAGGATCGTCTCGAGCTCAAACCTGGGAGACTCTCTCATGTTGGAACCCCTAGAGGTCGCCACGTGTCTCCTTTGACACCCCTTAACCATGGGTAAGGTTCACCCACCCCAAGGGTTCACCCATCCATCCCTGGTCTTTTTAAAAAAATATTAATTCTTTTTCAAAAATTAAAAACTGTTTTTCATGTTAAAAAAACTCTAAAAACAGTTTTTCTTAATTAAAAAAATAATAATTAATATATATATATATATATAAAACCAAGAATGGGTGGGTGAACCTTACCCATGGTTAAGGGGTGTCAAAGGAGACACGTGGCGACCTCTAGGGGTTCAAACCGGAGAAAGTCTCCCCGGTTTGAACTCGAGAGGATCCTGAGCCTAATTTTTAATGACACAAAATTCTATTTAAAATTTTAAAAAAAACGTGAATCATTTACCAAGGGAATTCTGTACATGAAATGAAAGCTTGTTGTTTTCCAGGGAGAGGTCATCCTGATTTGTTTCTGTAAAGGGAAATTTTCGGGACTAGCCATACCTCACAGGGGTTGCATGGTTGATGTCCTGTTCATTCGTTTGCATGTACACATCATCCATACCCTTTATCATATGGTGTGCTCTTCGAAGGAAACGACATTCCGTACATAATCTGTAGAGCCCCAGACTTTTTCTTGCTCAATACATGGCACTTTCGTTGCCATTTTACCTTTAAAGAGGTATAATTAACAAATAAGGATGAAATTGGAAATTTTGACACGTCAGAAATGTTTCTTTTCAAAGTACGAACCCAATGCAAGTTGAATCGTCAAAATCGGACGAACGAGTCAAAAGATATGACCAAAACAGTCTGGACCCGCAGGCAATCGTAGCTCGGAAGGCGCTAAGGACGTAGCTCCGACAACGTACTCTGATAACGTATACGTTGTGCATCCGTTGTGCAACAGACAACGGGTACGTTGTACAGCAACAACGTGTACGTTGTACAGCAACAACGTGTACGTTGTACAGCTCACGACGGGCACGTTGTACATAAGACAACGGACAACGTGTTACAGCTCAACGTGTTCGGCACTATTCACAGCACAACGTGTTTGGCACTATTCACAACACAACGTGTTCGGCACTATTCACAACACAACGTGTTTGGCACTATTCACAGCACAACGTGTTTGGCACTATTCACAGCACAACGTGTTCGGCACTATTCACAGCACAATGTGTTTGGCACTATTCACAGCTCAACGTGTTCGGCACTCGTGTTTTTGCAGAAATTTCAGTAAGGGTATTATGGTCTTTTGGTCGGTTCACTCTTACCTTAAGAGTTTAACCCGAGCCTTTAGGGCTCATTCTCAACACTTAGAGGATTTGGGGAATTAGAAGAGAGGAGAAAGGGTTTCCTAAGCTAGGGTTTTGCTTTTGGAGAAGAATCAAAGGGGTTTTGAGAACCTAGATCACTTCAAGTCCGGTTTTTCTCCAAGATCATGGCTCAAGCACTCGTGGAGAGCGTTCCCCAAGCTAGGGCAGCACCTCACGGTCGTTTTTGGAAAGGGTTTCTTCCTCATTTCTTCAAGGTCAGTACTTCTTACTACCCTTCTAGTTATAGTTCATTCTTTTACTGTATTTCTCCTTTTCTTCTTTCATTTACACATGTATTATGAGATGGGTTGTGAATGGTGAATGAGAATGGTGAATGGAGATGGATGTTGGCGAATGGATGCCGTGTGGATGATGTGATGAATGAATGGGAAATGGCATTGTACTAATAATGAACATACAAGTGTGATGTGAGCATAACCCACCTAGAAAAGCATGAGTTGGGTTTAAATGAATAATGAATAATGAACACACCATGTTTGATGAAATGGCAAGGTGAATAAAATGAGTTGTAAATTAGGAAATGTATGCCTAATAAATTATGAATATTGCTAGGGCCTATGATAGTATGTTTTCTTACTTTCCCTAAATGATATGAATATTACATTGCTTAATCATTGATGTTATATGTGTTGTGAAATTACCCAAATGTCATATTTAAATTTAAATGCAAGTATATACACGGTTCCCACGAGCACGGCATGCATGACATGATTTACCGAGGTTTTCAAGAATGGGATTTAGAGGTGGGGCATATCCGACGATATGTTTTACCTCGCTTTTGGCAAGGACAAGACAATCATGCATTATCATAAGAAGGGTCTCCCTTCCCTCGCAAGTACATACATATCATAAGAAGGGTTTCCCTTCCCTCGCAAGTACATCTCACAAGTGAAAGAACATGACATGAGCATTTAGGAGGAAGGGTCTCCCTTCCCTCACAAGTAGTTTACTTTTCCAAGCATGATACAAGCAAGCATGACACGGCATGACAAGCATGGGCATTTAGGAAGAAGGGTCTCCCTTCCCTCACAAGTAGTTTACTTTTCCAAGCAAGCATGACATGGCATGACACACATGACACGCATGATACGATAAGATAAGACAAACATGACAAGTTTTCAAGCACGGAAATGGTATTTTCAAATCAAGTCAAGTGCACGATGTTTTCAAGAGGTTTCATCGGCTTTCTACGAAATACAAGCATGATTATAAATTGTTTTGCTTCCTTGTATGATATAAATTGTTCCTATTCTATATATGCAACTTGCTTCCTACTCTATGTATGCTATCTATATACTATGACTGTTGGTTAGTATTTAGTACCCGCTGAGTATTCCATGCTCAGCCATACTTCTTATGTCGGCAGGTTCTGAGGGAGCTGCTGCTCCATTTGACGTTTGTGCTCCTGGTCCATGGGTGGAGGAGGAGTACGTCGAGGAGCCTTTTGAGGAACCTCCCGTAGAGGGTTATCAGTAGGTGGTATTAGGTTCTGAGTGAATAGCTGTGGGTGAGATGAGAGATATACATTCATGTATTTTGGCGGGTCTGTCCGCACTTTCTTTTGGATTCCTTTTGTGTAAACTTGGACCATATGTATATACTTAGAGGTTTGTTAGACTTTCGCTATGCTATGTTAGAGTATGTTTCCGCTGTTTATATCCTCTATTGTATATGCTCTGTGGGTTTTTTGCAGGTTGATTTGTCAAGCAAGTCATGTAAGCCATGATTAGTTGTCCAAAGTTCACTCTAACTCCTAGGGTGGGTTTTGGGTCGCGACATAATCATCCAAGGTTCAGCTTGGGTTCGTCCTCCACAAGGTTAGCGGTCGTCCGACCTGTCATACATTCCGACGATCAAGTCAGTATAAAGCATAGACATATGAGCATGAGAGTGTGGAGATACTTATCGTGAGGTCATTGAGCACATGTGCTTGAGGATAGACTCTGGTGTTGTCCTCTGGAGGACAAGCGATGGAGATGTAGAAGACGTAGCTCGAGAGTCACAGAGAACGTAGCTCAGGATCACAGAGGACGTAGTTTGGGAGGCACAAAGGACGTAACTCGGACAACGTAGCTCGGGAGACGTAGCTTAAGTACAGTTAACAGCATAGCTCGGACAACGTAGCTCGGGTACAGTTGACAGTGTAAGGTTCAAGTGCAGATGATCAATTTCGTGGTCGTGTAAGTGGTAGTGTGTCATTAACATATCTCCAAGTATATAAACATGAAACATCAGATATTGACAGAGTATAAGGGTACCGTTCACGGAGAACATCAAGTGGACATGACTGATTTGAGAGAGCATCCGGAAGCGGTCATAATCGATCGTGAGGTCGTGGAGAGCATCAAGTGGTGCATAGAACATCAAATGAAGATGAGAGAATCAGGTGGGTGACTGTGTGCATAGCCCTTCGGGATTGGGGTGTGAACGACCCAAGCGTCTCAGTTCTCCTCCTTTTTTTTTTCTTTCCTTACTCTCTCTCTTGCCTTCATCACATCTTCTCTCTCTAGTGATTCTTGCTTATTTATAGGCATTTGGAGTCATCAGGACTTATGTGGTCATGATGATGTCACTTGTCAGATAACACTCAAGAAAGCCAGCACATTGCCCAAGTGGACATAAGTCAGTTAATTTTTTAGAGTGGGAAATTCTTGTTTTACATCTTACTTTTATAAATTTTACCCATTACAGTTTCTTTATGGCTTGTCTGTACCTTTAATACAATTTGAACTCGTTTATATCTCTACTTTTACTTAAATGCTAAATTTGCTTCCTTGTTTGGTGTGGTAGACCAAGTCATACCTTTTTTTTTTGTAACCCGGGGTGTTCCCAACCCTTTGGGTCAGGACTAAATCCCCGAGGTAATGATGAGGGCCCATAAACCGCCCCACCAGGAAATTCCAAAAAACTGGGCAGGACTAGCCCCGAGAGGTCATGGGAAGTGGAACCTAGGATGTCCAAGTTTACGGCTTGCCCTAGAACCCCTGAGCCACCCCTCGGGGTTAACCAAGTCATACCTTCAGTATACTCGTGTTCCCAAATAGTTGTTATATGATGTGAATGTACCTAGTTCCAACATACAGGTGGTGGAGCAGTCCCTCACCTTCCCCAACCCCACCCCCACCCCCACCAAAAATGAGAAACGAATGGATGGATCAAATATCTTGTCACTAACTATATCTATAGTTTAAAATATATATGAAAACTATTTATTAACCAGCTCAATCACACCATCGATGTAACCATTTTGCTTGCAATCTCCCCCATATAGATAATTATTGTAGCCGTTAAGTGCGTGTGGATGATTGTGATTGCGATATATGAGTTCTTGATAATGATACACAAGTTTTCTCATATAAAAACATTTCATATTCGTATAATATCCAATGTGACACTATCGATTTCCGATGTGATATTGTTCGTCATCTTATTAACTTTAGGATTCATATGGGAATGGAGAATCCAACAACGATCTTTAGTGTAACCGATCTTATTACAATGATCACAACGACGTCATTTCCTCCGTCCTTGAAAAGAATGTTGTTCCCTACCAGTATTACCAACCTGTTTGTTGTTGTCTTTCTTTTTATCCACCATTAGAGCATTAGATTCAAAGTTCATACTAATGGTTCTAGGCTCAACATCAATTGTTTTCTTTCTGGTTTCTTCTTGATTAAGGATAGTACAAAAACTAGAAAGAGAAGACACTTTTGATCCCATTAGAATTTGACTTCGAAGAGTATCATACTCAGGTTTCAAACTAGCCAATAGCTGAAACACTTTGTCATGTTCAATCATTTTTTGTAAAGTTTTAAGGTTAGTCGTAGATAGACAATATAAGGTTAATTCATCTCACATGCTTTTTAGTTTTTCAAAATGTTCAATAATAGAGTTTTCTCCCTGTTTACATTCAGCAATCTCTTGTTTTAATTGAAAATCCGAGCAATTTTTTTGGTGACCATATAGATCCTTAACCAAGTCCTAAAGGTCTTTTTCTATTTCAGAGAAGGTGAAGATTTTAGCAATCTTGGGCTCCATAGAGTTCAGAAGCCAGGACATAACTAATTGATCATTTGATTCCCATTCTGCAAACTTAGGGTCATCCATTTTGGGTACACTATTTTTTCCATTAATGTGCCATAGTTTTGATTTTCCCCAAAAAAGATAAGGAAACAACTCTAGACCAAGGGACATAATTCAATCAATTCAAAAAAAAACTGAAGAAATCTTCATGCTCGGAGCGAGAGCGGGTGTGAGAGCGAGAAGGTCAAATTTCAATTTAGGATAGGGTTGGGAGCGCCTCCGGAGCGCCGATATATACATAAAATATATATTGATGTTCTTAAAAATTACTTGTAGATGTAAATATATCTTTTTTAGTTTTTTAAACTCTAAGAGAAAATTGATAAAATCATTCATAATTCAAAGTTTTCATCACAACAAACAAGATGACTATTGAATTATTAAATGTATCATTCTAAATTCAATTACAAGATCACTAATAATTAACAAATCTTATATGAATCTTGTACCTTACAAAGAAAAATGACAAAATACACTTCATTTTACATGAAAAATTAGGATAAAAATTAAATTTTACACAAAAACCGCACCTTTAGGTGAGAGCAAGATGAGAGCGAGGTTTACAAAAGTTGAAATCGAGCTCCCGAGGTGAAAGCAAGGTTTGAGAGCGAGAGCGGGTAGCAGGTTAGGAGCTTTGGGTTACTAAGTAAATCTCAATAAAAGCAAAAAACAAAAGAGGGATAGAATTCAACCTTGGTTGCGGAACACAAGGGATTCCCACAACACTACAGCAATAATACCACTCTTATTGTTCGTTCAAGAGAATAATAACGCCCCGGTTTTGCACTGATTTTCCAAGCAATCCAATAGTCATGTTTTGGGCAGCAACAGATGGTCGCCCAATATGCAACCTGTTGAACAAAAGACACAACAAACATATGTTGTCCAAGACAGATGCGTGAGGCAAATATAGATGCGTGAGGCAGCAGTAACCTACTGTCCAAAGATGATGAGTGCTTCTTGTGAACATGGATTTTTACCCCACTCTCACAAAGGTTTTGTTTTGACTGAGAGTCGCCACCTATTTATTCTTAGGGATAGGTCCCGGGATTGTTTATTTGGATAAGGCAAATTGTCTAATTAGAGTTAGGGTAAGCGGCTCGATTAAGCCCCGGGGAAGGTGTTAGGCACCCCAGGACCCCCATTTTACAATGGTTACCTACTCCCTAAACTTAAGCCAATTTTAATCTCAAAATTAATTATAATGTCTAAGTGTTTAAAATAATGCTAATCCAAGAAATATAGAAAGCTAGATAACTAGGGTCGAACCCCGAGTTGGGTTGCCTACGTACTCACATGGTGAGATCAGACCGAGCGTAGTTCTAGCATATGAGCCCGTGCCAAGGCTAGGGGGTAGTGTGTGTGTGCATAGGATGGTCAAAAGGTCTAGCCTAGAAGGCTATGGTTTAGTTGACCGGGGAGGTCAAGTGCACAAGGGGTAAGTCTAACCGCGGTTAGAAGAGATTTAACTATGGTTAGGTGAGCTAACCAAAGCTAAAGAGGTCTTACAAGTCTCTTTTTGGTTTTTTTGTATTTTTTATATTTTTTTGGGATTTTGGAGATATTTGAATGTTTTTGGTATTTTGGTTATATTTGCATGTTTTTGGTATTTTGATTATATTTGAATGTTTTTTATATTTTGAGATTTTATCATGTTTTTGGTATTTTGAGCTTTTATCATGTTTTTTGGGATTTTCATATAGATAGGGTTTTGACAAATTTAGCTAAAGTCACATTTAATCCAAGTGAAAGATTAAGGAAAAGTTAGGCTAAAAGATTATATTTAGGACATAAAGAGAGATGTGCATTATGAATAGTAAATGGTCTATTGTCAATACCTATTTTGTTGGATTGATGTTGGTAATAGATCAAATACCATTGTCTTTGGCATGAAATATTTTGAATAATGTCCTCTTTAAGTCCTTAAACCATCATTTACCTTAAGTCGTTAAACCATCACTTACCTATTCAACATAGAACATGAAGGAAAAAGAAAGAAATGAAATAAAATGAAAACTTATCCTCTCCCTTTTAAGGTGGTTCATTTACACTATTATTAATGATGTAATGTCGCTCTAAAGAATGTTAGAGAGATGATGAGCTTTCACAAAAAATTCTAGAAAGAGGACTAGAATCCCAAGAAGAAACAAAATGAAAAAGAGAGGTATAACTTTAGCTTTCACTCTCTATGGGCCTACCTATATCCACACTTGTGGGTATATAAGAAAGAAAAAATATGTACATGAAAAAGAAAAGAAAAAAAAGATCTCTTTGCTTTTGATATGGGGTCGTAGGTAGAGAGACACAACTATGCTTGAGAAATGAGAGATCAAGAAGAGAGAACCAAATAAAAATGAGATAAAAAAGAAGAGAAGATGATGAAAGATGGAGTGCCTACTCCTCCAAAAATTCTTCTTCAATGCTCCAAGATGTAGGGTTTTGTTTAGAGTCCACAAAAGATGAGAGTTAGTGAAGAACTTTAAGCTTTTATTCTTAGAATTCTTTCCAAACTCTAAAACTTAGTTTCTTCTCACTTCTTCAAACTTAAGAGAAACACAAGTGGGTGAGAACCTTCTATGGGTCTTGAGGGGTGGATCTAAGGGCTAAGGGATTGGTATTTATAGGACAACTAAGAGATTGTGTTGTATCTTTTACATGGAGGATAAAAGGAGTTAGTGGGTAAAGACTTGAATGTTGTAAGGTGAGTTGATAGATTGAGTGTTGTAAGAAGTGTAAGAGAGTTGATGGTTGAGTATTGTAAGGGGTGTAAGAGAGTTGATGGTTGAATATTATAAGAGGTGTAAGAGAGTTGATGGGTTGAGTGTTGTAAGGGGTGTAAGAAAGTTGATGAGTTGAGTGAACTATGAGTTATATGAGCATGAGTTGTAGGATATAAGTTAGGTGAATATGGATATGTGGACTATCTTATGGATCATGGGTTATTAGTAGATGGGTCATGGGTTATGGTTATTGAACTTTGACTATGACATTTGGGCTTGGGCTATGGAAATAGGCTTTGGCTTTGGCAATTGGGTAATTGGCTTGAGTACTTGGGCTTGGTAATGAAATTAGGTAATTGGGTTTGATTGAGTTCTCTAGGTATAAGTTTGGTCAAATGGGCTTGGGCCTTGGGTAAACTTTGGAGCCTTTGAAGAAACAGGAAGAGGGATAAAGGGTGCAAAAATGGGGTGCTTACACTTCTACCACAAGAGTTCAAGATATGGCTGTCTACCAATGAAAAACAAAGGCAGCCTTGAGATGAGGAATAAACACTCCTTCAAAAGATACGAACCAGCCTTCTTCCTCGATAGCCAAACAAACACAGACTTCTATCTTCTCATTCAATAGACAAAGAAAAACATAACCCACTTTGATACCATAAAACAACTAAATAAACACACACAGAAAGAAGATGTTTACGTGGTTCGGCAAGGAGTCTACTCCACGAGAGAAAGAGAGGAGAGAGATATTATTCATGAGAGTTCACAATAAGTTCCCCTCAATTAAATATGAATACAATAATCCCAAGAAATAAGAAACTATTAATTATAGACTCCCACATATAGAAACAAATCCCCTAAAAGGGATCCTCTTTCTCCAATAACAATATCAATAACATTTCTTGACAGAATAGTTATATTGAAAACGGCATCGGATTCCCTCTGGTGAAGCTATAAAAGCTCCTTTCGGGCAACCACAAAATAGGGGACATGTGGCTGGAGAAGTGGCCCCATGATTTTGACTTTTCTACACATGATTTGATACATGACATGGGGATAAAGTGGTGAGATAAAAGGAGAGAGATATCAAATAAGTGGAAGTCAAAATAATGGGGAAAAAATGGAATGACTTCTCCCCTTGTAATCGCCACATGTCCCTTATTTTGTGGTTGCCCGAGACCACCTTCCAGAGACAACATGAGGCCCAAGAAAATGGCAGAAGGTCTCGAAAATTTGGATGAGAAGAAGTCAAAATGGGAGGAAAAAAAATCACTTTTGATGAGGTGACATTTTTCTTTGTCAACTAATCTTGTGATACTTGTGCACACAAGAGTAAACCTCCTGCCCAAGAAAACACCCAAACGGTCTGAGAAGAAAACAAAGTACGGATGGTAGCTCCAACCGGCTCTGCCAGACTGCCAGCACCTGACTCGACCGTTACTAAATCACGTGCGATCCAATCCAAAGTTTACGGTTCTTCACGTGGGGTACTATAGCAATTCATAAGTCACTCTCATAGTCCCATTCCAAAAAGAGCAATAGTCAATTATCAAAAACAAAAAAGAGCAATAGTGCTCGTGCCGAGGAGGGGACTAATTTAGGGCTGTCAACGGATCGGATTCGCACCGGATCTGTCTAGATCCGAATCCGATCCGATTAAGAATCCGACTGATCCGAATCCGATCCGAGATCTGTCGGATCATGAAGTAACCGATCCGATTATATATCGTCCAATCCGAATCCGATCCGATCCGATCCGAGTAAAGTTATTTTTTTTAAAAAAATCTATTTTAATAATAAAAAAATCTAATAATACCTTAATTAATACTAATTAATGTTAATTTTTTTAAAAATTAATATTTTATACATAGAAAATCTAAATAATATATTTAAAATAATTAAAAATTATTATTATTATCGGATCGGATTTTAATCGGATTGGATCACCCTATATCCAGATCCGATTATAATCGGATTCCACCGATTCGATCCGAATCCGATCCGACGGATCACATATAGGGTCCAAAGTCCGGCTAATCGGATCGGATTCGGATCGGATCCGGATCATGATCCGGTCCATTGACAGCCCTAGGGACTATTCCTCCTCGCTCTCACAAACCCTTTGAACTATAGTTACAAAATTAACCACCTCTTGTGGTTAATTTTTTTTAAAATATTTTTTTTCTAAAAATCAAGGGTAGATGTGTGAGCCCTAGGGGTGACTGACTCTTAACCACAGTTAATTGAAGTAAAAAGGGGACAAGTGGCCCCAAAAAGGGGGGCACGAGACGGTAACTCGCCTCCTTGGTCGTCATATTTAAAAAGGTAAATTACACTCACATCCCTGGAGGTTTGGTAAAATTTCAGAAATCTCTCATCTAATTTCTGAAATTACACTGCCCTCCTGTAAGACTCTTAATATTAACAATGGTAACTAAAATTACCAATTTCCCATTTTACCCCTCTTACTTGATTAAGAAACAGTCTTTACCGTTTGAAAGCTCAACCTAAGAAAAACATAGACTCTTAAGCCACCAGGTGTCTCTTTTAATACCCACTAACTATGAGTAAGATTTACTCACCCCTAGGTTTTATCCATCTAACTTTAGTTTTAGGGAAAAAATAACCTTAGGTTGTTAATACTTAACCGCAATTAAGAGGGCTATACAAGCCATTGTGTCCCTTTTAACACCCACTAACTGTGGTTACGATTCACTCATCCCTAGGATTCATTAGCCTTGGACAGTTTCTTTGTGAAAATATATAATTTAACTTTGGTTATAAGAAAATAAAATAAAAAATATTAATCTTAGGTTAATTATGTTTAACCACAGTTAAAGGATCTCTATAAGCCGCCACGTGTCCCTTTTAACACCTACTAACTATGGTTAAAACTCACTCACCCCTAAGGTTCATCCATCAAATCTTGATTTTTTTTTTTAAAATCTTAGGTTGCTTATGCTTAACCACAATTAAAGGGAGCTCTACAAGCAGCCACGTGTCCCCTTTAACGCCCATTAACTATGGTTAAAATTCACTCACCCCTAGGAATCATCCATTTAACCTTGATTTTTAGAAAAAAAAAAAAAAAACTTAGGTTGATTATGCTTAACCACGATTAAAGAGGGCTCTACAAGCAACCATGTGTCCCCTTTAATACCCACTAATTGTGCTTAAGATTCACTCACCCCTAGGATTAATCCATCTAACCTTGTTTTTAAGAAAAAAAATAAAAATATTAACTTTAGGTTAATTATATTTAACCACAATTAAAGGATTTCTATAAGTCGTCATGTGTCCCTTTTAATACCCACTAACTATGGTTAAGAGTCGCTCACTCCTACAGTTCATTTATCTAACATTTGTTTTTATAAAAATATATATATATACTTGATTTTGGAAATATATACTAACCTTAAGTTGATATTATTAACCTTGGTTAGAAATCGATTATCATTTATTTTATTGAAATAACTAACCTTGTGTTTGAAAAGGGTAATTTAGACATTTTAAAATGTTTAACTGATGACATCATCAAAAGTCCATCCATAAAGTAACGGTAAACTTAAGGGCAAGGGGTATCTGTTACAGACTACCAAAGTTGAGGGAAGGGCAGTGTAATTTTTGAAACTAGAGGGTAAATTACACTCACCTCCCTTCAGGTTTGGTGAAATTTCAAAACGGTAAATTACACTCACCTCCCTTCAGGTCTGGTGAAATTTCATAAACCTCTCCTCTAGTTTCAAAAATTACATTGCCCTCCCCTCAACTTTGGTAGTCTGTACCAGATACCCCCTTCCCTTAAGTTCATCGTTACTTTATAGATGGACTTTGATGATGTTATTAGTTAAACATTTTAAAATGTCTAAATTATCTTTTTTCAACACAAGGTTAGTTAATTCAATAAAATAAATGATAATTGGTTTCTAACCAAGGTTAATAATATCAACTTAAGGTTAATATATATTTCTAAAATCAAGTATATATATATATTTAAAAAAAAAAACCAATGTAAGATAGATGAACCCTAGGGGGTGAGTGAATCTTAACAATAGTTAGTGGGTATTAAAAGGGACACATGACAACTTATAGGGATCATTTAACTGTGGTTAAACATAATTAACCTAAGGATAATATTTCTATTTTTTTTCTTAAAAGCAAGGTTAGATGGATTAATCCGAAGGGTGAGTAAATCTTTAAGCACAATTAGTGGGTGTTAAAGGGGACACGTGACGGCTTATAGAGCCCCCTTTAATTGTGGTTAAGCATAATCAACCTAAGGTTTTTTTTCTTTTAAAAATCAAGGTTAAATGGATGAATCCTAGGGGTGAGTTAATTTTAACCATAGTTAGTGGGTGTTAAAGGGGACACGTGGCGGCTTGTAGACCTCCCTTTAATTGTGGTTAAGCATAAGCAACCTAAGTTTTTCTAAAAACCAAGGTTTGATGGATGAACCCTAGGGGTGAGTGAGTTTTAACCATAGTTAGTGGGTGTTAAAAAGGACACATGACGGCTTATGGAGATCCTTTAACTGAGGTTAAATATAATTAACCTAAGATTGATATTTTTTATTTCATTTTCTTATAACCAAGGTTAGATTAATGAATCTTAGAGATGAGTGAATCTTAACCTCAGTTAGTGGGTATTAAAAGGGGCACATGGCAGCTTGTAGAGCCCTTTTTAATTGCGGTTAAGTATAACCAACCTAAGGTTATTTTTTCACTAAAACTAAGGTTAGATGGATAAACCTTAAGGGTGAGTAAATCTTAATCATAGTTAGTGGATATTAAAAGGGATACGTGGTGGCCTGGGAGTTTATGTTTTTCTTTGGTTGAGCTTTCAAATGGTAAAAACGTGTTTTCACATTCAAGTAATAGTGGTAAAATGGGAAAATGGTAACTTTAGTTAACATCATTAATATTAAGAGTCTGAAAGGGAGGGCAGTGTAATTTTAGAAACTAGAGGGGAGGTTTCTGAAATTTCAGCAAACCTTAGGGGAGGTGAGTGTAATTTTGCCTTTTTTCTTAAAACAGGTGGGACCTACAGGTGAGCCATACATTTATATATATATATATATATATATATATATATATATTTTTTTTTTTTTTTTTTCCATAAGGGGCGAATCCACTGGTGGAGAATCCACCTGGCATTCCCCGACTAGTAATAGAAAGACAAGATACAGATGACAAATTTCCAAAACAAATGTATAGCTGTTGACAGACCGGACCCTCTTGAATTTATTGTTTTTTATGGGCCTCGGGTCTTGACTTGTTATGGTATGCCATCTCCTCTTTCTCTGGTTCCACGGTAGGGCTGGCCTGTCCATTAAGCCATCAAAGCCTGTGTTTTAAGCCCCAAAAAGATGAAGTCTCCAAAGCATGGGCTTTGATGGCTTTATGAACTTGATTTAGTGAAAAGATACCCTAAGAAAGGTCACATTTAAAAAAAGGCCCCGTTTAGAATTCTCGCTTTAGGCTTCCAAATGGCTTGGGCTGGCCCTGGTCCCCGGTTGTCTCTTTATTGCGCTAGCAATTTTTTCGGATGCTATGTTGTCTTACTGGATAAGAAAGACTTGCTTTTCTTTTCTTTCAGTAATCCATTAATTTGGTAGAGTTAAAAATGAGTTAAAGTAAGAGAAAACATGACACTATTGAGAAAAGTGTTTCTCGAGAAACCTACGTATTCTTGCAAACGAACAGAGAGAATGTGAGAGATTCTTTCACCTACCTCCATTTCCCCCAATCAAACACACCCATAACACCCATGAAGAGGGTGTGTTCCTTTGAAAAGAAAGTGAGTGAGAGAAAAGAAAACAAAAGAGTAGAAAGTGAAAAAACAAAAAACTTTATTTTCTTTCAAAATAATCATCAAAAAATGAAAAAATTTATGAGAGAGTTATTGTACAATTGTCACTATCGAGAAAGTACAAGAAAAATAAATTGTGTTTTCTTGTATACCTAACATTGGGAATGAGTAAGAAAACTCAATTTTCTTTTACTCTATATTTGTTTGCCGAGAAAATAAGTAAAAGAGAGAAAATGAAAGAAAATTATACAAAATCCAACCAAGAATTGTATTAGAAACCCAAAATTTTCTTTTATGTTTTCACATAATTTCTTGACAGCCAAACATACCCTTGCTTTCCCTCACTTTCTCACCAAATCGAACACGCGCTAAGGAGATGTTTGGAGAGGGAGGCAATGGCACCTTTGTCTTGAGGGAGGTCTCTTTCTTATTACTAAAGTTTTTTTTTTTTTTTTGTTTGCTTTGCTTGTATTACTAAGAGAGGACACCACCAGTTTGGAGAGGTAGGCAATTCTACTTGGGGGTGCAAAAAAGTTTTGGGAGAAGCCAACTCCTTGGATGAATGGTGCAGAAAAGTTTTGCAAATGGAGCCGGCTTCCCAGGGGCGGAGCCAGGAAATTTTCATTGGGGGACGAAATACATGTATAAAAAAACTAAGGGATTTGAGAGCATGGAAGTCAAGGGTTCTGGGGTGAAGCTCCCGAGAAATTTTTTTAGGGGTAATTTTTTTATTTTGAGAATTTTTTTCCGCTAATGTCCTTGAGGTCGCCACATGTCCCATTGATACCCCTTAACTATGGTTAAAATTCACCCACCTATCCTTGGTTTTTTTTATTTATTTTAAATATCAATTATTTTTTCAAACCTTAGTTTAATATTTTTTTCTAAAACCAAGGATATGTAGTGAACCCTAAGAGTAGGTGAATTTTAACCATAGTTGAAGGGTGTCAATAGGGACATGTGGCGACCTAAATGCATAACCGGACTCCATTGGAGGGCCCACTATATATGACAAAAATTTTGGGGGGGGGACCATAAATATTAAGTAAAAAATTTGGGGGGACCAAGTATAATAAAAAAAAAATTAAAAATTTTGAGGGGCCCACTATTGCATACCAAAACATGAAGGAATTAGAAACATTTCTCCCTGCTGCTTCCACACCCTGTTTCACCTAGAGGTGTCAATGGGTTGGTCCGGCCTGGCTTTGGCCCAGATTAAATAATTGGGTAAATCTGGGCCCAGAGTTGTAGGCCTGTTAAGCTCTTATACTATACTTTTAACTGGAAAGTTTGATCCGGTCCATTGACAAGCCTGAGTACAAACTTATTGCCCAAGTTTGGGATAAAATTTGCAACTGTTACATAAATGGGCTTTCATTAATCCCAAAATTAAAAATTGTCAAAATACATTGCATTGGGCCTGGGCTTTTTTTCCCCAGCTTCTTAGGTCACGCACCTGGGTTTTGGGGGGAAACTGGCCTTGCTCAAGTGCAGAACGTGAAAGCTCACTCCTATTTACGTAGATTCATGCCCGCGAGGCTATAGATTGAGTTCTCTATTTAGAAGGAGATTGCGATGATATGTTACGAGATCTTCGAAATTGGCTTGAGTAAGGTTACTTTTTCGATAGTTCAGGGGGGTTTTTTCTAGATTGCCCCTCTAGTATGGGGTTCTTCCTCAAATAACCAGGTTTTGAAAACCCTTCTCTAAATGCCTTTATCATCTATTTTCTATAATTCAGTATTTATTAAAAGTCTTAAATACCCCTCTATTGATTTTGAAAGAAAAAGAAGAAGAAGAAGAGGGATTTAGGTTTGTGGATGAGAGATCTTCGTTCCCACCCCATTTCTGGCGAGAGTTCTTCATTCCCACCCTATTTCCGGCGAGAGTTTTTCGTTCCAAGAAAAAGAAAAAGAAGATACGTACGTGGATGAGATGAATGAAGCTCACCCACTCCCCTGATTTTGAAAGAAGAATAATAAAAAAGAAGAAGAAAAGATGAAAAAATCGCATAAATCTGAGTTTCCCGAAGCTTTTTGCACGCAGGGTCGATACAGTGCATCGACCTCGTGCATTTTATGCATCGACCCAGTGCAAAATGCATCGACCGCGTACAAAATGCACTAGGTCGATACAATGCATTGACCTCGTGCATTTTATGCATCGACCGTGTGCAAAATGCATCGACCGCGTACAAAATGCACTAAGTTGATGCAATGCATCGACCTCGTGCATTTTATGCATTGACCCCGTGCAAAATGCATCGACCGCATACAAAATGCACTAGGTTGATGCAATGCATCGACCTCGTGTATTTTATGCATCGACCCCGTGCAAAATGCATCGACCACGTACAAAATGCACTATATTGATACAATGCATCGACCTAATACATCGACCTTGTGCATTTTATGCATCGACCTCTTACAAAATGCATCGACCGCGTACAAAATGCACTAGGTTGATGCAATGCATCGACCTCGTGCATTTTATGCATCGACCTCATGCATTTTATGCATCGACCCCGTGCAAAATGCATCGATCGCGTACAAAATGCACTAAGTCGAAACAGTGCATCGACCTCGTGCATTTTATGCATCGACCCCGTACAAAATGCATCGACCGTCGTCTTCAAGCTTGGAAACATGACTGTAAATCTTAAAAAATGAAAAAAAAAAACACATGTAAACACATATGTAACATGAAATTTAAGATTTTGAACCATAAATACAATGATTATAAACATTTTCCCATGAATTAATCATACATGCAATGATTTTTTTGAATTCATTTTTTTTAAAACACAAGAAACCTGAAAATGAGGGTTGTTCTTCGGTTAATGACTTTTTTCACGAAAAGAACATGGAAAGAACACTCTTGGAATAAAGATTTCTCGCCGGAAATCGGGTGGGAACGAAGTTCTCTCGTCGGAAATAGGGTGAGGATGAAGAACTCGTCGGAAATGAGATATGGATACCCAAAGTCTTTTTTTCAAATGATTTGGATAAAATGGGAAAAATTCGCATGTGCGAATAGATGCACATGTGTGTGGGGCATTTAGAGAATGGTTTTTAAAACCTGGTTATTTGGGGAAGAACCCCATACTAAAGGGGCAATCTAGGAAAAACCCCTAGTTCAGGAGTTAGGGTGTCTTCGCCTCGGGCCTCTGAGTTGGGAGTTAGATCGGGAATGTATACTACGACCTAAGCTTCGCCTCGGATCTGATGCGCGGATTGCGGTTCGATGTGACGAACAAAACAAAGTTTTTGGTCTGATCAAAGATGTTGGTTCTGCCAGTTGTCCTTAGGTGGATTTATTGATTTTTACCCTTACACCAAGTATGTGAAAAAAACTTTCTTCCTTGGAAAACCTAGTTTCCATATTCAATATTAACAATTTAGATGGAGAATTAGCTAGTTCTAATATGGCCAAGAATAAAAAGTGTAAAAGAAAGCTCTAATTTTATTTAAGATTATGCTTAGCTCGTTGCTGCACCACGTCTATAAGACCTGACATGTGGGCCGACTCATTAATAGTCCTATACTTATGTTTGGTTGTTGAGAAAATAGGTGAAAACATGGGAAAAAAAAATATTTTGAATTTCTAATACGATTTTTAGTTGTGTTTTGTCCAATTTTCTTTTCTTTTCCATGTTTTCACTTATTTTCTTAGCAACCAAACATAAGGTAAGAAAATATCGGTGTCAATGGGTAGAGCTTGGGCTTGTATTTTTGTGAATTTTGAATATGTCCTGTCCGAGCCTACCCATTTGCAAGAGATTTTTGTAGCCCAAATTTGGCCCGTGCTGTCAGCAAGCAATGGGTTAAAGTGGAACTTGTCGGCCCAAGCTATTGGCGAAATAAAATAAAATACAAATAGTATTGGAAATTTATTAAAATATCACTAAATTAGTGGCACGTATATAATAAAAAAATTTAGTAATTAAATTCTCTTCAAACTTCTAGTTTCTATGGGATACTAAAATAAAATCAGATGTCCCAAAAACACACTTTACCACCAAATTTTCGTGATGTGCTTATAGGTAGGGATGTCAACAGATCATCCGTATTCAATTCGTATCCGATTTTGTTTGCTCGGATGATCCGAATAGGCATTCGGCGGAGCAAAGTCAAATAGAACTTGTTGTAAGGGGTATGTTTCACCAAGGCATTCAGCTCAACCATACCCAACGACCTATCAGCATTGCTCAGCTGGACCCCGACCTGAGCTAAATCCGACTCACCCGACCTTCCAGTATTGTTCAATCCGCTCCCTGGTACGAACAGAGTCAAGCTTACCTGACCTGACCTTATGCTTTGGCATATAGATTATATGGCACCCCGATATGAGGTGAGCAAAGTTTGCCTAACCTGACCTTATGCTTGGCCATACTGATTATTTGAACTAAAATCTAGTAATCAGTTAGTTGCTATGTCATGACAGATCAAAGTGCGATCCAGAAAACCAAGAGGTATGGATTGCCACCTAACCCAGATTGAAATAAGATCTCAATCCCTTGCCACAGTGCAAAAATAGGAGTGCACAATCAGTCTGTAGTTCCTTATAGAAGCCAAAATAATAGTTTACTAATCCAACCAACAAAGTAAGTGTGGTCAGACATAGACTAACATGACTAGTAGTTGTTAAGGAGACCTCCGAACTAAGGAATAAAAGAGCATTGGGAAGCACAGTGAAGGGATCCAACTTCGGAATCCCGAGGTCACCATTACTCTTTGAGGAAGAAGAACAAGAAGAAAAAAGGAGGAGATTGATGATCGGATATGAATTCGGAGCATCATTGTAGGTCGGAGGACCACCACATCAAGGAGGAAGAAGAACATTGCAGCCAGTGAGAAGCAGACACATATTCGAGAGTTGCCGGATCAAGTTTGGACCCCACACTTGGTACTATTCGTTTATAATCGGATATAAATTCGGACATTGATATATCTGATTTGATAAATATCTGACCGATTATATACTCTATCTTTGAACATCTTAAGATTAAAATATCCTTATTAAAATGTACTTTTATGATATTAAATTATTATATTTCTTAGTGACGAGGATAAAATATGTATTTGTCATTTTTTGTAACATTTATAATTTTGACATTTTATTCTTTAAATTCTTTAATGGAATAATTTGAATATTTTAATCAAAGTCGGATACAAATACTCGATTTCACTATCTATCGAATATTTAATTGCATTTGAATAGTCGAATATGTAATCAATACGAATTTGGATATATCATTATATGCTTCAAAGTCGTTCCATTTACAGCTCTACTTGTAAGGGTGAGGCTTTGGCTCGGCCTAAGTCTTCAGAGTGGCTAACTGGCTAGACACAAGACCTACTCTTAAGAACCAGGCTTAAAAGAAGATCAATTATTTTCATAATATTTAGCGATTTTTTTAGATGAAATTGCATTACAAGTTTTTAATAAAAGTAGACAACTTATTTGAAAATACAAGAGTTTGGGTGGGGAGCACTATTTTGAAAACTGGACCGGGACAGTCGGTTGAACCAGTAAAATCGGGAACCATCTAATCAACTAGCCCTCAAAATTGGCACCCTTTTCCAAATCGGCCAGAGAATCGGGAACTAGAAGAACTGGTCGGTTCAACCGAAGAACCGGTCATAAAAACCAGTTAAACCCAGAAAAACCGGTTAGAGAAAAGAAAAGAAAATTTCAATAACAAAAGGACGTGGTTGAATTAGGAACCGGCCACCCACCCGATTCGACCGCCGGTCCGATTAGGAAAACATTGGTGGGGAGTTCTTTTACATGGGTTTTGTGCTATACTATTTTCGTTGGCAATCTACATGGTATCTATACCTTTAAGAATATTAGAACTCATCCTTGCAAATGTAAATTGATCCTAGCATGTGCATCTTATAATATAAAGAAAAATCAAGTTGGAGTTTAATCATTGTGAATCAGGTAGATCAAGTACAAATGGGGGATGATTTAACATATACCACACAATATATTGGCACGTATATTTATATATAAGGCCAAATAGTGTATGTATCATAGGCAACCTTGTCAATGTATCATGCATTTGAGCAATACATAGAACTCCTTTGAGCCTACAAAAAAAACTCATGATACATGTCCCCCTTTCCTAATATGTGACCACAAAAAAAAAAAAAACTCTAATGGAGCTATCCAGGCTATCCGGTGGAACGACAAAAACTATAACCTAAGTTGGGTCACAATTAACCGAGGATGACAAAAACTCATGATACGGGTCCCCTTCCCTATTATGTTACCACAAAAAAAATCAACTCTATTGGAGCTATCTAGGCTATCTGGTGGAACGACAAAAACTATAACCTAAGTTGGGTCACATTAAACCGAGGGGTTACTGTTGACTAAGATTAATATCAAACGTTTTTGTCATCTTGTTGGATGACTTGAACATTTTTTATTGGACTAATTTTTTGTCAAGTATTAGAAAAGAGACCGGTATCCTTTTTGTGGGCCTAAAAGAGTGTCACATGACGTCAAATGCATGATGTATCGGCAAAATTACGGATATGTCATGCTTTTATATATATATATATATATATATATATAAGCATGAGGTTTGAGTTAAGCCCTGCCTTGCCTAGTCTTACCAGGGCTGACCCTTTGACCTTTAAATAGGTTGGTCTTATAAAATCAAAGGATAAAGCTTCTGAGACCCCCTTAGGGCCAAGACCACCGAGACCATGCTCTAACAGCATGAGATTTTGGTGGGCCCTATCATGTGAAATGAGCCCCACCTAAAATCCAATGCTCTTAGAACATGGTCACGATGGTCTCGGCCCTAATGGGGTTTCAGTAGCAAAGTCCAAAATCAAACTCAACTAAGCCCTCGTATTTTAGAGACGAAAAAAGCTTTTTTTTTAATGGGCCAGGTACTCTCACCAAATAGCCAAATTGACAGCCCAAATAATGATGATGGACCAAATTCATGCCACTGCACAAAAGAAAGCTCTTCCAAAAGATGATCCGAGGCAGCTCAACTTTGGGAAATATGGTCCATACAAGAGGTAGTCCTAACATAAGGAGGGTCTACATTGGAGAATTGAGTTTGCCGGGTTACAAAGGGTTTAACCTAGAAGAAATAGAAGAAATTACCAAAATTCAATTTAGTACTCATGATGGAAATGATAAGATTGTTTGGCATTTTGATAAGAAAGGGATGTTTTCAGTTCGTTCGGCCTACCATATTCATTGGATGAATCTAGCGGCTTTGAAAGGAGGGAGTCCAAGTTCTTCCAACAATCTCTCATCTTTAGATTGGAAGCACCTTTGAAGATTGCCTATCCCTGCCAAAATCATTTTATTCATTTGGCACTATCTTCGCGAAGCCATTCCTACTTGCAAGGCTCTTAATAGGAGGAAAATTCCTATCGACCCGCGTTGTCAGACATGCGAGGATCATGTAGAGGATGTCACCCATTTCATATCCGAATGTCCTCTAGCTCAGAGTGTTTGGTGGGGATCCTCCCTCTCTATTAGGACAGACCAAAGCTCTCATGGGACTTTGAAGGATTGGTGGAAGCATTGGGGGGATTTAAATTTGAATAGAAGAGAGAACTTCTTACCTGACTCATTGTGCAACTGTCATTTGGTCTCTTTAGAAGGCTCGTAATGCTAAAGTCTTTCAAGATTCTCCTCCGAATCCGATTAAGATTCTACAGGATGTGGAAAGCTTGGCTAAGGACTGCCTTTAAGGTAACAAGGAAAAGACAGTCACCCAAGTGACACACCATCTTAATCCCCATGATCAGGGCTGTTACCAGTACCCGCCCCAACCTGATTGGTTTAGGATTTACTCAGATGGAGCATTTATCTCTTTAGGCCATATTACGGGTGCAGGAGCATTTGCAAGAAACTTCAGAGGCAAGATCATCTAGAGCATCATCTAAGGGCTTCCATGGGGTTCAGCCCTAATTGTCGAGGCTGCAGCGCTTCGGATTGCGATTTCTTTTGCAGTGTCTCAAAAATGGGAAAAAGTGAAGTTTGCCTCAGATTGCGAAATTCTTGTGAAGCTTATTCGACAGCCTGACACTAAGGAACCAATTGAAAATTCGGCCGTTTTGGGTGATATCCACTCAAACCTTTTTAGTATCCCATATCATGATGTGTTCCATCTTCCCAGACAGGCTAACTCCTTTGCCTATAAGCTGGCACACCATAGTTTGGGATTTAGCCTTGGAAGGAATTCCAACCGCAGTTACTATCCCCTTGGCAATGTAGAACAGTCCTGGCATCCAGGACCCCCCAAAATGTATATGTAATTCTTCAATGAAATGATTATCTCCATAAAAAAAAAAAGAAAAAAAAGTGGCCGATTGGCATCAATTCTATTGATCCTCTCATTTTGAAAAAGAATTAATTCTCAGAAGATTTGATTCTTATATTTAATTCTGTACAGAGAACGTGTTTTTTGACAACTATCAGTTAGATTCTCAATAATAAAGAAAGGAAACAACATAATTATGTTTGCATGGAAAAAAGAAAAATCAAAATTATTCTAGCATTACGTATGACTATATTCATCAACACATTTATAAGTCACATAAAATATCTAAAACTTTGTCTCATTTATCTCGTTTTTTTTAAGCATATTTCACATAATTAATTCTGATAAGCGTCTTTTATTTTGTTCCACTAAAATTGTGCCGAAAATGGAACAGTTCTTAAAATCTTTCCCTAAAAATGAGTTATCAATCGCGTTTATGACATTTCTGTTCATGAGATAGGAAAATTTGTTCGTGTCAAACTGCCTCAGATTGTTAACTTGGAGCAATCCAAAGGTTGACTACTAAAACCTAACTCATGAAAAAATGAGCAGGGTGATGGGTTGTGTCAGATGAATGTATGTTCCAAATATTTTCCTTTTTCTAAGAGATTATACACTCTCAAAAATCTTAAAAATACCTATCAATGCCTTATTTCACAAACAGAAGAATGTCAAGTTTATCCATATGATAAAAGCAAGAAAAGCCGGTGTCAACCAATACTTCATTTTCCCAAAATATCCTTAGTAAAATTTTGTTTTTTCATCTTAATCACAAAGAGTTGGGTACCAAAAATGCCCCTCTTGATTATTTTATTTCAAACACATCCCTAACAAGATTTTTGATACCAAAAATATCCCTCATGATTCCTCATTATTATTTATCTTCCAAAGTCTCCTACCAAGATTTTGATACCAAAAATATCCCTCATAATTTTTTATTCCAAACATGTCCATAACAAGAATTTGATACCGAAAATACCCCGCATGATTTTTTTTAGTCCCAACATGTCCCATAACAAGAATTTGGTATCAAAAACACCCTCATGATCTTTTTATTCTCAAGAATTTGATATCCAAAATACCTCTTATTATTTTATTATTCCCAATTTGATATCTAAAAACTCCTTCATGATTTGTTTTTATTCCCAATAAGTTCCATAATTAGAATTTGATACCAAAATACCCCTCCTGATTTTGTTTGATACCAAAATACTGTCATAATTTTTTTTTTTCTCAACACTTCCCATAACAATAAATGATATCGAAAATACCCCCCATTAATCAATAAGCTTGCACGTGCACAACCAACTAGTTCTCATTATAAATTAAAAAAGAATCCATATTCTCTCCTCTTTTTAGTAAAGCAATTTTTTTTTATGTCAATTTACGTGTGAGCCCCACAAAAAGCTATTTGTTTTATTACAAAAAAAGGGAGAATATGTTTTGCATTCCTCTTACAATATTTGGGATCGCCCTATTATCATGCATTCACCTAACAATATATACCCCTATGTTAGAGATAGGATCACAGCTAATTACAATGGAATTCAACTGAGAGATTGGATGGGAAATAGAGATTAGAAATTTAAATTTTGAAAATTTTTCTACACCAAATTATTATTTTTGGGTAAGACCTGCACACCAATCAATTTAATTGATGTTAGCATGGAGATCGAATCGGAGCCAATTGCAATTGAATTCAGGGAGAGTTCAATCGCACCCACAAGTCAACACGTGTCCCTGTCAACCTCTATTAACTATGGTTAAGATTCACTAATTCTTAATGTTCCACAATCTAGCTTTGGTTTTTAGAAAAAAAATATTAAAAAATAATAATCCTAAGAGTTAAAAATTATTAATTATTTATAAGTTTTTTTTCTAAAAATTAAGGTTTAATTGTTGAACCTAAGGATTAGTGAATCTTAACCACTGTTAACCACGGGGATCAACAGGGACAGTGTTGACATGTGGGTGCAATTAAACTCTCCCTTAAATCAATCACAATTGACTCTACCATGTTGTCTTAATTTACGCGTGTCTTGTTCTAGCCCTTGAATTTGGGATTAAACAACACGTATGAAGAAAAACAAAATTGCTGATATGGGCAACTGTAGGAATACTTATCTTTCCACGTGTCATATCTTAACCCTTTGAAACTTGGTAAGGTTGCAAGACGTTGATTGTTATTAAAGTCTAAACTCATATGTCCCAAAAAAATATATATATATATTTCAAAGGACCTCGCTCCTTGGTGGTGCCCACCACCGCCACCATTTTCTTTCCGTATTAGGGTTAAACACTGTAGCCCCTGTATGTTTGAAATTAAAATTTGCATGCCTAAGACTACACAAGACCAGTAGCCTAAACCAACGGGGGTTGGGGCTGATGGCCAGGACCACGCCTCACGAAGCAGAGGTCCTGAGTTCGATTCCCTGCTCTCGTTGGCCACCCTCCGGATTTATCCTGGCTTTCCTGGTGCGTGTGGAGAGAGGGCTCTGCACGTGCACGGGGGAACTAGTCGGGTGCTCTAAGAGGCCCGGATACCCTTGTCACCAAAAAAAAAAGAAAAAAAAAAGACCAGTAGCCTAATTTATCTTTATCTTTACTTAGTATAAAGAAAATTTCTCTATTGAAAACGTTGATAGATATTTGTGTGATTTCCAGATGTCATTTCACTCCAAAACGTTGATTGTTATGCGTATTAATCCAAAAAATACTTTTGGCTTCTATCCTTTAAAAACGTGACTAATTTTTTTTTAATTCTCAAATTACTCTTATCATAATAATGTATAGAAGATAAATTTTATTGGATGTGTGCTTAATTCTCATACTACCCCTTACTCATCTACAGTAGACTTCAAATTTTTTACGGTTATATACTCTTTACTATGGTTAAGATTAACTCACCCTTAGAGTTCACACATTTATCCTTAATTTTTACGAAAAAAAACTAATCCTAGGAGTAAATAAATTTTAACCAGAGTTTTAAAAAATTCACTCACTTATCCTTGATTTTTAGAAAAATTAACCTTAGGAGATAGTAAATTTTAATCGAAAACAGTTAATAATTTTATCTAAAACCAAGGATAAGTGAGTAGACCCTAGGGGTGGATGAACTCTAGGGGTAAGGGAATCTTAAGCACATTTAAGGGGTGTCAAATGAGACACATGGAACACCTAGGGTTCACCCACTATTATTGGTTCTTATTAAAAAAAATATTAAATCATAGTTAAAATTCACTAATTTCTAAGGATAAAAAAATCACATTTTTTTTCCCTAAAAACTAAGGATAGTTGGATGAACCCTAAGGGTGGGTGAATCTTAACCGTAGTTAAGGGGTGTCAAAAGAGACACATGGAAACCTCAAGGGCGTAACCAGGATCCAATTGTGGTTAAGATTCACCCATCCCTAAAGCTCACTCACTTATCCTTGGTTTTTAGAAAAAACCTTTATCTTTTTTTAACTCTTATTAAAATTCAATAACTCCTAGAGTTGAAGTTTTTTCAAATTTTTTAAAAAAATCAAGGATAAGTGGGTGAATTTTAGGAGTGAGTTAATCTTAACCACGGTTAAGGAGTGTTAAAAGGGACACATGGTAACCTTAGTGGCATAATTGGACTCTTCGCTCTTTTGTCAAAATACTCGAAAGAAGAACGTCTCGTCAAGGCCCCATCCACCCATTCTCTTTACTATACCTAAAATGCCCCTAAAGCCTTTTGAGTCTCAAAATGTCCCTACGTCATATTTCTACAACAACTTGTCCCTCAATTTTTTTCGTTGGGGATCTCCAAAATATCTCCCGAGTTTCTATACTCAAAATATTCAATTTTTTTTTCAAATGTCCTCCCAATCTCTCTCCCCTTCCCCTCTCTCTCACATGCATCGCATGTGCCGCCCACTATTATACCTATAAAGTGATAGATATATGTAAAAAAAAATAGCCATATCTATCTTTAACAATTGAAAATATTATTATCACACATATGTGTTAGCATGATAGGAGCTGGGATTATATTCAATCGTGATTGAACTTGAGAGAGAGAGTTCAAACGCACCCATAGGTCAACATGTGTCCTTTTTAACACATTAACAATGGTTAAGATTCACAAACCCATAAGATTCAAACATTTAACATTCGCTTTTAGGAAAAAAAATATTAAAAAAATATAATCCTAAAAATTAAAACTCCTTAACCATAGTTAAAAGCACAATTATAAAGGCTCTATGAGTGCGAACTCGAGAGAGCTCAATTGCAATTTGGATAGAATCCGGACTCCTCGGATGAAGGCATGGTTTAAAATTTCGTTGAAATTTCGCGAAATTTCAGTTTCGGACAACCCCACCGATATCGAAACTGGGTTTATTTCGGAAATTAGATTTCGACCGAAATTTCGAAAATTTAGGGTGAAATTTCGGATTTCAAAAATTTCAGTCGAAATCTGATTTTTTATTTTTAAATACTTATTTTTAATTATTTTTTAATTAAAATTCTGAAATATTTCAAAATTTTTACTGAAATTTCGAAAAAATTATATATTAATTTTAAAAGTGAAATAATATATATATATATATATATATATATATATATATATATATATATATAATTAATATTATATAAAAAAAATAAAAATTTTGGAATATTTTGAAATTTCAAAATATTTCGGCAAAATTTCGAATCAAATTTCAGAATAATATTTTATTATTAAATGCAATTTCGGTGAGATGTCGGCCGAAATTTTGAAATTTCAAAAAATTTCGTTTCGAATGGGACATCCGAAATTGATCGAAATTTCGAAATTTTAAACCTTGGATGAAGGTGGGATTCTTCAGATCAATTACCAGCTAGATAAATGATATGTACCACCCTTAGGCTATGTTTGGTTGTCGAGAAAATAGCTGAAAATATAAAAAAGAAAAGAAAATTTTGAATTTCTAAAATAATTTTTAGTTGAGTTTTGACTCATTTTCTTTTCTTTTCCATGTTTTTACTTATTTTCTCGGCAACCAAACATATGGATGAAGGTAGGTGTGTTTGGTTGGTGAGAAAGTAGGTGAAAAAAAATAAAAGAAAGTAAAGTAAAAGAAAAGAAAAGAAACTTAAATTTTCTTGCAAAACAACCATCAAAAGATGGAAAACACATTTTTCTTTTCCTTTCCCTCACTTTCTCGCCAAACGAATGCATCCTTAGGGTATGTTCGGTTGACAAGAAAATGGGTGAAAGAAAAGAAAGGAAAAAGAAAATAAACTTAAATTTTTTCGCAAAATTACCATTAAAAGATTGATGAAGTTTTTGAGAGAAAGTTTGTTACAAGTGAAAAAATGGAAGAAAGTGTAAGAAAATGAAAGTGTGTTTCTTAAAAACCAAACACAAGAAAAGTACAAGAAAACATATTTTTCTTTTCATTTCCCTCACTTTCTTGCCAACACAAATACACCCTTAGGATGCGTTCGTTTGGCGAGAAAGTGGTGGAAAGGAAAAGAAAAGTGTGTTTTCTTACACTTTTCTTGCGTTTGGTTTGCAAGAAACACACTTTCATTTTCTTGCACTTTCCCAACAGTGACAAATTTTCTTCCAATACCTTTATCCATCTTTTGATGGTTGTTTCGCAAGAAACACATTTATTTTCTATTCGTGACTATTTCTTCCAATACCTTTATCCATCTTTTGATGGTTGTTTCGCAAGAAAATTTAAGTTTCTTTTCTATTCTTTTACTTTATTTTATTTTCTTTTTTTTCACCCGCTTTCTCGCCAACCGAACACACCCTTACAAGAAAAGTGCAAGAAAACACACTTTTCTTTTCTCTCACTTTCTTACTAAACGAATGCAACCTTTACGGTATGTTCAGTTGGCGAGAAAGTGGGTGGAAAAAAAAAAAGAAAAAAAAATTAAATTAAATTTTCTCGCAAAATAACCATCAAAAGATGGATGAAGTTTTGGAAGAAAGTTTGTCACAATTGAGAAAGTACAAGAAAATAAAATTGTGTTTCTTGCAAACCAAACACAAGAAAAGTGTAAGAAAACACACTTTTCTTTTCATATTCCTCACTTTCTTGCCAAACGAACACACCTTTAGGGTGAAAGAAAATAAAATAAAATAAAGTAAAAGAAAATAAACTTAAGTTTTCTTGCAAAACAACCATCAAAAGATGAATGAAGGTTTTGGAAGAAAATTTGTCACTTTTGGGAAAATGCAAGAAAATGAAAGTGTATTTTTTGCAAACCAAACACAAGAAAAGTGAAAGAAAACACACTTTTCTTTTCATTTTTCTCACTTTCTCGCCAAACGAGCGCACCCTTAGGGAACACAAATAATTCTACCAAACCATATATATTGAGAGAGAAAATGTTGATGGCAGGTTTGTTAGAAGTAAATTTTAATTATTTTTAAAAATTAGATTTTTTTAAATTTTACAAAAATAGCCATCCTCATCTACAAAATTGCCACTCTAACAAGTGTGTGAATATATATATATATATATATATATATATATATATATATATAATAAAATCGCTTGTATACTCAATACATAGGCCTAAAAAAGCTGGTGAACGTTAACAAATTTACAAACCGAGTGAATGATACCATTCCCATATCAGCAATAGTTTGTTCTACTGGCGAGGAGCAAACTATTGCCCACGCTCTCACAAAGCCTACTCAACTTCTTTGAACTCTAGTTAATTTTTTTTAACTCTTATGGTTAAAATTTTTAAATTATTATTTTATTTTTCTAAAAACCAAGATAGATGGGTAATCCCTAAGGGTGATTGAATCTTAACCATAATTAAATAAAATTAAAAGAGGGACACATGACATTAAAAGGAAACCTGAGACACACCTCCTCGCGTCACGGAACGAGGAGCTGGTTATTTTCCTTCTCATTACTAGTAATTAAACCAAGTCAGTAGAGAAGACACGTGGAGGCTTGAGAGGGGTTGTAGGAGGTTGGGACAAGAAGTAGGAAGAGAGGGAGCATATGAGGAGACGTGTCCTTCTAATAGGATGAGAATGAAGAGTGGAGAGACGTGTCCCTCCAATTGTGAGGGGTTTTAGGCGGTTGGGATAAGAAGTTGGGAGAGGGAGCATATGAGGAGACGTGTCCTTCCAATTGGGTGAAAGAAGAGCAGAGAGATGTGTCCGTCGAGAGCAATTTTTTATTTCCTTTTAATTCTTCCATATAATTAATCTACTTTTTTTTTCCCTTTCTATCATTTTCATGCATCGCATGGCCCCTCTCTAGTATATATTGAAATTATAGAATAGCCGTTCCAGTAGTCTCCACGATCTTCTAGAAGATCCTACATTATTTGGTTCATGTATGATTATTATTATTTTTTTCGTTTTGGGGTTCAAATGCACAATTGATTTTATAGTTGGATCTGTTCACCTACCAGACAAAAGAAATACATACTTGAGCTTGGTCGATGGACTAATCTATTGCACAAACTAAGGACGGTTGCATAGAACCGGGCAACTTGACCAACTGACCTAAAACTAAAAAAAATAAAATCCACGAGGAATACAAGGGCTTGATAAGGTTTGGTTGGGCTTTTAATTGTCATTTTTAGCCTTAATAATCTGAAAAAGGTAATGACTAAATGGGAAACCAAATCATTAGTGACGGGAGTGACAGCGTTACTCTCCTTAGATTATACTCTTCCCTCTTTGAGATTTTTTTAAAAAAAAAATTTTGATGTGTCACGCATCACTATTATAATAATAATAATTATTATTATTATTATTATATAAATTTTTTCTCCAAAGCATCATCAAGCGTTAGTGGGTGGTTTTGATAAAGATTTATCGTCAGCACAACAAACCAACCAAGTGGTCGACTCTAGCTTTTGTGGTAGAGGCGTGCTGGGATCAGATTTGGTTTTGGCCCTCGCAGCTCAATGATTTTAAGTTTTTAATTCAGGTTTTATTTCTTAAAAATATTTTAAAAATAATTTAAGGTTAGAGGTATAAATCCTAAGAGTGTGAATCTTAAGCACGGCTAATAAGTATTAAAAGGGACATATGATGGCCTGTAAAGCATAGGCCAAGCAATTTTGGTCTAATTAGGGCCAGCCCAAATCTCATTCAAGGCGTGCTAGCTCTATTATCGCACCTTCTATATTTTTATCTAAAATATCAAAGTAACTTAAGGACAAGTGTTAATTTTTAGGTGAAAATAAAAATTGTTGTTGCTTTTTGGATGAGAATAAAAAATGCCTTGAAAATAAGTTAACACGACTTTTTCTTGCATAATTTGTCTTAAACTCCGTTTATACTTCTCATAAAAAGGTTGTTCACGAACAATTCTCATTCGTTATTTGTCTTCATTCCTACTTGGCAAGAAACCTCATTTAATCAGCCCAAATCTCTGAAACATGTTTTGTGATTAAACTTGGCTGCACACAGCTTATGTCATCCCGGCCTGTTTGCATCAATTATGGTGATTTTATAATTCGGAAATAGATTAATTATTAAATACTCATAATGTATTTGTATTTTGTTAACATTCAGTCAAATTTCATTTTAAATAACAAAAACAACATAATTATATTGGGATAGAAAAATCAAGATCGTTATAGACTAATAGGGATGGAGTGGGTGATAGAGGTCATTTCGGGTTATCAGTGGTTGTTAGTGTGGTGGTTGTGGACGTGGTAGTGGGGTTGGTGAAGGCAACGACAATGGGTGTAGTGGCGATTAGGGTGGGGGGCTGGTGGTGGTGGCAATAGAGGTGGTGATAAGGGGTGGGAGTGGATTGGAAGGGTGGCGGTAGTGGGGGGCGATTGCAACATTAGTGGTGGTGGTGATGATGAATAGACCTATCAATCCAGCCCTCATGTAAGGGTACTTAGCCCTGCTCTCAACAGCCTACAAAACCGAGGATTTTTTTTCCCATACATAAATTCCGCAGGGCTCGTGTGGGACATTAGGGCCAACTCTCATTATCTATACTAGTGGGCGGCACATGCGATGCACGTGAGAGAGGGGAAGCGGAGATAGACTGGGAAGAGGGATCCTAGTGAGGGCATTTTGAATTTTTTTTTAAATATTTTGAGTATAGAAACTTGAGATACTGTTTAGATAAAAAAATTATGAGGGACATGTTAGTATGACATTTAGATAACTAAAAACTTTTATTTTTTCTCTTGAAAAGTAGTTACCAAGTAGAGAGGGTGTGCCTCTTGTTTGAGATAGACCAAGGAGGGAGCATGAGAGAAGGATAAAAATTTAAGAGAATTGTGGAGATATAAATGGATTATTGTTAGTTGTAGTTGATACTACTTCAATATCTTTACTAACTTTTCTTATGTAAAATAAGATGACATAATACCTTAATTTTTTTTTTATATGGAGTTATGGATAAAATAGAAAAAATATAAAAAATTATCTAACTAACTCAGTAAGATACCATAAAATTGGGACTCATTAAGAATATTAGAAAAAAATCAACCAATTTTTTAACCCTGCTTCTCTCATTATATACATATATATAAATATTAATAGTTTTTCATAAAACATGTTAGAAATTTTTTCTTTATGATCACCGGTGCTTGTAAGAAAATTTTTCCAACATGAGCCAAAACAAAAGCACACGAATAGAGGCAAAGGTGCCCCATCCCAGAGTATAAGTAGCAGAGATTTGGTGGCAAATTTCTTGCCCGACTCATCTCCTAAGGCCTTTTTGAGAGCTATCATAATAATTGCAGCTATCGATTGATTTGGCATTCCGTCTAGGGTCACAAAAGTCGTGGCCATGACCGACTTAATGGTTTGAGTCTTCTTCTTTTGGCATCTCGATTTAGAAGCCAACTGTTTTTGTAACGACCTCAAAATCCTATAAGGCTAAAATAGGACTTTAGAATCGTCACATTCTCTTAACCTCCTTAAAATTCATACATACAAGGCATACTACACGAGTCTCCAAAATAAGGATAGTAAAATTTCGATTTGTATAAAACCAAGTCATCTTGCTCAAGTCTATGCTTAACATAACCTCCCACAATAAACAATAGTCTAACATCCAACTGTAAAATAATCCAATGAGCAACATCAACTAAAAGTCTACTACAAATCTCTCCACCAAAACAAAACATAACTAGTATGGGTAGCTGTCAAAAATCTCTGGCTTCCTCCTCGGAAGGCTCACCTTCACCTCCTTCCTCGACGTATGCCTCCTCAATCCATGGCTCCGCCGTGTGCTCCTGCTCTAAGCCTGCCAAAACAAAGTCCGGCTGAGCACAAAAGCACTCGGTGTATATAAAATCTAACCAACAATAATAATATACCTGCACTTAGTTAGAACCATAACAATAGCATAATTACATAATCAGAGTACGGAAGAACGTGTGCTTATATACATCATATCATCACCATGACTCGTGTACTAGTGAGAACCTAAGACTTAGAAGACAATATCCTTATGAGATGCTTATGCTTATGAGACCACGTGCTTGTGAGATACTTATGCTTATGCGCTTATATAGATTATACAGTGATGTGACATGCTATTCTTGGCGGATACGGACCATGCCTAAGAAATTATAAAATGGACATGCCGTTCTTGGCGGATACAGACCATACCTAAGAAATTATAAAATGGACATGTCGTTCTTAACGGATACGGATCATGTCATGCTTATGCTTATTCAGAATGTCATACGTATGTTATGCTTATGCTTTTGGTCCACATGTGTGACTTGTGAAACTCTTAACTTAACATACACGTGCATCTGTGCTTAAGTGTCGAAATTTACATTTGAGTTGATAATTGCTTAGATTCCAATCTCCCACCATGGAAACTCCACTACACTGTCTCATACCAAATAGTTAGAGAATTCCCGATTTGAGGGACTTTCCTCTAAGTTCTTACCTTCCCGACTATCAAATTCCATCCAAGTAATTAGACATACTTAACAAATAATCACATATACATATCTTATCATGATTTTTAGCACAATTCATAATCAATTTCCTACAATTCCATAGCAGTATATTAGTATTTATCCTCTCAAGCATTTTCACAAACACCTTGGGTATGTAGATCATGAACCCATTTCCCTTTCCACATTTCAAACATTTCGTCAAACCATAATTCATCCATACAACGTAATTACAATCCACATCCACATATTAATCTCATCCTTCATGGTATTTCTCATCCTCCATGCATCTGATCCACATCATTAAATCCATATTTTCATCTATAATAGCTTACTTTATACAACAATAAGGAAAAACACATCTAATTCTTATTTCTTTCATTTCTATCGTACTAACATTCACAAAACATTATAATAGAGTTGATTTGGATAGTATATCGACCTTAGGGATCCTTTCCTTGGATTCAAATCGCTCCCAAGATGATTTTGGGAAGCTTTGAGGACGGTCTCCAAGCTTTCCTAACGATATCCAAGGTATCTCCTTCTTCTCCAAGCAATCTTTCTCCCAAAACCCTAGGTTTTCTCTTCTTTTTTGCCAAATTAGGTTAGAAATAGGTGAAACACTCTAATACCTCGAAATAGGACCCCCTATTTATAGTCCCAAGGTTTGAGAGCCAAAAGACCTAAAAGCCCTTACTGAAATTCTGCAAAAACATGAAAGACCGAGCAATCGGTGGTTATAACCGAGCGATCGGTCGCCTACCGATCGACTGGTGATTATGACCGAGTGATCGGTTCTCAACCGAGCGATCGGTGTTCTTCACCGAGCGATCCCTACCGATCGGTGTTCTTCACCGAGCGATCCCTACTATCACATTGCTCTAAGTATGCATAACAAAAGCTCAATCGTGAATAATATATTCATTTATACTTACATGCATGCTTAGGCCTATAGATAACCTGCTAAGTATTAAATTCTTACAATTATTGCACGTAAAACAATGAATTGCATATCTAACATCATATTGATCTGGATGAGAATGTCTCTTAGTCTGCAGCCAAATATGCCTAAATGGACTCTAAGAGACCTAACACTACATATATAATTCTACATTCAAATTTTATATACATGAATATGTGTATTATCCATCTTAAAGCTCGTCAAGGCTATCATCTCATATAATAAGTCCGAAGACCGAACAACAAGTACTAAGAAAATGATTGGAGCAAGTGATTGTTTAACTCTTCCCCTTCTTTTTAAGCAAATCAATAAATATTTTGAGAGTAAATTAATTCTTCACCTTCTTTTCAAGCCCAATCCTAACCCTAGTCTTGAGGGTAGGGCTTGGGCCTAGCCCTTCAAGGGTTTGGGACGGACTGTTAGAAGTGAGGGTTGGCTTGTTAAGACCCTGACCTAACCCGTTGACAGCCCTAAAGATGAGGGTGGTGGTGGTGGTGGTGGTGGTTGTGGTAGTGGTGATAGTGGTACGAGTTATATATATATATAGATTCTTAGAAGTGACCTTTTTTCTCAAATTTTTTTCTTCAAAAATAAATTTTTTTATTGAAATCATTCCGCGATAAAAAAAAATCCAAATGACATTTTCAATCTATTTTTTATTTTCAAGAAATATAAAATCACTCCTTAAAAGTACTTTCAATCGGCTCGAGGAGTAAGTTTTACCTCTTGCTTCTTTTAACCCATTTATCTCTTGAGTCTTGACTAGGGTTGGGTATCAATCCAAGCCTGGTAAAGTACTAGTCGAGCTTTTATTGATCATCTACACTTTTCAGGGTGTTCAAGCTTAGCTTAGCTTAGCTCAGCTCGTTTATAAGCGAGTCAAATCGAGCTCGAGTCGAGATTTTAACTAGCACAATTAAATATAATTAATTTTTATATATGATTAATTTTTTAAAAATAATCCTTTGATTAAAGTATTTAGATTGTATATTTATATATATTGGTAATTTTTATAGTATATATGTACATATTTATTTTTAATATTATATATACTATTAATTAAAAAAAAATTATATATATATATATAAACGAGCGAGCTCTTAGCAAGCCCAGTAGGAAGGTGTTTGAGCTTAGCTCATTTACAACACGAGCTTAAAAATTGTGTTTAAGCTTGTTTGTTAAGCCACCCAAGTCGAGCCAAGCGAAGCTTTTATCGAGCCAAGCCTGAGTTCATACAACTCGTGCCCACCCCTAGTCTTGACACATTTTCAATGGAAGCTTCAAAATAAGTGCGATAAAAAATGTGGAAATTGCTTAAGTCATTAACTTAATGAGAACCCCAGCTCGGGTAAGATAATGACCTTTTCAATCCCGTAGTTTACAGTGACTAACTCCTAATAAATGTGGAGAGCATATTTTGACTTGCCAAATTTATTCGCCAAATTAAGATCCACAAAGTCAATTCAAGGTTTTTTTTAAAAAAAAATTTTTTTTAAATTTTTATTATTAAGTATGAACACACCGGCTGGCTTGTGCTTGTAGCGGTGTGTATATCTCTAAATGTGTGTTCAAGATTTTATTCCCTCAAATAACGGTGTGGTGGTTGATAAGTCAATCATAAGCATGCTTTCAAGTCGAGTGCTCAGACTTTCTAATCCATTAACCACTGTTAACCAATACTAACTAGGGTTGTGGCCTAACTGTATTATACTACCAAAAAAATATAATATGTAGTGTAAAGACTTCTCAATGGTTTTGTTTTGGGGTATAAGAATGTAGTTAGACGGCAACCCCGATTAGTGGTGTTAGTATCCGTTCAGTTCAGATGTTAGATGATGATAAGCCTAGTATTGGAAGTTATGCCAAACGGTGAACATCTATATTGCCAATTTAGGACCACGCCTCAGAAAGCGAAGGTTTGGAGTTCGATTCCTTTTCCTTTTTAGCCACCCTCAGGGATTTGTTCTTATTTACCCATTGCGTATGGAAGGATGGGGTCTGCATGTGTTTGGGGGATTGATCAGGTGCTATAAGAAGCCTAGACACAATGAATACAAAAAAAATGAATTAATGATTAAATGCATATATATTATATAATATAATTTAAAAATATTATGGCTTGTCATACCTTGTATAGGGTCGGGTTGAACTTAACTAGGTACATTTAACTTGGTACATTTCAAGTTGGACCCTCATGTAAGAAAGCACTGAGGTTTTGCGCTTATCCCAGGTCTTTTAGGGTCATTCCGTTTCACAAGAAAGGTAATGTATGGAAGGATACTATGATAAAATAATTTTCTATTGTGTGATGAGAAAAAATTACATGTTATCATTTCATTTTCTGAAGCATGTTCAGATTGTACAAATTTTAGATGAAAAATAAATTAAAAGTAACTTCTTTCTCAAATTGTGCATATTAACTATGCATATTTATATGTTGAAGTAATCAATGGTATAACATTTAGTAATGCTAAACTGAGAAATAAAATTTTATAAAAATATTTACATATTTTTCTGAAAAAAATTATTTTTTGACTGAAACTATTTTTAAGAAAACTTACACTATTTAAAAAAGTAATTTTTTCCCAAGAAAATCAAAATTTTCTTCCATATCAAACATACAAAAAAACAAGAAAGCCAAGCATATTCTCACAATTATTTTTTGACACTTTGTACTTTGTTATTGGTAGTTGTTAAGAAAATTAAGTTTACTTTTTGACGGTATCAAACAAAATTAATTCTTACTATAATAAGATTTCAGTCCGGTCCTTTTTTATGAGATTAAAAAAACTTAAAATCATTCATTTTACTACATTTGAAATCTTATCGGAATTGCAACCTAAAAAATAAAAAGTATCATACATTATTTCTCAAAATAAAATGCATATTGTGACAAAACTTGCAAAGTGTCAGACTTAATTCTCACACCTAGGGGCAGAGTTATTTTATATAAAAAAATTATATATAGTGGCCCCTAAACAAATTTTTATATATTTTTTTATATGTACAATATAAAGAGGTTGATTCTGTGTGTCCCTTTTAAGCTTAGTTAAGATTTATTAACTCAAGAGTTAAATTATCCTCTAAAAACCAAGGGTAGATGTATAAAACATATGGGTGAGAGAATCTTAACCACGGTTAATGCGTGTTAAAAGGGATACATGTCAAGCCATGGCAGTGCATGCATTCTCCCAGTAGAGTGCGCATGGGAAAAAACATTTTTGTACTATAAAAATATAGTTAATTTTATTTATATAATAACTCTATCAAAAGGAAGGATCCTTTTTTTTCTTGTTACTAAGCCTTTATTGGGAAGGGAAGTGATTAAAAACTCTCGATAGTATGTATTATCAAGAGTTGGGCCATCCGATTTAAAATCCAACGGCACCAAACATAAAGTTGGCCACCATTAAATGCATTCAAGTCTTAGCATAGTTAGATTTTGAATCAGATGGTCCAGCTCTCGATAGTACATACTATCAAGAGTTTTTTTTTTTTTTTCACTTTCTTCATTAGAATGCAAAATTAATTAATTTTATGACCAAGATACCTATTAATAATAATAAAAGAAAATTCTGGTAAAAAAAATTTCCTAACTCCACCCCTGCTTACACCCTAAGAAATTTAATTTCCATGGTTAAGGAGTGCTAATCAGAGACGAAGTTCATTTTTTTAAATCACATTTATAGTGAGTGAGACTCCTGATGTTGCTCTCTCCATTGGGTTTGAAAAATTAAAATGATAAAATTGAAGTTATGATTTATACAGATTCTCAAAGTACGAAGTAAAACTAGTGATACCTGTAAGAGCATCTCTAACGTATCTCCAAATCTCCCTATATTGGATACTCATCTTCAATAACGCATCTCCATATACAGAGACCCATCTCCAAATCGCTACAATGAATCTCCATATATGGAGATGAGAGAGAAAATGGAGATCATATCTCCAAAACACTATTCATTCACTTGAAACTTCGTTTGTCCCTTTTTATCCTCTCAACCTTTTCTTAAATGTCAGTTTTAATTTTTTAAGGGATGTGATACTTTGTGTGCCCGCGTTCCACTGGGGAAGGGGTGTGGTCTTCCATGGGGAAGGTCTAGGGATCTAATCCCCTCGGGTACGAGCAACAAGAGCTCCACTACCTAAGCTAACTTCTAACCGACTGACTCTACTGACGTAGGTAAATGATATCGACTACCAAAAAAAAAATGCACGCCTACAGTCGAACACAAGTCTCTTTTTTCCTCTTTTAATCATAGTTAAAAACTTAATTAACTTGAGGTTAATATTTTTTTTCTAAAAATTAAAGTTAGATGGATAAACCTAAGGGTGATTGAATCTTAACCATGGTTAATGAGTATTAACTAACTTGAGGTTAATATATATTTTTTAAATCAAGGTTAGATGGATGAACCCTAGGGGTGAGTGAATCTTAACCACAATTAATGAGTGACTAACCTGAGATTAATATTTTTTTTCTCTAAAAACCAAGGTTAGATGGATGAACCCTAGGGGTGAGTGAATCTTAACCAGAGTTAATAAGTGTTAACTAATCTGAGGTTAATGTTTTTTTTCTAAAAGCCATGGTTAGATGGATGAACCCTAGGGTTTAATGAATCTTAACCACATTCTATATCTCCATGAATCTAAGAACTTTTGTTCGCATTGTATCATTTGGTCTACATACCGAAACTGATAACATTTGAGATTATGCAGGATTACACACGAAAGATTTTTTTTGGCTCTTTCTTTAGCCCTATGTCTCTTATCCCTAGGAGGTCTTCCTCCACTAGCTTGAATGCTACTGCAGGTACATACGAAGAAATGATCAAAAGGGCTTATTTGTCAGAGAATTGAGAGTTCCTATCGTAATGCATGACTACTTAACATGAGGATTCACTACAAATACTAGCTTTTCTTATTATTGTCGAGAAAATGACATTTTTCACATCCATCGCGCAATGCATGCAGTTATTGATAGATAGAAGAATCATGGTATACAATTTATAGGTTAAAAAAAGAACATGTGACATCTCGTGGCCGCATGCGTGTTCCGCAAGCGGAAAGTATCATTTTTAAAAAAATAATAATAATAAATTAATAGGGATTTAAATATTAAATAGTGTTTTGAAGATGAGGTGGGTTGGAGTTTACACTTTTCAGTGAACCCAACATCTCCGATTATAAAGAAGATGCCGTTTTGGAGATGCATTTTGAAAACTTATGGTTGGAGATGCATCTCTAGCTAAGAAGAGCTAGGAGATCTGCGTGGGGCTATATGTCTCTCTTCGTTGTTATTTTCTCTCGAATCGATCATTGAGGCCATAAAAGGCGGGGGACCCAAAGATGATGGCCGGTTTGACAAGTAAACCGGTTTAGCCTTAATTTTCTCCCTAATCCACGGGTCAGAGTAAAAAGCCCTAATTCCATTCTGGAGTCAATTCCTCTATGGTGAAAACCGGATTTGGCACATCCTGTCATCACCGCTAGAGGTTGCCACGTGTCTCCTTTGACACCCCTTAATCGTGGGTAAGGTTCACCCTCTTAGGGTTCACCTACCCATTTTTGGTTTTTTTTTTTAATATTAATTTTTAAAAAAAATTAGAAAACTGTTTTTAGAGTTTTTTTAATATTAAAAACAGTTTTTTCATTTAAAAAAAAGAATTAATATTAAAAAAAAAAAAAACCAAAAATAGGTAGGTGAACTCTAAGGGTGGGTGAACCTTACCATCTATTAAGGGGTGTCAAAGGAGACCCGTGGTGGTGACCTCTAGGGGTGATAATCGGATTTGCCAAATCCGGTTATCACCGTAGATGATTCCGGAATGGTGTGTAATTAATACACACACCTACGTGTACTTTTACGCCAAAGAAATGAAAGATGCTGTTTGTCGGAAAGCGAAAGCCAACGGCCAGGATGCTTCCATATAGCGAATTGTGATTGGCTAAAAATCACATCAAGCTGATTGGTCCACGTTGCGTAAGCCTGCTGGCCGTCTGTCCCATCTTTATTCGTACTTTAATGCTTTAATCACGCCTCCTCAACCTTCTTAAATTGCGATTACTGCTTACCCGATACTCGACACCTGGCGCCTCTACGACAAGCCCCTAAAAGCCCGTAGCCGAAGAAGAAGAAAAAAGGAGGAGAAAAATAGGTGAAGCGTTTAATTTTTAAAAAATAATAATCTTTTTTTTTTTTTTTAATTTTTGGATTTAAACGATTATTTGTTCTTGATTTTTCGATCTGAATAATTTTGTTGCAGTTTGATTTTTGGGGATTGTTGTTGGTGAATTAGGGTTAGGGTTTTGAATTTTTGTTTAGTTGCTTCCGATTCTGTTCGTATTCGACCTGGAAATGAGTTTAGTTGGATGTCTGGAATTTCAATTGATGTTTCTGTTCTGAAATTCTGGTTTTAGAGTAGTGGAATTTTTTTTGAATTTAATGGCGAAGATCATAGTGTAGTCTAATGCATGTATTTGAACCTGAATTTGAAAGTTGTTCTAGGGTTGGGAGTTCTTACTGTTATCACTTTCATGCTCTGATGAATTTGGGATTCAAATTGATGGAACAAGAGAGAGAAACGATGAGATTCCATTTGATCTGATTCATTTCGATGGATGTGTAAGACAAATCAGCTTGGGCTAGGGTTTTGCACTGTTTGATTTGAATACTTGAAACTGTGATCTAACATGAACTTCAACAACTTTGGGGATGCGCCACCTCCGGAAGGAAGCGGTGGTGGAAGGCCACTCGGAAATTTTCCGTTGGCCCGACAACCTTCCGTCTACTCGCTTACCTTTGATGAGTTTCAGAACACCATTGGTACCTTTGGGAAGGATTTCGGCTCGATGAACATGGATGAATTTCTAAAGAACATTTGGACTGCTGAAGAAACTCAAGGCTTGTTACCCTCCATTAATGGTGCAGAAGGGGGTGTTCCTGGTGGGAATCTGCAGAGGCAAGGTTCTTTGACGTTGCCAAGGACACTGAGTCAAAAGACTGTTGATGAAGTTTGGAGAGATTTATACAATGAAAATGGTGGTGGCAAGGATGGGAATAGCAACTTAGGACCGAATTTGCAGCAGAGGCAGCAGACTTTGGGGGAGATGACTCTGGAGGAGTTCTTGGTGAGAGCTGGGGTAGTGAGAGAAGATGCACAATCAGCTGGAAAACAGAACAATGGTGGATTTTATGGTGAATTACCACGTTCGAATAACAATACTGAACTAGCTCTTGGTTTTCCACAGCCGGGTCGGAATGACCGAGTCATGGAAAATCGGATTCCGGAGAGTAATAATCTGCTTCCTAATCAGTCCCGTAATCTAGTTTTGAATGTAAATGGAGTCGGATCTTCTCAGCAACAGCTACCACCGCAGCAGCAGCAGCAGCAAATCTTCCCCAAGCAAACTACTGTGGCGTATGCCTCTCCAATGCATTTAGCTAACAGTGCTCAGCTGGCTAGCACAGGAATGAGGGGTGGAATTGTTGGAATTGCGGATCCCACAATGAACAGTGGTTTGATTCAGGGTGGAGGAATGGGCATGGTTGGTTTAGGAGCTGGGGCTTTTACAGTTGCGACGGGATCTCCCGCAAACCAGCTTTCTTCGGATGGGCTTGGGAAGAGTAATGGGGATACATCTTCCTTGTCGCCAGTTCCGTATGTGTTTAATGGAAGTTCACGGGGAAGGAAATGCAGTGGGGCTGTGGAGAAGGTCATTGAGAGGAGGCATAAAAGAATGATAAAGAACAGAGAGTCGGCTGCAAGGTCACGGGCTCGTAAGCAGGTAAATATTTATTTAGATAGCCGTTATACAGGTTCTATTTTGTGTTTGTTCATAATGCTTTTTCCCCTTGAATCAGGCTAGACTATTCTACACTCAACGTAGACCAGATTAACTTCTAAGAAGAGTTCTTAAAGGGACTGAACTATGCAGTTCCCACAAAAATATGACAGACATTGGACACCCTCAACTTCTTTGTCTATTAATAAGACAGGGAAGCACATCAAAAGCACTACCATCAGTTTTGTTAACTATGCGTATCATTAAAGTTGGTGCAGTGCCCATGCTCGACACATGTAATTGTATAAGATGGTGCCCATGCTGAACCCAATCCTGAAGGGGGTTATAATTTCTTCTTACTACTGAAATTTTCTTCTGACCCAAGAGATAAGGTCCAACAAATATGCAGTTCTAGATTATTCTTGTTACATTAGCATTTCTATTGAAATCACCCATTTGTAACTTCTTAAGCATGTTAAAATCACCTACAGAATTGTGAAATCTTATTTGACTGTCATACCCTCTTTCTTGGCGGTTGACATGTCATAATTCAATACCCCATATATGTTAATGTAGACCATTAGCTCTCGTGAACTAGGGCCTTGGCAAGGAACTGCAAAAGCATATTAGGATGAATATTACTTCAAATAGAGTTTATTTTCTGATATTAGCTTCTACAGAACAGGAGTTTATTTTCTGAAGTAATATGACCAAGCATTTGAAAGCTTGAACTAAGTAGTATATTTTTTTGCTTAGTCCTTTTTTTAAATTTTGTGTTCACCCATTTACCATTTATGGAGTTTCTTCTGATCTTGATTCTAGGATTTGGATTCTTGAGTGCAATGGAATATTTTCAAATAAGTCTTTTTCAATTCTATTTTCACCTATTTACCCTCTTCATCTCTCTTCTCGGCCTACATCATTTCAAATCCTATGAATCCCCCCCCTCCAAGGTCAAAGCATTTGTGTTGACCGTGGCCCCTTGCAAAATCAACTGTTGCAACATATCCTTCAAAGGCATAGGAAATACAAACTGCAAAGCTTTATATCTTGACGTAGTTTGATGTGCATGAAGGAGTGGTAGTCGATAAATCACCTTCTTTTTGGTAACGGAGGGTGTCCTAAACCCTTCGAGCAAAGGCCTAAAGGCCTAGTCCCTTCGGGTGTCTGCACTAACCCACTTGGAATTTTCCCTACGGACACTAGGTAAGTCGATGAGTGGGATTTGAACACACATTTTACAGGGAGCAAACCCTGGATGCCGGCCGACTGCACCAACCCCAATGGATAAATCACCTTTTAATCCATTCTGAGCTGGATAGGGCAATTAGTTTTCACTTCCCTCGCCTTTGGAGTTAGCTTGTGTCTTCCCCAGATTATCTTCCATTTTCTTTTTCAGTGTAAGGCAGGTTGTTTGGAAATTGGGGTCATTGATGTAGAAGCTCTCTATTCTTACTATTCAACGGCGTGTTTGGGAGGAAAGAGATAGGGGAACTTCTGAGAATAAGAGATGAAATATATTGTCAATTATAGTTAGAGTCAAGGTTCTAATCTCTCCTTGGGCTCTTGCATGTAAGGAGCTCAAAATTTTATCTAATGACTTCTTTAGAGATTTGAAACGGTGCTTGCTCCTTCTCCCATTGTCCCCTAAACTCCAATAGGTTTGGAAGCCTCCGGATGAGGTTGTGATTAAGCTAAACTTTGATGGATGTTCCTTCAGGAATCTTGCCCTTTGGGCATTGGAGGTATCTTTTGTGATTTTAAAGGAATACTTGTTTATAGTTACTCGGATCTAGTTGGCAGCTTTAGAAAGAGTGGGAATAGTGGAACAGGTTCCATATGACCGGCTCCAAACAGTTTGGATAAGGCTTGGATGATGATGATTGGGTGTGCATAGTGATAGCCGATATGGATTAATAAATCTGAGGGTTTAGCGCACCTTAAAGGTTTTCAAATTGTGTATTGAATTAAACTTGCCAAAGTTGTGGATTAGGCAGCATTACATGGTAATGTGAAAGTGATATCATATAACAAACGAGGAAAGAATATGAGAGATTTTAAGTCACTCAGACCCCCTATAGCGATCCACTCAATGATAGGTAATGGAATCATATCTGCTATAGGGACCATAGCATAAACTGAAACTGTTTGAGATCATAATGGGCATACACATTGAAAAAAAAATCAATTCTTATTACCTTAACGGTTTGTTGAATTTATCATGATACAGGGAACCTAGAATCAGCCATATTTTTTTCATTTATGACATATTAGTCCTGTTCTTGGAATATGTGCATAATCTTCTTTTTCTTTATGTTTCTCTTTTGTCCTGCTAGGCCTATACCATGGAACTTGAAGCAGAAGTTGCAAAATTAAAAGAGGAGAACCAAGAATTGCAGAAGAAACAGGTACTTTTATCTAATGCAGTCAAAATGATTGCTATGTTGAAACATTATCTAGAAATTTTGGATGTGGCAAACACTCATCAACTGTAATTTGGTTGCTGCAGGCAGTAGTTATGGAAATGCAGAAAAATCAGGTAGATGGACCTTTCAGTTGTAGATATGTCTTTGCTTTAATGATGATAAATCAATTAATTTCCATAAAATATGACAAAATTCAAAGTCATGCTAAAATCATCAGGGCTATTGGCTTGTGGCTGATCAATGAACAAAACATGCTATTGCGTAATTACTGATGCTTCTGCTTTCTTATCTTTCCAATGAACAGAATTGTTTTAGTGCTGGCTGAAATCATGACTTAATTGAATCAACAAATTGCATTGGCATTGTTTTGTGCGGGCCGAGCTAGCCTTTTCTCAAAAAACATTATCGGCCCGCACTAAAACTATGTCAGTAATTGTTGATGGGCTTTTGGAGGGTCGGATTTTCTAATTATTTTATAGAAAAGGATTGGGAAAAGGCTTGTTACAATTCCGAGGTCTCTATAATCAATGTTTCCTGCTGATTAGGCATAACCTTAGTAACCCAAACTGTCTGCTACCATACCCACTCCCGCGCTCAAACCTCGCTCTCATGGTTTGAGAGAGGATTCGTGTGGGGAGCATGGTCTTCTATTTTAGAGAGCGCCGTTTTCATTCCCTAATTCAGGTGAAGAAGACCAAATGCATATTTTTGTTTTTTTAATTCTGTTTTAACTTGAGGCTGGCCACCGGGTTAAGGCTTATGGTGAAAAGACGTAAGGTCTTTTCACCTTTTCCTTTGGTTTTTTACATTCTCGGATTCTCTCTGGCAGATGCTAGAAAGGTGCTCTCAAGCTACCACAATGTGTGCGACAAGTGGCTGAAGTCATTTCATGGGTCCCATGATTTTGACTTCTCCAATCATTAAGTGACATGTGGCGATAAAGTGGTGATATAAAGGGAGAGAGATCAAATGGGGAGAAGTCAAAATCATGGGGAGAAAATGAAATGACTTCTCCCCTTTTTCCAGCCAACTGTCGCACACATTGTGGTAGCCCAAGAGCACCTTTCTAGCATCTGCCAGAGAGAATCCGAGACCTCAAATGTAGTTTGTGTCAGTGAGACTTTTAAGTCTTTTCAACTTTTGTTTATTTATTTGTTTTTATTTTTTTTCTTTATTCTTTCATTTTTACTTTTACTTTTTATTTTTTACACCCACACAATGTGGGTTGCCTGTAGCTTTAAGTGGGATCTACATCTCTCTTTTTTTTATTAATAAATTTAAAAATTAAAAAAAAAAACTTCTCGTTTTTAGGATTTATAACTTTTTACAGATATTATTTTAATGTGATTTTTTAAAACTCCTTCCATGTTTTTATTAGTTTTTTTTTTTTTTTTGGTTGAAGGGGAATTTTATAGCAAATTAATCAGGGACTAAAATAGCCCTGGAATTACAATATGGTCTATTTAACTCCATCCGTGTTGCACCGCTGCATTCATATATATATACTGGCGCTCCGGAAGGAGGCACTCTCAACCCTATCCTAAATTGAAATTTGATGCTCCCGCACTCTCGCTCTTGTTACTTAGGGCATAGCTTCTGTTTACAGAATACCATGTCAATTCCCTTGGCCTATTGTTTTTGATACATAGGATTATGTATTAATTGTCTACCACGGAGTCTTCATTTTGCACCCCCTTCTGATTGATCTGGTTTGGCTCACTTAAGGGTTCTTCTGGATTGCCGCCAATCAGATGGCTGCTTCTTGATTTATTTGGCCTTAGTGGAATTTTCTTTTGTCTGGTGCTGGCAGGTCTTGGAGGTGATGAATCTGCAACAAGGAGCCAAAAAACGATGCTTGAGAAGGACGCACAGTGGCCCGTGGTAAAGTAACAGGATTGGACTTTGCATCACTGTGTCTTGATTGAAGCCTTATTGTATGAAGGTAAAATGGCTGTACATATAGAAGGGAATCGAGTGCCGTGCTGTAAATTAAGGAAATGAGAATAGCATTTTCATGTAGATTAAATTGTCCCATTTCTATGGGCTTTGTTTGCTTGTATTTTGATCCTGATGGGCAGGTAGTGTAGGGTCCAGAAGTTATTGTTTGCTATCTACTTCAGAACATGTCCGAAAACCATGGTTGAAATCAAGTTATTTTCTTGGTGCCTGTAACATGTCCAATTTCATAAATCAGATTTCTTTTTATTTTTCCATAGGTTGGTTTATTTAACATAAGGTTGTTAGATTATGTAACAATTCCAGATTTTTACAACATATGGTTGTTAGATTATGCAACAATTCCAGATTTTTATAGATCTCATTGCAGTGCGGTGCGCACCTTTCATCTATGAGGGAGATCAGCATCACACATTTAATTTCATTGATTTTTTTAATAACCTTGTGTAACAAAAATTTAGTAGGATTAGCACACCACTACATAATCAAATGCTTTCCCATTTCATCCCCCTTTAACTGTGGTTTAACCAACTTAAAGTTCATTTTTTTTCCCCCTAAAAACCAAGGTTCAATGGATGAACCTTGGGGGTGGGTAAATCTTAACCCCAATTAATGGGTGTTAAAAAGGGGAGTGGGGATCAATGAGGACCGGCATTTTGGTACATGGTGGAAATGCACTGTAAGCTAAGCATTTTCCTAAAGGGTCATACCCTAACAAATAACTTCCATACTAAGAAATGTTGTTTGGAAGTAGAAATGGGGATTAAGAAGCAGTAGAAATGTGGTTGTAATCAAACAAGTGAGCATCATTTTGTTTTCCAGAAGGGGTCTAAATCAGAAATGGAGCTTTTGTAGAACTGCATAAACTTCCCTGCTGTTTCTGCAATCCAGTTTTCTGCTTGGAACCATGCTATTTCCTTTCAGGACCAACAGGTGGAATAGGAACACTTCTGTCTTGATTTACCCTCTCCTCACCATATATAATGGTGTCGCCTTCTGCCAACAATAACATGGTGATCTGTGTTCTGAGGAGATCACCCTTTATTCCTTTCTTTTCCATGTTCTACTTAATTTATCACTAATTTGGGAAGAAAAAGGAGAACAAAAAAGAGGTGCTCATCATGATGCCAGTTTGCTTATTTACGAAAAGCCTGCGAGTATTGATACCACAGACCCTGAATTCAGAACCCATCTTCACCGGTCAAGCCGCTTGCTCAAGTCTGGCTACAAGAAAGATTAATAGGTTGATATCAGCTTCGACAAAAGATCACGTAGCAGTAGTTCCCCAGAAGTTGCAGATAAGCATTTGGTCATTTAGGATGAACTGAACAACTATCTAATTTCATCATCATAACAAACAGATAAGCATTTGGTCATTTAGGATGAACTGAACAATTATCTTATTTCTTCATCATAACAAACAAATAGGTCTTTGCTAGTTAGACTGTTTGCTGTGAAGGACTATTTTGAAGCTGCTAATATAATCTGGATTTGTAAAGATCTGTCCCAAGCATATGGTTTAAGTACAGAGATATCAAAGATAATTAAAGAGAGGAAATCAAAACTGATGCAGAAAGTTTAAGGAGGTATCAGACCATCAAAGTTTTTCTCCATTGGTGAGAAAAACTCTACCAAGGGATACAAATTATATTCCAGCAACAATGAAAACATTCAACAGATACAATAAGATGAGAATCATAGCCAAGGAGTGTCAATTTATCAAGACAAACAAAATTACAAATGTTTGAAAATTTTTCATTTCAAATGTTTGAACTTTTACTATATAACAATCTTTACTTTGGAGACCCCAAATCAGCAACCATGAAGTATAAACTTAATGCCCAAAAGCCCCTTCAGTAAAATACTAAAATTTATGCATCATTAAATCTGCAAAAAAAATCCTCAGTAAACTTTATGCTTCACCAAATGGTGGATTTAAACCTGAGACTGAGGCAATGGACCTAAATCATACTGCCCTTCATGGTCCCGACACTATGAACTATAACATACTTTCCCGGGAAAATTAGTCGATGAAACCAAGAAGCACCCTTTTAAGTTTTAACAAGCAAGGAAGTGAATCATGAGATAAGCCTTCTTTTATAGTTAATGAAGAGATCAATTTCTTACAATTTCTTATGGAATCATAATGCAGCAGAAATAGTATTATCACCTTTTACTCAAATTTTTTTAGTAAGGAATTAAGGATAGCCAGGAGCATTCCATATCCTTCCATGAGATCATTTTCCTCCGATCTCTACCTCTGAAAGATCTAACGAGTATCTGTCCACTAACTGGCTTACACAGATCAACATTAACCACGGAAGCACTTTTCTTTTTGGATGCTTCATCAATGTAAAAGTCAAACAGCATCGCAAGACAACATATTTGGCGAGCTAAGATATGGTTTTCGTGGTCCCAAGGCAGCATCTTTAAGAAGTGAAGATTGACCTGTGAGACAAATGAGGATAAGTAACATGAATCCCAACCACAAGTTCAAACTAGGAATAACAAGTTAACAACGATGTAATAACAGAAAGTAATCAAAGTTAATAATTGCTGGGAAGTTACTGGCAATCGGCAATTACAGGCAATCATTTTGAGAGTGAAATATTGCAAACTCCTTTTTATTGCAAAAAATACATTTTCAAAAAATTCTTTTTCATTAAAAATAATATTTTAATTTTTCGATTAATAAAATTCTCAAAACATTTTCTATTCAACTTGGCTTTAATAGGATTAATATTACTTTCTACCAAAAAATTTGAAACATTCTCATATCATGATTGAGAAAATTAGGAGTTTTGTGATCAATCGTGATAAAAGCAATGAAATAAATTATGATAATTTGATGATAATATCGTGCTGACATATTTAATTAACAAATCACTATAAATTGGTTTTATTACCGATAGATGTTCCCAAGACAAGCAATAAAGTCATTCCATTGCTTACCTCTGCTTCCACGGCACGGAGCTCATTGTACCATTCAGAATCATCCTTCTCAGAAGAATTTTCCACCATAGTAGTAGTGTACAAGCTCAATATAAAAAGAGGAGAACTCAGAGGATATTTCATGCTGATTTTGATCTGTCATGGTAAGACGTTAGAAAATGGTCAAAATCCAAAAAGTCACTAAAATAACAAAGAACCAAAACAGCACAATTTAGCTACCTTGGCTTTTAATTTTATAGTCCTCTCATTTGTATCCATTCTCCTACTTGACCAGACAGAACTATAGTCCACCCATGAATTTTCAACGACCTCATAGCACCCAATACTTGCTGCATTTTTTGTCCCTGCTTTAATTTGTTCTGGCTCATCCAGATCACTTTCAGTGTCCAGTAGGAGATCTGATCCCTCGTCATTTTCCCTGAAACTTTGAGGTTTTCTCTTGCTGATAGGAGGTATCACACTCTTTGAAATCAAAGCCAGGCATCTAGAATGCTCGAGATCAGCCCCTTTTGAAGCAGTGAGTTTAGCATCATTTATCAGGGCTGGAACCGGAACTAAATACATAAGTTCCCCATCTTCTTTGCATTCTCTATCTGTTACCTTGGTGTACCAGATCCTTCATCCATGACAAGGCCAAAGGGACTGGAACTTGCTCCATAACAATGACAGATAAAGATGATGACTGATTAGGGGACGGTTCTACAGGCAACCAACTATGCAAATTGCGCAAAGGGGTATGCAAGGCCCATGGAACACTTTCATAAGTCAACATAGGCCATTTAAGCTTCATTAGCAAATTGAGCTACACCCTGTAGGCCAACCAAAGATTCCAAACTTTCAACTCAAGGCATACCTTACCATTACCACAACAAAAGAAACATAAAGAGGACCATAAAATAAAGCAACACCAAGCAAAAGAAACCGAGAGATGCTATATCAGATCCAAAGTTGCGAACAAAATTCACGAAAATTTTAGCCAGTAACTCACAAAGAAATTCCAATAACATGTCCCAGCCAAGCAATAAAAAACTATTAAGGCCAAAATCCAATTTGGTATAGTACACTGTTGTATTGTCTCAGATTGCAATCCTATTCTATTTCCAACGATCCAAGACCCCAGAATATATAGGCCAAAATCCAATGTGGTGACTCACGGAAGAGCCAGCTGAGCCTTTTTCCGAGAGCGAATTCTTTGAACAACTGTCTGTACACGATTCTGCTGACGATAAAGAGAAAGACCATAAATAATGTCAGAATTTTTAAACGTGTCACTGTTTGGAGTTTCGCAGCTTGCAAGGAGAGGCGACACATCAGGCAAAAAATCAATTCCTGCCAAATGCTGTGCCCACTTATATGGACGTGCGGTTCTCCCTTCATCAAATGCAACAGCGTCACCAGCGGAGAGCTTAGCTGCCTGCATCATCATTCAGAAATTTTTGTCATCAAACAAAATGGAAATGTGAGGCCAAGATACTGGAAGTGAGAAGCACCTACAAGAAATGCATGTAAGAACATTCATACCTGGTGAGGAAGCTCAAGGCCAGTGTCGTCTGGGAATAAGTTGCATAACATTTTATTCTCAGGTCCTTCATGGGACCCTTCGATCATGACGCATACAACGTTCAACTTCAATAAGTATTCAAACCTTAAAGTGACCAATTTCACAGGCTTGGGATCAGAAACCTCATCATCATATATATGGAGGATGATTTTAAGTGGATGAATTTGAAATATTCCTTCCTGGTCAAGGCTCCCCTTTCCTGGGATCTTCTTTGGCTGCTTTCTCCTTCTCTGACCATCGTCCTCCTCATCTTGTGCATCATCCTCCAACCTATTATTCTCTGTGTTTGTAAGAATATGAATACCTGAGCCATTGACATAACATTAGTCAATGTTCAAAACTAGGCCCATCATGGAACTTGCCCAGACAATTGGACAGGTTGAGAGCCGATTCACAGATATAATTGGGGACTCAATTGAATATTTATAGAGTAATAGAAGATCCCTCTAAAAACTCCTCATATTTCTTCAAGAACCCACCAAGTTGATTACTGACAGCTAAGTTTTTTATCAACTCCAGAATTGATGAAGAAATCACTGGAATCACATAACAGCAGAGCAAAATCTATATACTTGCCTATTTTCCAAGAAGCAAGCTTGCTTCTGGCCAAAATTGAATCATCACATCGGGCTTCGTAACATTTGGACAAAAACAGTGACCATTTACAGGACAAGCTACATAGAAGAAGTTCTACTTAATTACCAGTGTCTTTATTTGCTTGCTGGCGTGCAAAAGCTTGAGCATGCTTCATATTTCCTACTATCTCCAAATCAATATCCTCTTCAAATGCCTCCTTCTGGGCCAAGAACTGTGAGTAAATCACATAGAGAGGACGTGGAAGTAATTCTGCTGAGTGGTGTTGCTTTAATTTCTTTGTGTGCAGAACCCCTAGTTGCTGCTGCACTGGCAAGGATGCTTTCTTAAGAGATTTAAGATGTGAAGGGAGACTTAACATGAACTTCTTCCGGTTTGCTATAGTCTCCAAAAGACTTTTCTTGTGCTGCTCCAGTTTCTCATGAAGTTTGCAGAGTTCTTTTCGCTGATACAAAGATAGAAATAAATACTATTGATCGTATTTGTGCAGCATGCTAGAAATAAAAGGTATAAGAAACTCATAACTCATTTGAGAGAATCTGCCCATAAAGAGCGGACAAATGAAGTTTTTACAACCAATCTGTGAGCCAAAATGCATGATTGCTAATTGGAATGTGCCAAGTGCCAACCCCCTCTTTATAATACAAGCAAGTGGATTGCACCATATACCCACTGAAAGAATAAATAAATAAATAAATTGCTCTTGTGGAGCATGTCAAACTAGATGGAGACTATGTTAATACATCCCATATATACATTTTTTTCGGAATCACTAACCCCGTGAATTGAATAACCCAATATGTATTGACCATAGTTACCAGAGCAAATGAAAAACAAAGCGAAAGCGAGCAAGAGATACTAGATTTTTCTAATGTGTGGAAAAAATAGGTGCCTTGGACTACAGTGGACCATGTATAAAAACTATTTGATTTGAATCTTCTCTTCTTGGGTTAGAATAAAATAATATAAATAAATTAATATTAAAATCCCATGAAAAATATTATTTAATCAGAGAGTATTCACATAGGGTTTACATTACTGGTTGTGGAGGCACACTGTGTTCAATCAATCCTTTACAAGAAGGTCCCGATCTAATGATACTTGCTCAAGGTTTACACCATGGGTTGTAGACTTGGGTCAATCCCATTACAACCCACATACATAGCCCTCCTTGACCACTAAATGGAACAAGATAGAAGCAAGCTTCATGAGAATCGAGATTCCTGAGAAGCGATTTTCGCATAGCTTCTGTGCAACTATGGTATTGACTATTGACACTACTATATAATGTATATGATATGGAAAGAGGAAACTTGAGGAGAAAATTCAGGAGAGTTACATGAGCACTTCTTTTTATTGCATTTCCCAGTGCAGTTAATTTCAACAGTCAAGTACTGATATTTAAAAGGAGAAGACTAAATGCACACCCTTGGGAGGTAGGGGTGTCTGTCTAGTAAAGGGTTTGTTCCTTGTACTCTTTTTCTTTTTCAATACAGAAAGTAAGTACAGATCAAAGAATCACAAAATCCTGTTGATATTGTTGCCTTTTGTTTAGTTCGGATTGGGTTAAAGTGCATTTTTCTTGGCAATACTGAGAAGCATTAATGATACTTATGTGGGCTAAAATATTTGAAATACAGCTAGAGAGGCCAGACTTTGGTATGGCAAGGACCAGTTCATAGTGAAAGCAACTCTAGATTCCAGATCCACCCTCCCTTTTCCTTACCGAGTTGTGTGGAATCCCGGAATTCCAACAAAAATTGCTTTTTCCTGTGGGGCAGCTTTTCTAGATAAGATCCACACATCGGACCCTTTAAAAAATAAGGGCTGGAGGATGGCTAAAGATGCTACTTGTGCTTGTCAAAGGAGGAAGAGGTAGATCATTTGTTGCAACACAGTTCTCTACTCCACAGTAAGACCTATGGAAACACGTATGGGTTCGGGACCCACAAAGACGGCTAAAAGGTTTTTACAACCAATCTGTGTGCCAAAATGCATAATCCCTAATTGGAATGTCCCAACCCCCTATTTATAAGACAAGCGAGTGGATTGCACCATATAACCACCGAAAGAAAATAAAAATGAATTGCATTTCTGGTGCATGTCAAACTAGATGGAGGCTATGTTAAGTTATCAGAAGTATATGCATTGTTTTTAGATTCACTGACTGAGTGAATCCAATAACCCAATACATCAAATACAGATATTCAGTAAATTATATATATATATATATAGATTATTAATGTATTGATACGACTTCAACAATGTATACAAGATAGAGAGGAAACCTGATATTACTCTTTTTCTTTTTCATACAGAAACTATATACAGATCAAAGAATCACCTTTAATGACCTTTACTTGTTATCTGTCACCTATAAATCTAATGAGTTTACCAATTAAAAAAGAAAAAAAAAAGGAAAAGAAACAAAGGATATGTTGCACGCGTGCAATGGGTCAAATGCCTCAAATCCACCATTCTTTGTGTTTCAACAATAAGATCTTTTTGGTCAAACGACCCATTCATATTGTTTGGCAAAGTGATGATTTTTTTGAACTCTTGGAAATTTTTTTTCCTTTCTAACCATAAAATACAATGAGATATGTAAGATGATCAGGACCATCGAACGGATGGACCTTCTATCTTCAACAACTCCTAAATCAAACCCGTCAAATGGTGCGAACTGCGAACCCAGCTCCTACATGCATGAAACGTACCCCCATAGTACTCACAACGAGAATTCCCCATATTTGTGAATGAGATCCAGTAATGTACACTCATGGTACAAACTAATCTAGATATAGATGGATATAAATTAATTAATTAATTAACAACATATAACTAGTAGACAATAATGTCTAAAAACAGGAAACAATTAACTAAGGTTTGCCTCTAATAAGTACTACCTTTATAGCAGTATCATAGATTAATGAAAATTCAGAAAAACTTTTGGCTTCTTGGGTAAACCCAAAGTATTTGAGTTACCTGGAAAAGCTCAAAATTGAGCCTCTTTAGCATCAGATCATGTGCACTGTCATTTGACAGACTGGTTCCTTTAATCTCCTCGGGTGCACTACTGAAAAATTCTTTCTCAGTTACGACCTCAATATCTGGCTGCTTTGACTTGAAATTTTTGCAACCCTTTATGACTTTCACATAGTGATTCTTTTCATACATTAACTTGTGAAGCTGCAAGGAAGCAAAGTCTACCGATGCCTTTGCATGTTTTGTTTCCGTTTTTGCATGATCTTCTTCTAGCAAGATGGAACGGTTTGCCTGCAAGAAAACATTTGGGGCCATAGAAGTTTGTGTAATCAACAACGAGATGTGGGAACAGATGTATGCATTCTGGTCATGCGTTATTCAATAGGATGAACTTACGATAATCAGCGCATAATGGTAGAAATAGTGAAGACATGAAGAAATACAAAAACAATAGCAGACACCAAATCCCTCTTGAAGAGAAATGAATGAGAAACAGTATTGTCCAAACACTTTTCATCCACACAAATTTTATAAGGGACCGTTCTTTTGTTGAGACTCATAAAGTCCGATACTTTGCAAATTTTATCATTTGACAATATGCATTTCCTTTTGGTGAACTAGATGTATCGTGCTTCTCATGTCTTGGGTTGAAATTCCCACAAGACTTCAAATGTAGCAAAAAGTATGATTTCAAATCTCATAAGAAATGATAAGACTTGAAATCTCATGATGGTAAGAGTTAATGTTGTTAAAAACCTTAATAAAGTGACTCAAATTTCCTAACAACGACCTTGACAAAGCGCAAAGTGCCAAGCTTTACAAGTCTTAGCAAAAGAACAGACCCTAAAGTCAAAACGAGTCCTAGACGATATTGATAATATGTTGGCAAAGTAGAAATGATGTGTCTCTTAGAGGATTCAAGAAAACATACATCCTCAAGAAAGAGGGAGTCATAAATTATTAATTCCTAACTAGTGACGGAGCCAGGATTTTTTTTTTTTGGGATTAATAAATGTTGATGAAAGTATGCAGAATAATTAGGTAGTTATGAAATATTTGGATTTGGGTTTGGGATTTTATTTTTTATTTTTTTTTGGGGAGGAGGGGGGGGGCGAGCCCCCGGTTTTTTTTTTTGATGATTAAGTTTGTGGGTCATTTCGTGACTTCGTCCATAAGTAATATGTTCCGGACATATCCTATAAGTATTGTTTCTCCTTGGAGCTCCACTCCCTATGGCTATTACCTATTAAATAACATTGTAATCAAAATATATTTTGATTTCAAAAGTTTAGAGATCTCTTTATGGCTATATATGCCCTATTAAATAATATAATATAAATTGTCCCCTTGTCCAATGACTGTCATGGGACAATTGCCACATATCTAATGCCTTAGTAAAGACTTGGAATCCTCTATGGTAATAACCGGACCCTTTTAACTCTAGTTAACAACTTTAACTCTTACAGTTAATTTTTTTATTTTTTATTTCTAAAAACCAAGGTTAGATGCAGGTTGAACCCTAATGGTTAATGAATCTTAATCACAATTCTAACGAGACTGAGTCTGGTTATAACAATAGAGGATTTCAAGTCCTTGTGCTATGACATAAATAATAATAAAAATTCCCATAGGTTTAGGGGGGCACGTGCCCCTTAGGCCCCCCCTTGGCTCTGCCCTGTTCCTAACCATAAAAAAATGTCATTCGTGTTATGCTGACTGTACACAAATATGCATGTGCAAGCATTTGAGTGCATGCATGCAAATTATGTGTGAAGTACGTGTGTTAGTGTGTGCGGGTGCATGAACGCGCGTAAATGCATATCAAATCATAGTTTCAAGGAAACTATGTACAAGGTGGGAAGCTCGTTTCTCAAACTCGCTTACGCTCGCTCCCATCAGGTCTCATTTAGCCGTCAAGAGGGGTTATGTGTGATGTATCTAGGAAGTGATGAGATAAATCATAAACCTGAGTCTAAAGGCTACGACAGAGATCGGAAGCAAGTTTCGTTGGATTAAAACCTAAGGTTTTAAGGCACTTACTTCTCTACAAATATCTAATGTGAGATAAAATTTAAGGAATGGTTGGTCATCCTAATATAATGGGAATGAGACACTTATGTATATTTCTCGTTTCTCATTTCTTAAGGTTTTTTTGAGCCTCACTTCCTGCCAATGATCAAAAACAGTTTCGTGGACCGTAACGGTCCCAACCGAAACGATATGTATCGGTTTCAACCATTTTTTATTTCTTTTTCTTTTTTTTGAAAAAAATCTAAAAAATCATAATAAATTATATATATATATATATAAATGCAATGGATGAGTAACAACATTCTTCTAAAGCTAATATCAAGTTGAAAATGTAGAAATAATGAAATATAAGGTAGTAGATGAGTCGAAAGTAGAAACATATACTGCTAAGTGCTAAAGTCACAAAGGCTTTCTTCAAATCGATGATTCAAACCTCAAAACAAGTTTTCAATTCCAAAAAATCAAAAGAATTTTAGGTTTTAAGGCTTAGAATGAGTAGAGAGGGAAAGAGAATCGAAAGAAATGGTTTTGGTATGTTTTTAGGGGATTACGCAATCCATTTTAATCAAAAAAGTCGACTGAGTCCTACGGCCGAAACGGTTACATATCATAGGACTCGGGCGAGACGTAATAGTTTTAGCCGAGTCCTATCTTTTCTTCAAAAAACTCGTAAAGGCACGGTTTCAGGTAACGGGTTTCACCGAAACCGATACGTATAAGGCGATACGTATCGGTTTTGACGATTTTTTAAACCATGCTTCCTGCTTCTCGCTTGCTAACTATGTATCAAATATAAGGGAAACCCCATACTCTAAAACACCCCTTCAACTGATCATCAAACCATCAAACATTGCTTCTAATTTTAAAGCATAACAGAATACGAAGTGCAAAAAGGGGATTATAGTCCCAATATAGGAGGATGGACAAACAACTAATGAGCTGTATGTTTATTGACTAGACCTCCTAAGTCCTAAGAATGCAGTTGAATGAGATATTCATGCCTGAAACTACAACATTTGACTGCCTTACAATGGAGAGCTCAAAAGGGCAAAGCCTTCTACTGGTTGATAATTTAGGACTTGAAATACTTGTAAAAAAATTGAACTTGAAATCAACATGGGAAAACCACACTGCAAATTATTCATGCCGAGGATCGAAGCGTCAATTAGTCGTTCTCGTTTCAATTTCAGAAATCATCCAACAACACTTGCTTCGTTTAGACCATTAAGTTGCCATCAAAAGTCCAAATTTTTGAATCATAGAAAGGTCAATTCAAGGGTTTGTGAGGACTGTCATTCCGCATTACCAGTAGGAGAATAATCCCGTCCTTCATTCAAAAGTATGATTGAAATTGAAAGAATTGTTAGATTGAAAATGAAAGAATTGAAAACAATTCTATACCATCTAAAGTAGGGACTAAGAAAACCCTAGTGGAACAAAGAAGAGAAGAATCGAACCTGGCGGAGATGGATGAAATGAAGGAACATCTGAGTGAAGAGCTCTCTAAGTTCGTCTTTGGGTCTCCCTTCCTTCTTAATGAAGAGCATCTTAGCTACGATCTCCTCCATGGAAATCCGACTCTCTTCCAGTAGTTCGTCCGCCATATTCTCCGTCTTATGTTGTTGAGGTAGTAATACTAATGTCGCATCCTCCACCTCCATTTTCTCTATGGAATAGATATTTAGGCTATTCCCAATTCAGGAGTACTAGCTCCAACTCCAACCCACTAAGGTGCCGTTTGGAGCTTATTTGATTTTTAGAATGATTCATAATAGCAAACTTTAAAAGTTGAGAACAAATCTCTGAACAAATAAATAGCACAGGATAACTCAATTTTTGGGTCTAAAACATTATAGTTTATTCTTTAAGGTTTATTTTTAAGAGTTTATTATATGTGAGTAGGGTTTCCAAAAATTCAATTTTTTCTCCAAAGGCCTAGAGTGATGCAACACATGGTGTTGCTACCGAGATGGTTTGACACTTGTTGTTAGGGGTGGAGCCAGGATTCTCTTGTAGAGGGGGCTAACAATGGAGATTTTTTTGGGGGGGGCTAAGTTCATGGGACATCGCCTCTGTCTATGTCCGTTTTGTAAAAAAAATCTTTTTTTCTCAAAAATTCAAGGAGGCTAGAACTCTTTATCCTCCAGCTCCGCCCTTTTCCCAGTTTACACCCTTATTATTGTTATGGTAAAAAAAAAATTCAAAAACTCAAGGGGGGCTGAAGCCCCCTCTGGCCCCATGCCAGTGTTTGTTGTCACCACCTTACATCTCTGGAACGCTACAATTTAGGCTAGCATTTTTGTTCCCAATTTTGGAGACGGATAAGATTTTGAAAATTCTTCCTTAACCCAAAACGAGACTGCAAATCCTCTAGTCGGCTCCTAATACCAAAATTGGTATTAGGGCCCACTTGCTCAATAATGTGTTGACAACTCACAAACCTTCATTTAATGCATAAAATTTTAATCCTAACGAGAATTTAAAAAGGAGTTCTGAGAAGAGGACCCTGTGTCGTCTTCTAAGCTGACCCCAATGTCACTTTTAATACCTCTTAAACCATGGTTAAGCTTAATTAAATTAAAATTAATAATTTTTTAAAAAAAAAATCATGGTAAGATTGCTTAACCCTAAGAGGTGAGTGAATCCTAACCACAGTTGATGTGTAGTAAAGAGGACCATGGACCAATGAGATCACGGCCGGTTTTCATTTCCCATCAAAAAGTTTTGTTTTAACAAAGGATAAATAAGTAAATGGCCATTAAATCTCGTTTGGCATTTGGACTTCAATGATTCAACCGGTCAAGTCAAGTGTCCCATTTGTGCACGTCCTTTTGTTTTTTATACCCACTAACAATGGTTATGGCTAAGATTCATTCATCCTTTGTTCATTTATTTTCACTTTGGTTTTTAGAGAAAAAATTATTAATCATAGGTTGATTAAATTTAATCATAGTTAAAAGGGACTCTAAAAGTCACGTGTTCTATTTAATATCCACTAATTGTGATTAAGATTCACTCATACCAAGGGTTCATCCATCTACCTTAGTTTTTAGAATAACAACATAAGTTGATTATGCTTAACCACAGTTAAAGAGGCTTTTATAAGCCGTCACGTATCTCTTTTAACACCCACTAATTGTGGTTAAGATTCACTCACCATAGGGTTCATCCATCTCATCTTGGTCTTTAGAAAAACTATTAAAAAAATATTAACCTTAGCACCGTTAAAGGAGGCTTTACAAGCTGCACATATCTATTTTAACACCTATTAAATGTGGTTAAGATTCACTCACTCTTAGGGTTCATCCATCTAACCTTAGTTTTTTTAAAAAAAAATTATATTAACCTTAAATTAATTATGTTTAACCATAATTAAAGGAAGTTTTACAAGCCGTCACGTGTCCATTTTAACACACACTAATTGTGATTAAGATTTACTCACCCCTAAGGTTCATCCATCTTGCCTTGGTTTTAGAAGAAAAAAATTAACCTTAAATTAATTATGCTTAATCACATTTAAAGGGGACGAATAGCACATGACTGGTTGAATTGTTAAGTCCAACCCCCAAACAAGATTTCTTAAAAAAAAACACTAATGTTAAATTACCTTCTTTTTTTTTTTTCTTTGTGGTAAAGATTAATGTTAAATTACTTACTTGCTCTTTATATGAATAATTCTCATTGAAACGGATGCACAAGCGAGAGTTTGGGTGTTAAATGAAGGTTTGTGAGTTGTTAACAATTAACATCCCATTGAGGATGTGGCCCTAATACCAATTCTGGTATTAAGGGACGACTTAAAGATTTGCATTCCCAAAACGATGGTTGGTATGGAGAGAGAGTGCAACCCAAAATATGCTTTAAGGGTAATTCTAGCTACTAAAACTTTTTTATAATTCTCATAATACCCTTGTAAAGAGATATTTTTAAGGTTGTGTGTGAGTTTGCATGGGGTGTGTGTGTGTTTGCTTGGTGGTGTGAGTATTCCCTTATCTTTGCCTTCAGTCATTACCTTGTGGTATGATTGAGTTTACCAAAAAAAAAAAACCAGAACCCTTTAGGGTGAGTGTTTAGTCCCACATCGGGTACTTACCTGAGCATGTTGTCCCATATAAGTTCCTTGGCGCCTCAAACGATTGGTACCCGTTTTGAGGAGCTCTAGGGTGAAGCTTACATGGGCTACATGTGTGTGGTGTGTGTGTGTTTGTTTGGGTGGTGTGAGTATTCCCTTGTCTTTGCCTTATGATATGATTGAGTTTACCAAAAAAAAATTAGGCTGACCCGGGGTTTATCCGAGCTCAACCCTCACTTTTAATTTGTAAGGATTCGCCCAAGCCTCTCATGGCCTAAATTGGCTTGGCCCAAGCCCTAAGCCCTACGATCACAGTCAGGGCTGAGACAAGTCTGGCCTTTAAAAGAAGACAAAGCAAAAAAAAAAAAGGTGTCATAATATTTGTCTTTTTCTTATAAACTATCACCGACAGCGGTACATGTTCATGTGACTTTTTGTCTCTAAAAAAAGTTTGGGATGGATAACAATGGCCTCGTATTGTCGCTAGCGAAGCCAGAAAGGGGTTGTCTCTGGTGCCCATAGAATAGGGGATATGTGGCGGTGAAGTCAAAATCATGGGACCTACGATTTTGACTTCTCCTCACATAATGGATATGTGACGATAAATATAAGAAAAAGAAAAAGAGATAATAGATAAGGAGAAGTCAAAATTACGAGAAGAAAATAAAATGACTTCTCTCCTATTTTATGCCAACTGTCACACCATGTGAACAAGATCAATTTTTGGCTTCGCCAGAGACAATCCGAGGTCCATAACAATATGTTCGTTCCAGGAGCCCTGCACACACAACCTAGTCATACAATAAGCCTAAACCTTAACCTTTTGTTGGGTCTCAGAACATAAAACGAAATCCTAAATCAGTTTAATTTTTTCTTTAAATTAAATCTATAAATAATAATAATAATAAAATTACCAAAATACCATTTAGAGTCATATCCCAACTCCCAAGTCCAAGTCTCCAACCGTGGCCGTGGGTACGAGCTAGTTAGATCCCCTCTAGCACCATGATGCCACAGGATGAGAAGTCATACTGACCCAACAAAAAGCGTGCAAGTTGCAACTTAACGCAACGTAACCATTTTCTATTTCAAACATTTACTTTTAGAAACCAAATCCTCTACAGTGGTAATTGGATTTGACAAATCTAGTTATCACCCTTGAGGTCACCATGTGTCCCTTTTGACACTCCTTAACTGGGATTTGGTCTCTTAATTTTAAGGAAAATAGTTAACGGACCCATGGATCCTATTTGATAACCTAAGGCATCCACCCATTGGTGGATGCCCCCCCTCTTTAATGCTCACCACTTGGTGAGCATTAAAGAGGGGGGGCATCCACCAATGGATGGATGCCTTAGGTTAGCAAATGGCCACCATGGGTACGCTAATCACTACTCTAATTTTAATGTGCCCTTGTTTATTCTCTCTCCTCTTATGAAGTTCTGCAAGGAATTCTACTCTCCAATAATTCCAGTCATCCATTTTCTATCGACTCATAATCATCTCCAGTTGTAATAGGACTCCTATGAGTCCGGTTACGTCGTTGACGCTACCATGTGTCCCTTTTGACATCTCATAGTTGTTCTTAAGATTCACCCACTCATAGGATTCACTCATCTATCCTTGGGTTTTAGAAAAAATTATTTTTAAAAATTAAAATGAATTTTAACAGGGGTTAAATATCTTTTTAAATATTTTTTTTCTAAAATCCAAAGATAGGTGGGTGAACCCTAGGAGTGGGTGAATCTTAACCACGGTTAAGAGATGTCAAAAGGGATGCAGGACAGAGTTAGTGGCATAATCGGACTCCTCTAAGTCCAGTTACTATTGGAGAGAATCACAAGTCTTTTCATTCTTGTGCATGGTTATCAATTACAAGTACAAGTATAATACGATAGTATTTATTCGGGAAGTATAGGTGTTATTATGTAAAAATATCATAAAATAATTAATAATTAGAAATAAATAAGAATTATGATACTAATTAATAACAATCATTTAATACTAATACAGAATATGTGTTTAATACAATAAAAATAACGCTTGATACAAATTTTACATATTATACTATATACTTTGTGTGAGAATTTTTCTCACAATGCCAGCTGTCAACTCCTACTTCAAGTTCTAGTTCTCCAGTAGAAGGTTAAAGGTAGAGGGTTTAGATCCTACTTTGCACTCCGATGATGAAGTAAGTACACGAAGAAGAAGATGAACAGTAATGAAATTGAAGCGCTATTATGAGCAAATATGAAATTATGGGGAAGAGGGATCCTTATGCACTAAGTCTCTGGGGGTATTTATAGGTTAAGCTTCTGTATGCCCATCGATGGTTATGGATGACCGTGCCACTTGCTTTACACTCATTACCAAATATGTTAGATAGATCTCGAACCTTACATGTCACACGTAGGCGCCTACTATTTGTTTAATTTGATTTTATATGACAACACTCAGAAATGACCAGTATTAAATGTCAAGATAGTGTTTTCCGCTTACTGTCACAGTCAAGAAATCACCTCCTAATCACTTCCTCCGGATAGTCGGTCTCATTATTGATGCAAGCCCGGGATCGTTGTGTATATATCGGGATAAATAGAACGTACTCATCAAACAGCGAATACGTTGTGTAAAAAACAACGAGAACGTTGTCAATGACACAACGATAACGCTATACGCTGTACAACGAGATCGTTCGTGAAACTGATAACGAAGACGTTGTAAATATGACAACGGAACTCATTCATCCGAGAGACATGATACTTATCCGTATACATAACAACGAAAGCAAGCTCGTTCTCCAACACTAAACTATTTACGAATTTTATCCCTTACATACGTGATAATACGTGTATTATATATAATACAATAAAACATAATATTTTAAACAACGACTCATAAATTTTATATGAGTATTATACAAATATTTTGATAACTCCTGTGAGGTAGGTCACCTACTTTATTTCTATACGAGGGACAATTCTGCTCATATAAAGTCTATTTAGCATTCTCGTGAGAGTGGCAATCTCTCTCGAGCCATGGACTTTCAAATTTTATAACAACATTCTCGCGAGAGTGGCATTCATCATGGCAAAGAAGCAACTCCTAAGGAGATGTGTGCTCGCACCGTGTTGTTACACTTTCAAATCGTTTTCATGAAAGAACCAAATCATCTAGTGCTCGCACCGTGTTGCTACACTTTCAAATTGTTTTCATAAAGGAGCCTAATCCTCTACGGTGATAATCAGATTTGGCAAATCCGGTTATGCCCATGAGGTCGCCACAAGTCCTTTTTGATACCTTTTAATTGTAGTTAAGATTTTCCCACCCTTACGAGTCACGTACCCATCTTTGGATTTTAGGAAAAAAAAATATTAAAAATATTTTTTTGTTTACCAATCGTAGCTATACCATATTTTGGTAGGATAGGGTTGTATTCGAGCTGAGATGAGTTATTTGAACATACTTGACTTGAGTTCGACTTGAGCTCGATTTGAACTCGAATGTTTAAGCTTTAACTTGGCTTAAACAAACTTGATCAAGCTCGAGCTCGATTCGAGCTTAAACAAGATTCCAATTGAGTCAAGTTTGGGTTGACTCAAGTTTGATTCAAAATTTAAGTTTATTTTGATCAAAGTTTACATATTTTTTTAAAAAATTATTTATTATTAAACTAGAATACAAGAAACTATAAAAAATTAATCTAATCATACCAAAAATCAGATTTGAGAATATCCTCAATTCAAAAGTAAAGAATTAGGATTAAGTTTTTTTGTCTTTAATTTCTCAACTTTTTTTTTGTTATCATTACCAAATTTCTATTTATTATAAGTTAAAAATTATTATTAAATATTAATATAAACAACATTATCAAAAAATATTATATATATATAATTCTTCCAATTGAGCCAAGCTCAAGTCAAATTGAGCCCTAAATGAGCCAAACTTTGAACCGAGCCCAATCAAATAGGGAATGGCTCACGCTTGATTTATTTAAACATTCGAGCTCAAGGTTCTTAAAGCCAAAAATTCCAACTTGAGCTTGGTTTGAGCGAGCCAAGCCGAGTCAACCAAGCCAAGCCAAGCCGAGCCGAGCGGAGCCGATCCATGCTAACGAGCGAGCTTGACTTGAATGCAAGCACCCTTACTTTTCCGTCAAAGTTTGGTCAACGTAGTAAAAAACATGACTGGGAAAATAATTCGTGGGAAAGAAAGACAGTGAAATAGGATTTTGATAGCCGAAGTTGCTGACTAAAACATTGCTCGAGATTCCGAGACTAAAAGTAGATGTTAGAGTTAGGGGCATTTTTGTCAACGAAAAAGTTAATTGTGTTTTGGTTGCCGCTAATTGCTCGTTCTTAAATTATAAATCTTCTTAAGCATTCTCGCAGAAGATAACGGAGACTGAAATAATTTCGTACCCGTCATTGACGCAGGTTTTCAAGCTAATAAAATGAGTCTCTCAATCTCTCTTTCTGTAATGAGAAGCAATCGAGAATGCAGGAGTTAGGGTTTCAAGAGCAGAAATCGTCGAGATCGGGTTTCGGAGCTCGAGACGACAGCCCTGATTCTGTGTTCTTCACACACGAATCTAACTTCACTCTCATCTCTTCGGATTCTGGAGGTCTTGATCCTTGCTCATTTTCATCCATCTTTCACGATCACGAAGCTCTGGTTTCTGAATCCTCCAAGGTAATTTCAGCCCTCTCTGCCGTGAAAAATGAAAAATCCTATTTTTTTTTTTCCCTTCAAAAAAAAAAAAAAAAAACGCAATAAGCGGTTTTTGCAGGCGATGTGTGAACAAAAACTGCTCGTCTTTTCCATGTCTCAGTTTCTTTGGTGTTTTAAGTTAATCTAACTACTGTGATGAATTACATGTAGAAATCTTCTCTAGGTCTGATAGTGTTTTCGATGTTTCAGCCTCTTTGGGTTTTTAAGCTAAATGCTTCTCACATTGGCGATTTAGCTTATTTGGATGCTGAATTTGCATGCGAAAATAATTTTTGCAACTAAAGCTTTTTTTAACTGAGGTGAAATCGTCTTCTCATTGAAAGAGCGCAAGGATTTGAACGAGTAAAAGCAAAGTCGTGTATATTTCTTTGATATATATTTAAAAAAATAAAAATAAATAAAAATTTTGCTGTTCATTTGAATGCTTGAATGATTGAGATTTACTTCCCAAAAGAAAAGAAAAAAAAGAGAGATTCAAATAGAAAACTACAGAAGGATCTATACATTCGACAAAAATAGGATTTTTTTTTAGCATTGAGCTTTCGAGCTTTGAATTTGGCTCTTTGATTGAAATTGTCCACTACGTCTCTTTGAAATCTTTGATTTGATCCAGCATTTGGCCGGACGTGATCTCCACGAGTGTTCAAGTGGTCCAGATTCAGATCCAAACAGGTCTACAGTACAGAAGAATAGTCGCCCTATCAGAAAAGGAGAAAAAGTGAAAGGTACAGCTACATTACTACATTGGGTCGTGTAAAAAGAAGAAAGGGTAAAACAAAAAGACGTCTTTCAGTTTCAATTTCTGTTAGTCACTGTTTCCTTCAATCATACACAGACCAAGAAGTAGAGACAGAAGACGAAAATCAAATCCTAGATCCAGCAAAAAATTACTTCTTTGAATCTCTCGGAGGTACCAAATTTTAATTCTAAATTCCACTATTCAAAACGATATCCTTAATCTGTTCTTTTCCAGAATGTCATCAGAGATTCAGATCTGAAGCTCTTCCGGCAGTGAAGAAACCAGACAGGCGAAGGCCTGTTTCAGTAGATCTTAACAATCCAGGAAGCAATGCCACCAGCTCTTCGCCACAATTTGGAGGCATGAAGAGGAGCTCCGTTCCTTCTCGTAGATCCGGTACGTTTCCAAGTCCCGGTGCTCCGAATTACCGACAAGGCAGTGTGGGGATTCAGAAGGGTTGGAGCTCAGAACGTGTACCATTGCCACCAAATGGTAGCCGGAGGCATGTCAGTGCTGCATTCTTGCCTTTCAATTATGGAAGGACCTTGCCTTCAAAATGGGAAGATGCGGAGAAGTGGATTTTGAGTCCAGTCTCGGGAGATGGTATCAGCAGGCCTTCATTTCCACCGCCTCCGAGGCGGCCAAAGTCGAAGAGCGGGCCGCTTGGACCTGCGGGGATTGCATACTATTCATCCTATTCACCTGTTATGCCAATGTTTGAAGGCAGGAGTGTTGGGAATTTCATGGTGGGTTCTCCCTTTTCAACTGGAGTAATGGTGGCAGATGGTTTGTCAGTTCATTGTGGTAGTGGTGTTGGAGGATCTTATTCAGTGCAAACGGAGGCTTGTATGGCGCGTTCAGCTAGTGTACATGGGTGTTCGGATCTATTGTGCCAGTCCTCGTTGTCTGACTCTCAAGGTACATTTCATTGGTTTCATGGCTTATTTAGACTGCAAGGTAATTGGGTTACCTGCGCTTTCTTTTTCAGAGAATAAAAGAAATGGTTTTCTTTTGGTAGGACCCTGTGCAATCTAAACTTAGATAGCTTAATGTTCGGTCATTCAAAATGATTAAAAATGATAAGAGGACATATAAACTATACAACACGATGGTCACTTTGTCCCATAGCAGTATCAAACACGTTAAGACTATCCACATAAACTCTATAGTCAAAACACAAAACAGCTTCTTCGGCCATCTAGTCAGCTCTCAATCTGTTTTTGTATCTGGGAGAAGCTTGTGCTCAACGAACCACATACCCAATTTGCCAGAAGTACTGGCCAAGGAACATTCACATACTATACCATGAGAATGCGAATGTGAAGAAAATTATGTAAATTCGCCTTTTCCACTACTTTGAAGATCTTTACTTTGGCCATGATGTTCTGCACTTCTGTAAGTTGGGATCATATAAACATTTCAGCATACTAGGTTTAAAATCTTTTTGTTAAGGAGATTTTTTCCTAGTTTTTTTTTTGAAATGAAATTGAAAAAAATATTGCTCGACATAATATTAGAACCAGCCAAAAAGAAACAGGAAAAGCCACTTGATATCAAGTTATCAAAATAGCACATTGATGAATATGAGAATGATATCATACATCTTTTTAAGATTTCAGTGTTGATCCAGTCCCTTGCTTTGATGTGGTATTATACTGAATTATCACTGAGCCTATGTCATCAAAACAAAAAACTTGCAAGGGATGTTAACTCTTCCATTGAATAAACTAAGAGGAGTGCTAGCATGACTTGCACAGTTGCACCTAGGAAGATTCTCCCCTTTCTAGGAAAGGACAAAAGACTTGTGCTAGGTCCCGTACCACATGTCCTTTGTCTTTTTCCTCTATAAGGGACAAGTCTACTTGGCTGCGAGTCGGGCTAGCATACCCCATAAACTAATGTTGCCCTAAACAAGCATATAAGATACAGTTTTCTAAAACACCAAAAACAAGTTGACATGATTTTTTTTTCATAAAGAGAAAAATGCGGAGTGCTCTTATTTCGTAAATGGATTTTTATGTTTCTGAATTGATTATTCTATACCTGAGAGTGTTATTTAAGTGATCAAGATGTTCTTAAAATTCAATCATTGCCATGACAATACCATTTTAGTGCAGTTTCAGCCCAGTCTTATAGAGCCATTGCCCATTTCCTAGAAATAGGATTCAGTTTGTGTTGCATAATTCCTGTCATCACAGTGAAAAATATAGTCAAGGGAGGACATTGTAGTCAGTCCACCAAATTTGGATCTATGAAATTGAAAACCTTTGATAACCACAAGAAAATTTATTTAAACGCCTCAAAGTGTTTTTAGGTTTTCAAAATACACTTCTTAATGAATCATGGACATTATAATACCATCTAGTCAAGTACCAGCTGGTCTTCCAGAGCCATTTCCTGGAACCATTTAGTTTGAGTTTGAGTTTTTCCACTATTCCTATGCCAGTAAAAAAGAAACAGTTAAGGAAGAGCAATATAGTCAGCCTGCCAAATTTTGATAATTTTTCTAACCACTAGAAAATTGACCCAATACCACTGTTCTTTTACTGATAACTGGTATCCTGTAAATAGTGTAAATTTTTTACATCGGGAAGATAAACAAGGCGAAATATTTTCCATGTTCTCCAACATGCACTATATAGCGTCCTTGGACTTCCTGTTCATTCTTTTTATTTATATTATATTGTATCTTATGTTGCTTAGATATGAGTTGGAGCATGTGGACATGGTGTCTAATATTTAACCATTGAATATATAAACAAGTAAATGTAGATAAGAGGGTTATTCCAATTGTGTTACCATTACCGTAAAACAAATGTTGTGTTACCATTGAATATTACTCATTGTACTGATAAAAAAATATATATATTACTCATTGTGAAGGGTGAATGGTTTTAGTTCTCTACTATTTTCTTTATGGTCTTAGCTTATCACCGTTGAATCAAATGTACAGATGAGAAACTTGACAGCACTAACAATGCGGCAACCATGATTTCTCGTGTTGTTTCGAGAAGGGATATGGCAACTCAGATGAGCCCTGAGGGTAGCACCCATTCATCTCCCAAAGAGAGGCCTTCTTTATCTCCCTCTCCTCTTCCCTCACTTCTTCCCATTGTGGAACTGCAGAGCGGCTATTCCACTAAAGTGGAAGTCAGGGATGTGCAGGTAGATGAACGGGTCACTGTGACAAGGTGGTCCAAAAAACATAGAGCCCACGTGACTGAGAAAAGCTCGGAAAACATTGAGGACTGGAGAAAGAAAGTCGTGGAAGGAGGTTCACCTTGGGAAGTTGCAGACACAGCAAAGTGCAGTTCGAAGTAGGCATTGTTTGCTCTTCCTTTCCTTCCTGTTTGTCCATTCAGTAGGCCAGTCATATATAATATATCATTATAAACATCTGGAACACATCATACCAATGAAAACCTTTCTATTTCAGAACAAAATTGATGGGGGAAACATATATCTCGAACTAACTTGACCCATTAATGCATTACGGGATCTTACAGGTTTCTTACTGAAGCCTTGTTGGTCAAGGGTTTTGAACCCATGTCTCTTGGCAATCCATAATCAGACATTACCAACTGGGAAAGATATTACCCATTTACCTGTTGATCCAATTATTACCAGACCAATGAGTAATTTGGTCTATATCACATTAATTGAATAGGAAAGCCTCCCTATTTATCCCAAAAGTTGGACTCAAGTCCATGAAATGTTTTTAGATTCAAGTTATTCTTTCCAAGGGAGAGTGAACAGGGTCATATGTGTTGCAAGATTTTGGTTACTTGCAGAAATTTAATGCATTGCAGGTTCATCTGTTAAGATGCAAGGACGTGTCTGGGATATGCCAAGAATTCTCTGCATGAGTGACAAACATCAAACAACTGATTCTGGAATCCCAAATCTAGCAGAATGCTGTAAATAATGTTGAAATTTATGCAGAAAGATATCATAGTCGTATTCATGTCATGTACTGTGCAGGTTTAAAAGAGAGGAGGCCAAGATCACTGCATGGGAGAACTTGCAGAAAGCAAAAGCTGAGGCAGCTATACGGAAATTAGAGGTTATCTATTTGCATGATTCCTCATATGCAGTTTAGAAAAGTTAATACAATGCATACTTACCTCATCCATAAATCTTCAGTGCAGAAAATACTGTTTATTCACTACTGATTTTAAGATCCTTACCTTTTATTTGCTTGTTACTTTTGGTTTTTCTAAGAAAATATTCCTAGTATGTTATTATAAAGTATACCTCAGAGGATTCAAAAAAATGGAGGCAAGCATTTGGTGATGTGGCCATTACTAACCATAAATTTTGGCTCAGATGAAACTAGAAAAGAAGAGATCATCATCAATGGATAAGATCATGAACAAGCTGAGATTGGCTCAGAGGAAAGCCCGAGATATGAGGAGCTCGGTGTCAGCCAGTCAGCCACATCAGGTTACTAGGACTTCCCATAAGGCTGTGTCCTTCTATAAAAGCGGCCATATAGTTTCCTTGAGCGGCTGCTTTACCTGCCATGCTTTTTAGTGCCTTATCTAGTCCCCACTGATTCATTTTCATCAGCCTGAAACACCAGGTACCTTCTATCTATGTTCTGTCTGATATTTAAATTGCGAATCCCAGCAACTTTCTTGTTATTTATTCATTATTCCAAAGTGGTTGGAATTTTGATTGTACATTGTTTGACAAAACTGTTGAGACCAGCGACATTGGTTGCTTGAGTGGTCTAAAATTTGAAATGCTCACCTAATTGCTAATATCAAATAGATTTTCTACATTTTTGTCACCTTGGAACATTCACCGTAAATAGGAGTGTAGTCAAAACCATAGTTCAAAAACACGAAAACTCGACTCGAAAGTTAGCCGGGTCGAGTAATTCGGAAAACTCTTAAAAAACACGACTTGGTCCAACTCGGAGTATATATGTAATAACTTGAAAAACTTGAGTTAAAAGAACTCAACGTATGCTGGTTATTCGCTCCAACTCAGAGTATATATGTAATAACTTGAAATACCTGGGTTAAAAGAACTCAACGTACGCTGGTTTTACGGCCTCAAACCTAAAAACTAGGTTTAACAAACCCATAGAAGGTTGTCTTTGTCGACCCAAAAAATATGATATGACGTTCGAGTTTAGGTTTTTTTTTTATATATAAAAAATACTCTTCTGTGACTTGACCTAGTCTGGCAAATCGAAAAACTCGGCTCGACTATGTCACCTGAGTACTCGGCAAATAGTGTCTCATTCGAGTTTTGAGGCAACTTGACTCGAAATTCAGCCGAGTTTTTGAACTATGGTCAAAACATCCTGGTGATGCCTAGGCAACCGGGGATTCCCTAGGTGAGGCAATGATTGAACAACCAAAAGTTACTTTTTCTGATTACATTATATAATATTGTATAAGATTTAGTGAGTGCCTACCTAGATTATAACCTAGGCGATAGGGGTCATCTATGTGAGGCAGTGGCTTAGGCGTTGCCTTAAGTGACATATTGACTATATTGATAAATTGCAACCAGCAGAGAAGCTATCCTCATGTTTGGTGCAAAGAGCAATATTCATATGTTGTAATGCACTGCAATAGGGCAGCAAATAGATGGGTGGAGCATACCAACTGTGACAGCTATTCGCTTAATCAAGAAATATACATTTAGAAATTTGGTAAAGTAACCATCTGATTATGAAGCCTGCACCCGTCAGACCTAGTCATTATCGCTTATGTTCTCATTGTTTTTTTATTTTTTTATTCAGTATTTACATGTTAATAGAAGGCTTTGATCTCTGGCCAGGTAGAGAGAAGAATTGCAAGTACAAGAAGACGATGAAGGGGATGGCACATGACAAAGCTACGACCTTGACGGTCAAAATAGGTATACTCAGCTTAGTAGAGTCGGGAAGTATCAGTACCTTAATAGGATTTCAGATATTATGTAAAATACCCGTCACAGCATACCATGGGAGGGGGACATAATGTGTCTAATTTTGTAGTAATGCATGTATGCCTGTATGTATGTATCTCACACTCAGAGATTTATCCAACATTATAATTACCCATCAACAGGAATTTCGGATAATGTGGTAGAGCTTCCATCTCTCATTTCAGGAAAACAGGAGGGGATTTGATGTTGAATTCCTGTCATAAAAACCAGTGCTGGAGAAACTTCAAAGCGGTTTGTTCTTGCTTGATGATGAATTACTAAATACTGCATCAGAAAAATTGTGGATGGAGCATGACAAATGATAGGGCACTGAAACTGAACTCACAGATGCTTGGACTATCCTTTTAAATGACCATTGTATTTCCTGCACCGAGTGTAGCAGGAACAATGCATGTGCATTTAAAACAGTGGATAGCTACACCGTTTGATCACTTTAGGGGCTCTGATCCACCCAAGCAGTGTTTCATCAGTTGAAAGGTCTAGATTGATGAATCAGTTTGCCAACTTGACTGGATTATGGCGTTCATTGAGTACAGTGAATCTCAGTCCTATTTAGATTGCTTGTTTCCTCTAATGCTGTCATTGATTTCAAAGAAAATTGAGAAAAACAAAGGGAACCCTTTTTTTTTGTGGTTTCAGAGGAATGCAATTTGTTAAGCATTAGGATCATTAGGTTGGTCCAAATAAGGGAAATTAGTCTGTCCGAGAGTTGCTTAGCCACTTAGACGGCCTGGATCAATAAGATTGCAAATCAAATGTACAACGAATGAGCAGTAATATCCGGTTACTATACTGCATTCCCATGTTGAAATATAACCCAAACCCTTCAGGCAAGGACTAGTTAGTCCCTTTGGGTGCCTGCTCCACCCGACGCAAGGAGTGGGAGTTGAACGCATGACCACAGGGAGTCGTGCAAACCTGGTACGATAGCCAAATGTGTCAAACCCTGGTGGGTGAAAGTGTCCCATTGCTTCACGCGTTTATGCAATCCCCAGGAATTCAGCTCACGCTCAGCTAACTGAAACCAACTAGTGTTGGTAACTCCTTTGGGTAGCACTGCCCAAAATTGCAATTGGGGAAATGCTATGCTAGCCCCAATTCATGGACCCTAAGGGGAAAGCGTCCAAAGTGTTTCTATTATCCTTATAAGATGGTGATTAATTGTTGACACAATTGATGCTAGAAGTCCTCTTACACCTGATGGCATGTTTAATGTTACTAGTATTTATCGGGATGATGCTCTTTATCCCGTGCTTTTTACATGTGCCTCACTGAGTTTTACCCACATATCAATGGATGAACTTGATCGGACAGCACCCACCATGAATTGTCGTCTCATTAAGATCCATAGATGTTTCCCTCAACTGTGCAACCATCTGATCACTATACTATGCCCATTCAAGCTTAGCCACGCATGACAGAACAAATCATCGGGCCAAATGGGCATCACGGAACAAATCATGGGGCCAAATGGGCATCGGACAGTCAAGGTGGTAAGATGCATCTACATTCAAATTTCTAATTTAAACACACTTTGAATTCTTGAGATGTAAATCAATCAGAAGCAAATGCAGAAACATCAAATAATCTGATAATGTTAATATGCGAAGCCTATACTCCACAATCCACATAGTTCAAATAAATTAACTAACCATAGGAGCAGAGAGTTGAAATCTGAACAATATCCTCAAAGGAAATACTTGGTTATTAAAAGTCACAAAACCAGCTCCATCTAGTATGGCCTGTACCTCCAATCCATTCTTGAAGGTCTTCCACCACCACCACCAGCACCATAACCCCACTGCAAAAGGTAAGAACACAATATGATGGCACACAAACTAATCCCTGAAATTCCCATAATATATTTTCACATGGAATAAAATGGCTGAAATAAGACTAAGAAGAGGGAAAAAAAGGTATGGATTCAGCTTCTGGGTTTTGAGTTAGGTGTTTCTACTTTTACGAGTCTATAACTAACATGATTGCATTTGCAGCTCCAGGTCAAAGTTGCATGCCTACAATTAAAGGAATCAAAATCAAGAAATCAAATGCAATATCAGCCAAACAAACTATAAAACCTTAATTTATTTTTTTTTAAAATCAAGTCCATTACGATAAGTCTACAAGAAACTTGTCCCCATATATCATCTATGGCTTTTTGCTACACACACTGACATGATTCAAGACAAGAATGTCTAAAGAGGGGTGTTGGAAGAATATATTACAAAAGGAACAAAAAGTCATAAAGCCAGATGTATACATACAAGATCTTTTTCCCAACCCAATATTGCACAAAAATTTGTCAGAATTGAAAGTTGTCAAACTGCAACACTAAACAAAATGGTTTTCATGGAAACAATGTTTAAGAGTATAAACATTTCGCAGAAGAGTAACAAAGATAATAAAGGGTCTGACCAAAAATGAGAGTTTCAAGAAAGGGAAAACAGAGAAAAAAAAAAATTTGCCTAAGAATAGGATCTGTTTCCCAACCCAAATTGTGCAAGAAATTGTCAGAATTAAAAGTTGTCAAACTGCAACGCTAAACAAAGTGGTTTTCATGGAAACAATGTTTAAGAGTATAAACATTTTGCAGAAGAGTAACAAAGATAATAAACGGCCTGACCAAAAATGAGAGTTTCAAGAAAGGGAAAACAGAGAAAAAAATATATTTGCCCAAGAATAGGATCTGTTTCCCAACCCAAATTGCGCAAGAAATTGTCAGAATTAAAAGTTGTCAAACTGCAACGCTAAACAAAATGGTTTCCACGATAACAATGTTTAAAATTAAATATTTCACAGAAGAGAAACAAAGAACATAAATGGTCTGACCAGAAATGGGTGTTTCAAGAAAGGGAAAACAGACAGAATAGAAAGAGAAAAAAGAAATATTTACCTAAATATATAGTGTTTATGAATAGAGAGTTTTTTTTTTTGCATTATAGCAGTTAAAAAGACCATGAATGACATAAATACTGTCTTCTCGCCAATCCTTTCAGTAATATCTACAGGCTATCAGATGAGAGATGCAAATTTCTATTCTGCTTATGCAGCTGAGGTCATAGCTAATTTTATATACTTACATCATCAAAATCCAGGCTCCCGTACATCCTGCCATAGGTACGCATAGGACCACCATAACCCCCATATGGTTCAGCACTCTCTATGTAGCTTCCACTTGTACCAGCATCATCAAGCGGTGCAGCTGAATCAATGGCAACCTGCATAGCAAGTTGATCAGAGATGATGGACCAAATAATGGTAAACATCATGGAAAAGACAACTTTAGATTGTGAAGGGAAGCTAGATATGTGATAACAACAAAGAGAAAACCTGAAGAGATGGCATTCAATAAAAGTGTCGTGCTATTCAAAGTCGTTCAATTCCTTACAGCAATCTTTAAGCATTGTTTTCCTGATTTTAAGTTCACTAAATCCCAGAAGGATTATGAGTGCAAGGATGCAGCTGTGATGTATCAGACCAAGCAGACATACTCAACTGGCATCATCAGGAGTGAAGTTTCTACGTTAGCTAGGTCATTCGACACATACCAATCAGTTTTTTTTTATTGGTACCAATCACTTGTATCAACTATTGGAACAAAAGCTTACTGTGATGTATTTACCACGACAGTTAGCTATAAGTAAACTGTAGAAGATCTTGAACACTAAACAGAAACAGATTTAAAAATCCACAGGACATTGTATCAAAAAGAGTCCTCTAGGATATTTGCTTCTGTCAATCCTTAGCCAGCAATATATCTGCTGCCTAGCAACCCTTAGCCTCCCTCTTGTAACAAGGCCAAGTAAAAGAATTAGAAAATTATGAAGATTGAATTCCCGGCACGTTACAAGTATGAAGGCCGGAAACTAGCCACTAAAAAATAGCTGCAAGGAATTGAGTTTGATGTATGTCAGTCCAGATGTTAAATTTGGTCTATAAGCTTCTGGAGGCTGTGAAATGCAAGGGTCAACCATAGTCTGTCGAATTCAAGTTTGAAGGTTTAAAGCATTGTAGTAATTCCATGCTATAAGCTGGTCAACACTGGTGCTCCCCAAAGCACAAGAATCTACAAAGTTTAATTCTAATATAAAAAAGAGATGTATATATTCCATTAGAGCAGGCCCTCGCGATGCAGGATCCAAAAGAAATCCTATGACTCAAATCTTAATTACCTGTCATAGTAACAATCGTCAAGAGAAATTGCTATGACAACCTCAACTTATTGCTACAATTATAAATGAGAAGCAACACTACTCAAGACACAGTCTCTCACCTAGAAAATTTATCCAAAATCCTTCTCATTATCATCTTCCTCATGTGTAAGGATTTCAAGGTTACTCTCTTTTGTGTTCACAAGCAAAGGTTAAACAACAAAAACTCATCAAAGTAAGTGAAAGGAAGCATTCTCTCCATATAAGTAACCCATTTGCCCCAAACTTCCGTTTTCATTATCATCTTCCTCATGAGTAAGGGTTTCAAGGTTACTCTCTTTTGTGTTCACAAGCAAAGGTTAAACAACAAAAACTCATCAAAGTAAGTGAAAGGAAGCATTCTCTCTATATAAGTAACCCATTTGCCCCAAACTTCCGCTTTTTCCCCTCAGCTTCCTCTCTTATCTTCTCAGACATTTTCAAATTTTACTAAACAAGGAAAAAGAACAGAAAAACTCCAATGCCTGCTTTACAGGTCTCACTTTCATTGCTTAAGATTTGTGATGCCTTCTATGATGTAAGATCTGAGTGTTTCATTCTCAGCAGTATAAGAATCTATTCAATCATAAATAGATGCAAAAAAGTTTAATTACATTAGGATACAGATTCAATAGTTTTATGTAATTACAAGATTCCGAGCACCATGAGCACAAGCAATCAGAAATAGTACGCTGTATATGACTCAATGCAAAAGAAGAGTCCTCAAAAGCTAATTTTGTTTCTCCCCTTCCACACCACCCAACAAATAGCACCTAGAAGTAGTCTCCAAATTATGGCTCTAGCATTCTACATATCCTTTACGAGCCAACACTCCTAAGCGTCCTTTCCCCAAACCAGCGATCCTCCCAAAATCTCATATCCTCACTCGAGCCAATGGCAAAGGATAAATGTTTGTTGAACTCACCAAAACCTCTAACAATGGCTTTCCACAATCCAACCACATACAACATTTGACCTCTTTTGGTCCCCAAACTGAGTGATAATCGTATTTGTGAATGATCACCTTTCACCACTAGCTCTCTCTTCTCCCTGAATCTCCATAGCCACTTCCCTAGAAGAACTTGATTTACCACCACTAGCATTCACTCCTAATTCACCCTCTCATTGGATGACAAACCTCCTTCCAACTCACCATCACCAAATTTGATTTATATGTCCTTTCTAAAAACCTGAAAGGTAATGAACTCTCCAATATGAGTGTTTGAAACTTGAAAACTATAATAGAAGTGAACAGGCCAGGGCAGAACTTGGTGAAAGGAGCATCTTATGTACGGACTTTGGTTACCCCCAAATTTTAATGGATCAAATAGAATGGGTACCGTCTCAAGATACCATCATGGAGTGGAAATGATTTCTAAGGAAAATTGATGGGTTTGTCAAATTGTAATGAACCTACATGTTCAGCTTATCAAACACATGGCACATCAATTTGATAAAAGGGGTTTTTCCCTGATTACCCCTCAAGTTTGGGGTTGGTCCCCAAATACCCAAGTTTAAAAAACTCTTCCGTGAATACCCTCACACACATGTGAAGGAGTTCACACATGCGAACGTTTTCCATTTTGACTATTTTATCCAAACCATTTGGAGGAAAGACATTTGTGTCCCCTCCATTCCTTATCAACCATGGAGAGCTCCCTTCGTTCCTTATAAAAAAAAATGGAGCCCCTTTGGTGATCAAGAAGAGTCCCTCAACCTTTTATTACCTACTGTTTCAATTGAGATTTCCACAAGAGAGCTTCGTTCCGCTAACAAAAATCATTTCCACAATCGGAGAGAACGCCATTAACCAAAGAGACACCCATTTTTTGGGCTTCTTGTGCTTTCTTAAATTTGAATTAGTTTAAGCTAAAGAAAAAAAAGTATAATCATTGCATTTTTTATTTTAAACCTTCAATTCCATGTTAGATAGTTTCAAATGTGTTTTATTTTCATTTTTTATGGTTTACAGTATGCAGTCAATACACAACAAATCGGGTCGATACTTCATATCAATATTGGTAGTGTTCCAAGGTTAAGACGATAAGTATCGAAACGGGTATCTGAAACGTGTATCAATTGGTATCAATACATGGTGTATCAATATGTATCGATATGTATCAATATGGGTATTGAGGAGGTCGAGTATCGACCACGTGTATCAACCGGTATCGAAATACATTTTGTCAAAACCACAATTCTAATAAGCTGTCAAACTGTCCACAACAGCTATAAAAAATGTCACAATCCTTATGGAATACAAGGAACATTTAATCTTGTAATTCAATACCTGTTGCCCGCAAATCTCGTGAGCCCTTCGAGATACACGATCCGCCACACCATCTTCAGCAAAGGTTACAAAACCAAAACCCCTATGGCCAGTTCTCTTAGGGTCCTGCACTCAATGAGAAATCATGTTTCAGTTGGTAACCTAAACACCACTCATCAGTTGCAAGGTGAAATCTCTTACTTTTGGAACATAAACATCTAAAATCCTGCCAAATCTGCCAAAATACTGGCGAAGATCTTCAGAGCTTGCCTCCTGAGGAAGCCTTCCAACAAAAATCTTTTTTCCCATTCCTCGAATTGGTTCCCCTCCTACACGATCGACAATATTAACAAATTAACCGCATGTTTAAATAGTATACCAGAATATTGCATGAGTACAAATTTGTAAAGAAACTTACCTCCATATCCTGAGCCTGGATGGTCATATAATGTGGGCGCACCTAGTGCAGCATATCTAGTTGCTGCTGTAATATAAGCATTGTATGCACCATATCCACCCTGTGTCACTCTGCTTATTGGCTTGAAGTCATCATCCTGGCAATAGAATGTCACATAGCTGAATAGAAATCTCAATTAAACAAACTAAAAATATGTGACTAAAATACAGGTAGTCTTTGAGATACTCATCGGCCCACTAGAAGTGTTGAAAACAAAAGCTACAACATATAATATAATCAATCTTGATGGATTTGGTATATATTTATTAATAGAAAGGGGGTTGCAGATAGCAGGTAAATAAGTTCTTGGTCAAGAGAATATTTACCTTTGGTGTTGCCCGGTCAACAACTATAGCAGAACCTCCCAGTTCATGAGTCTCAGCCATCAAGTTATCCACGGAATCTGTGAAAGAAAAGCAGATACTTCCAATTGAGAAGCAGCCAAAGTAACTCTATAACAGCTAATCTACAACTCATATCATTTGCATAATGTCGCAAAGTGGAAAAATAAAAACTACACATTGTTAATATTGAGGATACCAACCACCATAGTTACCAAGTACGGGTATAATACAGCAATGATCCGTTCAGGAAGTACAGATGTTATTCAGCAAAAACACGCCAAAAGTATGGAAAAATTAAAAAAATAATTATAAATAAATAAAAATCATGATATTAACTAATAACAATCATTTGATGCAGAATATGTGTTTAACACGGTAAAAGAACCACAAAAATACGCGTTTAATACCTAATTTGCGTATTAAACGACAATACGGGTATAACACGTAACACGGTAACAATATGGAGTTTTAAACGACGACCCCCCCTAAAAGTATTATACAGGTGTTTGGTAACTATGCCAACCACCACGTAAAATATAGAGCATTGATCTAGTACTGGGCCCCACATGGTACTTCGAATCTTCAGTGATGTTTGGATCGGATTTTATTAGCCAAAATCAATTGTGATAAGAATTGATTGTAATTGTCAAATGATCACTTTTACAAATAAATAGTGTTCGGGGAATATGAAGTAAACTCAACTTTGTATTCCCCGAACACTATTATTTGTAAAAATGATTATTTGACAATTAATTTCTACACAATCAACTCTTATCAAAATTGATTTTGGCTAATAAAATCCGATCCAAACGCCCCATTAGACACTAAAGGGTGAAATTGGTTGGGAGGGATCTCATGCAAGCAATCAGAATACATTTGTATCTCATCCCACTTCTGCACAGTACGGGCCAAAAGGCCCAAAACCAAATTTGAAGAGAGGCACAAGGAAGAACGCATCTCTAATCATACATATCTGGATCCATCATTTTAAATTTGTTCCAAGACACATCTGAAGAATACTAACAAGCTCCCAACCAAACTAAACTACAGTTGTTTACAGTCAGTGATATAGAAGGCTAATGACTTGGCCTAGACCATTTGGCATCCAGTACCCTTCATATGGTCAGATTCTTTGTAAGCTGTCTTGTAAAAATACAAAGCATAATCTGTACCAGATATATAGAAGTCAAAATGCATATGCCCTTTTGTTCAGATATCATTCCGTACCCCTACTCTTTTGTTTCCAGTTTTATGCACCTTAGGATTTAGGGATGTCAACGGGCCGTGCTTGGGCCAGAGTTTTTGTGATTTTTGAATAGGCCCGAGCCCGAGCCCTTTACAAGAGGGTTTTGAGGCCCAAATTTGGCCCGTTGACAACCCTATTAATCTTCTCTGTAATAAGATTTACACCCAGGGTTTAAATGTTCAGTGTCGGTGTAAACTTTGGTCACTACAGAAACAAAACTGTTTCATGGAAGCGTATGAAAAGACTGTAAAAAAAAATAGAAATGTATGAAACATTAGGTGTTAATAATCTAAGATGATACTTTCAGAAATGACATAAATACACACATTCTTTATATGACAAAGAAAATGCATATATAGTAGTAAATATGAAATTCATGTCAAGTAACATGCGTGGTCATGTCTGAAATCATAATTTTAAAGTACATATAAATAACTACTTTATAAAATAATACATCCCCCAAAAGAAGATATTATAACATAATACCCCTTAATTATCGAGTCGTGACTTGTAACCACATTGAGTTCCAATTTAGATCAAAGTTACCATCTCTATTTCTACCAGGAGTCTGACGAAGCTCCTGCTCTAGGTAGTGGCAATACTACACCCAAAACTTATGGTTCAAGGTTTTATACTTCCGTTCGAACCAATATTTAGTCACCTAGAAAGTAAAAATTTCATGGAAATGTATGAAAATCTGAATATTTGTAAGAATTTAGAAACCATGAAAACATTGTGGTATCCTAAAAAGGTGCGACAATATTTAGGAAATGATGAAAAAAAGTATCAATACATATGCAAACCTCATTGTATACCAAAAATCAAACTTGAAACCAAGGGTGTCAATGGGTTAGGTGGCCTGCCCTAGGCCTGGTCGGATTAAGTAGTTGGGATGCTTGGGCTTAGACTTTTTAGCCTTTTAGGGGGCCCCAAGCCTGTTTGACTATACTTCTAATCAACTGGCTTAGTCCAGCCCGATTAATAATAGGGTCAGGCTTGAGACTACCTTCAAAGTCCATTTAATAATAGGGCCGCAACCGGCATGGCCCAGTCCGTTGGCACTACTACATGTAAACATAAGTTCATGTTGTGCATACCTAAAAACTTTAAGTCAAAAGTTACACAACAAATGATCTATGTCAATGTCACAAAGTAATACTTCTCAAAAAGAATATAATATGAACATATCACATGAATCATACGACATATTACGATGTGGCCGAAATATAATTTTCCAATCTAGAATTCCTTTTAAAATGCATAAAAAGGTATACATGCATGAGTTAATTTTAAGGTTCTCTTTGTTTTTTTTTTTTAAATCCCTCAATTTCAATTGAAAATAATATTTTATACCAATAATAAAATAAATATTTTTTATATTTTTAATTAAAATAGTAATTAAATAATGAACTTTCAATAAATAAAGAAAACTGATTTCCATTTCAAAACTGTGATTTTCCATCAGATGTCGAGAAACAAAATCTTAATATTGATTAGGAGTTGGGACTTATAAAATAAAAGTTTAGGGAACTCAGATTTACCATTTTCAAATAGGTAACTTGGGTAACAATTAACAAGAAAATTTCTAGACAAAATTTCATGTGAAACTAATTTCCAGCACACTATGCAGTTTTTGGAAACCACAAAGATAGCACCATTGCTAGGGCTTTAGTCACTTGCAATTCTAGTTATATTCAATTTGTTTTGTTTTCTATTAATTGAGAAGAAAAAAATGAAATAATAAAGCCAAGCTAAACAAAACAAATCAGCACCAAAGGAAAGCCCAATAGCTAAAAGATTTTAAACTTCAAGTAAGTTTGTGAAATTTTGATACTTCGAAGATCCCAAAGTTTTCAATGTATTGCAAAAAATTTCATAATATTTAGCAATTTATCAAGAAAATTTCGAACATCTCACATTACAAATTTTACAAAACTTGATGGAATGCCAACATTTCAAATAAAGCTTGTGGTTTTTTGCCCCATTTTCACAGATGCTTTTCAAATTCCGGTAAGGATGTTGCTTAGTTGATTAACTAATGGGTAAATTTTTTTAGTCGGCAACTAATTAGTGGATGATGTATGGTACTCATTTCCCTACACCCTGAGGAAGTTGGCGCCTCGCAACATTGCACAAAATGCATCTTCCACGAAATTCAAGAGCATTTTGAGTACCTTTACCCTCATCCACAAGAAGCAGCGGAACTAACTCGATTATAATATGAAGCTAAGGATCAGGCACTTGTTAAACAAGAGTGGGAATGTGATTGAGCTTATGATTCTTTGGACCTTGATGCAGGTGCATTAGAAGGAACATCCAATGGACCTCTTTTAGCCCGACTAGGACGATTTAAGAGAAGCCTCTTATGCTGTGTCCTCTATATCCCAACCCCTCCCCCTACTCGAACTCCCTACCTCACGTTGTGAACCACTAGTATTGTATGGAACAAAACATTAAAAAAAAGCCCAAAAAAGGTATCATAGCGTGGAATCCGAGAATACCCACAAAAGTGACTTTCTTCCTTTGGACCATAGCACTAAATAAGATCCTAACTATTGAGCACATGCAGCATAGAGGCTGGAGTTTGGCCAATAGATGCTTTTTATGTCACCTAGCGGAAGAAACGACGGACCATCTTCTCCTTCATTGACCTGTGGCGCAAGAGGTGTGGAGTTTTTTCCTATATTGTATGGGGGTTGAATGGGTTTTCCCTTCATCCCTCATCAACTTCTTCTCGTGCTGGTCGGTGGAGATAGGGGTTGATGCCTGGAAGACAGTTTGGGGGGTGTTACCTGGGGATATTTTATGGATGTTGTGGAAGAGAGAAATCACAGAGTTTTTGATGAAATCTCTTCGCCTGTTCCTCGGATATGCAAGCGGATCAGGTTGGCAGTCTTGGAATGGGCAGGGCTTTTTTGTGCGAGGAAGGAATTGCAGGAGGTTTTGTATTAGTTTGGTTTCTCCTTTGGGGTTGAGGTATTATATTTTCTTTGAGTTTCCTTGGCCTTGAGTTTATATGCTTGTAAGCTCATTTGGCCGGGGTTCCTATTTTGTTTCCTCCTTTCTAGTTTAATGAAATGCTTTATTGATAAAAAAAAAAAAAAAAAAAGTATCGGTTCATATCAGGCGTATCGAACCAATACGCCTGATACAAACCGATATGGTTCGATACCCTAAAAATTAATAGTATAATGTATCGCCGTATCGGATACCCCAAAAACCGCTACGTATCGGGCTGATACTCCCAATGCATATCGATATTTAACACCATGGATGGGAGTGGTGGTGGAGTTTGGAGAGGACTACTGCTAGCATTATGTTTGAGAGTATATAGCAATAGTCATGTACCATCATCTCATGAGTTGGACCCAATATTGTACCTACGTGGAGTACTAGTTCTACCACCCTTATAGTCAATAAACCATATACTGAACGTATATGTATTTATTTTTTAAGTGTATTGAATATATTAAACTGGTTGTGTATATTCATGCATAAAATATTATAAACCATTGCTAAAGTGTCTTTCCTCCGTTTCGAAATCATCTTTTATATTTTGCATTTTTGATGTCTAGGTGTATATATTTCGCTTTTTTTTATCGCTAAGTGTGCATTTATGTTTAATTTAGAATTTCCTGAAATTTCAACATAATATTTCATGTTTTTTATATTTTCCCAAATTTGAAATATTTGCGAAGTTTGGCAACAAAAAGTTTCAAACTTCTTGCAAATATTTGCGAAATTTCTGGTGAAATTAAAATTTAAAACCTTGGTAGCCATTACACGTTGGATACCGAAGGATTAACATCAATTTTTTCCACTATAAAAGGGTTTGTAAAAACCCTTAAAATCAAAGTTTAACTCCATTCTCTCCACCCTTCTCTTTCTAATCCCTAAATACCCATTCTTGACTTTTGTTGACAATAAAAATTTTAAAGATCAAATCTTCAAATCGGAGTTTCAAGCTTCAAGAACTTGAAAAACCCCAACTTGTGTTTTTGAATTAGGTAATTTTTTATTTTTCTTTCTTATTAAATCTTGCATCTTAATATACATTTGATGCATTAGTTTGCATATTCATGGATTTTGAATTTCATTCGAAAAAAATGAAGATGTGTTGATTTGGGCTTTTAGGGACACTTTTTCACATTTTTAAACAAAATTTTATTTTGACTTTTTTTTCTAAAAAAAAGTCAAATATGTGTTTGCCTAGTAGAGTGTTTATGTTTTGTTTTGATGCATTCTGTCTTATTTTTCTTTTTTTAAAAGTCAAATTTTTACTTGTTAATATTATTTATATATGTACTTTTTTTTTATATAGGTAAACAACAATTTCATTAAAAACCATAAAGGGAACAAAGATTCAAAAAGGGTGAACCAGAAAGAGCAAAGAAATGACTACAAGGGAGTGGGAAATAGATTACAAACACATGAACTATAAGCTATATATGTACTTGTGCTTATTACTTATTAGAGTTGGTTATTGTCATTTGTTTGTTTGATTAGGTATTTTATCAATAAAGTTGGTGTGTTTACACTTTAACGTTTAACATTTATATTCATTTTTGTAAAAGTTTTATTGTTTGGATTTTTTCAATTTTTAATAAAATTTTTTCAAATATTGTGTTTGCAATACAATTTGATACAGCCATTGTGTAATGGTTTCGGCAGACTGTGTTACATAATCCTTGGTGAGAATGCTATAAGGTTGGGACACCCCAAATTTGGATGATCTCCCATGATTCAGCTAGCTAGCTAGTGACCTGAATCCCATTGTTCAGGGGGAAAAATAGAGTCCAGGTTGTCTTAGCTCCAACTGAGTATGAACGTAATTCAACCCATACATGTAAAAATAAAATAAAATGTGTCAAAAAAAATATAAAAATTGTAATTCCAACTTAGGTCATAAATGAACCTATAATTGTAAGATGTGGATGAAGGCATCTCTCCTCTTCTCCTCCCCCTCCCACACTTACCCTCTTGTCGTCTCCCTCCCTCCTTCCATCCTTATCTCACCTCCACTTACTTCCCCTTCTTTTGCCTCCACTCACTCCATTTGTTCATGAAGCCTCTTAAGTAACTTCATCAGAAGATAAGGAACGTGTAATTGGAAAAGTGAAGTGCCACTACGTGCAGGACAATAACAAGGGGTCTCTATGAAAATATAATGTGGTCTAACCTGCACTTGCAAAAGTGATAAACCCGATTCCTCGATGTCCTTTTGAGCCTTGATCCTGCAAAGTATGGAAAACAACTATATGAAAGTCTATTCCATCTCAATAACATGTTTCTCGGTAATAACAATTGACCACAATCACCTGTTGAGATGCGAACACACACCAATCAATTTTTTGATCATTAATCAAAGATTATATTAAATCTAAAGCACCAAGCAAAGCATTACAACAGGAAGGAAATACAAGCAAAGTAAATCCAAAAGAGAATGTAAGGAAAAGAAAAGCATATAATTGGGGGGGGGGGGGGGGGGGGGGGGGGTGCACTGAAGAAGACAGAACCCTCAAAAACCTCATCTCAACACCTCTCTCACATCCATAGTAACAAAGTTCGGTTACGGAATTATTCGGCCAAGGTTAAGTTTGGGAAAATATCGGCAAAATTCGGAATAAAGTTCTGGATGAGTACAGGAAATTAGAAAATAATAATTAATAATTATCAAACAAATAAGAATGTGATACTAATTAATCCATCTACCAATCTGGAATAATCCAGGATAAGTTCGGGAACAATTCGGGATTTATTCGGCAGTTCGCAAATTATTCATGAACAATTCTGCACTTTTGGAATAATTCGATGGTTCGGGAAAAGTTCGTCGTTTGATACTTTTACCCCTAAAAAACGAATTATTCGGGAATAATTCATGAATTTTGTTACTATCACATCCTCCCCATCCCGCTGAATAGAGCAACATTCAATGACAAACAAGCAGATACGAGAACATATATGGGAAGGTGAAGATGGAGAGTCCTCGAAAAAGAACTTAATAGTTCATCTATTTTTCAAGTTTCAAAACTACTATTATGGTTTATTCATGTATGAACTATGAAGTATCTTCTTGTTTAGTGAATAGACATTTAACTCTTAGCGCCACATGATCGATAAGAACTTGCAACTAATTATTCTCAGTTTTTGCTTGAATGATACAACTTGCAGGGGTAGCTTTGAGATGACAGGGCATTCTATTCTAGGGTGTTTAGTTGGGAGAATCTCAAAGGGCATACAGTAGTCTGACCATAACCACACAAGAGGCTGAGTGACCCACTAGTTGTATGGCATCTATTGTTGGCATGCTATACTGTCTGTAATTTCTTAGTTTTTGCATACATTGTTATTATATTATGTCCATTAAATCTAATACTCTTATGTCATATCTTCACTGACCATTGAGCACTGGTTATTTTTCTCAGCGAGTGACTGACAATAATGTTTGTGAATTCTTGAATATAATTAAAACGCATTAAAATTTTACATCTCAAAATATTATAATGACAAGAAACATTCTTGCATATGCATTTTCCCCATGTGACACAGTTTTGCACTGCATGTATGGGACATTTGACAAGTTTAATGGGATGCTAATTAGTCATGTGTATTTTCTTTACTATTATAATGGGAGAGGCTGGCGTAGATGATTTTTCTGAAATTCCCATATTACCCTTGTATAAAAACAAAATTTTGATTTAATGTTTTGCTTTAAAACCCAAACTACCCCTTGCCTTTGATTTTATTTCCAAACTACCCCTTGCTCATCTATCTATTTAGAATCATAGCCAATCACAATTGAACTCGGGGAGAGTTCAATCGCACCCGTGGGTTAACACGTGTCCCTTTTAACTCCTATTAACTGTGGTTAACTCCTTCCCCTCGCTCTCACATGCATCGCACATGCTACTAGCAAGTTCAATCGCACCCGCGGGTTAACACGTGTCCCTTTTAACTCCTATTAACTCTGGGTAACTCTTTCCCCTCGCTCTCACATGCATCGCACGTGCCACCTGCTAGTTTTTTTATAAAGACAAATATTAAGGCATGATATATTACCTATATGCTGCATTTATATCCGAAACATTGAAGACAAACTCTTCCAGGTTCCTTATAATAATTTTATAATAAATTTAAGACTTTTTTTCTTCAATTTTTCTTTTGTGATAAGAATTTTACAGAAACCTTGTTAATCAAAATATCAATTAATTTAGTTTCAATACCTTTAATCTTTGTATTTCAAATATATCACCAAATGAATTTTATTATAGCTACTATGTTCCTTACAAATAATTTTATAATTAATTTAGAGACTTTTGTCTTCATTTTTTACTTTTGTGTTAAAATTTTGAAAAGACAGAAACCATTTTAATTAAATAACAGAGAACCTTTTCTCCCTGTTGTCACCAAATGAATTTTATTATAGCTAATATGTTCCTTATAAATAATTTTATAATTAATTTATAGACTTTTGTCTTCATTTTTTTTCTTTTGTGTTAAAATTTTGAAAAGACAGAAACCATTTTAATCAAATAACAGAGTACCTTTTCTCCCTGTTGTCCAATATATCACCAAATGAATGTTAGTATAGCTACTCCCACTGTCTAAACACTTGATCTCCTGGGATCTATGCCCCAAAAAATTCATTTTCAGTCTCAAAAGTTAGAACTAAAACATGCCCAACCTCCAGGTCAACTCGATAGACGCAGATAAGAATTCCTGCTCTCACAAGGAAACTTATATGAACCTATTCCATTGAAATAGGAAAAGATTCTCACTTCATATACCATCAACAAGTTAATGCAGTAGTAATTACAGTAAATTCAGTCCTTAAGACTAAAGAGGGAAGATTTGATGTCAATATCCTTATTTATCCTTTGTGAGAAAAAATGAATGTAAATGGTTATCAACTGCACACGCAATATTTAAAGTTACTGATGATTTTGTCATGTACTACTCTTGCTCAACCTTCACAAGAGAGATGACTAATTAAACCTGTAGAAATGTAAAACCTCATCCCATGCAAAAGACATGTAAGCAACCGTGTAACATATCAAAAGGTATATATTAACTCACCTTTGGCATGTACAAATCTGTTATCTCGCCAAAGGCCTCAAAATAACTGCAAGCAAATTGTATACCGCTGTACTCATTTCTCTTCATGGCCCAAAAATATAGTCAAAGAGTACATAACATTGGAACTAAGCAAGGGAAACAATAATACCTTCGAAAATCCTCTTCTGTCACTGATTGTGGGATTCTAGCGACAAATATTCGGGTAACTTTCTTTGAGGGTGCTCTCATCTCTTCCTGACAAATATAAAAGGAAAAAAAAAAGGGAAAGACATAAATAGATTTATCAGTGGTACGGTAAAATGAGAGTTTCAACATGGTTAGACAATCCTAACTATATAGTTAAAGAAAACCTTGACATGAATGACAGTGAAATATGGAAAAATGAGATAAATTTATATTACACAACCTTTGGTGTTGCTATTTTTACTTCCAGCATTCTGTTGCCAAGAAAGTGCTCACTTGAAAGTGCATTCTGCAACAGCAAATCATATTATGGATGGAAAACTATCATACATAAATTATGAATATCGATTTGTACAAAACCTCATATAACATCTCAAACCTATGATTCTATGCATTCATGAGTGAATCAAATTCAATAACTTCGACCATGACAACAAAGAGAACATATAGACATACTAATGTTTTAAAAAAAAAAGCTATCACTGAAAAATTCTAAACAACAGTTATACGAGCAAACATCTAGAAGAGTAGAAATGATAGAATACTCTAAAGACTACAACTAACAGTTACCTTAGCATCCTCAGCTGATGCGAATGTTACATAGCCAAAACCACGAGATCGACCAGTGGATCGCTCCTAAACCAAGGAATAGGAATACAAATACTTTCAGCTAAGATATCCATAAAATAACTGATCACATGACCAATGAAAGAATGCAGTCCACAACTAGACGAAAACATGAAAAATACATCGGTAGCCAATGCCAAATTCTTATGAATAGAAAAAATTCAGGTTACATGTCAATAAGTTAGCAAGCGGCTAATTATATATCATATTGGATGCAATCTTTCAACTGTAAAAGTTATTCATACTTGAATAATGCTAGTTTAAGTAATTTGGAGCACGTTTATTGTTTTACACTTGGAAGGAATACCTTCTTCAGTGCTCAATAGTAAAGATAGAGGCAAGTAAAATATCAAAGACAAGATTAACAGCTAATACAAAATATGATAAAAAGTACAACAAACATCATGCAACGAAAAATACTATCAGGGGAATTTGAATGCAATATACATTAACAATGTAAATTGTAAGGATAAGGTTGACATGAGATATTTCTAAATTAATCAGGAGAGGAAAATACTTGGTCGAAACTAGCTTCGACAATTTGGTAAGCTATTTAAAATGTTCATCAAAAACTAAAAGTGATTTAAAAGTTCAACTTCTAGGGCATTAGCTACCTCACAGAAAATTGTTCCCTTCATCTTTTTGGTTATGCAATCTCCACAAAAAACTTCTACGATACTATACAAATTGCATTATAGTTTCCATGATTTTACATTCTTTGAGCCATTATTAGAACCCCACCATTTGTTTCCAGCAGCTACAATCTATAAAGACTCTTACTATAACGATGCAGTAGCTAACCAAACCACATTAATTTGCTCAAGATGACAAGTCTCGTGATAAAAGATCCAGTAGTATTATTTAAGGCAAGTTTGACCCCCCCAAAAAAGGGTGGATTTTACCCCTAAGAAAATGGTGAATTTGACCCCCCCCCCCCCCCCCAAAAAAAAGCATGTGGTCTGTTGAACATGTAGTTTAAAACAGCAGTAGGTGTAATTCAGAACAAAATTGAAACAGAAAGAGTGAAATTGTGGATTTGGAAGATATGGGTAGGCAAAGACACTAACCTTCATCACAATAACATCTTCCAATTTCCCAAATTTGCTCATGTAATCCCTCAACCCTTCAGTATCCACATCCCATGGGATGCCGAGAACCTATGAAACACAACAAATTTTTGCAAAGGGAAAGAAATTACAGCACAAAGACCTAAAAGACAGATGAAATCCCCCTCGAAATCTAAGCTAAGAAATTTCACGATTGAATCAAATGACAAAAACAAAGAAACTTTGCTCAATAAGAAAACATACCACAAGCTTGTTCTCCATGAGAATCGAGAATGCGAAACGAGATATGAAGAAAAGGAGTTATAGAGCAAGAAACCCTTTTTGCTGCAAAGAAAGACGACGAGACACTCTCAGTCTCTCTCTCCTCTCTCTTTCTCTATCTCTCTCACTCCTCTCTCTCTATCTCTCACACACACTGACTCGCTCCCTGCACAAAAGAACACCTCTTTCTCACACACACACATCAAATATCCAAAAGAACTCACCATTTTCGTTTTCGCGTATCAACTGACTGACGAAATGACTAGAAGAAACGAAAGAAGAAGAAGAAGAAGAAGAAGATTAGGGCTACGCGCTCACAGACCTTTGGAAATCACAGACACACTCGCTCGCTCGCTCCCTCTTTTCCCCTCCCTCCTGCCGCTCAGGCTCAGCTCCTCCTCTGCTCGCTTCGATCACATCCGCTTTTGGAATTGGGGCCCCTCTTCTCCTTTTTAAAGGCCCCAAATGCTCAATGGTAGAGTATCCTATTCGCAACCTGTTAGGTGTGGCTGTCAATGGGCCGGGCCTGCACTCGAGGCCCTGGCCCGGCCCAATGGCTACCTCCCAACCAAAGCAAAATCCAATAAATAAACAAATAAAATGTCCTAATATTTAGCCTAGGAAGCACGGATACGGATATGGGATACGGGTACAATTCGATACGGCATAACCTAAAAAAAATAGGATACGGGTATGGTCAAGATACATCTGTAATTTTTTTTAAAATAATAATAATACTATATTTTGTATTATAATTACAAAATAACCATTGGTTCAATTCTGTTTATGTATAAAAAAAATACCATGTCCATGCAAAAGCAAAAGAAATAGTGTCATCTCATCATCCACTAAGCAAAAAAGAAAGTCATCCTATCATCCACTAATAAGCAAAATATAAAGAAGACCATGTCCATGCAAAAACAAAAGAGATAGGGTCACACCCCCGGGTCTCCAAAAATACAAAAAAAATATATATATTCATGACCTATCCATATCGTATCGGAGTCATATCCTAATTAAAAAACATGTTTTTAATTAATAGGGTATATTTAAGCCATATCCCGTACGTATCCCATCGTATCGGAGGTGTATCCGTATCCGATATGTATTGGATATGGGTACGAAGGCCTATTTGAAGTATCTGTGCTTCCTAGTATTTAGAAGTTTTTTTTTTTTTTTGATAAACACAACTAGTAAGTACTAACCTAATATCTCAAACCAAAAAATAAAAATACTAACCTAATATCAACATTTTTTCTTCTTTTTTTGTTATGTGTTAGTATTAAACTGAGAGAGAAAGGTTGGCCCTGTGGACTTCCAAACATTTTTTCTTCTTTTGTTATGTGTTAGTATTAAACTGAGAGAGAAAGGTTGGCCCTGTGGACTTCCAAACTCTCACTGACGTAGTGACATATGTAGCTTGTTACCTACTTAACCGATTAAATCTATAAGTTTCTCTTTGGAAAAAAAAATATATATATTTTTACTTTTTTAAGATTAGCAATGACACCCATATGAGAGTTTGAAATAAATTTGAAATCTGAGACTAGTACTCTAAACTTTAATTGCATATGGATCTTCATAGTAGGTTGATTTCCCTCTCCCAAGCTTTTCTCTTTCTAGTACAGCCCCTCTCAACATTAAAACGTGGTGCGTTGTCCTCATTATGAGATTTTGGGTTCAGTTTGTTAAATTTTATTTCATTTTTTTAAATAATAATAATTTTTTTTTTTAATATGGTTTTAAGTATTTGTCATTGGTGTGTCTGTGAGGGTTGATACGGTGGATCTCATGATTAATTCAACCCATATGGGTTGTTGGATCCATGTGTAATTGAAACCCAAGAGTTGGTAATCAAAGTGTCGTGGGTGGACATGAGTTTTTGAGAGTTAGAGTCATGTGCATTTAATGACTTATACATTTAATACATTCAATGCCTTTATTATGGAAAATAGTTATAGTACAAAACCTAAGGTTGATCCTCATTGATCCACACCTCCACTCTTAAATTCTCATTACAAACTTAAGACTGATCATCATTGGTTCATGCCCTAATTTAAAATTCTCACCACAGTTAGTGAGTATTTAAGAGTGGGGGCTTGGACCAATGAGGATCAGTCTTAGGTTTGCAAAAGATCATACCTATCACTGCTCATTTATTATCCAAAACGTATGTCATTTAGAATTCTTGAGAATCAAGCACTTAATACATTTTAGAATAGTGATAGGCGTGTGATGAGTATTTAAGAAGGAGTATCCGCCAATGAGGTGGTATCTTGAGTTTGAAAAATGATTTCATGGGTACGTTAACTATTTCCCTACATTTTATACCTAAAACTTGTAACGTTTGGAATTCTTGAGTTGATCAATGCTTGTAACCCTTGATTTTTGAGCAACATATAGGGTTGACACCACACAATCTAAGTCGTGACTGCGGTATTTTCAAGACAGACCGAGACATTGTCTCATAGTTGATCAACCAAAGGAAGAATAGGTTCAGAGTTTGCAGATGTATAGAGCTATGATCCAGACCAACATAGCCAGCAACTGGATCATCACTAGATACTAGATACTAGGTTGGGTGTTGGGTCGGCAACTCAAGCATGTCCAAATTACTGGGATGTTTAGCCTGGCATATTTCATGCAACCAGACTATATCTAGATGTTGTTTAGTCATGACTTAAAAGTCCGGACAAGTTAGAATATTTTAAGGAAATAGTTAATGGACCATGGATTCTATTTGCAAACCTAAGGCATCCACCTATTAGTGGAAGCCCCCTCCCTTTCACCTCATGATGAGCTTATGCTCAAATACAAACAAACAAATTCTAGATTTGATAGAAAGATAAGTTTTATCACAAGTAGATTGAATTTTTTTTCCAATAGACTCGAAATTTCTAAAGAAAGTAGTCTGATTACAAAGTGTTTCAAAAGCTTGAAGAGTAAATTGAAAAATTTCACCGAGAGAAGATTGTTAGAGTGTAATACGTTTTGTATTCATAATCTTAGTGGTGTCATCGCCAAGAAGTTCTTGTAGGGATAAGAGAAAAGCTTGTCGAGCATTTAAGAGGGAGGGCATCCACTAATAGGTGAATGCCTTAGGTTTGCAAATGGAATCCATAGGTCCGCCTATCACTACTTAATATTTTATCTATCTGCAACTGAAAATTTTAATTTATGGGACTAGATAATTTAAATGGTTTTATTTATATTATTATTAAATGAGCATCTAAAGAGGTTAGGTAACACGGTCTTCTACCAAGCAGTGCAAGTTTGTAGGGATAGACCAGAGTGAATCCAAGTCAAGTTGAATCCCAAAACTAGTGTTGGCATATCCCCTGCACATGGGGAGGATTCGACTATCTTCAATAAAAGACTTTTAATTAAGCGACTCTTAGTTGGGTGATTCACAATATATCTATTTTTATAGTCATGGGCATGCAAGTGTCTTGTGATTATTCATTAATATGCATTCCTGACATACAACAAAGTTTTTGCAGGCATAATTTGGGTGCAAGAAAACATATAGTTGGAAGGAATTATTGGTGTTTAGGCAACAATACAATTCTATGTGTGTGTGAGTTGTGTAATGTACCTAGCTAAACCCAAAAACAAACAAAATGTAAAGGTGGGGTAGAGAAGGAAAGAGAAATAAGCGTGGGTTGTTGGGTTTTGTCTGCCCTCTTTTCTGAACCCCAATCCAAAAACACTGAAACTCTTTCCTAATTTCAGAGCAGAAATTCTACATTTCTCTCAAAGCCTTAATGATAAAATAAACTCTTTTATCATAATTAAAAAAAATGAAGTGCCCACAAGAATGTCTCAAACTTCCGAAGTCTCAAAATGGTAAAGCCACAAGTGCTACTACATCACCTGGTTACCTTGAGAATCGGTGCAAATCATAACTTTTTTTGTTTCAAAATTTTGCGTTTTAACTTGTTGAAAAGTTAGCAAAGCCACGTGGTGCAGCTGGTGCTACCACCTTGAGACTTTGAAAAAAAATTGAATCATGATATTGGGGCTAACACTGCTCTATAAAAGATTAGAGAGAAAGAGGATCTTGTTGTTGGATGGGTTTTACTCTGCATTATTACGAGAACACCTCTTCATCTTCTCTCATATCTTCCCCACACCCCATGTAAAATACATTATAAAAATTTCATATGTAAACAAATGCCCTCACTACCCCCTCCCCTCCTCCTTTGAGAATTGCAGTGCAGATGCAAAAGAAAGAAAAAAGTTGCAAGTATTACTCACTCACCCTAGAGAGTAAGTTCCCTATGAACAAAGGAGTTTACTTAGGCAGACTGTGAGGCAGTGATTAATTGTTGCCACTTGTTGTAACGTGAACCAATAGCATGCTGCCACACGGGCATTTCTATAAACAAAGTTGAGGCATACAAATGGCCTTACGTCATTGCCTTGCATGTGCAATGACCATTGCATCAAAATTGGGTATACATTTGTTCTTCAAAAAATGCTGAGCATACTTTCACAATCCCTACTCTCTCTGTTTTTATTAGATAATAAAAGCAAAACTTTGTGTGGGGCACACAAGTGAGCTGACACAAAATCAGCCCTTTTATTAATTTATCTATAAAAAGAGTGAGAGTAGGGAGAAAGGATGAGAGTAGGGATTGTGAAAGTATGCTTAACATTGTCTTTGCATCTCTTGCCACAACCATTATTGGCCCCATAAACAACAAGAGAAATGGTACCCCAGACTTTGACTTCCAACTCTCATTGAGAGCAACGACTAGTGATGCATCACTAGTTTTCCATACTAGCTCTATATCCCGGTTAAACTTATACCTTCCTCGTTTGAAAAGATTGTTTCTTTACTCTTAGGAATAGCAAGGACGTGTTGCTCCTACAATGAGCGTTTGGAAAAAAAAATATTAGTTATTTAAGACCGCCTAGCATGGGGGTTCATGGAATTCTATGAACCCGCAGTTGCCAATTTATGGTGGGATCAAGACAACAATACAAGGAAGATTCATTGGGTGAAATGGGAGACGATGTGCATCAACAAAGGTGATGGAGGAGGGGGATTCAGAGATCTGGTTTCTTTTAACATAACCCTCCTGGCCAAGTAAGGGTGGGATCTCCTGAAGAATCCGGATTCGATTTGGGGAAAAATAGCTAAGAGTATCTACTTCCCCAGGAGTTCATTTCTTATGGCTAAGATAGGAAGCAGACCATCATGGTCGTGGAGGAGCATCCTTGCGGGCAGGGAAGCCCTCAAATTAGGCCTTAGATGGAATCTTGGCAATGGGCAATCTATTAACCCTTGGGAAGATGCTTGGGTTCCCTTCATCCCGGGGTTTAAAGTTCAATCGCCCAACCCCATCCGTAGCTAATGGACCAAAGCTGCTGACTTTATTAATACCACAAGTGACGGTTGGCAGATAGACAGATTGCAACAAAACTTTAATCCGGAAGATATTAAGGCAATCTCAAAAATTCCCTTCAGCACATACAATGGGGAAGATGATATTATTTGGCATATGGAAAAGAATGGTCTGCTCTCAATTCGCTCGGCCTACCATAAGTTCAGGGAAGTTAATCTTACTAGGCGAGGAGGGGAGGCAAGCTCCTCTTTTGTCACCAAGACTGAAGACTGGAGATCCCTTTGGAAGCTTCCTATCCCCACAAAAATCGGTTGGTTCATTTGGCATTGCTTGAAAGAGGCAATCCCCACACGCGAAGCTCGCTTCAAGAGAAAGCTTCCAGTTGATCCTTGTTGCTCTCTATGTGATAACAAGGTTGAGACAATCAGCCACATCCTGTTTGAAAGCCAAGTTGCCCGGAGTGTTTGGTGGAACTCCTTATTATCTATCCGAACGGACCAAGGTACGGCTCGGTGCTTGAAGGAGTGCTGACACTAGTGGAATAGGCAAGATATGGAGAAGTCTAGGAAGTTGTCTTACCTTACGCATTGCTTCTCCATCATCTGGAGTCTTTGGAAAAGCAGTAATGAGTATCACTATAAGGGAGTCAACCCTAATCCGCATCACATTGATTAGCAGGCGGAAGGACTTGCTCAAGAGAGCATCCAGGCCCTACAGGTCGATGATCACATCCTCCCTCCAGCTGAAAATCTTAACATCAGTAGAAGGGGCCGATGGACTCCTCCTCCCAGGGCTGGTTTAGAATCACTTTAGATGGGGACTTCAATGGCCAATCGTAGAGAAGCGAGACAAGTGCGATAGCCCGGAGCTCTAATGGCACCATTATTCAGGGAATCACTCAAGCCATCCCCGGTGGTCTGCCTTAATAGCTGAAGCAACAGCTTTTAGAAATGCGATTGCGTTAGGAGTATCGCAAGGATGGAATCAAGTGGAATTCGGGATGGATGTTGCTATTCTGGTTAAACTTATTCAACAGTCGAGTATCAAAGAGCCCTCAGAAATAGCGGTCATTATGCGAGATATCAGACAAGAAATTCTCAAAATCCCTCATCATGTTTTCTATCATATACATAGGTCTGATAACTCATTTGCGCATAAGCTCGCTCAGCACAGTAAGGTTTTCTGCGAAAGTGATGATCACACCCCTCAAATGTTATCCCCATGGAATTGTAGGAGGATCCAGGCTTCAAGTATTCCTTCACCTGATCTTGTTCTTCATTAATATAATTCAATATCTTCCAACCAAAAAAAAAACTTTTTAGTGAGCGCATCCAGGTAGTTTGACTTTACTGGTGTTATTGAGTTTACCAAAAAAAATAAAAATCATTGAGACCATTGTGATGGCATTCTTGAAAATTAGAATACTAATCGTTTCAATAGAGTTTAATCATTAGGCTAATGCACCTTTTTCCCTCAGTTTCTCTACTATATTTTTTTTAAATTGTTTTCTAGTTTTAACAGATTTTACATACATCATTTAAGGATGGATAATGCACCACTTTTTTTTTTTTTATTGAATATAGTGTTCGTACAAAAACAAGTGTCTTTACCTCAATGAAAGATAATAACACATGTCTTCACCTTCAATAAAGTGAGTTTAAAGGAAGTAGAACTAGCATTACCCTACGATTTGCAAACCAAAACACTCAGCAACTCAGCATTGGGGAGGAAGAACCTTAGATATGATCTTCATATTTAGAATAGAAGCTCCTTGCTAGAATATGCAACATGCAAGGACCTATGCTTTATGGTAGAACCACTCCCTAAGACTAGACACAATGCAGGAGGACAAAGGCAATGCAGCTTCACTGCAACAATCCCATTACAAGTTTATGAGCACCATAGATGTAATTTCCTCTAAGGCTATGTTTGGTTTCACTTAAATGATTTTACTAGATTGCGCTGTCAATGATTTTATTAATAAAATGAGACTTTTCCCACTTATTTTTCTGTTATTTGTTTGCATCCTTGAAAATAAGTTGAAATTTTACTTTATTTTATCTTGTGTTTGTATTAAAGAAAAAAAAATCACATGCAAAATGAATTATTTTGTCATTCGAATAATCAAAGATAGATATTCTAATATTTTGGAAAATTTATTTGAAGATTAGTATTTTTATCATTTTAAAAATATATTTGAAATGGGGTATTTTGTTATTTTGAAAAATACATGCAGGCTTTGTCATTTAAGAAGGGTGAAGCTAGGGGCACACCACTATTTACTGATTGGACACCATTTATATTACTTACTAACTAGACACCATTAAAATATAACAAAGCACACCAAGAGTAAAAAAAAATACCTATAAATTTTCTACTTATACACCATTTTAAGGGAAATACGTATCCCTTTTTAACTCTCATTAATAGTGGTTAAGATTCACTCACCTCTAGAGTTCTTTCATATAACTTTGGTTTTAAGAAGAAAAAAAAAAGAAAAAAAATTAACCCTAAAAATATTAACCTTAGGTAGATTGAGCTTAACCATAGTTAAAGGGGCTATATAAGCTACCACATGTCAATTTTAACACCCATTAATTGTGGTTAAATTCACTCAACCTTAGGGTTCACCCATATAAATCACCACGTGTCCAATTTTATTGAAAGACTACCTTGGTAGCCCTGCAACCACCGTGAAACAACTGTTTCTAGGGATTATCAATATGAAAAATAAGCACAAATCATATAGAAAGAGACAACATATAGAAGGAGACTATAATGGATATAAAAGGAGAAGACATTAAGAAGATTACTTTTATAAAAGGAGAAGACTGTTTTTTAGGAGAGTTTTTAGTAAGGGTTTAGGGATTTGGGGTGTGGGTGCTCATAGAAATACAAACTTTAAAAAAAATGTAAGTATTTTTTTTTAAAAGTGTACAATTAGTAAATAATTGTGTGCTCGTAGCAGCACCCTTTAAGAAATATGTTGGGTTATTTTTATTATTTAGAAAACAATGTAATTAGAAGTATTTGTCATTTAGAAAATGTGACTTTTTTTTTTGGTACATCAAACACACGCACAACCCGCAAAAAGCCTTTAACCACACACACCCCTCGAAAAAGAGGGTGAGGTGGGACGACTTGAGGAGAAGGAAAATGTGACTTGATTTTTTTGTCATTTTAAAAAAATGTGAAGAGTAGTCACTTTTAGAATAATTCAAAGAGCCAATATTTATTAGAAAATGACATACAAATTTTGCATAAAATATTTTACTTCTAAAAGATTTTATGTACAAACAAACCTGCAAAAATAACATTTTCTGTGAATTTTATTTGATTTTCCTATTTTACATCAAAACAAAGAAGCCTAATGCCCCATTTATTTCGATGTAAAATAGGAAAAAACAAATTAATTGCATAGAAAATGTCAATTGTCTTAAAGAAAATAGGAAAATACTTAACGTACTCATGGTTTCCATTTTGTAACAAAATGACCGGTCCTCAATGGTCCACACCCCAATTTTTAAAAATCACCAACGGTGGTTAAGATTTATTCACCCATAGGGTTAAGCAACCCAACCTTCTTGACTTTAATTTATTTAAGCTTAACCAGGGTTAAAGGAGTGTTAAAAGAGACACAAGGACAAGGGTGTAAGATAAGAGGCTAATCACTACTCCAGAAAATATCATGAAAAATGACATTTTCCTTGGTTCATTTGTTTTCCCCTATTTTACATTGAAACAAATGGAGCATATGACACAAGTGCAGAAAATATGTGCTTCGTAATAAATCAACATGACAGGATGCAAGCAGCCACCACTAAGGCCTGGTCAGAAGGGTGAGCCAACAAACACAGGAGTATCAGACAGGGCAGGAATCAAAATGAGAAACAGTGATTTGCAATTAGGCTCTCTTCAAGTTATTATGGAAGGTAGTTTGAGGGTGGTAAATTATACTTGGATTGCGACCATAAAAGGTGGCATATGGAGCCATTTTAGGTCAACATTTTGCAAGGGTCCTAGGTCAGAAAGGTATCCATAGCTAGGGATATGGATCACTCATTGGAAGGATTGACAACTTGTGAAAGAGAATTTTAAGGCGAGGACAGGGTTATCAAAGTACTGGCATTCTCAAAAGATATCCAAAAGATATTGCATCTACCCTAAATTTTAGCATTAGTAAACCAGCTAAACAAGGTAATGCTACAAAGGAAATGACAATTTTTTTTTTGCAATATATGAGTACATAAGGGGACACATCTGAAGCTAGATGGAAGCTGCAGTTCAAGATGCTACATATTTGAGCAATAATTGCCAAGAACAAGCAAACTAGCAGAAGGTATGACTCCTACTAAACTAGAATGGAGAGGAACATGATTTGTGTTGCCGACCCCCAAAAAATCAATATGATGTCTATAAGCCAAAAAATACAGTAGTTATACCTATAATTTGATTGATTTATGAACTGCCAGCAGCCAGCTGTATCTCAGGCAGAGTTTCCATTAAGGTCCCCTGTTTGGTCACCATCCACAAGCTCATTTACATATAAGTGATGGAGGTCTTCATACATTTTCTTCCATTGCTGGACCATTTGCATAGATCTTTTGCAATCAAGTTTTAATCTCTCCATCTCCATCTCGGTAGCAGCAGAAGAACCCTGTTGCTAAGGATAAGGCAAAAAAAGAAAAAATTACTCCTAGGTTTCAGGTTTATGGTAGACGGCAGTATACCTTGGCAACAATACAAAAATAAATATAAAAAATCAATACTATTAGTTTTTCATCATAATTACAACTTCTACTACAGCAGCACCATCATATCAGAACAATTGGCACTCTGGCAACCATCGTGCACTTGGGCCATAAATTAATTCATACTTCTTCCAACTCCTCAACATACATAATGGATTTGAACACACACATATGTATTATATAATAGTTATAATAACTACTTACAAACATTAAAAATAATTTTTTTAATAATTTCCTTTTTCACTTCTCTTTCAGCATATGGAGAGTTGGTGTGTTGGTCTCTTGGACTAAGTCAGATTCTCTAAAATGTGCCAGGCATCCATGCTACGGCTTAGCCTGTCCACCAATTTGCATACATTTTCATAACTCGGTCTCATACGAGTTGACTTGGCTGAGTTTCGAGTTGACTCACCGAGTTTTTGTATAGTGCTACTATGCCCTTCCAAAGTACCAATGCTCAGTACAATTATTTGAATATGAGTTTAACAGCTTTGATATGGTCACTAGTAACTAAGCTACTTTTTGAACAACTAAAAAAATGGAATCACACCCCATCAGTCGAAACCACAAAAGTCTTAAAAGAATAAGGTACCTAATTAGTTTCCATGTTCTAGAGTCAAACAAAGTGAATAAATTCCTATGTTATGATTATATTCTATCTTTTTCCCTTAATGATCAATATATTACTTGCGAACAATGATCATGCCCTAACTTGATTATTGCGAATTTTTGTTACACAGTACAAGAAGGTATTCCATGTATTTTTTTTGGTTGAAATGGTATCATGTATCTAACACACACAGCCAGACCTAAGGTAGCCGCTAAGATGTCATAAGGGTAAGTCCAAGCAACCACTCCAATCTTAAGGGGGGTTGATGGCCCCTTATACACCCCTGAGAAGTCCACTTACATGTATAAAAAAGGCTATTTGATGTTTGGAAACATAATGCCAGCATATAATTATAATTCATATATGGTTTGGAAACACTGTACCAGCAAAATATTGGTGATAAGTAAAAAAAATAATCACAAGCGTGTGAAACAAAACAATAGGCATATAAAAAAAACCATGTAAAAAGAAAAAAAAAATCAACTTAAAAGAAATTATGTCCATAACAAATATTAACGCAAACAAGGATGACATCTACAGCAATGACATCATTCAGGATCATTAACATTAAGAAACAAAGAAGAACCTGAAGTTCTTTGATTTGATTCTCCATCACATGAAAACTGACGTATGGAGCATCCACTGGTTCACTGCAAGGAGCTTGAACAGCAATAACAGTCCTAGTTTCAAAATTCTCGGCTGAAGAATTCCCGTATTTATCCAGCGGAGGTGGTAAGAATGATGCATGCCTTCTAGACAATGAACCTTGTGCATTCACTAGTGTCCGAGAATTTAAGTATCGTCGAACAACAAGAACATTGTTCACAGGACCTGAGTAGCAAAGAAGAAAGTATATTCTACAAATTAAAGATAACATATTTGTAAACTTAAACAATCATTTATCACTTTAATCGCTATCAGGAAAATTTTACAAATAGAAGCAGCACAATCAAACTGCCCACAGTGTTTTAAAAAGCGTGTGAGGCTCAAGCCACTAGGTACAACTTCAGAGGCTCAAATGCCCTAAGGCTCACCACAATTTGTGGACTGCATGCCTCATGCCTTGAAGTTCACCTTATCCTTTTGTCTAAGGTGTGCATCTCATATATTAACCAAAAACAGTTTGCTCACCACAGAATTGAGACTTAGATATCATTTTTACTTATTCAAACTAACACTTTAATTATCTCATCTAACATATTTAGGAGGTTTTATACCTTTCAAGTCTCTATTTTATATTAAGAATCTTCTTAAGAGATGAAGGGATTTGGAGCCATTGGCCTACAATGTAGTTTCTCTTGACTTTGAATAAAGATATGCGACATGAATTGATGGGCCGGACATCATTTGTATTTCAAAATGCATATAAAAAAAAATGTAACTCTAAATTGCAGCATGTTCTTTCCTATTAAATTTTAATTTTTTCCTATGATGAATGTGTGTGTGTGTGTGTGTGTGCTCGCCTGTAATCTTTCGTTAATTTTCTGATTTTTTATTCTACAATACTTACTTTTCAATTTCTAATTAACTTCTATTTTTTTTTTAAATGAAGGAGCGTGAGGCTTAATCCTCATACCTTCATATTCAAAATCAAAGGAACAAATTGGGAATGACTCCAATTGAGTACATTGAATTATTTAAATGTTTCGTTTATTTATTGGGAACAAAGAATTATATAGCAAATAAAATAGAATTACATGGGGAGAAAAGAAGAACAAGAAAGAGAGAGAGAGAGCAAAAGACAAACAACACGGTGCCTTCTCCACAAAGGAAGACACCCCTCGAGTTATTTGAATGTTCATATTGATTATGTAGCATTTTATTTTACAAAATGGACAAGATGAAGTGAAACATTAAGAATGTTGAACAGCATTAACTCCACTAGGAACAGGGGGGGAGAAGCAAAAAGAAGCCACATATATAAGGGTTTTGAATTGATTTTTCCGTCTGCTTTGTTTCTTTAGGGGTGTCTATTGGAATCGCTATTGGAACAGAGTCATCGGCATCATTAGTGTTGGGTAGTGGCTTATTATTGATTCTTCCGTCTATGTAAGAGGAAAATCTCTTCTCGACCCAACTTTCAAAATCATATTGGCAATGCCCCATGATTCTCCTTCCGGAGCAGAGCCATCCCATCATACCCGCAATGATGCCTAAGATCGTAATCACGCCAAGAATGGCAATGACAGGACAAATTGATCCGTGTCCTGAGTGAGAGGTGTGAGCTTCCTGTGTTAGTAGTGGTTGTGGCTGCTGTGACATTAATGGCATTAACATTTCAGTAAAATTCAGGAAATCGACTGTCTCCTTTCTCCCCCAAACAATGCAGATATTATATCTGAAACTTTTGGAGTAATTGAAATTTTGCTTCTTGGTGTTAGTGTCAATATCCATGAGACATTTATGGGGAATAAAATTGTTTTCAGAAGTGCTGACACAGAATTAATAAAAGAAAGCCAGAGGCGAAATTTCTTCTGATGGGTATTCTTTTGGGCAAGTGAAAGTTGCAATTTTAATAAATTTAGCTCTTCCAAAACACAAATCTTTCTGGGTATTGTGGTTCTGAAACTTAGAAGAGTGATAATTGTAATATTGCAACAGAACCCTTATAAAAATATGTTTAAAGTTTCATCAAAACATGGGCAAATGGGAGATGAGATTTGTATGATTCTGGAAGTGGGGAAAAAGTGAAGAGGTTGTATTTAGTGCTGATTACCATAAAAACAATGAAATTTCTTGTTTTCTTTTATCCTCTTAAGCTTTTTAAACCGAGAGAGATAGAGAGGAGGGAAGCAAGATTAAATTAAACTGACTGTAAAAGAAATGAAAAGAAACAAATGAATTAATTGAGAGCCCTAGAGAGTAGAAAGACAAAAGAAAAAGGAGGAATGGGAGAATATTTGGTGACCAAAACCCTAGAAAAACCCTTTCAAATCACCAATGAACTTGTCCATAACCTTTTCTGGTACAGCAAGAAATGATGTAAAACAATGTCAACATTTTATATATATATATTAAACTGTTGGAACTTCATTCAAAAATCAGCACAGGGAAAACATTTAAAATGCTATGCAGTCTCCAAGTCTACTGTATATAGACGGGCAGTTTTGGGGAGGGTTCTCTTACAAAACTGTTTGACGTATATAAATTAGACTTTAAGTAGTGGAAACTGCTGTAACTTCATTCAGAAATCAACACAGGAAAAACATTTAAAATGCTATGCAGTCTCCAAGTCTAATGTATTGATGTCTGATAGACAGTTTTTCTTTTTTCTTTTTTGGGGGGGGGTCTCTTACAAAACCATTTGGCATATATATATATATATTACACTTATCTAAGTAGTGGAAAGTAGAACCATGCAATTAAGAATACCTAGCTATCAAAGATTAACCTAGGCATTAGTTTTCTTTATGCTTGGGTCACTAGGATATTAGAAACTAACTTCAGTTACACCTAAATTCATTATGGTAGTATATACCAAAACATTTTTTTATGAAGAGTCAAACCCTACATGAAAGGCAACCCTCTTTTGGATTCACTGGACAGATAGGACAGAACCAAACCAAGTTCATTCACACAGAAATATCATGTGTCAAAATAAGATTTTTACACCTAATTATATCATTTCTTACAGTTAAACCTCAAAAGGTTTAAAGTTCAAAACATAACAACCCTATTTATACTCTTATAGTTGAAGATCAAAAATGGTGCATCAGTGTATATAAGCATCAATTAGTTGAAACGTTACGAGATGCACAAAACCAACAGTATACAGAACTTATAACCAAAACCTCAGGAAAGCAAGCAATATTTCTGATAGTTTGGATGATACCTTTTGCATGTCTGAATATACGGACAATGTTATGGCTTTTAGTGTCCCAAACTCGAATAATGCCATCATCTGATCCAGACACCAATAAAATTCCATCCATGCTAAACGCTAAACAAGTAACAGCCTTACTGTTCCATGAAATCAGACTAAGAATTAGAAAAAGTTACAGGAAATTGGCTCAGTTTCAGTGATATTTGACAATCAGTGATATTTAACAATTAAAACACATCATTAGTCAAAGCTAAACTGAATAAAGGATATGTGATATCAACTTAAAATATGCATTAGTCTTCTGTCATATAAATTCCAATAAATTGCATACACAGTTACTTTAGGACTAAAAAAAGCCAAAAACTAATACTGCCCATTAAATATGAATAACATATTTGGTGACATCAAATAATTGTCTGCATGTTAACCCAGTTTCCCATACAGACACATTAATGTAAGTAACTTGTGCTTCCAGTAGAAACAAATGAAATCAGTGCACAGATGAATAGACTATGAGGTTGAATCTCTACATAGTCAGGTTCATGTTGTTTGGTCTCTGACCACGTAACCAAAATCTCATAATTTCGGAGACCAAAACTCAAAAGATATCAGAAACTGGAAAAAAAAACAAATAACATAACAATGTAACTCAATTAGAGATGGATGTTTAAAGGCGCCGAAAGTTAGAAGCAAATGGACTTCCACTCTACTAGCCCACAATGGTTGTGGGGTAATCTCGTGAAGAGAAAGAAAAATGCTAGTTCAAAGCCATTAGTTCGTAAAAGCGGTCAGAGTAACCAATTAGATTATTAAGGAGTTTCAATTAACAAATAAAGTAACACTTTATAGTACTTTAAATGTTAAGGCTTAAGTTTGGTTATGCTCTTGCTTAGAATTTTGAATGCTAAAATGTTAGCTTCTTGTAGAGTTTTATTTTACTTAGGCCTTAACTATTTAGGAGTATTAATAACGCGATGATAGTTTTAGTTATTTTAGGAATCTTAGTTATCAACATTTCATGCTACAATAAGTTTAGATTAATAATTTTAGGAATCTTAACTTATCCATAGTAGGTGACATTTTGTACTTGGTGGGTTAGGGGTTGTAGTTAGAGATGATCAAGCATAGATGACAAGATACTGTTTCCCTGATGTAGTAATTAAAAAATTACAAGGGTAGTTTTGTGAGTAAAATATAGAATTGATAATTTCTTATAAATATCCCTATAATTTTATAGAAGACACTCTTTAAGCTACTACACTTTGACTTTAAAACTAACATTTTTTTCCTGAAATAAATTATTTCAAAGGATAGTTAGGCGGGCCTAAGGAAAAGTTTGAAAATAAAGAAACAAATGGCATTTTTTTTTCTTTATATAGTAGAGTGATATGAGTAGACAAATAAGTCACTCCGATCCACTGAAAATGACGATATAAAAATGAACTGCTATATCATGCAACAAATATTGTTCAACATCAGGTACAAAAACAGGATAAATTTGTTCATACAAATAGCATGCCTCACAAATCACAATTCCACTTCATTTTCTCTATTCAAACATAGAATCCCTATGTTTGTAAATATCAACCGAACTAATATTGAACATTTGACTTCCTTAAAAATGAGATGTCTATTAAAATGTACAGAATGATGTCACAAGCAACTGAAGTTTCTATAAGAGTATATATACCACAACGAGTTACCCTTGATATTTTTTTCTCTAAAAAGGTGCGATAAAGCAATAAAGCATACATGCCACACAACTCAAACAAAACAAATACCAGTACAAACACAAGAAGCACCCTTTTATAGTTGATGACTGTATCACATAGCCAAGATATAAAATCAAAATCAAAATAATTTTCACATCAAGAATGATATGGTAGATTCTTTCCATTCTAATTGTGTATTTGTTGCCTCCCTTTCATAATTATGTATAGTTTTGTGCTATTGTTTTAGTTATCTGGTGATAGCTTTGTGTGTGGTACGTTATCTGCAATAAATTACCTTCTAATATTTATATTAAAAGAGAACATAATAAAGACCACAAGAAAAAGGACACCTTTGATCATATAATGAACCAACAATATGCATCCCATAACTGTTGGTAGTGGTGCTCTCAGCATTAAGTGCAGCGATGTATATCTTGCCATCTCTACTGCCAGCATAAAATACATGTTCGCCAGGTTCCACTGCAATTGCATTAATTATTGAAGGGAAGACAATAGTTCTCAACAATTTTCCCTTAGATAAGCTCCAAACCTGAGACAATGTACATCTGGTTACATATTTGCCAACCCCTACTGTAATAAAAGTTAAACTAATAAAATGATTGCATTCTACAAGGTTTTGAAGATGGGGATTGGATTAACAATTAGATGTTACTTCCTTATTCTGATGCGACAAAGACTCGGACCTTTTTCCTGTGATTACATCTAATAAAGAGCGGGAAAAATACATTATGATAGAACACAAAGAAAATGGGCAATCATACGTACAGTGTCGTTGTTCAATTCACAGGCAAAATTATTAAAAACTGTTGACTTCTTCTCTTGGAGTGGAAAAATTGTGATATTGGAGTTTAAAATACTCTGGGAAAGTCTACTGAAGATTCAAAGAGAGAGAGGGTAAGGGTGGATGGTTTGTGCTGGAGGGGGGAAAGTGTAGTGGACTGGAGGTCATTTGTGTTTGGAGAGAAAAATAGATGCAAGGTTTGAAGGGCATAGAGAGAGAGAGAGAGAAAGACAGATTAAAGCATTAAATCTTTAAAATATCCATTGTTTATAAAGACCCCAGGTAGTTTCCTGATGACTGCATTTCAAGCTATGGTCAAGTCACACATATGCAGATTGGCCATTAAAAAAAAAAAACAGATGTCACGTCATAAAAACAATCCGTCATTCCAAGATACTTTTGAAAATTCTTGCTCAGTTGAGAATAGTCACTGGAAGGTTCACAGTCTTGGGACTCTCATTTTTTGTCAGTTATGTTACCATGTTGATGATACGAGTTGCCCATGCAAGTTAGAGCCGAGTTGTAGTGAACTTCATACATAGGTAGCATGAAACTGAGTTGTATAAGTTTTCAAGTTCCAGAATTGGCCCTTGGCCAAGCAGCAGATCAAAACAGAGATGTAATTCTTTAACTAAAAGAACATATAGCATCTGCAGTTAGCTAGCAGAATCAATGATGAAGTCCTATTGTGCAAGCAACATTCAGCCATTAAGACCACCACCACAGTACCGTCTGTAATGTGATCACTATGCCCTAGCATAGTGACAAAGTCAGGGTTCGGGATTAATTCAGCAGAGGTCAAGTTTGGAAAAATTCGAGAAAAAATCGGGACAAATTCGGAACAAATAAAAAATAAATTAATAAATATAAAAATATGTCGAACAATTTGATTAAATTTACATTAAAAAAATAGTTTTTGGCAAAAAAAAAGTAGTTTTTGGCCAAAAAAAAAGTTTGCAAAAATAATTCGAGAAAAATTTAGAAATAATCCGGAAAATTCGCGAATAATTCAGGAATCCAATAATTCGGAGAATAATTCGGCAAAGCAAAAATGCATGAATAATTCGTGAATTTTTGAAAAAAAATGAGTTTTTTTTGTTATAGAGTGCCCTAGGAATAAATCATAGGGGCTTGTGTTTTCAAGGAGAACCAAACACACTAGGAATCTTATGAACTGGGGTGAGGAAGCACCTATGGGCTATGCATGTGCCCATTGCAATACAAACCTTATGCATATGCTTTCAGTTGAGTAAGGCATATTCAGACACATGTCAGTTGCCTAAAGGTGTTTAGGGGGACATAGAATGTGAGACTGTTGAAGTTTTTAGACCTTTTTGTCATTTTTAGTTGTATACTTGCCCCTTAGTTTGATAGTGAGGGTATGCTACTATGCTCTGCTTCCACATTTTGCTCACTAGAAACACAGTGTGGAGGGTGTCAACAGCCCTAATTTCTGGATTTTGCTCACACCATCTTCTACAGTTTCAGACAATTTATCAATGATAAATGCTTCATTTTCCCTGTGCACCTATTCAAAATATATGCCCTCAATAAACAAAAAGTAAAAGAATCCAAATTGAAAGATCGTATATATAAGTTTAACTCATCAAGGAAACTATTTCATCATCATGATTATTGGTGCCTATTCCAATCATGATAGATCGACAACAGGATTCATGTAGAATTCTTGGCTTCTAAACAATCTTAAGGCCTACTCCAAAATTATTTCAGTAATGAGTACCTAATAAATATTTATATGTGTGTCATCAACAAAATAGGGGTTGCCTTCAAAGATGACAGATATCATTATTAATTAACCAGATGACTTAATTTACTTCTCAATTTATAGAATATTATCTTACGTTTGTGTAATCCTATGCTACACCCTATTACATTGTAGCATAGGGATATAGCTGTCTTTGGTAGCCTATTATGACATACTTGTACAAGCCCTACCTATAAATAGAATGAGAGAGATAGAGAAACATTAAGTTCTCTCCTCTTTTCCTCCTCTTCTTCTTCCTCCTCCTTCAAACCCTAAAACCTAACCTGAAGGAGTTCAACACAATTTCCATCTAGCGAATCTAATCAATTTGGATCAAGCACTATCAAGAAAGATAAGCTAATAAGGTAATTTAATCATCATACTTGCACAAGCGAAACATTTAACCAATCTTTTCACAAATAAACTTACACTCAGGTAAAAGTTGTGATAACTTTATCTGACGCCTGAGCTCACAACCTAATTATCTCCGAAAAACCATTTTAATTTAGTTCTAAAATTGCCCTTTATTAATATATAAAGTAATATTTTCATAATCAGACTGACTGTCGAACCAGCCGGGTGACCGGTCCAGTTGAATCATGTCATTTTGCTATTCAATTTTTATTTATTTTCTTGGCCTGAACATCTCTAAAAAAAATTTATTCTCAAAAAGCCCTTAAGTCAGGTTTCTATATCCAAAATGCCCTCAAATTTTTTTCGAGAAGATTCTAGATTGATAAAGTATATGTTTAGTAAGTATCTGCCCAAGTAAATGAGCACAACTATCAAATGAATGAGTCTTCGAAGGTAAGGGATTCATTCATGGAGAATTCGTCTAAATACTATATACTTTAATATGTATGAAATATATTTAAGATAAGCATTTGACATGCTGCCATATGTGGCATTTTCAGTGACATTGCAGAAATACTCTAACAGGTCTAATTGAGGGGAGAAGGACGGTCCTTGATCCACTTCTTTGTTCGGCATGTCATTCTATGGATGGCTATTAAACATGATATGCAAATAAAGAGAAATAAAAACATGATCAAACAGAAGTTGACATCATGTCAATGAATACGCTGAGCAGTATGATGCAAAAATATTCAATTTCAGGCCTCTAAATCTAACCAGGCAAACTTGAGATTAAGGAGAGATGGCTGTAAGTCCTAACACACCTAAAAGTGATTTATAAAATAATGCACTCTAGGAAAATAGAATTTCCCGCCCGAGAAACGAAAATACCTAGAGGTGTAACTGAGACAAAATTAGACTAGAGTAAATAGAGATGAATATCAATAATGATTGAGAATGATGGGTGATCAGCAAACTCGCTCTAATTGTTCTCATATGATGAAGCCTCAAAGTGACTGGAATATACAGAGAAAGAACATTACTTCCAATAAATTTGAGAAAAACTTGGGTTTTACATAGACCTGCATGAGACTTCCATTAAAATGCAAGCACATGATCCACTTGTTGCATAGGTTGCACCTGATGAAAGGCCTTGTGATCATATGAGCTAGGGTTATGCAAATGACTATTTCCCCATGAAGACTTAAACCACTCACATTCAAAAAATGACTAATATGTAAATAAAAACATATAGCCAGTATGCATTTAAATTGAAACTGCTCCCTACAGCATAGGACGAAAATAAATCCTTTTTAAAAAAGGAAAGAAAGAAAGAAGCAACATAGCACACAAACAAATGATAATGATCTTATAGGCATGAGTCCATCATTATGATGTGGACTATGTGGTTGAGGCCATCCATGTTGATATGAAACTCCTGCAATATCTATCAATCAGTTTAGGTAATGAAGAAAAATTCCTTAAATTCAATGGGACAAAGAGCTCCTCCCCCAATGCATAGAAGCAAGCTAGAAGTGTCATTCACAGTTCCCTACTTTCATCGTAATGCATAATTCAAACTAAGCAGATCTATTTTTTGTTATCCCAGGGCATGATAGTAAATACAATTTAGTGAAGAATTACCGAACCTTACACGTTCGATCCTCAGAAGCAGATACAATAATTGAATTGCATCCCCCGTAACCTGAAACAATATCAGTCACACACAAAGTGTGTTCAGAGAAGCTGTGTTCATATAGATGTTTGGCCTCCTCCCTCTCTATATCATCAAAGATCCTGTTTCATGAAATTAAAAAGATAACAAAATAGTTTGTCACTCGTGAATGCTAACAATCAAAATAATATTGTGTAGTCAAAATGTCGTCTAGGCAACGCCCAGGCCACCACCTCTGCTAGCCGGGATCCCTATTGCCCAATTAGAATCTATACAGGCACTCGTCAAATATTTATAATTTTAACAATAAATAAATAAATTTTGGTTGCCTAGGTGTCGCTTGAGTAACACCTCGGTAGGGAACCCTCTATATTGCCTAGGCGTCGACTATACACTTTGACTAAACTAATAACATCATAAAAATATAAAAAAGAACATAGGAATTAAGTACATGAAAAGGGACCAGACTCTAACACATCCATCCGCTGCCCCAGAAATTAATAGTGATTCATCATCAGATAATACTAAGCAAGTAACAGCCCTATAATGAGCATGCCACCTCTTAAGCAGTCTGCCACTTGCAACCTGGATAATAAAATGTGAATTAGTGTATAAAAGAGATACAAAAAAATGGCTCCAAGTAATAAGTTTCTATTCGTTCATAACTCCCCAAATTCCTGCTATTGCAATACGAAAAAGAAACATCAGACATCACGTAAGAAAATTCACCTCCCAAAAGTAAATATCCCCCGACAAACCTCCTCCAATGACATATGTGCCTTCACTATTGGAAACAAGTGGGTTGATTGGTTCAGCGGGGAAGCTTTTAACTTCCACCTGAGGCTGCAAAACAAAGAATCGAAATATTACCGACATCACTAGTTATCTATAACAACAGCAAAAAAAAAGTTAACTAAGAGCCAATAAAGTGATTTTAAACATTTTTTTGTGGGTAAGCTAAACTCAAGCACGCAACCTCGTGGTTGAGATGCAGGGTTCGAACTCTAAACTTAATTTCAGATGTCAATCTCATGATTCTATTTGCATTAGTACTCCCATTGAAAGAAAAATTGATTGTTTTGCCTATTTGCAGATTTTGTTCTTTACACAAACCATCTCGTATATGAAATCCCTGCCACAGCAAGACCAAGGTTTCTATAATCTAGTTGAAGGAGTGTATAAAAGTGATAACAAATAGCTGATTTAAAAAAAAAACACACAAAAAAAAGCCACACTAAATTGTCAAGTTAAGAGAGCAAATCAACCCTAATCGATTAGAACAGATTGCTAAATTTGCAAAAGGCCAGCCGTGAGAAGATAGTTTTTTGTCAGGTACAGATTGTATCTATCAGAAACCATTAATGTTCGATGAAACAATGTATCAAACACCTTCTATCCACACAAAAAAAAAAAAATATTATTATATACAAAGAAGTAACGAACCTTGTTCCATGACCAGAAGAGGACGGAGCCTGACGAAGAAGAGGAGTCCCGGAGCTGAGAGGAGGCGAGAAAGTGACCACCGACGCAAGCGAGACCGTGGGGAGGAGAAAGGCAGGATCGGTAACGGAGCTGTTCGGCGCCGGAATGCAGGTCCCAACAACCGATTCCGGCATCGAGGGACGACGAAGCGATCACCACCTCCATTTCGTTCAAAGTATATGAGAAGTTTCGTTAGTTTCGCTTCGCGGTCAATGACTCAACTTTTACGAATGCTATACAATATGTCCTTTGACAATGGGAGGGTTTTGTGATAGAGATTAGAATTAGGGCTGCACATGGGCTGGGTTTGGGCTTGACTTTTAGTATTTTTGAATAGGCCCGGCCTGAAGCCCAGCACATTTACAAAGGCTTTCAGGCCCAATGTGCAGCCCTAATTAGAATGAGACTAGAGATTAGAGTGAGTCTTCTTAGAATGAGAGTTGTGACTTATGACTTATGAGACCTCTGTGTGTGTGTGTGTGTGTGTGTGTGTGTGTGAGAGAGAGAGAGAGAGAGAGAACTCTTATCCTTTGTTGGGTTTTTGGCTTTTGGATTTGGGTTTTGGAGGTTTCGACGGGAATCCTAACCGTTTAATAATTGAGATAAACGGTTAGGATTTGGGAGTATATATGAGAGTATACTTTGGGAGTATCCCTAGACTAATTCAAGGACAAAGGGACAAAAGCCACACAACCTCTCTTTTTTTAGAGGGCTAGGAGTTTAGGCTATGTGTCACTGGATGTGTGTGCATTGTAAATGTAATAGTGTGTGTGTTCTATTTGCTATAAAAAAAAAAATTTCTGAAATTTAGTCCCACATCGGTGGGTTAGGTGCTTGCTCGTGAACCCTTAAAGCTCCAACTCCCTCTCTAAAGAGAGGAAATGTGGGAGCTGTGGCTATGTGACACTGGGTGTGTGTGAGTAGTGATAGTGTATATGTATAAAAGTGGTTTTTTGCTACCAAAAAAAACTTTGGAATTTAGTCCCACATCTTCGGTGGGTTAGGTGCTTGTTTGCTTGCTTTTGAACCCCTAAACCTCACCTCCCTTTCCTTTGAGAGGATGTGTGGAAGCTATGACTATGTGCCACAGGGTGTGTGTGTTTTCTTTTGCTATCAAGAAAGAGTTGAGATTGAAAGGAGTATAGGGAATTGTTTGCATATTAGAGAGTGGAGAGTGATAGTGGTGTGAAACCATGAAGAGATACAAGCAAAACACAAGTAAGGAAGAAAAGAAAGAAAGTAAACTAATGATGAAAATATAAGAAATATGACCTGATTACCAGCCACGTGACAGAAAAAGGAGATCATTGTAGAAAATATCAGAAAGGTAACAATTAATCTGCTCTGATCGATGAAGATAAATAGATTCTATCATGAAGTTGGACATATTAGAATGATATCCATTGGGTCTATACAGTTATTACATTTACCAAAAGATAAAAGCCTAATATAATCCTATTCAAATCATCAGCTAATCTAATTGTATATCCCATCCACCTTATTATATTGATCTAATAGAATGATTTTTTTATCCCTTATGAATAGAAAATCAAAAATGTCAATTGGATGTAATTTTGAGCAGAATGATTCTACAAAAGTTTTGTATATTGAACAATTTTTTTTAAAAAAGAATCAATTTTAAGAATTAATTATCAAAAATAGAATTTCTATGACTCACTACCACAACCCCAACCCATCGTTGTTGTCACCGCCACCATCACCACCTCCCACCCGCACGACCATCATCCCCATCTCCACCCACCCCTGCCTCCATCACAACACCACTCCTCACCACCACCACCACCACCTCCCCACCGCCACCACACCCACTCTCACTGGCACCACGTCGACCATCACCCCCACAGCCAACCTTAGCACCACTCCTCCCTACTACCCCCATCCCATATTCACTAGTTTAGGGGCCATTTGGATACACTTTTGTTTTTCTGTTTTTACTTTTTGTTTCTAAAAATTGAAAACGATTTTTTATTTTCAATTTTTTTTAAGTATGAAACACGTTTGGTGTTACTAACTGTTACTTATTTTTTTAAAACAAAAACAAAAAAATGTGTTCGGTAAATATGATTACATAATTTCAATTCATGGTGGTGGTAGTGGTGAGTGGTGAGTGGTGGTGGTGGGTGTAGTGTACGTGGTGGTCAGTGGTGGATTGGGTGTAGTGTGGTGATGGTGGTGGTGGTTGTATTGTGGTGATGGGTGGTGGGTGGTGAGTAGTGGTAGTGGTGGTGGTAGTATTGTGGTGTTGGTGTGGTGGTGGATGGTGGTGGTGGTGTTGGTGGTGGTGGTTGTATTGTAGTGATGGGTGGTGGTGGACGTGGAGGTAGTGGTGGGTGATGAGTAGTGGTGGTGTGGTGGTAGTGGTAGTATTCTGGTGGTGGTGGATGGTGGTGATGGTAGTATTGTTGTGGTGGGTGGCAGTGAAGGTGGGTGGTGGTGGTGGTGCGGTGGTTGTTGTGGGTGGTGGTGGTGGTGGTGATAGTGGGTCCGTGTTTTCTATTTTTGTTTCTGTTTTAAAAAACAGAGCTAGTAGAGAATTTTTGTTACCTTGATTTTCAAAAATTTTGTTACTAATTTTTAAAAACAGAAAGCAGAAACATGTTTAACAAATATGTTTTGTGTACAAAATTTCAAAATTTTGTTTTTTAAAAAAAAACCAGAAAACGGAAGTGCAACCAAACGGGGCCTTAGTTTACAATGATCCTAAATTTTTTTTATCCAAATACAATTATATATGTTGTTTCTGTTATTTTTATGCTGATTAAATGTTGTCAAAGGGGTTCGCATTAGATTAACTAGGGAGCTCAATCAGAGGACAAGCCCGCAGCTAGGAAGCTGATGTACATCTCGGTGGCCATCAACGGATGGGATCTAATTACAAAATTCATTATGAAAATTTAGTAATTTAATAATTGGTTCGTTTCAGAATATGATAATTAATGCCAAATGGGCCTTAGATGCCCATCCAAGTCTAGAGTAGAGTTCATAGACCCAATAGCAAAAGTCAATGTTTTTTTTGAGAAGTAGCAAAAATCAATGGTGGGGAAGTGTGAATCTATGGCCAATGTTACATGGTTGTCGGTTCGCTTGGTCCAAATTCGGGTAGGATGAGATATAATTCGTTTTACGGTCGCTTAGGTTCTTATATTTGGTTTGCTAATTTAAGCATGTAAAACCAATATATATTTTACTATATATATATATATATATATAAATAATTATTTTGATAAATCATGAAAATGTATTTTTATGAGCTGCTCATGAACTCAAAAGAAAAAAATATCAAATTGGAAGATAAATTTGTTGAATCCAAAAAAAAATATTAATAAATTTAAATAAAAAATTTGACAAACCAAAACTGTTCGGAAGAATTCGAGTGGTTCACTTACTTTCATGAATCAAGGCGAACCAAACCGCAAATTGGTTCTTGGTTCGGTTCGCTATAGGAGACGCCAAACTTCATAACCCTATCTATGCCGAAGTCATGCTGATTCTTCACCTTGTAGATCACTCAGGTACAATGCTTGCTAGCCATCGTGTCCATAAAACAGATCAACCTGATATTTGAATTGTAGCTGGAGCATTGTCTGTACATATTTAGGCCACCACCAGTCTGCGATGAGCTTGAAAAATGTGAGTTGAATATCAATCGCTCCCACTTGTCAACACATGTCATTTTTAATTTTAAAAATTTATTAACATTTAGGATTAAACAATCTAACTTTGTTTTTTTTTAGAAAAGAGTAATAATTCACTCCACAGGTTAGCAAATTATTGCTCCTCACTCTCACAGAGCCCTTCAATGGCAATGAACTCTTTTTGTACGTTTTGTTTCAAAATTTTTATTTCTTTATTCAGTTATTATGAATTTAATATGTTATTTTCAATTTTGGGCTCCTCAAAAGAGCATATAGACCTAATTTGGGCTTAAATTCACAAGGCACTATATATATTTTTTTGTAAGGGAGGCACTATAAATATGAAAATTTTAAATTTGACTTAATTTGATTTTTGCAGTGACCCAAGCATTTCAAATAAAATTGTCCGAGTCACTCAGGTCACGACTTGTCAAAGCAGTTCAAACCGGTTTGCTCTGGTTAAAAGCTTGACTCATCGAGGGTTCAAACCAATCCGGTGAAGGGTTCGATTCGGGAATCAAACGGTTCGATCATCTGATTCGGTCCAAGTTTTAAAATACTAAATAAAACTATTCAAAAAATCAGAATAAATAATGTTAAAATATCTGTCCACTTTAATAAAAGAAGTTTTATTTCAAAAAGTAAACTTATAATTTTACCTTTTGAAATAGATGCAACATGTCTAATGTCTATAAAGTAGAGTTTGGAAATAAGAGTTTATCAATTTTTAGAATAAGTTTAATAAGCTATGTTTTTAGACTTGCCAAACACTAAGTAGTTAGAAGCGCAAATCTTCTATAGAAAAGAAAATGAAAAAAATAAGTTTAATAAGCTAGGTTTTTAGACTTGCCAAACACTAAGTAGTTAGAAGCGCAAGCGCAAATCTTCTATAGAAAAGAAAATGAAAAAAATAAGTTTAATAAGCTAGGTTTTTAGACTTGCCAAACACTAAGTAGTTAGAAGCGCAAATCTTCTATAGAAAAGAAAATGAAAAATGCTTGCATCACTTTCAAATTCACTTCTTTATGAACCAATCATGTTTTATTGTCTTATATTAAGATAAGGACACGTGTTTTCTAGTAACATTCTCTCCAGTTAAATGGAGAGTGAGTCTTAAAGAAAGTGATGCTAGCATTATCCAAAGGAAATAAAAGCCCAATTATATCAACCATTAATCACACTTGTAAAAGAAAAATGTCAAAATACTTTTTTATTGAGTCACATTATACTATTAAGGGTTGATGTGATTGTAGCTGTGACCTCGGATTCTCTCTGGCAAGTGTCAAAAAAGTGGTCTCAGGCTACCATAATGTGTGTGACACTTGGTCGGAGAAGTCATTTCATTGTCCCTACGATTTTGACTTCTCCACACATTATGCGACATATGACGATAAAATGGTGAGAAAAATGAAGAGAGATATTATGTCAAGCGTGACACACATTGTGATAGCCCAAGACCACTTTTTTGGCATCTGTTGGAGAGAATTTGAGGTCTTGTGGCTGTCATTCCCCTCTGACAAGATACCTTATGGTGTTTAGTGTTTTCACTAAAACATTCCACATGGTGAGCCCATGCAGAAAAATTTCTGCATAGTTCAGGAGATTTATCACTGGTTAATTAGGATTAATAAATGGAAAGTAGGTCTCTGCTTGCCCTCTAGGAAGATTTGGCTCTCTCATTAGTTAGGGTTACTTTCACTATTACAAGAGGCAAAGTTTCATTGAGACTTATATCAGGACCGCATACATAGTCATGTGAGCTAAATGGGCAGATATAGCTGTTAGGCAACACAAAAAACACCCCTTAAAGCAGCTTTACCCTTTAAGCCCACTGTCACCCACCCTCACTTTTCTTCCTCCTGGACTAGACGTATCCTACATTACACGTGCAGTTTCTAATCACGTGCGACACACAAAAAAGGACAAGAAGTAGGGTACAGGTATTCGAAGGTGTCAAACTAGGGTTAGGGTTTTTCGTATCAGACGAATCATTGCCCGAGCATAGTATATACAAATGAAAATAAATATTAATATCTTAGTTTTCAAAAGATATTCTATTTCTACCCTCTTTTTCTCCCTTTCCTTTTCCACCCATGACTTCTATGCTTTTCTGTCTTCTTTTCTTGTTCTTTTCCTCCTCCTCTTCTCTCTCACAGACAGTCTCTATCTTTTCCTTTTTGGCTTTGGCAGCGATTTGAATATAAGTAAATAGAAATAAACAAGAACAGTTAAGTAAGCAAATACTTTGAAATGCTTGGTCAAACTTTATATGAGACTTTACTTCAATAGGGGTGTTGGACATAGCGACAAGCAAAGCTATAAAAGAGAAGGGTCTTTGGCCAAATGTGGTTTCTTTCTCTCTTTCTCTGGATTTTGCTTGCATGAAGGAAAGAAATCTTGAAATAAGTGAAAGGAGGGTGAGGAAGATGAGGGGATCCAAAGAAGGCTTTGAAGAGTTTGATAAGATACTTAAAGTAGGAAAAGACATAGGTTTTTGGTGCTTAGAAGGAGAAGTATAGAAGGCTTGATAGACACGTTTCAAAATCACAAAACACCACAAATTTAGTCAGTCAGCTTTCCCCACATTTTGCTGTCATTGAATTTCTTACCCCTCTCTCTCTCTATATATATATATATATAAGAGTGATAATTTATTAAGAGAGAGAAAGAAAGTTTATCTAAACGAGAAATAGAGATCATGACCTTCATCCTATAACATGATAACCTTCTTTTTTCAAAATCCTAGTATACTTTTATTATGACAACAATAGTGATAATAGATAGAAATAATTAATGACGATGATAATATGATTTTGAGGGACAGATTATCATTTGGTGTCAGCTACTTTTTAATTTTATTTTTTGGTTTTAATTATTTCTGAATTCTAGAGAAGTATTTAGTAGGTGTATGTTTCATCCATTAATGGGATCAAGCAGAGAAAGCACTAGAGAAAGTAGCTAGTTTGAGCCTGCAACCTAAAAACCTTCTCATGTTTTTTCTCATCTGAAACAAAGAACAGATTCAAGATCAACTATCTCTTTCTCTATCTCTCATACATTAATGTAAGTGAAGGATTCAGGATCATCAGCAGGAGGAGAAGAATCTGATGATGGAGAGAAACGAAGTGCCAAGCAAGAACCCTAAAGAGAGAAGATGGTGAGGATGAATTAATTAAACTTACTTGGTTCTTCACTTTAACCAAACCCCACCTGCATTAATGGCAGGGCGAAAAAGTTGATACCAGAACTAAACTTATATACACAAACACCCACACAAACAATCATCAATATCAGATTCTCAGACTCAAGAGAAGAACAAGCCAATCGAAAAAACGGAAAAAAGAAAAAGAAAAAGAAAAACTCAGATTCTTGAATGGGTGTGAAAAGAAACCTAACATGAAGGAGGCATAAGATTCAACCCTAAATCGTCCTTAGCCAACATTAAACGAGCCTTGTTCATCTCCATATTCATGGGTTCCGGGTGCAATCTCTTCTTGGAGTGAAGGGGCACACCAAATAGCTTTGTTCGACAACTACTGTTGTTGGATTCTTCAAGCATCGCTAGAGAGCTGTTTGATGCACTAGTAGAGTTGAAAGAGCCCTTAATCTGCTGAGCTTGTTTTGGATAAGACTGGCAAAACCCAAGCAGATGGGGTTGCGTCTTTTGCACCATTGAAGGTGGAGCATTTGCAGTAGTAGTCGATGATGGTGGGTTACAGATGACCAAAGACGAAGGGTATGAATTGCTAGGAGCAACAGGCCTCACATGGTTCTGCACAAAGTAGATAATATCATTGTAAAGCTTCCTCATATGTGCGAGCTCCGACATTAGCATGGAATTACTTCGCCGGAGTCTCTCGTTATCCTCCGACAAGGCCGATACAGAACTGTTATAGGCACCAACACAAGGTACTCCTATTCCTCTTGGAGACGATAGAGGCGACGAGTCACACCAATTGGCTTGCTCGTCCGAGTCAGACGGAGAGATGCTAACTCGGCCGGGAAACGGAAAGAAACCAGGCCCACCACCAACAACACCAATAGGAGAATGCGGATTATGGTGCTGGTGGTTAATGGCTACTTGGGGTTGAGAAGTCTTCCTTCTATGGATCTCACATAGCAAATGCTTCTCTCCCTTCTTGAAGAATTCATTTGCAAATTCCCATCTATCTGGTACAATCTTTCTGAACCCCTATTTTCCCAACAAAAAAACCCAATTAGAAAAAAATTAAAAATTTAATTTAAAAACACCCCCCCAAGATCTTATCTTTCAAAACCAATCTAGAGATGGAGAAAGAGAGCATGAACATACGTAGGTGTTGAGCTGGCGGACGAAGCTGGAGAAGTTGTTGTGCTTGAAGTAGTTGGGGAGGAGATCGCGAGCGAATTCCGGGGGACGCCAGACGACGAAGGTGGTGTCGTCTTCGCCCCAAGAGACGATGTTGTCGGTGGTGGGATCGTCGACGAGTTGGTAGGTTTTGGTGAGAAATGGAGCTGGAACCGATTTGTGGGAGTCCAAGGAGAGTAAGATGCCTTCACAATTGTCTAGCATAAGATGAGCCATTGGAGCTGAGAGATGCTTCTGCTTCTGCTTCTGCTTCTGTAAATTGAAGATAGAAAAGAAAGGTTGAGAAGGAGGGGATATGAGAGAGATGAGAGTGGGGTTGGGGTTTGATGGGTAAGTGTGCGTGAGAGTGTGTTTGTTTGATTCATAGATTTAAAAATAAAGTGAATCGAAAAGGTAGGATGGGGTTTGCTCGCGTGAGAGTATGTTATACGGTTTGTATGTTTTTCTCGGTTTTGTAGTGCGAGAATATGTGTCTGTCTGTCTTCGTCTGTGAAAGAGGAGAATTTCAAGACAAACCCGTGACTCTCTCTCTCTCTCTCTCTCTCGAATTTGATCCCGCACACCCACTTAAGAATCACGCGCAGGTGAGGGAGAGTGCAGGCTGTGATGGAGAGTAGACGGTGATAACTCCGCACTCTCCAATTCGTACTCGCTCATTTATACCATCTCATACTACAAGTCTACAAGCCGTTAAAATATTTTTAATGGGTATTCTGTTTTAATTTTAGATTTTACAAATTAGAAAAGAGTTCTCAAATGCAGTTGTTTTTGCTACAAAATATCACTAAAGCCCCTCTTTTTATTTGATTAGCAATAGCATATCCATCTAAAATCACAATAGATTAGATACTAACATATTATTAAGAAAATGAGTTTATTTTAATAAAGAGTAGTCTATATTCCTGGTACTTCCAGATTTAGGACTTTGCTATCAAGACAGTCCACCGAGACCTTGTTGTGTAGTACCGGATTTTAGGTAGGGCCCATTTTCCTATAGTGGGCCTAACTTGAAATCTCGTGCTACACAACACGATCTCGGTGGTCTCGACCCTAAGGTGCATGGTCTCATAAGCATTTCCCCCAAATATATTCTAAAATATATTCTTGAATCCTAACTGTCTATAGCTAAACACTAAGGGTCAAGATTAAGGTTGATGTAGCACACTTTGGAAAAGTGTTCTACACATTTGTATTGTAATCATGATCCTTAATTATTTTAAATTAAAAATTTATTATTGTAGTATACTTGGAAGTATAATTTTTTTTTTTTTTTTGGTAAATGTGGGTGTCCTTAGTCCAGACTCAGACTAACCCCACATGATGTTTAAAGTGGTCCTATTGACAATGATAAGGATTGATTTGAAAGGCTCAAACTTTCTACGCTGACCTTTATTTTTTTTAGATAATTCAACCAAACAAATTATACCAAAAATAATTCATCCTAGTATAACTTTATTCATTTATCTACCAAAAAAAAACTTTATTCATTTTGTTTCCTATACCTGATTCTATAATTTCCATTTTCAGTTGAGCTTGCGGGAAAATCTAGACTACCTTGTTTAAGGGTAGTTTGGTCATTATAATTTTATTTCATATGTATATATAAAAAAATGATTAATAAATTAGAGGAGGGTATGGAATTTGAGAACGGATTTGGTCTGGCCCTCATCAGACCAAAACCGTCTGGCCTCATTCACAGTCATTTAATTTCCTTTTTAACCATAGTTAAGAAATTTTAACTCCTATGGTTAAATTTTTCCTATATTTTTTTCAAAAAATCAAGGGTACATGGTTGAACCCAAAGGGTTAGTGAATCTTAACCACAGTTAAAAGGTTCTAAAAGGAACACGTGTCACTTGTGGGATAAGGCCCAGAAGGTATTGGTCTGGCGAGGACCAGACCAGACCATCCCATTCCATGGATTCGTGGGGAGGGGGTGGTTTTACTTCACGTCAAACGGGGGGTGTGTCTATCTTTTCAAATTCACTGGTGATCTTCTCCGGTTGTAACCGGTTTTTGACAAAACCGGTTACTCCCCTGTGGTCACCAAATGACCCTTTTTACACCTCTTAACAGTGGTTAATATTCACCTACCCCTAGGTTTCACCCACCTATATTTGGTTTTTAGAAAAAATATTTAAAATAAATTAACCCTAGCAGTTGGTAAATTTTAACCATGGTTAACAAATTTTTTAAATATTTTAAAAAAAAAACCAAGGATAGGTGGGTGAACCTTAGGGGTGAGTGAATCTTAACCATAGTTAAGAGGTCTCAAAAGGCACAAGTGGCCACCTCAGGAGTGTAACCGGTTTTGGCAAAACCGGTTACAACTGGAGAGGAATAGGTGCCTTTCAAATTTGTATAGCTTTCCCATAGAAGCCACACTCTCCAACTTCGAATCCCCATAATTTTCTACTACTTGCAGATATAAGGTAAAGTATACATCGAACTACGTGATGGGATTTAAAGCCTGCGGTGACGACATTTCTTCTTCTTCTTCTCCTCTTCTCCCCCTTTCTTCTTCTTCTCTTCTCAGCTTCCTTTCTTCTTCTTCTTCTTCTATTTCTTTCTTCTTTTTTCTCTTTGATAATTCCAAACTTTAATATAATATAGACATGCTCTCTGGCCCTACCTTTACTGACTAACTATGCAGCTTAGCTCCTATGGGCTGCTTCGGCTCGGCTTCATTACTAGTGTGGCTCAGGTGTTTGAATTATTGAGCCTAAAAGTTTCCATGAATAACTGAAAAATACAGCTTTTTCTTTCTTGTAATGCCCCAAGAAAAATCTGTTCTGTAATATTCCCTCTTTCTCTCCCTACATTTCTCATTTAAAAGCCTCCAATTCTCATTTAAAAGTAAGAAATGAGATCATAAGGGTGACATGGGTGGGGACTTTTTATTTTAAAATTTTTTTGAGTTGAAAGGGTGGGGCCATAAACTATAGGGAAATGATGACTAATTATTTCACAAAGATACTCAACTGATTATTTTGATTGTGTCTATGATACTAATTATTGGAAAAACTATTATTATTTTCTTTCTTTGGTGTTCTCCATTTGCAATAAAGTTTTGAATCTTATGAGTACTGTAACCATTTTCTTAAAAAATGCTTTCTACAACCTCAATCTAATCTACTCAATAAGCCAACAAATACCGAGTTCCCAAAATTTAGGAGAGAGAGAGAGAGAGACCTTGCATGTGATAATGTATGTATATGTGAATAAAAATGGTAATAAGCCATGGCAGCTTCAAGTCCCGATATTCAATTACAGTGGGAAGTGCTTCCACAAGTCTGAGAGGAACACCTTCTAAATCTTCCTTCCCCTTCTCTTCTCCTACCTTCCTTCTCACTTTACTTCCCTACCCTTCTGCACAACTGCAGATGTGCAGGTCCTAGCTCACATGGAGACACTCCTTCCTGATGCGTTTGTTTATACCAATCTCGTGAACCTTTGTTTTCTTTATATTGTATATTTACCCTCACCTGGCCACCACTCCACCCCATATTCATGGTACATGTACATATGTGGGAAACTTTCCCATGTAGCCCTTATCCATAGATATTACTGCAGAATCATCCTCCGCCATACAGGTAATGGCTCATTAAACACATTCGGATCATAATTACTACCACTGATTAGGATTCTTACCCTAATAATGGATGATCCATCCTTGATCATCAAATGGTTCATGTCATCATATTCCTGTGATCTTTTATTTATGATGCATAGAATCATTAATGGATCGGATTTAAAACGGTTCTTGTAGCCAGCCTCAAATTGTTGGGACAAGAGTTTGATCATGATTAGCTGTAGAAAAAGTGGGTCCCTATATTGGATTAATCACATGAATGAGGATGTACAATTAATGTTAGTGTAGCTAACCCCTATATGTGTGTGTGCGTGAGAGAGAGAGAGAGAGAGAGAGGGAGGGTATCTCACAAGTTGTCAGTACCTCTCCTACAGAGCCCCACCACCTTCACCACCTCTAGGCGCTGAGAGAGACGAAGAAGATTCTATTCTAATATCTAAAACGCAGTGAAAGTGAACCCCACCTCCCTCACTCTCACTAGCTCCCCTCACATGACCACCGCCAGTAGATTTTTAAAAAAATAAAAATTTAAAAATGTTTCTAGAAATTATAATAATAAATAAGAATCCAAATGAAGATTTCAAGGAGAGACAACTTAAAACATAGAGCTAATACGGATAAAACAATTTTTTAAAATTAAAGAGTGATGTATTGATAATTTTAAAATCTCTCCCTCTCAATCTCCGCAAAGGAATCAAAGCCTTATTTTATAGGACAAGCTGCAAGGTTCTTTCTTCTGTCTCTTCTTGCACTCTCTTTTGTCTCTTTCCCTGACCTCTCCCTGCACGGCGAGGAACACAACACTTAAAGGCTTCTTATTTATATTATACGCACAAACAAACAAGTTTCCTTTCTCTCTCTCTCCCTCCTCTCACTCTCTCTCTGTGGGGTGGTCGGTCAAAGGAGATGGACCTTTGCTGCACACACGCTCTATGTATCTGAAACAATTTATGGGTCACGAGGAAATAGCACTCTGATATTAATCGACCGGACAAGAGACCCGTTTGTCTTTCTAGTACATCATCAAGGTTGCCCTTTTTGCTATTTCATTTACTTTTCCATCCTTACGTTCATATCCTTATCTAGTTAGTTATTTATATATATATATATATATATATATGTGGTCTGAAAAAAATGCAGCTTACCCACTTAATTACTACTCAAATGACCATTGGACGGTTGGGGATTGTCATCAGGGGAGTATTTGCCCAAGCTCTGCTTGAAACATATGTATCATATGAGTGTTAATATAAGGTTCAATCTTTTGCTAAGACTTATCATATCATATGATACATGCGTTTGCTATTGATGAATGTCTTTTGTTTAATTTTAACATGTTCGTATTATTTTATTAATTTTTAATTTCATTCCGCATAACTTTGTTTAATTTTGTAAATTATTCATGTTGACAGTAACGGGCACATCCTGAGGGACAGGAGTGGCCCGATCGGTTGATGGTATTTCAAGTCACTCATACAATATGGGATGGGACCCCTGTCGATGCAGCGTCCATGGCGGTGATGGTATGTATACGCCTAAAGGAATTTATAGTATTATCAGTGTTAAAATGTTCGTATTGCCTCAAATTTGGTAGCCGCCTATTTTGATTTGAATCATTGTCTACAAATTTTAGAGGCAGATGGATGACATCATGACTCAGTGCACCGAGAGCAATGCTAGCAACACTGCCCAGAATGAGATATTTATGCAGGTCATGGGCACAGGCACTCATGGGCGTGCATGTGCATACATGTGGGCATGGGGTCATGCCTACTGAGATGCGTTTAGCAGGCGCTACAACAGATGTTGAGCAATGACGACGAATGTGTCATGAATCTCAGGCTCGAGAAACTGCATCTGAGGCTCTCAGGCGGCGCTCATGACGATGACAGAGTCACAAGGGGCTATGATTTCTTCCCTGCAAGACACAGTGTCACGAATGGAAGGCTATATGAATAGCTTAGGGCGAAAGGTGAACAATATGCTCACGTATTCAGAGTATGACACAGAAGTTTCTCAACCGCCTGATGCTACCCAGCATTGATGACATATGTCTTTATGTTTCATGGACTTTTTTTTTTTTTTTTTTTTTTTGCGATTGCCCTTGTGGATGGTTCATTTGTGTAATATTACTATTTGAGATGATCGACTCATTTATTTTTGTATACGTATACTTTACGTGGATTGATACTTTGTAATTGATTTTTATTAGGAATATTCATGGATTATTATATATATATATATAGATTTGTCTTTGAAAATAGGTGACAAGCAAACAGGGGACATGTATCCAGTCATTGTATACAGGTCCTGTTTTTTTTTCTTCTTTTGAGCAGGCATTACCGACGGTAATATTACCGTCGGTAGTGAATTAAATAAAAAAAAGGTAATTACCAACGAAAATATTTCTGTCGCTAAATTATAATAGGCGACATAAATAATTTTGTTAGTATAATGAATATATATAGTCACAAATATATTTCTGTCAGCATTAGATGTATAGCAACAGTTAGATAACCGTTGGCATAGATTGAGTTATACTAACGGTATAATTTCCGTCGGTATTTATCAAGCAGTCATGGTAACTATTCCGTCAGTATATAATATATTGTGACAGTTATTTACGTGACGGAATGATGGCCAATAGCCACGAAAATATTTCCATCGGTAGTTACCAACGGTTTACTTTTCAGTTGCTATATGTTTTACTGACGCCCCGTATTAGCGACGGACTACCAACGGTTACTATTCTGTGGCTAAAAGATATACCGACGGATACTATAATAATACCGACGGTTTGAAACCGTCGGTAAAACCCTAATTTCTTGTAGTGTTAGTTGGTGCTAGCGAGGAGGCCGTCAGTACCGCTCAAAGGGGCCAGTACCATAGCACACGCCTAACAAAGCAATTGCGCACCAAACCAACCTTGTGGGCTAACAAAGTGTGTATGTGGCGCATTTGGAGTGGATGCTAGAGGTCTCCTCGCCAGCACCAATTGGAGAGATCCCATGCCATTTTTGTTGTTGTTAAGTCTCCCTCCTTTTTACTCTCCCCTTTTTTGGTAAGAAGACAAGGATTTTGTATCTGGTGTGCTCCACCACAACAAATCCTAGTCTTCTTGTCTCATAAAGGGAAGAGTGCAATAAGGGGGAGTGGGGCTACCAAAATCCTTGTCATCAAATAATCAAAGAGGGGGCAAAGTAGGAGATTAGAAAGTCCATTTTCTGATGAGAAGGGATACCCTTTTTTTTCTTCTTCTTTTATAAAAGCTGTAATCTCTCTTTAAATTAGAAAAAAGGTAGTTTACAAAACACCCCAAAAAAAAAGATATTGACTAATGTCTGTGAAAACAAATAAACTTCATTATTTCATACACAGAACTTATTCTAATAGACCACTTTAACCCAAGTTCAAAGTATGTTACTTTTACCCAAATGTAACTTCTCTTATATCTTCTTATGGTTTGGTTTAGTTTTAATAATGCTGCACTTCGTAAAATGATATGTAACTTTTTGTCTTTCTTTTGTTTGAAAATAAGTAGCTTTATTACATCTTATCCTGCCAATTTAAAAATTGATGTATATACACCCCCCCATATTGATACTAAATCACTCCCTTCTCTCCTTCCTAGCCCTAATATCTTACTAAAACTCTTACATTGGTAGTTGTATTAAATTAAAATTTCTTACTATGAACATAAGAATAATTTTACTAATACAAACACTCTCTTTAGATAATCTGTTAATTCTGCAACCCTACATCTTACTAAGACTCAATGTTAGCCTTTTTATCTTTGTTTTTTCACCCATCTGGGCATCACATGGGTTCTCATGCAGTTTTGTTTTGTTCTACCCTTTCATCTCCTGCATGTGCACATCATTTTTCGTTTAAAAAGAGTTTGTATCTTTATTATTTGTCCTTAGAAAATATTGATTGCTTTTACCACTTTAGGTGGTAACTTGTTAGTGTTTAGGATAGTTTATTAAACAATGATAATCAATAATCACCAATGGGAAATGATGAAATATTCCTACAGGAAATAACCACCCCTTTTGTTATTCGGGTCATGATATTTGGTTCCTATCCCCTTGTTATTGTGGCCATGATACTTGGTTTTGAGAACATATAAATTCCTTTACATTTGGCTTAGATGCTGCCAAAAATCAAAAGAAATAAAGGAACTATCCTTCAGTATGTAATTACAGTTCAATCAAGCTTTTAAAGGGAAAAGTGACATAATAATTAGCTATCAACGCTTTCATTATAATATATAAATATGCTCACTTCATCCAAGATAGTATGATTTCGATTTCAATTCTTATAATCATCCAATCCGAACTCATAAGCAGGTTTCTTCCAAGGAACCCATGACCTTGAATTGTTTGATTCTACTTCTTTGGCATTTGCAATTTAAATCGTCCTTAATTTTTTTTCTCATTTTTCCTAGGTAGGATGATGTGTATTAATCTTCCGTATGAATTTATATAATTAAAAACGATAATTAGATCAATTTATGACATAAATTCAAATAGTGTGTAATTTATACAATAAAATATGCTTTTTTGATTCAAAAATTCAGCCGAGAAGGAAAATTTTTGGGGCATTTGGATTGGATTTTTTTAGCCAAAAATCAATTCTGGTAAAATTGATTGTGTAGAAATTAATGGATAAGTAATTATTTTTTAAAATAATAGTGTTCGGATAATACGATGGTAAGTCTCTCAACTTCGTATTTTCCAAACATTATTATTTGAAAAAATGATTATTTGATCATGAATTTCTACACAATCAATTTTATCAGAATTGATTTTTGCCCCAAAAAAATCTAATACAAGCGCCTTGATTGATTTGGGGGGGGAATCCATGAATGGGGGAGAAAGAGATTAGAATAATGGAGGAATTGGGATACATGCAAAAGTTCTATTCCTCTAAAAGATAGAGACATTAGAAAGCATATTCGATAGTGGTATATCTAGCAAAGGTCCAAAAGAGTTGCTATAGCAGAGATTTAGACGTGGCTTGATCTATTCCTTCATATTGAGAAAAGTAGGCCCATTTTAACTCACTTTAGAGATACATTAAAAGGAGAGAACAAGAGATGTCTTTTCTCTATTTTTCTTTCTTTCTTTCTTCTTTTCTAATTGACAGTAAAGTCGATCGATGATCGATCATCTCTTTCTCAAAAGGCATCCTGATCACGTCTACGTGAAGAGAAGACGATCTTGTACTCTAAAGTCATGTTCTACTATAAACGTGAGAAAATGTTGCATATATATATACAGTATATATATCTTCTTGATTGAAGATAGAGATGGAGATGGGCCCCAGTGATTGTGCTAATCTAACGGTTGTAACCGCGACATTTAGTCAATCATATGCTTCCGGTCGAAACTATTACTGTGAAAATATATAGCCGACGGATCGATTGGGCCCACATAAGCTTCTACAAACATGATATCTATATAAGAAGTAAATATGATTAAACTAAAAGGGGTTGTGACCGAATGTCAAAAAGAGAGCATGGAATGGTAGTTTGTATATTTGTTATAAGTGGGGAAACATAAAGGCTGTTGGATCACATGCACATCACCTTCTTTTCCTCTTCTCTTCTCTTCTTTTTATACTGTGCCCAATAACGTTAAAGAAAAGATGTAGAGGAGAAGGGTCCCACCCTGCTCATCCTCAATCCAAGGGATTCAGTGGGATCGAGACCCTTTGGGTCCCTCATGGCTCCAACCATCATTGCATGCATATGAAGACCCACCTAGCTCTCACGTCCATTACTTCTTTAAAGTCGCATTTTCTTATATATTTCTTATATAGATATATACCACATGATAATGCATGAAATAATCATTAATTATATAAAGGAAAGGCAGATTTTTATCGAAATTCGGCGATAGGGATCCGTTCATTTTCGATCGGATGGTCGTCGATGCACCAAAATTCAATAGATAAGGTATTTATCATCAAATCATTGTCATTATTTGATCAATCGGTAAGGCACGCATGCTCGACAATCCAGATTGTCCGATCTATCTGATTGACATATTACAATAATCATATTGATACTCCTTTTGGGTATCCAATCATGTGGAACAAAAATTTCTATTCTTTTACTGATCACTTGATCAACAAGGTTCATTTCGTGCTACATCGTCTACTAGAGATGGCCCACTGAATGAACTATCCATGATCTGATAAGGATGTCCAGCAAAGTGTATATTTATGAAAAATAATAACATTGCTACAATTTGTATAAGATACACTTCTCTAATAATCTATAAAGAGAGAGGGAGAATTTCCTATTAAAAAAAAAAACAGAAGACTGGGGATTTTAATATTAATATATAGTCAGTCTATGGCTACTCCTAAATATACTCCCCAAACCTAAGGGCTAACCACTAAGGGTACTCCTAAACATACTTCACAAACCTAAGGGCTAACCACTAAGGGTTAGGATATACTGAGTTAGCACACTTGTGGAAAATAGAAAGGCAAGTCACATCAGCTCTGATCTTGACCCTTAATTATTTTAATTAAAGGGTTGAGATTGGGGAGTATATTTGAGAGTATACTTAGGAATACAAGTAGACTAATATATAGAATGTTGAGAGTAAGGCAGCTCTATGAAATTAAGGACTTTAGAAGGGTCCTGGATAATAACATGTAATCAAGGTATCTCTATCATACAAAGAACCTTACCAAATACCAAAGCAAGAATCTTATAGGAGAAGAAGAGAAAGAAACTTCTTAGGTGTAATGGTGGATCCAGCACTGCTGCATGCTGTAAAGAGGATGGTAGGCCCTTTGACAGTCTACTCAGAAAGAAACTTCTTAAGCAGCTTAGTCTATAGAAGTACTCGGCCCAAATGATATATTCGTTCAGTCCATAATTGACCTTGTATTAGTCATTATCCCCTTTGGTGGTAATAGGAGTTGCTCAATATTAATTGAGTTGATTCATTAGTGGAAGTCCACGAACAATAATCAGTTGCAAGGAACTTTTTACGGTCGATAGTCGCGGTCGATAGTCGCAAAAGATCTTTCATAATGTCACATAAGAAAAAGAGAGTTAGGCTTAGTGTTTACTAGTTTTCAAAAGATAGTGATGTCTTTTGCTCACACTTTTCTGACAATAATAAATGCTAAACTATCCCTATTTTTCTTATGTGGTATTGTGAAGGACCATTTGCAGCTGCTAGCTGCAAAACGTCCCTAGCAGCTGATTATTGTTTGGAGTCCACTTGAATCAATAGTATCCGAATCCTTTTGAGTTGTTTCAAGAGATAATTTCCCATGGAGCATACACACTATTTTTTTGGGCGGAAAAAAAATCAGCTAAACAAGTCAACCTCTCAAAACACCAGCCCATGGCATCCACCATGATCTCCTCTTCAACCTTGATCATTTGGATAAAGGATGCACCATCTTCTCTCTTCATACTGACCCATGTTAGCTAGCCTATCCAACTGTGATCCTAATTATTTTTCAAATTTCAAATTCAAATCTACTTTGAGATGAATACACTTATCTAATCTTATTTGATTATACCCTCTTATTGTATTTTCTAAACTATCTCTAATACTCTCCCACAATTGCATGATCCTTTGAAGAAAGATCGTGCTCGGTCTGTGAAGTTCATCACTACTGCATCCCACTCATCTTAGAGTTAGTCGGAGTTGGTGGTCCACTAGAGCAAACCGTCATGATATTTCCTGAAAACACATAAAGAAGAGTCACTCGTTTAAGAGAAGAAAAAAGAACTCGGAGGTATTAATGATAAAGAGATTCCAACAAGAGTTTGGTGATGCTATAACTATGAAACTACACACAAAAAAAAAATGGTTTAGGCCAGACAGACGGCATTGCCACTTACTGGAAAAAAATAAGATTGAAAGAAAAAAAAATATTCAAACTAAGGTCCAATCGACCTGCCTTGATACCATGATAGAAAAGAAATTTATTGATAATTCTTGGATGATTACATAAGATCCAAGTGAGGTTTATATAGATATCATCTCCAGAAAAAAACTCTATCAAATCTAATCCTAATCAAATCAAAGTAATTGATCCTAATCTTTTTTAAATTTCAAATTCAAATCTTTGAGATGAGATAAAGTGTATCTCATTATACTTTATTACACCATCTTATTGTGTTCTCTAAGGGGCTGTTTGGATACACTTCTGTTTTTCTGTTTTTATTTTATGTTTTTAAAAATTGGAAGTGACTTTTTGTTTTCAAATTTTTTAAACAAAAAACATGTTTGCATTTCTAACTGTTATATGTTTTAAAAAAAGAAAAATAAAAAAACGCGTTTGGTAAATATGATGAACATAATAATGAGTAAACAATTCCAATCTATGGTGGTGGTGGAGGTTGGGAATATTTTTTCTTCATCTTCTTATCATTGTCTTTTGTTGACTGGATTCTTTCATGTTACACAGCTTGCTATGAACTTCTTATCTGTTGGACAACTTCTTGATCATGGTTGTACTGGTGTTGGTGGTGTGGTGGTGGGTGGTGAGTGGTGGCGGTGGGTGGTGAGTGGTGGCGGTGGTGAGTGGTGGCGGTGGGTGGTGAGTGGTGGCGGTGGGTGGTAGTGTGGTGGGGGTGGTTGTGGATGGTGGTGGTGTGGTGGTGTGATACTCTTTTTTTGTTTTAAAAAATAGAGGTAATAGCAAAAATTTTGTTACTAATTTTTTAAAAACAAAAAATAGAAACATGTTTACCAAAACATGTCTTGCGTAAAAATTTTCAAAATTTTATTTTTAAAAGAGATTAATTTTCAGAAGAAGCTCTGCATCATCATGCGGAGCTCCCTTTTTACACTACCGGGTGGCAAATGTGTAATTATTGATAATTACACATTTGCCACCCGGTAGTGTCAATAATTACACATTTGTCACCCGGTAGTGTACAAGGGGAGCTCCGCATGATGCAGATCTCCTCTTTATATTTAAACTGTTTTTAAAAACAAAAAACAAAGTGCAGCTAAACGGGCCTAACTAACTTTAATAACAAGGTGGTACAACCAGATGAAAAGCAAAAAAAATCCAAACAAGAGAAATTTAAAGGTAACGTCTTGAAACTAAGGCTAGCATTTGGTCCTCTAAATATCGGTTGTCTCCATCCTTTTAAAGCGAAAAAAAAATCTTAGAGAGAGAGATTTGGGGCGCTTGATTTTTAAAAAAAGCCAGCAGCAAAGATGCCTGTGTGCCGAGTGCCGACGGAGCAATGTACGATTCTGCCCACAGACCAGGTCTGGAATTACGGAGCACCCTTACATACATTTCTTATCCGCTCCACGGATTTTTCAGAAGGAAGCCAGAGGCTGCAAAAACAGTGTGGAGGAGACTGGAGAGAGCACGCATTGTTGGAGGCCAACAGCATTTGCACTTGTTTTACTCGGTTCCAAAAGGTCAAAAAATGTTAGTTTTAGGTACAGCCTCTTTAGGGTGGGTCTCCACCTTTGGATGGTTTTAACTTAAAAGGCTAAAACCCACAGGTCAAATTAACGGTACCATTTGGAAATAGAGAGTTGTGTCCTCCAACGATAGAATATTACCTTTTTAGGTAGAAAAGCTCACCTCCATGCCAAGGTTCCTTTTCCCTACATACTGAATTACCTCTCTCATTTAGTCATTTTTGGTATTAATATAACAGTAAAAATGTCTTTTGTGAAGATTAACCTCACTTTTTTCTTTTCATCTACTCTACTACTATAATATATAGAAATAAGAGTTTTCTCTTAGCTCTCCAAACTCTAATCCCTCAAATCCTATAAGTTCTATTTTAGAGATGATACGTGACTTTTCTCTTTAATCCATACCGTTCAAGTTCGAGACCCATTATCTTATCCTACCGCCCTCTTTAACTGTAGAGTCCTCTCTTATCTCTAACTCTTGTAGATTTGGGACCCGCTATCTCATCCTAAAGCCCTCTCTATCTCCATTATTGTATGTGATCAACGCAATCTATTGAAAGATAACAACTACACACAAAGAACACACAAGATATACGTGGTTCACCTGATATGAGTTATGTCCATGAAAAGATCACATTCTTCACTAAAATCAAAGCAAAGAGAATACAATGGCTTCTAGCTTCTCAAACAATCTCTCTCTCAGAAAAAAAAAAAAAAAATGTTTGGCTTAACTAATGAAACTCTAATACAAAGATTGAATTTATATTAGGATCTAATATATGAAATTAATGACCTAATCCTGCGACCTCCGCTCGAGGGGTGGTGCTAGACTGCTCAAGCAGTTTGCTCCAGAAGTATTTTCTCTGATTGATGTCGACCTCCAGTTGGGCAGAACTTTTCCGCTGCTTGAGCGGTGCTCTTTTGGATAATTGCCTGTCCCCTGGTCGATTCCGCTCGAGCGGTGGTAAGCAAGGTTCTTAATTTCGAAATTTTTGATGATTTCGGCCAGCCAACCCGAACCGAAATCCCAAAAATTGCGGGAATTTGGCGAAATAAATATTTTAGAATTTTAATAATAATAATAATAATATATATTTAAAAATAAAAAAATCAGATTTCGGCCGAAATCTGATTTTCGAAATACACCCTGTTTCGATGTCATTGGGGTTTTCCGAAACCGAAATTTCGTGAAATTCAATGAAATTTCAAACCTTGGTGGTAAGGCCCACTTGAGCAATCCATTGCAGAATAAAGGACAAAATTCTAACATTGTAGAGTCCTCTCTTAACTCAAACTCTTGCAAGTTTGGGACTCACTATCTCATCCTAGAGCCCTATCTATCTACACTATTGGAGACTTATCTCTTATCTCCAACTCTTTGGTGTATTAATTTAAGTTTATTACTAAGAAACTTATAATTTTCCATTAAATGTTATTAAAAAAATAATAAATTATTATTATAAAATCAATTAATTAATGCAAATAATAATATCTATCAAATAATAAAAACAAACTTATATTATTAAAAAATAAAAGTTATTTAATATTTAAATAAATAAATAATATTATTTAATTTTAGATAATCTTAAATTATTACCCGTGCAAATAAAAAAAACTTATATTATTAAAAAATAAAATTTATTTAATATTTAAATAAATAAATAATATTATTTAATTTTAGATATTCTTAAATTATTACCCGTGTGATGCACGGGTAATAATTTACGAATATCTATTATTAAATAATATTATTTATTTAAATATTAAGTAATATGTTTTTAAATATTCAATAAATTTTATTTTTAATAATATTAGTTTTTTTATTATTTGATAGACATTATTAGATTTTAATAATATTTAATGAAAAATCATAAGTTTCTTAATATTAAAATTTAAATTTATACTTTAACAAAAAAAACTTAAATTAATACAACCAAGAGTTGGAGATAAGAGAGGACTCTACAATAGTGGAGTTAGAGAGTGCTCTAGGATGAGGTAGTGGGTCTCAAACTTGAACGGTCAGGATTAAACTCTTTATCATAATCTCCTAAAATTTCTCAAATAGTTTTTAAATTGACAGGGAGACGTGTGTTAGTGAAATAGTTAACGGTTGAAGTTAAAAAAAGGTGTCATGTGGCATCCTTAAAACAAAACTCATAGAATTCATGGGATTGAAGCTTAGAGAGCAAAGAAAAGGGGGTTAGGTGACACATTTCTTTATATTATACTAGTAGAGACCCCGATGCACGAGTGTGAATAAAAAAATAAAGTATAAATATCTACACTCTCTCTATCCCTCTTATCACAATCCCCTAAAATCTATCTCTAAATTCTCTCTCTCTATCTTTTTTTATCTCTCTTTATCCATCTTATCACAATCCCCTAAAATCTCTCTACATTATCTATCATTCTTATCTTTATCCATCTTATCACAATCTTCTAAAATCTCTCAAATGATATTTGAATTGTGAGAGAGACGTATGTGTGAGACAAAGACTTAACGGTTGAGATTGGAGATAGAGTCGTGGAGGGAACCATCCCCTAAAATCTCTCCAGTGGTTTTTGAATTGAGAGGGAGACATGTGAGAGAGTTACCGGATGAGATTAAAGAAATGTGCCACGTGACATCCTTAAAATAGTAATCATATGATTCTTAGAATTGAAGATTGGAGAGTAAAGAGAGGGGGTTAAGTGACACTTATTTCTTTATATTATAGAGACCCCGTGTGATGCACGTGTGTGAATAAAAAAATATATTATAGTATAGATAGCAGAGATCTCATGCGATGCACGGGTGTGAATAAAAAAATAATAAATAAATCTCTACACACTCTATCCCTCTTATCACAATCTCCTAAAATCTCTCTCTACATTCTCTTTCTATCATTCTTATCTCTCTATTTATCCCTCTTATCACAATCCCCTAAAATCTCTTTACATGCTCTATCTATCCTTCCCATCTCTATCTCTCTTATCACAATCTCCTAAAATCACTCTAATGATTTTTGAATTGTGAGGAAGTCGTGTGTATCCCCTAAAATCTCTCAAATAGTTTTTGAATTGTGAATGAGACGTGTGTGAAAGAGAGAGTTAACGGTTGAGATTTAAAAAAGATAGACACATGACATCCTTAAAATAGAACGCATAGGATTCATAGGATTGAAGATTGGAAAGCAAAGAGAGGGGTTAGGTGACACTTATTTCTTTATATTATAGTATAGATACTAGTAGAGACCCCGTGCGATGCACGGGTAATAATTTATGAATATCTAAAATTAAATAATATTATTTATTTATTTAAATATTAAGTAATATATTTTATGAATATTTAATAATATAATTTTTTTTATTTGATAAAAATTATTATATGTATTAATGAACTGATTTTATAATAATAGTTTATTATTAATGGAAAATCATAGGTTTCTTATTACTAAACTTAAATTAATACACCAAATAGTAGAGATAAGAAAGGACTCTACAATAGTGGAGATAGAAAGGGCTCTAGGATAAGATAGTAAGTTCCCAACCTGCAAGAGTTGGAGATAAGAGTGGACTCTACAATAGTGGAGATAGAGAGGGCTCTATGATAAGATAGTGGGTCTCAAACCTGAACGATAGAGATTAAAGAGCTTAAATTAATACACCCAAAAGTTCGAGTTAAGAGATCGAGGATTCTACAATAGTGGAGATAGAAAGGGGTCTAGGATGAGATATATAGTAAGTTCCAAACCTGCAAGAGTTGGAGATAAGAGTGGACTCTACAATAATGGAGATAGAGAGGGCTCTATGATAAGATAGTGGGTCCCAAACTTGAACGGTAGAGATTAAAGAGAAAAGCCACATGTCATCACTAAAATAGAATTTATAGGATTTGAGAGATTGAGGTTTAGAGAGCAGAGAGAGGTCTTATTTCTTTATAGTATAAGTAGTACCCGTGCGATGCACTGATGTGAATAAAATAAAAATCTCTAAATGTCTCTCTATCCCTCTTATCACATTCTCCTAAAATTTCTTTATACATTCTCTCTATCCTTCTTATCTCTCTCTTTATCCCTTATCATAATCCCCTAAAATCTCTTTCTACATTCTCTATCTTTATCTCTATCTCTCTTTATCACAATATCCTAAAATCTTTCCAATGATTTAAGAATTGAGAAGAAAAGTATGTATCCCCTAAAATCTCTCCAATAGTTTCTAAATTGAGAGGGAGACTTATGCAAGAGAAAGTTAACGGTTGAGATTTAAACAAGGGTGCCATGTGGCATCCTTAAAATAGAATTCATATGATTCCTGAGATTGAAGATTGGAGAGCAAAGAGAAGGGGTTAGGTGGCATGTATTTATTGGGGGTTAGGGGCACTTATTTCTTTATATTATTTCTTTATATTATACTAGCAAAGAGAAGGGGTTAGAGCAAAGAGAATAAAATAAAAATCTCTACATCTCTCTCTATCCCTCTTAACACAATCTTCTAAAATTTCTCTACATTCTCTATCTCTATCCTTTTATTTCTCCCTTTCTCCCCTATCAAAATCTCCTAAAGTCTCTCTCCACATTCTTTATCTATCATTATCTCTATCTCTCTTATCACAATCTCCTAAAATTTTTCCAATGATTTTTGAATTGTGAAGAAAACTTATGTATCTCCTAAAATCTCTCCAATAGTTTTTAAATTGATAGTGAGACATGTGTGAGAGAGAGTTAACAGTTGAGATTTACAAAAAAGGTGTCACGTGGCATCCTTAAAATATAATTCATAGGATTCTTGGGATTTAAGATTGCAGAACAAAGAAAGAGGTAAGGTGGCACTTATTTGTTTGGGGTTAGGTGACACTTATTTCTTTATATTATATATAGAGAGAGAGAGAGATTAACTACAATCAGAAGTTCTGATTCAAGAGATGATCGGAGCTCCCCAAAATATGCATTGACTTAGGTATTTTAGGAATTAAAAAAGAATACTTATATGACAAAAATACCCTTCTTTCATATTTATATATACTTCCCAAATTACACCTATAATAAGGCATATTTTGAGAAGCTCCTCTTATCTACTCAACAAGAGCTCCTTTTGGTAGTTAAAGTCATATATGTATATTTAACTCATGTTTGAAATGGAATTTTTACCATTTTGCAAAATTCCAAAAATATTGATTTAAATTTTGGCTATATATTTAGTTTTGAATTTTGTATTATTACAACATTCTTTTGAAATATGCTAAAATTTCTAAATTTTGGACAATAAATAAAGTTTTGTTTTATTTTACAATGTTCTTAAGTGTATTGTACCGCTTGTTAGATATATTTTTGGGTTTATAAAGTTAATATTAAACTATGTATTACTATTTACTGTTGTGATATTTGTATATATACATTACAAATGTATACATTCTAACTAATATATATATATATTGTATACATTTTACTCTAAGTAAAGTAGTAGTAGTATATTAGGAAAGTATATCTTAATATTTGTACCATTTTATTATATGTGTCCTAAGTTAGTTATTATACCTTAAATTAGTTAAGCATTACTACTTAACTAAGCAAAAAAGATAATAAATGTTACTATTAATAATATCATATAAATAATTACATTAAAAAATTTAATATTGCAAAGTGAGTTCAGTAAAAAATACATAAATCATTGTTTTACTATCAATAACATCAAATAATTTTTTAGGGTCAAGTTCATGGTCTCGTCTGTTTGTATCTATTTGTAAATAATATATTTTAAAGTTAGTTTGAAAAACTATATTTTTTCAAGTTCGTGGGCCACCTTTTAAATTAAATAATATAGTATAAATTTAGTTTTTTTAGTAGTGATTTGAAAAACCATATTTTTTCAAGTTCATGGGCCACCTTTTAAATTAAATAACATAGTATAAATTTAGTTTTTTTAGTAGTGATTAGCGGACCCCGCATCTTTCCATTTTGTACCCCTTTAACTATGGTTAAAAATTAATTAACTAAAGGTTAATATTTTTTCTTCTAGAAACCAAGTTCCCTAGGTGTAAGTGAATCTTAACCACAGTTAATTGGTGCTTAAAAGGGGACATGGACCGATGAGGACCGACATTCAGCCAAGCATTATTTTCCTCAAAAGTTTAGGTGGGGCTAGAGCTCCCCGTCCCCCGGCTCTACCCCTGCTCCTTCGCTCTTGATACAAAAAAAAGAAAAAAAATTCAAAGTTAAGGGGGGCTGAAGCCCTCCTGGGCCCTATGTGGCTCTGCCCCAAACTGAAAGCTAGGGCTATAACAGATCGAATTTGGAACAAATCTACATAGATCTGAATCCAATCGAAGATCAATCGTCAAATTCTCAATTGTCCAATTTGAATCCGAATTTGATTATATTTTCAATATTTGAATCGGATCCGAATCTGATTTGATTAATATTGATAAATCTAGAAATTAAATTTTTAATTAAAATTTAAAAATTGTGGTTAATACTATAATATATTTATAAAGTTATATAGATATTATTATTATATAATGTAATAAATCGAATTTTAATCGGATCAAATTGCAATAGTTCCAAATCCGAACTAATTATAATCGGATTCAAGATCTGAGATCCGATCCATTGACAGTCATAACAGAAGCAAGACGCATGTTATAAAATCTCTCAAAATTATCTATATTCACCATTTGTCCCTACGAGCTACTTCGTTGAAGGGGCAGCGTATAAGATAGGAGATGACGTGTCATCACAAACTTGAAAATGGAAAACAAAGAGAGGTGTCACGTCAAATACTAATTTCTTTAGCACATAACAACAACAACAACCAGCCAAGGTTAATTACAGAACCATGGCATAATTTCTATTATTTCTGCTCGAGCATACAGCTGGAGAAAGGTTGTAGCTCATTTATGTATCTCAATACACTTTGGGATTTCCTTAAAATTAATGCTGACCCTTTGGTACATGAGACTTGTAGTAAGCAGCTTAATAGAACTTTCACATGCTTTAGAGAGTTGCCTAAGGGTGCTAAAGGCCATCTTCTTGATAAAATTGGTCTACTCAATCTGAGGATCCATCAACAGAGTTGTAATATTTTAGGACTTTGCTACTGAGACCGCATTAGGGCCGACACCTCCAAGACTTCACGTGATGGTGGGCCCCACCTGAAATCCTGCTCACATGCGCGAGGTCTCGGAGGTCTCGGCCCTTATGCGGTCTCAAAAGCATTTCCCAATATTTTATGTTATGCAGTTTCATAATATTTCTATTGTATTTAGCTTGGGGCAGAGTCCTGAAGTAAGTTAAAGGAGTATCTTTCGGCCACTGTCTTGTATTCTAGGTAGAGAGCCTTCATGTTTTTTAAGTTAGAACAGGAATAAAATGTTCTGGCCATGCTTGTTTGCATTTTATGTTTTCTGATCATTTCACGTAGTAGTCGAGCTTAACATATCCTTTCCGCACAACATCCTTTAAAAATAAAAATAAAAATTTAATTATAATGGGTCTATGGAATGGTATATGATTACACCCCAAATGCTTTTTATCTCTAAATGATGATGAAATGCAGATGAGTGGTTATACATGGGAGCAACTTGGCATGTAAGGAAATCATTTTTAGAATCCAAACAAAATCCTTTGGCCGTACAGCATCTACTGATGAAAAGAAGGCAAGCAAAACAAAGTGGAGAGGAAGGCAGAGAAATAGTGAGAAACCCCACATCAGGGACAAGAAACCAAGCTTTATAGGGAATAAGGAGGGTATGTATGATTGAGCTGAAGCAAAGTCATTCTCTTTTAATTGCACTATCTTCTAAATGATTTTTGGATAAATGAAAAGAGATTGTAGAAAGGCAAAGGCATGAGAAGAGGAGGAGGTGGGGGTGGTGGTGGTGGTGTGGTGGTGGTGGGGGAGCAGATTGAATATGGTAATGATAATTGTAAGCATATTCTCTTTCTTCTTTGTCATTACAGGCATCATAAAAAGTACATCAGGTATAGGAAGAGGGCTTCGGATTATCTCTGGAGGTGGGTGCTTGGCATCCACACATCATCCGACATGTGGCGATAAAAAGGGGAGAAGTCATTTCATTTTCTCCCCCATGATTTTGACTTCTCCCCACTTGATATCTCTCCCCTTTTATTGCCACATGTCTGATCATGTGTGGATACCCTAATGCCCACCTCGGGCGTCCGCCAAAGATAATCCGAAGCCTAGGAAGAGCTGAAGGGCAACCTGGAAAAACCTAGTTAGGGATCTAGATTTTTTAACTGGGCCTTATTATATACAGTCTGGCCCAAGTCTGATTGTGAACTACTCATGAGCGAGATGGGCCAATGCAATGCTTATTAGATTGTGGGCGTGGCCCTTCGTAACCTAGCCAATTGGCAGCCAAAATTCATTACAAAAGTACTAGCTCCAGTCCCAGCCTGTCATTGCTACCTTCAACAAGTCAAAAAACCTCATCTTTTTTTTCCAAAGGTCATGGCCTCATTAAGTAACATGGAAAAGCAGCTACACATGTCTTAACCACATTGAGAGTTTGGAAGCTTGCGACTGGGCTACCATTTCTCAAAATTTTCACATCCAAGAAATCCTCCCTGATGCATGTGCATGTACAATTTACTATTTAGATACAAACTTCAACCATGGTTAAGAGTAGTGCTAACCCAGTTTTGAAATTTCGGTTTCAGGCAATCCCAACAACATCAAAACTGGGTTTATTTCGAAAATCAAATTTTGGCCGAAATTTCGGAAATTTCGGATTTCAAAGATTTTGGAATTTCGGCCAAAATCTAATTTTTTATTTTTAAATAGGTATTTTTTTAAAATTAAAATTCCAAAATATTTCAAAAATCTTACTGAAATATCATGAAATTTCGAAAATTTATATATTAATTTTAATAATAAAATAATTTTTGTATAAATATATAAAATTTTAATAAAATATTATTTTTAAAATATATATTAATAATATATATATATATATATATATAATTAATAAAATATTAATATTTCGGATTTCGAAATTTCGCCGAAATCACGCAATTTTTCAGGATTTCAAGTTCGCTGGCCAAAATCGTCGCAAATTTCAAAATTAAAAACCTTGGTGCTAACTGTAGGAGTACGTAAAAGCACTGTCAACGAGTACAAGAAGGGGCATTTTAGCAATTTGAACAATGCAAAAGAATGTGCTAATGGGAGTAAGCATAGCATCTACCCCATGTGTAAAATGTGGGGAATTGCACAACAAACCAACAACATGATAACCGAAAAAAAAAAAAACAAACAAACAAATAAGAACGCACAACACAAGATTTAAGTGGTTCGGCCAATAGTGCCTATGTTATGGATCCACACCACTTCACTATGCTCAAGCCACAAAGGCAAAATCAAATTGAACAGTGTCAGCACCCTATTTTTACACCCCCTTAACCGTGGTTATTTAATTTAGCTATGGTCCAAATTCTAGATCAACCCTAGTTCCAAACCCTAGGTAAACCCTTAACCATAGGACTAAACCCTAGTTAAGACCCTAGTTAACCCTAGGTAGTCCTAAACCCAAACCCTAGGTAGCCCTAGCCTAACCTTAGTAAGCCCTAGGTATACCCAAGGCCCAAGCCCATTTGACCAAACTTATACCTAGACAACTCAATCAAACCCAATTACCTAATTTTATTACCCAACCCAAGTAGTCAAGCCCAAATACCCAATCACCCAATTGTCTAAGCCAGAGCCCATTTCCATAGCCCAAGCCCAAATGTCATAGTCAAAGTCCAATAATCATAACCCATGACCCATCTACTAATAACCCATGATCCATAAGACCTAATCCACATATCCATATCCACCTACCCTATATCCTACAACCCATACCCATATAACCCATAGTTCACTCAACCCACCAACTCTCTTACACCTCTCTTACATCAACCCATACCTATATAACTCATAGTTCACTCAACCCACCTACTCTCTTACACCTCTCTTACACCCTATATCCTACAACCCATACCCATATAACCCATAGTTCACTCAACCCACCAACTCTCTTACACCCTCTTACACTCCTTACAACACTCAATCTATCAACTCACCTTACAACACTCAAGTCTTTACCCACTATCTCCTTTTATCCCCCATGTAAAAGACACAACCCAACCTCTTAGTTTTCCTATAAATACCAATCCCTTAGCCCCTTAGATCCATCCCTGAAGACCCCTGGAAGGTTCCCACCCACTTGTGTTTCTCTTGAGTTTGAAGAAGGGAGAAGAAACTAAGGTTTAGAGTTTGGAAAGAATTCTAAGACTAAAAGCTTAGAGTTCTTCACTAACTCTCTTCCTTTGTGGATTCTAAAACCCTACCACTTGGAGCATTGAAGGAGAATTCTTGGAGGAGTAGGCACTCATCCTTTCATTTTCTCTTCTTTCTTATCTTTTTTTTTTAATTTGGTTCTCTCTTCTTGATCTCTCATTTCTCAAGCATAGTTGGGTCTCTCTACACCAATCTAATGGTGTAGAGGGACCCCATATCAAAGGCAAGGAGATGCTCATTTTTATTTCCTTTCCATGTACATATTTTCTTCTTTTTTATGTACCCACAAGTGTGGATATGGGTAGGCCCATAGAGAGTGGAAGCTAAAGCTATACCTCTCTTTTTCATTTTGTTTTCTTTTGAGATTCTAGTCCTCTTTCTAGAATTTTTTATGAAAGCTCATCCCCTCCCTAACATTCTTTAGAGCAACATTACATCATTAATAATGGTGTAAATGAACCACCTTAAAAGGGAGAAGATGAGTTTTCATTTTCTTTCATTTCTTTATTTTTCCTTCATGTTCTATGTTGAATGGGTAGATGATGGTTTAAAGACTTAAAATAAATGATAGTTTAAGGACTTAAAGAGGACATTCTTAAAAATGTCTCATACCAAAGACAATGATATTTGATCTATTATCAACACCAATTCAACAAAATAGGTGTTGGCAATAGACCATTTACATTCATAAGGCACATCCCTCTTTATGTCTTAAAAACTCTTGGATTAAATGTGACTTTAGCTAAGTTTTTCAAAACCCTACCCATATGAAAATCCAAAAAAAAACATGATAAAAGCTCAAAATACCAAAAACATAATAAAATCTCAAAATACCAAAAAAACATTCAAATATAATCAAAATACCAAAAACATTCAAATATCTCCAAAATCCCAAAAAATATAAAAATACAAAAAACCAAAAAGAGACTTGTAGGACCTCTTTAGCTTTGGTTAGCTCACCTAACCATAGTTAAATCTCCTCTAACCGCGGTTAGACCTACCCCTTGTGCACTTGACCTCCCCGGTCAACTAAACCATAGCCTTCTAGGCTAGACCCTAAGCCGCCCTTGGTGCACACACACACACCCCCCTCGCCTTAGCACGGGCTCATGTGCCAGAACTACGCTCGGTCTGATCTCACCATGTGAGTACGTAGGCAACTCAACTCGGGTTCGACCCTAGCCATCTAGCTTTCTATTTTTCTTGGATTAGCACTCACTTAAAAACTTTGGACATTTTAATTAAACTTTGAGATTATAAGTGGCTTAAGTTTAGGGAGTAGGTAACCGTTATAAAACGGAGGTCTTGGGGTGCCTAATACCTTCCCCAGGACTTAATCGAACCGCTTACCCTAACTCTGTAAAGACCATTTGCCTTATCCAAACAAACAAATACCCGGGACCTATCCCTAAGAATGAATAGGTGGCGACTCAAGTCAAAACATATAATTGTGAAAGTGGGTAGGAAGATCCCATGCTCACAAACAGTACAGAGTTCTCTCTCAAGAAAAGCATTTCTTGATGGCTATAATAGATGTACATGATTATGAAACCCTAATACAAGAGTATTATATATGTTAAGCCAAGGATAAGCCAAAACCAGACCTAAAAGCCCAAGCCCGCAAAAGTTGGTCGACCAGAATTGCCCACTCGGTTGACCGAAGTAAAACGCACTCTCTGGAATTTTTTCCCATATAAAAAATCCGCAACTCAGTCGACCAAATTGGTGAAATTTGTCTCCATACTTAATCTCCCACTTGGAGAATAATCGCCAAGAGCTCCTCCGTTGTACTTGCTTCATCTATAGTGTCGCTCCCCCAAAGAAATCTGGTGTGAATCACCTCCTTGTCTTTAAGTTTGAAGACCAATAAAAATTGAATATGTCTTCAACTTCTCTGTAGTAACTGCCTTGGTCAACATATCTATGGAGTTTAGGCTTATGTGGATCTTCTCCAGAAATATCAATCCCTCCTCCAAGAGTGATCGAATGAAATGATATCGAATATCGATGTGCTTGTCCTCACATGAAATGCTGAATTCTTCGCAAGGTGAATTTCACTTTGACTGTCACTGTGCAATTTACAATTCTCCTGCTTCATACCCACATTCAAAAAATTCTAAAGTCATATCATCTCCTTGCAAGCTTTCGTTGTTGCAACATATTTTGCTTTAGTTGTCGAAATGGAGACTATCTTCTACAATCTTGAGACCCAACTGACTGCTCCATTGCCTAAGGTGAACATATACCCTATGGTGCTCTTCATGCTATCCATATCCCTTGTCAAAATTAACAAATCCTTACAAACTGATTTTTAAACCTCCATAAAATAGGGACATTTGTGGTACCCCTTAAGTACCTTAGAGTCCATTTCACAACTGTTCAATGCTATTTTCTTGGGTTGCTCATTAATTACTCTCTCTACCTGTGCAATGTTTGGTCTTGTGCAGACCATTGCATACATCAGACTACCAATTGTAGATGCATATGATATTTTGGACATGTACTCCAATTCTTCTCGAGTTTCAACGCCCTGATTTACTGAAAGTTTAAAGTGAATTGTCAAAGGAGTGTTAACTGGCTTAGCATCTTCCATGTTGAATTCCTTCATTATCTTGGCCACATAATCTACCTGAGATAGCTTCAAACTTCGTTAGGCCTATCCCTACTGGTCCTCATGCCAAGTATTTGCTTTAAGGAACACAAGTTCTTTATGTCGAATTTCTTTGAGTTGCTTCTTCAAGTTTAAAATTTCTTCCATGCTTGATTCCGCTACAAGCATATCATCAACATATATCATAAGAATTATATATGATGATTCAAACTTCTTGAAATAACAGCAATGATCTGAATGACATCTCCTGTATCCTATGGCATTCATAAATGTATCGAATCTGATATACCACTGCCGAAGAGCTTATTTCAAGCTATATAAGCTCTTCCTGAGCTTACCAAACTTTCCTTCTCAATCTCTGATATCCATGTGGTTGTTGTATGCAGATTTCTTCTTTCAGGTTACCATGAAGAAAAGTTGTTTTCACATCCAACTGCTCCAGGTGTAAATCTTCCATAGCCACTATATTCAGAATTGTTCTAATAGTTGACAACTTCACAATTTGTGAGGCGAAAAGCAATACACCATTCTTTGCTCAATCGACTGAAGAGGCACAATTAGTCAATCCTTGCTTTCTGTTGAAAAACTTTCTCCACCAATCTTGTCTTGTACCTCTTAGAACTGTCATGTTCTTCCTTCAACCAGTAAACTCATTTCTTGTGCAAAGTTTCTTCCCTTCAGGTAGATTCACCAAATACCATATCTGGTTGGATGAGAGGGAGTCCATCTCATCATTCATAGCAAGCTCCCACTTAAACTTAGTTTCCACTTGCAATGCTTCCTGATAGCTTTATGGTTCACCATTATCTGTTAACAATAGATAATGTAGAGAAGGTGAATAACGAGTAGGAGGTCTAATCGTTCTAGATGATCTCCTCTCAGGTACTAGAGTGTGCGGCTCTGGCTTCACATTCTCATCTTGGGGCTTCATAACATCCCTAGTTGATATCTCCACAAGCTCTATAAATTCAGAATTCTTCTTCTAAATTTTCTCTCCATTTTCATCATTGTGCATTATATTCTCCTTGAATATGACATTCTTACTCCTTATTACTTTTTTTATTTTTGGCATCCTAAAATTTGTAACCAAATTCATTTTGCCCATATCCAATGAATGTGCACTTATTGCACTTAGGATCCAACTTTGTCCTATTCTCAGAATTTATGAGGACATAAGAGGTACACCCAAATATTCTAAAATGAGATCGATTAACTTCTTTTCCAGTCCATGCATCCTCTGGCAATCCATGATCTAATGCGACCGACGACCCTTTATTGATCAAGTAGACTGCAGTGTACATAGCATTCGCCCAGAATTACTTAGTTAGCCCTGCATGAATTCTCATACTCTTAACACGCTCTATGATGGTCATGTTCATGCGCTTTGCAATGACATTCTGTCGTGACGTCCTTGGAATCATTTTCTGGTCTTCTGATTCTATTGACAAAGCAATCCTCTTCAAAGTCACTTGAACAATATTCTCTCTCATTGTCCGACCTCGAACATTTCAACTTTAGACTTGTTTTAGTCTATATTAAAGCCTTTTATTTCTTCAACACATCAAATACCCCAAATTTATGTTTCAAGAAATAAACTCAAAGATGCAGTTTTTACAGAAATACAAATCCATGGATTTCAAACCTAATAGTTTCTACTTCGCATGCATGATTTTCATTCCCTTCTCACTCATGTGTCTGATGTTAGGTAAAGAGTGCTCTTTTTCTTACCACGAGCTACCGCCATAGAACCATTGGTGATCTTCCACGAATCATTCGTGAATGCTATCAAAAGCCTGAATTCTGCTAACGATCCCATAAAATCAAATTTCTCTTCAGTGCAGGAACATACCTCACATCTCTCAGTTTCAGAACTGTCCCATTTGACAGATTTACCTGAACATCACCCTTGCCAATAATACTAAAAGGTTCATTGGCTCCTAAGTAGACCTTCTCAAAATTCCCTTGTACGTAATTATAAATGATATCATTGTGAGATGTAGCATGAAACAATGCACCGTAATCTACAACTCAAGATTCGCCTCATACATCACGACATCATCACTCTCATTTTAATGATATTTGTGATCTTTTCCTCCTTGATTGCTACTCTCTGCAGATTTCTTTGCAGAGGTATAATCCCTACTGAAATGGCCTAGTTTGCCACAATTCCAACATTTCTTCTCCTTCTGGACTTTGATCTGCCATTGTTTTTATTTCCTTTCTTTGATGATCGCCCCTATTTTCAACATTCAGGGCATTCCCTATTATTTCACCCGATAATTTTCAACAAACTTCCTCACTTATAACAACCCCCACAACATTATTAGACTTCAATACATTTGTACCCGTAGAATTACTTATAGCCATAGTAAAGGCACTCCATCTTTCTGGTAATAAAGATTAAATAGCTAAAATTTGAACTTCATCACCAAAATTAATGCAAAATTAATGCCTACCGAACTTTATATATATATATATAACCAGTTCTGAGTTCCTACATTTTGTTTAGAATTTTAACATTTTGTAGGTACCTTATACTATTTGAAAAAGAAAAAGAAGGAAAACAATTTTAAGGCAACAAACTCTTATTTGAAGAATGCTAAGAATATTATTCTCTCAATCCTTACTCTATATCATTTTCTAAATAATAAAATAAATGATTGTATGGTGCCCACAAGTGTACTGGCACAAAGTCATTTATTGTAGAGGCGTGCTAGCCCTACTCTCGGGCATTCCTTACTCTAAGCTAAAAACTAACACCTGTTCAAGGTTATGAACAGCTCAGATTTTACATACAGAGAGCACTCAAATAACCAAATCTCTGCAAAAGCGAAGCTTAACAGCAAACCATCTCCCTGTATATGTATAACCACATAATAGCAGCAGGCTTACCAAGTGAGGAAATAGAAGAACCTTTTGTTTTAGCAAGGCATAGACTTCCAAGTGATATCGAACATGCCTCAGAAGGTTGCTGTTACTATTTGAAGCTGCTGTAGAGCATGAAGCATATTGATGTTTGCTAAATTATTCCCAGATCCATAGAATTATCAATGCTTGACTGAAATTGAAAATAGAAACATGTAAATTATCATTAAGCCACTAAGCTCTCGTGTCCCAAGTTAACAGAATAAGCTTACCATAGCTCAGTATTATAACAGTTCTTCATGTTTTCCATTGTCAACTATGTAATAAGCATAACAGGAATATGGAAACCATACACAGCACAACTTTAGCAAAAAGGTACACCTTAGAAAATACTAAATAGCACGAGAAACACAAGGTGGCAGAATTTATCTGACAAAAAGATGGTCCGTAGTGAATTTAATCAAGCAGACTGCAGCCCACAGCAAGTGATTCATTCTCTCCCACTATCATCACCCGCGCTCGATGCTTCTTTGGCATCAATAGTGAAACTGTATTCCTGGTCGCAACCCAGATACGAATCGCACATGAAATAAAGAGTATATGACCTCTTCCCCGCTTCTGCAGGAGCAGCAAATTCGAGCTTGACCTTCGATTTCCGTTGTAGGGAAACCCTTTTGATGGCAAGCAACTGGTTAGTCTTAATGTCACCTACTACTAGCCACCAACCTTCTTCTTTGGCCTTCGGGTACCTGGGGGCATCCACGGATCCCACCTCTGACCTCCCCTCAAGATCCCGTTCAAGAGTGACTTGCAAAGAAACATCTTCCCCAGCCCTCACATCGTCACTCTCCAGCACTTCGTATGTCATGTCAATGTTGGGAAAACGGTTGCAGAAGCGTGCAATGTCCAGCAATTGCAAATCTGACATCTGCAGCAGTTCCCGCCTCTCATCATCCTCCATCTCCACCAAATCAAACACTGTCTCTATACTCTTTCCTGGGTTTTCTTGGCATTTCTTCGCCAACTCCTTTGTGAAGTGTGGAAGCTGTAAAAGCATGGAATCACGCTCCCACATGCCCTGTGTCACCATCTGACTCACTTCCATTGCAAGAAGGGCCAGGCTAAGCCACCCATTGCTGGAAATAACATCGACCATTGCTTGAAGCAATCTACTAGAAGAAAGAAGCACCTCTCGCTGGTCAGAGGATAGGTTTCCAACCACCGTGTGCCTTGAGAAGTGTGCTTGTAGCAGAGCATTTGCCTTCACATGTGGGTCTGTACATTTGGGATTCTCAAAGGAGAACCTCTGGTGGTTAATCAACCTTCTAATCAGCTCTTCCTCCCCTGGTCGTATCGGAATCTGCGAGTATTCTGAAGCCGAAGCCAGAATCTCGAGAAGCCCCTTCATCTTTGTTTTTGAAGTCAGTGAAGAACTAAAACGTTCTATTGTAGTGTAACTAATATAGTAATATGATGCTATCATGCCAAGATTCAGAGGAGAGAGGTCCATATCATCCTCTATGGCAACACACTTACTCGCCTCTAAATCGCTCAATGTGTTCTCTATAAGCTCAGAAAGGTGATCTGAAAGATGCCTGTGGCTAACTCCCTGGAGATTGTAGTAGTTTGGATTTTGAGTGAGCCTCCTGTACATGAATGTCCATGTAAGGTAATCCACAGCATCCTGCTTGTTCTCAATAACTCCAACAACAACTTCTGCATTCAGATTATCATGTAAGAAGTGGTGTAGGTGACTTTCAACGGGGAATGCTTCGTACAAGAACTTCTTGTAGTATTCTTTACGAGGTGCATGGCAGAGGATGACACATTTTCCAGAGTTATCTAGAAGAGGCCTACTAGCATGACCCATCATCTGCAACAGATCGGTAACTGGGTAATCAGTGTGAGCATTTTCCCGGCCATCATAATATTGAGTCCCCATAACAACCACCAAGTGAGCTGATAATGGTGCCCCCCAACACATTGAGCTGCTTGCAACACAGACCTGAATCCACCCAGCTTCGAACAATTGAGACACAACTTCTTGATCCATGCTGGTAAGACCTTCATGAAGGTAGCCCACACCATGACGGAGTGTGGCACTCAACATGGGTTCCTTGACCTTTGAGAGGAAAGGTTCTAACTCTTCCACAGATCGTAGCAGAAATGTTGACTTTTCTCCACTGTCTGCATTTGAGTAAGTCATCAGATCAACTGCAGTAAGCCGGGCATGCTTCCTTGTGGGAACAAACACGAGGGCAGGTTTCCCACTCTTCGCGTGTTGGACAATAGCAGTGTATGTTGGCTTTGCCATTGCTTGCATCCTTGCTTCAAAATTAGCTATATCCACTCCCTGAATGTGTATCTCTAGAGGCACAGGGCGAACACCCGGGGGGAAATTGAAAAGGCCATGAGAACTTGCACCTATCCATTCCCCAAGATCTTTGGCATTCGCAAGAGAAGTTGACAACGCCACTATACGGATCTTATTGTCGCCCTGACTAGCGATGTATCTCATCCTAGAGACTATCACCTCCAAGATAGGACCTCCCTGCCCGCCAATCAAGTGGAGCTCATCAATAATGAAAAGGCTGACCTGCTGAACATGCTTCCTCTGTTTCCAACGGCGGGACAAAGCATCCCATTTCTCGGGGGTACTGATTATTACTTGACCTTTCTCAAGCAGTTTTAAGTCTGTCGCTGTTTCACCTGTCAATTCCACCACCCGCAACCCCAGACCTTTTCCAAACTTCCTCTCCCAATCACGATATCGCTCCTGGGCAAGAGCTTCCATAGGAGCAATATACACAGCCCGCATGATGCTCTCATGTCCTTTCTGATGATTCCTCAATACAGCGAACTCTGCGCAAATGGTCTTCCCGCTCCCCGTTGGAGCAGCTACTAAAACATTGTCGTCTGTATTGTACAAGACAGTGAAAACCTGAGTTTGGATGGGATTAAAGTGCTTGAATTCTTGGTAAAGAGCTTCATATGAAGGATTTCTAAGTGCTGTCACAGGCAGCGGTTGCAAGTCCAACAGTTCGGTTGGTGGAGGATACTTTTCAGGTAAAATAAGGTGCCTAAAAGAAACAGGTAAGACAGACTGTGACCCGAGCCACCTATCTGACACTACGCGAATGAAGTACTGAGGGGGCAGAGGTTCATAGATTGGCACTGTGAAATTCAAAACGTGGTCCTCATCAATATACTGCTTCTTCAGCATGAAATACTCATGATGAAGAATATATTCCCCATCATTATCCTCGACAATAACCCAAAAAGGCTCCACAAATCCATGGACTTTGTCCTCCCATTGAAAATCCGGTGTTATTGTGAGTTCAACTCTCAGAACAGTACGAGTAATTGGCTGAACATGTGCTCCCAGGTTAAGCTTTGGGAACTGGTGAATGAACTTGTGAAGCGTTCTTCCCATCTTAGCGAAACGGATAAGCTCTCCGATCTCCTGAGAGGAGAGATCATAATACCTTTCCCAGGCCAAATCTTTCTTCTCCAATTTCATCAAGATTTCATTTGGAATTCCATTGAACTGGCGAAGGGGTGTCTGGACACTCCACATCCTTTTGTTAACCATCTTGCACAAATTCAAAGCCTTCTCAGCTAATTGCGCCCAGCCTCTTTTTAACACGATCTCAAAAAGAGCACGCATAAGTCGGCCCGCACTCTGCAATGAAAAGACAAAACAAATCAAGAAAGGAATATAGATTTATCCAGTATTTGTAAGATATAATACTGGAAAACAAAACAAGCCATCCATGATTATACAAACCTGGGTAATGAACACCATGTCAGAGGTCAGAGATAGGCCTTCAAGCTTCAGCTGTGAAATATACGCTTGGAGCAAAACATTAATTTTGGCGCTAGGCTCTTCTAAGCTTTCCTTAATGGGAATGGGAACACGATCTAAGAGCTTTGCCAGTTCCATCTTCTCATCTTGTCTCACTGACACATATTTGAATTCTTCACTAAGGGAGAACAACCTACAGAGCTCTATATCACCCATTGTCGGCTTCAAATGCTCATTATACGTAGATATTGTCCCATGTGTTATATAGTAGTAGCTAGCAATCCGACCCAGGTCAGTAACCTGGAAGTAGCCACTTTTTCTGTCATATTTAACCAAATTATTTTTGTCCAAGATGGTTGCAGCAGAATGGATCTGCAAAAACATTGAATAACATCATAAATGTATAATATTTATTATCTGCAATATATCTGTAGCAACTTAACTATGGTCAAGTAAGCAACAATCAGGAGCTTTCAAGACAAATAGATAGAACAAAATCACTTTTCCATGAGAGCCTGACGAAGAATCAAAAAGTTCATGCTGGCAAAAGAACTAAAAAGCATGAATACAAAACAGTTGAGCAGAAGCACCTCAAAGTAAAAGCGGTGACTGGTAAAAGAAATAATTAACAGCAGCTAGTAAGATGTAGATATCCAGTGACTTTACAAGAAAACCACCCCAGCGCCCCTAAAAAATACTCTGATTTTTTACATTTCGTTTCTCATTAACAGGATGTATTGAATTGACTGAAATACGAAATGATATGTAAATCCATCCTTTGCCAACAAGTAGATTGACTTTTTTGTTTCTCTCATTATGTATGACAGATAAAATAATCAATGTTGTCATATTTGATCTTATCTTCTACATAATTAAAAGGAGAACTTCCTTGTTCCTAACATCAAATCATTAAAAAATAAGATTCCAACTCACCAATAATTTTCACAATATATCATAGCTAAAATAGATATTCTTTTTTTTATAGGGAATGAAATTTATTAACTAACTATAATAAATAATTACACTGGAATGAGGAGTAAACTGCCAGAGAAAGGGGAGTGGGGTTGGGGGAACTTCTACAGCTCTAAGCCAACAAAAGATGGCACAATTACAGCCAACAAAACAAAACTGAAACCGCCTCCCTCCCAATCAGCGCCCAGCCGTAGTGGCTGCCAAAAGCAAGAAGGAGCTTCACATTCCTAGCACACATCCTTACCGCCTTTCAGCCCCCAATCTAAAAGGTTTTGGACCTCCTTATGCAAAGGCTAAGGTGCTCTACTGTTAAACCCCCATCCTATTTTCTCTAGCGTGATCATCTCCTCCAATAAAAGATGGAGGAATATGTGCCAATTGCCTCTTGCCAATTTTCTAGGGCTGATGGGGGGTTAACGTGCCACTTTGGATTCTGAGCCGTCACCACCCCTTGCCCACTCAGTCATTGCCAGTACCCTCGGTGTGTGCCAATCGCCCATGGAGACCAAAAACTTCAAGAGGAACAGCAAACAGACCTCCATGCTCCTACCTCTTCATCCCTTCAAGCTGCCTCACGCACTCATGGCCAACCGGAGAGTTTGACTTGGCAACCCTGGAAAACGGTTTAAGGGCCCCTTCAATCACAGTCACCAAGTCGGAGCTCATGAATTATTCGGATAGGGGGGATAGGGGAAATTCAGAAGTCAGCAAAATTCGTAAAATGCAAGAAAAATTGGGGGGAAAAAAATGCTAGGTATGAAATTATATATATATATATATATATATATATATAGATAATTTAGAAATTTATTTCAGCATTTTCAAAAGTCGTAAAAAAAAATGTGTTTAATTCGAATAATTTGCAACGATTTCAATAAATTGCAATTCACTTACAAATAAGTCGGAGGAAAAAAGTAAAATTTTGTTACTATTCCGGTTTCAATCACCAACCTCACTTGAAAGCTCGAACCCCTACCTCTCAGGACGATCTCAGAGGTAATGAGATTAAAACTTCTCGTTCCAAACCAAAAATCTGCCATACTCTAATCTTCTCCATCCAACATCTACATATAAATTCTTGTTTTGCTAAATATTGTTGAAACTAAAAGAAAAGGCATTTCTACATTTTGTCTTCTAATCAGGTATTTACTATTTAGTGACTAATATGTTCTAAATTTTCTTTCAATGCATAAGACTCAAGGCAAGTCACTACCGATTGTTGAATCAACTCTACTAGATTTTCCTCATGGAAAACTATCACCCTAATAATACCTCTATGATTGGGATTGCTCTTTTCACCATATGAAATATTTTGCAGCTATTGAAGGTGCTTCTTATAAGATCTCCACATATTAATTCATGACCCTTGTGATGAAATCTAGTATCATGAAAAACCAGTGGTATTTTTTGCTCAAGAAAAGATAGATCAGCTCTCAACCTTTCCGATTCGCCTTGAACAGTAAGTGTTTTTATGGTAGACTTGCATTACAAACCATAGTTGCCGAGAAGCTATGTACAAGGTGAGAAGCTCGTTTCCCAGACTCGCTTCCATCAATTCTCATTTAGTGGCCAAGGGGGTTATGTATTTACTATTTAAGAAGTAATAGGATAGACCTGAGCCTGAGTGTAAGGCCTACAACATATATCCTAAGCAAGTATCATTGAATTGAAACCTAAGACTCCAAAGCACCTATATAATATAAAATTTAAGGTATGATTGATCATCCTAATATAATGGGAATGAGGCACCTATATCTATTTCTCGCTTTCCATTTCCTAAGGATTTTTTGAGCTTCGCTTCTCGCTTTTGCTTCACGATTTGGTACTATTTTACAAACTATAAAGGATTTTATTAAATCAACTATGCATACTAGAATGGATCTCTCTATTGGTGCTCTGGGTCAATGCCGTAATCTGATTACATTTGCATTGCAGGAGTTTTCAACAGTTTGGCTCAAACTCAAAGGAACAAACTATTGTTGATGGTTTCTTAACAGTTTGGCTCAATCTCCTCCCTTCGTCGAGTTTACTTTGAAAACCCATTCACTTTCCTCCTTGATGTATTTAGCTTTTCTATAATATATACCATTTATCGAAAAAAAAAATCAAATGGACGCCATCATTTAGAGCTACGATTGAAACCTCTATTGCAAAAATTTTAGTGTCCTTTCCTTATCTAGACTATCAATCTTTTTTTACGATAGTGCTCTACGATCTATTGCTAGAGGCTGAAAAAGTTTTAAAATTTGATCGCCTTACCAAACTCTAATCTAGGCCAAGTGTTGCTCGTGCCTGTATTGAAGTTCATTTGGAAGTTAAAACCCTAATTCGGGCTTGGCAAGGAAGGTCTTTGGCAAAAGATATAGAATATGAGCAAAATATTGATCCTACCGTCATTGCAAAAAAACAAGATCACAAAGATGAAAACTTTCATTTACACCAAGGATAAGAATGTGATGCTGCTAACCCACAACCTTTAAAGGAGTTGGTTCAAAAGAACTTTTATCCCAATCGAGAACTACCAATTTGAGAGGAAGGAAAAAAGTTCTTGAAGATCAACACAAAACAAGTATAGATAGTCCATTGGTGAGCAAAATTGCTAAAGAAGATTTTAATGCTATTTAGATTAAAGAAGAGATTTGAATGGTTCAGATTTTAACGCTAAACCCTTGAGGGTAGTCAATAAGGCTCTGCTCGGCAAATGGTTGTAGCGCTTTAAGGAGAGAGAGAGCCTTTGAAGAAGATAGTAGGGAATTAGTATCTATTGTAATAAAGTGAAGGGATACACTGTATCAATCCCAATGCATCTCTATCACAATCTTATATATGTATTTTGAATAGATTAGGATGAATTAGTTTGATTTGATTAGGATTAGACTTGATAGTGTTTCTATCTTGAGATGATGTAATATCTATATAAACCTTTATGGGCCATTGTAAATCGCCCAAGAATGATCAATATTTATTTTTTTTTCATGGTATCAGAGCAGGTCGATCAAACTTTGCTTTGAGATTAAATCTTGCTAATTTTCCTTTGTCGGTGGGTGGCGCAGCTTGCCGCCCACCAAGCCTAAACCCGTGTGGTCGTGAATCCTCTTTTTTCCCTCTTTCTCTTTCTTGGTCCCAAATCTGGTCGTTAATTCTCCTACCATTGGTTTTGCTCATGTTCCCAATTTCATCCACAGATTCCTCTAATATCACTCTCCACTTCTTCCTTGTATCATTCTTGATGGTGCCGCTATAGTTACCAAGTACGGGTACGGATATAATACGACAATGATCCGTTCATGAAGTATGGGTGTTATACGGTAAAAACATGTCAAAAGTATGAAAAAATTAAATACTAAATAAAAATTATAAATAAATAAAAATCATGATATTAACTAATAACAATCCTTTAATGCGGAAAATGTGTTTAACACGGTAAAAGAACGACAAAAATACGCATATTGTACGTGTTTCATACGCAATGCGTGTATTAAACGGGTATTAAACAGTAATACGGGTATAACAAGTAACACGGCAAAAATACGGAGTTTTAAACAGCGACCACCTCTAAAAGTATGATAAGAGTATTATACGAGTATAATACGAGTACTATACGGGTATAATATGGGTGTTTGGTAACTATGGGTGCCGCCCATCAAGTCCATTTTCCTAGGTAGTTAATGTCTCCATGCCATGACTATCATAAATCTCCTAATCACCGCCGGCTTAGACTTGATGATCTATTGCTGCTCGATCTCACAACGATTGTATTCATCACAGTCACCACGATAACCACCCTACATATCGACGTGCTCCTTGTTGCTGCTTCTACAAAGAAAAAGTTTAAACTCAACTATTATATCAGTCTCTCTATGTTTGGTTTATTCTTTTGTGTTATTGACTTTAGGTTTTAAACCTATCTTAGTGCAACCGCAACTTTCATTGGCCCCTTCTCATGGCCAACTTATCTTGGAAGATTTTAAAACCCATATTTGTGCCAAAGCTACTTCCTTTGACCCACATATGACTTCTTCTCTTGGTACAAATGCCTACTTGTCTTTAACCTTTATATGCCCATTAGAAGGACCTTATTTAGCCATCTTCTCTTTAGGCTTATTTTCTTTCGCCCTTGAGAGGCCCCTTTTCTTTGATCCATGGAGGTCAACTCATCAAGCTCATAGAGGCATTTTTTCAGCCCACAAAGGTTCCACATCTTTGGCCTATAGAGGCCAGTATCCATGGCCCAAGAGGCCCGTATCTTTAGCCCGTAGAGGCCCATTTCAAGCCTTTTAAAGGTTGATTTTCTTAGCTTGTGATGTTATGGGCAATCATTTGCAAAATAGAGAGTGGAGGTTGGCGAATTGGTGCTATATGTGCCTTGAGCAGGAACAATTTGTGGATAATCTGCAGTTGCATTCTCCCTTTGCTTCAAGCATTTGAATTTTTTCTCTCTTGCCTGAAAGTCTCATAGACCTTTCGGTGTTCCTTCCAAGACATCTTATCACTTTGGATTATGACAAAATTGGAGGCTTGCCTTTCTGGGGCAATAGGATGGTCAATCTGGAGAGAGAGAAATAGGCATGTGTTTGATGACGTGACTTCTTCTTTGGAGCGGGTCTACCAGCGATGGCCCCTGCTTCTTAATTCTTATATCGTGGTGCTCTATTAGGAGTGATTAACGAGTTGGGTCCTTTTTTCCTTCAGGTTGTTTTTATTAGTGTATTGTGATAGTAGTGTCTTAGATCTACTTCTTTTCTTTGGTTCACTCCCTTGTGAACCTTGTTATTATTATCAGTCATTTTGTATGGCCCTTCGGCCCCTCTTACTTATTTTTATATATCTACCTTTCATTTGCCGATTAAAAAAAAAAGAGATTGGAATCGAAAATCTTTTGCTTCATCCCAAAATGTTGTATGTGATAATCCTCAAAATGAAAATAAAAAAATGCAATTTGAAGTTGTGGGGTGCAGTGCACAGATGATCATTGTGAGACAAAGTTTGCTACACCAATTTTCAACCGATGGACCTATAAACCAAAAAATGATCAACCTGTAATAGCAACGCTGAGAGAGGAATGCTAGCATACCTAAACAACAAAAAGGGAAGCACTTACCCAAGCCTAAGCATGCTGATTATGATATTCTTACTGAAGAGTCCGAAGAAGACAATTTTCAACTAGGGATTTCAAAGAAATATAAGAAGAAAAAAATGTAAATGATACCCCTACAACAGTTGATACTACTCAAGGAAGTTCCAAGAAAGGGGTTAGGAAATCCAATCGATTTAAGGAGTAGAAGTGATATATTTTTCTAAGGGATTAGGTTTGTCCCCCCATAGTTGTTAACTTGTTATCGATTTCTTTGTTTAATGTTCCTTTGAACCATATGTCAAGTTGAGGGCCCTCCTCTTTTGCATGTAATTTTCTTCCATTTTGAATAATCTGGTAGGGCACGCCTAACCCCCATCCCCCTAGATGGTTTTTAAAAAAGGAACGTCACAATGGTGTAACATTAATAGATAACCAACATCCAAGATAAGTTGTGTCCAAAACTGATTCATTCGACAGTAGTTTGGGAAGAAATGTTTAGTACTGTAGTTTTTTTTTCAGAGATAATGTTTAGTACTGTAGTTTACTAAATTGAAACACCATGTTTGATGAGATGTGTAGAACCCCAGAGCAAAGCGTACTTTCTGATCCATAAGCTGGACCGTCTTTACATAACATTGATAATCAACTCTTGAACCAGGATGTCGCTCTTTGGCGGCTCCCAAAATGATGAAAAAACACAACAGTACAAAATGGTAAACAAAATCCAGTAAAATAATATTAAAAATATATAAGCATGTGCGCCAGGGAAACCTATTAAAGTAGTTCATAGGAAATCCAAGGAGAGAAAAAATAAAGGGGGTGAGAGAGAGAGAGAGACACTTTCCCAGAACCGGATATTGGAATGCTGCCTTGCCTTGAGAAAGAAGAAACTTGCTTCACATTTTCTGCAACTTGGAGCTAATAAAATAAAAGGACATCCATGACCGAACATTCACAGCAACCCTCAAGCTAATGTTCGCTCATAAACCATCCATGAGCGAACTTTCACTCGAGATTTCTCTAACATCAGAAGTAAAGTCAAATATGGAGACAATGACGAAAGGAGACGTACCATGAGCATTGAATCGAAGTCTTTTGACTTCATTGAAGAAGATGAGAAGGACATGAGAATATGAGATATCTGAGGATAATTGAAGGGGAAGGAGGTTCACTGCTGAGAACATAGCAGAGTAAATAACACTTTGGTGGGCAGTGAAATTTCTAGTGGGATGTATCATGGAAAACAGTAGTGAATACAGAGTAGACAAGATCCAATGTCAATCATCGGTGGTAATAGTGGAAGAAAAACAGAATTACTCACGGGCTTTTATGTCATTGAGCGTATTCACTCAATCATCGGGTAGGAAACAATGGGTATGTTTCTCTCGAGGAAAGAACAATTAAGGTAGGAAGGTAGTGGAAGAAGCTTTCAGATTTGTCTTCCCGAGGACCTCTACCATCTCAAAGTGGTCTTAGAAAGTGGGCAAACTAAGGAGCAAATCATGTCAAAGGCGACAGAGGAGAGCTACAAGTGGACCACGCTAAACCAGACCCCATTCCGAGCAATCGGACAACCCATTACAGGAGATGGAGTATGACATTGGTTTGTATATTTTTCAACCAAAAATTGCAGTGGGCTGATTTAGAAAGGGAGGTAAACCATTTAATACCGGAAGATGAGCGTGCTCCACTCGATCCAATCTCGGAAGGGAAGGGAATCATTGCGGTTAAGCAAATTGAAACAGTGTGATGGTTATGCCAGAGTGACCCCATCCCTTTACTGACGGGAGGGCCCGTGTTAATCAATAGATGGTGGCCTCGGTTGAACGGCACCCCTAACAAGGAGCTCTCTTCTTTTTTTGGATGGGCATCAAAGGGATCCTGTTCCATATGCGGAATGATAGTATGTTCACCAGCATCAGAGAGCTTTGCGGAGGCCTATTGGAGATCAACCCACGAACTAAAAAACTTCACATACCTTGGGCAAGCTTGGATTCGAGTCAAGAATGCGAGTCTTGCTAGGATTCCCCAAGTTGCCATTATTTGTGACGGAGTTTTGCATCACTAGGTAGTCATATCTGTGAGTTTAGAAAACCGAATCGCTTGGTGAGTAATAAGTTGAGTGTGAATAGAAATAGAAGGGAGGTAGACGACAGGTACGGTACCATACTCACAGGCTGGGTGTTGTTAGACAATTGAATGAGGAAGATAGCCTTCAGAACCTACCCCCAATTATGGTACGGCCCAATGCCTTGTCAACTCATAAGGGCAGAAGACAGCTACTCCTGCTCCTAATCAAGTACAGGGGTACAGAGCATTCTTCGGAATAGCAAGGGAAAGGGGCGGAAGAGGGAAGGTCTATGGGAGAGGGGAAGATGCAAGACCTATATGGGTAAGATGCCAGCTGCGAGTCATAAAAGAATTAGTGGATATGGGGCGCAGCGATCGAGTTATGGTCGCACGTCGTCTGTACTCAATCAAACCATGCATCATTAATCAAATGTTGATTCAAAGTTCAATAGTACATTAGCTGAAGTGGGGGGACCGGGGGTCGGCTGATGATATGGGTATTCTGTTGGCTCATGACCATTCAGGTATAGCCACAAACCACCCCCTAAAACCGGTGGGTGGCAAACAAATCATTGGATAATGCAGGTACCTAAGGACCGTCTCTTACCAAGCCCATTTCAGTTTGTGTTGGGCCAAGTTTTCACGACCATATTGCTCACTTGCGGGCGGACCAACATGGAAAGCCTTCAAACAGTGATTCATATTTAGAGGGTTTGAACACATAGTCCCAAATCCCATTCCAACAAGGGTTAGACGAGATAGGTCTATTGAGGACGACTCCTCTTCCTCTTCTTCTCACACTTGTTCAGTTAGGAGTGAGGATCCCATCAACCTACTCTCCTTAATCCTTAACCCACGGAATGGGATCCTTGATCGAGATCATTGCATCACAGCTAATGGCACCAGTGATGGGAGTGGTGCTGCAAGCGGAAAAGTGAGTCCGGTGAGGGAAAGCGTCAATACAACATCATGGAGGAATCCTATAGAGAGATCAAGATGGCTTGGTCCATGTTCAGATTTGTCAAGTGCATCCATCTTTTCAGTGGACCATTTGGATGATGGGGAATTTGAGATGGGATTAATACCATCTTTGACTTAGAAATTTCAGTTAAAGAGGAGTGATAACGCAAGACCAGATCAGTTGGCGGGGTCAACATATTCAACAACATTGCAACCCCAGTTACAGGCTTACAGCAGAGTGATCTTGCAAGAGGGGTAGTTGCGGCTGCCAGTGATGGAAGTATGGTGGGGTTGTTGGGTTCGAGTAAGCTCTGTAAGGGATGAAAATAATCAAATTAATTCAAGTGAAGAGCAGGATCCAGATCTCCAAATTCAAGACTTGGACAGCACAGACAATAATGGCACAAAGGGATTCCAGCACATTCAAACACTCACAACTGAGAATCTGTCGGAAGAGTGGGCAAAACTAACAAATGAAGAAGTCGTCAATGGGCACCCACCTATAAGCCACGCATCAACTTGTTTTAAGGAAGTAACTACGGGTGGATGTGGTAAGGACCAATCTAGCCCCATCTTTCTTTCTTTTTTCTGATCAGTGACCAATCTAGCACCATCTCGGGAGAGGAAGACACCCCCAGCTCAACACAGCTTTGACAAGGGAAGGGGACAATCCTGAGAAGGTTCACACACTTAAGGTTCCCGTGCAAGGTACACCTCAGCCCTCCCTTTCTTCTACTCTATGCAGTTCAATAACAGGGATAAGTCGGGTAGAAGGAGTTTCCTTAACTCCCTTAGTGTGAATAACTTATCAAACTTGCAACACCAAGGAGATATAATACCACAAGCAGAGGAGGAAAGGGTAGTGGGTCTAGGGTTTAAGTTGAAGATGAGAACCACTAATCACAATGAAAATTAATGGAGACCATAGTTAGTGCCTTATGAACTTATTCTACATGACTGCAGTGGGAAATTGTGGGGAGTCCAGACTCGCCTCAACCAAAGGTGCCAGACGGGGTATTTGAGAGGGTGTTGGAAAAAATTGAGAGTTTCAAAAAGTTTTTGAACCTTTTGTTTGTGGGGCATGAGGAACAGGTGAGAGTTTTGTTCCAGAATCTCGAAAAGAGTAGGGTTGGGTGGGGGTGGTCTTAAGTCAATAACTACCACAGGAAGAGGGAGAAACTCAACAATTGGAACTCAGGAGATTCGAGTGTAGTGTCAACTACGTTAAAGGGTGTCATAGATGTGTCTAGTAGCCAAAGGAAAGGGATGTATCGTCGGAGTCATAAATGACGGGGTTATGTCTAATCTCTTGGAATATTAGACTGATGGGCCAAGTGGAGAAAAGAGTGGCGATAAAACAGTTTGTCAAATTAAAGAGACCTCAATCATTTGTATTCAAGAACTAAGCTAGAGTAGGGGTGGATTGGGTCTGAGGATACTTTCTATCTCGAGTTGGGGTGGATTGGATCTTTCCTTCATCCTTTCATAACTTCTTATCTTGCTGGGTCCTGATAAGTGAGGATAGTGCTCGGCAGGCACTTTGGGCTGTTCTACCGGAGGCCATCTCATGGGCCATTTAGAAAGAGCGCAACAAGAGAGGTTTTGAGAATTCTCAGTCATCCATTACTCGCATATGCTCACGCACCCGCCTCTTGGTATTAGAATGGGCCAGCATTCGTCACGGGGAAGAAGATTTGAACTCCATCCTGGAGTGGCCTTGAATATCTAGGATGATTATGTTCTTTTGGTTGTCATTTCTACTTGGTTTGTATTTTCTTGTGTTTCCTCGGGTTTACATCCTTGTAAACTCTTTGTATCTCATCTTTTGATTAATTCATGCTTATTGATCCAAAAAAAAAAAGAACTAAGTTAGAACAAATCCAAGATTATCAAATTAGAGACCTATGGGGCATCTTGATTTTAGTACCACCGATAAGGGAAGGGAGACTACTATTGATTTGGGATAAGGAGAAGATAGAAGTGTTGGATTAGGAATTGGTGACGTATTCGATCTCTATTTTGTGTCAATCGATAGGGGATGAGTTTAAATGGGTAATTATCTGAGGTCTATGGATCGTCGGACGATTCGGATGATGTTGACTTTTGGAAGGAAATAGACCATGTGTGTGTGAGATGGGATGTCCCCTGGTGTTTTTTTTTTTTAATTAGTAACTAAGGAATATATTAAAAACGCAAAAGAGATACAAGCAGTTTACGGGGAGGTAAACTGGAAGCGCAAAGAAGGGAAGCAAAAAGAAGAACAACAAGAAAATACTCCATAGCAAAAGTCCAACTCCTCGTAGCAATATATCAATGGCCAGCCAATCCACCATAGAGCGACAGATCCGTTCTCGAAGACGGGGGATTGGAAGAGAGGAATTGTTAAAGACTCGACTATTAGTCTATTCCTCTCTTTCCATATGACCCACGACACAGCTCCAGACAATGTAGTTCAAATAGCTTCCTTAACGCCCCACTAGTGTCATCAATTGCCAACCTGATAAGAAGTTCAGATAGGGGGATGGCAAACCGCTGCTTCCTTTGGACGGTAATTTCAATTGTATTCGTTTTTTTCTCACGAAAGGAAAGGAGACTGTCTCTGAAATGCCAAAATGTGGAGTTTTGGGAAGTTCATAGTCCGCCATAGATTGATTGACTTCCCTTTGAAAAGGGCCCAATTCACTTGGCCACAATCGTCTTGTAGTTTGTTAGCAATGAGACTAGACAGATTCATCTTCTGTGCCGATCGTGAGCAACATTTCCCGAATTTTATCCAATAATCACTCCCTAGACCTACATCAGACAACGTTCCAATTATGTTGGATTTAGTTTCTTCAAATGAGGTTGCACTTTGTTTCTGTTTGAAATTGTGGCTTGAGGATAAGGGATTTAAGTAGTTACTAGTTAGCTGATGTGTGGAAATCACAGTCGGATTGGGGATTTGCTAACACCAGATTTGGCTTTAAGCTCAAAGCTCTTAAATTCAAACTCAAGGAGTGGAATAAGGAGGTTTTCGACAATATCCATGACTGTAAGGTTAGTCTATGTGAAATTGAGGAGCTTGATGCTATCGAAGAACTTAAGTAACTGTCGAGAGAGGAAGTTCGTTCTAAAGACACTAAGAAATTGGAATATTTGAAGGTGCCGAGATTAGAGGAGATCAGTTGGATGCGAAAAGCGAGAATCTGATGAGTCAATGAGGAAGATCAAAACATCATTTTCTTTCATAAAATGGCTAATTTTCGTATGAAAATTAATTTCATTTCCAAGCTTAAGGTGGGGGGTAAATGGACGGAGACAGAGAGACTGATATCGAGGAAAGTGTTGTATCTTATTACAAAGGGCTCTATAGGAGTCCTCAGTTGGATGGTCATCCCTTTGCTAGCCTTTCCCCTGAGCAAAAGGAGGATTTGGAGAGACCATTTGGAGTGGAGGAGGTGGTAGAGATCCATGTGGATTGGTCAGGGATAAGGCTCCTGGCATGAACGAATTTTCCATTGAAGTCTATAGATCTTTCTTGGATACTGTGGGGAGTATTTTTTACTAGTCATGTAAAAACTTTATGATACAGGCCAATTTGATAAGGTGATCAATAGCACCTTTGTGGTGTTGATCCCGAAGAAGACCGGGGCCAAGGATCTCAAGACTTTTCGACTAACTAGTCTAGTGATTAGCATTTACAAAATTTTATCGAAGGTAGTGGCCTCACAGCTCAAAGGTTGTTTTCGGATCCATTATCTCACCTCAACAAGATGCATTTATAGGGGGTAGACAGATTCTAGACGGTATCCTGATAGTCAATAAGTGTATCGATAAGCAAATTAAATCAAAGGTCCCTAACATCCTCTGCAAAGTTGACATGGAAAAGGCATATGATCGCGTCAATTGCGACTTTCTGGAATATGTGATAAGTAGAATGAGTTTTGGTTTAAAATGACGAAGGTGGAATACGGCGTATCTCTCATCTATTTCATTCTCCATCCTTATCAATGGGAGTCATGTGGATTACTTTAGAAGCTCCAAAGGGTTGGGACAAAGAGACCCCCACTCTTCGTTTCTATTCATCTTAGTTTCAGAAGTCTTGAGTAAAATGTTGTCCAAAGCGAACAAAGCTGTGTTCGAAAAATTTTCTCTAGGTAATGAAAACCTGGATATCTCGCATTAACAATTTGTCAATGATACCTTGGTCTTTCATGGTCCTCATGTCGGCAACTGGTTCACTTTAGGTGCTTGTATAGATGCTTCAAAGTGGTGTCAAGACTGAAAGTCTGAAAGTCAATTTGGCTAAGAGTGAGATCGTGAGGGTTAGAAAGGTTCGAGGAACTAGCAACCTGCTTAGGTTGTAAGGTGGGGTCTCTACCATCCGTGTATCTAGGTATGCCTCTTGGGTTTGGTTGTAAGTCCAAGGTTGTGTGGTCCCTGATGGTTGAGAGATTCGTCAATCAATTAGCAAGATGGAAATTGATCTTCCTATCTAAAAGTGAGAAATTGACACTCATTAAAAGTACCATTAGCAGTCTCCCGACCTTCTTTATGTCTGCCCAATCCATTTCACATTAGATCAGTTTTAAACATAAGCGAATTCAGAGGGATTTCCTTTGGAACGAGAAATTGGATTAAATCAAATATCATTTAGTAGTATTGATCAAATATATTGTCCAAAGAGAGGAGGTGGCTTGAATTTAAAATCATTAGAAGAAGTGAACAATGTCTTATTAGGAGAATGGCTGTGGAGATGAGGAACGGTAGAGCTTATAGAGAATTGTGATAGTTGCCAAATATGAGGTCATCTTGTTGGATTCCGAGGAAGGTTAGAGGTCCGTTCATATGGAATATTATGAATTGGGGTTGTGGAAATGTATCATGGTTGTCGCAAGCTTACTTTCGCCCAAACATCAGGTTTAAGATGGGCAAAGGGTCAATAGTTAAGTTTTGGAAGGACATGTGGTCCGGTACAATGAGATTTAAGGATGGCTTCGTAAATATTTTTCTAATAGCTCTTGATAAAGGAAGCCCCCGTAGCAGATTGTTATGAGTTGAGGGTAAATGAGGTGGTTTGGTGCTAATGGTGCCCAAGGTTGAGCAAGGTATCAACAATTGGGAATTTGATGATATGTGTCGCCTTTTGGAGCGTCTCAGTGCCTCATCTCCTTGTTCTCGAGATAAGGATTGTAGGATTTAGTTTAGAGGCCACAATGGTCGATTTTCAGTGAGATCAATTTTACAGTCTTTCGCTCAGTAACCTCAACCCATTTCCTCATAAGCCTATGAGGAATCCTCATATTCCTCTAAAAATATATTTTTTCCTATGAAATGCTGCTTTGAATAAGATTCTCATGTGTGATCACTTGAAAATAGAAGATGGATGTTATCAATAAAAAAATTGGGGGTGGATGATGACTAATTTGTTTTTTGTACCTCCATGCGAAAGAGTCAATGGATCACTTGTTTTTACACTATCCTGTTGCGTTTAGGATTTAAGGATATTTTCTTTCTCGATTAGGAGTGGATAGGGTCTTCCCTCATTCCTTTCACAACTTCTTATCATGTTAATAGTGCTTGAGAGGCGAAATGGTATGTCCTATCTGGGGCCATATCGTGGACACTTTGTAAAGCGAGAGAAACAAGAGAGTGTTTGAAAAATCCTTCTCTCCTTTCTACCGTGTTTGCTCATGAATTAGACACCTAATCTTAGAGTGGTGCTCTATTCGGCGATTAGGAGAAGATTTAGGAGAGTTGCTACTGTGAGTGTTGTCTCTTGGGAAGGTTTTCTGTATCAACATAGATAGGGGGTCATCTGTATTCAATTCTGTACTTAAATTTTTTTCCTTCTCGAGTTTACGTTAAATTCTTTCTTTTCTCTCTTTGTTGGTGCACTATCTTTTTATTTTTAATAAAATGTTGATTACAAACATTAAAGAAAAGCGCAATAATTATCCAGATGGCAACAACCCCATAGAGCACTAAGTCACATAAGTGCCAATTACAAGACCTTTAATACTATCGTAAAGAGTTACATTTTAAAAAATGTCTTTTTTGGGAAATTATTAAATAGTTGTAATACAGAGTTACTACTAAGTTCTTGAAGATTGAAAAGGTAGAATAAGTACAAACCAAAAAGAACAGAGGCAAAATAAAATCGTAAAGACTCAAACCCCAAAGGATTGAGGCTCAACCTGCATAAAATAGTAACACTAAAATATAACCATATGCATATACCATATGTTTGTAAATATTTGGGTTATAAAAGACTTGTAAGGTTTATGCTCGAGGCTCAACCTTGGAGGCTCATGCCTCGCCCGCTTTATAACTGACGCGTAGTCCTTGACGCCTTGTTCATCAACGTAATAGGATTCCAACAACAAATTTGAGACTCAAAAATCATTTTCCTCATTTATTTTTTTATTTGTTTAAACTAGCAATTCATTTATTATGTTTCATGTATTTAAGATTTTAAAATATATTTTGAGTCTATTTCACATCAAGAATTTCCTAGTAGATGTAATTTGGAGCCAATGGCCTACAATGTAGTTTTGGTTGCTTCTTTGTGACTATTTGTTCGAATTGAAAATTCGTCCCATGAATGAACATCATTTGTTTTTCAATATGTATATGAACAAAGACATCAATCTTTCACTTATTTATTTATTGTTTTCTATAATTGTTGGATCATTTATTGCTTAAGATCTTTCAACAATTTTCTCATTTCTAATTAGTTATTTACTTGAAAAAATGAAGGACCGTGAAGCGTAATGCTTATGCCTCACGGCTCACACATCTGGTAAATATTGTATAAAGAGTAATCCATCACAACTTGATGTAACAGCAAATCAAACACTGGAAGGTCAGATAAAATTAAAAACCAATGCAACTGAGAGCATATCATGGATAGAAAAATGAGAACAATAAATGCTGCTAAAATTAAGGGTTTGATGCTCACCAAATCAGCTCTCCTCTCCTCCAATGTTATGTCTCTAGTCAGAACATCAGGCGCTAAGCCATAGAGAGTTGGATTCCGTAACATGCGTACATACAAGTAAGTGTAACCAATCCAATTGCAGGCTTCTCTAGCATTTTGAACTGTTCCAAGAACAATTTCTGCATTCAACTGATCAGCCAATTTGGATACAAACTGACTTTCAATAGGAAGCTGTTGATTCATGAGAGAAAGATAGTACTGCAGTTCACTATGGCCAGTGAGGATAATTCCTTCCCCATACGAATCATATTGAGGTCTTCCTGCACGACCCAGCATCTGCATAACATCCAAAGGACTTAGTTCAGTCCATGCTCCTTTCTCCGGATTGTAAATTTGGGTCCCTTTGATAATCACAGTGTGAGCTGGCAAATTAACACCCCAAGCAAGAGTAGCCGTGGAAACCAACACTTGCACATGTCCATCACCAAAAAGGTCTTCAACGAGTTGGCGGTCCACCCTTGCCATTCCAGCATGATGAATTGCAAACCCATATGGCAAGAGGTCTTTAAGGTCATTGCTCTTCACCAATTCTGTATGACTGTGGAGAATCTCACGGCTAGCGCTGTCTTCTTTCAAGAATCGACCGAGGGTGTCATTAGCAAGAGCCGTGTCTCGTATTGCACGGGCCGTTTTGGCTGTTTCTTTCCTCGAGTGAACAAAAATAAGAACTTGATGCTTTCCTGCCACAGCCAAGACCTTTTCATAGCAGACGTCATTCATCAGCTGGAATCTCTGTAGCGGCTTCTTCACTGTGATCCCAATATACTGTTGAGCAAGCGGGCAAGGTCTGTAACTATTATCAAAATGGAACAGTCCTTTTTCCAGATCAACCCGCAAAAACAATGCCACGTCTTCGTAGTTAGGGAGAGTAGCAGATAACCCTACCAACCTGATATGCTCTTTTGTGTTCTCGATTTGTCTAACAGTTCTCGCAACAATACTTTCCAGTACAGGTCCTCTGTTATCATGAAGAAGATGAATCTCATCAATAATAAGAAGTTTCACAAGCTGAGTATAGGTTCGATCACCTGATTTTCTGGTTATGATATCCCATTTCTCGGGGGTTGTGACAATTATCTGTGTTTCTTCAATTTGTTGGCGAGTCAATGACTGGTCTCCACTTAGCTCCTTCACCTTGACATCGTAATGTTGCAGACGATTGGACAAATTTCCAACCACTTCAGCAACGAGAGCTTTCATCGGCGCAACATACACAATCTTATAGTTACCATTGTTAAATGATCCATCCGGGTTCCTGTGCAATGCAATCTGCTGAAGGATGGTTAGCATTGCAACGTTTGTCTTTCCTGCCCCTGTGGGAGCACACAGAAGAATATTCTCCGCAGTAAAAAGGGCAGATTCGTAAACTTTACTCTGTACTCTGTTCAGCTGGGTCATCCCTTTAAAAGCCGGTTGCGCCCAGTCAGGCATGACGGAGATCTTTATAAGCTCTTCACCAGGAGCAAGTGGTTTTGGCTTTAATGCTGGCACATGAACTTCTTCATAGCCCTTGCTATGATTCCTGTAGGAACCCAAAGGAAGCTCACACTTTTTATTTGCCATCAGAAGACCACCTTGATGAAATGCAATGCTCTCAAGGTCCAGCAATTGCCGCTGCCCTTTCAACCAACCACTCTCTGCATCTCTATCAACAAACCCCCTCCTATCCCTATCCCTATCCCCGTCACCACCGCCACTCTCGTCTTTCAATCGCCTGGCCTCTTCTCTTATACTCTTCTCCAAGTTCTTTTGCCGTTCTTTCGCAGTTGCTCTCGTGGCGTGCAACTGCTCCAAAATCGCAGCCAAGTCCAAACCCAAACCCATCATCTCTTCCTCGATCTTCTTCCTCTCCTCCTGGTCTTCAGCCCTTGCTAAACGAGTACACCACACTATCTTCAGCCGGTTCCGCAGTAGAAGTTTAATAAGGCTGAACTTATCAAACTGGAGATGCACTAATAGTTTAGTTTCCACTTCCCTGTCGTCACCTTCGGCGAGTATTTTAAGCACATCTTCTGCAAGTTTCTGGCACTGTTGTGGGTCAATCTGTTGATCATAAGCTTGAGATATCTTCCTCTGAAGCCAATACGCATCAATATCTTGCACATTTAGGGCCATGCCCTCATTCGCTTCTTGCATATCGTCATCATCAATCCCACTACCCATTTGCATTCCTCCAGCGCCATGTGGTTCCAGCCCATCATCTTCCTCCTCTTCATCTTCCTGAACCAAATCACAGTCGCTCTCATCTTCATCGTCCTCGTTCTCTTCAAACTCAACAGCAACACCCACGTCATCGTCAAGAGCATCATCAGTATTAGCAGCAGCACCGGACCCAGCCGCATCACCCCCGTCTTGGAAATCTGTGATGAGCCTCCCAATTGAAACCAGCTGATCGAAAATTTGGTTGGGGATAGGATTCAAGAGCTTCTCAATTTCCTTCTTCTTTTCAGGGTTTTTAAAAATATCGTTCTTAAGAACAGATAAAATCTCATCAGCTGCACCACTCACAATATTCAAAGGCTGCCCTCCCAACTGCTGTTGAATGACACTGAGCATGGCCTCATAGGCCGCCCGAGTCTCCTTCGTCTTGGGCTGGTAAATGCCTTCCTCGCCGGAAGAAAGGATGCTTTCTGCTTGAAGGCGACGCCGTTTGCTCTGCCTATTCGTGACTGGTTCAGAAGTAAGCGGTTCACGCTCCTTCTTCTTCTTAGACTTCTTCAGCTTCTCGTCTAACTCAGGGGCTCTTCCCTTGTAAGCTCGGTCGCCGAAGCTTTTTGGGTCTATCTTTCCGTATAGCGTTTCAGGCTCACCGGTCGGCTCATGGGTGTCGCGAGGGCGAGAGTCCGTCGTGAGAACAAGGCTCGAATTCGCTCGATATTCATACTGTTTGAATCGGGCGTGTGCCTCGGCACCACCACTCAAATGTGCCATTTTCGATCTCAATCCAAGATCAGAAACCCTAACCCTATGCAAGAAAATAAATGGGGTGACTCTAGGGTTTTAGAAATCCAGAGATCAGAAACCCTAACCCTAAGCAAGAAAATAAATGGGGTGATTCTAGGGTTTTAGAAATCCAGAGATGAGAAACCCTTACCTGTTCGTAGCTTCTCAAGTTCTCACCATCACCATCAGCATCAGAAGAAGAGGGTTCTGTTCTCACTTCTTACCATCGGTTGCTTCTCTAGCTCTTCGTAGCTGAAGATAATTTCGAACCCCAAGAGAGGACAATGAGTTCGTTCCTACGAATACCTGTTGAAATTTTGGAAATAGAGAAGTTGTAGAAACTAGGGTTTTGGAATGAGTCCTCAGAATCAACCAAAAAAACAAAACAAAACACGATGCTCGAATACCTATTGAAAGTTTCCCAAGTTTGGAAATGAAAGTTGCAATAATTCTTCTTCTTAAATGCTTCTCAATAGTTCGGCCACCATTGATGTAATGCTCCGCGTTTTCTAATATTATTTTCTAAAATACAAGAATAAGTGGGTGAACCCTAGGGTGGGTGAATCTTAACCATAGTTAGAGTCTGGTTACACCCTTGAGGTTTCCACATGTCTCTTTTGACACCCCTTAACTGTGGTTAAGATTCATCTACCCTTAGAGCTCGCCCACCTATCTTTAGTTTTTTTTTTTTTGATATTATTATTTTTTAAACCCTGGTTAAAATTCACTAACTCTTATGATTAATTTTTTTTTTTTAAATATTTTTTTCTAATTCAAGGATAAGTGGATAAACCTTAGGGGTGGGTAAATCTTAACCACGGTTAAGAAGTGTATTGTGGTTAAGATTCACTTACTCTTAGGGTTCACCCACATATCCTTGATTTTTAGAAAAAAAATATTAATTTCTTTAAATCCTGGTTAAAATCACTATCTTAGGGTTAAATTTTTTTTTTTTTTCCTAAAAGCCAGGGATAAGTGGGTGAACCCTAGGGTAACCATAGTTAAGGATTGTTAAAAGAGACACGTGGGCGTAACCGGACTCCAAGGAGTACGGTTATAACCGTAGAGAATTTCAAGTCCATTATTTTCTAGAAACCAAGGATAGGTGGGGGAACCCTAATGTTGGGTGAATTTTGACCACAGTTAATGATTGTTAAAAGGGACACATGGGAGTCCAGTTATAACGGTAGATAATTTCATTAAGGGGTAGTATGAAAATTAAGCAAATTGAGTAAGGGGTAGTATGAGAACTAAGCAAAATATCTTTTGTCGTATATATGATTATATTAAGGGCAGTTTGGAAATTTTAGAAAAGTCAACCCACGTATTTAAGTTGAGAATTCTCATTATATATAGTAATATAATATATAGTAATAGATAAATAGATAGATAGATAAATTCTTGCTTTCCACAACTCTTGAATTTAAATACAACAATCAATTGAATACCCAAATAATAGTAATAATAAAAAATCAGAAAAAAGAAGAGCATATAGACTACCATTGAATTATTATTATTACTATTATTATTATAGCATGCGTGGAGAGGTCTTATTTTCCCACAACTCTTGAATTTTAATAAAAATCAACATTTGAAATGTATACCCGTTCATGCATGTTTGTAAAACTTCTACCTATTATATGTGAAGTCAAAAGCGGAGTCACATGGGCACAAGGGAGCTGAAGGCCTCACTGAAATTTTGAATAAAAAAACTATAATGTTAATAGGGGTGTAGCTTGGGAGAGGGACGAAGCCAGGGAAAAATAACAAAAAAGAAGCTCGCTCAGCCCCCCTGAAATTTTGAATAAAAGAACTATAATGTTAATAGTGGTGTAGCTTAGGAGAGGGGCGAAGCCGGGGGAAAATAACAAAATAGAAGCTCACATATGGCTGCATAACATGCATGCTTATTTAGCCAACGTAATAGATCATCATGTCCACGTATCCTTCAGCGCTAAATATTCATAAATAGGCAACACCGATAGGCTCCAAAACAAACAACATAATTTGCAAGTTTTCATATTTTATCTTAGTTTTAAAATATAAATCAACTCAATATTTGACTTAATTTGCCTTCCACTATCTAGTACACAAAAAATAGAGTAAGTAAATTATAAGAAGAAAAATAGATATACTAAAATGAAAATCCTACAATTCCAAAACCTTCATTGAAGAACCATTAGGGATAGCAAGAGACTATTAGCCAACCCATCAATCACTCCATGAAGATCTCTCAAGATACACTCAAGATAGAAAGATCAGCTCAAGATATATACAAAAGAGAAAGTGTAGAATCTTTGGACAACTCATCCCTTATCACAAAGATATAATCTTGGCTGCTCTTCCCATTTTATTGTATTCAAGTTACCAAAGATAAACCTTACCATGTGTACACTGTAACCAATTGATTTTATAAATAAACATTAGTTATTCTCTTCCTCCTCACGTTGAGAGGAGGAGAAAAACCTTGTCTAGTGTTTAGTTTATATGGTATCAGAGCTCTTCAAGGAGCAATCCAAAATATTCGATCCAAAAGGTTTTTTTTTTCTTTCTCTTTTTGTCCTAATGGCTACAACAGTGGCTTCTTCTACCACCTCTACCATTCCCAACATTACACACTTCATCTCATTCAAGTTGAATCATGATAATTATCTCCTTTGGTGTAGTCAGATTATTCCTATCCTACGCACACATGACCTCTATGGTTATGTTGATGGGACAATCATTTGTCCATCAAAATATCTCCATACTTCAGATGGTGATAAGGAGTTGAGTGGCGAATCTGTTGCAACTATGAATCTTGCGTATACGAAATTGGTGAAACAGGATTCACTAATCCTTTGTTGGATTAACTCGACACTCTCTGAAACTATTTTATCCCGAATCTATGGTTTATCCATGGCTAGAGAAGTCTGGCAGAGGTTGGAACGTTTGCACTTCATCCAATCTCAATCACACCACATGCAACTTCGTCAATAAATTCAGTCAATGAAGAAGGGCAATATGCTCATTACTGAGTTTTTCGACAAGATGAAAAATCTTGTCGATGCATTGACAGCGATCGATTATCCCGTCCCGGATAAGGATTTCATTAGTCTTATTATGAATGGCCTTGGACAAGAGTATGCTCCGATCATTACATTTGTTGACAACCGGGAAACACCGATCACATTCGATGAATTATTTGGACAGCTTATCAGTTACTAAATGCAGCTAGATAGTTATCTTCAACACAATGATCAACTAGCGACTGCTCTCTTTACTCAGCGTGGATCTTCATCCACTCAAACCGGAAATGGAGGTAACCGATCCAAGAATTTTTATCGTGGCCGTGGCAAGGGGCGTGGCAATGGTGGTCGTGGTCGTTTCACCACAGAAACCAATTCCAATAACAATACTCGTGGTTCCAATGTTCGGATCTATTAGATTTATAATAGGACAAATCACTTCGCTCTTGATTGCTTCCATTGTCTTGATCTATCTTATCAAGGGAAACAGCCGCCACAAAAGCTCCAAGCCATGGTTGCACATAAACAACCTGATAACATTTGGTATCTAGACACGGGGGCCACCAATCATGTCACTGCGGACCTTGGAAATCGTCATCTTCACTCGAACTACCAAGGTACAGATTCAGTAGCCATTGGAAATGGTAATGCTCTACCAATCACTCACATTGGTTCTACTACATTCTTTGATTTGGCATTTAATAACATAGTCCCTACCATGACAAAAAAAAATTATTGTATGTCCATCAATTTACACAAGATAACAATTGTTATTTTGTCTTCACTAATACCTCGTTTTTTGTGAAGGACAACAATAAATGGAAGATCCTCTTCCACGGCCAGAGTAGTGATGGTCTCTATCCACTTCACTTAGATCTACACCACACCAATAAGTCCGATGGTTCATCATCTGCTCTCTTTGCATCTAAGATCTCTAGCCACATTTGGCACAAACGACTTGGTCATTCAGGTCAACGGACTCTTCAACAAGTCTCCAAGCTACTTCATATTAATGGGCCTCTGCCCACTACCAAAGTCTGCACAACATGTCAAATGGGAAAGAGTACCAAACTTCCCATCTCCACTTCTTTATCTATTTCTTCCTCTCCCTTAGAACTCATTCATTCGGGCATTTGGGGGCCATCCCCATATAGTCTAATAAGTGGTGTTAAATTTTATATTACATTTATCGATGATTTTAGTTGTTATTGCTGGATTTTTCCATTAAATTTCAAGTCTCAAGCTCTTGATGTGTTTGTTAAATTCAAAGCCCTTGTTGAAAATAATCTTAACCAGAAAATCAAATTCCTCCAAACTAATGGTGGTGGAGAATACACTAGTAATGCATTCAAAAAATTTCTTGCTACCAATAGCATTTCACATCGCTTATCATGCCCCCATACACCCAAGCAAAAAGGGTTGGCCGAATGCAAACATCGGCACATAATTGAAACCGCCCTTAGTCTTATGGCTCATTCCAATCTTCCAAAAAATTATTGGTTTGATGCAGTTTCCACATCGGTCTTTCTCATAAATCGCCTTCCTACTTGCGTTCTTGAGAATGCTTCCCCTTATGAGAAATTATTTACTCTTGCACCCAACTACAATTTGTTGAAATGCTTTGGTTGCACTTGTTACCTGTACCTTCGCCCTACACCACTACCAAATTAGATTATCGTACTACCAAGTGTGTCTTCCTCGAGTATAGCCTTAATCATCAAGGCTACCGTTGTTTGGATCCTCGTACTAATCGTATTTACCTTTCACAACATGTGGTGTTTGATGAAGCAAGTTACCCATTTATGGATAGCATGATCATGCACTCGGGCCCTATGGAACATGGATCGGCCAGATCAATCCCCTCACCTAGTCCACCCTCATTTTCCACACTCCAGTACCATCCTACAGTCCCACACATAACCTCATCCAAAGACACTCACCAAGGCCCTTCCCAAAACAATGCCTCTCCACCTCTTACACCCTTTCAGGTCTCACCCACTTCATCGCCCTCCACACCTAGATCAATCTTACCTTCTACCTCACCTAGTCAATCATTGGTGGTATTTCCACCCTTGGACCAGACCCACCATGAGACCATGATTGAACCCCCACAACCCTCCACATTACCACCATCCATCGACCCTCTACCTAACCCAACGGTTGCTGAACAATCTTACCACTACCATACCCGATCCAAAAGTGGTATTTTCAAGAAAATGGCGTTGCTCTCTACTAGACACCCCCTTGCATTTGTGGCTGCCACTGGTCCCACCGAACCATCTTGTTATAATCAGGCAACTACAAGTGCTCAATGGCAAGATGCCATGACTTGTGAAATTAATGCCTTGTTGAAACAAGGAACATGGACATTGGTTCCTCGCAATTTCAAACAAAATTTGGGTGGTTGCCACTGGATTTACAAGATCAAATAGAGATCTGATGGGTCCATCGAATGGTTCAAAGCCCGTCTTGGTGCTAAAGGATTTCATCAACAACCTGGAGTTGATTTTCATGACACTTTTAGCCCAGTCGTTAAATTTTCTACCATTCGACTAGTCCTATCATTAGCAATTCATCATGGTCGGTACCTCCGTCAGATGGATGTTCAAAATGCATTTCTTCATGGTGTTCTTACCGAAGAGGTGTACATGATCCAACCACCCGGGTTTGAAGATCCACAACGCCCCAACCATGTTAACCGGCTACACAAAGCTTTATATGGTCTTACGCAAGCCCTCCATATGTGGTACACACGCCTCACTGACTATCTACTTGGCCTGGGGTTTCACAACTCTTTTGTGGATACATCTCTATTTATCCGACACACTGCTGATTCTATGATCACCTTCTTGATTTATGTCGATGATATCATTGTTATGGGCAATAATTTGATTATGATTCGTCATCTTCTCACAGACTTAAATTAGGTCTTTGCCATGAAAGACCTTGGTGATCCACATTTCTTTTTGGGCATTGAAGTTTATCGAACACCTAGCACCATGCATTTAAGTCAGGCGAAGTATATTGGTGATATTCTTACACAAGCTAAGATGGATGGGGCAAAGCCTCTTAGCTCTCCGGTGGTGACCAATGGTAAACTATCCATTCATGAAGACGATCCGCTCCCTGATCCCACCACATATAGAAGCATTGTAGGTGCACTCCAGTATCTTACTATCACAAGACCTAATATTGCCTTTACTGTTAATCAAGTGTGTCAATTCATGCATGCACCTCGTACTACCCATTGGAGCGCCATGAAAAGAATTCTTTGATATCTCAGAGGAACCATTCACTTTGGTATTGAATTTCGGTCAGGCTCCACCACTCTTACTGCCTATTCTAATGCTGACTGGGCAAGAAGCCTTGATGATCGTCAATCCACAAGTGGCTACTATGTATTTTTGGGCTCTAATCTCATTTCATGGAGTGCTAAAAAGCAAGCCACTGTGGCTCGCTTAAGTGCTGAATTCGAATACAAATCTCTCGCTCAAACGACTGCCGAATTTGCTTGGACTCGCATGCTTCTTTGTGACCTCTCGGTGTACCTTCAATCTCCACCAGTCATTTATTGTGATAATTTGAGTGCTATTTCCTTAGCCTCCAACCCAGTTCATCATGCTCGAACTAAACACGTGGAAGTCGACTATCACTTTGTTCATGAACGAGTTATTCAACGCAATTTGGATGTTCGATATCTTGCCTCTGTTGATCAGATTTCCGATATCGTCACTAAAGGGCTCACATCGGCACTATTCACTCTTCTTAAATCCAAGCTTTACGTCAAGCAATCTCCATCGAGCTTGCGGGGGAGTATTAGCCAACCCATCAATCACTCCATGAAGATCTCTCAAGATAGAAAGACCAGCTCAAGATATATACAAAAGAGAAAGTGTAGAATCTTTGGATAACTCATCCCTTATCACAAAGATATAATCCTGGCTGCTCTTCCCATTTTATTGTATTCAAGTTACTAAAGATAAACCTTACTATGTGTACACTGTAACCAATTGATTTTATAATAAACATTAGTTACTCTCTTCCTCCTCACGTTGAGGAAAGGAGAAAAACCTTGTCTAGTGTTTAGTTTATAGAGACCAACCATGTAGACACCATGAATGATCGACATGGTAAAGAGAGGGGGTAAAGTTGAATGCTAGAGAAAAATGAAGATAATTATTTAAGGTGACTGAGGAAGCAAAATCGTTGCACCTTCGTAGAAATGATTTAATATCTCTAGAACCGTTAGAGTTTGAAGTGAATTTAATAAAAGGCCCTTCCATGAACCAATACACTCCAATCGTCCTTGTAAGTTGTAACGGTCATTTATACCTTCTATAACAAGAAAGGTTTTAATATATCTGGAACCGTTAAAGTTTGAAATGATTTTAATCAGGCCTTTTCATGAACCAATAGACTCCAATCGTCCTTGTAAGTTGTAACGATCATCTATACCTTCTGTAACTGGAAATGTTTTAATATCTCTGGAACCGTTAGAGTTTTAAATGATTTTAATCAGGCCCTTCCATGAACCAATACACTCCAACGGCTATCTATACTTTCAGTAACAGGCGTGATAACCCCACTCACATTGTTTCATCTCTTCCCTTTCACTAATTGTTGTAATTGTTTTAAACATTAACCGTTTGATTAATAAATGTCATGTCTCACAAGAGCTACAAACCCCTCTACAACCACCATGTGTCCACACTCATCTCTTAGGTCAATACACGCCCACCCAATTGTTTGGGTTTCAAAGTAAGTAATTTTTTAAGTTACATGTATTGGGTACATGGGTATGAGGAGACCCGACTACTATAAAGCCGATCTTTCCATTTACATGTAACCTATGTCTATATCTATATCTATATTTATAACCTATATAAAAAGAGCGTAACATCCGCTAGCTTTCAAAAAATATCATCGAACTCTTTATACATAAAATACCCCCATAGCATACCAACTATTCCATGGCATAACAACAAACGACTTCCTTTACCTTTTTATTTATTCCATTTTTGTTATCCCTCTGTTTGCTCTGGTTCTCTTCAACATACTGTTTTCCCCCTGTTGGTTATGATTCTCTTCAGCATTCTCAAACCTATCGTGGCGACATCCACGATCTCCAGATGATCCCATTGCCCCCACCAATTGTTAAACCCACCACCTTTTATATTACTCCCAACAAACAGATCTTGTTCTCTTCAAAATCCACCACCCATACCTCTTTACCTCTACCGAACTGACGCTTGGATTATAGATGCCAACCAATGCATGCATCACATCATCATCTTCAGCTTCTAATTCTTCTTTTCACACCTGATTGGAAAAGAAAATCCATACAAAGCATCTCTTGCATCTGGATAGGATCTACAGACTGAATTAGATCTCGAGCCTAGTTGTTGTTCTTGTTCCAAGGTATTTTTCCGTAATTTCTTAAACCACTGTGATTTGTCAATATCAAGGCATGAGATACAATAAACGGGGCTGATTTTTCTTGATCGGAAGAACTGCCCTTCTTTTCCTTTTTAATTTTTATTTCAACAATTTTATTCAGTACTACATCGGTTCCAACAATTCGAAACAGGTTTTTCATTTTTTTTTCTCTCAAAAATTCAATAGTTCATCTATCTAAATCCAATCCCATTAAAATGTTCAATTGTTTATTTGTTATGCAGTAACAGCTAAGAATTTTAGTTCTTTCTCTTTTGAATATATGATAATTGACTAGGGTTTTATTTCTTTTGTTCTTGAATTGCATATAGATCACCAAAGGTTTTGCTTCATTGATAAGGCATTTTTCAAGCGTTGGGGGATAGGCTAGAGCGAGGTAGTCTACAGTACAATCAAGCAGATCGTTGGCTCGGGTCAACTACAACTCAAATAGTATATCATTTACAATTTCTCTTATTTACTTAAATTTAAATGTTTACCCAAAATTGATATTGGTTGTCACAAAGAACCGTGTCCTTTCATTTTGTTCCACATCTTAGTTCACAAGTTCATTTTTAATATTCTTGTTCCGACTTGAAGGATGCCATCAATTTTTTTCATTACTTTGTTCAAGAGAATCGCTACACACATGGTTCAGGCAGTTCGACAAGCAATTAATTATGTCAATAAAGCAAGTGTCCTTAAAAATCATATAATTATCATTTTTAACTTGTGCTTGAATCAAATAATTTTATTTGTCTATTATAAATATTTATTTATTCAAACTATTATTGGTTAGGTTTTACTAATCATCGTGGTTTTCATAAATGAAATATAAGCAACAATCTTAAATATTGCATTGGGTGAGGCAGTTTCGATTGCATGCATTTTTCAGTATTGTGTTCACAATATGGTATCTTTTCCTCCTCATTTTTTTTTTCTGAACTCTTATGCGAAGCTTTTGTGGTATAATTCCTCTTTATTGATTTAGAAGTGATTTTTATCTAATTATGGATTTGAACTTATTAATTCATGACCGGATGGGTTTGCGCGATGAATCAAGGTTGAGGACGTCATTGCTGTCATTCATTTCAATTATTTCTCACATCATTAGAATTTTCTTCAGTCATATTATTGTCAAGGGATAATTCTACCATACTTCGCTTTAAGAATATAGGGTACTTTTATAGATTTATACATAACTGCATTACCTTTATGCACTAGATAAATCTACCACACTATACTTCAAGAATCTAGGGTAATTTTTAGTTTTTATAGAGATGTATATATAAGTTCATTGCCATTACACATAAGGGTTTTAGTTTGCTAGCTCGGGAGCCACTTTACCAAATTCTCTCGAGCTTCACTTTCATTAATATCAGCAATGTGGTTGTCTTTGAACCTCCCTGGAGTTTCGATGGTAAGGTATCGGAACCTAAGAGATAGCCTAGATGAAACTTAATCATGACACGGTCAAATACAAGTATCACGATATGGTAAGTTGGTAAGTCAGCACGAGTCCATGAGTTGGTAAGTCTGCATATGTGCACACGATTGATAGGACCCTGATATGAATAATATGAACCTGGTGACAATGGATAATCATGAAATTTACATGTAGATAGTATAGACCTAGAATGATGTGACTTATAAAGCCTTGATATGAATTGGTAAGCATGAAATTTACATGCAGATAGTACAAACCTAGAATGATGTGACTGCTAAAGCCCTGATACGAAATGGTAAGTCTGAAATGTCATGGAACTAATATAGACCAATATGGACCTAGCATGAATGGACATGAGGTTTGCACATGTATCACAAGTTCGCACAAGTCATGAGTTTGAAAATGTTATGGAGTAATTATATGAACAGTTTATATGTTTCCACACTATGATATTGTGAAGTATGATATAACAGAAAATGCATAGTATATATATTATTAATTATACTTTGTATCCATTAAGTGTTTTCAATGCTCAGTCAAACTGTTACTGTTGGTAGGTTCGGAATTCGACATCTACACTCCAGGACCGTTGATTGAGGAAGAATATATAGAGGAGCCCGAAGGTGATTATAGGGAAGGAGAGATCGACTTAGACCAATACCCTTACTATTGATTTAGTAGTATTTTATTTGTTTAGAAATGTTGTAATAGAACAATTTAAATTGATGTTGCTTAGGTTTTCAATTTTGGATTTTGTGATTATAATAGATGATCCAGATTAGTTATGATTTAGTTGGTCACTTGTTATGGATGCTGATTTATTGGGATTATCAATTGAATTTTATTAATATTGAATATAATTTTGGGACTCATATTTTATATGTCTTATATGCTGTTATGATAAGTTGGATATGCAGTGTCACAGATCCAAAGTCTCATTTGACCAGCATAAGATTTTGGGGTGCGACACCTTATCTATGGTTATGATTCACCCACCATAGGGTTTACCCACTTATCCTTGGTTTTAAAAAATACATGAAAAAAAATTTCGTTGGAGTTAGTAAATATTAACTAGGGTTAAAAAAAATTAATAATTTTTTTTCTATAAACCTAGGATAAGGGTGAATCTTAATCACAGTTGGAGTCCGGATATGCCCTTGAGGTTGCAATGTGTGTCTTTTGACACCCCTTAACTGTGGTGAAGATTCACCTACCCCTAGAGTTCACCCTCCTATCATTGGTTTTTAGAATTTTTTTTTTTAAAAAAATTCTGGTTAAAATTAACTAACTCGTAGGGTTTTAAAAAAATTCAATTTTTTTTCTTCCAAAAAACAAGGAAAAGTGTGTGAGCCCTAGGGTTGTTGGTTATAGAAACATGACATAAAGACATTTTGAGAACCAAAAAGTTTTAGGGCATTTTGGGTATAGCAAAGAAAGGGGGCGAGCGGGGCCTTGGCAAGACGTTCTTCTTTTGGAGTGTTTTTCCGATCGGATGAGGAGTCTGGTTACGCCACTGATGCCATGTGTCCCTTTTAACACTCTTTCATTGTGGTTAAGATTCACCCACCCCTAGGGTTCACCCACTTATCTTGGTTTTTTAAAAAAAATATGATTTTTTTTTAAAACTTGGGAGTTGGTAAATTTTAACCAATGTCTAAAAAAATTAAAATTATTTTCTAAAAATCAAGGATAAGTAGGTGAACCCTAGGAGTGATTATGCCTTGAGGTTGTCATGTATCTTTTTTGACACCCCTTAATATTTTTAGAAAACAAAATATTAAGTTTTTAAAACACTGGTTAAAATTTACTAACTGCTAAGGTTAATTTTTTTTGTTAATATTTTTAGAAAACAAAATATTAAGTTTTTAATCATATATATGACATAATGTTTTGCTTAATTCCCATACTACCCCTTGCTCATTATCTAAATTTAAAATTCTATAACGGGACTCCTTGGAGTTGGGTTATGCTTTCGAGGCCACACTCTTTAATTGTGGTTAAGATTCACCCACCAAACTGTTCTTATCAAAATCATATTTAAGATAACATGTTTTGGTTAATTCCCATACTACACCTTGCTCATTATTTATTTATAAACTTGAAATTCTCTATAATTATAACCGGATTCCTTGGAGTTCGTTTAGGCCACTGATGTCCCACTGAACTGTCCTTATCAAAATCATCATATGTATAAGATAAAATATTTTAGTTAATTCCCACACTTCCCCTTGCTCATTATCTATTTATAAACTTGAAATTCTATACGGGTATACCGGACTCCTTGGACTCCCGTGACGCCATTGAGGTCACACTCTGTGGTTGAGATTCACCTACCCTTAGGGTTCACCCACTTATCCTTGGTTTTTAGATAAAAATTAATCGTAGGAGTCAATAAATTTTAGCCAGGGTTTAAAAATAATAAATTTTTTTCTAAAACCAAGGATAGGTGGGTGAACTATAGAGGTGGGTGAATCTTAACCACAATTAAGGAGTGTCAAAAGAGACACATGACAACCTCAAGGGCGTAACCGGACTCCAACTATGGTTAAGATTCACCCACTCCTAGGATTCACCCATTTATTCTTGGTTTTTACAATTAATTTTTTAAAAACCCTGGTTAAAATTCAATAACTCCTAGAGTTAAAAAAAATTCATATTTTTTCTAAAAACCAATAAGTGGGTGAACTCTAGGGATGCGTGAATCTTAATCATAGTTAAGGAGTGTTAAATGGGACACATGGTGACCTTAATGGCGTAACCGGACTCCTCGCTCTCTTGACAAAACGCTCTGAAAGAATAATGTCTTGTTAAGGCTCCACCCGGGCCTTTCTTTACCATACCCAAAATGCCCCTAAAATTTGTTGGTTCTCAAAATGTCCCTACATCCTTTTATAATAACCAACGTGTCTCTCACAATTTTTTTAATTCAAAATGTCCCTCAAGTTTCTATACCCAAAATATTCCATAATTTTTTTCAAAATACCCTCAGTAAGGGTCTTTCCAATCTCTCTCTCTCTCCGCCCAATTTTTGTGAATCACAAGAATGCAAGCTGAAGTCCGCCTTTGACACCCCTACTAATAAGTAGAGTCTGTTAATGAAATTTAGAAGTTTTTTTTTAAAAATAATTATAGTCCATAAGCCACGTTTGGTCTTCTTTCTCCAAGGTTTAAAAGCCTTTTCTTATTTATAAGCGTATTTGGTTAAAATTAGAATTTTTTTTAAAAAACGTAATACTTATGGACACGGTCACACTTGGTTACTCTCATTCAACCAAGGTCTCTACAAGAGATGTTGTTCCATATTTTAGATGGACTTGGAGTAGCTGGTAAACCAAAATGGGTCAACCACATAAAGTTTGGACATATGAACTGATGCAGTAATTTCATAAGAAAAACATAAAATAAAATAAAATGATGATCCAAGATTGGGCTGCCAATTCTGCTCTCCGAAGCCCGCAATAGATAATTTGTTTTAGTTCTAAAAGTTTTGAGGGCTAGGTAGGGCCCAATATCTCAAGGGCACCTCTTAACTGAGAGTCAAGCTAATGCCTTGCTTGGCCCGGCTCAATGCGCCCCTACAGAACCCCAATAGAAAGGCATTTTCCTAGTTACAAAAGCTTGAGGCCAAGTAGGGCTCAATATTTCAAGGCCCACTTAACCAAGAGTTGGGATAGGGCCTTACACAGTTAATACCCTTAACCACAATTAAAAGCAATATTATTAGAACCAAACTGGATTAGCCAGTTGAATCGGGAACCAATCCCCTCACCAATATCCGAAACCCCCCAAAATTGGAAGAACTGACCGATTGAACTGAAAATCGGTGGTAAAACCAGTTGAGAATCGAGTAAAAATGAAGAAAAATTATTATTTTTAAATAAAAAAGGATCCGGGCGAACAAACGGTCTAACCTGTCAAACCGGAACGGACCACCCAGCCGGTTCAACGACCGGTCCGGTTATGAAACCAATGGTGAAAAGGACGAGTGTTGGCGAGGCATACAGCGGATTAAGAGTGGCATGTATGCAGCATCACAATTAATAACCGTCTGCGTCTACTTTATAGCATTCCACAGCCGTCGCACGTTAAAAAGTTAAAACTCTTAACGACGCACTGAAAGACAAAGCCAGTGAGAGTGGGTCCCTCTTTAGCGATGTCCAGGGCTCAGAATCAAGAGAATATAAATCGCAACCCCACTTGGGTGGACCGACGTACTGTAGATGATAATTATTGTCCATGATACCCCACAGATTAGATCATCAAACCTGATTGGCCAGATTGTGGACTGTGGAGTGGGCCCTTCCACTTCACATGAATGTTGAAACTTGAAATCCACGTGATCCTCGGCTGGTGAGAATGGGCCCACGTGAGGCTAGGCTGGTGAAAATGGGCCCACCAAAGGCAAGCTTACATTCAAAGGTATTTGATGGCTACTTCTTATTTAGAGCCGTCCGTTTCACACTCATGCACGCAGTTGTGGACAAAAACCTTTTTTTTCCTCCAGACTGTCTTTGCTGAATGAGAAGTGTGGGTGTTCATTCAAAAGAATCAAAACTGCGATAACAAAAAAGAAACCACAAAAAGAAAAAATTAATATTTGTGTGTAGCCTGTACTGGCTTTGTCATGCTCGATCAAGTCGAGTTCATGCTGGTTTGTTTTTGGCTTGAATAACCCAAGCTTTTTTCGAGCTTGAAATTGTGTTTAAGCCGAGCTTGGGCCAGGGTTTATTTGATTCGGCTTGAATATGATGCTCAAATCGGCTTGAATATGATAATATATATTAATTAAATTATACTAATAACAAAGAATACATAATATTAATACTAATTATATTATTAATAAAATATTTTTTTAAGGAATCAAGGCATATTTGGCTCGAGTCGAACCATCTAATTCGATCCGAATTTCAAGCAAAAGCTCAAACCTAGTTTGAACATGTTCAAGCCAAGCTCGTCTTGAATCCTATTTGTGGGCCTGATATGATTGAGTCATACACTAATTGTGGTATATCAGCAAAAACACTAGTTATACATTGAGATGAATTACTCTATGTAGTGTTGGGGCATACAACATCTGTTTACTGGTTTTTCATACACAAAACGGACTTATTAAAAACTATTTTTAAAAAATAAAAAAAAATTACAACAGGAACAACCAGGGAGGTATTACTAATGCAGTATTTAATCAACAATAAATAAATCATAGAGAAAAAAAAATGGGGAGGGCCCTAAGGCAACAAACACGATCTTCTTATATTTATATTTATATGTAACGTTACAACCAATGTATTAAATGGAACGTGTGAACACGTGACAGATATAGCGAACAGGCAAAAAACGTGATTTTCCTCTGCTAACTGCTTAAGGGAAGGGTAGCTCCGTCCTTACAAGTTAGTACGCCTTGCCACTCGGACCACAAATATAGAAACCATTTAATTACTATTTGTAATGAAAGCAACAAAAACTCGTGGAGGCGTTTCATTTTCAAGACTGTTTCAGTAAAGACATAGCTACTACTAAGATTGTCTTAACCCCGAGACCGTACTCTAAGAGCATAGAATTTTTTATTTATTTTTGGTTCGAGATGTACGTTTAAGCCGCAACACCGGGTTAGGTGTTAGTATCTATTCGATTAGTGGGTGGGTGAAGAGTATAAACGAATCTCACCCCCACGAGAATGGAACCCTAGACCTTCCCCCTAAAACAGAGAATACACTTCCATTGGGACAAAGCCCTAACATGTAGAGCATAAGATTTCAAGTGTGGGGGCACATGACATCCCTATTTTTAGAGCACAGTCTCGGCCCTAAGCCGTAAACAGAAGCTTTATTCTATAGTAATTATAAGAAAACTACGGTGGCAATTTAGACATTATGTCCTTACCTCTGAGTTACCCTGCAAGCCGCGTAAAAATCTGGGACCAGAATCAGAGCCACGCTTCAACACGAGGAAATGGAATACACATCCTTGACTCTCACGTGCTTTAAATCTCTGAAAGTGAAAAAACGAACAGCCCCTATAAATGGATAGAAATAAAGTTAGAAGTAACAGCAGAAGCTATTTCTAGCAAAGACAGAGAAGCTAAAAGCTAAGGCAAGTTCAAGTTGAGGTATCGATGGAATGGGTGAGAGGGGAAGCTGTTGGCCATGGAAGTTTCGGTACTGTGTATTTGGGGATTCGAAGAAGAAGCGATTGCACTCAAATTCCCCAACTAATGGCTGTGAAATCCGCTTTGATTTCACAATCCTCTTCGCTTCAAAAGGAAAAACAGATACTTACTCAGCTCAGAGATTGTCCTCAGATTCTTGGGTGTTTCGGCGATGATTTCACCATCGAAAATGGGCAAAATTTTCATAATATCCTCCTCGAGTACGCATCCAGAGGATCTCTAGCGGATTTGCTCAGAAATTCCGGCGGTCCTTTGCCGGAATTCGATATCCGGCGCTACACGAAGTCAATTCTCAAAGGCCTTGTTTACATTCACGAGAACGGCTACGTTCACTGTGACATCAAGCTCCAGAACATCCTCCTCTGTTCTTCTTCTTCTTCAGACAGTGGTAACGACGTCAAGATTGCAGATTTCGGATTAGCGAAGAAGATGGGGCAGAGAGAAAATGGGGTGTTTAGCTTAACGGGCACTCCTCTGTACATGTCGCCGGAATCTGTTGCCGATAATGAACAGGAAGCGCCGTCCGATATATGGTCTCTTGGGTGCGCTGTATCGGAGATGGGGGCCGGAAAACCGGCATGGAGGTGTCGGCCGGATTCTGATGTCAGTGCTTTATTGTTTCGAATTGGTTTTGGGGATGAATTGCCGGAGATTCCCGGTGAGTTGTCGGAACAGGGTAGGGATTTCTTGAGGAGGTGTTTTGTGAGAGACCCCACAAAGAGATGGACGGCTAAGATGCTCTTAAATCACCCCTTTATTACTGATAGCACTGTTTCATTGTCTGAGACTGATAAACCATCTCCATCTCCATCTCCATCTCCAAGGAGTGCTTTCGATTTTCCTGACTGGAGTTCCACAGGATCGTTCTTTTCGAATTCAGCCCAATCTTCACCGTCGACGGAATCTTATAATTGTTTTGAGGGAGAATTTCATCGACCTGATTCTTCTCCAGCAGATCGGATTCGGAAGCTGGTGACAGGGAAACAACCGAATCGATTCTCTTCAGACAGATGGGTCACTGTAAGGGAAGCAGAGTCCCCTGTTTCTCAAAGCTGAAGCAGAGAAGATCAAGCGATCCTGATCTTTGCTCTTTCCATCACAGTGGAATTGATTCTTAACTTGTAATTGATTAGAAATTTAGAACACACTGGAATTCTGTATTTATTTTTTCTTATGGGCATAGTCCATCCGATTGATGGTTGGTGAATTGGATGGACGGTCTCGATTAACCTATCAGGAATCAGATTGTACAGTACAGATTTGATGTAAAAATATCAAAACATTTTCCCGCGAAATATATTCTCAGCAATGCTAAAGAAAACTCCTTCACAATCTCAAAACAGTTGTTGTTATTTGGATCTTGAATGTAACTATGTAAGCCACTTATGGTAGGTATGAGGACGGAGGACGGTATACGGTATACCTTTCTTCTAAGTCTACTCAAACGGGAATAGATCGAAGAGGCCTCGGATTGTCTCTGGCGAAGCCAGAAAGGGCTCTCGGGGTTCATACATTGTGCAGCAGCTGGCTGAAAAATGGGGAGAAGTCATTTATTTTCTCCCCATGATTTTTGACTTCTCCCTATTTGATATCTCTCTCTCTTATTCTCACACACTTATCGCCACATGTCCATTTGTATGTTGAGAAATCAAAATCATGGGGCCCATGATTTTGACTTCTCCACCACATGTCACCTATTCTATGGAACCCCGAGATAAGCCCTTTCCGGCTTCGCCAGAGGCAAGCCAAGGCCGATCGAAGATCTCTTAGGGTCAGTTGTGACTTCAAGTGCAAGGCTTTGCAAGTTGGTCATTTAGTAGTATCCGTGTTTTCTTGCATAATAAATCATGAGTAAATTTGTAAGAATCTACTCCGGCCTCCGGCTTTGCAAGTCTCGTCATTTTAGTAATATTTGTGTTTTCTTGTCGAGGTGATCATCAACAAGATTAGTGATACAACAACTATTTGTCTCAGTCCATTCCTGACACGGAGGATAATCGTGACTTTTTTGGGCGATGGAATGTCCCTCACAATTGGACCCAAATGGAACTGAATTGGTGTTCATGGATTCCTCCTTCGACTGGAACTTGGTTAATCAACACGGACGGTTCAATTCGCCAAGCTGGTATGGGGATGGGCGTCATCTTTAAAAATCATTCGGGCAGCCCCTTGTGTGCTTTCGCCTCCTTCTCGAACATGAATTGCATGGATAATGATAGTATAATCCTTCGTATTGAGTTGGAGGTTATCCATAGAGCTTGCACTATAGCGATTGAACATTATATAGATAAGGTGTCGCGTCCCAAAACCCCATCTAGGAGAACGTGAGATCCTGACATGTGACTTACTTAACAAACCATCATGTTAGAAGTATTTAAGGCATGCTAAAAATATGAACCTAAAATTTTCTTCAACTAATAACATTAAATAAATTCATGATCCATAACTACAACTGAAATATATTAAAATCCTGGTTATCTATCATGATCCTAAACCATCAAACTAAACTAAATTTAAATCCAGAATAACTCCAATTACAATCCTTATTAAATTCAACTACTACTAATAAAAAAAACATAATAATAAAGTCATCGATTGAGATCTCGTTCTCCTTCGGGATGATCACCTTCAGGTTTCTTCTATGTATTCCTCTTCTTCCCACGGTCTGGGTGCATAGATATCAAAATCAGAACCTACCGATAACAAAGTTGTTGGTTGAGTAACAGTTTACTCCACGTATATAACAAATAATAGTAAACAATATCTTAAACATTAACTTACATGCATTTAACTATTCATACTTCAGTTCACATATATAAATTAGAGTGCGGAAAATGAATAGGTACATTATGCCAATTGCTTTATTTCTTTTCTTACTTTTCTTACTTTTTTTTACTTTTCATACTTCCTAATTTATCGTTTTATGAATAACTCATCTACATGCATTGGTAATAAATTCAAATATCGTTTTACCGTATATGAAAATGAGTTACTATATTTTACTTTATCGAGATACCACCATTCGTACATTATTCGGCACGGACGGCTTAATACATTTTTTGGTACGACGATTTATTTACTTTAACATACTTATTGCATTTTTTATGGTATCTGGTGGTGCTAAACATAATTATGCATTATCACTTTCGTGTCTGTATTACTTATTTACTTATTTACTTTATTTTTTGTCTTACTTGTAAGCTTATTAGTGTTCTTATTTCCTCTATATATATGTGCATATTTTTCATTTGTGAGTGTACAATGATACACTTTTGGTTAAATTATACCTAAGACTAATAGTCCAAGACCATAAGACATCTCACCATAGCGTCCCATTTCACTATGTTAATCAGGCCTACGTAAGTTTAACTCTTATCAAAGGTTCCTTTACCCAAATATATATCACGTATAAAAACATAAAATAAACACACAACTTTCATATTTCTAATAATTTAACAATATATAATCAAAATTTATTTTTAATAGACATAAGTAACAATCTAATTTAAATATCAAAATCAATTTTTCAATCAAGATCAATATTATAATTATACCACATATTTTATCAATAATAATTCTTATGGATTATAATCACAAATCACTCTAATATATAATCATAATCTCATAAATAATTCATTTCAATTATTTAAATTCTTTCGTACATTCCATTCAATCTCATACATTCATCTTAACCTCCTCATATATCCACATAGATTCAATATAAATTCTCAATCCCTTTGTTGAAGAATAAACAAAGTATAAACATGGTTATTTACATACTAATTTAACGATTCATGAAATAACAAATCAAGAACGTTAAAAATTCTTAAATCTTACTTATCTTTACATTCTTCCTTAGATCTATCTTTATTAATTCTTCTTCTAGATTAATGTTCAAGATATTGAAAACTAGGTTCGTTATTTACCTCACTTGATTGCTTCCTTACGATCTATCGCTTGTAAATAAGACTCGATCTTGATCTTCAAGTCTCCTTCATTTTTTTGATCTAATCCTTGAACTCCTTAAGTTTCACCATTTTGATATCTCATAAAGCTCTTTCTTTTCTCTCTTTTAAGTTTAGAAGTCTATAGAAACTCTAACTCACGAGTTGGAGGGTTATTTATATAGTTTGGGGACCAAAGGGAACTTAAAAAGTCGGAAAAAGCTGTTCTTGAGAAAAATCAATGCGCAGCGATCGATTGGCCATTTTGTATCGATCTGTCAGAGCCGCCGATGATCGATCGACAATAGTGTGCCAATCGATCGGCCGTCGCCGATTTTTTATTATAAAAAAAGTCTTTTGGTACTTTTTATTTTTCTTTTATTTAATGCAATTTATTTATAAAAACGAGCTAAATTGAATGAAATAAATGAGTTTTCTTATTCGAGATTGCAGACATAAATTTCTCTTAGGATTAATGCATAAACTCAAGCATATTTATCTAGAAAAATTAAATCATATATCACGAAAATGAGGAATTTAATTCGGGTCCTTACACAAGGTCATGATTATCTCAGACTCTAAGAATGTTGTTGACATGCTTAACTCGCAATGTGAGCTAGCTTGACAGGTTAGTGTGTTGATCGATGATTTTCGCTTGCTCCTCACCACTTTTGCAGAAATTGAAATTTCTCACATGTGGAGAGAAACTAACAGGACTGCTGATTTTTTGGCTTCGTTCTGCTCCACGATTGGAAATGTCTTATTATATCCTCCTCAGTTTCCTGTCCCTTTCCTGAATATTATTAAGGAGGATGCTGAGGGTTGTAAATATCATAGATTCTAATAGCTTTCTTTTTCTATGACATTTGGTAGGGGTCCTGCCAAACCCCACACTTTCCTTCAAAAAAAAAAAAAAAATTTATTTGTGTTTTCTTGCCTAATAAATCATGAGTAAATTTGTAAGAATCTACTTCAACTACCCGACTTTACAAGCCATTATCAATTACTTCAAAGGAAGTAATACCCCCCCCCCCCCCCCCCCCCATGTGAATAGCGTGGGCACGCACGAGAGAGATAGATGATATGAATAGGCACCTGAGTTTTGTCCCCTGTAGATGAAATAGTATATATAACTATGTTTAGGAAGGGACGATGTCACTGAACAGAATGTGAGCTGAGGAGAGGAGAGGAGAGTTGAGAGATAAGAGATAAGAGATAAGAGAAAGAAATTAAGATTTATCGGAGTCCCTTCCTAAAAACATTTCTCATGTACATGAGAATTGAAGTTCCTTTCATTTTAGGGGAGAATTGAAAATTTACCTTGTATAAATTTTTTTTATAATGTGAGAATTTGAAAATTTGAGAATTATTAATAAAAGAAAACTATTAAAACGGTCAATTCCTACCTCCAATTCTCGCAAAAAGATATAAACGTGATTGGAAGCAAAATGATATTTAGGTGAAAGGGACAAATGCTGCACTTGTAGCCAAGAATCCCCTTGAGGAACCTCTTGGGCAGCCCAAAAGTTGCAAGAAAGGGAAGGGGGGACCATGACATGGTAGTAATGTAGTACTGTAGCTGATTTAGTCTGTCCATGTCTAATAACTGTATACGGCGATGCAAACCATTGTTGTCAGAATCGGACCGGACTGGCCAGTGGAACCAGAACCGGTCCCCTCGCCAGTTCCCAAAATCCTCAAAACCGGAACTATTTGAGAACCGGCCAGAACTGGTGGCAAAACCGGTTGGGAACCAGAAAAAATGAATTTTTTTTTGCAAAAAGTACACGGTTGAACCGGTCGAACCGGGAACCGGCCACTCTACCAGTTCGATGCCCGGTCCAATTCTGACAACATTGATGCAAACAATGCCTCAACCCTCAATTCTATCCCCACTTCACTTTGGCGTTGCCCCCCCTGCCACCCCCCCGGGCAATCTGCTAAAGGTTGTCTACATTCCCAACAGGTAGCTGAGCCTGGAGCTGCAAAGGAAGGTGTTGGAGACTTTTTTTTTTTCTTTTTCTTTTTTGGGTTGAAGGTGTTGGAGACTCAAGAGACGAGATTTGTATTGATTTAGATCTCTCTTTCTCTTTCTCTATCTCCCTGGAAATGACATTGCTCCATGTGCAAGTCCGTCCCTTCTCTTGTAGGGAGTCTTGTTTGCAAGACTGTCCAATTTCCATCACAGGTTTATATTAGGAAAAAAAGAAGCAATAATATATTTAAACCATATGAATAAAAGCTCCTCTGTATAGTTTTGAGGTTAGATTGGTACAACAAGTTGTCCCAATTTAAGGAGTTTTTCCACATCTATGTGAACCAGATTGGGATCTTCTGTTGTTGCTGGTTGTCTCCTTTGCCAGCACCCACTCTGAAGGTGCCACATCACCTTGTGCATGCCAACTAAGGTGTATGCACACAAACCAACACCTTAGTTTGGCATGCACAATCTGATGTGGTGCCTTGGGAGTTGTGCTCGCGGTCTCCTCACCATCATCAATTGGATAACGTCTTAAAACAACAAGAGTCCTGAGAAGAGGACCCCAGGTTCCTCTTCTAAGCTCTCTTCTAAGCTGATTGCAGTGTCTCGGTGTTTTTTTTTAACACTTGTTTAGCCATGGTTAAACTTAATTAAATTAAAAATAATTTCTATTTTTTCTAAAAACTATGGTTAGATTGCTTAACCTTAGGAGGTGAGTGAATCTTAACCATAGTTGATAGGTGGTAAAAAGAGGGTGTGGACCAATGAAATCATGGGGTCAGCTTCTAAGCTGACCTGGGTCCGTTTTCCATTTCCCAAACAAGAATGGATAGTATGTACTAGTGAGAGCTGGGCCGCTTGATTGAAAATCCAATGGCCCCAAGGCGTACGTGCATCAAATGGTGGGCCCTGCTTGATATTTGGTGCCTATAGATTTTTAATCAGGTGGCCCGAATTCTTGATATATAGTATGTACTATCGAGAGTTTTAAATCACTCCCCTTTAAACTGTTGGTAACACTGATCCTGATTGGACTCCTGAGCTGAGTTTTCTGCTTCTGGCAGACGACGAGCGTTCCTTAGTCTCCTTACATCTGTTCCTTCTTTGTCTTCCTTGACATGGGTTTCAATTTTCCATCAAACTGAAGCAAGGCAAATATTGCTGCCGCAACCAGAAGCTTGCCTCAGTCCTTAATTATGCTGCCGCTACAATCCAACAGTTCGTATTTGAGTAGTTGTCCTCCCATCTCCACTGCTGCTGCCGTTGCTTGCAATGAAACACTGGTTCTCGCATCATCTTGCAATCAACATGGCATGACCTACACCAATTTCCTATGATGTTATCTAAATTAATCTAATCCTATTTGTCCATCTTGATTTGTCCTTCATTATTAGGGGGTGGCAATGGGCCGGGTTTGGGCTTGGATTTTGATAATTTTTGAATTGTTTTGGCTGAAAGCCCGACACATTTACAAAGACTTTGAAGCCCGAACTCGACCCGATCGCCACCCCTATTCATTGTGGAACCACAATTGTTTGAGACCGGATCCTTTGTAGAGCTCTCTACAAGGATTCCTTTTAGACTCTAGGATTGGCTGCTTGTCTCTTATTCAAGTCTCCTTCCTTTCACAAGTTTAAACTCTTTCATCGTATTTTTTGTCCTTTCTCTCTTGCCCATTTGTTACAATACATATACTGTTTTGGGTTTTGGGTTGTTGGGTTCATAACTAAAGCGTACCAACAAAAGGCTCAATTTCAGATCTTCTCCAGGCCTGTGGAGGCCCATTTGAGCCCAATTAAGAGATCATTATCCAAGTCCGTGGGAGGCACTATTTCTTGGCCGACAAAGACCCACTTGTTTTTGTCCATATTCTCTTCGCCCATTTCTATTTGTCAACAAAGCCCATTTCTCTTGGCCCATATAAGCCAACTCTCTTAGCCTGCATTTCGTTTCCAAATCCATTCACTTGGATAATTATCTATTAGGTATTTAGAGAGAATTCCAATAGGTCTTTTACTATTTGTTTATAATTGGATCGGATTCATATATTAGTATATTTGATCCGATATATATATATATATACCTGATCATAAGATATATAAATGAAGATAAAATGTTGATTTATCATTTTTAATAACATTTGTATATATATTTTTTTGCTTTCTTTCATTTTTTTTAAAATTATTTATTAATGTAATTATATAATTCAAATAATATCCAAATTCAAATATTCTAATCGAAGTCTCATATGGGTAATCTATTTTACTTTTAGCTAGATATTGAATCTGATTTCCACTATCTGCTTTGAATCTGCTCTGTTTATATCCCTATGATAGAGGCTCTTCATAGGTCCATTAAAGCCTACTAGACACTCATGTTTTCTCCTTATACGATCTCCATTTTAAATATTGTGATTTTCTCCTTATACGATCTCCATTTCCCACTATTTTCTCCTTATACAATCTCTAGTTTTTATAATTTACAACAATAAATGAAAAAAATTAGCAAAATATTCAGGTAGGTTTCCCTTCAATTTTATCTTATTATATTTTTAATAATGAATTATTTGTACAAAATGTTGATGAATAATTCGAATAAATGATTATAAAAAATTGTAGGGTTTAATAAACCTTAGCAAAATTATCATGATTGGTTTGAATTGATAATTATGGAAATAACAGTATTAAATAATTTGTAATATGATTTTTATTAATTGTATAATTAAATAATTTTTTAAATATTATAGGTTTTAGAAAACACTAATAAAATCTTATTGTTTTGGGTTGAATATCTGTATCGGAAGTTATTAACTTGACAACCCTTAAATTTTAAGTTTCGAGGACTTGTATTTTTATTTAAAATTAAATTAGATGTGATTTGTAATTGATACATTTATTAAATATCAGTAATATATATTTAACTTTAGTTATTAGTATTGATAAATTAGCATGTCACATAGGATTTTAAATTATGTGAAAAAAAAAAATATTAGTTTTAATTACCATTTCAGAATACTATGTAGGAAATTTTAGTATTTCTCATTGAATCGGATATTATTTAAGAAGAATTGGTTGCAACCTAAAAATGATGATTACAGTTAGTTTTTTGATGAATTTATATTTGATGCTCTGAAATGTTATTTGATACTGTTTAGTATTGTAATTCGAATTTTTTCTGAGATAAGTTATGATTAAGATATGCTGAGAGCATAATAATGTTAAAATTTGTGAGGCAAAATATGGACCGTTGTATCATTTTTTTATAATAAAAATCACTCCATGAGAGGGGGGGTTAGCCACAACCCCTATATGTTTATTAAAACACCAATTACATCAATGAGGGAATATAAAACCGTACCCCTAAACCAACAAAAGATGATGCACTATAAAACTGCTCCTTACGTTGGGTTGGTTTTCTAACCTCCGTCTTTGAACTTAATTTCTTTAGAAGAATCAATTGTTGATGTGGTTCTTGGGTGAAAGACCATATCACTGAAAAGACTGTTGCATTGTGCATTAATGAAGGACTACGGTCCTTGGGTGAGAGCCCCTAAAGGGAAAGTTAGGACCATGGGGCTCTGGTTAAAAAGACCCTAAAGCCTCCAACAAAGACCTCTTGCTTGAGATTTACAGTTGGACCAAATTAGGGATAAAATCGATGATGATTGTGAACCAGGCTAGTGCGAAAATCAGGCATCATTTGCATATTCATTACATCCGCATACCATTTTATTCTCATGTCATCGCATCTATGTGTAATTGAGGTCGTACATTAAACTACTAAAGTTTATTTTATTTTATTATTAATTGAAACTATGTATTGCTTTCAGTTTGAAATCGATAAATTAAAACTTACTTATTAGATAAATTGTTATTGAATTGTTATAATATGTATTTCATTATAAATGATCATGATATGATGATATAAAAGTGAAATTTTAATGAGCATTGAGTCTATCTCTACTTGAATATCAAAAGTTTTAGGTTTGAAGATTTTAGTGTCTAGAGGCCAAGATGAAGATGAAGACTTTACATTTAAAGATAAAGATTTAGCTTAATTTCTTTAATTTACTCATTTAAATATATGAGAAGAACTTGACTAATTATTTTGGCTTGATATTGATGATTAGAATGCAAAAATTTAATTTATAGATATTATAGTTTGACTTTATGAGAAGATTAGTTGAAGTATGAGATAAATATGAATAAGATTTAATATAAAAATATTTGTAATTCAGATTTTTGTTTAATCATAGTAGTACTATTTTAGAATTTTTGGGTCAGTCATAGGATAATATTTATCAAACATTCTTCCGTACTTTAGAAAATTATGAAATTTTATAAGTAACTCCTAGATGGTTGGAGAAATCCTCCTATAAAAGTTTAGATGAAATAATATTATTTACTAGGACTTTGCTATTGAGACTGTTGGATTTGATCTGATTTGATTTTAAAATAATAAATTAATAATATTTTATTATTATTAAATTAAGATTTAATGTGTCAATGAGGGACATGCTAGTATGTGTCTTAGTCTTTTGGTTTACTGTTCTATTCAATCAATTTGGATCATTGGATCAAGTTGTGATTGAAATCTAAGGGTTGTGATGAAATAATATGGACCAAACTCTCCTATGCATCCATCGGTTAAGGACACGAGGACTTGAGACTTTCTATTGTCCAACGGTTATTGTAGTGTTGGTTTATTTAGATTTCAATACTATAACGTATGAGTTCATGGGTGTGTTAATGGGTGATAGTTAATACCATAACCCATAATCTTGGTGTCATGGGCTTTAAAGCCAAACCGTGTGACTATTGCTTTGCCTCAAAGCTTGGTCCCTTCACACTTTAAAAATAGAGAATGAGTAAGAGAGCCTTTGAGAGATCGTCCTTAGGCTTGGAAGCTCTGGCGAGATACCTCCAGATCGAGGAAATATTATCCCCTATTGTAGAGGTACCAAAAGGCGGGTTTAAGACATACTTCTCATTCAGATTGACCAACTATATTATTTGGACTGATCTTTCTTGGGATCAGACTATTTAGTTTGGATCCGTTTAATTGATCTAAATAGATTGTCTTTTTAGATAGATCTCGAGATCAATTTTGATAATCCAAATGGATCATCTCTTGACTAGACTAATTGGATAGACTCTTTTGGGTCTGTCTTTACTGACTAGTATTTTGAGATAATCCGATCGGATCATCATTTTTTGGATCGGTCTTTACTTGGACTAATCCATCAACCTGCAACCGCATATACAAAGGGGAGACTCTGTTGAATTTTTGGAAAATCTGCAACACTTAATATAATTTAATTTAAATAATTAAATTTAAAAGTGTTTTGAATTAATCGGTAAAATAATTTAACTCGATTTTAAAATCTCATATTGTGAGACGTTTTGATCATGAGATTAAGTTAATTTTATTAAATTAATTTTGATGCAATAAAATTAATTTGATTAATTTTATATATATGGTTAAATTTAATATTGTATGTGAAGAAATTCAATTTTAATTTAAAATTAATTTATTAGGGCATTCTAAATGAGGTTGGGTACCGTCGTCTTCCGCCAAGTAGTGCAAACTTGTAAGGAAAGATCGGATGAATTCGAGCTGAGTTGAATCCCGGAGGTAGAGCTGTCTTATCCCTTGCACAATGGGAGGCTTCGACTATCTTCAAGAAAGACTCTTCGAGTGCCTCTCAGTTCGAGTGGTTCATTATATAATTATTTATTTTATTTATTTGTTAATGGTAGCTAATTGTGCTCTAATTTATGAATATTTTTAGACTAACCGTCAACAGAGACCCCCTTAGGGCCGAGATCACCAAGACAAGACCGTGCTCTAAGAGCACAGGATTTCAGGTGAGGCCCATTTCACATGGTAGGCCCCACCTGAAATCCCATGCTCTTAGAGCACGGTCTCAGGGGGTCTCAGAAGCTTTATCCTATTTACTATTTTTCTTAAATGTATTACTGAACATGATATTTCAGTAGTCATATTTAGTTTGGGAGATGAGTTGAATCACACTCATAAGTCAACACACCACACATGCCCCTTTTAACCTCTGTTAACTGTGCTTAATATTCACTAACTCTTAGGGTTCAACAATATAACTTGTTTTTTAAAAAATTTATTAAATCCAAGATTTAAAATTCCTAGGCAAAGTTAAATATGTTTCTAATTTTTTCTTCTAAGAACCAAGGGTGCATTGTTGAATCCCAAGTAGGGCCGTAAACGGAGCGGATATTGGTATATCAAAATTTGTATCCGATTATGTATCCAGATATCCGTATCCAAATAAATATCCAGCGGATAGTGAAACAAGATATCCATATCCGACTCCGATTAAAATATCCGGATTCGGATAGTATTCGAATTATCCGAATAATTTTTTAAAAAATTAAAAAATATAAATTAATATTTTAAAAATATAAAAATTTATGTCAAAGGTTATATTAATTTTATAAATTTAAAATATATTATTTATATATATTATATAATTGGACGGATATTAATCGATAAGATATAACAGTATCCGAATTCGTATCCGATTATAAACGGATAATATTTTACTATCCGAATCCGCTCTGCCGGATACCTATCTAGATAATTATCCGACTAAACAAATTCGGATACGGATAATACCCGCATCCGTTTACAGCCGTAATCCCAAGGGTTAATAAATCTTAACCACAATTAATAAAGGTTAAAAGGGATAGGTGGTGACCTATGGTAGAACTGAACTTTTCCCGAGCTCATTCGCAATTGACTATAAACTGATCTCAATAAAAAAGGAGAAGTGTTTTTATACTATTTTATTTGGCATAAGCATGGTAAGGATAACCCAAAAAAATTGTATTATATTATTTAATTATTTAATTGGTATAGTCATGAGGAAAGGGGAAACTTGAACTATTAAAAACAAAATACATCTTTTATATATTGTTATTTAATTATTTAACGAGGCATAGCCATGGGGAATGGGATAGTTGTTGTGTAAAGTAGTATAAATAATACCGTGAAGATATGTATAAAATTTGTGGATGAAATGACCCAAAAACTTGGTCTGAAATTTTTTTTTTGGAACTACACCCCCAAACCCCCATCCTTCCAGGCCTAGAATATTTCCTATCAACCTAATAATTCTCTACAACTACATCAATAATTACTATCATTTTTCATCAACCATTGCGCGCCCTGCTACTAGAAAATCCTAACTCCACCCCTAACGGTTGGTGTTACTACCCAACTTAGTCTCACATCGGTTAACGATGTGCTCTCTTGGTATTACTCAAAGTTCCTCTCTCTCACCTTAAGTCTTCCCTGATATCACTTAAGGTTCCCCTCTCTCACCTTAAGCCAAGTCTTTTTATGAGGGTTGAATAAATTGTCCAAATGAGAAAATAACCCCTCACTAGGGTCGCTCTTCTCAATTCCCCTCCCCTCCCCCTCCCCTCCCCGCACATGCAGCCCATTAGTTTTAAATAAACACTACCAAAGCATCATTTGTTACCAAAAAGGAAAAAAAATAGTGTTCATATAAACATGCATCCTTCAAATGATTCGAACCAAAAGGAAAAAAAAGTCTTCATACACACATGCATCCTTTTAAATGATTCGAACCTTCATTCAATGTAGGGAAGAAAACCTAACCCAACCTTTTTTTTTTTTTTGTGGTAATAAACCTAACCCAACATAACCCGGGATAAACGAGTAGCATTTATTTATTTGAAGAAAATTGCATTGATAATAACAAATAAAATACACAATAAAAAAAGAAAAAAATAAAAGTCACCACTCACTCACCACCGTATCCAACCTGACTTTCCACTACTTCGGGCCGCGTCATTTCATACCCGAACAACCCAAAGGCTGCCCGTCTCAGAAAATTATGAAAATTTGTTAACTCCTTAGATGGGTGGAAAAATCATACTCTAAAAGTTTAGATGAAAATAATATTATGCACTATTTTTCTGTAATGTATTTAAGCATGATTTTTTAGTAGTTATATTTAGTTTGGGAGGTGAGTTGACACTCATAAGTCAACACATCACACATGCCTCTTTTAACCTCTGTTATCTGTGGTTAATATTCACTGTCTCTTAAGGTTCAACAATATTATATATATTTTTTTAAGTTATTAAATCTAAGATTTAAATTCCTAACCAAAGTTAAATATTTTTCTATATTTTTCTTCTAAGAACCAATGGTACATTATTGAATCCCAAGAATTAATAAATCTTAACTACAATTAATAAAGGTTAAAAGGGATAGGTGACCTATGGTGCAACTAAACTTTACTAGAGCTTAATCGCAATTGACTATAATCTGATCTTAATGTAGGTGTCATTGAAGTGTTTTTATACTAAGTTGTTTAAATATTTTATTTGGCATAAGCATGGTAAGGGACAACCCAAAAAAATTGTATTATATTATTTAATTATTTAATAGGTATAGCCATGAGGCAAGGGGAAAACTTGAACTATTGAAAACAAAATATATCTTTTATATAATGTTATTTAATTATTTAATGGGACATAGTCATAGGGAAGAGGATTGTTGTCCTGTAAATATGGATAAATAATACCCTTAAGATATGTATAAAATTTATGGATAAAATGACCCAAAAACTTAGTCATAAATTTTTTTGGGGGGCTATGTCCCCAAACCCCTATCCTTCTAGACCCAGAATAATTCCTATCAACCTAATAATTCTCTACAACTGCATCAATAATTACTATCATTTTTCATCAACCATTGTGTGCCCCCACTACTAGAAAATCCTAACTCCACCCCCAAGGATTGGTGTTACTACCCATCTTAGTCTCACATCGGTTAACGATGTGCTCCCCTGGTACTATTCAAAGTTCCTCTCTCTCACCTTAAGTCTCTCTTCCTACTATTTAAGGTTTCTCTCTCTCATCTTAAGCCAAGCCTTTCAATGAGGGTTGATTAAATTGTCCAAATGAGAATATTACCCCTCACTAGGGTCCCTCTTCTCAGTTTCTCTCCCCTAGTTTCTCTCCTCTCCCGTCACCTCCACCTCCTCACTAAGAATGACAATGGGGCGGGGCGGTTTACGACCTCCCCGGCCCCAACCCAATTATAAAGCTGCCCCGCCCCCAATCAGGGCTTATATATGGTGAAACCAGTTCAGCTCCGCCCTGCTTATAAAATCCCCACCCTAGCCCACCTCTATTGCCTTTAATATATATATATATATATATATATATATATATATATATATATTATTAAAGTGGTTTCAGAATGGGATATACTAAAACCGCCCCCACCCCGATTTATTTGAAAAAAAACAGCCCTTATAGGGCGGGGGCGGGTCATATTGTCATCCCTACTCCTAGCACATGCAGCCCATAGTTTTAAATGGAAACACAACCAAAGCATCATTTGTTACCAAAAAGGAAAAAAAACAAAAGTGTTCATATAGACATGCATCCTTCAAATGATTCGAACCAAAAGGAAAAAAGTCTTCATACACACATGCATCCTTTCAAATGATTCGAACCTGCACTCAATATAGGGTAGAAAGCCTAACCCAGGATTAACCAAAAAAAAAAAAAAAACCTAACCCAGGATAAATGGTAGCATTTATTTATTTGAAGAAAATTACATTAATAATAACAAATAAAATACACAATAAAAAAAGAAAAAAGAAATAGAAGTCCCCACTCACTCACCACCGAATCCAACCTGTCTTTCCACTACTTCGGGCAATCGAACAACGAAAACCGCGTCATTCAAGCCCTGCCAAAGGCTGCCCGTCTAGCTGTCCCCAGAAAAGAAAAAAGAAAAAGAAAATCTTTGCTGTTCTTATTATTCGTATGTGCACGACTTCTTGAGCAAGATGGGGACGTTGAGCTTTTTCGGATCTAGAACAATGGAACACTCGATCCTTTTATTAAACTTTGGCTTAACCAGTTTTCCCAGAACGTACGCTTTCGATTTAACCATGAAATTCAGTTTCATAGGCACCGGTAATGTTACAGTGCCCGTCGAACTGCTCAAACTCGCACCACTTCCATACAGAGGGATTTTATTCCCCGTCACCACTACCGTCACCGATCTTTGGCTCTTCCTTGATTGATAAAATTTCTTCATCTGCAATACCCAGATTCACAATATCAAACATAAGGAAATTGATAGATAATCTTTTTTTTTTTGTACAAGATAGATAGATCTTGATTCATCCGTTATTAACGAAAACAGAGCCATGAACAGAGATGGGTATTGTTGATTCTTCCGTTATTAACGAAAACAGAGGTATGAACAGAGATAATTAACGAAAACAGAGCCATGAACAGAGATGGGTGTTGTTGATTCTTCCGTTATTAACGAAAACAGAGCTAAGAACAGAGATGGGTATTGTTACTTACGGTGCCACTGCCTAGTGTGAGTTGAGAATAGGAGAGATCCAGAGGTGCTGATGTTACATGGACACCAAAAAACGTTGCAGTGTTACGAAATGTGAGCTTTACGGTGGAATTCATAGAGACCATGTCAGTCGCCACTCCCGAGAAATCCGAACCAGCTTGAATCCCAAATTGCTCGAATGTGATGCTCTGCAAATTAATTCATACCCATTTCAGAAAAAAATGATGGGGTTCGATCAAATTAGATTTTTTTTTTGGTTGAATCATTGAAATTAAATGAAAGAATGGGCAAAATGGGTCACCTTCATCGTGATCTTGGGTTTCTGAGGTCGACTTGCTCCCCACAAAATCAATGAAAACAAAGAGAAAAGAAGAAAGAATCCAAGAACAAAAGCGAGGAAATAGCAACGGCGAGGGAGACCTTTTCGTCCACCTTCCTCTTCCAACAGACCTTCTTCTTCGATCACTGCGCATTCCTTCCATGGCTTCTCTCCCTTTCGATGTCCTCCTCGAGAGGCATCATTGGGCGAGATCTTGCGAGAGCCGGGCTTCAGAGATCCGGAGAATCTGGTGGAGGAAGATTCACGAGAGTGGTGACCGATCGAGGACTGCGAGTGAGGTGGTGAGCCCATGGGACTAAGCACCGGCGTCGAGTGAAACGATGTGGTCGTTTTCTCTCCATCGTGTGAGTCTCGGGATGGGCTCTGGACGTAGTAGACCGGCCGGCGAGGGGATCTTGTCGGCGATGATGGTGCGAGACTCGTCACCTCAGAATCTGTCTTCGCGTGCATTTTCTCAAGCACTTCGTTCTTTCACTACTTCCTTCGCACCAACCCACGAAGCAAGCTCAGAACTAAAAAGAAAAAGAAGAGATGAGCTTCTCTAAAATCAACTCTCTCTCTCTCTCTATCTCTCACTAGAAAGTCCTGCAACACGCTATCCTTTTTTTTTTTTCACTTTTCACACAGGATCCTATGTTGCCCATCCGGTTGTTGTACCACTGCAACACCTGTCAACAAGCCTACAATTAATACTAACTCTATTCAACAACCACATGTCCCTTTTGAAACCTTTTAACTGTGGTTAACATTCATTCACCCCCGAGCTCACCTAATTATCCTTGGTTTTTTTTAAATAATAGAAAAATTGTTAACTGTGGTTAACATTCATTAACTCCTACGGTTAAATTCTTTTATTATTTTTTTTCAAAACCAAAGATAGTTGAGTGATCCCTAGGGGTAAGTGAATCTTAACCACAATTAAGAGATGTAGAAAGGAATACGTGGGGACCACAGGGGCGTAACCGGTTTTGCCAAAAACCGGTTACAACTGGAGAAGATTTCGAGTCTTTTTAACAAAGTTTACAATGATTATTTAATCGAGTCAAATCCCTACGGTGATCACCGGATTTGCCAAATCCGGTTATCACCATTTGAGGTGGCCACGTGTCTCCCTTGACACCCCTTAACTGTGGTTCGGATTCATCCACCCATCCTTGGTTTTTAGGAAAAAAATATTAATTCTATTTTTTAAAATATTTTAATATTAAAAAAACCTAAAAAAAACCCTAAAAACAGTTTTTTAATTTTTAAAAAATATAATAATTATTTTTTTCTAAAAACTAAGGATGGATGGGTGATTCTTAGGGGTGAGTGAATCTGAACCACGGTTAAGGGGTGTCAAGAGGGACACGTGGCCACCTCAAAGGGTGATAACCGGATTTTCTAAATTCGGTTATCACCGTAGAGGATTTGACTCCTTATTTAATTTATATTGAGTCGGCATTAACCTTTTTTTTTTATATATATATATATATATAAAAGTGATTTAAAACTCTCAATAGTATAAGTGATTTAAATTTTTTGAATCTTGATAGTATGTAATATCGGAGCGCTAGAACTAGATCATAGTTAGTAAATTCGTGTATTATACACAAATAAAACGTATAATTTATTATCCATGTAATTGCTCTCGACTTATTCACAAATAATACCTATAAGATTAAAATCTAAACATGTAAGGTATGTTCATAAACCATCCTTCTTCTTTTTTACATTCGCATGAAACTGAGTTCTCTCGATTTTTTTCTCTCGCTCAATCCATAATTTTAAGGTTCTATCTCATCAGCTACATCATCACTAAAAACCACCAGACACCAATCTTGAAGCACTCACTGACTATCACTCAATTTCCTCTTTTCTCTCGATCTATTTTTCTTCTTAAATTTCTAACCTAACTATCAGAGTCGCCACTTATAATAACATCACCACAGCCGCCAATAGTCGAAGATTGAGTCTCCGATTGTAAAACATTTTCAACGCCAATAATATTTACCTCTCAATCTCCTTCTCAAATGCGACTCTCTCTCTCTCTCTTTCTCTCTCTCAAATTATACTCAAATGATTTTCATACCACACTTTAGAAATTCTGTGTTTTTTTTCACCAAATTTTTAATTGAACTAATGAATGACTATCCCGAATTATATTCGAATAATTTCCATACTGAATTTTTACCCGTATGCCGAATTACTAACTATAATCTAGACCGTCGAATTGAAAATCCAATGGCGCCAAGCAACATATGTTTTAAATGACGGGCCCCACTCGATGTTGGACACAGTTGGATTTTCAATCTAGCAGTTCAACTCTCGATAGTAGGTAGGGTTGTCAATGGATCGGATCTTGCATCCGAATTCGAGATGTTGAACTCCATTATAATTGGATTAGATTTTGATCTATAGTGATCCAATCTAATTAAAACCCAATCCAATTATATTAACTTGGGATTCTCTCTAGCAGGAGCTGGCGAGGACAGTGCTAGGTTTACTATATCTACTTTCCACGGCATCCACATACCCTTATGCACGAAGCTCAACACAGCTTGATATTGCGCCCAATGGTGAGAAATAGAAAAAGCCATCATTGTCTTTAAAAAACATCTTTGAAATTTTGAAACCAGTGGTGTCCTCGCCAACACCAACTGAGACCCGTGTCAATTATATTATATATTAATAATATAATTTTATAAATATATTATAATAATATGACCCGTATTTTTTTTTATTAATTTAAATATTGAGTTTTATAGAAATTAATATTAATCGGATTTGATTTAGACCTTGGATATATAATCAGATTTGAATTCGGATTTAATAATTCAGAATCCGTCGGATTCGGATCCCGTCACATTCAGCCCGTAGCTTTAATAGTAGGTACTATTGAGAGCTTTAAATTACCCTCCTTCATAAAAATAAAATAAAAATAGAGGCATAGACAGGGACAAGTGTCATATTTTTATTGGTATACATAATATGTAACACTGGATCACAAAAATGACATGGGTCACCCTAAGAGGCTTTGTGCTCCTTGGCTTATAAGCAACGAAGGGATTCCATGTATACAAATAATTATCCATGTTTAATTTGTATCTCATTTTGTTTGCTCAGATAACTAATCGACTAGATACCTGATGTGAATTTAAAACAGTACTTTTACTACTTGTTTATAATCAAATACGGAATTAGATATCGATATTGATATATTCAGCTCGATAAAAGTTGACTGATTATATACCATATATTATTATATATAAGCATAATATATTTTGAGTTTATAAGCCTAAAATATACTTATTAGTGTATATATTTATGTCATTTTAAGACATAAACTTATTATTTTTAATATAAATTATGATTATGATAAAATATTAAGTTGACATTTTTGATAAAAAAATATTTTTGCATTTTTTCTTTCTTTTATTATTTTTAAAGTAATCACGTAATTCGATTATTATCGGAATTCAAATATTTTAATTGAATTTGAATCCGAATATTTGTATCGGAGTCGGATACAAATACCCTATTTCACTATCAATTATATCAATTAGATATTTAATTGAATTAAGATAATCAAATACAAATTTAGATATATCACTATTTGTTTCAAATTCGTTCAATTTAGAGCTGTAGGTATAACCGTGGAGGCGGAGGACTTGAAGTATCTTATTTTATTATATTTTCAACTTTCAAGTATGAAAAGGGAAGAATGTAGAACTGGGTCGAAATCTTCTGATTGACCCATTTTAAAATTGGTCCCTAATTTGGCCTAATAATACATTACAACCCAAATCAATTCTAGATATTTATATTAAAAGTATTTTAAAAAATTAATTACGCATGATGTATACCCAAATCAACTTTCAAGTATGAAAAGGCATGCCACACATGCGCCTGAACTTTTGAAAAAAAGGGCATAGCCATGGGAGGGGCATGTGCCTCCCCCCCCCCCCACTTTTTTTCATAAAACATTATAGTTTAGTAAAACAGAGTCATTGGGGGCATGGGTGGAGCTGCCCCTTAAACTTTTGAGAAAAAAAAAAGAAGACATAATCATTGGACAAAGGAGTAGCTGCCCATGAAGTATTAAAAAAAAACATATTATATTATTTAAGTATTTGAATAGAACATGGGCATGGGGCAAGGGGAGCATGCCCCCAAACTCGCATCCTTAGACCCAATATATTTTGTGTCCACCTTATCATTCTTTATCAATTCATCAACCAATAGCAAAATTTTCATTCAACCATCTTTTGCCTATACAAGAACATCTTGCCTTCGCCCTTGACTTTATCTTTCACTGGGATGGATATGATAGTAACAGGGGGAGTGCAAATCTGTTATTAAGACCCTAACTAATATTTTGGGCTCGAGACCCTTTTTGCGGTTCACAGAAGGCCACTTACCATGTGCCAAGGTTTAAAATATCGTTGGGATTTTGCGAAATCCAAGTTTCATCCAACCCCTCCTATATCGATACGAGATATGAGATGGATTTCGGAAAACATGACTTCAATCATGATTTTGAAAATTTTGGGTCAAATTTCAGTTTCCAAAATTTCAAAATTTTAGTGATTTCAAAAATTTGATTTTAAATAGTTATCAGTATTATTTTTATTAAAATTCTAAAATATTTTGAAATATTTTGATATTTTAACAAAATTTCGTAAAATTAAAAAAATTTATTAATGGTAAACCTTGCCCCCTTAGTTGTAATTGATACCAGCAACCAAAAAAAATAAAATCATAAGTAGGCAGACGCGTTGTGATTGTCACTCATGAGCCCACCGTAGGAAAAATGTTGCAAGGAGTTTTGTAGAAGATTTGCCCTCCTCCAATAGGGAGACGTAAAAGAAGGCGGCGTGATTCGTGAGTGGGCCCTCACACAGACAGATCTTCACCATCCTATCTTAAGAGAGATCGAATCACTGAATTCAGGGAGAGTTGAATCGCTCCTATAGATCAACACCAATACGTGTCCCCTTTAATCCTTGCTTAAGATTTTCTAACTCTAATGCTATATTTGGTTGCCTTGAAAATAAGAGGAAACATGAAAGAGAAAAGAAAATTTTTGATTTTTAATACAAATTTTAATTATGTTTTATAACATTTTATGTTCCATGTTTTTACTTATTTTCCCAGTAACCAAACATAGAGTTAGTATTCAATAATCTAACCTTAGTTTTTTCCTGAGAAAAATATTAAAAATTATTCAATTATAATTAATAATTTTAACTCTTAAAATAAATATTTTCTAAAACAAAAAGGGATAGATTAATTGAATACTAAGAGTTAAGAGTTAAAGAATCTTAAGCACACGGTTAATAATAGGGGTTAAACGTAAAGGGGTAAGTGTTGACTAGTGGAAGCCATCTCCCTGAATTCAAACGGCGTCGGTCTCATCTTAAGAGGGGGGCTTGCATGAATATGATTGATAGACAGACGTCTTGCCGGATGCGTAGAATGACGGTGGTTTAATTAAAGATTTAAAGGGAAATGGAGGTGTCGCCAGGGGGCTTGGGCATAGATCGTGGTGAGCAGAGGAACATGGGGTCCACACGAAATTAAACATGTGAACCCATGTGAAAGAAACCCCACACAGATCTCCCTCTCTTTTCCCTTCGATTTTCCCATGGGCATTGCCAATGACAGCTCTTCTTTGACCTTATTACATGTCAACATTCTTCAACCAGCTCTCGCTGTCTTGTCTGAATTCACCAGTTTTCTCCGCGTTCGAGCCGCTATACATAATCAATACATCAGCCCATAACAACCAACCAGCCAGGATTTGGGTCCGGAAACCACGAGTTGAGGAACGGGGTGGTCTATTCTCGTGTAAAGTGTGCGCACTCATGCCTCTAAATATTTGAATTTCCAAACTCTTATTTAAATAGTATTTTAGGGATGGGCAATAGTTCACTTCACCGTCAGAGCGAACTAGCTCACAAAGCCTCTTCAATGGCTGAACTCTGGTTAATTTTTAAAAAAAGAAAAACTCTAATAAATATTATTTTTTCTTTTTTAAACCAAGGATTGATGAGTGAATTTTAGGGGTGAGTATATATATATATATATATATACCTTCCTTTACTTTTGAGATTAAAAGACATGAAAAAAAGTTTTCTTGTATCAAATATTTTGGGTTAAGAAGGTCACGGGAGGTTAAGGGCCTATTTGATATCAATTCTACCAATTCTCATGTCCTTAACATGAATTCTTCTTATTTGAGATGTATTCTCAAGATTAATTTTGTGTTAAAACTTGTTTGGCAGCAATAAACCAAGATCTATTCTAAGAATAAAAATAAGTATGGACCAAATAAAATTTTAAAATAAAAGAATAAAGAAAAAGAAATTAATAAAAAAATTAAAAATGTATAAAAGTTAAAAATATTAAAAAATTTTAAAAATATAAAAGTTAAAAAAATTAAAAAATAATGTCTCGTGTGAGAGCCTATTCAAGAAATTGTTTTGAAAAGTGACAAATTTTTACTCTTCAATTCTTACTCCAAAATGAGAATATTTTTCCGAATTGTTCCGGATTCTATGCTAGACAAACACCATTCTTGGGTTTCTATTCCCAGGAAATAAAATATTGTTCATGGGAGTGATGCAAAACGGGCCCTAAATTAACTTGATTTGTTCTTTCTCTCAATTCTTAAAGGTTTGTTCATTTGTTGAGACCAGAGTTACCTTGTTCTTGTTACCTATTATATTGAACCACAAACGCTTCGATTCATAAAATATGTGAACCCAATAGCTCTAGTTGGGCAAAATTTCTCTTTGGGTTCGCAAAAGGCTTATAAAATATTTATAATATAAGAATTTTACTAGGCATATATATATATATATATATATATATATTATAAGTGAACTAAGCTAGCGAACCAAACTAAAGAAACTAAGGGCCCGTTTGACATCAATTCTAGTGATTCTCTCATTCTGAAAATTTTGTATTGGGAATGCATTTGGTAACTGTCAGTTAGAATCAATTATGAAGAAAAAAAATAACATAATTAAGTTTGAATGAAAAAAAGAGAAAAAAAGAAATAAAATTGTTTTAGGCATTAAATATGGTTATATCATTAGCACATATATAAGTATCATAAAATACCAAAATTTTTAATTATGTTTCATCTATCTCGTCAATTTTGATGCTTTCGTTCGTTTTAAGCGTATTTTTCAAAATTGATTATGAAAAGTGACTTTTTTTTGTTCTCTAAAAACTATGCCTAAAGTAGGATGATTCTTAAAATCGTTTCCTAAAAATAACTTCCCAAATGTGTTTAAACTGTTTTTGTTCATGGGATAAGAAAAATCGTTCCTGAGGAACGATGCCAAACAACCCCTACGTGAACTGAGAAACAAATGATCTCAGTTTACCCGTAACGAACTGGGTTCATTTGAATTGTGAACCCCACTTCAGACCGAGTGAACCGACAAACTAGTTAACATTTGTTGAGACTTTGCAAGTTTTTTCATTTGACAATATGTATTTCAAATCTTACAAAAAATGATAAGATATGAAATATCATGATGGCGATAATTAATTTTGTTAAACACCTTGTCAAAGTGACTCAAATTTTTTAACAGCTATCATGACAAAGTGTAAAGTATCAAGCTTTATAAGTATCAACAAAGTGTGTTTTGGAGATTTTATCTACACTATTTAGGAGAGAGAAGTCAGAAAATTCGTTCACATTGAAGGTAACCTTGTATTTCTTATTATCATTGTCGCTAGATTCTCAATCTACATCAAATCATCTTGAGAAGAACCATTTTATATTTCTATTATTGCTTAGTAAATTTTTTGATAGTGCTCCTCTGGTATTTCTCTTTCTTGAAGGTTTTTTTTAATGTAAATCTTGGTTTGTTGATTATTATTAAGAGGTGTGTTAGCCCTACTTTTAGGTGTTCTCTTCTCTCAGCCCTTGAGCAATACTCGTCTTTACTTTAACTAGTTGATTTTACAACTGATTAAAACACAAGCTCTGTCATTTTTCAATAAAAATTCCTCAAATGTTTGACATTAAACACAATCCTCATACTTTCCCTTCAAACTTAATCGGAAGGCACAAGAGGAGATTGACAGGAAGATTGGAATAAGAAAGAGGGTGAAGGAATCATACTAGGAACAACTATCTTACTTGCAAGCCATCATAAAAGAGACACTCCGGCTTCATCGACTAGATCCCATCGTGGTAGTACTGTAAACGGATGCAGATATTATCCGTATCCGATTCGTATCCAAATCCGTTTAGTCGGATAATTATCTGAATATGTATCCGACGGAGCGAATTCAGATAGTAAAATTACTATCCGTTTATAATCGGATACAATTTCAGATAGTGGTATATCCGATCCGATAAATATCCATCCGATTATATAATATATATAAATAATATATTTTAAAATTATAAAATTAATATAATCTTTAAAATATATATTTAAAATAAAAATTTATATATTTATATATTTTTATATTTTTTAAATATTAATTTGTATTTTTAAAAACTTTTTAAAAGTAATCGGATAATTTAGATACTATCCAAATTCAGATATTTTTAATCGGAGTTGGATATCATATTTCACTATCCGCCGGATATTTATTTGAATTCAGATATCGGGATATATAATCGGATACGAATTCAGATATACCACTAATTGCTCCGTTTACAGCCCTACATCCTGGTCCCCTAATCCCCATGATTCGACAAAGGATTGTGTGGTTGCCTTGAAGATTCTAGCGCTCGTTTTCTCGATGGATTCGAATGGGAGGTCCCACTTTCAGTGTCTCAAGTTGACATGACCGAGGGTCTAGGTCCTTCTTCCCCTATGGTCATTCCTTTGGAGGCCGTAGCCATGCCAAGGGTTCCCTCCATTTTTATCCCTATAGAGGAATGCTAACCCAAGGTGGTTGGTGGAGGGTGAGAGTAGACGTTGACTAAGAATAAGGCTAGCATTTCTTATGTATTAATTAGAGAATCTTACACATGAAATGTCCATGGTTAAGATTTGTGACGGTTTAAAAGATTTAAGGGCTTTTTTTTAATCTCTCTTTCTGCTTTTTTCCGTCTTGCCTTTTTTTTATTCATTTGATTGCTTTTCTCTCAACATCTACAACAGGGTTCCTCTAAGTTCTCCCTATACCATATATATCTCTCAAGGGGTGGAGCCAAAAAATTTCATTGGGGGCAAAAATACATGTATAAAAAAACTAATGGGTTTGAGGGTATGGAACTTGGGGGTTCGGGGCGTAGCCACAAAAAAAAAAATTTTGGGATAATTTTTTTATTTTGAGATTTTTTTCCTGTAATGTCCTTAAGGTCGCCACGTGTCTCTATTGATACCCCTTAAATGTGGTTAAGATTCACCCACCTATCCTTGGTTTTTTTTTTTAAATATCATTTTTTTTTCAAACCCTAGTTAAAATTCACTAACTCCTAAGGTTAAAAAAATTTAATATTTTTTCTAAAAACCAAGATAAGGAGGTGAACCCTAAGAGTGGGTGAATTTTAACCAAAGTTAAGGGGTGTCAATAGGGACATATGGCAACCTAGAGGGCATAATTGGACTGCATTGGGGGCCCACTATACATATAAGACAAAAAAATTTGGGAGGGGGGGCATGGCCCCCCTTATCTCTCTCACGACATCAATATGGCACAAAGGATGGTGACACTGGGAGGAAGGTGGGGGTCGGAGATTATGGATTCAACGTCGGAGATGGCGTGAATGAAGCGATGATGGAAGAGCTGAGGAATAGTGGGGCTGGTTGGCTAAGAGTCTCACTGGATACTTATGAAATCAGGGTGAGTATTTCAGGATGAGTTAGGGGTCCGACCAAGTGCAGTGGAAAGGGTTATCAGCTGAGTGTTCAGAATGTGAGTAGAAGAATTGGCCATCAAGGTTGGATGAACCAGACCACTGATGAGTTGTCCCTGAATGCGGTTTATGAAAATGTTTTTGTTGTAATTTTGGTTGCTCTCTACAACTTTGTGTATATCAATAGAACATATAGATGAAATAATGGGTATTTTGTTTTACATTGGGTTGAGGTTTTGTAAGACTCATGAAAGCACAGCTTGCTCCTCTAATTTTTTTTTTTGGTAATAAGAAAAAAAAAAAACTGGTGGGTATTTATTAATATTATGGGAATATATTTCTGCATGCCAAGGATAGGGAAAAAATTGTCATCCATACTGTTTTACAGAGATTGCCTAGCTAAATATCAATCTATCCTGTTCACGTTGGGTCATCCCTTATCATATCAGGTGAAGGGCAGGCCAACTAAAGCCCGCAATAGAGAGGGCTTTATTAGTTCGAAGGGCAGTGCAGGGTCCAATATCTCAAGGCCCTCTTAATTGCGGGCCGGGCTAAGGCCTTCCATGCAGCATCATGTGTTACCTGCACATTCACGTAGGAAGTCACATATCTAACCAATAAAACAAAACGTAAATTACATTGACCTCCCTTAAGTAACCTCCCCTCTTGTTTCTATTAAAAATGAGAGAGTTGGTGCTTTTAACTAGTTGTTTGTAAAGTTAGGAGAAGCGTTGCCCAACGACTGAGAGTAGGAAACGCCTGACAGTATGGCGCCTTAATCTTCATGCAATTTCTTTGTGGCTTGACATTCTAAGATTATTTAATCAACACTCATTGTTTTTTATTGGGGACAAACACCGGTCAATGCCCCCAACCATCGAGTTTACTCAACAGGTTGTAAGAGAATTAATCCCACATCGACTAAATAGAGAAATAGTTGTGGCCTTATATACATGTAAGGCCTCTCCACTCATTGCCAATTGGTTTTGAGTTGAACGCTTTCACACAGGTAATACCAAAGGGGTGGACCAGTGGTTCCCGGGATTTACGCGCGGAAGGTCTTGGCTTCGAATTCTCACTCCCCCTTTGGGCTCGCATGGGTTTTCCCGGACTTATCTGGTGTGGCTGATTAATTACGGGCCTCTATCACACCGTCTGGGAATAGTCCTCCAAAGGGTTGGGGACACCTCGAGTTAAAAAAAAAAAAAAAAAACAATAAAGAGTTTACTCAACAGGCTTTTCCTGCTTTGATTTGCTATATCTCTCGAAATGATTAACAATTGTATTGGGTTTGGTTTGCTAGTCATTATCAAGTTGATTCGAGCTAATAAAGCCCTTGACGATGATAATAAGGGAAAGAATGAGGCTTAGGTCGTGATGAAGATAACATGAAAGATCCATATGCAGAGAGAAGTGAAAATACCAGGTCTTTCCATTCAAGGTGAGAAAGAGAGTTAACCTGCCAATATAGGCACAACCCCTAACCACTCCCTTTAGCCCCAAATAAAGTTTCAAATTTTCATGGATAAACCGACATGTGTTGTTTTTCTAAGTTGCTTTTGTAATTATCGGTTCAAATTAAAGGAGAAAGTTGTTTTAACTAGTTGTAAAGCTATCGGGTAACAGTAAACAATATTCGAGATTCTGAAAATTTCCAACCCCTATCGAAAACAAAATTTCAAAAGTTTCAGTGAAATTTTAAATTTTCATTTTTTGAATCTTTTATTGGACCAAAATTTTATGAAATTTAACAAAACTTCCACCTTAAGATTTTGAAATTTAGTTGAAATAAATCAAAATTTTAAAATACATTTATATATTTTACATAAAGTTATTAAATGCAAATCAATTATCCAATTATTAAACTAATTAGATACGCTAGTAATTTAAATAGGTTAGCAAAAGTGTTTAAGGGTTTTAAATCTTAATATCCTAACTTATTAGGTTTCCTACTAGAATGTAATATTTTAGGTTAAAAAGATTAAAAAATAAAGATTATCTTTATAAAAATTAAATAATAGAATTATATTTCAGTTTTCTAGTTTAAATAAGTTAGTAGAAGTATTTATTAAACATCCTAACTTATTAGGTATCTTATTATAATAATGGATAAATTAAATTTGTAATCTAGTAACAAAGTATTATTATTTTATATTTTAAACAAAACCCTAAAATTTCAAAAAAATCATGAAAGTTTGATAAATATATAGATTTTTTTTGGTAAATATTAGTATTTTAATTAAAAATAAAATAATAAACTAGCAATATTTCGACCAAAATTTTAATTTTTTTTAAAAAAAATTCTGAAATAGTGTAGTCCGAAATAATAGGCATATTGATTTCAGAGGGGGAACCAAGACAAAAAATTTACAAAATTTCCCCGAAATTAAAAATATGACAACGACAACATGAGCAAATAGAGCATGCAAAATATTTGACTTGCATGGGCTAGCATTCCTCATATCCATATACACTAAGGAGAGAGGAAGCCCTATATTTTTTTTAGTTATTGCAACCTCAAGCAGATGCTTTAGAGAACCTATTAAGTAATAACATGGTGATGACATCTGGCCCAAATTGTCAATTCTAGAATCATAGTTGAGTTAGCATTAATCGAGAATGAATCATTTGAAAAGAAGCTTCTATCATTTTTTGTAAGTGAGCCACATTAACCAATAATAAAAAAAAAAATTCTCTTAAAAAAGTCATTGTTAAGTTTGCATTAACCCTAAGAGATATTGGTGGAGGGGACCCTTTAGACAATTTGCTCGTAGCATTAACCGTGGTTAATGCTTTTTAATTAGGTTCACTGCAAGAAAACTACCGACTAGTGACTATTTATTAAAGATGGATACTATTCCGTTACTAATAGATCAGTTATAGTGATGAAAACGCATGCCATCCCTAATGGTCTGTCTCTAATAGGGAATTTGATACTTACAATATTTTTTTAATTAAAATAATCTACAGAGACAAAATATTTCTTGTCACTAATAGAGATTATATTATAGTAACATAAATATTTCGTCACTAACAGGATTAGTAATGGAAGTGATTTATAGTGACAGAACTATTTCCGTCACTATTGATGTTGAAATTATTAGTGACATAAATTGTTTCGTGACTATTGAATAGATATTAATAGTGACGGAAATCATTCATTTACTAAAAATCTTTATATTAAAAGAGGAATTTCAGAACCCGCGAAAACCTATCTTCCCCCAATTTGACGTTGGTTCCCGCTCTCCTCACCTCTGACCACCTTCTGGTGCCGTCCTTGATCTCAAGCCACTACTGTAAGCCTCCATCTCTCTCTCTCTCTCTCACATCGACATTTTTTCAAAGCCTGAGGTACTTTTTTGTTGTTTTTCTTTGTTCATTGTAATTCGAATTTTGATTTAAGCTGTTTCTTAGAACTAGAAATTGATTATTAGGTAATGAATAAACATGGATGCCTAGTCGTTTTACTTGTAAAGCCTTTTCAAGCTTTTCTTCTAAGTTAAATGATATCTATAAAAAAAATAAAATAAAAATCCCTGCTGATTTCATAGTCTGAATTATAGTTATTACGTACTCTAAAATCATTCCCATATCCCTCCAGATTTCATAGGCTTTTTTTTTTTTTTGGGAAATACTTAACTTACTTTTGCATTAGACTATGCAGTCTAATGTTTAGTCCTCATTGATCAATTCCCTCCTTTTTACCTTACATTAACTGTATTAAGATTCCCCAAAAAAAAACAAAAAAAAAACAAACTGTAGTTAAGATTCACTTAAGGTTAAGCAATATAACTTTGATTTTTAAAAAACAAAAACACAAAAATATCAACTTTAATTTTTGTAAGCTTAGTCATAATTAAAGGAGTGTTAAAAGGGACACGTAGCCATGACATTAGACTACATGGTCTAATGAGTTGTGTGCTAATTACAACCCTTTTTCTTAAGGGTATCATTTTTTAGGGAATGATTCAACTACAGTTACCGGTTAGATTAGACTGAACTCAATTTTTATTATTTTTTCTTTTTGATAAACATAGCTGAACTAAATTAATAAATTTAAAATTCCTTAAAATAAGGCCATCGTTGTCCTTTACTAAAATGCCTGTATACTCGTTGTGTTCTTCCTAAATAAGACAGATTCGAGACGTTGCATTAGTAACGGATTAGCGATGGATAGTTTTCCGTCTCTAATAGTAATAGTGATAAAAAATCGAGGATTAGTGACATAAATTTTCCGTCACTGTTCGGTAGAAATCTTGAAGTGGTTAGTGAAACACATGGCATCGTGGTGTGATTGTGTAAGAAGTTTGTCTCAAGCATATCCTTGAAAGGATCCTGATCCTTTTTTTATCATCTTAATACTGTTAGTCTTCAATGATTAGAAACATAGATTTAAAACATGTACTTGACTTTCGAGGGCATACTATACCAAGAATACAACTAGACTTTGAAGATTTAAAAACAAAGAAAAAAAAAAGATTTAAAAACAAAGAAAAAAACAATGAGATTTGCTCTTGTCAGCTAGGTCTCATCTGTCCCTCTTTTGTGTGTTTATTTTTTTCTTTTATGGTTACAAGACTTGAAAAATAAGACACTTATTTTGTTTAAAGAATCAATACAGTTGTAATGTTTGAAAATATAATGGATCTCACCATATGTGCAAGTTTGAATAATATGACACTAAACAAAAAAAAGAAAAAAGAAAGGAAAAAATAATCCAAAATTACAAAAAATTGTAGGGCTGCGGTTTTGTGGGTGGTGAAGAAGATTGACATATCAATGTCATGCACATTCTACGCAATGACGCAGAAGTTAGCTCATCACCATGAATGAACCTTGACATTTTCTTTTGTCCACCGCCACTTGAAACTTTACCTTAACCTTTATCCTATGTTTGGTTGCTGAGAAAATAAGTAAAAACATGGAAAAAAAAAAGAAAATTGGACAAAACACCACTAAAAATTGTATTAGAAATCCAATGTTTTTTTTTTTTTTTCCATGTTTTCAGCTATTTTCTCGACAACCAAACATAGCATTAGGTTCTATTTCAAATTAGGAGTGTAACCCAGCCGAGTAGTGGGTTGTTGAGGCTCGACTTGAGCCTGATAAACCATGTTCAAGCTCCGTTCATGGAAAACATAGTAAGTTCGGTCTCGTCCGGATAGGATTGTTTACTTGTACAGTCTGAGACTTAATATACTTATATACATATATGAATCAGTATTCCTAAATATACTCCAGAGTCCTAATCCTTTAATTCAAATAATTAAGGGACAAGATTATTTTGACTTAACTTATTTTATCAAACTTTAAAATCTCATTAGATCTAATCTTGGTTCTGAATGTGTGTCTAGGTGTTACTTTACCTTTTTAACTAGAAGAAAAAAGGTTTTATAATTTTTTTAAATATATTTGAATGAATTTAACTATTAACTGGAGTAGGAGCTCTGTACATGCATACTCGAGCTTGGACCATTAACCAATAAAGCTTGAGCTTGACTCATTTATACTTCAGGGATGAGGGGGGTTTATGGGAGGGGTAGGGCTACCCCTCGTTGTGTAGCCCATAGGTCCAAGTGGCCTTCAATGAACCAAAAAAACAGAAGCTTTTAATGGTGTTCATTGCTTCAAATTTCAAGCTCTCTACCAACCTAGACAGAGTGTGACATTGAAACTCATGGTATTAGCACAATTGAGACGAAATGGGCAAGGCAAAGTCCGTGGCACCGGCCATTAGCTAACAGGCCTTAAAATCAAACAAGGGCTTGACCCACAAGGGCCAGCCCATGGGTTTCGTTTATGTTTAAGCGGTCTCCAAGTCACCCCGTTTGAATTTTATGATTGGACAAAGCTTGTGAACAAACCCGAGACACAAGTGGAAGACACTTGATGAGGAATTTATGAAGGGGCTGTACTATATGATGTTTGTTACTTACCAAATTTTCAGAGAGTGAAGGCAACATGTTTTGAAATTTGCTGCACAAATGGAAAATTTAATCCAGTAGAACTTGGGCCCAGGTTAGTTTGAGCCTGGGCTATATCTACTTTAGAACCTAGCCCAGTCCAGTCTAGATATCGTGCCCCCTTTTTGACTCCCTTTAGCTATGGTCAAGATTCACTAATCCTTAGGGTTAAAGCATCTAATCTTAGTTTTTAGGGAAGGATAATTAATCACAGGGATTAAATCTTGTTAACTATAGTTCAAGGGCAATTAAAGGGGCTTTGTGAGCCCGAGGAGAGAGGGGTGATGCCTCTCTCATGGACTGAATCAAAAGGGGACATGATGCCTTCATTTGCTCTACCAGCAGGTAGGGGTGTATCCAAGCCGAGCTAGCTCGAGTCTCGTTTCAGTGCGGCTCGATCAAGCCGAGCTTGAGCTCAAATATTTGGCTCGATCGAGCCGAGTTGATTTTTTGTGCTTGAAAACGTGTTCAAGCCGAGCTCGAGCCGAAGGCCTGTTTGATTCGGCTTGACTAGATTAAGGCTCGAGCTTGGCTCGACTTCAATATTATATAAAATAATATAGATTATATATATAAATAATATAATTATTATATTATATTAATTGATTCGAGCCGAGCTTTTCGAGCAACAGATAAAATCGACGCGAGCTCGAGCCTAGATGAAAACCTTTCAAGCCGAGTTGAATTGGGCCGAGCCCGGCTTGAATACACCCCTACCAGCGAGTGCTCTTTCCTCTATTACCGAATGGAGATTTTCAACTCCTCCTATCCTATGAAAGGTAGTGGCTCATTCATTCAAACCTAATTGAGCCGGCCAACTTTAAGCAACCTTCACATTTATTGCTGAGATCCCGAGTCTCCAAGTGGGCCCTCTTGGCCACTCACGACCTTGGCTTTCTAGAGAATCCCGTTTCGTTATAGAGCTCTGGTACCAGGGTATGCAGGGGTCAAGGACAGGTCAATCAACGAAAGCGACCATTGAGTAAACTTGACCTTAGGATTAGGAGGGGATTCTTTCTCGAGCAATAGTTTGCTCCACAGTGGAGGAGCAAACTATTGCTCCTTGCTCTTACAAAGCCGCCCCTTCCACCTGCCATAAACTCGGTTAAGTTATTTTAACCCGTGGTTAAATTACTTTATTTTATTTTTCTAAAAACCAAGAGTAGAGGGATGAACCCTAAGGGTGAATGATTCTTAACCACAGTTGAAGGAGTTAGCAGTTCTCCTTCCTATTTAGATCCGTGAATCCTAATGGCAGCGGCGAAGTAGCATCCTTAATTTCTATTAGGCTTTCGCATTAGTCCGAAGAGTACTCCGGGGTGTTTAAGGGCTGTTAATGACCCGGGATTAGGCATGGATCAGATTGGGGTCTGTCCAAGCCCAACTCATAATTGTAAGTGTTCGGCCCAAGCCCTACCCTCAGCCGTGTAAAAAGAAAATTTTAAAAATTGTTTGAATATTAATATTTTTTTTTTTGAAACAACCACTCCCAACTTGACATCAACCATCGTCCCTTGGGCTTGAGATTACAATATAACTCGGAGAACAACACAGTGGAGTTGGAAAAATTATATTGGTAGGCTAGTGGCCAAGTAGAAAATATTTCTAGAGTAAAATTTACAATACTAGTTATATTATTAATTTTTTAATTAAAATTTAACTTATTATAATATATCTACAGTAATCCCTCTAGTAATTAATGACCTTGGTGGAAAGAAATTATATTAATTATAAGAGAATATTATATATAAGAATCACTATATTAGTCCATAAATTTTTTTTTTTTAATAATTTCTTTTGAGGAGGATATGTCCTAATTGCCGCATAGGAATGAAAGGTGATGCTCATATTCAGAACATGCTTAGCTTTCAAATGATCTTCGGTATTAATCTCACGATTGACACATTGGAAGACCACATTTTCAATGCGTGGCTGTAGACGTTGAACATCATACATCTAGGCACGATTTCCCAAAAACTGAGAATAGTTCAATTTGAGGAGGTTCATAAGGGTTTTGGAATCTAATTCAATGATGATTTTGCTCCACTAATTAGCTATTGCCAAATTGTGTCACTTAACACATAAAAAATCTCTTAATGTCTTCTTAAAATAATGATTCTTCATATTGTCGAGTTTTTTCTTGCACCATTATACTTTGTAATTTCAAAAACTTTATATTATACATGGTAATTTGTTATACATAGCCAAAATATCTAAAATAAAAACTATCATAAAAGGATAAGATTCATATAACTATGTATAATATAGTATAAAAACCTCTTTTACAAATAATAATATATTATAACTTTCTTAAAAAAATTATTAAATAGCAAGTATAAGAGATTATTAATTATATACTATAGAACCAAATTGGTTCCTTACAAATTTATTAATTATTAGAGATTATTAAGTTATAGAATATTAATTTTAAAAGGGCTACTCTATTAAGATGCAATAAAATGAGAGGTACGTCAAGAGTTAGTAGTTATATAGGGGTTTTGTAACAAAATTAATCGAGCCGGCCAGCTTTAAGCAACCTCCACATTTCCTGCTGAGATCCTGAGTCTCCAAGTAGGCCTTCTTGGCCACCCACGATCTTGGCTTTTTTGAGAATCCCACTTTTTTATAGAGCTCTGGTACCAAGGTATACAGGGTCAAGGACAACTCAATCAACAAAAGCAATCCTTGAGTAGACTTGACCTTAGGAATAGGAGAGAATTCTTTTTCAAGCAATAGTTGGCTCCATGGTGGAGGAGTGAACTATTGCTCCTTGCTCTCACAAAGCCGCCCCTTCCACCTACCATAAACTCGGTTAAGTTATTTTGGTAACTCTGGGTGTCCTAATCCCAAGGGTACGACGAGAGCCTGCAACCTGCCACACTAGGAAAGTCCAGGAAAAGCTTGTGCGAGAGTGGCCCCAAAGGGGAGTGAGAAGTCGAACCCAAGACCTTCCACTTCATGAGGCATAAGTACCGGAAACCACTGGTCCACCCCCTTTGAGTTCTTGCTACAATTAAAGAATTGTTTCGTCCATCACAATCAAGTCTCGGAATTGATGATTTCTTCCGAGGCTGTTTCTAACTGTATATAACGTAAGGAAGGTGACCGAAAACTACATTCAATTCAAACCAGAAGGAAGGAAATATAGGTCAATGAGTGTCGTGATATAAGATGAATGGTATCAACGGATCCGGGGAGGGCTAAAAGCCAAAGAGATGAAAGAGCAAGGTTCATCCAAATCCAACTGTGCCAGCTTTTGTTTTGTTTTGAAGTTTGGAACCATGCAGGATATGGGTGGGTTTTGGTTGGCCCAAAAACGTGGAGATATCTCTTCCTCTACTAAATCATACATAGAATATTTAATAGATTGATTCTTTTGGTAGTGTCATGCTCACGTATAGCGACTCAAATTATTCCCAAGTAGCAATATAGTTTAATCTTAAAATCTCAAATCATACCCAAGTAGCACGATTGTTTAATCTTAAAACCAAACCGTTGGCAATGGTTTGGGAAGAGATAATTCAAAAGCTTTCATGACATCATTGACAAGTAAGTCAAGGCCGGTTTGGATTCCCATAATGCGTTAAATTTCATTAGTCATAAAATGGTGCTTTCATATGATCCCTAATGACCACAATATCATCAAAATATACCATAAGGAGAGCAATACCATGCTGAGTTCTCTTAATGAATAGGAGTAAAGATGCCATGATGAATCCTGCAAGCTCAACTGCTTTAATTTACTTTGCAAACCAAGAACGAGGAACATGTTTCAACCCATAAATTACTTGATGGAGCTGATAGACTACATGCCATTTTCCTTCACAAGCGAAACCTGGAGGTAGATAAAATGGTAGGGTAGAAATAACTGATAAGTAGACCTGTAATTGGAGCCAAGCTTGGCTTGAACATGCTAGCATGAACAAACTTGATTAAGATGGAACTCGAACTTGATTCAAATTTAAGGGTTATTATGATCAAATTTGCACGATTTTAATAAAAGATTTTATTATTAAATTAATATACAAGAAACTATATAAAATTAATCTAATCCTGCACAAAAATAAGATTTGAGGATAATCCTTCGTTCAGAGATTAGAGAGTTGGGGTTAAGTTCTTTGCTTTTAACTTCTCAATTTTCTTTTGTTATTATATATATATATATATATAAACATAACTAACATTATTGAAAAGTATTATATATTTAAATGTTTCGAGCCAAGTTAAGTTCAAGCTGAGCCGAACCTAAACAATAAGCTTCCAGCCAAATCAAACAAGATCTAGCTTTTGTTCAACTTATTTGAACATTAGAGCTCAAATAAAAGCTTGTCTTGGTTCTTCGAGCTTAAATTGTCAACTTGAGCTTGGATCGAATGAGCCAAGGTGACGAGTTAGCCTGGCTTCACCAATGTAGCCCTAATAATAAGCCTCAATTGGTTAGGAGTAAAAAAAGGGTAGAAAACATCGCGAATAATATCACCATGTAGTCAGGTAACTGATATTTATGAAATTGGAAATGCTTTTGAGAGCGTGAAAGGGCTGAGACCACCGAGACCGTGCATAGATGCACGGGATTTCAGGTGGGGTCCACCATGTGAATGAGGGCCCCACCTGAAATCCCATGCATCCATGCATGGTCTCGGCCCTTTCACGGTCTTAGTAGCAAAGTCCTTATGAAAAAGGTAGGATAACTATTCGAAGTGGGGTGTCCCATATCTGAAAGGGATAGCCATTATCCTAAAGGATAACTTTTCCTTGAGGAGATTTTAACGAGTAACCCAGGCCCACAACATTCCATTAGCTGACGTACAATTTGCGTATTTCATTTTGTTTTCTGAAGTTGAACTTCAGTACAAAATTTTAAAAAATGAAGAAGAGAACCATATATTAACCTTCACAAATCAACTTATAACACAAAATAAAAGGAGGGAGAAGATAAAAGGTATATTAAGCTAAAGACTTAGGGATCACCTCCGCATTAATTGACAGGATGCTTGTAGCTCCTGCGAACACACTAGATGTGATTCTAAGTCTAACCAAAATGCTCCTAGCTGAAAATGATGTTTATATCCTTTTTTTTTTTTTAACTTTTTGACAAGAATAGGGCTGTCAATTTGGCACTTAGATGAGGGGGCCTGCCCCTCCAAAGCTTGTAAATTATTATTATTATTATTTTATTTCTTTCTTTTTGTAGGGCCTTGAGGGCCGGCTGATAAGACCTTGGTCCTCCCAGCCCTCATCCATCTAATATTTATGCCTGATTTTTAAAGGACCTTTGACTTGAGGGCCGGTCTGATAAGTCCTAGGTCCTTCTAGGCCCTCATCCATCTAATATATATGCACTAGCGGTTGGCACGTGCGATGCACGTGAGAGCGAGGGAAATGAGTTAACCTCAGTTAATAGGAGTTAAAAGAGACATGTGTTAACCCGCGGGTGCGATTGATCAACTCGCTAGTGGCACTTGCGATGCATGTAAGAACGAGAGGAAGGAGTTAACCACAGTTAATAGGAGTTAAAAGGGTCACGTGTTAACCCACGGGTGCGATTGAACTCTCCCTGAGTTCAATCGTGATTGGCTATGATTCAAAATAGATAGATGAGCAAGGTAGTTCCGAAATTAAATTAAAGGCATGGGGTAGTTTGGGAATTAAAGCAAACATTAAATGAAAGTTTTGTTTTTATGTAAGGGTAGTATGAGAATTTCGGAAAAATCATCTACGATTGCCCTTCTCGCATTATAATAGTAAAGATGTGACTTTTAGTATAATGGAGATAGTACAGCCCTTTTTTCAAGTTTCCAATATTTAAGTTTAAAGGTACAAAAGTGGAGGTAAGATAGTAATTTCAATCAAATCCTTTTATAAAATATCTTAAAGCTCCTACTAATCTAACTCATTAATCCCACATGTATTTCATGCAAACATTGTAAGATTAGAGTTCTCTCTCATCTCTCATGTCCCACCTCCCTCAGAGACTTGTCTCTCATCTGATTTTCATGGTGGATTAGTTAGCTAGATTAGTAAAATACAAATAAAGTCTTGTCTTATTGGAATATCCTAGTTTGGTTGTACTGACCTCATTATAATCTAAAATTTAAAATTATCATAATCTCTCAAGTGTGTAAAACGTTATTGCGACAAGTTCAAAGAAAAATTATTAATTAAATTTTTTGAAATTTGAAGAAGAAATGATTCAAACTACTAATGTAAAATTAAAATAAGAGTTCGATTTGTATTTTAAAGAACCAAGAGATAAAATTAGGGTTTTGAAATTATATGCAACTTATGAAATTATATGCTGCATATAAACTATTAAAAATCTTAACTTTTTATCAGTTGCATATAAAATTACTTGTTTCAAGCTATTTAAAAAGACTTACGAGTATAACTGGACTCCAAGGAGTCCGGTTACTTCCCACAGGTCAACACGTGTTCCTTTTAATATCCCTTAACTGTGATTAAGATTCACCAATCCTTAAGGTTCAACCATCTAACCTTGGTTTTAGAAAAAATATATTAACTCTAAAGGTTAAAGTTGTTTACTAGAGTTAAAGGTCACTTAAAAATCTTTTGTGTTGCAGCTGGAACCGGGCTCCTTAGAGTCCGGTTATAAAAGTAGAGGATTCCAAGTAATTTAAAAATTGTTGTAAGGCAGATTAACCCTAAGATGCCCTACGACCGTGCAGACCTATAGCAATGCTTGCCCCAGTACTGGCCGTAGTGTGTGTATGGCTACATTCATTTGGTCTGGGATCCGGTCCTTGAGAGGGTGTGAGTTGAAATCTTCACCCGTAACCTAGAACAGATACTAACCTGCTAATTAGGGTTGTGACCTAACTGCGTGTCTTTCAGCGAAAAAAATCAAAAAGGGGACAAGATAAAAAAGAAAAAACACAAGTGTGGGCTGACGGCCAAATGATAAAGAGGTTGGGCCAGGATATGGGTTCCACAGGTCTTGAGCAGAAAACGTGGTGAGACCCAATAAGATTTGTGGTTACTTGCCAGTGTCTCTCACATCCCGAATCTGAAAGTCTTAGGCCTAAAACGTGGGAACCAGGGACCTCGGAGAATGGATGGGCGATGTTGCGCTACTGGCAAGATGTGGTGGAGATATTGTCATGTCACTTAAAAAGTGTTGCGCGGGCACCCAGTTTGACGTGAATGTAGAAGCAAGCGTTGACGTGACGACATCTTCACCACAGTTGGGCTGTAGCACAACAACAGCTGCTGTATCCCATCCTTACAGTGGAAGCTATATATCCAAAAAATAAAATAACAGCGAGCTCTTGCCTGTGTTAGTGATCTATAAAAGATGTGACCACCTCTAATGTTTCACAGTATATAATGGAGCTACAATCCAAATTCTTCAATCAGAGATTCAAAGGAGAAACTCAAATTCACAAAAAGTCAGGAGAATTTATTAATTTTATTTCTACTTCCCTTGGGAAATGACATCCACATCCGAGTTCTGCTCGGATCCGGACAGGGAAAGAATCTTTGAATCATATTGCCCAAAACGAATCGAATTAGATAATTGGAAATGCCATGAAATAGAGAAAGCAATTAAACAATCAATTTTCTACGTGGTCGGTTTTTTATGGGCTTCGGATTCTCTCTGGCACATGCCAGAGAGGTGCTCAAGGGCTTCCACACTTAAGCGACAAGTGGTGGGAGAAGTCATTTTATTTCTTCCTTGATTTTTGACTTCTCCTCATTTGATATATCTCTCCCTTTATCTCACCATTTTATCACCATGTGTCAAATAAAGGCTGGAGAAGTCAAAATCATGGGGCTCATGAAATGACTTCTCCAACCAGCTTGCGATTCATTTGTGGTGGCCTGAGAGCACCTCTCTAGCACGGGCTAGAGAGAATCCGAAGCCTTCTTTATGCTAGTGACAACATCAAGAGACGATTAACACCTAACACGCGCGCACACACACACACATAGGATGCGTAATATGCACGATAAGTTTGATTGGAGACACCTAAAGGGAAAATAATCACCTCTTGGGTCGGTGACTCGAGGAGTTTCGTCTTGGCTCCCATTTTCTTGCCATATGTCCCCTTCTAACCCCATATAACTGTGATTAAGATTCATCCACCCTTAGGGTTCACCCATCTACCCTTAGTTTTTAGAAAAATAAAATAAAATAAATTAACTAAATGGTTAAAAAAATACTAATCCAAGTTAATGGGAGTTGAAGGGTCAGCTATGTGAGAGCGAGGAGGAATAGTCCCCTCCTCAGTCGACGAGGGGACTATTGCTCCATCTAAAGATACTAGCTATGACCCACATCGCCAGCCCAGTGGGCTATTGGGTTAAATTCATACATGATTGAGCGTCTGGGCCTGGTAAAGTTGCCTTAGGAGTGCCAACAGGCTGAATCCGGGCCTGAGAAACCTCTGGCTTGAAAAACTGCTTATAATTAAGTAGGCCGGCTTATTCAAAAGGAGGAATACTCTCAACCTCCACCAAACACTTACCCAATTTGTAATGATTAAAACATTCTTCTTGACTGACAGTAGGGCCAGCAATCCTTATTCAAAATTTACAAAAACTCAACCTAAGGTCGGGCCATTGACACCCCTACCATAGCCAAGGGGTGGGAATTCACAACTTGCCCACCCCTACCAAAGCCAAGGGTGGGGAATTCACAACCTTACCATGGTAAGTGTGTCCCGTTACTAGGAGGGAGGTTCCGGGCTCGAGTCCCGTGCGGTGGGCGTTGTGAATTCCCCACCCTTTCCTAGATCAAATGCTAACCCACTAACTAACTGTGCCAAAAAAACAAAATAATGTCTTTTCCAGTTGAAAATGGACTAAATGGCATGCATCCTCGTTCCTCTGGCGGTTTTTATTCCTTCCTAAATTTGGGTATCAAAGGCCCTTGATATTTCATCGAAATGCTTGTTAGGTTACAAGTGGTGCATGCACACGTGCAAGGCTTTTAACTCCTAAACAACGATATAACATTGGTTTTTTATTTGAGAAAATATTAACTCTAGTCAAGAATTTTTAACCCTCAATGAGTTTATTTTTTCTAAAAATTCATAATCAGAGTTAAATTATTTATTATTTTTCTAGAAATCAAGGTTATATTGTTGAACCCCAACCCTATGTTTGGTTGCTGAGAAAATTAGTGAAAACATTGAAAAGAAAAAAAAATTAGACAAAACACAACTAAGAATTGTATTAGAAAAATAAAATTTTCTTTTCTTTTCCATATTTTCACTTATTTTCTCGGCAACCAAACATAGCACAAAGGTAAGTGAATCTTAACCATAGTTAAGAGATTAAGCATTTTAAACATTGAAGATTAATATTTTTATAAAACTAAGTTAAATTGTTGAACCTAAAGAGTTAGTAATATTAACCACAATTAATAAGAATTAAAAGGGACATGTGTTAACATGTGGGTGCGATTGGACTATAATACTAAAAAGGGACACGAATTGTTGACCTGTGAATGCGATTGGAGTTCAAACGCAATGGATTGTAATAGATGGGAGTTAGAATGAATAACTTAAAAAACCCATCCTAACAAAAATATTAAAGGAAGGGTAAACCTCCCTTTATAACAAGTAATAGATAATCCTCCCCTATATTTTTTTTTTGGTTAAAAAAAAATAGGGTTCCGAAATGTCGTCACAGCCCCCTAATCACTGACCCGGGTTAACGGGTTGACGTCCAGATTTAAGCCTGCCCATAACAGGCACCTACCACCCAACTACCAATGACCCCCACACTTAGTCCCACATTACTGGGTTTCAAGACGTGACATTCCTCCCCTCAATCCTCTCAATTGTTAGGTTACTTTATTAGGAGAGCCAAAGAGCAAAAAATTAGTTGAGATGTGTTGGTCCACTACTTAAGGCACCTCTCTCTAATCAGTCAGGCTCTTTTGGTGAAGAGACCGGAGGAAACCCGGTTATCACCCCTTGAGGTCTTCGTGTGTCTCTTTTGACACCTGTTGACTGTGGTTAAGATTCACCTATCCCTAGGATTTACCCATCTATTCTTGGTTCTTTTGACACCTCTTGACTATGGTTAAGATTCACCTATCCCTAGGATTCACCCACCTATTCTTGGTTTTAGGAAAAAATATTAATTCTTTTTTTTAATGAATATTTTAATATTAAAAAAAACCCTAAAACAGTTTTTTAATTTTAAAAACAGAATTAATATATATTTTTTTTATAAAAACCAAGGATGGGTGGCTGAACCCTAGTGGTGGGTGAATCTTAATCACAGTTAAGGGGTGTCAAAGGGACACGTGGGGACCTCAAGGGGTGCCTCAAGGGGTGATAACAGGATTTGCCATCACCGTAGAGGATTTGGTTTCTTTGGTCAAATTTGTTTGTCCTGTCTTCTTCTGTAGTTGAGATGTGTGAGTTGTTTACCTTGATAAAATAAAAAAAAGTAAAAGAAAGAGAGCAAGGAATAATTATTGAATTTATAGAAGGTAAACCAGTTCAGGTGGGTAGGTTCATATGCATGAGTGGTCTCCTGCTTCCTCGATCCCAGGCCCCCTCAACCCTAAGGTGCCTTCGTTTGGCGAGAAAGTGTGTGAAAGAAAAAGAAAAGAAATTTCAATTTTTCTCCTAAATAACCATTAAAAGATACATGAAACTTTTGGGAGAAAATTTGTCACTTTTGAGAAAGTCCAAGAAAAAATTGAAGTATATTTCTTGCAAACCAAACTTTACATTTACAAATCTGAGGTTTACAGCATTCTTTATTTACATTTACAAATTCTCATTGGCTCAAAATTTACCACTAAGCATTCACAAAATCAGATTTTAAAGCATAAGTTGAATAACTCCACTGTAGACTAGGATAAGTATGTTCTAGTTGCTGTTGGTGGTGTGTCTGTGACTCTGTGTGTGTGAGAGTCAGAGCGAGAGGGAGAGAGAATGTACTAACTGTTTGTACGCCAGATTGCAGATTCCTTCTATTTGAAAAAGGTCAGTTAGGTGGTAGTCTTAATTTATAGGTCAAATTGTGATTAAAACAAGACACTTCACCATTGCCACACAAAACTCTTATCCAATTGAGTTGCAAGACTAACAGCAACTGATTACTTAAGCTATATTTAATTTATTCACCAAAGACAATGGCCACAGGCCTAATTAAGCATACTCTTAGTAGTTCAATTCTACACTGAAAAAGATTCTATGCTGAAGCTTGTTGCTACTATAGGACTTCTGACCACATGTTTCCCACCAACATCTACCCAACTCAGAGAACCGTGAACCTCAGCCTCTTTTATCAGTCTTGGACCCTCTAAACTGAGCTTGTAACTTAGCTTCTGGTACTTCTGCCCGAAAACCAATTTATCCGGCACCACCTTAATCTCAATTCCATCCATGGGTGTCACTTTTGCAGTATAAATTGACATTGCTTCTCCGACGTTAGTCACTGTCCTTTGAAATTCTTGTATCGCTTTCGCATCTGGAGACGATTTGTTATCATTGAAGTAGGCGATGAAAGATGGGTAATTCAGATCCAAAGATGGGCTCGAACAATTGTAAGATGGCGACCTTGTAATCGTTTGGATTTGCTTCATGGTGTAATTCAGTGCGCAAAGGAGCTTTATATAGTCCTCTGCAGTTGCGTCGTAGATGAGTCCAGGGTCTAGTGCCTTGTTGGGGTTGATATGACCAGCTCCCATGGCTAGAGGACTGGCAGGTTCGTAATTATCCCCGGCGTCTTTAATGGGGTTGTTAGTGTTATCGAGTGAATCCACGGTGGTCATCATAGCGGATCGAATTGCTGCAGGACTCCATTCAGGGTGTGCTCCCTTTATAAGTGCCGCCACTCCCGCGGCATGAGGACAAGCCATGGATGTTCCTGATATGAGATTGAAGTTACTATACAGTAGATGGGATCCCACTTCCGTTACCGGACTAATTGGAGACCATGATGCTAAGACCAAGGAGCCAGGAGCCATAAGATCAGGCTTCAACACTCTGGGGCAGCTTGGAGATGGCCCTCTAGAGCTATAGATTGCTACATTGGGTGCTGGCTTTGTACCAAGAAATGTTTTCTGAAATTCCAAACTGGCTTTTGCATCAGAGCTCTTCTTGATATAGTCTAGGATTGCTTGACCGTCTTGAAGATTCATAAAAACTGCTGGAAATGAGCTTAGAAGGAAGAATTCCAAGTCAGAGGTATTAGATATGAAGACACCTCCGGGTAATCCTGCAGAGATAACATTATCAATTTGGTCGCTTATAGACTCGTTTGTGTCTCTGCACACAACAATCTTATAACCCACTGTCTTCAATTCCTTCACACTTTCGCAGGTGTTCATGAAAACAAGGGGTACTTGGCTTAGTGATGAATTTCCCGGGTACAGAGAAGCACCCTTGATCGAAACTCCATTGCCCAGAGTGACAATCCCCTTAAATTCACGATCGATCGTCCCAGCCGCAACGGTTAATAGCCATGGTGTTCCATTGTGTAGGGTCCCAAAGTAAGGTCCCTCATTTCCTGCTGAGGAAGCGATAAAAATACCCTTCTCCATGGCTGCAAAGGTGGCTATGGCAACGGGATCTTCGTATAGAGGAAGCCCATCTAAGCCAAAGGAGAGGGACATTACATCAACACCATCAAGAATTGCCTGGTCTATGGCGGCAATAACATCGGACGTGGAGCCACCTTCTTCCCAAAGAGCCTTGTACATGGCCACATGTGCCCGTGGTGCCATGCCACTAGCAGTTCCCGTGGCATAGCCGAAGAAGGATGCACCTTCTACATAGTTTCCAGCAGCTGTAGATGAAGTGTGGGTACCGTGCCCATCGGTGTCGCGAGTGGAATTCAAGGAGATGGTCGCATTGGGTGTGTTAGCAATTAGGCCCTTCTTGTAAAACCGAGCTCCGATTAACTTCTTGTTGCACATTGAAGAATCAAACTTGGTGTCATTTATGCATTCACCTTTCCACCTCGATGGAATTTCAGCCATCCCATCGTCTTTAAAGCTCTCGCTCTCCGGCCAAATTCCACCGTCGACCAACCCAATTATGACATCTTTGCCATAATTCGACACCGGCCATGCGCCAGAGTTGGAGTTTAGGCCAAGGAATTGGGATGTATGGGTGGTGTCAACCTTAATGGGTACATCTCGGATCGAAGAAATGAAGCCAGGGGAATTTTTTAGCGCTTTGAGCTCGGAAGGGGAGAGGCTTGCACTAAAGCCATGGATAACATTACTGTAAGTATAGATAAGGTTAGAGGAGGAACTAGTGGTGGTGGTGATGGTAGAGCTGTCGGATATGGAAGAAAGGATGGTGGTGTACCAGACGTGGTGGCCGGAGAAGGCTTTCGGCATGGCGGATAAGTCCATGTGGACAATGTACATGTCTGATTGTGCCAACATGGAGGGGAGGAATGAGATATTGATAAAGAGAAGCAAAGACACATACAAGGGAGTTGGAGTAGTCATGGGTGAATAGTTCTAAGGGGCTTGTAACTAGGAATTGAACTGGTCGACTTATATAGAGAAATGGGAGGGTATGGGGAGCTAAAAAATATTCTTACATTTATTTCCCAACTTGTGTATTCTTTTGTCCATACGGTACGTTAGAGAGGACCCCCCCACTCGAATGGAAATCCACCATTAGAATTTAGAAGCATGTCTAGCTGCACTGAAGATGATGTTCTCTCCCCATCCATGCCATTGGAGTGGTCCAGCAATTCGTCGGGATCGTTTAATCTGTGATAACTAATCAATTTCCAGTTGGTTTAGGTGTACTATCATTTTGTTCATCTTTAGATGCTAGCTAGAATGATTGAAAATGAAATGAAAAATGCTAGCGCTAATCAAGGGAACAAAAAGAAATCCGGATCTGATGAGATCGGATACGGATCTGAGACCTTCAATCCGATTATAATCGGATTGGGTTTGGATTTATAGTAATCTGATCCGATTTGATTATATATAATAAATAATTTTATAAAAATACTGCAGTACTAATCATAATTTTTTTTAATTAAAATATATATTGTAGATATATTAATGTTATTCGGATCGGATTTGAATCTTGAATTAGTAATCAGATTCGATTGGATAATTCATAATCCGATGGATCTCGGATTGGATCCAAATTTGTCGGATTCTTAAACGGGTTGGATTCGGATCTACACAGATTCGATCCGTTTACAGTCCTAATCTAACAAAAAGGTGACCGGACCTTCTTTATGAGTCAATAGGGGTTTACGCAACGAGAGGAAAGAAATATAGGAAGAAGATGTGAGAACATATGGACTACTGAGAGTCTATAGATAGCAATGGGCATAGAACATGGTGGGGCTAAAGGAAAAAGATTTAACCACTCGATCTATCACATCGTCTAATGTTCAAGAAGACTGGGAATTGTTACTTGGTTTCTATGTTTGCAGTTTTTTTCCATGTATCAAGAGAAAAAAAATACATCATAGGGTGACAGTTTGGTCCGAAATTGGAGGAGAATTTGGCAGATATGGTCAAGAAAAAATGCATTAAAAGCTAGAGCCAGGCCCTCCATGTGCCATGTAGTGTACAAACCACTTGCTACTAATGGATTCATGAAAGGGTTTCTCCTCGACGCGTCTACACAAGCATATATACGGCTATCAAAGGGCAGGGCTTAGGTCTTACCAAACTCAGCCCTTACCTACAAAGGTCCGGCCGTAGCCTCAGAGCCGAGAGGACATAAATTGGCCAGGCCCAAGCCATACCCACAAGGGCCAGGGAGTGGAAAGAAGAGTAAACTATTTTTTTTCCATGCACCACTACTGGATAGGGCTGTCAATGGACCGGATCATGATCCGGATCCGATCCGATTAGCCGGACTTTGGACCCTATATGTGATCCGTCGGATCGGATTCGGATCGGATCGGTGGAATCTGATTATAATCGGATCGGATCTGGATATAGGGTGATCCGATCCGATTAAAATCCGATCCGATAATAATAATAATTTTTAATTATTTTAAATATATTATTTAGATTTTCTATGTATAAAATATTAATTTTTTAAAAAATTAACATTAATTAGTATTAATTAAGGTATTATTAGATTTTTTATTATTAAAATAGATTTTTTTTTAAAAAAAATAACCTTACTCGGATCGGATCGGATCGGATTCGGATCGGAAGATATATAATCGGATCGGATACTTCATGATCCGACGGATCTCGGATCGGATTCGGATCAGTCGGATTCTTAATCGGATCGGATTCGGATCTAGGCAGATCCGGTCCGAATCCGATCCGTTGACAGCCCTACTACTGGATGCCAGCCAAAAATCAACCTTCCCATTAATCCTGTATCGGGAGTCGGGACAATGCAACACAAAGAATATGATGTTAGAGTAATTATTTTTATTTTACTCGGGTGGAGTAGAATATATATTTTAAGTTTAAAAGTATATAACATAATTTAAATTATTATGTGTTTACCAAATTTTTTTCGATGAAATATCATATCTAATATACTCTATATATTGTTATATATTTTAACTACTGTATATGCTTTATGGACAATGTGTTTTTTTTTTTTCCACATATTTAATTTTGACACTGTATTTTGGAAAATAGAGATCAATGGACAGAAATACCCTTACTGTTACACTTTCTAAAATACTCATGCAATTAGGCTGTTTTGGATATAAGCAACTTTTAAGATATTTTCCATTTTTTTCATATAAAAACATCATTTATAATTTTTATTAGACTAGTACTAATGTATCCTTATAGAATACAATCTCATAAAATATTATTGCATTTTATGCATGTCTCTTTTAGTAACTTCCACTTTTATATGTGGGACCCACAATTAATAAAGGTATTGGATATGATGTTGACTTTTGGTATTAATAAACTTGGAATAAGTGAATTACTCCAATTAAAGTTCTTCTACAAGTTGTATAAGGTGAATATCTAAAGCACTATAAGACTATAAGAGCATTCCTAGCAGCCTCACCAAATTTCACTCACCAAAATAGCCAAAACCCACAAAAAGTGGTTTTGGTGAGCCACTTTTTTAAAACACTCCCAACAGCCTCACCATTTTAACCAAAACAAAAGGAGAGAGAAGCAATATTTTATCATTTGTGTGGGAAAACGAAAAAGGAAGAAAGAGAAAAATATTATTTTATTATTTGTGTGGGACCACAAAAAAGAAAGGGAGAGAGAGAAACCTTATTTTATTATTTGTGTGGGCCCAAGGGTGAGATGATTTAATTTTGGTGAGTCTACAGTACTCACCAAGTTTGGTGAGTACTGTAGACTCACCAAAGGGATTTCTTCATTCTGTTGAGGCTGCTGGGAGTCATTTTAGCACCTTTTTAGTCTTTTGGCTCACCAAAATAACCAAAAAGTTATTTTGGTGAGGCTGCTAGGAATGCTCTAAGTAGTAAACTTGGTTTTGTGTGTCGTATGCGCGTGAATTTGTGTTAGATCCATGTGTGTGTTTTCCTATTAAGTGATCTAAAAAGACTAGCCAAGCGTGAATTTGTGTTAGATCCATGTGTTTGTTTTCCTATTAAGTGATCTAAAAAGACTAGCCAAAGTAGCTAAGGAGATTTATGATATTATATTGCCGAACACTTTAATCACCGCTAATTTGGAAAATTCCCTACCATTTTTTTATTCTTCTGTTCTGTACAAGGTAGAAAAGGTTATGAATTTTTCAATGGAGGCTTTAATAGTAGCTAGGTATGGTTCTTATAGCCAAAATTTCCTTATAAAACTCATTCGACAACTGTATTATTTTTTTTGGGTGAAAGTGTTATCATGTAACTAACTCACTCTAAAGTCACACATAACTAGACCTAAAGTAGTCACTAAGGGGCCATAAGGGTAATTCCCAATTAGGGGTGCACATGGGTACGGGTCAAACCGTGAACCGGACCGAACCGACCACCATGGTCCGGTTTTTGTAAAGGCTCAGTTTGGTTCTGGGTTAGGTTTTACTTAAACCGATTTTCTTCGGTTCGGTTTTGGTTTGTTTCAATTTGAAACCGAACCGAACCGATAACCGAACCGAATGTGGAACCTGTGAACTGAACCAAACCGAACTAAGAACCGAATGTGGAGTCGAAAACCGAAAACCGTATGAGAACCGAACCGCCAATCCGCCTCCACCTTTCTAGGAACCAACCCGTGGGTAGAACCGAACCGAACCGAGGCTCTGTGGTTCGGTTCTGGATTGGTTTTTTTTCCAAACCGAGGCTCTACGGTTCGGTCCTGGGTTGGTTTTTTTAGAACCGAGAATCGACGGTTCGGTTCCAAAAATTCTTAGAACCGACCCAAACCGAACCATGTGCACCCCTAGTCCCAACAACAACTCTACAAGGGCCTGTCTTAAGGAGAGTTTTTTTTTTGGATAAAGAGATATTCATTGAATTAATCATGAGAAGGAACAAGTAGAGGGCCTATCCTTCCAGAAAGGTCCCCCAAATTGGAAACATTAGCAAGACTATTAAACCGCACGACACTATCCTTGAAGTCCTGTTGGGCTAGGTGGTGGGCCACAAAATTTGCCTCCCGAGGAATGAACTTGAACTCCACAATTCCACATTGAGCCCTTAGAGAGTTAATGTCTTCCAATAAGGTCTGAATATCCCATTGCCCCAGCCGGAAGGGGGCGTTTAAAAGGTCAATAATCGCTTTAGCATGTGATTTGATAATCACTCGAGACCACCCATGAGAGATAGCCAATTGCAAAGCAAGCCTGATGGCTTCTGCTTCGGCTCTTCGAGCATTTCCTCCCTCTAGCACTTTATGACATAAAGTAACCACGGAACCATCTGGGTTGCTAGCTATAGCTGTTGCGCCTGCAACTTGATAATTTGGGAGAGCCGCGCTGTCCACATTTATCTTAATCTAGCCCCCTAATCTGGGGGCTGCCACTTGATATCCCTCTTAGGAGCTGTCAACGAAGATGGGGACTTTGAAAGACCGTTCTCGCCCAGCTCTCTGGAGAATTGATTTATCCTTTGAATAGTTTCTATAGGATTTGGTTGAACCCCTTCAAAAATATGCTCGTTGCGAGCTTTCCAAATGTGCCAAATAGTAATACAGATCTGGGAAGCCAAGGCGAAGTTGGCTGCTCAAATTTTTTTCACTTTCAAACATTGTTGCCACCATCGTAAAAAGGGATCTCTATTAAGAATAGATGTCAAGATGAGAATAGACAATCCAAACCAAACAAACTTAGCAAAGGAACAATCCAATAGTAGATGGAAGATTGATTCTTCCTCCTTATGGCATAAATTGCAAGTAGGATCAACTGAGATATTTCTTTTTCGGAGATTAGAAGTGTAACAACCCGAATTAAATTTCTTGTTTCCCGGTTATATGATTTAATTTTACAGATAAATACGCATGAATTATACATAAATCTTAGGAGAAATTAATGTGTTAAAATCTCGAATAAGAAAATCCATTTATTTGACTCAATTTAGCTAGTTTGGATGAATAAATTGCATGAAATAAAAGAAGAACAAAAAGTAGCAAAAGACTTTAAAAAAAAATAAAAAAATCTGGAGATCGGCGCACTGGCTGATCGATCGATCGCCCGACGAGGGATTTTCCGCGTTGACGCGATTTTTCAACCCTTTTAACTCCCTGAGATCTCCAAACTCTATAAATAACCCTCTAACCCGAGAGTTAGAGTTTCTATATGCTTCTAAACCTAAAAGAGAGAAAATTGAGAGTTTTTTGAGAGATCAAAAGGGGGAAACTGAAGGAGTTCAAAGATTAGAGTAGAAAAAGGAGAAAAGAGGCTTGGATACCGATAAAGAGCCTTATTTTGTAAGCGATAGATCGTAGGGAAGCGATCAAGCGAGGTAAATAACAAACCTAGTCTTCCATATTTTGAATATTAACCTAAAAAATGGATTGAAAGAAGTAAACTTAGGTAAGAACTTGAAAGTATGTAGGATGTGAAGAACCATATTTTGATTTCCCGTTTATTATTTATGATTTGTTAAAATAGGATGTGAAGAACCATATTTTGAGTCCTATCTTATTATTTATAGATTTGTTAAAATAGGATGTGAAGAACCATTTTCTGATTCCTATCTTATTAATTATGGAGTTGTTAAAATTGGATGTGAAGAATATGTTAAGATTATTTATGATTCAACGAAGGATTGAGAAATTTTATTGAAGTGTGTGGATGATTGAGGAGAATGGATGTAATTAAATGGATGAATTATTATGGGATTTTAACCGTATGTGAGTTTGATTTTATATTTGTAATTCATAAAAATTCTGATTGAGGAAATGTGTTATAATTAGGATATTGATATTGATTTAAACAAAAAATGGATTTTGATATTTACATTAGATCGTGATTTATGTGTGTTTTGATATAAACTATGAGTTTTATATTGTCGAATCATTGGAAATATGATATTTTTTGTGCTTCTTTTATGTTCCTTATACGTGATATACATTTGGGTAAAAGAGTCTTTGAGGAAAGTCAAGCTTGCCTAACATAGTGGAATGGGACGCTATGGTGAGATGTCCTATGATGCTTGACAGTTACTCTTAGGTGTAATTTAAACAAAAGGTGTATCATTTAACACTCATGAATGAAAAAGATGTATAATGATTAATAGAGAATCTAAGATCTTAAGAAGAGTATAAGTAAAACCAAAGATAAAGTAAGTAAGTAAGAAAAAAGAACACACAAAGTGATAATGCATGTATGTGTTGTGCACCACTGGATACCATCAAAGGGCGAGAAGTATACCAAAGTAAGTAAGCCGTCGTACCGAGAAATGTACTAAGCCGTCCGTACTGGGTAATGTACGAAGGGTGGTATCTCCGTAAAGTAAAGTATAGTAACCCCTTTCCTTATATGGTATAAAACAATATTTTAAGTAATTACTAATGCATGTGAATGAGTTGTTCTTTAAACGATAAAGTATGAAGTAAGAAAAATAAGAAAAGTAAGAAAGTAAGAAAGGAAGATAGTAAGAAAGTAAGAAAAGAAAGTAAGAAAAGAAAATAAGAAAAGAAAGAAAGAAAATAAAGAAATTGACGTAATGTATTTGGTTGTTTTCCGCACTCTGATTATGTATATGAACTGATGTATAGATTTGTAAACTGCAAGCAATTTAATATTCATTATATTGTCCACTATGACCAGTTATATACGCGGAATAACTCATTACTCAGCCGATGACTTTTTTTGTCGGAAGGTTCAAGTTTTGATATTTGTGCGCTCGGAACGTGGGAAGAAGAAGAATACTTCGAGGAACCAGAAGGTGGTTATCCCGAAGAAGAGTGAGATCTTGATAGTTGGTCCTACTATTGAAATTTATTTGTGGTCAAATTTCAGAGAGACTTTAATTGACCTTATGGACATTTATGTTTAGTTCAGTTTGATGATGATCATGATGGATGATCAAGATTTATTATATTTCAGTTGCAATAAGTGATTATAAATTTAATTGAGGTTTTAATTGAAGAAATTTTTAGGTTCATATTTTAGTAGTCCTTAAATGCTTTAATAGGATGGTTTGTTAAGTAAGTCGCGTGCCAAGATCTCACATTCTCCTAGGTGGGGTTTTGGGGTGCGACAAAAAGTCACCCCCCAATGCATTGTTTGCAAGCTCGCCAGACAAAAAGTTGAAGTTTTGGAGGGATAGGAAGCTTCCAAATCATCTTACACTCCATAGATTCCATCAAGGTTGATTCGTGGCTAGAAGAGACTTTTTGAGAGGCTAAGAATTGATGAGCCAGGTGATATTCCAACCCGACCTCGAATTTTTCAGATTGAGTGTGATGCCACACCAGTCTATTGGGGGCATTGTGGGAACTCACTGGAATTTTTCTGATTTCCGAAATGGTTGAGGGATGGAAAGCATGGGTAAATTCCAGCAACCTTCCTCTTTATGAATCAACTGGGAGACCAAGGGGCCTGGAGGCCGAATACTGAGACAGAAGATAGGCTTAAACTGCGGTAAAGATGGAATAACCAAGATATCATATTTGGAGTATTAGCCTTCAACTTGCTCTCTCTCTCTCTCTAAGCAGGTTAAGGAACTCTTTAGGATCCTATACAATAATAAAAGATATATTTTCAGTTTTAATGCTTTATCTCTCTCTCTTCCCTTCTTCCCTTCTTATCATCCCGCTTCTCACCCTTATAAGAAAGTCTGAAACCAATATTCTTGAACATATACGCAAACCGAAGACGACATTGTCGGTTCGAGAGCTAGTATTTTTAACATAGCTTGCATCATACATAACTTGGAGGTTATAGGATAATCTCTACAACTTGTCAAAGGGCCGTGTCAGCCCTACCTTCCCTATAAGAGTAGGGCCCTAACCTGGCCCTAGCCCTTCAAGGGTTGGGGTTGATTGAGCCATAACTCTGCCCTGAAGGGTCAGGGCTGGGCCGGAAGAAAGAGTGAGAATTTTTTTGTTATTAGAGATGACGAGAATTTTTTTTCTACACCAACTGCCAACCTGACACGAGACACCCTCCTCTTTTATTGAGGTTTGGGACCGGCAATGCAACAAAAAGAGAACACTAGATCATCGTGGAGAGTTACTTGGTAAGCCTTGTTGAAGAAACTCCAATTGTGATTTTACACCTATAATACAAATAATTAACAAATTACTCAAACCCTAGTTTCAATCAAAAGAGGACCAAGTCAAGTAAAATCCATCAGCTCATAGAACCTAATCAAGCAAACCCATATCATGCTTAAATAAAAGCAACAAGTACAAAAGACTCGACTTAACACCCCTGCCTCTTGCGTGAGTGGTAGGGGTGTGGCCTTCCAAGGGTGGAGGTTTGGGGATCTAATCCCCCCAAGAGGTAAGAGTTGCAAGAGCTCCACTGCCCTAGCTAACTTCTGACCGGCTGACTCTACTGATGTAGGTAAATGATATCTGGTTTTGTGGGGCCCTTCAAAAAAAAAAAAAGACAAAAGACTCGAATCACTCAAAACGTAATTTGAGTAAAACCGAGGTTACCCATTTTAAGAGAAAACATAAACTACAACTAAAAAGAAGAAAAACCCATCTCCGGAATATGGATCAAAGAACACCCATATCAATAATTTCAAGAAAAAAACTTTGGGCAAGAATAGAATACCTCGTTGGGTGCAAAGAATCATGGGAGAATAGTTGGTGATGACGCTTATACACATATCTCTCATCTTTTCCCATGAATTTGGACTATCTTCTAACTGATCTTCCCGAAGATTAAAGTTCATTAAAGTGAGAGACACTCATTTTATCAAAAACTCTCTTAATTTTTACATGATTGTCGATCAAGCGAGCAGATTCTCAAGAAAACGAATAGTTGAGTTAAATCTCTCATCCTAATTAAGTAAATGAGAAAGAAACTGAGAGGAATCGATCATGTCTAAAACCTGAATCTTCATTTGCTCTTATGTTGAAGCCAAGAGCCAAGCAACACTGTATTAAGTCAGAACTCAGTGTTGAAAATATTATGCAAAACTCAATGTTGAAAATGGTGCGGAGAAATCAAACTATTTGAAAATGACCCAGTAGGATGTTCATATCAAAATAAAGAGCAGCTTATTACTCAGAAGGTACTTCAAAATAGGAAAATAATCTTCACCGCCGCTGGCCGAGGAGGTAATTTCCCATCTTGACCCCCTTTTTTATGGCACGTGTCCCCTTATTACTCCCTTTAATTGTAGTTAAGATTCACTAATCCTCAAGGTTAAAGCATCTAACCTTGATTTTTAGAGAATTTTTTTAAAAAAATTAACCACAGGGGTTAAAGCTTATTAATTATATTTTAAAGAGGCTTTGTGAGTGAGGAGGAATTAGTTTGCTCTTCAAAATAAAGTAACTCTATAAACTCAACTAGAGTGGAACAAAATGGACAAATAAATTCAGATATAGGAAAAAAGAGTTGGTTTGATCCAAGGAGAATGATTCGTTCTTAGAAGGAGGTGGTGTTTAGGGGTTTGGGGGTATGGGTGCGCATAGACAAGACAAGACGTCCTTAGAAAAAGAGTTCATTTTTTTAAATGGTGTCTAGTCAGTAAATGTTGGTGTGCCAGTAATTGCACCCTTAAAAAATTGGATTGGAATATGTGCTCGTGTGACAATATAACAATCGAAGATTATAATAAAATGTTCTTAAAAAGAGGAAAAAATCTTAAGTGCCTTTGTCCCAATGAGCTTTCATGCATACTCTCACTAACCCTAAAGGTATGTTTGATTGCTGAGAAAATAGATGAAAACATAAAAAGAGAAAATTTTGGATTTCTAATATTTTGGTGGAAATGTTATATCATGTAATTAACACACTCTCTAAACTCACACTCACAGCCACACCTATGAATAGAATCTAAGAACGAATACATACCAATGAGGTGGTGTCTTAGATTTGGAAATGAATTTCATGGCCATGTTAACTATTTCCATTCTTAAAAAGAGGGAAAAAATTATGTAGCTAGAGCGGATAAGGAAATATTCAATTATCTTTTATCACCTTTTTGCATTTCTTATTTTGTTTTACCTTGATGTCCTCTACAGAGGATCTCATCTCCTTATAGAAGATAGCTCGCTTGATATCCATCATTAATCTATTGCACTAAGCATCAGAAAATGCACATTCTGTCTTGTGCAAACCATTTTTCTATCAAATATTATTGCCAGGCAAAAACTAAGCTAGATCTACTCCTATTACATACTCAAATATTAATTATATATATTTATAATGCCAATAATAATTATAATGGTTTATATATGATTAGTACATTGTCTTGAGCTTTGAGACGAAAAATAAATCTATTGTACTAATAAATATATATATAGAGAGAGAGTGTTCCAATTAGTGGCGCTCACTATAGGTTCTAGTGAACACCCCTCTAGAAACTTGACACAATCATTCTTTTAGAAAAACTGTTGTTGGATGTTAATTAAGGTCTGTTAGAGATGCGTGGCACAAAAAAACTTGATTGGGCATAGTCTGATTAGAACCCCGTTGTCCGCATTAACCCCTAGGGTTCAATAGATCGACCCTACCTAGGTTATAGAATTTCTTAATTTTTGACATTCAATTAGATGGTGTAGAAACGTTGAAAAAAAATCAAAAGAGTGTTATACTCACCTGGACGTGCTGGGGGTTCACCCCTTTAGTCCCACATCGGTAACCGATGTCTTCGCCTTGTGACTTATAAGGTTCCTTCCTCTTTACAAGAGATAGACCATTTTGTAAAGATGTGTTGGACTCAAGTCTCATAAATTCATGTGTGTATTGGTCGACTGTGTGTTGCTTGTGTATTTACCATTTACCAAAAAAAGAAAGAAAGTAGAAACGTTTGATCAAAACTAATTTTTTGCCATATGTCTCTTTAGAGAGTAACAAACCCATATTGACATCCAACGGTCAAAATAAAAAATACCCTATCATATGTCGAGTTTTTATGAGGTGTTCCATGTTCTGGTTATATCTTTGGGAGACAGAGCAAAAAACGAGAGCAACAAAAGGAAACTAAACCTTCCAACTTTTTAAGATTCCATGGAGACTTTGGAGTCAATAGTTTGGTCTTGTATCAATTCAATCAATTTGAAACCAATAAAAGCTTAACACTACTTGTCTTTCACGAAGGAATAATAAGACAGACGTGCATGACAATGATGTGTTATTGTTATCTTAAATATGAGCAAAACCCCTTTTGTTTCGAGTGTCCACACCTACAAAGAAAATTAGGAACTGTTCTATGTAAAATAATTCTGAAAATGAAAGGAATGGTAACGCACAAAGGGAATGACTTCAATTTGTATTTATAATGCTTGCCCTATCGGTTGCGTAATAAACCACAACTTTAATCTAAAATCAAGTCCCGAGAGGTATGATGATTGAAATATCCACCAATCTCACTAACTTAGAACAGATAGATACTAACACACTAGTTAGGGTTGCGGCCTAACCATTTATCGTGAACCAAAAAAAAGAAAAAAGTACTTACAAGATGAGAAGCAAAGATTGCCATGGGTTACCCTTTCATGTACGAAATGATAGTCAATTTTGATACGTTTGGTAAATGCATAAAAAATGAGTTTGCTTTTGTGTAAGTGGCACTAACTTTGTCCTTTCATGTAGGAGGCACAAGTGTAATGTTGAGATCCTTCGATATAAAGTATTCACGCTATCAGCCTAACAATAGCAAGTGTTCACTATTCTGCCTCTGCATTGGATCGAGAAACCAATTTTTACATGAGATCAAGTTTTGGCCAAGATAATCATAATGCCTGCTGCTTGTATAACATCTGTCAATGGGGTTTCTGGGCCAATCAACTTTGGAATACGCGGTAAGATCAAATGATGATGAGTCTTGGAACACAGTAAAATATGTTTGGCTGAAAGCCTGCAAGGAGATGAGTGATGGTCGGTTTATGCACGAACTGGTATGCTTGGTTGATGTCAATGCACGCCAACTCGGCCCGTCCAACTCTAGACTTGGCTTGGCCCAATTAAATGGTTGAGCAGGCTTAGGCTAAGAGTCTTAGGCCCAGAGACCATTAGCCAATCCTTCTAATTGGGTTTGGCTCGGTTGCCAATACTCTTAATCGGGTTTGGCCCGGCTGGCTCAGCCCAATAAGGCCCATTTATTAAACCCCACCTACCAAAAATTAAAAAAATACAACCTATTTTTTTGTTCTTCATCCTTAGGCAAGCTTGGTCCGTTGACACCCCTAGTTGATGGTGTAATTTAAATCTGGCCCTGTGTGGTTGATATATTGTATGGCGCCTACAAGTCTTCGATAGTTTGAAAGATCATGAAGAGGATCACCATCTTAACGAGAGAATTTATTCCATTGAGAGAAGAGGTTGGAGCCTGGTGGGGTCACTTGCCCCCCACTAAACTTTTGAACCCCTTTTTTAGGGTATAGCCATGTGAATGAGGTAGGTGCCACTGAACTTCTAAAAGAGTTTTTTGTTTTAGGCCGTGGACTATCTCTGGTAAAGCCAGAAAGGGCTTGTTTCGGAGTTCCATAGAACAGGGGACAAGTGGCGGAGAAGTCAAAATCATGGGGCCCATGATTTTGACTTCTCCACACACATTAAGACATGTGGCGATAAGTGTGTGAGAATAAGGAAGAGATATATCAAGTGGGGAGAAGTCAAATATATGGGCAGAAAATGGAATGACTTCTCCTCATTTTTCAGCCAACTGTTGCACAATGTATGGAACCCCGAGAGCCGTTTCTGGCTTGGCCAGAGGCAATCCGAGGCCTTTTTTTTAATATTATAAAGCACGCAAAGCTTTTCGGCAACACTGAGCAACATCCAACAGCTCTAGTTCTTCTGGTTTGCACTAAAGTACCTTAAGTAATCCTCCAGGACATCCAGGAGTCCCTTTATTATCTCATGAGTTTTCAACAAAACTCATTTTCTTCTTGAAAATATATATATATTTTTAATTGAGCATTTAACTAACCGGTTCAGGTATCTTTTCTAACACCTTTAAAAATTGTGGTTAAGTTTAATTAAATTAAGGTTAATATTTTTTTATCCTAAAAACCAAGGTTAGATGGATGGACCCTAGGGGTGAATGAATCTTAACTACATTTAGTCGGTGTTAAAAGGAGGACATGGACTAATTTGGACCCGGATTCAACTAGGTAGCTAAATGTGCGGTCCACTATCTTCTCTTTTTTTTAAAAAAAAAAATAAAAAATACTATATAAGTTGTTTAAGTATTTAATTGGATATAATTAGGGCTGTATTTGGGCTGGGCTTGACCGTGCTTGGCCAAGCCCGGCTCGGCTTGAATAAGTTTGATCAAGGCCCGAAGCCCGGCTCGGCCCGAATTGATTCAAGCTCAAGCCGGGCTTGGCTTGGCTCGAGCTCGGCTTGAATCCTTTTTTTTTATAAAAAAAATCAAAATTTTATATTATTTATATATATATATATAATATTCGAGTCGGGCTTCGAGCTGGGCCGAGCCGCACAAGGGTTGGTTGAGTTTGGCTTGAATTAGATTTCGGGCTTTTTTTTTTAGGCTTGGCTTGGCTTGAATTAACTTTCGGGCCGGGTTGATCTCGGGCTAAGCCGAGTCGCACCAACGGGCCGATCGGGCTTTGTGTAGCCCTAGATATAATCATGGGACAAGGGGGCGGTTGTCTCCTAAGAAATTATTATATTATTTAATCATAAAAATTATTATATTATTTAATTATTTAATAAGGAATAGTCATGAGGCAAGGGGCAACTAATTTGTAAACTTTTGAAAGGAAAGGGTAGTGACTAGGCCACCAAGCATTTGACCAAGTGACATTTGTTCCTTTTAAAACCTATTTTAACTAAGATTAAGCTTAAGAAAATTAAGGTTAATACTTTGTTTTTCTTTTCTAAAAACCAACCCTAAGAGTGAGTGAATCTTAACTACATTTGATGGGAGTTAAAAAGGGGGCATGAATCAAGGACCACACATTTGACTACATAGTCAAATGTGGGGTAAGTTAAACATTTCCTAATAAAATATATCTTTTATACAATTTTATTTGATCATTTAAATAGGCATAACCATGAGACAACGTGATAGGAATGAAGAGAAGGTATTGTATCTGACGTAAGATATGTACGAAATGACCCAAGGACTAAGTTGTCAAAAAAAAAAAATCGGGGGCTATGCCCCATCCCTAGACTCAAAATATATTATACCTTCCTAATCTTTCTCCACAAACATCAATAATTACTACTGTTTTCAATCAACTATCGTATGCTCCCACTAGTAAAAAAAAAAAATAGGGGGCTATGCCCCATCACTAGAACCAGAATATATTGTACCTGCCTAATCTTTCTCCACGAACATCAACAATTACTCATTTTTTCAATCAACTATCGCATGCTCCCACTAGTAGAAAATCCTGGCTCCACCCCTGGCCACCCCCATCGCCGCGATCACACCAACCACCACATCCAATCCCACAATTTCCATCATCCTCACCGCCATCACAAAACCATCACCACTACAACGATCAGCACCAGCCCCTTTACCGCCACAACCACCTACCCCACTACTACCTCGGTCCACCACCACCAACCCGCGATCACCACTAGCTATCTCTAATAACCACCACCACACGCTACCTCCAATCCCACCATTTCCACCACCGTCACTATTTCACCTTTGCCGTCCTCGTCGCCATCCCAACGTTGCGACCAACACCACCAACTCCGAGGACCACCACCCCGCCCCGCCACCACCACCTCACCCTAATTAATAGCCACCCCCATCGCTGCAATCACCACCAACCACTACCTCCAAAGTGCAACCCCACACCCTCACGCCCCTCACCACACCCTCACCATGACCATCCGCCACCACCACCACCCACCACTACCTCTAACCACCAACAACCAACAACCACCGACCTTTGACCATCACCAATCACCCCCATTGTTGCAACCACCTACACCAACGACCACCACCCACCACCACCACAACCTAAACCTTCCACCCTCATTGGACTGAATCGTTGAAAAACAATGGTGGATTTACAAGAAATATAAAGCCAACAAGAGATTAAAACTGTTGCAGAAAGATAAACAGCAAAGACCTAATTAAGACAGCCTGGCCTAATATAAATAGAAATAATTAATCAAATTGCTCTTTATACCTTGAGATATTTGAGACAGATAGTCAAACGTCTACGAAAGGTTCTCCACTCAGGAAGTCATCCTCGATATCACTAGAGTCTCCATCGTCATTCAAATCATATCATAACTGAGATACTCAATTTCATCATCACATTCGTCAGCATGGTAGTCATCCCCTCTAATAATGTCAATATAATTTGCAAATGTGTTAAGAACCATACTTACATACTGACTACTGTCAAGTCATGAAAAGGGATAAGCTTATGCTCCACTACGGGCTCAGGATGAGGCGCAATAATAGACTGAAAGTTTGTAATAGTAGATATATGAGTATTTTGTTAAATGAATGTCGTATATGGAGTTTTTTTGTGCACTTCTAATCACCTTCGTTATAAACAATTACATGATACTTTGTTAATTATTCATTTTACAGGAAAAAAATAACAACTCTTCGTTATCAGTAATCTCGATTGGAGGCATCAAAATGTCTGTGTATGTAGGAACAAACACCTTATTCTAATATCAACTTCTTCTAGTCAGGAGTTAGTGAATTGATATACTCTAAGTAAGAGTAGCTCGTAGGTAATTTCTCGAGATATGGGTATAAAACTTGTTAATCCATCCTTGTAAAAGAAGCTCTTACCATCATGAATCCCATTCCTATCGTAGTAGCAAAGTAAAGGTATAGATGATTGATCCATTATCTCGAATATTGCAACAACATTTAGAACTTTAATAACATTAAAGTAGTAAAAATTATGAAAAAACATTAATAAATAAATAAAAGATTATTAATATCAATCAATAGATATGTAGTAGCGATCAATTGATATGCAATATCGATTGATCAATAGAACATATCGATTGATCAGGTTTCTTTTTTTTATTGATTGATAGATGATCAATATTGTGCATCGATTGATTGATCAATCAAGAGATAATAATTATTGTACATTCCAAATATGTTCTATCGATCGATACAATAAATACAAATTTATAGTGTAGGAGTAGAATGAAAATTGGAAAGTACTAATATAGAAATCTCCATTAATACAAAGGAGAGATCAGTGCAAGAAACCTAACAAAACCACGATAGGAAAAATAGCTTAAACAAAAGAGAGAGAGAGAGAGAGAGAGAGATTGGAATGGGTTCAAGCGCATGAGAAAACCCCAATAAATGTTAGTAATATATTACTAAGGAAGATGAGAAAGAACCTGTAGACACCCCATTTTTGCACCCCCTACTTCCCCTCCTAGTTCACTCTAAAGCTCTAAGGAATCCACCCAAAGTCCTCCATTCAATCCTACCCAATCCCAATTACCTTACTCAAATGACAAGCCCCAAAAAATTTCCCAATTCGAGTACAAATCCCTATCTGGTAGTATTGAGATTACTTCTAGACTAGAAAATCCTCTTCTAGTTTTGGCGGTAGTCCATTACCGCCCTTGTACTTTTTCTCAATTCAAAGAATGTCAGGAATTATAGTACCAACATTCTCACATTCATGTCTGTTTCAGGTAAGTAAGTTAATCTCTATGTGAACCAGGGCACATTTGAGGGAAAAAAAATTAAAATTTCCGTAGTTCATCTACCAATATTTATATTTCAGGACATTTTGAGAACGACGGTACTGAGATTATCGCCATAGGTTTGATTGATATTTCTCAAGGTCTAGCTAGTCCATTCCTAATGGTCTAGGTATCCTAGGCCTTACCACTAAGAGAATAAGGCATGCCTTATTAGGGAAATATTATATTAAGGAAATATTGATGTAATATCTATGAGATACATATGATCTCATAGATAATCTTGGGTTAGTATTTTAAGCACCCCAATTTTGCACCCCTTTAGCACCTTCAAACCTTTTCAAAAACTCTTTGAAAACCTTTTTTTAAATCTTTCTCTAAACTCTATTTTCATATGCATACCTTTTGGAAAATGACTTGAAAGCAGAAAAATGATTGAAAATTCCCCTGAGATAAAATGACCAAAATACCCCTAGAAAATTTCTCAAAATGTGTCATTTTATCCGAGATAATTTTTTAAAAATTTCGGTTCAATGTCGGCTATTTTTGGGTTCAAATGGGGCTTAAAGCGGAAAAATGACAAAAAAATGCCCCTATGATATAAAATGACCAAAATACCCTTAAAAAGTTCTGAAAAACTCACATTTTTTCTAAAATATTTTTTTGGATTTTATCAGGTCAATTTCGGTTGTTTTTGAGATCAAAATCAGGCCTAAAGCAAAAAAATGACAAAAAAATACCCCTGTGTTGTAAAATGACCAAAATACCCCTAAAAAGTACTCAAAAGTTGTGATTTTATCCAAAATAACTTCACAATTTTTTCGGTTCAACCTCGGCTATTTTCGGAGTCAAAACAAGCTTAAAACAGTTTTTGGCCATTTAGGGCATGACACGTGGCATAAGAAAAACAAAAAAATAAAAATTTTGTGACCCTCAAAGGGGGTGCTACTTCAAGTAGCACTCACCTTGTGGGCCCCCTCTTTTGATCGGTCAAACCGCGATGTCGGCAAGTTTTTGAAAAAATCTCTGGGGGGCGCTACTTCAAGTAGCGCCCACTCCTGTTTGCACCCTTTTGCCGCTTCACTGTTCACCACTGCCTTACTTTTCGAGAATTTTATCCAAATGGGCGCTACTAGAAGTAGTGCTCCCCTGTTTTAAAATCTATAAATACCCCGCCACTTCACTTCAAAGTAACTCATTCACTCCTGTCTCTTTCCATTTCCTACTTCGAAGCCTCTTTTAGTGTTTGGATTCCCGAGAAAGTCAATTGCGAATGGTCAATTCTCAGGACCTCTTTTCAATAATCTTTTTACATTTTCCAGAAGACAATTTCTCTCCAAAACCCTGTCTTGCTTTGTCTTTTAGTAGTTTAATTAGTTTTTAATTACTTTTATATAAATTACTTTAATTGCTTAAACTGCTGGTCGGACCTTTGCCCAAATCCTGGTTCAAAACTAGCCTAGCCTAGTCAAACCTTTGCCCAAATCCAGGTTCAAAACTAGTCTTGTCTAGTTGAAACTCTTTCCAAATCCCTATTCAAATCTAGCCTACACTAGTTGAACCTCCACCCTAACTAAACCCTAGCTAAACCTTTGCTTAACCCTAGCTAAACCCTAGTTAAACCCTATCTTAACCCTAGCTAAATCCTAGCTTAACCTAAGCTTAACCTTTGTCAAGTTTACCCAAACAAAATCCCATTCCTTCTCGGCACGAGCTAAACTGCCCAAACGTTCCCAGACATGAGCTAAATCATCAACCTTCATTAATCAAATCAAATCAAACCATCAACTATTTGGAACTACGTATGGCTTGATTCCACTGATAGTGGATACATAGGCAACCTTGATCGGGTTTAGCTACCCTAGGATAAAGCCTCTATTCCGTTCTTGTCCCGCCTATATCAGCTCATTATTTTGTTAATATTACATTACTCAGCATATAAATTAAACTCTAAGCTTCTTATATGGTTTCCTTTATTTAATTCAAACTTAGGGAGTAGGTAACCATATCCGGATGAGAGTTTAAGAGTGTCTAACACCTTCCTCTAACTCAAATGAATCCTTTACATTGAACTCTATTTTCAGACTATGCCTTATCCAACCATTTCAGAGACCCTATTTCTCTTAGAATTATAATAGGTGACGACTCTCAACCCAATTGCGATTTGTCGCTTATTCTCATCGAGTTCAATTCTAATCGGGAAGAGGGGTTAAAATCTCGTGCTTTCAAGTATCTTTAGTATATTAGGATTATCTTTCAAAGTTAAGAGTTTTGGGTTATTCATTTAAAACCTCTATGGGTCAATGTAATCCACTCAAGAATTCTCAATAAATCAGAATTTCTACATCAAATCAGAATTTCTACGTGCCTAACCACTGCTTTTACTGCAACTCCATTCCCTCTTTAGATCAAACCAATAACTAACTATTTGCTGGCCCCATTCGTCGTGCACATCAGGGGCCAACCTTGTTGTAGAGCAAACAAATGTTGATGGAGCATTAGGGAGATACTGACTAATTACTCTCCTTTGAAGTTGATCATTGGCCCCTCCGGCTATCTTGTCAATACTCCACAAAACCCAACATCCACATGTTTCTCTTCGGGAAGGGAAAGCTGTCTCCGACCAGATGGGTAGGATGTTCCCATAGTCTCTATTCAAAATGGAGTTGTCCATTTAACCAGGCTCCTTTCTTGTGCGTATACCTTTTCAATAGCTTCTGGGATCAATGAGCTGGAACCCTCCTTGCTTCAATCAGTTATTGTTATGATTGGGCAACCTTGTGGCTCCCTAAACACTTTGCCGGTTCGGTATTCAAGGATTCCGCTGCCAATGCTATGTCGGCACCACTCGACTACGTACATAATAGCAAAGACCTGTTGGTAGCAACCGAATTGCCTTGATACATTACAAAATTGTACGTCTCGCCGAGACAGAGACAATCAACTGTGATAAAATCACTTCTTGTTTGAATAATTGGCGTCTTTGCCGGTTCGGTATTCAAGGATTCCGCTGCCAATGCTATGTCGGCACCACTCGACTACATACACAATAGCAAAGACCTGTTGGTAGCAACCGAACTGCCTTGATACCATTACAAAATTGTACGTCTCCCTGAGACATAGAGACAATCAACCGTGATAAAACCTCTTCTTGTTTGAATAATTGGACATTGAATTAACATGTTATATAATGGGAGTATTGAATTGACTTTCTTTGTTGGTAATTGAATTAAAGTGAGCAAATTTTCTTGTCAAAATAGGGTCATCTATTCTCTCAGCACGCCATTCTAACATCTATAAAATGGCAATGAAGGTTGAAGCCGACGAGCTCTAAGATCAAGTATAGAAGGAGGATCCAGCTAGTGTTAAAGTCTCGAACAACAAATGTCACAACTGTAGAACACCTTAATTATCTGTCCGAGATTAGCAACTTAAGGCGGTGATGACTTGAACGGAGTCCTTTATGGCTCAACTGGCGCAAGTGGCTACATTTTAACCATCACAACCATAAATTTACAACACTGTCCTGAATTGGCGCAAGAGGCAGTGTCGCCATTCTCCATTTGCTCTATTTGGAGAATGGCGGTACTAGATTACTATCATTATCAACAATGTTGTAAACACCAGGACTGCCTCCCTTCTTCAGGCCACTGTAGGCAATCCCTTTAGGTTCTGCAATTGGCCTTGAATTCCCCAGACTCATCCAATCTTGTGTCCTAACTTAGGCTAAGTTTTAACCATGGCTAACTTGCCCAACGCCCCCTTTCTCCATGCATGATCCTAATTTAATAAATAAAATCAAAATACCAAAAAATTCAATTAACACTCAAATTCAATTTAGCATGCAATCAAACTACATTGCCTTGATCCCGTCAAGTTGGGTATATTGACAGCTTTAACGGGTCTAGCCCACCCAGGATAGTTTTCCTTGTTCTTTTCCAGCTTAGTTTGTCATTTAATGTAACATAGTTAAATATCATTTTCAAATTCCCTTTCTAATTTCACTAATTTGGTTAAGACTTAAGAAGTAGGTTACTATTTTCGAATAGGGGTTTAGAGGTGCCTAATACCTTCCCTTTAACTTAATAGAATCTTTTATCTTATAATTTCAAATATGACCTTACAAGGCCTTATCCTCATTTAAGAGATCCTATTTTTTCTTAATTAAATAGGTAACAACTCCTAAAAGGGCGTTTAACGCCATTCCTCCTAAGGGAATGCCCTGGATGGAAATGCGGTAAATTTTAGTTCTCACGTAACCTTTACCTCTATACTGAAAGAATCAAGTCGAACGAGAGATTGACCTGGTTTTTGAACGAAAGAGCCCCCATTTTGAAATCGTGTGAAGAGAGATCGTGAACAGTAAGAGAAAATAGTGTTTCTCTCTTGCACAAAGAGAAGAAGAACATTTTGGTCCCAAAAGAAAGAGGTATCTAGCTTTTGAAAAGTCAGAGCCTGTTTTGAGAAAATATCCATACTTGGGGCCTATTTTGAGAAACATTTCTCAAACAAGCCACTTCACCATTGCCACACAAAACTCTACCTAATTGAGTTGCAAGACTAACAGCAACTGATTACTTAAGCTATATTTACTTTATTCACCAAAGAGGATGATTACAGGCCTAAGCATATTCTTAGTAGTTCTACCCTGAAAAAGATTCTAAGCTGAGGCTTGTTGCCACTATAGGACTTCTGACCACATGTTTACCATCAACATCTACCCAACTCAGAGAACCGTGAACCACGGCCTCTTTTATCAGTCTTGGACCCTCTAAACTGAGCTTGTAACTTTGCTTCTCGTACTTCTGCCCGAAAACCAATTTATCCGGCACCACCTTAACCTGAATTCCATCCATGGGTGTCACTTTTGCAGTATAAATTAACATTCCGTTTCCGACGTTAGTCACCGTCCTTCGAAATTCTTGTACCACTTTTGCATCCGAAGACGATCTGTTATCATTGAAGAAGGCGATGAAAGATGGGTAGTTCAGATCCAAAGAGGGGCTTGAGCAATTGTAAGATGACGCCCTTGTAATCATTTGGATTTGCTTCATGGTGTAATTCAGTGCACAAAGGAGCCTTACATAGTCTTCTGCATTTGCGTCGTAGATGAGTCCAGGGTCTAGTGCTTTGTTGGGGTTGATATGACCAGCTCCCATGGCTAGAGGACTGGCAGGTTCGTAATTATCCACGAACTCTATGATAGGATTGAAAGTGTTATCGAGTGAATCGGCGGTGGTCATCATAGCGGATCGAATGGCTGCAGGGCTCCATTCGGGGTGTGCTCCCTTTAGAAGTGCCGCCACTCCCGCCGCATGAGGACAAGCCATGGATGTTCCTGATATGAGATTGAAGTTACCATACAGTCGATGTGATCCAACTTCCACTACCGGACTAGTTAGAGACCATGATGCTAAGACAAAGGAGCCAGGAGCCATAAGATCAGGCTTCAACACACTGGGGCAACTTTGAGATGGCCCTCTAGAGCTATAGATTGCTACATTGGGTGCTGGCTTCGTACCAAGAAGTGTTTTCTGAAATTCCAAACTGGCTTTTGGATCAGAGCTCTTCTTGATATAATCTAGGATTGCTCGTCCGTCTTGAAGGTTCATAATAACTGCTGGAAATGATTTTCGAACGAATAATTTCAACTCAGAGGTATTAGATATGAAGACACCTCCAGCTAATCTTGCATGCATAACATTATAAATTTGGTCGCTTATTGACTCGTTCGTGTCTCTGCACACAACAATCTTATAACCGACTTTCTTCAAGTCCTTCACACTTTCGCAGGTGTTCATGAAAACAAGGGGTACTTGGCCTAGTGATGAATTTCCAACGTACAGAGAAGCACCCTTGATCGAAACTCCATTGCCCAGAGTGACAATCCCCTTAAATTCACGATCGATCGTCCCAGCCGCAACGGTTAATAGCCATGGTGTTCCATTGTGTAGGGTCCCAAAGTAAGGTCCATCATTTCCTGCTGAGGAAGCGATAAAAATACCCTTCTCCATGGCTGCAAAGGTGGCTATGGCAATGGGATCCTCGTATAGAGGAAGCCCATCTAAGCCAAAGGAGAGGGACATTACATCAACACCATCAAGAATTGCCTGGTCTATGGCAGCAATAATATCGGACGTGTAGTCACCATCTTCCCAAAGAGCCTTGTACATGGCCACATGTGCTCGTGGCGCCATGCCCCTAGCAGTTCCCGTGGCATAGCCGAAGAAGGATGCACCATCTACATAGTTGCCAGCAGCTGTAGACGAAGTGTGGGTACCGTGCCCTTGAGTGTCGCGAGTGGAATTCATGGAGATGGTCACATTGGGAATATTAGCAATCAGGCCTTTGTTGTAAAACCGAGCTCCGATTAACTTCTTGTTGCACATTGAAGAATCAAACTTGGTGCCATTTATGCATTCACCTTTCCATTTAGATGGAATTGCAGTCATCCCATCGTCTTTAAAGCTCTCGTTCTCCGGCCAAATTCCGGTGTCCACCAACCCAATTATGATGTCTTTGCCATAATTCGACACCGGCCATGCGCCAGAGTTGGAATTTAGGCCAAGGAATTGGGATGTATGGGTCGTGTGGACCTTAACGGGTACATCTCGGATCGAAGAAATAAAGCCAGGGGAGTTTTTGAGTGCTTCGAGCTGGGAAGGGGAGAGGCTTGCACTAAAACCATGGATAACATTACTGTAAGTGTAGATAAGGTTAGAGGAGGTGGTGGTGGTAGAGGCAGTGGTTGCTCTAGAGCTGTCCGATATAGATGAAAGGATTGCGGCATACCAGCTGTGGTGGCCGGAGAAGGCTTTCGGCATGGCCGATAAGTCCATGTGGACAATGTAAATGTCTGATTGTGCCAAGATGGAGGCGAGGAGTGAGATTTGGATAAAGAGAAGCAAACACACATACAGGGGTGTGGGAGTATCCATGGCTGAACTGCAAGGGGCAAATTGAACTGGTCTACTTCTATATAGAAATAACTTGTCTACTTATATAGAGAAATGAGAGGGTATGGCTTATGGTGAGCCAAAGATATATTCTACTTGAGGAGTGCTAGCCCTACTCTCAGGGTCTGGCTAACAGTAGGAAAGCCCTGAGATTAGGGTTTGCACTTCTCATTATACTTTTATTTCCTGCTCCTCGTTCCCTTTGTCCATATGTGGGTCTAGATGATGGCTAGTAGAGTTCGGTTGTGCAACAACGCGAAACATGTGGAGCTCATCCTCTATTAATTTGAGGCCCATCATTGTTGAATGTGGGCCTGTGTTTTTCTAACAAGACTAGGCTGAGCGTTGTTGCCCATGTGGCTAGTATGATTGATAATAAAATGGAAATTAATGTGTTAAAAGGTATGTCTAATCATTTTTAAATGTGGGCTCAACAGAAAAATAATTTGATATTTTTTTAATGCCGTGACCTAAAAGATAAAAAGGAAGTGATTTAAAGCTTTCGAGAGTAGTAGGTACTATCAAGAGCTTGCCATATGATTGAAATTCCAATGACGCCAAATATCGAGTGAGCCTATCATTTAATGCATATGCACCTTGTCTCTCGATAGTACTTATTATCTATCTATTGAGTTTTCAATCACTTTCCAAAGATAATTAAATATAAATATAGCAAAAGTTCTTTTAAGAACTTATGGGCTATGAGAGTATATATAGATGGCACTGGGCTGAGAACATGGGGGGCTCAAGGGAAAGCTCAACCACACAATCCATCACATCGTCAAATGTTCAAGGAGGCTGGAAATAGTTACTTTGTTCCTAGATTGGCATGATATTCCTGATTTGCAGTTGTTTTGCATGCATGTACAGAGAGAAAAAATAGCTCTATGGTGACATTGATATTGATGGAGCCTTTGGCAGAAATTGTCAAGATAAAACCCACTAAAAGCTAGAGCCAGGCCCCTCCATGTGCCCTCTAGTGTAGAAACCATATCATCTGATTGAATCATGTGAGGGTATCTCCACCACGTGTCCACACACACAAATAGGGATGCAAAGGTAGGGCCTAGATCTTACGAAATCTTACGAGGCCTAGCCTTGAAGGGAGAGAGAGTGGTGAGTATTTATAGAGGGTGACTAGGGTTTTATAAAGATTAGGGTTAGAAAAATGGGCTAGAATTTTTAGAAAGAGATGGGTGGCTAGGATTAGGGTTTGGTGATATGGGTGGCTAAAATTTAGGCTAGAAGGTGGTGGCTAGGGTTAGGAAAAAGAGATGAGATTAGGGTTTTTGAACTAACTAGAGTTTTGAAAAGTAAGGATGGACGGCTAAGATGATTAAGATTGGACGAATAGGATTAGGAGAGAGAGATTAGGGTTTTGAGAAATAAAAGAGAAAATGATGGTAGATGGTTTTTAACCCTGGTCTTTGATATTGTTCTCCTATAACTCTCACCAACTGGGCAAACTGACACATTGTGTTTTGTATTGCGAATTTTAATATTTTAGTCTTTTTTCTTGGAGATTGACATTTCTGCTCTCTTGGTCTTCGTTCTGGCTCTGTGATTTTCTGGTTTAGTCCACATTTGATCTGCATCTACTTGGTATAGCTTGTTGGCTCTTTAGTCATTGGTAATGGGCTTTAGTGCTTAACTACGACCTCAGGTTCTTGAGAATCATCCAGTCAGGGTTCTTGAAACAATTAAAATACGTAATGAGAGTTCATCAAGATAACCTTGTATCTAGTCTTTCAAAAATGTCAAATTCATGCAAATGTATCATTTTTACCAGAAATGTATGTGTTATGCAATGGAGGGAACCCTTACGTAAAAAAGTTTGTAAAAATGCAAGTTTTACGTAAAAGAGTGCGATAATGCTAAAAGGATAATCGTGAATTTTTTTTTAAAGCGAATAATGCAACCCTCAACCAGCATATTGCCAGTCCTCGGCAATTAGTGCGAAAAAATGGAGCTTGAAAGGGTTTGACACATTCTACACACTGTTTCTCATTACTCAGAGAAAACTCCATTTGTCAAATTATTTTAAGGATGTAACAAAATATTTACAAATTAGAACTCAGTCAGTAAGTTTCAGAAAGAATACAGATGGACTGTCAACACAAAGAAAAATTAGACTCAGCGTGTGTGTGCACTCAACATCATCATTATCTGGCAGTAAAGATTTTCAGATCACCTTTAAGATTGTACGTCTTTACCTGAATTCTCACTTGTATACCACTCAGAAGTGAATCCCTTGGAAATAGTTTTATATCCTTTCTCTCAAGTTATATGTGAGGAGATATGTTGATAGAAATAAGCAAATTTCTCACATATATTGTCTAGAAGAGAGGACATTATAAAATCAAAAGATCTCATGATAGGAATATCATGTCACTCGGGAACGTTAGATCAAACTCTATAGTTTCTCTTTCTCCATTCTCTACATTTTATGATTGTGCTAACCTAAAATCAAGTAAGACTTTAACAAGTTGTATTGAGGCTTGAGATCGGTTTAGGAAAAGAAGGGGATACAGGGATTCAAAGTTCTGAGATGATATCTCAATATTTTTTACAATTTTTCCTGAGGGCATAACACCAATTCCTTTTTCTTTTCCTTTTTTCATTTTTTTTTTAATCTTTTTGAGATTGCTCAATATTGTTTTTCAGCTTTTCATATTTTCTTTTCCGTTCGAACCCACTTGGTTTTTCTTTCCTTTCTCAATTTCTATCTTTCATGGTGTACCTATAACAATCACTCTTTTATCTTTCTCAGAAATAGGGTCATGAGTCATACTTCTTATCTGGATTGAGTTTTCGGTTAATGGGTTGACAAGAAAATGTTTTCATTAAAGGTTCAAAAGGGTTTTCTACAGATTTAAAAGTTAGGTAAGCTAAAAAGTTTGAAAGGTTACAAACGTGGCCTATATCATTTTCTAGGGTTGCACTATCATGTCTAATGTCTTGAATGGATACAGAGAAAATTCTTTCGTAATGACCCAATGTTTGATGTCGTTCTGAGTTTAATGATCAAATTAAGAATTAATGAGATCTCTAAAAGGAATATGTGTGGGCTGGAAGAAACTGTGAGTCAACTTGTGACTTTGAATTTTTGTATAACTCTCTAAAATGATGAAATGTTCAAAAAGCTCATTGGGTTAGGTCTCCACAACTATTCTTCTTGGATCTCTAGAGAATCTGAACTTGGATGACTCTGATGTTGATTTTGTGCAATTTGTGCCGAATTTGAATTTTCTAAGCATCTCAATCCACAGTAGTAAACTAAGTGCTAACATGTATTTCAAAAGATGACATCCTTTTCAATAAGTTGACTAATGGTTAGTTTTTGTCTCATCATTGTAAAGGTACTTGAAAACATTTTTGAAAGTACTAGAAAACTTTTTTTTTAAAATAAAAAGAAAATAAGCCTAGATGTCCTACCTGCAAAACCCAGAGTTCTATCTCCTAGGTGGCCTATGGGACAGGCCGGAAGCTTTCACAATCTCTAAAGCTTCAAAGAGTTAGCATAAGATTTTTTTTTTCAAAAGAAAAACATGAGTTTTGGAAAATACCCACCCCCAAACAAAACATAGCAGCGTCCTCGGTGCTCATGACTGAGATAAAAAGATATGAATGTGGACTACAAGATGCAAAAGTTGAGGAAGGGTATTACCAGTTTGACAAAAATTGTATAGTATTGATGATCTGCATAAGTGATGATATTTGTACAACCTGAAAATATTGTCATAAGATATGCAAAATAAGCATGTGACTCATGTGACTCTAGGAATCTTGGAATTGCCTTTCCGACAGCGCTAAGTTTAATGTCTTCAGTCAGACACAACGGGGGTACATAAATGCACCCCCAAACAAGTTGAAGCACATAGAGAGACTGCGTACGTCATCAGTCTACAAAGAGAGCTAGGATCGATAAGATCGATCTCAACCAACACCAACAGGCGGCTTTGGAATGACCCCCATAGTTTGTATGTCCTTTAAGCCTAACAGCTGATAGACAGAAAATGTGAAGAGATTTACACAAGCTCCTAGGACCAGCAAAGTGGTGCAACTGAAATCGTTTCCTATGATGCTCTGAACGGTAGGGATTCCACGATCCTTTAATTTGAACACAATGACTTTTTCGACTAGAAATGGATCCTTAGGTGCTTGTGTACACAGCTTGACTGTGCATAAGTCTTTGATGAACTTAGCATAGTTTGGAATTTGCTTGATAGCAGTACTGAACGGGATATTGATCGGTAAGTTTTTGAAAACTTCTATGATCTCTGAAAATTGTAGGTCCCGGTTATTCTGGACAAGCCTTTCTGGGAAATGTGGTTTCAACTGACAAATGGGCTTGTCCTCAACCTGAGGTATCTGCACAGGAATATCGGATTTGGGTGCAGACGTAGAAACTTCAGAGTTGGATATGAAATTGGGACTCTCTGAGCTAGGCCTAGAAGGTGGTGCTTTTGAGGGCACCGAGGATGGGGGTACTCCTATATCAATAGTTTTGCCTGAACAGAGGGCGGTATCAGCTTGGATCTCTCCCTGAAAATTCTGGTTCTTCAACTGTAATTCGACTTCGAAAACTGTCTCATGTTCAGTTGGATTTGAATTGTTTGGCTTAGGAAGTTACCTATCTCGCTCTCAACTTTTAATTGATCTAGAAGTTGTTCTAGATGTTGAAAGGATTGTTCTTGCCTGGTCATAAACCAGGAGAGAAGGTCTTCTACATCAGATTTAGGAGTAGATTGTGGAGGTGTAGAGAAGGAGCTGAGGTACCAATTCACAATTAGAGCTCATCAGTGTATAAGAATTGTAGAACTCAGGAGTTAGGATGACGCTCTATTGGTCAAAATAAGAATTATGGGAGAATTGCTAGTATTGCGGCCACGAGTACTGTATATCGGATTGGTCAAACCCGGAATGATATGTGCTATGGTATGGTTGCTGTTGTGGCACAAACTCTTGCTCCCAAGAGAAATTAGGATGATGATTCCATGTATCAGGATGATAAGTTTGACAATAGGAATTTGGGCTATAGGAGTCCTGACAAAATAAAATTCTGGCTATAGAAATTTGCATAAGTCTTAATAAGAGGCCTTTTTGCTGCCATGAAGGGGATGAGCAAGGTGAAGAAGCTGGGGCTAATTCCCAGATTGGAATGACACTCAGATCGAATCGAACGCTAATGGGCCGAATCCAACTAGGCATATGTTTGAAGAAACACGCCCAAGACCTGACAAAAAGTTGCCAAAAGGGACACTAACCAGAGTGACTCTATATGATGCGCAAAGAACACAAAGATAACCCTAAGCCAAAGCTAAACAATCAACAATTTTCTAGGCTTTATCTTGTTATTTGTGTTGGCAAGCAGGTTATGATAGTGGGCGGGACTACTGATTTTATCTTGTTTAATCTACCGGACTGACTTGTTCTCACAAGAGAAAACTTGCAAGGTAACCTTCCACTACTAACACAAGTTAGCTACAAGAGAATCCGTAGCCTAGACAGATGTATCGCACAATGTCAAGCTTAAGTACATCCCAGAATAACCGGATCAGTCAAGTAGTTTGACAAGTGTATTCCCGAAAGAATAACTTGGGCTAGATTATGTTCCTAAGTCAACAAACACAGTTAACCAACAGGATTTTAAGGAAGCCACTTAAGAGCTCAGTATACTAAAGTAGTAGGAACCTGTGAGTATGTTAGGAAACAGGGACCCGCACTCGTTGTCTTATTCGACTCAAAAATGAAGGATTCACTGATTTTGTGATGGTCCTATGAACACCGTGCTAAATTTGGCTCTAAATCTTGGTTCATTTTATTAAATTGCTTTTCGGTTCACACAGCTGGAGTGACGAGGTGGGTGATGAAATCCCACCAGTTTCAAGTAGAGCTAGGTTTGCTCTTTTAATTAATGTACATTTCGGCTATCCACACAATTCGAAAAAGGCACAGAATGAAATAAACAAGCATCACCTAGTTGCTCAATCACTCGGGATCACTTTCAAGCGAGGTATAAAACACGTACTTACCCATGAGCTATGCCACAGGGTCGCTTCTGTGAGGTTGGGAGGGGTAATGGGCTTGGGCCCACTCCGAGCTAGTGCTCCCTACTCACACTCCTTCCCTGCAAAAAGAGTTAGATCACAGAATAGGGCAAGGTTGGGGAATTGAGTTCAAAATTTACTGCCTTTAGGGTTAGCACAACATAGTCAAGGGAATAAGGCAGTTTTGAAGAACTTCGAATTAGGGTTTATTTCAAATTTAGAAATTTCCTATATGAGGAAAATACTATTTTCAAAATATTCTAAGGTTGGAAAATTTCCAAATAATAAATCCGGGCACTATGGAAAGTTTCCAAAGAGAAGATTTGTGCTAGGAATAGACTTTCCAAAGAAGGAAAAAATTAGCAAATCTTTTTTTTTTTCGAACCCGCCACAATACTCAATTCCCAAAAAGACCTTTTCCTATAGTAACATAGAAAGTAAATCTATTCTTCTTCTTTTTTTCTTCTTTTTTTTAATAAATCCTAAGATTTTGTTTTTTTGTTTTTTGTTTTCCAATGCACTCAATCAAGGGTTGCTACAAACCCTTGAACACACATCTAACATAAGAAATAAAAATATGTCCTAAAATTATTACAACTTTGCACTCGGCCATCCAAGGCTTAAAAAAATAAAATAATAATAAGCAAGTAGAAAAGAAAGAGAAGAAGGGAGATCCGAAATCCCTTGCTGTTTTTTTTTTCTGAAAAGTTTCTTCTTTCTTTATGCACCTCCTTCACCCGAGCGGCAATGGCGCCATTTGAAACAAGGATTTTCCATCGTCTAGAATCACCCTATTTCAACAATATTTGTAATATCCGATTCTTTAAATTCCTACAAAATATGAATTATGCATAGGGGTATGTCGGATGTCGAATCCTCACGCAGGGTTAGTTAGGTTAGTGCAATAAAGAAAATAAAAGAGAGTAAAAAGCTTAGAAAAGATGGAGAGATGAGAATGATGGAATAGTATTTTTAAAACATTCTTTTTGTGTTTGAAAAATTATCTAGATCTAAATAAATTAAATAACATGAAGTAGAATAATTAAAGGCATCGAAGCATAAAATAATAAACGTAAAAAAAAAATAGAATTATTAATTAAAACTAAAAGGTCACTTACAAACTTTAAACTAAAAATAACTACGAGTACATCCGAAATCAAAGAAAGCTTGAACTAAGTATAAATGCAAATTTCCAAGAAGAGAGAGATATTCGAGAACCAGGGCCTGCACCAGTGTGTGCAGTGATGAGGTGGGACGTCCGAATGGTATGGTTGGGGTGCGAAAACTCATGGTTGATAGAGATGGTGTGAGAAATGAAGTTCTTTCCCTATGTGTAGGATGAGAATGTGAGAGCCCTAAGCGTTGGGCATGAGAGAGAGAGATGAGAAGAGAAGTTAGGGGGAAGGAACCATCTCTAAGGGAGAGAGAGTGGTGAGTATTTATAGAGGGTGGCTAGGGTTTTATAAAGATTAGGATTAGAAAAATAGGCTAGGGTTTTTAGAAAGAGATGGGTGGCAGGATTAGGGTTTGGTGATATGGGTGGCTAAGATCTAGGCTAGAAGGTGGTGGCTAGGTTTAGGAAAAAGAGATAGGATTAGGGTTTTTGAACTAACTAAGGTTTTGAAAAGTAAGGATGAACGACTAAGATGATTAAGGTTGGATGAATAGGATTAGGAGAGAGAGATTAGAGTTTTGAGAAATAAAAGAGAAAAAGAAGAGAAAATGATAGCATATGGTTTTGAACCCTGGTATTTAGTATTGTTCTCTTATAACTCTCACCAACTGAACAAACTGACACATTGTATCTTGTATTGTGACTTTTAATATTTTTGTCTCTTTTCTTGGAGATTGACACTTCTACTCTCTTGGTCTTCATTCTGACTCTGTGATTTTCTGGCTTAGTCCACACTTGGTCTGCATCTACTTGGTATAGCTTGTTGGCTCTTTTGTCATTGGTAATGGGCTTTAATGTTTAACTACTTCTTCAGGTTCTTGAGAATCATCCAGTCAGGATTCCTGAGACAATTAAAACATGTAATGAGAGTTCATCAAGATAACCTTGTATCTAGTGTTTCAAAAACATGTCAAATTCATGCAAATGTATCATTTTTATCAGAAATGTGTGTGTTATGCAATGTAGAGAATCCTTACATAGAAAAGCTTGTAAAAATGCAAGTTTTACGTAAAAGAGTACGACAATGGTAAAAGGATAATTGTGAAAAACAAATACTTTTAAGCAAATATCAATCGAAACTCCATTGTCTAGATTGACAATCCCTACAAATTCACGATCGACCGTCCCAGCCGCAACGGTTAATAATATTATAGAATATAATAAGAGTATTGTAATAAAGTGAGTGAGATACACTATATCATTTAAGTGTTTCTCATCACAAGATTAGATTAGCATGAATCAAGGATATAATATATTTGATTAGGTATGATTAGATTAGGTTGATTTACTTTCCTTAAAGTATCTCTTGTTATCTCTATATAAACTCTATTTAGGATCATTGTAAATCATCCAAGCTATTCAATAGAATCTCTTTTCTATCATGATATCAAAGCGGGCGATCAACCGCCTATTTTGATTTTTTTCTTGATTGCGCTTTTCCGGCGGGTGGCATCGCCACCCATCCGGCTTGCAGTGGTTTTTTTTTTTTAGTCTTAGATGATGATGTCACCCGTCCGGCAACTACTGATGAAGAAATACACGAAGTTGCTGCTGCTCATCTCTTGATATCTTCATCAATTGGGAAAGTGCTACAGTGAACATGATTGAAAGGAACATCTTCTACAGTCTGACATTGTTAGCATGATCCAAGAAGAGCACCACCATATCTTGAATGGGAATTCTAGAGACGATGCAGATTGGAGTGGTGATTTATCAATAAAATCTGCTATTGGATATGTACTTCAAAGTCATTGTCTTTGCCCGTCCCTATCGTGGCTGCCTCAATACACTGTTTCCACCATCCAAGCCCCGCTAAAAAGTAATGTTACATCCAGCCCCACCTGTTGCTTTTGGAAGAGGAACCAGTGTCATTGGTAGTCAATCCCTTTATATAGTAGCCCCATTTGCTACCTTGCCATTGCTCCTACATGCACCATTGATATTGCTCAAAAAAAAAAAAAATCACTTTCCTCACGGTTTTTTTTCTCCACATTGGATATCATTATGGTGATTGATCGTCAATTAAATAAACCTCGTAATAGCTACAATTCCGTAGAATAGTGACTAGTATGGGGTGTCGAACCACAGAGGACTGTACTGGTTTGATTGCTTTTATCTCAAGATTGATTGTGAGTCAAGGAGTAATAAGTTGATTTGGTTGGATTGATTTTAACCTAAGAGTGAAAATTAAACTAACAAATTCTATTTTAACTAATTAAACTAAGAGTTTTTGATAATATATCAGTGAGAGAAGATCTAGGGTGTTCGAATCCACCACTAGTTTCATAACTGGTCCCTAATGCATTTATTCAAGTTCATCACAATGTAAACAATAGGGATGAGAGTGACTACAAGACTCCACTCATCCATCTAGAATGATTCAAGGGATTAAACCCTAGGCATATCCTATTTTCGGTTAGCACGAGTGATATACACTAAACTAGGGTTGTGAAATCACTCGTCTTCCCTTAGCATAAAATATCCTATGATTTAATTCATCAACAGTAAAAACCATTGCATAAAATCCACATTAATAATCACAGAAGATTAAGATGGATGATTTCAATCTTAATATAATAAAACCTAAGACAGGGATAGAATCACACTGAAATCGAATATAATCAATAAACTCGGGTTATGAATAATCCTTTTATTATGCAATCATTGTTTACAAGTAAATAAACTAAAACAAAGTATAAAGAGACACAGTTACTTGGCTAGGGTTTTATCTAAACCGTAAAAAAATGAATTAGTTCATAGCTAGCGAGAGTAAGGAACACCGCTTTCGATGAAGAGCACGAAGAACGCGAGCAATCCATCCTCCAACCTCCACAGATCTCCCGAGCTTTCTCATTTTTAAATCTCAAAATTCAGAATCTTTTGCATGGAATGAGACTTTCCTTTTTATAGAGAGAGAGTCTCAATCAATTGTAGTTTTAGAAACATCCAAAACAAGCTCAAAAATCCATTTTTCGCATTTTCCAACATCACCAAAATGGCGTCCGCCGATCGATCGGCCAAGAGGCGCCAATCGATCGGTGGTTACAGAACTCCCAAAACGGTGTCTGCCGATTGATTGGACAAAATGATTCCGATCGATCGGTGGTTAAATAATTTGACTAAGCTTCTTTGACGGAAGTTGTAGAGGTTTTCGAGCCCGTCGTTTTGATATATTATAGGCCTAAATCAGAATTACGGTTAAGGAGTTATGCCCCGAACACCGAACAATGGTCATTTTGCATTTCCAACTTCTCTTTAGCTCGGATCTTTGCTCGGTAGCGATTCACAAAGAACTTTAAAGCTTGTAAATCATCATTTTAGTCTTCTTTTCCTCGCATGAACCTGAAAACACTAAACACACCCAAGTGAAGTATCGTAGTAGATAAATGAGCTCAAAAGGATTAACAAGTGCAGTTTAAGGTGCATAAATGTGTAACAATTAGCACTGATCATGTATCTTATGTACACATAGTAAGACCATGAACTTAAACCATTATTTGGCTCCTTTGAAGCCCATTCCAAGCCTTTTAAAGGCTGCATCTTTTAGTCCATAGAGGCCCCCTTTATCAATGCCCATTAGAGGCTTCTCTCTTCAAGCCCATCGAGGCGACTTCTCAAGCCCATAGAGGTCTTATTTCAAGTCCATAGAGACTAATATTTTCAGGCCCATTGAGGTCTATCAATTAAGCCCATAGAGGCTCACTATCATTTGCCCATTAGAGGCCCATCAAAGGTCCTCTTTTTATTGTATGACAACAAATCCAACATGTAATCAATTGTGGAAGCATCAACTTTGGGCAATCCATTCAAATGAGCAAACATCATGGCATGCATTTCAACCAGTTTCAACCAATTACGCAATGAAAATCAAATAGTGTCAAGTGGAGATCGAGAATGTGTCAAGCAGATTGTTACTAGTGGAAAACATGTAGAGATTTTTCAATCCCCATATGTTTGAGGGGGAGTATTAGAGAATATAATAAGAGTACTATAATAAGGTGAGTGAGATACACTATATCCTTTTAAGTGTATCTCATCACAATATTAGATTAGCATTAATCAAGGATATAATATATTTGATTAGGTATGATTAGTTAGGTTGATTTACTTTCCTTAAGGTCTCTTTTGTTTTCTCTATATAAACTCTATTTAGGGTCATTGTAAATCATCCAAGCTATTTAATAGAATCTAATTTCTATCCAATAGCCACGGTGTTCCATTGTGTACGGTCCCAAAGTGAGGTCCCTCGTTTCCTGCTGAGGAAGCGATAAAAAATACCCTTCTCCATGGCTGCAAAGGTGGCTATGGTAACGGGATCTTCGTACAGAGGAAGCCCATCTAAGCCAAATGAGAGGGACATTACATCAACACCATCAAGAATTGCCTGGTCTATGGCGGCAATAATATCGGACGAGTACCCACTTTCTTCCCAAAGAGGCTTGTACATGGCCACATGTGCCCGTGGTGCCATGCCACTAGCAGTTCCCCTGGCATAGCTGAAGAAGGATGCACCTTCTACATAGTTTCCAGCAGCTGTAGACGAAGTGTGGGTACCGTGACCATCGGTGTCGCGAGTGGAATTCATGGAGATGGTTACATTGGGTCCGTTAGCAATTAGGCCCTTGTTGTAAAACCGTGCTCCGATTAACTTCTTGTTGCACTTTGAAGAATCGAAATTGGTGCCGTTTATGCATTGACCTGTCCACCTCGATGGAATTTCAGTCATCCCATCATCTTTAAAGCTCTCGCTCTCCGGCCAAATTCCACTATCGACCAACCCAATTATGACATCTTTGCCATAATTTGACACCGGCCATGCTCCAGAGTTGGGAGTTTAGGCCAAGGAATTGGGATGTATGGGTGGTGTCAACCTTAACGGGCACATCTCGGATCGAAGTATTGAACCCAGGGGAGTTTTTAAGCGCTTTGAGCTCGGAAGGGGAGAGTCTTGCACTAAAGCCATGGATAACATTACTGTAAGTACATATAAGGTTAGAGGAGGAGGTAGAGGCAGTGGTTGCTCTAAAGCTGTCCCAATATAGAAGAAAGGATTGCGGCATACCAACTGTGGTGGCCGGAGAAGGCTTTGGGCATGCAGATAAGTCCATGTGAACAATGTAAATGTCTGATTGTGCCAACATGGAGGCGAGGAGTGAGATACAGATAAAGAGAAGCAAGCCCACATACAAGGGAGTTAAAGAGTAGCCATGGGTGAACAATGTAAGGGGCAAATTGAACTCGTCTACTTCTACAGAGAAACAACTGGTCTACTTATATAGAGAAATGAGAGGGTATGGGGAGCCAATAGCCCTAATCTCAGTCTACCCCTACTCTCTCACCCTAACAACCAGGTACCTATCCAATTTGCAATGATTAAATCACTCTCTCTCATGCAGAATGGACAGGTTGAGGGTGAGAGCAGGAGATCGAATCACAGCCATTCACAATTGAACTTAGGGAGTTAAATCGCATCCACAGGTCAACACGTGTCCTTTTTAATCCCTATTAACCATGGTTAAGATTCAATAACCCTTACCCCATGTGATTGCTGAGAAAATAAGTAAACATATGGAAAAGAAAAGAAAATTGGACAAAACACAACTACAAAATAGTATTAGAAATCCAAAATTCTCTTTTCTTTTCCATATTTTCACCTATTTTCTCGACAACCAAACATAGTAGGTTCAAAAATCTCCTAGGTTGTTAGAAAATCTTTTTTTTTTAAAAATTTAACCCTAAGGTTACTTTTTAACCCTAAAGTTAAAATTTCTTAACCCTATAGTTACTTTTTTTAAAATATTCTTTTCGAAAACCAATGTTAGATTGCTGAACCCTAATGGTGTGTTCGATTGGCGAGAAAGTGGGTGAAAGAAAAGAAAAGAAAGAAAAGAAATTTAAATTTTCTTGCAAAACAACCATTAAAAGATAATTGAAGGTTTTGGAAGAAAATTTGTCACTTTCGAAAAGTGCAAGAAAATGAAAGTGTGTTTCTTGCAAACCAAACACAAGAAAAGTATAAGAAAACATACTTTTATTTTCTTTTCTCTCACTTTCTAGCCAAACGAACGCATCCTAACCCTATGTTTGGTTGCCGACAAAATAAATGAAAATATGGAATAGAAAACAAAATTGGGCAAAACACAACTAAAAATCATATTACAAATTCAGAATTTTCTTTTTTTTCCATGTTTTCACATATTTTCTCAACAACCAAACATAGCATAAGGGTTAGGGAAGGTTACTTTTTAAAAAATATTTTTTTTGAAAACCTAGGTTTGATTGTTGAACTCTACGGTTAGGGAATCTTAACTACGGTTTATAGGAGTTAAAAAGGATACGTGTTGACCTGGGGATGTGATTGAACTCTCCTTAAGTTCAATTGCCGATTGGCTGCAATTCGATCTCAAGTAGAAGTTGACTGAAAGTAGGGTAGTATTCCTTATTCTGCTTTTATTTCCCAACTCGGACAAAAAGTTCAATCGCCATTGGCTGCGATTCGATCTCAAGTAGAAGTTGACAGAAAGTAGGGGCTAGCACTCCTCATTCTGCTTCTATTTCCCAACTCGTCCTTTGTCCATTTGTTGGTCTCTACATGCCGCTAGTATGATTGAAAAGAAAATGGAAAAGGGTTAAAGGGAAGGTGAAATCACTTTATGCTCCATTTGTTTTGATGTAAAATAGGGGGAAATATCAGAATTCTACGGAAAATGTCATTTTTCGAGTGTATTTTCTTTAGGACTAATTGATATTTTCAAGAATTTCATTTGTTTTCCCCTATTTTACATCAAAACAAACGGAGCATTAGACGTGGGCTCTATGGAAAAATAAGTTTATATTCTCTTTAGGACTTTGCTACTGAGACCAGTCTAGGCCGAGACCACCCGGAGACCTGTGTGTCTTGGCTTGGAGTGAGCAAAAAACAAGCACGGGATTCAAATGTCGGCTTGGGGTTAGAAAAAAAGCATAGGATTCGAAAAACATTCGAATCCGAGACACGGTCTCGGCCCTTGATGGTCTATGAGGCGACTAAGGGGTTGATGCGACCCAAAAGATGAAGAAAATCATGAATGGATGGAGCCTTGGCCGAAATTATCAAGACAAAAACCCACTAAATGCTAGAGCCAGGCCCCTCCATCACCATGTGCCGAGACCGTTTGAGGTGTGCAACATGACACATAGATCCTGTGTGCCCCTTACTAGATGATGCCATATGTCCCTAAAATCATAATACCCATTTTAATGCGATTGACGCCCGGCTTCTTCCGTCAAAGTAAGTTGCTTAAACTCAAAAAAAAAAAAAAACTTGTTATTAAAAGCCAAAACGTACCTCCTCTTCTCTCTTTTCCCCTATCTCTTCTCTCTTCCCCTCTTTTACTTTTTCCTTAAAAAGAAAGTTGCATAGCACTCTTCCCCTCTTCTAAAGTTGCAGAGGATTAAGATGTGCTTGGGTTTCAAGAATTTTTTTCCAAAATTAATATACATAGTAGGTTACCGGTGACACTAAGACTTGCAAACTTGAGCCAATTTTCTCCACTATCACATAAATAGTGGGATCAACCATTTCATATTCTTGAAATAGACGCCCTTCTCATTATACATGGTTCTTGGTTTTCAAAATGTTTTCTCCGGTGTCTTTCTGCGTTTGATGACTGATTTGGTGTTCTCCTTCAGATTTTCAGAACCCTTTACATTGTCACTGAGCCTAAGAATCTCAACCTTGGAAAGACTTATCCCAGAGGAAAATCCCTAGAGTCTGCGCCTTCGTAGGCTCACCATGGCTGATCCCACTATTCTTGTGGTTGTGATACAAGGAAGGTGGAGTTGAGAATATTTTGGCTTTTAATAACAAGTTTCCTTTTTTGGGTTTAAGCAACGACTTGGACGGAAGGAGCCGGCGTCAATCGCATTAAGATTGGCATTATAATTTTAGAGACAAATGGCATCATCTAGGGGCACACAAGATCTGTGTGCCATGTTGCACACCCCAAACGGTCTCACCATGTGCCCTCTTGCTAGAAATCACGTCAACGGATTAAATCATGAAAGGGTTTCTCCACCACGTGCCTACACACAAACAGGGATGTCAAAGGGTAGGGCCTAGATCTTACGAGACCTTGCCCTCCCCTACAAGGGTCTGGCCCTAGCCTCGAAGGGCCAAAATTGGCTAAGCCCAAGCCCTAATCTCTAGGGTTAGGGCCAAAAAGGAGTAAACTATTTATTTTTCTTACACTACAATTGGATACCAACCTAAAATCAACATAGTTATGATAACATAAAACATTTTGAAACAATACTGACACATGACACCCACTTCATAAGCCATTTCCTATTAGACATATGCCCACGAAAACCATTCCGGAATTGTATTAGTTTACTTAATCAATAAAAGTATATTTTACATTCACACATTGTCTTCTACATTGGGTAACATATTAAAAGTATATCATTAGATGAGACTATCCCTTAAGTAACAATGTAGGAAAACCATCCAGTCAGTTATTAACTAATTGCTAAGGAGATATGGTTTTCCGGTTCCTTATAGACCTAGAATTGTTCTAAGTTATTCAGAATACATCTGGACAATGTATTCCTACTAATTTACACATTGTTAGTTCCATATGATGGAGTGATGAATCTCAATCACTGAGAGAAGAGTTTCTTAACTAAGATGTGGATATAAGTAAGAAGTACTTATATTGCAACTGGATCACTCAGTTGATACCCGTAGAAATATACTGTCTATATATTTAGGATAGTCTATTTGACAGATTGTTCTTAACCTGAGAGGTCGACATCTTTTCTAGTATATGCCTATATAACGTTGATGTAGCCAATTGTCAATGTCCAACACACCGGACTGAATACGGGCTCGTTGGGTTATGTACGTTATATTATAAGAAGTGTGTGTATGCTTAACAAGGATTGCACTACTCTTCTAGAGTAATTAATATTGAGTTGATACTTGTCAAAACTAGACTTGAAAAACTCAGCGCTGATATTTATCGATGAAATGGTTTTATCGAAAAGTTTATTTTCTATATAAAAGAAATGTAATTATTATTATTATTTCTTTTAAAGAATTTCTAAAATAGTTTTGAAAATCCAAGTTTAACTAAAAGTATAAAAGAGAATGAGTTCTCAATATAAGCTAAGGATTAAAGACAGTATAAGATATTGTCCCATAAGCTTATAACAATATTGGAAGTAGAGGGACGCATCTAGAAATAAATCTTGTGATAGAAATATCTGCAAGTAATTCTCTATTTTCTGGAGGTTAATCACATTGCGTTAATGGACATTACTGTGATTAGTGGAAGTCCAGCGATATAGATAAAATTCTATAATCCTAATGGAGTGATAGGAAATGGTTTCCTAGTAACAATGTTTTAACCAAGAAGGTTAAGCACTTGGTTCCACAACCGGAAATAGGAGATCCCTTTAGATCCCACACACTAGGACCTTGTTAAAGCTTTTAATTTAATATTAATTAAATTAATTAATTTTTCTAAGTAATCATTATATGGTATAATGAAGCTCTTATAGGTTAAATCACATTGGATGTGATTAACCAAATGAGTAAGACCCATTGAGAATTTTGATAAAAGATCAAATGATGACCTTTAGGGTTTATAACCCTTAAAGGGGCATGTGAAAGTGGGGCCCACCTAGGGTGGGACGCCTACTTCAAGTTGGAGCCTTTTGTTTAATTAGTTACTAATTAATAACTCCTTATTAGATAAGGATAAGGTTAGTTAGTTACTAATTAAAGATTTCCTATTTAAATGAGATTCCATTAGTTTGTTACTAATTCTAGAATCCTTATTAGATATAAGATTAGTTAGTTACTAATGGATAAAGTAAGTTTCTTGTAAAGATCAATCCTAATTAATTAGGAGTAATCAAGAAAGGAAACTTTGAGGAATTCTAATTGGATTATGATAAAGATAAGAAAGTCTTGGATTGCAAGCAAAGCAATCCAAGCAAACCCTATATATAGAAGTGGACATCCAACCCTTTGGGGTGATATCCAACTCCACGTTTTTTTTTCTCTCTCTCTCTCCTCAAATCTCATGCCCCCCCCCCCCCTCTCCTCTCTTTGGATAGTGTACGGTCAAGCATTCCCTTCTTCTCTTGGTTCTAGTTTTTCTCTTGAGTAAAAGCATAACCAATCTTGTTAAATCAAGTAAGGATCTTGAGATTCAAGAAAAGAACAAAGATCATAAAGCTTGAATTGGAAGGTCCATTAGTTTCTATTAGAGAAAGTTTTAAAGGAAAAAGAAGGTTCGTATGGATCGCGAAAGAGATTTTACACTTGTGAAGTTTTGTAAGCATTGTTCTAATGTGAATTTGACTTAACAATATCAAAGTTGTAAAGGTGATTGTTGTTTTATCTTTCATTGAATAAAATCAATTAGAATCTTAATCAGATCTTGGGATTCGATGTATGCACCACAAGGACTGGTTTTCTAAAATTAAAAAGAGACATACTTTCATTTTCCTCATTCCATTTTCCTCCCAAGAGACCTCTTATTATTTTAAGAGAGATCCCTTACCAAATAAACCCAACCCCCTAAACCTTAGAGATTGAGTTAGGTCATTTGAAGGTAGAAGCTCCAAAGCAATACTCTTATTGGATCTCTCTCTTTGTCCTAGGCACATCCTCACCATCTTGGAGCTTTGGAAGGAAGGAGAAGAGTGAAGAAGGAGTAGGTTCCTTCACTTCTATTGTTCTTTATTTTATTTTATTTCTATTTGTATTTATTTCTTTAATTGAGAAGGTCTATCCCCTTGGGAGCAATCCGGGGGGCCTCCTATGTTGCATTTCACAACATAGGGGGTCCCTATGAAAGAGGAGAGGCTAGGTATATTCTCTTGCTTGCACTTCTTTTCTATTTCTCTTCACATTTTTTGTTTTGTTTTTCTAGCCCTTTAATAATGCAAAATCCCCAAGAGAGGGTGTTGTCTAAGGGACAACACTATTTTAAATGTTGTTATCTATTGGCATTAAATGTTGTACCACTATTCATGATTTGATTGAAATGAGAGGGTGTTGTCTAAGGGATAACACTATTTTAAATGTTGTTATGTTCTACCACTATTCATGGTTGGGTCGAAATGAGTATTGGCGGTAGATATTTATCTCCAACACCACACACCACTCTGCTCATAGACCTTCCATATCCAATCTGGAGCCTTCCCAGAACCAAACCAATGTTGGTTTTGACATTGGTCCAGAATGACAGTGCTGAGATTACCGTTAGTGTTGAATTTGATAGCATCTTTATTATTTCATTCCAATGTGTTTTTTTAACCTTTCTAATATCCTCAGACCTCTAGTAATCCATAGAACCCTAGCCTAGCTCGAAGCAAGGCAATTTACAACATTGTCCTGAATTGGCTCAAGAGACAATGCTGCCATCCTCCATTTGTTCTAATTGGAAAATGACGTTACTGAGATTATTGTCTTTATCAACAGTGCTATAAAACATCACTGCCTCCCCTCTTCAGGTCACTATAGGTAATCCCTTTAGGTTCTACAATTGGCCCTAAACTCCCCAGACTCCTCCAACCCTCTGACCTAACTTAGGTTAAGTTTTAACCATAGTTAACTTGTCACCCCTTTAATTGTTCGATGCATGAGCTTAAACTTCTATATAAAATCAAAATACGAAAAACATTCAATTAAAGTTGAAGTCAATTTAGCATGCAATCGAATTACATTGGCTTGATTCTACCAAGTTGGGCATGTATTGTAGGTAGCCTTACTTTTTTTTGGTTGTAGGTAATAACACCACAAGGTGAAGCTACAGGTATTAAAAGGAAGACTACACACACACACTCACGCACACACACACAAACATTCCACAAACACCCTCAACCCATATAAGCTTCACCTAAAAACTCTTCAAAACAGGTACCATCCGTTTGAGGCGTGATGGAACTTATAAGGGTAAGAGGGCTCGGTTACAGAACCGATGTGAGACTAAGACCATGGTTTTGTTTTTTTGGTTGAAGGTAACAACACCACAAGGTGAAGCTACATGCATTAGGTAGCCTTATCGGTCCAGCCCAACTAAGGATAATTTCCCTTTTTCTTTTCTAGCTTGGGTTGTCTTTTAATCAAGTATAGTTAAATAACATTTTCGAATTCCCTTTGTAATTTTACTAATTTAATTTAGACTTGGGAAGTAGGTTTCCATCTTCGGATAGGAGTTTAAGGGTGGCTCTTAAACTCAATAGAATCTCTGGCTCTCAAATCTCAAATTTGAGCTTAGACCATATCCTCAATTAATTACCTAATTAAATAGGTAGCGATTCCCAAAAAGACGTTTTACATCATTCCCTCTAAGGGATTGCCCAGTTAAAAGGCAGCAAATTTCAGTGTTCATAGAACCTTTACCTCTATACCAAGTGAATCGTCGAACGAGTAAGAGATTGAACTGGTTTTTTTAAGGAATGAGCCCCCATTTTGAAATCGTGTGTAGAGAGAACGTGAACAGTAATAGAAAACAGTCTCGCTCAAAGGTACCATGGGCATTTTGGTCCCAAAAGAAAGAAGTCTTGCACACGTGCGAACAATCACAAGTGCCTATGCCTAATTTTTTTGGAAGCCAGAGCCTGTTTTGGGAAAATGCCCATACTTGGGGCCTATTTTGAGATATATTCCTTAAACAAGACACTTCAGCATTGCCACACAAAACTCTATCCAATTGAGTTGCATGATTAACAGTAACTGATTAGGACTTTGCTACTCAGACCGTGTTAGGGCCGAGACCACTGAGACCTCGAGTCCCAACACGGGATCTCAGGTGGAGCCCATCTTCACATGGTGGGCCCCGCTTGAGATCCCGTTTTGGGGCGCGAGGTCTCGGCCCTAACACGGTCTCAATAGCATTTCCCAACTGATTAACTTAAGGCTACGTTTGGATTTGTGGAATTGGAATCGACTTAAAGAGTTGAATTCTACAGAATTGAAATCTATTGAATTGTATTCTATAGAATTTATAATTCTGCCATTTGGATGCACTACTAATTAGATGAAATTTGGATGAATAAAAATTATGCAAAATTGATTTGAATACAATAATAAGAATATATAATTATGCAAGTAAAATATTTATTAAATTTAATTATTATTTTAATTTAAAATTATTATTAAGTTATGTATTAAATTATTATTTATTAAATTTAAATATTATTATAATTTATAGTTATGATTTTATGTATTAAATCATTATTTACATAAGATAATTAGTAAATATTAAATGAAGAATTTAAAATTCTAATTTGAATATAATAATAAGGATATATAATTATATAAGTAATATATTTATTAAAATTATAATATTTATTTAATGTATTAAATTATTTTTTATTAAATATAATTAATCCTATTAGTATTATTTATAATTTTATTTATTGATTTATAATAATTAGTATTTAATATACTAAGATTTTAGTAAATATTAAATGAAAATTTTAAAGTCTAATTTGAATATAATAATAAGGATATATAATTATATAAGTAATTTATTTATTAAAATTATAATGTAAAATAATTATTTTATGTTGTAAATTATTTTAAGTTTAACATTTTTATTTCTTATATAAATAATATATTTATTAAAATTTAATTAATATTATAAGTTATAATTATTAATTTATATAATTTCTAATTATTATTTTATGTATTAAAGTTTTATTTATGTAAAATAATAATAATTAAAATATTTAACTTATTATTTATTAAATATAATAATATTAATTATTATATATATTATTTGTAATTTTATATATGAATTTATAATACTAATTATTTAATATAGTAAATTATTATTTATTAAATTGAATTATTATTATATTTATTAAATTATTATCATTTAAGGTTTGGAGAGAATTTCATAAGGTTAGTGTGTCTTTCCCTCAATTCCGCAATAGTATGGATTTGTCAAATAATACCTCTTAGTAAGGATTTGAATTTCTGTTTATTTAGTCTATGAAATCACTACTTCAATTCCGTGCGAATTGACGATTCCAATTCCAACCTTTTTAATAGTACATACCAAACGATAGAATTGGAATTCAAGAACGGAATTGCCAATTCTGTACACCAATTCCACAAATCCAAATGCACCCTAAGCATTATTTACTTTATTCACCAAAGAGAGTGATACAGGCCTGACCAAACTCTTAGTTCTGCCCTGAAATAGGTTTTGAGCTGAGGCTTGTTGCCACTACAGGACTTCTAACCACATGTTTACCATCAACATCTATCCAACTCAGAGAACCGTGAACCACGGCCTCTTTTATCAGTCTTGGACCCTCTAAACTGAGCTTGTAACTTTGCTTCTCGTACTTCTGCCCGAAAACCAATTTATCCGGCACCACCTTAACCTGAATTCCATCCATGGGTGTCACTTTTGCAGTATAAATTGACATTCCGTTTCCGACGTTAGTCACCGTCCTTTGAAATTCTTGTACCACTTTTGCATCTGGAGACGATTTGTTGTCATTGAAGAAGGCGATGAAAGATGGATAGTTCAGATCCAAAGACGGGCTTGAGCAATTGTAAGATGGCGATCTCGTAATCATTTGGATTTGCTTCATGGTGTAATTCATTGCACAAAGGAGCCTTATATAGTCTTCTGCATTTGCGTCGTAGATGAGTCCAGGGTCTAGTGCTTTGTTGGGGTTGATATGACCAGCTCCCATGGCTAGAGGACTGGCAGGTTCGTAATTATCCACGAACTCTATGATAGGATTGAAAGTGTTATCGAGTGAATCGGCGGTGGTCATCATAGCGGATCGAATGGCAGCAGGGCTCCATTCGGGGTGTGCTCCCTTTAGAAGTGCCGCCACTCCCGCCGCATGAGGACAAGCCATGGATGTTCCTGATATGAGATTGAAGTTACCATACAGTCGATGTGATCCAACTTCCACTACCGGACTAGTTAGAGACCATGATGCTAAGACAAAGGAGCCAGGAGCCATAAGATCAGGCTTCAACACACTGGGGCAACTTTGAGATGGCCCTCTAGAGCTATAGATTGCTACATTGGGTGCTGGCTTCGTACCAAGAAGTGTTTTCTGAAATTCCAAACTGGCTTTTGGATCAGAGCTCTTCTTGATATAATCTAGGATTGCTCGTCCGTCTTGAAGATTCATAATAACTGCTGGAAATGATTTTCGAACGAATAATTTCAACACAGAGGTATTAGATATGAAGACACCTCCGGCTAATCTTGCAGACATAACATTATAAATTTGGTTGCTTATTGACTCGTTCGTGTCTCTGCACACAACAATCTTATAACCGACTTCCTTCAAGTCCTTCACACTTTCGCAGGTGTTCATGAAAACAAGGGGTACTTGGCCTAGTGATGAATTTCCAACGTACAGAGAAGCACCCTTGATCGAAACTCCATTGCCCAGAGTGACAATCCCCTTAAATTCACGATCGATCGTCCCAGCCGCAACGGTTAATAGCCATGGGGTTCCATTGTGTAGGGTCCCAAAGTAAGGTCCATCATTTCCGGCTGAGGAAGTGATAAAAATACCCTTCTCCATGGCTGCAAAGGTGGCTATGGCAATGGGATCTTCGTATAAAGGAATCTCATCTAAGCCAAAGGAGAGGGACATGACATCAACACCATCAAGAATTGCCTGGTCTATGGCGGCAATAATATCGGACGTGTAGTGGCCATCTTCCCAAAGAGCCTTGTACATGGCCACATGTGCCCGTGGCGCCATGCCCCTAGCAGTTCCCCTGGCATAGCCAAAGAAGGATGCACCATCTACATAGTTGCCAGCAGCTGTAGACGAAGTATGGGTACCGTGCCCTTGAGTGTCGCGAGTGGAATTCATGGAGATGGTTACATTAGGTATATTAGCAATTAGGCCCTTGTTGTAAAACCGAGCTCCGATTAACTTCTTGTTGCACATTGAAGAATCAAACTTGGTGCCATTTATGCATTCACCTTTCCATCTAGATGGAATTTCAGTCATCCCGTCGTCTTTAAAGCTCTCGTTCTCCGGCCAAATTCCGGTGTCCACCAACCCAATTATGATGTCTTTGCCATAATTCGACACTGGCCATGCGCCAGAGTTGGAATTTAGGCCAAGGAATTGGGATGTATGGGTCGTGTGGACCTTAACGGATACATCTCGGATCGAAGAAATGAAGCCAGGGGAGTTTTTAAGCCCTTTGAGCTCGGAAGGGGAGAGTCTTGCACTAAAGCCATTAATAACATTACTGTAAGTATAGATAAGGTTAGAGGAGGTGGAAGTAGTGGTGGTGGTAGAGGCAGTGGCTGCTCTAGAGCTGTCCGATATAGAAGAAAGGATTGCGCCAAACCAGCTCATGTGGTGGCCGGAGAAGGCTTTGGGCATGGCAGATAAGTCCATGTGGACAATATAAATGTCTGATTGTGCCACCGTGGAGGCGAGGAGTGAGACATGGATAAAGAGAAGCAAACACACATACAGGGGAGTGGGAGTATCCATGGTTGAACAATGCAAGGGGCAAATTGAACTGGTCTACTTCTATAGAGAAGAAATAACTGGTCTACTTATATAGAGAAATGAGAGGGTATGGCTTAGGTGTGCCAAAGATATATTCTACTTGAGGAGTGCTAGTCTTGCTCAAGTTTTTAAATTCCACAGCGGCGTAGAATTGTCAAATAAGATCATTTTACTATGAAATTGAATCTCATAAATTTATCTTTAAAATCACTGCTCGAATTCTCTATGGAATTTAGAAAATTCTAATTTCACCCTATTATTAATGTCTCCAACGATGAAATTAAAATTTTGTGATCGAATTGACAATTTTGTTTCTCATTTCTATAAATCCAAATGTACCCTTACATGATTCAATCCGTGGACGTGGTTTCTACACTAGAGGGCACATGGAGGGGCCTGGCTCTAGCTTTTGTGGGTTTTATCTGACAATTTCTGCCAAAGGCTCCATCAATGTCACCATAGAGCTATTTTTTCTCTATGTACATGCATGCAAAATAACTGCAAATCAGGAATATCATGCCAATCCAGGAACAAAGTAACTATTCCTAGCCTCCTTGAACATTTGACGATGTGATGGATTGTGTGGTTGAGCTTTCCCTTGAGCCCCCCATGTTCTATGCCCATTGCCATCTATATACTCTATATTTATATTTCTTTGGAAAGTGATTGAAAACTCTTGATAGATAGGAGGTACTATTGAGAGTTGACCGCATGATTGAAAATTAAACGGAGACAAGATGCACATGTATTAAATGGTGGGCTCTACTTGATGTTTGGCGTCATTAGATTTTTTTTTTATCGTGCGGCCAACTCTTGATAGTACCTACTACTCACGAGAGTTTTAAATTACTTCCCTTTTATCATTTAGGTCACGACGTCAATCCTTTGTCATGGCATTTAGAAAATATCAAAGTATTTTTCAGTAGAGCCCATGTTTAAAAGTGGTTTGATATTCCCTTTTAACACATTAATTTTCATTTTATTTTCAGTCATACTAGCCAGAGTTCAGATGGGCAACAACGCCCAGCCCAGTTGTGTTTGAAAAACACAGGCCCCACATTCATCAATTATACGCCTCAAATCAATAGAGGATGGGCTCCACATGTTTAGCATTGTTGCCCATCCGAACTCTAGTAGCCAGCATCTAGAGAACAACACATGGACAAAGGAGACGAGTTGGAAATAAAAGTAGATTGGGGAGTGCTAGCCCTACTCTCAGGGCTTTCCTACTCTTAGCCCAAGCCAACCACTTCATTGTTAAAGTACACACTTTTTTTTTTTGAGTGAATGTAAGGCTTAAACATTGAAAATGGACATGTGGTGATTGGCTCTCGCTAAGAGTAGGAAAGCCAGAGAGTAGGGCTAGCACTCCTCGAGTAGAATATTTCTTTGGCACACCATAACCCATACCCTCTCATTTCTCTATATAAGTAGACCAGTTATTTCTTCCCTATAGAAGTAGACCAGTTCAATTTGCCCCTAGCATTGTTCACCCATGGATACTCCCACTCCCCTGTATGTGTGTTTGCTTCTCTTTAGAACATACGCATATCTCCTCTCTATAGCCCCCTCCCCAAATCACATTCCCCTTTTGATCCAGTCAGATGTTCAATTCCTACGGTATTACGTCATCTTTTATGATGATTATGCTAAAGACTCCAATATTTATATTCAGAAATTAATGACATGCTTTCTAATCAGAAGGTTCTGGGAGTTACCCATGCATGGTGCATAATAAAAGCAGGAACGGAAGACTAACGGTGTTAGAATTGCACAACAACATTGATTGAGAACGATCCCACTCTTTGTTTCCCGTTAAATTACTATTTACTGTAAATACCCATACTGGAAGAGAAATGATAGGAAGCGAGACAAATAAGCTACGCCAGTCGGGATTTTGAAGGTGTTTGGTTGTTTGTGTTATTCTCATGTAAATTCATGTCGCTCTTTTACAATTCTAGAATTAATCAAATATAATTTTCTTTTTGCTTCTAAAATTAATCAAGAATCCCATTCCTGGTACTCAATTTTTGCATCTAAACTTTCTTTTATGCTATGTTTGGTTGCCTTGAAAATAGGTGAAAACATGGAAAAGGAAAGAAAATTTTAGATTTTTAATACAAATTTTAGCTATGTTTTGTTTAATTTTCTTTTCTTATCCATGTTTTTACTTATTTTCTCGGCAACCAAACATAAGGTTAGTGTTTTTTTCCCATTGGAATAATAGGGAGAATGGGTCTCGATAAAATTAAGAAATATGATGAGATGGGTTTATTTCGTTTAAGAATTATTTTGTTTCTGTTTCTCAAACCCCAAACGTGGGTATTGTATGCATGTGAATCTCTCTCTCCCCCTTATATGTCAATGGGATGGATATATTTTCCAAGTACAGTAATCATGTATATGTATAAATTGTGTTTACATGTGAAGTCCTGGGGTTTAAATCTATCTTTGCTTCCATTTTTTTGTTGAGAATTAAGGTTTAGTTCTATCTTACCCTTTCTTGTGACACTAAAAATCTTTATCTTCCCCAGATTCTTTGGCTTTGTAATGGCATGTTCGTAAAAAGTTTAGCAACTTAAAATTGATAATAGAACTGAACTAAGGTGTAAATATCAACTTATATCTATCATCTTTAATGTGTTTCAATTCTCTTACTAGTGAGTATATGTAGATGGCAATGGGCATAGAACATAGTGGGGCTCAAGAGAAAGATCAATCACACAGTCCATCGCATCGTCAAATGTTCAAGGAGACTGGGAATAGTTACTTGGTTCCTAGATTGGCAAGATATTCCTGATTTGCAGTTATTTTCCATGCATGTACAAAGAGAAAAAATAGCTCATATGGTGACATTGATGGAGCCTTTGGTAGAAATTGTCAAGGCAAAATCCACTAAAATCTAAAGCCAGGCCCCTCCATGCGCCCTCTAGTGTAGAAACCACATCAACTGATGGAATCACGAAAGGGCTTTTCCACCACGTGCCCACACACACAAATAGGGATGTCAAAGGGCAGGGCCCAGATCTTACGAGGCCTTGCCCTCGCCTACAAGGATCTGACCCTAGCCTCGAAGGGCCTGTACTAGCTAGGCCCAAGCTCCTCTCAACCGGAAAGAAGAGTAAACTGGTTTTTTTTTTTTCATGCACTACTATCAGATGTCAATCTAAAATCAACCCTCTTTTATCCAATCTTGGGACAAGCGATGCAATGCAAAGAACATCACGATATAGTTATTTTTATTTTTATTTTACTCTGTGGTAGAGTAGAATATTTTCCTCAAGTTAAAAATAATATAACATATTATAAATTATAATGTGTTTATCATTCTTTTATAATTAAATTATGTATAATATACTCTATATTTTGTTATGTGTTTAATTAGCTATATGTTTTCTTCATTCTATATATTTAATTTTGACATTGTACAAACATAAGGCATGCATATATAAATGTTGTTAGAGTATTAACATAAGCCCTAGTACCAATTTTGGCATAGTCATGGTAACATAAAATAATTTGAAAAATTACTGACATAAAACATAATAATAGCAAGTATTCAATTTTGATACAATACTAACATAAAGCATAATACTAGCATGTATGTAATTTTGATACAATACATACTAGTATATCTAAATTTAACATAATACTAACATAAAGGCATTTTGACACAATAATAATATAAGACATAATATTATAGTGGTACTATGTAAAATATAGATAATTAACACACACACACACACACACACACACACACACACATATATATATATATAATATACAATACCATACAAGTATACATAGCATCTAGAGGGCCTACCACTCAAGTTAGAGGGCTTTCAAAAATTTTCCCCTACTCGGCTTGTGGGCCTTGAAAATGAACAAATTAAAGCTCTCGAATTTGCAGGCTTAGGAGGACCGGCCTGGTTACCCTCATTGGAGGGGCCAAATTGCCACCCTTGCACAAATATGAGAGTATTAACTATCAACCGTGTTGATATATGTAATATCGAGAGTATATTTATTAAAGGGTATATATGTGAGGTTCTCTTCTTAATATAAGATGCTAGTAGGGCTTTTTTTCCCTAATTAAGCAATTTACTTTAATCTCTCTTCTCTCTTTTCTCTTTTCTAAACCCTAAATCCTCCAAACCCTTTTTCCAACTTGGTATCAGAGCTTAATAGAAGCAAGAAGAAGTTCAATTAAAGAAGAAGCAACCACCACAAGAAGAGGAGCTCCCTTGTGGCATCCCAGCCGTACGGCAAACTCAGCCATGTGGCCTAGATCTTTATTTTGGGTCTCTCTGAAGGTAATTTCTTAGAGAGTTTGATTTTAGAGGATTTTTGAATCATATATCTTGTGATTTGGTTCATTTTTGAATAAATTACAATGATTTGAAAAAAAATTTCAGCAAAATAATTGTTTCAGTTTATATCTATTTTTGTTGGAATGAGATAATTTTAATGGTGTTTCTTGATCATGGATAGACTGTTTGTTTTGTAAGGAACATTTTCACACTAAGTTTACTCTATTGGGTTGAGATTTGAAGGTTCCATGATGATTTTTCCGAGCATGTTCTTACCAATTTTCACTGTAAAAGGGAGTTTTATGTTTTGTTTGCTTATTACAGCATCTTAGATGGTTGTTTTTGGTAATCTTAATACATTTGGATAGGGTTTTAATGAAGTTTTGATTACGTGAAAGTGTGATTTAATTTTTCCCTCAAGTTTCTTCTATGGATGTTAAGATTCTTACTCCGGCGGCTCTTTCCGACTCTGTTGTCCACCCTATCACCAATATTAAATTCAATGGTGATAGTTTTCTTGTGTGGCGAAGCTCTGTTGAGCTTTAAATTGGGGGGTCGTTCTAAGATACGATATCTTGATGGTAAAACCCCTAAGTTGGAGACTGGTATTTCTTAGATTGCTACATGGAATGTCGAGAATTGCATTATTTTGGGCTGGTTGTTTAATTCTATGGAGCCTCAGATTGCCGGAAATTACATTTTTTTTATAAGGATTGTCATGAGCTTTGGGAGGCTCTTATTCAAACTTCTGCATTAGTGGAGAATAATGCTCTGATTTATCAAGTTACTCGTGAGATTGCTCACTTTTGGCAAGGGGATATGCCTATTTCTAATTATTTTGGGGCTCTTTAGTGTTATTGGGAAAAATTGAGCCATTACAAGCTTCTTTCTGAATTGTGTGTTGCTTTTGCAAAGATTATAACGAAATGAACTGAGCGAATTCGCATTTATGATTTCTTAGGTGACCTTCAGGCTGAATTTAAGTAGTTTTGCATTCAGACTCTTTCCACGTCTCCTCTACCTTCTCTTTGATCGGTGTACTTCATTGTGTTCAGTGAGGAACGCTGACAGGCTATTATGTCTTCGAGCTCCCCTCTTATGCTCCCTCGGAATCGTACTACCTTTGCTATTGATTTACTTCCTCCTCTAGGACGTGGTAGGGGGACTGATAGGGGTCATTGAGGTCGTGATGGACGTAGTCGTGGCAGATTTACTAATCCTTGTGCTCACTGTGATATAGTGGGACATGATCGTGATCATTGTTATCATTTGCATGACTATTCTGAGGGTTATTAGTCTCGTCCTGTGGCTCATTTTACTACAACTCCTACGATTGATTCTTCGTTTGTCGCCTCAGTTGCTGCGAGTGATCCTTTGGAGTCTTTGAGAGCTCAGGTTACAAAGATGATTCATACTGAGTTCCATCTGTAGAGTGACTCTGATACTTCTGTTTCTTCATCTTCACTTGCTGCCTCAAGTATCCATGCTCCCTCTACCTATGCTGCCACTACATCATTTTCTTCCCCTAGCTAGGTAATTGATTCAGGAGCCACTGATCATATAACTGGTGAGTCACACGGTTATTCTATTTATTCACCTCCATCTCCTACTCCCAAGGTTCGCTTGGCTAATGGTTCCATTACTCCTGTTTTAGGAGTAGGGCACTTTACTATATCTCTGTCTCTCTCTCTTTTCTTATGTTTTTCATGTTTCTTGTTTATCTTCTAACCTTCTTTCAGTTAGTAGTCTTACTACCAACTCAATTGTAGTGCTATGTTTTATCATTCTCATTGTCTCTTTCAGGACTAGTCTACGAGGAGGATTGTTAGTAGAGGCGTGAAAATAGGCGGACCGTACTACTTTAATACTGATTATGCTCTTGATTGTGTCTCAGTTACTGCTGCTACTACTGTTTTTCCTTTTTTCTGTTGATGCTACTTATGATACTTATCGTTTATGTCATGCCAAGCTTGGGCATGTTGGATCTAAGATTTTGTGTTATTTGAATCCTACTTTTAGTAAATTATGTTCTTCATCTAATTTTCAATGTGATACTTCTGGGATTTCTAAACATGTTCACACTGTTTATCCTTCTCGCATGCATAGATGTCATTCTACTTTTGAGCTTATTCATTCTGATGTTTGAGGTTCATCTCTGATTATCTCTAGTGATGGTTTCGTTATTATGTTACTTTTATCGATGATTATACTCGGGTTACTTGGGTTTACCTTATTAAGTCTAAGGATGATGTCTTTTAACCGAATATGATTGGGAAATGGCTTTTAATTTCATAGAATTTTGAAAGTACTTAATAATGCTACAAGAATTTGTTCAGGGGTATATTACCCTACTTCTTGTCTTGTACTAAATCGATTGTACTGTATTGCTAATACTTTTGCTAAATATAGAGAAAATCACTTTTTTTTTTTCAAATATTTGTTATGAAATGGAAATAAAATTTAAAAAAATATTTTGCACCTATACCACCCATTATTTGTTTCCACAATAATGGAACCTAGGATTAAATTAGTTGGTGTACAAGTACTAATGCATGTAATTTGTTCATTTTTAAATATTGAGCAAACTATTAGTGGGGAAGAAATTAATAACTTATTAAATTCAAGTTATTAATCATATGATTTTAAATATTCTAATAATGTAAGACCTACTTCTTATTCTTCATTCACTTCTTTTAATACTGATGACATAGCTTAGTCTACTATTGCCAATGTCCAAACATGAACTATAAGCTCTACACGTACTAAACTTTTCAAATATTTAGATACTGATTGGACTGGATTTCTTACCCAAGAGGAGCTAGGCCAATTTGAAATTTTGACATGGTGGAAAACACACAATAGAAATTTTCCTGTGTTTTCCATCATAGCACATGATCTACTAACACCTCCGGCCTCAACAGTAGCATCCGGGTCTACTTTTAGTGCAGGTGGTAAAGTATTGACCGAGAGGAGGAGCAGATTAACTCTCAAAATTTTGGAGTGCTTAATGTGCATAAAGGATTGGTAGGATGGAGAACTACGACTACAAGACACCAAGGATGATATAGCCGAAAATTTTGCAAACTTAGATATAAGCAATGAACCAAATTAGTGATAATATTGTAGGTTTTTTTTTTTTTTTTTCCCATTATTGTAACTTGTAAGGCTTGAGCAATGCAAATGATTGATAGTTGGGTAGGTGTCAACCTAGTTGGGATGTACTCAAACTATAGCGATGCGATTCTCACTTTATTTAGAATTTTGTATTGTACCAACTACTTGTATACTCTTATTACAAATTTCAAAGATAAATAAAATGATACTTTTTTTGAATTTTAGACTAATATTTGTGTCTTTGTATTTTAATTTCACAATTTTAAATTTAATTAAAAAAGTTACAACAAAAAAAAAAAAAAAGCATCCGGGCTGGCCTAGACACGGTCCACTGGCACAACACAACAAGGGTCATGCCTAGGCCTCCATATTTTGTTAGTGGGCCGGCACGGCACAACACGTTTAATAGGTGTGTCATGCTAGGTATGGTAGAAAGCACGAATGGACCTGGCCATTCGTGGGCCGGGCCAGCATGGCCTGTTTAACACCTCTAGACGTACCTCAACTTGAGGAAACCACGTAAATCTTGTCTTCTTGTATATGTGTGTGTGTGTGTGTTCTTGTTATTTATTCTGTTCATGTTTAGGGTTAATTTCCTAACAAATGAAACCTAATTTACTGCTAATTTTTACTCTAGGAAAACCTAGAGGGTTTGCCTCTACAATGTATTAAATGTATTAAGAGAGTAGTTATATGAAAAAAGTAAGAAAAAAGTTTCTAATGTCAAATTCCGATAGTTCCTAGAAGCTAAGTAAAAGTCATTAAAAAGGTGTCTAGAATAGTACAAAAAGTGTCTAGTAGTGTCCCCACATCTATATATATATATATAGATCAATAGTTCGATTGCTCACGCAAAGCCCCTTGAACTGCCATGAATTCTTAATTCTTTTTTCCTAAAAACCAAGGGTTGATGGGTGAACCCTAGGACCGAGTGAATCTTAACCACAATTAAGGAGAGTTAAAAGAGGTACACATGGCAAGAAAAGGCGAGAGCTGACACGCCCTCCTCGCGTCACCAACCAAAGGGGTAATAATTTTCCATATATGGATGAGGCATCATTTGCATATGAATGGAGTGAGAAATAAAGTCTTTTTTGAGGTGTTTTCACTGAGGGAAAGTGGCATGATGAATTTATAAGTTTTTGTGAGAAAAACATAGCCACATAGAGGCACTTTGAGTATTTAGGTCCATCAAGAATTGGGAGTATCTGAATTTTCCAAAACATGTGAGTCTAGATCTCTCTCTCTCTCTCTCACACACACACACAAATTTGTAGAGCATGTGGCTCAAAGTTCGAAGGAGTCAGTCGACCGACCTGAATCTCGGTCAACCGAGCTCATACAGTTTTGTATAGGGATAATTTCCAGAGAGCATGTTTTAAATCGGTCAACCAAGTGAGCCATTCTAGTCAACCGAAAATAGTGACAGTTGCTTGTTTTGTCCAAATTTGGCATGTTTTGTGAATTTGGGAATTTCCCTTTGTCTAGGACTCTTGTGTAAGCTTATCTATACGTTCTTATAGGTCTAGGGTTTCGTAGAGTGGAGATAATAGAAAGGGATTAAGCACACTAGGGTTTAGGAAAAGGTTTAAGGGAGGATAGATAGAGATTTTTTTTCAAGTTCCATTGAAAAGGTGAGTTGAGAGAGGTGTACGAGGGCCTATGGGTTTGGTTTGGGATTTAATCTGAGAGTAGAGTGTTATTGTACTGGTTTCTCAAGGTTTCTCTGAATAAGGAAGAAATAATCGGATATTGACCCGTAGGTAGGTTATTGTTGAACCACATATTTCTTTTGTGTTTTCTGTTTTGTGTGTGCTTATTTATCTTTCTGTCGAGTGGTTTCAATTGGTGATTTCCCAACAATTAGTATTAGAGCTCCAGGTTAGTTATTTTTCAATAGTGATGAAAAATTCTGGATAATTTTCTGTACAAAAGTTTGACGGAAAAAAGAGTTTCAATCTATGGCAAAGGAGGGTAAAGGATATCCCAGTTCAATAGGATCTCACAAGAGAGTTGAAGGGGGAGTCCAGTAAACCGGAAAAGATGTCTAATGCAGATTTGGAAGACATTGAGGCGAAGACAATCAACACAATACGTCTCTGTCTTGCAGTTAGAGCAGGTCATGGCAGCGCTACTCTTTAACGAGATTATGCGGAAGCCAATTCATGATGAGAATCATAATCATGGTTTTGTTGCTCGGGGAAGATGAAGGAACTTGGAGAGATGATCTAGAAAAGCAGGGGTTGAGGAAAAGGTGGAGTTCAGTGCAATCATTGCAAAGAATTAGGGCACTTCAAAAGGAAGTGTCCGCTATGTGCTGATGGGAAAAGAAATTCTTCTGAAGGAGATTCTTCGGCAGCAATAGCACAGGACAAGGATGAATACATTGGAGATGCTCTCACAATTTTTGAATGCGTATGGAAAATTCTTCTAATGAATGGGTATTATATTCGGAAGCTTTGTTTCATATTTGCTCAAATATAGATTTTTTGATACTTTCCAACAAATAAGGACGAGAAAAATGTCTTTGGGTGATGGATCTAAATGTGAAATCATGGGATTTGGAACTATAAATATAAGAATGTTTGACAGAGTGGTTCAGACTTTGGGAGGGGTAGCTTATGTCTTTAATTTGCGAGGGAATTTAATCTCTTCGCCAGTTAGACTCCAAGGGTTGTTGCTACACAGTAGGAGGTGGAGTTATCAAGATTAAGAGACGATGCTTAGTTTTTCATGAAGGGAAAGAAGTGTAGTAATTGTCTCTTCTGGATGAGAATACAGTTGTAGGTGGAGCTACTACGAGGTCTGTAAGAAATTGGAAAGCGGATGTTGTGCAAAGGGTAGGAAACTCACCTAAGGTCTCTTTCGCAGTCCGTGCAGGGACAAGTATTTTGGTGAGTTTTCGAAAGGAAGGAGATGGTGAGGTACCTTCAACGGAGAGGATAGATCTATGTCCTCATCCGGGGTTCTTCTAGAAGGGAGGACAGTTGTGAAGCTACACAAAAAGGGTTGTTTGTGGTATTTGCAAACGAGTTACAACATCTTGAGAGAGGTTCGGGTTCGAGGGGGATGTGCATCCCGGAAATGGGTGATGCGGTGTTCTATTTTGGAGATTTTCTTGGTGATTAGCAAATCACTTCTCTTGGTATTGGCATTCAGTTCGAGATAAAAGATGTGGCGGTGACTCGAAGTTTTTCGCCAAGGTGGACATGTTTTAAGTCAGTCGACCGAGTGGGCCATTTCGGTAAACCAACAATTGTGGCAAATGCGTGTTTCATCTGAATTTAGCATGTTTTGTGAATTTGGGACTTTCTATTTATTTAGGACTCTTGTGTAGGCTTATAAATACGTGCTTATAGGTCTAGGGTTTCATAGAGTGAAGATAATAGAAAGATATTAAGCACACTAGGGTTTGGGAAAAGATTTAAGGGAAGATAGATACAGATTCTTCTTCAAGTTTCATTGAAAAGGTGAGTCAATAGGAGTGTACAATGGGTTATGGGCTTGGGTTGGGATTTAATCTAAGAGGAAAGTGTTATTATACTAGTTTCTCAATATTTATCTGAATAAGGAAGAAGTAATCGGATTTTGACCCGTGGATGTAGGCAGGTTATTACCAAACCACATATATCTCTTGTGTTTTCTCTTTTGTATGTGCTTGTTTATCATTTCCGTTTGTTGTTTCTACTGGTAAATCTTCTAACAAAATTACTAGTTATTGGAATAACCATCTGTTCATAGTGTTGATAAACCTTTATTATTGCACGATCTCCGATACTGGTTACAGTCCTTTGAAATTCTCGGGAAGTCTGGAAAGAAGTAGAAGCATTGGCTTCAGAGACAATTGAGATCAAGAGACAGAACTCGAATAATCTTACATGGAACACTGAGTTATTGTCAAGCACTGATCCTTGATGTAAGATCGACACTCGGCAGTTGTCTTCTCTCATGGTGCCTTATGAATGATCCATGGATGCGAATTCTTTTAAACAATCTCATAATCATACTTGCAGCTAGATTGATCCTTTTTGAACATCTACTGCTTAAACCCATCAATATAAAGAAGGACTTTGCTGCTGAGACCCCCTTAGGGCCGAGACCACCGAGACCATGCTCTTAGAGCATTGGATTCCAGGTGGGACCCATTTCACATGGTAAGCCCCACCTAAAATCCCATGCTCTTAGAGAATGGTCTCGGTGGTCTCGGCCCTAAGGGGGTCTTAGAAGCTTTATCCAATAAAGAAACATATACAGGTAAGAAAATAAAGCCTATCAAGCCAATGCATGACATTAACCCTAAAGTATCACAATAGGACTCCTCACTGTATGTTCCCCTTCATCATCAACCCAAACGAGAGAACCATATGACACAGTACCTTCTCTGGGTGGGCTCTCCATAACAGATAGAACAAAGCTCAGCTTCTCATATTTCTCTCTAAAGACCAGAGTATCTGGGGTAACGCTGATGGAGAATCCATTTGGCAGTGTCAACTTGGCCCTATAAGTCGATGCACCGTCACCCACATTGGTTACTGTCCGTCGAAATTCATGGACAGTCAATGTTGTGTTACTGAATTGAGCGATGAACGATGGATAATTGAGATCGGACGGTAAGGCTGAGCAATTGTAACTGGATGATCTAGTGATAGTTAAGATTTGCTCCCCGGTGAAATTCATAGAGCATATGAAATTCACATAGTCTTGGGCATCAGCATCATAAATGAGACCAGGCCGGGTCAAGCGCCTTGTTAGGATTGACCTGACCAGCTCCCATTGCAAGAGGCGTAGCTGGTTGATAATTGTCTCCGTTATCTCGAATCAGATTGAAAGTGTTATCTAACGGGCTTGCCGTGGTCATTGTGAACGCATAAATTTACCGTCTTTCCTCCCCTCTCAACTCTAGGTATCGGAATAAGGTCCGAGAGTGGAGGAATAACGCTAAATCTATTTTTGAGAGTCGCCACCTACTTAGGGGAAGTAGGATCCCGAAATAATCCAAATGAGGGGGGTCTACGGTCCAAAATAGTCTAGGTAAGGGATCCCTTTAGGTCCTGGGGAAGGGGTTAGGCACCCCAGGACCTCCATCCGATGACGGTAACCTACTCATTAGGTCTAAATCAAACATAACAAAATCACTTAACATTTCCTAAAATTTATTAATTTTGCTAATCGAAATCAAAAAGAGGGTGTAAAAAAAAGTTTATTTTGGTTGGGGTCGAACCCTGATTGGGCTGCCTACTTATCCGGTTAGTCGGAATCAGACCCTCAATAGTAGTTCGGGGGTCCGTGACTGTTTTTATACTCGTTTCGGAGTGTGGTCACTTCCAACTCGTGTTTGAGTTGGGGAGGGGAAGTGGAATGAGATTTATGAATCTCACTCCGGGAGATGGCCGCGTAGCTAGGTGCTCGTGGGGGAGCTCTAGGGGGCGTTCATTTATTAGGGTAAGTCTTTTTAGCATTTTGGGGGTTTTTAAATGTTTTTTTGTTGTTTTTGTATTTTGTATTTTTTTGTATTTATTTTTTTTTAATTCTGGCAAGTTTAACTAGTCCAAAAACTAAGCTAAAAGCCCAAGGTAGGCAAAAAAGGAAAATAAAGCCTAACTTAATTAACTTAAAGGCAAAGAGCAGGGCGGATCGAGCGGCCTTAAACCAAAAGAGGCTATGGTTTAAATACGGACCCTGCTCTAGGTCCCAAGGGAGGATAGACCAGTACCTTTAATTTATTTTAATCTTTTTTATATTTTTTTGATTTTTTGTAAAGCTAACTAACGAGGGTAAGCCAAATATTTAGGGTTAAAAAAGAGAACCTACCTAAGTGCCCAATGTAGGCAAAATAGGAAAATAAAGTACGGCCTAATCCCGTTGCACATACATACAGATGAAAAAAATAAATAAATAAATAAATGAAATAAATAAATAAGCATGGAAGACACGTACCTACGTGCGGTTGATGGAGAATGTGCTATATTGGCGGCTGCTCCGGTGAGAATGAATGGCGAAAACAAGTCACTCTGTCTCACCGCCTCTCAACCCACAGAACAATGGGTTTACTAACTAAAAAAAAATAAAATAAAATAAAATAAAATAAATGGAAAACGAGATCCCAAGAAGCCACTGGCATGGCCGGACCTTTCTCCTGTGCAAGTGAGAAACACAAAACATACAAAATCAAATAACAAATAAAGAAAACTACGAATCCAACTCTGGATTAGAACAGATCTTGAAACCGTTAGATTGATCGAGTTGCATAATGAAATCGGAAGAGATTGAATCGAGGAATTACCAGAGGAACTGGATTTGTGATCTACCGTGATGAGGGATAGCCACGAACCGGATCTGCTGGCTGAAGAAGGATCTGAACTCAAACTTAACTGAGGAAGATGATCGGAGCTTGCTGCTGATGAACTTAAAAAATCAGGTGTAGAACTTGAGGTTTAGATCTGGAATTTCCAGATCTAAACCTAAGAAAACCGAAACAGAAGACAAACCCGTATGATTACCTGCTTACCGGAGCTGGATGGAGCCTGGCACTCGCCGGAACAGAGCTCGCCGGAGAAGACGGTCGGCGCTAAGAAGAGAGAAATGATCGTGGAGGGTGGATATGTCCGGCGGTGGAGATTGGAGGTTAACTGAGATGGAAATTAACAAATAAAAATTCATAAATTCAGAAATAAATAAGAACACAAACCGGATTTAGAAATTATAGATTCGAACTTCTAGATCTAAGGTTCTAGATCTAGAAATTTTAGATCTAAAAAAAAAGGAATAGGAATTCTGAGAACTGGGGAATCGCTTACTCGAAAAAATGGAGAGAGGTGAGTGGAGGAGATGGTCGGAGCCTGATCTCTATGTACCTGCAACAGATGAATTGGAAAAGAAATAGACAGTGAATAACATACAAGAGGAACTCAGGTTTCATATCTAGATCTGGATCTAGATCTAGATCTAAAATTAGAACTGGAGACGGGATCTACCGGACTGGTACAGCTCGCCGGAAGGAACGATCGCTGGAGCTGGGGACGCTGGAGGTGGGGATGTGCGAAGAGGTGGAGTTTCGCCGGAAAATCTGCGAAGATGAAATCCAAAGGATAAATCTCAACAAACCTAGCGTATACGAACCAGAAAACCAAAACAAAAAAAGAAAATAAAATAAATAAATAATAATAAAAAACAATACAGGGTTCTAGATCTAGATCCGGATCTAGATCTAGAACTTGAAACAGGATGAAGATCAGAGGGGAAACAAAGCCTGTGACAATCCGAAATTCTGTGAAGAACAGAAGAAGAAGAAGAAGAAGAAAGAAAGAACAGATCCAAATCTTGATCAAAATGATGGAAATAACAAGTAACTAGCAAGGGATTGATAACTACCGAGCTCGGATTGCCGCCGTGAAGTCAGGCTGCTGCTTGCGGTGTGGAACTCGATGGAGAACTGAGCTGAAACGTTGGTGATGATGTTTCCGGCGAGAAGCTAGGCGTCGGCGATTCAGCTGGCCTGACCGGTAGCTGGGGGTGATGATGAAGGAGAGAAAGAGAAGGAGAGAATAGAGGAAGAGGGAGTCTGCTGCTCCAACCGAACGAAAATGGGTCAAGAGAGAATGACCTCTCTGCTGCTGCCGAAAACTAAAAAACCAAGATGAGGAAAAGAAAATGAGGTCATCTGACCTCATACATGGTATTTATAGAGGAGGTTAGGGTTCTCTAAATGGGCTTGGGCTACTTTGGATCCGGGCTTGGGCTTATGGGTTTTAAACATGGGGTTTCTCTTTTGAGGGTTTTGCACAATGGGTAAAGGGGATGATTTCTCTCTCTCTCTTTCTCGGATCTAGAACCTCGACCCTCAATTAAAATAATAAGATAAATTAAAATTAAAATTAAAATTACCAATAAAATAAAGGGATTAAGGGGTGTAAAAATGGGGTGTTCACAGTTGCCCCTCTTTGTCGGAGAGTGCTAGCAATTGAATGACAAAGACTGAAAAACCTGTCATTTTTACACACCTAAAACCTGTGAAAACTTGTGAAAAACAAAGATAAGAAAAAGGGAAAGCCTAGTTAAACTTGCCAAAACAAAAAGATGGAGTGAAGGATAGTAGTTTATAGCCTCATTACGGAGGACTGCTGGGGAAAATGGGTGTAAGTGAAACATGGATTGAAGGGAGCTCGAAAGCAAAATGCTTGATGGAGTGAATGACAACACATTCGATTGTCGAACAAATGGAGATGAGTGAATGACAACACATTTTGATGTCAAACAGAAGAGATGAAATGGATGACAACACATTTCGATGTCAACCGGGAAGAGATTGAATGACAACACATTTCGATGTCAAACAGAAGAGATGAAATGGATGACAACACATTCCAATGTTCACCACTTTGAACTGAATGACAACACATTCCGATGTCAAACAGGGGAGATGAATGCATAACAACACATTCCGATGTCAAGCATGCTGAACTGAGTGACAACACATTCCGATGTCAAACAGGGGAGATGGATGCATGACAACACATTCCGATGTCAAGCAAACGAGATGGATGCATGACAACACATTCCGATGTCGAGCAGAAGAGATGAATGACAGCACACTCCGATGTCAAACAAAAGAGATAAACTGAATGACAATACATTCCGATGTCAAACAAGTCGAGATGAATGCAGGACAACACATTCCGATGTCAAGCAAACAAGATGAAATGAACGACAACACATCCCGATGTCAAACAGGTGGAGATGAATGCAAGACAACACATTCCGATGTCAAGCAAACGAGATGAACTGGATGACAACACATTCCGATGTCAACCAAACTGAACTGAATGACAACACATTCCGATGTCAAACAGGTGGAAATGAATGCAAGACAACACATTCCGATGTCAAGCAAACGAGATGAAATGGATGACAACACATTCCGATGTCAACCAAACTGAACTGAATGACAACACATTCCGATGTCAAACAGGTCGAAATGAATGCAGGACAACACATTCCGATGTCAAGCAAACGATATGAAATGGATGACAACACATTCCGATGTCAACCAAACTGAACTGAATGACAACACATTCCGATGTCAAACAGGAGGAGATGAATGCAGACAACACATTCCGATGTCAAGCAAACGAGATGAAATGGATGACAACACATTCCGATGTCAACCAAACTGAAATGAATGACAACACATTCCGATGTCAAACAGGAGGAGATGAATGCAAGACAACACATTCCGATGTCAAGCAACGAGATGAAATGGATGACAACACATTCCGATGTCAACCAAACTGAAATGAATGACAGCACATTCCGATGTCAAACAGAAAAGATGAGATAATTGCTGGAGATGTACTTGCTTCCTTGCTAATCCGCGATCGCAAGAGACGTTGCTTGCCACGAGCGAGAGAGAACTGTCCTAGTCAGACCACGAAACCCAAATTTGAACAAAAATTTAGAATTTCTTTTTCTTTTGAGAATTGTAGATTTTATTTTGAAAAATGGCTTTTGAAACCATGTGAAATACTATACTCTGCTTTCAAGTTTGCATGGGAATTGCCTTTTAGATATAGCATTTGGAGATCATGAAAACATTTGGTGCTTTTGGACAGTACAGTATGACCAAGAGAAAACAGGACTTTATTGATCATCATTGTACAGGATAAGTAAAACTAAGTTTGGTCTCACCACGTGCTAGATTGGCGATACAAAGGGTCTTGTGAACAAATGGATTGTTAAGACAAACGTGTTTGCTTGAGAGGTGAAGCACGAAGGATCTTTTACAACTCTTTCCCTTTTTTGCCCTTGGAATGACCAAGTCACGGGTTGCACAATTTTTGCGCGATGAGGCCATTGCTGGTTTTCGCTCATGCCTGCGAAGTTGATTAGATCTTTTTCTTTTTTCCCTTTTTTGCCCCTAGTTACAAGACTAGGACTGGGGTTCGCGTAATTTTTGCGCATTGAGGCCGTTTCCGGTTTTCACTCATGCCCGCGATTTATTTGAAGTACGATTCTGCTCTTATTATAGTGACTGATTGCCTGAAAAACTGATGCACAAATGGTCTTTGCCAAATTCGCTGTTTGGACCACTTTCAACCTTTTTCCCCTTTTTTACCCTTGGAATGACCAAGTCACAGGGTTCGCATTATTTTTGCGCGATGAGGCCGTTTCCGGTTTTCACTCATGCCTGCGAAATTGATCAAATTATTTTCCCTCTTTTGCCCCTAGTCACAAGACTAGAGCTGGGGTTCGCGTGATTTTTGCGCAATGAGGCCGTTTCCGGTTTTCACTCATGCCCGCGATTTATTTTATATAGAGGCTTTACTCCCTTCATTGCCTTGAATGCCAGTGTTCTACCTCGGATACTATTCTGATAACTGCTTGTACTCTTAGTCTCTAAGGGATCTAGGAGGACTTGAGATGGGACGATACATTGGCTGAGGGGACTGAAAGTTTGGGACACCCTTTCTGCTTATCGGAATTCTGTCTTTTCTTGAACACCTCTTGATTGAATCTTTTCTTTTTTTTTGTTGTTTTTCTATTCCTTTTTTTTTTTTCTTTTTTTTCTTTTTTTTTTTGAATGTTTTTGAGTTGGAGCTACTTTGTCCAAATGGTTTGACAATTTGACCGCACCTGATTTCCAGGTTGCCTACGTACCTTTTTCAGGATCAGGTCATGACGTAGTTCATAGCAGACTAAGTGCAAGGTGTCCCGATAAAAGGTTTTTGAAAGAGAGGTTATCAGGCTCGAAGGGTTAACTAACGAATTTTATTGATATACTGTAGGTGTTACATGATTTATAGGGAAAACAGGTGCCAAATACGGCCTCCTATCATGTCCCAAAGAAGCTAAGAGTACAAGCAGTTATCAGATAGGAATCCTAAGCATAATACTTCTTAATTTATCTACGTTGATTGGCTCAGGAAGATCCTCATCATCCATACGTCCAAGTCGAAGGGCGCCTCCTGAGAACTTTTCCTGACAATGTATGGGCCTTCGTAGTTTGGTGTAAATTTCCCTCTCGGATCTGGACGATTTGGCAACAATTTCCGGAGAACAAGGTCACCAACCTCAATATCTCTGGGCCTGACTTTCTTATTGAACGCCCTGGCCATACGCCTCTGATAGGCTTGAGAGTGATCTATGGCTTTCAGTCGCTTTTCTTCAATCAGATGCAACTGTTCATATCTGGCTTCTGCCCATTCTGATTCTTCAATTTCTGCTTCCATGAGCACTCGTAATGACGGAATTTCTACCTCAATAGGCAAGACAGCTTCCATACCGTATGCTAAGGAGAATGGTGTCGCACCAGTCGAAGTGCGAATCGACTGTTCTGTAGGCCATGAGTGCGTAGGGGAGCATTTCATGCCAGGCAGAGTACCTAATTGCCATTTTCTCGATGATTCGTTTCATATTTTTGTTTGCGGCTTCGACTGCACCATTGGCTTGTGGTCTGTACGGTGTAGAATTATGATGCTGGATTTTGAATCTCTGGCAGAGTTCAGTCATACCTTTGTTGCAGAAATTGAGAGCATTATCTGTGACGATCTCATACGGAACCCCATATCTGCAAATGATATCTTTCTTGAAAAACCGCTGAACAACTGAGGCTGTGACATTAGCAAAAGAGGCCGCTTCAACCCATTTTGTGAAATAATCAATAGCAACAAGAATAAACCGATGACCGTTTGATGCTTTCGGCGTGATGGGCCCAATGACGTCTATGCCCCAAGCTGAGAAAGGCCAAGGTGCAGTAAGATTGTGCAATGTAGTAGGTGGTGCATTGATTCGGTCTGCGTAAATCTGGCATTGATGACATTTTTGAACATGACGACAGCAATCGGATTCCATAGTAGTCCAATAGTACCCCAATCTAAGAATCTTCTTTGACAGCATTAACCCGTTCATGTGGGGACCACAAACTCCTCCGTGAACCTCTTCAACCACTTGTGCTGCTTCCTTTTTATCAAGGCATCTCAACCAAATCAAATTGGGTGACCTCTTGTATAACACTCCTCCTGAGAGAACAAACTGAATAGAGAGTCTTCTGATTGCTCGACGATCTGTTTTGGTGGCTTCCAGAGGAAAAGTGCCGTCATCCAAGTATTGCTTGATATCTGTGTACCATGGCTTGTCATCTGGGCGCTCTTCTATAACTAGACAATAAGCTGGCTGGTCTTGTTGCTGAATCTCAATAGGCCAAATTAGACTCCCTTTAGGAAACTTAACCATTGCAGCTAGGGTCGCAAGAGCATCGGCGAATCTGTTATGCGTCCTGCATCTGTGATTGAAAGTGATTCTCCTGAACTTAGTGATAAAAACATTAAGGCATGCCAGATACGGAATCAACTTTTCTTCCTTGATTGCCCATGACTCATTAGCTTGACAAATTACCAGTGATGAATCACCATAAACATCAATCTCTTCTATGCCAATACAATGTGCTTCTCTGAGTCCAGCTATACATGCCTCGTATTCTGCAGTATTATTTGAACATCTGAACTTTAGCTTGACTGAGATAGGAAGATGAGCTCCTCTTGGCGAGATTAAGACTGCTCCTGCCCCATTCCCGTGTTGGTTCGCAGCTCCATCAAAGTACATTTCCCATCCAATATAATCAGGATCTTCTGGTTCTAAACTTAGAATAGCTTCATCCGGAAACTGGTCATGCACTGAAACATAGTCGGACGATGGGTTATATGCCAAATGATCAGCAATTGCTTGCCCCTTGATTGATTTCTGCGTCATGTATGTGATGTCAAATTCTGATAACATCATGAGCCATCTGGCTGTTCTTCCTGAAGTAGCAGGCTTCTCCAGTAAGTACTTGAGTGGATCCATTCTTGATACCAAAATCACAGGATAGGACAGTAAGTAATGTCGTAAGCGCTGGGTAGCCCAAACCAATGCTAGACAAGTCCTCTCTAACGCATTGTACTTCTCTTCGTATTCATGCAAACGCTTGCTGATGTAATAAATGGCCTGTTCCTTTCTGCCTGATTCATCATGCTGAGCTAGCACACAACCCATAGAAGTTTTTTGGATGGAGATGTACATTAAAAGTGGTCGTCCGGGTGTCGGAGGGACAAGCACGGGTGGATTGAGAAGATATTGCTTGATCTTATCAAAGGCCTGTTGACATTCATCTGACCAGACTGTCGGCACATTCTTTCTAAGCAATTTGAAAATCGGCTCACAAATCGGAGTAAGCTGTGCAATAAAACGACTGATATACTGAATCCTGCCCAGAAATCCTCGAATTTCCTTTTCTGTCTGAGGTGCAGGCATCTCGATGATAGCTCTTGCTTTGGCTGGATCGACTTCAATTCCTCTTTTACTGACAATGAAACCAAGAAGTTTTCCTGACGTTGTTCCGAACGTACATTTCGCCGGATTTAACCTTAGACCAAAGACTCTGAGCCTGTCACATAACTTCTTCAAATCTTCTGGGTGATCTTTAGCCAATGGGGATTTGACAATCATGTCGTCTACATAAACCTCTGTACTCTTGTGCATCATATCATGAAATAATGCTGTCATTGCTCTTTGATACGTTGCCCCTGCATTCTTAAGCCCAAATGGCATGACCTTGTAACAGAAGGTGCCCCATGGGGTAATGAACGAGGTCTTTTCCATATCCTCTTCGGCCATTTTGATCTGATTGTATCCTGAAAACCCATCCATAAAAGATAAGGTTTCATGTCCAGCTGTATTATCGACAAGGATATCTATGTGAGGAAGTGGAAAATTATCTTTTGGACTGGCCCTGTTCAAGTTTCTATAATCAATGCACATTCTGACTTTGCCATCTTTCTTAGGCACAGGTACGATATTAGCCAGCCATTCTGGGTAAGTTGCCACTGCTAGAAATCCTGCGCTTATTTGCTTTTCGATCTCATCTTTGACCTTCTGAGACCATTCTGGCCTCAACCGCCTGAGCTTCTGCTTAACTGGTTTTACCTCTGGGTTCAATGGCAATCTGTGGACTACTAATTCTGGATCAAGGCCGGGCATGTCCGCATATGACCAAGCAAATACATCAATGTAACTTTTGAGGAAGTCAATCATAGCGCTCCTTTGCTCAGGACTCATTGTAGTGCCAATCTTCACACACTTAGGATCATCTTCGGATCCGAGATTTATGGTCTCGGTGTCCTCCTCATTAGGTTTACATATCCCTTCGTACTGTTCAAGGAGGTCGAGGATCTCTTGTGGAGATTCCTCTTCTTCCTCTTCGTCATACTCTACTTCTAAAAGTTCGAGATTGATTTCATGATTTGAGTTAGCTTTATCCTGGGCAATTCCCTGGCAAACCAATAAGCTCGGTCTTAGTATTTGAGTTTATTTTTTTTTTGTTTTTTTTTTTAGATTTTTAGTGACTTCAGATCACTAAGCCTTTTTTGGAGACTTAGATCATACCATCATGAGCCAAAATTTTATATATATACAAAAGGAAACAAGTCTTGAGACAAAGAAAATGAATTTCATTGATTTTCTGATGTTTTGTAATATTTACAAAGATGCGTAAAGCAAAAGACTTGACTATTTTGAAATGACTGACAAAGCCGCCTGAAAAATAAAATTTTTGGTTTTTCTCTTTTTGACCTAAAGATGAAAAGAACAAATAAAGAAAAGAAACTGGGTCATGGTCTGACTAGTCCGACCTTCTTTCCCTGCCTTCCTCTGGCTGCTTCAACCGTGATGGGATCGGTCCACCATACGAGAGGAGAAGAACTGACTCGTATGAGCGGAACAGAACTGGATGATGCTTGCGATGCACTGGAGAGGGTGCACACTTGTTCCTCTGCCACGCAATCAATCTGGACTGCATCTTCAACAGCGAGTTCCTCAAACAATTGAGCCACTTCGAACATTTCAAGAAACCTTGCAGGATCGTCCTTTGACTGGGATTTGGGTGCATGGTTGGCAGTTGGCTCTGGGTCTGTTTCCTCAAAAGGAAGGTTTTTATAGATTTCAAAATCAGAAGGTCTGGGAATACTGGTAGGAAAGGTAACAGATAGGGGAGGTGGGGGCACCGACTTTACTGATGATTTTCCTTTTGTCAGCTTGTTCATGAAATCTTCCAACTCTGGTTTGTACCCTATTCCGAAACGAGGTGTGTAGCGAGGTGCTACATACCGTTTCTTCATTCCTTGGTGGTGGGCGCCCAAACCCAAACCAGGTCTGTACTTCATTTTAGCCATGATCCTCACCGCTGCCGGTATATATTCGTTTTTCTTGCTTTCCAGCTGAGCAATACAAGTAACCTCCTCAAACTGATAAGTCATAAAAGCTGCCCCTTGTCCCAATTCTTGGACATCCCCAAAGGAATTTGCCAAAGACTCCGTCGGAATCACAATCAGTTGATCACCTTGAATGAACTTAATCCTCTGATGAAGTGATGACGGGATGGCTCCGGCCATGTGGATCCACGGCCTTCCAAGAAGAAGAGTGAAAGAAGCTGGCACATTAACTACTTGAAAATTTGTCAAGAATTCTGATGGTCCAATAGAAATGTTTAAGTCGACATCTCCCAAATTTTGTCGAGTTGAATTGTCGAAAGCTCTAATTGTCATAGGCCTTTTCTTGACATGACTGATGTCCATTCCCAAACCTTCCAAAGTAGTTAATGTACAGACATTCAAACCCGACCCATTATCTACCAGAACTGCTGAAAGTGTTTTACCCCTGCACTGCACTGAGATGTAAAGAGCTCTGGTATGTTCCTTATCACTGTCCGGGATCTCCTCTTCACTGAAGGTAATGGTCTTTGGTTCCAGAATCTGACCTACCAGTTGCCCCAAACGCTCAGGTGTTATATCCTTAGTGACATGAGCATTATTGAACACCCTAAGCAATTGTTCCCGATGATGCTCTGAAGTTAAGAGTAATCCCATCACTGAAATTTGAGCCGGGAGCTTTGTGAGTTGATGGGCAATATTATATTCCTTCGCTTTCTCCAAAATTTTCAACAATGCAGCATCTTCTTCTTTTTGTTGCTCAGGATTCAGACATTGCTCTTTGCCCTTGGACTTAGGCAGCTCAACTTCTGGTTGCTGGTAAACTCTTCCTGACCTGGTTATTGCAGTAATGTTTTCATTGTCTAGAATGAGAGATGGAGGGGCCGGTAAACGATTGAGGGGATGGATTGGTGCTGGAATGTATGGAATTTGAACTGGACCTTTACCAAGGGGTCGTGGAGATGATATAACTGGGGTTGTAGGCCAATCAACAGGGCAAGGGATGGTATAAACGATCCTCTCTTCTTCAACAGGAATAAAAGGGATTTGTATAGGGCGCTGAATGGATTGAATAGTAGATGAGTGGACTGGCAACATGTGGGGTATTTGGATGGGTTGAATAATAGGGGATTCGGGAGATGACAAAGACTGAGGATATGAGATTCGAACAGGGACTCGGTACGAAGGACGGATAGCATCATCTGTCTCTGACAACCCATCAATCTCTACTATACTACCATCAGACTCGTCCCCGCTCAGGAAATTAATCTGCCCTTGATGTGGGGGAAGAGGAGCTTGGATGATGCTAGTATTCCCAGGGGCGAATTCAAATTTGCCTTGCTCTAAGAGATCTTGAATATCATGTCTAAGAGTGTAACATACATCTGTGGCATGACCCGGGCCTCGATGATATGCACAATAATGATCTGCATGATAATTTCGATTTTCCTTCTCAACTGGGATGAGAGGAGTCGGCCCCTTCAGAGTTACAAGATCCTTTTTGAGGAGGAAAGTCAGAAGCTGGCTTAAAGAGTAAGGTAAGGGAGTGAAATTTCTCTGAGGGTTTCTCACTGGCTGACGCGCCTGTTGATACTGATTTTGCCTTATCGGCTGAGGATTTTGAGGTTGAGGAGGTTGTCGAATCGGTGGAGCAGGCAACATCAAGGGTGCACTGGGTGCAATCCAATTAACTTCTTCTCTTTTCCTGGTATCCTTTTGCCCATTATTCCTGTTAAATGGGGCACCTGACCTTGGAGGTGTATGGCTAAGACTGGCATGTATGGTACCATTTTTACAGCTGTTTCAATTCTTGCCCCTGTTTCGACGATTACCTTGAAATCAGTGGCCGGCAAAGTTATCATCAGTGTTGAATATGGTTGCTTTAGGGTTCCCAAAAAGGTAGAAGCCATTTCTTCCTTTGATAACTGCACTGATAGTCTTGATGCCATCTCTCTCCACCTAGCGGCATACTCAATAAACGATTCATTATTCCTCTGGGACAGTTGCTCTAGATCGCTCTTTTGAGGGAGCACCTCCAAGTTAAAAGAAAACTGATTGATGAAGATATCGATCACATCCTGCCAACTGGTAATTTGCTTCTTGTCAATTGAAAGCCACCATCTTAGAGCGGCATCTTTCAAACTTTTCTGGAAATATTGGATAAGATATGATGGTTTATCTCTGTAAGCCATCATGTCTCCCACGTACAGCTGTAGATGCTCTTTCGGACACCCTTTGCCCCCATATTTGGTGAATTCTGGAACTCGAAAGTCTGAGGGAACCAAAGTATCAGAGGAGAAGAGTAGGTCCTCCAGAGTTATCCCTGTAGAGGAGGATGATGCCCCTTGCATTTTTTTCATCATCTCTTTCAGCTGACGAATTTCTTCTTGTTGACTCTTGAGAGACACCAATAACTCAGAATCCTGTGGCATTTTCGGATTGTGATGGTCGCAATGCACAGCCTCACCAGTTTTTCCATCAAATCGGGTGTAGTCAAAATCACCATCCTCACCCGGCTGATCATGAAGAGGGTTGATAAAGGTAAAGTTTGAAGCAGGAATCTCAACCCTAGGTTGATCCGGTTGGAAAGGTCTAAACCCAGAATGGTCTGGTTGATGCCGAAAGGTTCCAATTCCGGGTGGGTCTGGTTGGAAACTTTCTGGTTGAAATGAAGTTCTAGGCTGTTCGGGTTGAAATGGCCCGGCTTCTGGTTGGTGAGTAGGTTTGTTAAGCTGTAAAGCCATCAAAGCCTGCAAGGTTTCTTGAATATTGTCCAATTGGGCTTTCATCCCAATGTATCTCCTGGTCATGTGCTTGTACAAGCTGGTCTGTACTTGAATCCAAACGATTGTTGGGAGCAGCCATGTCTGCTGAGCTTTGAGATGACCAGTCTGCGACTTCAGGACTGTCCAGATCTATTATCGCAGCTTGGGCAAGGGCACGAGATACAGAACGAGTGACAATACGCTGTTTCATGCAACACTGAGAAAGATGTAACGATTCAACATGAATGCATGATTTAACAGCAAAAGGTTGAAAATCACTTCTTTATATATGCAAGTGTTTGTATGATTTTAAGACAACACTGACCCAAAAGAAAATAAAGAAAAACAACGGAAGACAAAAAGAAAAAGACTCAACCCTATACAGGCCCATCTGGGAAGCCATAACCAAATGATGAAGGGTTGCCCCCAAGATCTAGAACCTGCTGATGGAGGCATGCAATTTCGTTCTCCAACCTGTCAACCATATCCGAAGCACTTTGAATTCTGAAGTCGAACTCCAAAGCTTTGACTTCTGCATTATGCCTGGATACACTCAACTGCTCTTGATAGTAACAAAACTGTTCTTCAAACTGACGGGAGTCTCGAGCATCATCTCTTTTTCTTTTCTGGAACTCTCGCATAGCTTGCTCTAACTGCTTTTCTTCATCATGAGCAAGTTGGTGCCGACGCTTCAGATCATTCTTCTCTTGTTGGAGTAACTGTTGTGCTTCCTCCAATTCTTTCATGCCCTTGAGAATCTTGAACTGGGCCTGTTCTAACTGCTCTTCCTTTGCGCTAGCTATCTCCTTCATCTTGGCTTCTTGTTGCAGGTGTGCCTGTTGCGCTTTCTTTAATTCCTTCCTGTCTTCGAGAATCTTAAGTTGAGCTTGTATGAACTTATCTTCCCAAGGGACCGCCATTTTAGAAAAAGGGAGACTTCCCTTTGAGGGTACTGAAACAGGTGTGGGTAGTTCTTCCGGCTTAGGCATTTCTGACACTACCTGTTGATTTTCCAACCACAGATCATATCCTTCTTTTGTTGGTGGTCCAGTCGATACCACATATCCTGGCAACTTGCTCCACTTACACAACTGCCACTCTGTCTGAAAACGTCTGTCCATGAGTTCCGATAACTCAGAAAAACGGATATAATCCTGAGATAAGTCATCTAACACTGGTACACATTGTTGGTAACCGAACTGGCGAAGTACCCTGATGGGTACGTAAGGTGATGACCCAGTCACTCCTGCAAGTGTTATGCTTCTTCTCTTAACAGTGGCCAAACGAGGTAAAACCTTCATATTAAGCCAATCGCATTTCCAAATTATCTGAGTATCTAAAAGGCTATTGAGGAGTTCATACAACTCCCCCACATCTACGGTTTTTAAGCTTGACTGCACCTCAGCAAACTTTTTTGGTAAACTGCAATACCCACTGATATTGCTGGCACAGTGATCAATGATGGTATATGCTCCACTAACCATAAGAATAGCAAAGAAATGCTTGCATTGAAGAAATTCCTCCCGGTATCAGCTGCATGCTTTAAGGCTTAGGAATAATTCAGCTAAGATGACTGGAACAAGAGTACCTCCATTGCACACATCTTGAATGATTCCCACAAGTACTGACTCTACATACTCACGACTATTCTTGGGAAAAACCAGCTGCGACACTGCCACCAAAGTAAAGGCGTTGAATCCAGGTAAATCTACAGTCTGGTCCTCTGGTTTCCAGTTGTGCTTGCACCTCTTTAAAAGATAACTTGTGGACAGCCTGGAATAAGAATCCTTGGCACAGTTCTCCAACAATGAAGGTTTAATTCGCAGAAATTCTGATAATTCTCTTTTGTACGATCGCTTGTAGCGAGGAACAATCACTGTGTCAGTTAAATCCAACCGAAGAATGGAAGAGATTTCTTCTAAAGTTGGGCACATCTCATTTCTTCCGAAACGGAAAACCACGGCTGAAGAATCCCAACACTGTATGGCTGTCGTGATGAGACGCCAATCTGGCTTTACCAAGACAAGGTCTAAGATGTAGCCCAAATGAGTCTTCTGTCTCCAATATAGCTTTTGCATTGGAGTGAGGGCATTTACTATTTCGGTGAGCTCTTTATTACATGCCGCCGTAAGCTTCAGATTCATCTTAGGTTTTGATCTATTCATTGATTCTGGCATCCTAGATGGGCCTGCCATTTGACTGAAAATATGTGTAAGTGCAAGTCTATATACAAGTGTAAACACGATGACATGCATATGAGATGCAGAAATACCAACCCTTTTTCTTTTGAAATCTTTGAAAATTTTTTGTTATTATTTTTTTGAAGAAACCAAATGGGGTAGGTGGGCATGGATCCGACCTACTAAGTTGGGTTATTGGAAACCAAAACCCAATAGGTTTATGATGCAAAATGAATGTGAACCTCCTCTTCTTTGAATTTTGAATTTTCTTCCTTTCTTTTTTTTTTGAATTTTTGTTTTAAGTTTTCAAATTTTAACTTCATCTCTTTTTCTTTTTTTTCTTTTTACCAATTATTCTGTTTTTGCTTTGATTGAGTTTTGATTTTGATTTTTTTTCTTTCTGATTTTCTTTCACCAATTAGTTTTGTTAAAAGGGTGATCCTTGACATATGTAAACCAATGGGGTAGGTAGATAGGGGTCTACCTACTAAGTTAGGTTATTGGAAACCAAGGCCCAATGGATTTAAGATAAAACATGGATATAGATATCCAGCAGAATCTGGGTTTTTGAACCCCATATGTAAGTCTAAAGATGGGTTGGGAGTTTATTCAACAATGGCTCACACAGGCCCCTTTTTTAAATGAACATATGGGTACACAGGGGTACCTTCATGTTCAATCAAAAGGCAGGGCGGGTATAGGCTATAAGCAAAGTAGGATTAGGGGAAACCTTCCTAAACAGATGCTTATAGACTATATCTCTACCTAAACTATATGCATATGCTGGGGTAATGCAAGGTGTTCCTAAGGTGGTTGGGGGACACTTGGCCGTATATGCGACTCCCAAAAATGGGCCGATTGGCGCAAGTGGGTTTAGTCTATATCCCTTCCTGAGAATAATCGTCCCACAGGGGTGATACAGCTAAACCATGACTGTTAAGCCCCAACACTGAAGATAATCATCAAACAGTTGTAGGCGTAATAAGTCAAACTAAGGGTTTAAGGGTTATTACACTATTATGCAATGAATATGATATGCACATAAGAGAGAATAAGAACATACCCACAATATCTCTACTATATACATATGCTGGGGTAATGCAAGGTGTTCCTA